>OX246755.1:162360194-163717194 GCA_945910035.1 Brachypalpus laphriformis | reverse complement strand
CGTTTGTTAATTTCACACCGTTCCTCGAACTTAGCGTAGATGCAGTTCAGAATTTCATTCAACGGATCAGAGGGTGGTCCGTCGTCTTGTTTGGTTGCTTCGACTGCAGCCTGAGATTACGTCAGACGTACGGGGTACGCTGGCTTATCCGAGGTTATTTTTCGTTCAGCCTTTTTAGTGGACGACTTTGACGTACGTTTAACCGGCTTAGAAGGCTGATTGACTGTTTCAAGAGTCTGCACTGCTGATTCGAGCGTCTTACTACTACCTTACACAATTTCGGATGCTTCGGGGGGTATCTCTACAAGTACAAGCACGCGGATGACCCATTCTGCCAGCACTGTGAAGGAAAAGTGCAGAACGCAGAGCATGTATTTACTGATGGAATGCCAACATTACATCAGGGCCAGGAACATCCTAGAAAGAGAAAATGGCGGGCAAGTGACCCCAAAGAAGCATGACGTATAGCGTATAGAGGAAGGAGCAACGAGAAACACAGAAGATCCTGCCATCTCTGGCAGCTAAAAATAAATGCCAACACTGCCCCTGCGAAGGAATGCCTTGACTGGCGGTGCCGCAGGGAAACAACAGGACAGAGAAATCGGAAGGGTTTTTTTTAGCACGTAACCATGGAGGAGCATGGAGTCGGGCATAACTCGTAACACGGGCTACAAGTATCCATAAAGGATTTTTACCCCCACATGCGCATAAAAAAAAGTTTCGGATCACAAAGCAAACCCGATCCAGAACAATTTGTTCGCAATCCTCTTTGTAACTCTCCCAATTGTCTCGCACCCATTCCAGCAGAGTACAATTGCCATTAGAAAGCTTCATACTACGACATAGAACTGTTGACTACTTCCAATGCTAAAGACTAAGTCCAGAGTTTTCAAGACTCAAATCCTTATGTTCATAAAAATAGTGAATTGCACGCAATCATCTCAATCAAAGCATTTCTAAACGCACTGAGGGAGCAAATAACGAACTTTGAAAGATAACCTTGAAAGCGTTCATAGGAAATACCATCGCAAAACTTTCTAATGAAGAACCTGTTGGTGGGACGAAAATTCCAAAAGTTTTGCGCTGTTATCTTGTGAGGAGAAGCTGTGGTGAAACCGACTGTTCCCATTTCTCCTGAAAGCCTTTGCCGAAAGCTCATTCTCCTTGAGAACACTTTTCGTGTGGAATCCATTGGAAAATGAATTTTCGGAGTATTCTTCCGAATTGAGCTTACGGCGAAAAGCTGCTGCAGCTTTAGTGAAGATGGAAGGACCATCGTATATCACCCACTCTTAATACGGTTTTAACACCGCATCAACTTAGTTCGTCCTTCTTGGTATATCGCCGTCGGTATTCAACTGAAATCGAAAGTTACGTGAATTTGGGCTAATTCACATCTACGAGTACGTGGCGTGTCGTGTGTCCTCTTACCCACAAAAAAAAAAGAAAAAAGAAAAAAAAAAATTGAATAAACGCCTGGCTATCCCTTGTCAAACAAAACGGATTACATTTTAAATAGCAACATTTACAATCAGGAATTCAGTTTAGGTACGCACAGCGGGCGAAAATCTCCTCCACGCTGGTGGAGTAAAAAACGACCGAGTGACGGTGTTGGGTTCGTGTTACGATTTTCAAAATTTCCCCCTAATTAATGGTAAAACAAATAAAACCATTGGTCACTGCCGCGTCCTTGTTGTTGGCTCGTAGAATGGTTAAACCTTGTGCAAGTGCAATTCCCTGTATGAATGCGAAATTAGTTTAACAGTGCGTGTGTTCTCCACCAATCGTGTCCAAAAGAGTGTGTCCAATTCGAGGCTGAAGTGTGCGTGTAATCCACACAGGATAAAGGAAAATTGTCCATAGTGTAAATACTGGACACTAATTTTCGTACTGTGAATGTAATCCTGTTTGTTGTGCGAGGATATTCGATGATTGAATGCAGGCGCGACGAGTAGTTTCAATGCAACACAGTGTTTGAATTGCGTTAGGGGCTTAGTGCGTGTGTGTGGAGCGGATATATGGTCTACATTGGCCAAATACAATTATGTCGGAATGCAAATCATAATCAGTGACAAGGATACTAAATTACAGTGGTGTTACATTTGTGCACATATTTAGTTATCCTTCAGGTCTTCGTTTGGAAAATATGTTGACGGATAAGGATTACCAACGACTAAGTAAACAGCAATACACTACCAGCAAGCACAAGCACCAGCAACTGCAGGATCAGACCAACAACAACAACTACTACTGCAAATTGGAGTATCTGCAGCGGCAACAGCAGCAGGACGAAGTGAATGCAATATAAATATATCTACGTAGAACACACAGGATGTGTTTGACAAATGGATTTACTTTGCTGATTCTCATTATTAATGTGAAAACTTTTGGTATGTCCTTTAACTTTCTAGTTTGCTTTATTTCTTCCTTTGTGGATTATTGTTTTCTATTCTTGCTACGATTATCACGCTGAAATATTCAAATATCGGGCGGGAACGAGGGGGATAATCTTTAAATGCCATCTCAGCTTCATGTCGGGATAATAAATCATGCAGACAAAAATATTCGTCGTCGACAGAGGTGAGATGTCAGTGTTATACGGGAGATTGTATGTACACAAGCGAAAAAGGATAACGCAGGCAAGCTGGCAGAAGTACCAACACCGAGGTCGGATTTCTGTTCTTTTTTTTTGTCGTTTGTTGAATGATTTATTGAGTAGGTTATTCTGCGAGGAGCGCCAAAACTTTAAGAGAATTATGGGAAAATGGATGATTGGGGGAAATTTTTTAATAATTGGGCGGCAGAGTTGATGTCTATTT
This sequence comes from Brachypalpus laphriformis, assembly GCA_945910035.1. NCBI lineage: Eukaryota > Metazoa > Arthropoda > Insecta > Diptera > Syrphidae > Brachypalpus > Brachypalpus laphriformis. The sequence continues at coordinate 163,714,375 of OX246755.1, read as the reverse complement.
TATGGGCTACAGCAGGAAAAGTGGTTAAAAAGGTTTTTATGTAAACTGGAATGAGATACATAAACATGCTGTGCACTGTACACAGTTGAGCTTGTGCCAACAATTTTTTTTTTTCTTCTTTTTTATGATGACGGAAAAAATTAGGTTACTGTGTACTGATTTACGAACACGAGCGCTTAATGAACCTAGATAGGCATTGGGACGGGGGTAGAGTAGAAAATATGTTTAACATTTTAATGGCAAAAACTCAATCATGTGTTTCTGACTGGATTGAAGTGGTTAAAAAAAAATGAATCTTAATCAAGCCAATGAGTATACAATTTTGGATTATAAAATATGAAAGTTTCCTGAATATTTTATTTGCATTTTGTTGTGCGGGTACAGCCTTTATGTTGGAATGGGATATCATTTAAGATTTTAATTTTTTTTGGAGTGGGTTAAGTTTGGAAAACGTTCAGGGGATTCGTGAACAATTTGAAGGTTTTATTGTGGGAGGTTGCATTGTTTTCATTTATATTCAACATTTTATTTTATATGACCTTCATTTGAGAGCCTTGATTCTCTATGAGTTATTTTATGCTTTAAAGTACGAGTATGCCAATGTATTTCTTGGGATCAGTATCTTACTTACTTAGGTGGCGCTACAGTTCGGGGTGAACCTGGGTCTCTACCAACAAGCCTCTACATTTAGCTCAGTCTTTAGCTAATTGCCTCCAGTTGCGCACTCCACATTGGTCGATGTCCCCTTGAACTTGTGCGCGTCACCTACGGCGAGAAGGTCCTTTACTGTGTCGTCCCTCGGGGTTAGGTAGGGTTATGAGGTTATCATAAAACACTAGGCACTAAAGTGGGCCAATCGCGATCCCTTGGCAACCTTCATGGCAGAGTCCCTCGGGGTTAGATTCCAAAACTCTTTGGGCCCGAGCGTTGGTGTCCCTTCACTCTACATGTCCTCTCAGACGTCCAATACGCAGTTTTCTGATTTGACTAGCTCAATGTCGCTGTATAGCTCGCATAGTTCGTGATTGAATCTTATCCTCTAAAACCCGTCAACGCAAACGGTACCGAACATCTTACAAAGAACTTTTCTTTTGAAGCGACCAAGGATATCTTCATCCGCTTTTAATAAAGTTCATGTTTCAGCGCCGTAAAGCAGGACTGGGATGATCAGGGTCTTATACAGAATCTCATTAGTTGTTCGAGATAGGGCTTTACTGTTGAATTGCCTTATAAGCCCAAAAAACAGCGATTGGCAAGAGTTATTCTTCGATTGATTTCTGCGCTGATGTTGTTTGTAGAATTTATAGCAGAGCCAAGGTAGACAAAGTCCCTTACTACCTTGAAGTTATAGCTGCACACTGTGACGTTTTGTCCAATTCGTCGGTGTTGGTTTTCCCTTCTTGTTGACAGCATATACTTGGTTTTGCCCTCGTTTATCGCTAACCTATTTTGGCCGCTTCCGCCTCAATGCTTGCAAACGCACCGGTGACAGCCCGCTGAGTTCTTCCGATAATGTCTATATCGTCGGCGTATGCAAGCAGTTGTACAGATTTGTAATAGATTGTGCCTCCGGTGTTGGCTTGTGAGTTCCACACAATCCGTTCAAGTACAATATTAAAGAAGTCACATGACAGCGCGTCACCTTATCTAAACCTTTTTTGACATTAAAGGTCTCGGTGAGGTCATTACCGACCTTGATGGAGCTGCGAGCGTTCTCCATCGTCATCCTGCACAGACGGACAAGTTTGGCAGAGATGTCTAAACTAGACATGGCTCTATAAAGCTCTTCTCTATAGATGCTGTCATAGGCGGCCTTGAAATCGATAAAGAGGTGGTGAGTATCGATTTGGAATTCTTGTGTTTTCTCCATGATCTGCCGAAGTGTGAAGATTTGATCAAGGGTCCAATCAGGCTGTTGATAAAAGGTTTCAGGCGTTCACACAATATCGCAGAAAAGATCTTGTATGCGATGTTGAGGAGACTGATGCCTCTATAGTTGGCGCAATTGAGGGGGTCTCCTTTCTTGTGGATTGAGCAAACGATGCTGAGATTTTATTCATCAGGCATACACTCGTCTGACCAAATCTTAGAGATGAGTTGATGTATGCACTCTTCCAATTCATCCCCAGCTGCCTTGAAGAGATCGGCCGGTAAGCCGCTAGGTCCAGCAGCCTTGTTGGATTTTAGCTTGGATATTGCTATCCTCACTTCGTTTTGTTCAGGTGGATGGAAATTTTGACTATCATCGTTTATGCTGAATGGTTCATTCTGCCTGACTGCGGGATGTTGATCTTCGTCGCCGTTATACAGTCTGTGGAAGTAGTTTTTCCATATTCTCAGCACCGACTGTGATTCTACTACGAGGTTTCCATTTTCATCTCTACAGGTTTCAGTACGGGTCATGCTTCTCTGACATGTTCGTTTTACCTTTTGGTAAAACTTCTGTACATTGTTCCTGGAGTATAAACTCTCAATATTCTCAAACGCGCGCTTCTCATGCTCTTTCTTCTTCTTTTGGAGAAGCCGATATTCTTCCCGTCTGGTTTGCTCGTAGAGCTCACGGGCAGCTTTCGTCTTCCTTTGCAGCGCCGCTTTGTATGCCTCTTATTTTGCTGCATGCACTCGTCGGCATTCTTCGTCAAACCAGGGGTTTCGCGGTGGTGGCCAGCACATCATTCTGATGGCATGTTGGCAGCGTTGCCACTGGTCTTCGGCACTTGATGCTGGAGGCATAGGGGTGATTGATAGATATCGGGATACGCTTTCAGCGAAGAGTCTGGCGGGCTCTTGCGATTGTAGCTTTTCGACGTTCAATTTTCTTACAGTGATTTTTCTTTGTTGCTCAGTTTGGGATATCCGCATTCGTACCTTGGCTACAACAAGGTAATGATCCGAGTCTATGTTGGCCGCTCGGAATGTTTGGACATCCAGAATACTGGAGGCATGGCTTGCGTCGATCGCAATATGATCAATTTGGTTGATCGTTACATGATCATTGGACCGCCATGTCTGCTTACGAATATCGAGATGAGGAAACCATGTGCTTGCTATGATGACATTTCGCTCCACAGCGAAATCAATTAGCTTTAGTCCGTTATCAGACGTGGTGTCGTGTAGGCTATGCTTACCGACTGCCCTACCAAAGACGTCCTCCTTTCCTATTTTGGCGTTAAAGTCGCCCAATACGATTTTAACGTCGTAATTAGGAAATTGCTCTTATGTTTTGTCGAGGAGCTCGTAGAAACACTCTTTGGTGGCAGGGTCCTTTTCTTCTGTGGGGGCATGAACACATATTAGGCTTATGTTAGCGAATTCAGCCTTGATCCGGACAGTCATAATACGATCGCTTACGTATCGGAAGCTTAAGACTTCTTGCCTAAGTCTGCCGCGTATGACAAATCGGCATCCGAATAAGCGTTGCCTGTTGCCTCTGTAGCAGTCACCGTAGTAGATGTTACAGTTTTTCATCCTCTTTTTGCCTGGCCCATCCCATCGCACTTCCTGGATGGCGGTCATATCTGCTTTATAGCAGTCTAGGGCCTCTGCTAGTTGTTCGGCTGCACGTGGTCTGTAAAGGGACAGAACATTCCACGTAAAGATCCACGTCCTTATTTCGTTTGCTGGGGTCGTCATTAGTTGAGTCATCCTTATCCGAGGCTTTTGGTTGTTTCGGAACCATCGATTTTTTACGTGGTAGGGAAGTTACCCCGACGGCACAACCCCCAACCTGGATGGCCAGTTCCTTTATTCTTCCACTACGACGAGGAGCCGGGTACACCGGTGCCAGTAGTCCACTACGGGAGTATGAGCGCAGCCGTTGGCCCATTAAGGGCTCCTCCGCCACCATCTCTATTCCAAGGTCCTGACCAACATTGGAAATTCCTTACTGACCTGTGATCCGAATACGTCGAAGCAGCTCGCGTAAGGTATTCACTAAGTTCAGCCTAACTGGAACTATAGACGCCACCGTTGACTCCGTCTGGGGAATTCGTCCACTGCCACCTGGAACAGGAAGAAGTGCTCTAGTGAGAAAGCACTCTTCCCCCCTCTCTCATCTGCTGCCGCCAAGAATCCGCCAAATGGGGTTGGTTACACATTTCTTGGATTAAGGTACTAGGCACCCGGCTGTCACCGCGAGGAGGTTGAGCTTGCACTTTAAATTATTTTTGGAAAAAATTCTTTCGATGCTTCGTGGGGAGATATCCAAACTATCGTCGCCCAGCTGCTTTAAAATTACTCTAGCTCGTTTACTTCTATGCTATAAATACATTTACATATCGGAATATTTCCTTTTTCTGTCACAGTTTTGGCGACAACTCTCAATGGATATGTTGCCATCATTTCGAAGTTTTGCTATACGAGTATTTGCCACAGTTCCCAGAGAAACTTTCGTTTTTTTTCACAATATCTACATATCATATATAACTTAAGTGTTCAGAATATGTACAAATTTCCCGTTTTTTGTCCTCAGAAACATTGTTTGTGCGGCCCATTTTAAAAAATATAGCGTATTTCCTTAATTTCTAGATATGTATTTTCTTAAAGTTCAGAATTTCTCCTGAAACGTTATACTGTTACTGATAGACGGATTGGCAAGGACAGATCAAATATCATACCGTAAAAAGAAATACCAATATGCATCAACTGTACAACAAGTAGGTACCAACTTTTGTTAAAAAAATTATAACCATTGATATTGTTCATATTATTTTAGCGGGGCACTATAGACTTGCAACATTTTTATGTGTAACAGTAATGTCCATTAGAACCAAACCATAATATTTTAAACAAGTTGGAGGGTTGTTTTCTCTTTTTTTAAGAGTGGTTTAAATTCCCCAAAAACTGCGGCACTGATATCTGCACGAGGTAAAAAAGAAGTCCTATTTTACAAAGTGAAGTTATTTTCCCCGAGAGGTGGAGTAAATTCGTAAGAGGCGTATGTGGCATTTTCATGGAATTATTATTTTCCTGCACTCGAACCAGCGCAGCGCCCACTTAAAAAAAATAAACACCATTCTGCACCTTCTTGTGAGGACTAAATATAGAACTCATTTTCTGCTCCTATTTCGACTAATAAAGACATCGTATATGAATGGGATGGTATCCAAGCAATAAATTTATTTTATATTAAGCAAATATGGTTTCAAAGATGACTTTGGAAAACGTAAGTCCTAAAATTTATTGCTATCTAAAATCTATTCGGCTGTGAAAGTTTCTAATGGAGTGTATATTCATCTTACCGATAATTATGTAGTATTTGCTTAGAAACTTTTAAGAACTTGTGGCAGCATAGATACCTAGGTAACTAAAACTTATAAATTCACAGAGAAGCCAATGTATAACTTCCGAAATAAAAAGAAGAAAAAAAACTTTAGCAACAAGAAATCAACTTTTCAATTAACTTTTTGGTTTCCGTCAATTTGTCAAATGATTTCGTACAAAGTATATTTCTCAGAAAAACTTATTCAGCTATGTGTCCTTCTTTATAATTTTATTTCCAATACCTAAAGATTGACTTAATTGCTTTATTAAGGAAGGCTCACAATCTTCATCTTCAAAGTGATTTGTTGGCCAGAAAAATAAAAGTTTTTTGCTTTCGAACAAAACAACTTAGGAAAGTTGAAATGAAAAAAACTAGGATACCATACACACGTACCTATGTGCAAGTATGGTTTGGTTATCTTTTCAATCCATGAACTCTTGAAAATGCTTTCTCATACCTAAGTAATTACGCTAAACAGTCGCTACTCCTGTTACTATTCAAGAGTTTGCTCCTTATACGGATATTGCAGAGTACAAAAACCAGAATGTACTGTAAGGAAATCAACAAAGCGTAACTTTTGGGACCTCTATGTTCGAGGTAGCATGACATTTCTACCAAGAAGAAAGAAAAAACGGAAAAGAAACTTACGAAACTGTTTCATTTATCCCATTGGTTACGGATTGCTCAGATTCCAGTCATTCGCCCATGCAGTAGGAAGGATTTTATTTTTTTCTTTATCCATTGTTGACAAAACTTTGCTCCTCGATATCTGCACACAAGAGAAAACTTCTGATTCCTGTGTTGTACCTAGTAGTTTGGTACTTTGGTAAAAGTTTGTTATAGATTTTCGGTTTCATCCTTTAGATACACTTTGCGCTCGTGTATATCTCGTAGCAGGTGGGCTCGTTTGATTTCTCCGAAGGATGTGTGGCAACTCTTGTATGTGAAATGAATAACTCTTGATTCTCATCCTTAATGTACGTGATTTGGTTAATTCACTAGAGCTGCCGCGACTTGGGTCGGAAGTAGTTTGGAGAGGACACTGAAACTAAACACTTGTCTATGGGGATCGTGAACTAACATACATGTGTTTGTATAGGTACTCGTACTTATGTTACTTCTTGGCGTACAGTTAATTTCTTCAAACTAAAGACAGGTACTTGGGCAACAAGTAAAAAAATGCATCGCTTATTTTTTCAAGGAGTTACTGATTCCATGGTGGCTCTGCAGATGCTTGTAGTAAATGGCACTGCATTGAGAAAAGACATTGATTAATTTATTTCAGTACGACGTTGACACTGTGCTTGGAAGTGGAAAATTTGTAATGCTCCTGCGGTTACGTGGGAAGCATTTAAATTCAAACTTGAAAATTCTCTTAAAGTAATTAGGAAGTTAATTTTTAAGTGAATTCTATTTGCCAAATTAGAGGCAATATTTCGTCGGCGAAGTCAAATCTTTTACTTCTTCTCTACGTGCATTGCGAATATACATCAATTATGCTATCTTTTTAACCAATTTTCTACCGCGCTGCAAAAATTATTAAATTTTTTTGTGTAAAGTATGATTTTTTAGTAATTCCAAATCTGTTATCAAAAACATTTTTACTCCCCCCGTTACAGAGTTATGTCCAAAAATTAAATGTTCGTTGGAGCTTATCCCATACCATGCGAAATTTTCCCACCAAGTAACAACGTGCTTCCCATCTCACTGTATTTTCAACAGTAGTGAATTTGCTTTGTGCGGGTTTATAATATTTTTACATTTTGACGGCTTTTAATCCTTTATTTCATAAAGTAAGTTGTAAAAAACTAGTAGAATATACATAGATTCATTTGATGTGTTCTTTCGAGTGTTTGAAAAACTGTATTATTCTTTGATTCCTGAATTGCAAAATGCCACGTTCAAGAAAAATAACAATGAAGGAGGTTGAAGAAAATTTAGCGAGTTATAGCTATGATGAAAAGCCCGTTCAGTCTGTCAACATACTCCCACCCGAAGTAGATGAACAATCGGATGATATTGATCGACGAGGATATAATTGCAATCAATTCGGACCCAAGTGCTTTGTCTGAAGTTGCCGGCTATGTGGAAATTGAGACAGAGCGAAACATTCATGAGAATATTGGTTATGAAGTGATTGTTGCAACTGAGTCGGAGGCTGGGCCGTCAACTTCCAAATCGGATGCTTAATCGACTGCCTCAACTCGAAAGAAACCGAGAGTCAGCTACAAGCCATTGACTTCATTTGGAACTCCAAAATGGTCCAGGAACAAAGGAAAGAAGCAGTTACATTACGATTTATCGCCTGATGCAGCTCCACTGACCGATATGCAAAAAGAGTTGTGCGAAGAACTAAAGGATCTTTCGCCAATTCAGTGGATTTCCAAGTTTTTCGATGGGGAGGTGTTGGATCACTTTATAACTGAGACCAACCGATTCGCAGCTCAGAAAAATATCGATTTTCATTTGGATATGGTCTTATTGAAGAGATTCTTGGCGATTTTACTACTATCGGGCTACCACACTTTGCCTCCTGTTGAGGATTATTGGTCTTCGAAGCTGTCAATGCGAATTCTTTTGGTAAAGTAGGCAATGTCTGAGAAACACGGTCACGAACATCAAGAAATTCATCCATGTCGCCAATCATTTTGAATGAGATCGCAATGACAAGTTGGCCAAGGTACATACGACAATTTTTATTTCATTGTTGTGATTAAAGTTTCCTTGTTTGTATTTTATTGATTTCAGCTTCGTCCATTCTTTGACATTATTAACAAAAAGTTTAGGAAGTTTGGCATTTGGGCAGAATTTTTGTCCATAGACGAACAGATGGTGCCCTATTTCGGCCGTCACAGTTGTAAAATATTTATTCATGGAAAACCGATACGTTTCGGATATAAACGTTGGTGCCTCTGTTCTTCAACCGGTTATTTATTCTCATCTATCCCTTACTGTTTTACAATCCGATGAATATAACAAAGAGGTTGGTCTTGGAGGTGATGTCGTTCTCCGTTTACTTAGCAACGTCGAAACCCCCATGCGACACGTAGTATTTTTCAACAATTTCTTCACATCCTATCATCTTCTGTGCTTGCTATCGGAAAAGGGATTTTGTGCCACTGGAACTGTTCGCTGTAATCGTGTAGCTGATGCTGCTGCTAATTTGAAGACCGGAAAAAATTTACCTTGCGGTGCTCATGATTTTATGAATGATTCTAAGAACCAGATGACTCCTTGTCGCTGGCAAGATAATAAGGAAGTCACCATTGCTACAAATTGCGATCAGATTCTGCAACTCCACCCTGTTCGACGTTAGAAAAAAGCAAATAAAGCTTCTAAGAAATGCCGGCAGAAGAAGAAAATATCATCGACGCCAGTTGAAAGGGTGTGGCAAACCTACGATTTGGATGTGCGAGAAATGTGTCAAGCATATGCACGAGCATTGTTTCAAAGCTTTCCATGCAAAATTTTTTTTTCATTTTTTATTTTCTTTTCATTATTTTTCTCAATCATCAATCAATACAAAAAATCAATAAACAATATTCTTTTTACTTAAATAATCTTGTCTATTCACTTATATTACGATTCATTCATTTGTAAGGGATTTTGGTATATCGAACACTAATTTTGCCTCATACCTGTGCTATTCAGGTGGTGTCTGGTGTTGATTTTTTGATTTCAAAAGATAGCTTTACCTTTTGACTATAAAACCTCATCATTATTTTTTTTTCTTCTGTAATTATATATTTTTAATATAATTTACTAGATAGGCTTATGGTTAAGGTATATTTCAAGCGCTGTAAATATTATTTTTTTAAAAACCAATGATCACAGTAATATATGATACTAACTATATTACTGATATTATTTATGTTCACAATGAAAAAAATGAGTAAAAAAGGACAAATTTCACGTTCGATTAATCGAACATCGGTCGAAAATGAGTTAACCCATTGAAGTGTAGAGCTCGGCGGACTTGATGAAGGCAATTGATATAAGGCACTTTGGAACAAGAACTATTTAAACACCAGGCCTTACTATAGGTATACGGACTACGCACCGCATTCACCGGATTACATTTTGAAATCGGATTTGATCTGTTTTTAATAGAATTTTGAAAGCAATAGGAAGAAAGTTGATGAAGCGGCCGGAAAATTAATGATGCTTTGATCTCAAAACAACTTTGCCTACAAATATACGTCCTGCCTATCTCTTATCTTTATTTCCAACGTCGTGCGATTACATAGTTGCATGAAAAAAGTTATTTATATGCCAGATGTAAGTAATATTTGAAAAAGGCCCTAATTGCTCCAGAAATGTGGAACTAATACAGCCAAAGGGTACCCTGCAACTGTTGGCTAGTCCTCTTTATGTTACAGAAAATCTAAGGGTCGAAAGCTACCCAGCCAATTGTCTTAAAAAAGAAATGCAAACTAAAGGGTTTCGAGTGGCTAAGAATTTGGCTATTAATGATATCCCAATGAACGCACATTTTGCTGTAAGTGTGCCTTTGGCCTAGTTTGAGCCTAATTCGAATCTAGGTCTGGATCCAACAATTCAATAATATCTTGCTAAAAAGTAGCTCGTTGAAAGTCGCAGATGCTCAGGAAGAAAATGCAAATATTTAACGAATTATTTCTCTTTTTAGCTATGCCATGCGCCGTGGCATAAGTGGTTAGTGTGTTAGACCACTGCGCGTGAGGTTCCAAGTTCGAATACCAGAAAACACCAACAAGTTTTTTCACGGTCCCACCTCTAGCGAACGGCTGACAAACATCCGAGAATATTGTTGTCACAAAAAAGTTTCTCTTGGATACGGCACTAAACTGTAAGTCCGTGTGGAAAATATAACGCACACAACATGAGTGGTTGCGAGAAGCTAGCACTTAAAGAGCTGTTGCGCCAAATATATTTTTGTTTATTTAGCTATGCACGCTACTTAAGGTGAGCTCTTCTTCTTATCCACTGTTCCTTTATGCTGGAATCGGAAATGTTCGGTATGCGGTGGTAATGACCATCATTTCACGTGCTATAGCCAACCTAAAGGATGGATATTTACTTACTTAGTGGGGTGAATCTGAGCCTCAACCAACAAGCCTCTCCACTTAGCTCGGTCTTTAGCTAATTGCCTGCAGTTGTGAACTACAAATTGGTCGGGGTCTTCTTGAACTTATGCGCGCCACCTACGGTGAGGATGCTCTCTACTGCGTCGTCCCTTCGGGTTAGATTCGAAGACTCTCCGGGGCGGAGCTTTGGTGTCCAGTCGCTCTTTATGTCCTAGCCATCTCAAATGCCCAATACACAGCTTTTTGAACAGGCAGATATCGCTGTACAGCTAGTATAGTCCGTCCTTGAATCTTCTCCAAAACTCGTCAATGCAAATATTTCAGAGCCGTAAAGCAGCACTGGAATGATCAGAGTCTTTTATAGAGTCTCCTTTCTTGTGGATCGGGCAAACGATGCTGAGATTCCATTCATCAGGCATACACTCGCCTGATCAAATCTTAGAGATGAGTTGGTGTATGCACTCTACCAATTCACCACCAGCTGGCTTAAAAAGTTCAGCCAGTAAGCCGTCAGATCTAGCAGCCTTGGATATTGCTACCCTCACTTCATTTTGGTCAGGTAGACGGAAATATTGACTATCATCGTCTGTGTTCAATGGTTCTCACTGCCTTTCAGCGGGATATTGATCTTCGTCGCCGTTATACAGTCTGTGGAAGTAGTTTTTCCATATTCTCAGCACCGACTGTGATTCTACTACGAGGTTTCCATTTTCATCTCTGCAGGTTTCAGTACGGGTATTGCTTCTCTGACACGTTCTTTTCACCTTTTGGTAAAACTTCCGTACATTGTTCCTGGAGTATAAATATTCTAAAACGCGCGCTTCTCATGCTTTTTCTTCTTCTTTTGGAGAAGCCGATGTTCTTCCCGTCTCTTTTGCTCGTAGAGCTCACGAGCAGCTGTCGTATTCCTTTGCAGCGCTGCTTTGTATGCCTCTTGTTTTGCTGCGTGCACTCGTCGGCATTCTTCGTCAAACCAGGGGTTTCGCGGTGGTAGGCGAGCGAGACCCAGCACATTAGTCGAGGCGTTTCTGATGGCATGTTGGTTGCGTTGCCACTGGTCTTCGGCACTTGATGCTGGCAACATAGGGTCGATTGAGAGATTTCGGGATACGCGTTCAGTGAATAGTCTGGCGGTCTCTTGCGATTGTAGCTATTCGACGTTAAATTTTCTCACAGTGATTCTTCTTTGTTGTTCAAACTGGGATAACTGCATTCGTACATTGGCTACAACAAGGTAATGATCCGAGTCTATGTTAGCCGCTCGGAAGGTCCGGACATCCAGAATACTGGAGACATGTCTTGCGTCGATCGCAATATGATCAACTTGGTTGATCGTTACATGATCATTGTACCGCCATGTCTGCTTATGAGTATTGAGACGAGGAAGGGTAGGTAGGTAGGTAGAAGTGGCGGTTCTGTAAAAACAGAGACCCAATTAGCACAGTTGTGCCGTTTTGGTACCACGACTCATGCGACCTTGGATGTTGATGTGTGTTGGTGAAGACAATCTAGAGCCAGCCTGCGGAGTTTAAGAAGAGGGTTAGCTCATTTATGTTCTTACCCGAGATTTCCTCAAGTGAATTGTAGAAGGGTTTGCCTAATGCTTGATGTCTAGCCCTACCTAGTGCTGGACAATTGCACATGTAGTGGATAATTGTTTGCTTTTCGGTGGCTATGTTGCAACTACGGCAGTGTGTATTATATGGGATACCTAGTTTGGCTGCGTGCTCTTCTATCGGCCAGTGTCCCGTGATTATCGCGATTGTTCGGGCAATGTCTTTGCGCGTTCTGTTCAATAGGGCGGTTGTTTTGGTCTTGTTGTAGTTAGGCTACATCTTTCTGGATATGACGCAGTTCGTTAACCTGGACCATTTAAGGTTAGCTTTTCTAAGAAAGATTGAGGAGATGTTTGCCTTAATTGCTCCGAGCGGGGTGTGAACAAGTTCAGCAAGTGAGCCTTGAAGGGCTGAGCCTCGCCTGGCCAGTTCGTCAGCATGTTCGTTGCCATCAACGTTGCTGTGGCCTGGAACCCAGACTAGGGTCACCATGCATTGGCCATCTAGTGAGGCCAGCTCTTGTCGGCATTCTAGTACTAGTTTCGAGGAAATGCTTTCCGAGGCAATGGCTTTGATAGCAGCTTGGCTATCGATTAAAATAGCGATTCTTTGCCTTGGTAGTGTATTTGTGTGTGACTTGATTTGGCGACAGGCTTCGCGAATGGCGAGTACTTCCGCTTGAAAGACGCTGGCAGCGTCCGGGAGTCGATACGATCTTGCGATGTTGAGGGACTCCGAGAAAACACCCACACCAACCCCACAGTCCATTTTTGACCCATCGGTGTAGACTGTTAGATCGAAACCACTGGTCGCCTGTCCATCTTGCCAATCTTTTCTTGTAGGGAATTGTACATCGAAACGCTTTGTGAAGTTCAATGTGGGGATGATGTAGTCTGTTGGAGTCGATACGAGTTCTCCTGGTAGAGAATCTAGGATATTGCTGTGTCCATAGGAATTCGCAGTCCAACACTTGGACTCTCTGAGTCTGATTGCGGTGTGCGCTGAGATGTTTGTGATATGTAGATCTAGGGGTACAAGGTGTAGCAGGACTGTTAGAGCGTCTGACGGAGTTGACCGTAGGGCGCCTGTGGTGCCAATGCATGCTGCTCTTTGCACCTTATTTAGTTTGGTTATGTTATAGGCTTTTTTAAGGGCCGGCTACCATACTATCGACCCGTAGGTAAGGATTGGGCGTACTACGGCTGCGTACATCCACAGGGTCAATTTTGGTTGCAGGCCCTATCTTTTGCCGAAGGTTCTGTTGCAGGCATAGAAGGCTATACATGCTTTCTTTACTCGTTCGTCTATGTTTGGTTTCCGGTTAAGTTTAGGATCTAGAATAACTCCTAGGTACTTAGCACTGGAAGATAAGGAGAGTATCTGACCGTTTAGTCGAGGTAGATTGAATTCGGGTATTTTGGTTTTTGTGGTGAAAAGCATCAGTTCAGTTTTATTTGGGTTGACTCCAAGTCCACACTTTCTGGCCCATGCGGTGACTTTACTTAGAACACTCTCCATGATCTCACTTATCACGGGAGGGAAAAGTCCCGACACTAAAATCCCCATGTCGTCCGCATACCCAACTACTTTAATTCTTTCTCTGTCTAAGCATAAATCGATTTTATTCATGACTATTAGCCATAGTAGAGGTGAGATGACTCCACCTTGGGGTGTTCCTCTACTGGCAAATTTGGTTATGGTGCTGTTTCCTAGAGATGCCTGAATAGTTCTAGTGCTGAGCATAGAGACTATCCATTGACTTAGGTAGGTTTCTATGCCCAGCTCCGTGAGGGACTCTAGAATTACTTGTGTGTACATTGTTAAAAGCTCCTTCTATGTCTAGAAAGGCAGCTAAAGTGTATTCCTTATACTGTAGGGATTTTTCTATTGTTCGCACTACTTCATGAAGAGCTGTTTCTGTAGATCTTCCTTTGAGGTATGCGTGTTGGGATTTGGAAAGAGATGACTCGATTGTGTCTCGCAGGTAGTTGTCTAGAAGACGCTCGAGGGTCTTCAAAACGAAGGAGGTCAGACTGATTGGTCTGAAATCTTTCGCGTTCTCATGCCCGCGCCTCCTCACCTTCGGAATGAAAACCACTCTCACCCGTCTCTATAGAATCTTGCTGCGTCTAGCGGATTGATTGGCAATACTCTATCCAGGACCGTTTCTTGGCCATTCTGTCTAAGTCGTCAGTGAGACCAGAGGATCGGAAAATTTTTACTTTGACATGCCTGATGCCGAAGCGGAGTTTGCATCCGTTCTTCTCAATGGAGACGGCACTGTCTTCATTAATAAGAAGAAGGAAGGAGAGGGTATTGTTGTGGGGTTCCTCAACCTTGATAACTTTCCAGTCATCCATGGGAATCGTAGGGTTATGCAGCTTCAGGCAATTTAGCAGTAGGTTGTCGTTAATGGGCATATTAGGGAGTCAAATGCGGATTCTCGGTCTCCTCGGAATCTCTCTGGCCAGGATCAGCTTAAGCCTCAAGCCGTCACGGATCTTGTGAACGCAGCCGCTTAGGAATTCCTTAGAGAAGGCGTCCTCGCATTTGATGACCCTGTACCCTCGTATGAGGAAATCGAGGAAACTATGGTGACCTTTCGCTCCACAGCGAAATCAAATAGCCTTAGTCTGTTATCAAACGTTTCCTTTTTAGCGTTAAAACCGGCCAATATGATTTTAACGTCATAATTAGGACATTGCTCGTATGTTTTGTCGAGGAGCTCGTAGAAACACTTTTTGGTGGCAGGGTCCTTTTCTTCCGTGGGGGCCTGAACACATATTAGGCTTATGTGAGCGAATTTAGCCTTGGTCCGGATAGTCATAATACGCTCGCTCACATGTCGGAAGCTTAAGACTTTTTGCTTAAGTCAGCTGCGTATAGCAAATCCGCATCCGAATAAGCGCTGCCTGTTGCCTCTGTAGCAATCATTGGAGTAGATGTCACAGTTTTTCATCCTCTTTTTGCCCGGCCCATACCATTGCACTTCCTGGATGGCGGTAATATCTGCTTTATACCAGTCTAGGGCTTCTGCTGGTTGTTCGGCTGCATGTGGTCTATAAAGTGACAGAACATTCCATGTACAGATCCGATGATTGTTGTCCTTATTTCGTTTGCTGGGGTTATCATCAGTTAAGTCGTCCTTATCCGAGGCTTTTGATTGTTTCGGAACCATTCGTTTTTTACGTGGTAGGGAAATTACCCCGACGGCACAACCTCCAACCTGGAGGGCCATTTCCTTTAGTTATTCCCCTAGGCCGAGAGTTCGGCTACACCGGTGCCAGCAGTCCACTCCTCCGCCACCATCTCTATTCCAAGGTCCTGACAAACATTGGAAATTCCTTATCGACCTGTGATCCGAATATGCCGAAGCAGCTTGAGCAAGGAATTCATTAAGTTCAACCTAACAGGAACTATAGATGCCACCGTTGACTCCTTCTAGGGAACTCATCCGCTGCCGCCCGGAACAGGAAGAGTGCTCTAGTGGGAAATCACCCCTCCCCCCTCCCCCCCTCTCTCTCTCTTTCTCTCTCATCTGCTGCTGCCAAGAATCCTGCAAAAACGGGGTTGGTTACCCATTCTTCTCATGTGTTTTCATATGATCGCATGCACTACCGTTTGAGCCTCATCACGCAGAATAATTTTGTGCAAAAAATCATGATCTTGTTCATTCATTTCCATCACACACTCAACGAAAGTGCGGCGTTGTGCGTGATCTACTGACTTCAATTCTTGTGTCAACTGGACCTTATAAGCGAGTAGGTCAAGATCCGTATGCAAAATGCGATACAAAGTGCTTACGGATAGGCCCAATTCCTGTGACCGTCTCGAAATGGACACATCTGGGTTTTCAGTCACACTCTCAGCTACGTTGGCAATATTTTCAGCTGACCTGAATTTTCACTATTTCACTACGTTGTGCGAGTGCGTATCGATCCGTATTCAATAACCTCCTAGTTCTTAGTTATCAAAAGTCATCGCAATGATACTTGAATTTTCACAGTTAAAAAATGGCGCGAAATTTAAAATGACACTCACAAGCAACCTACACCTTATGCTCCATAAGAATATAAGCAGGATTACATATTTTGTATAAAAATTATGAAAACATCACACACGCCTTAGGCCCAAAAAGGATTTATGAAAACGAAACCTTCAATAGATCTGTTACTGCACCTTTATTAAAGCTGTTCGCAGAACTAGTGATTTAAAGCCTTTGATGAAAATAACGCCCGACACGTTTCACTAAATCTATCTAAGATGGTAGCCTACCATAAATTAATAACAATTCTCGCCTAATTCAGGATCCGGAAATATTTAAATACCCTCCTTTATACGTATTAACTAGGGACTCGTGCATATGTATGTGTCTATGGGGCAATATTTCAGTCTATTTTTGGAAAAATGCTCTAAGGCATACATAAATCTAGCTACTTGTAGTAAAGAAGATTAAATCCGTATTGTTTGGGGGTAGCAACAGTAACAAAGATATAAATCCAAATCCGTACAGGTTGGGTAATGTTAGGTTGAAGTGGCTTCCTGCTTAGAAATGCGAACGCACTTAGATAGGAAACAAATCCATACAAGCATTCCAAGAAATTAATCAAATAATCCCTCCCTCTCCCCCACTTTGCCTAATGCAAACAAACAAAAGAAGAAACGTGTTGCATTTGACTAAAATAAATATTTTGGCAAAAAAAAAAGAATCATCCACGATAACGTCCTTCATGTCCTTTATTTATACCTCGTGGAACCCTTAGCCCTTTTAACATCAATCAATAAAATTCCGATAAGAACTTAAACAACATAAAACAAATATCTCGTGCTTTGTCCTTCCCATGCCATCATGTATGTCCTTGGGACCCTTTTAAATCACTCACAACAAAACAGATAAACATACACATATCGTACATATACATATTTATAGACTCGCTCGCTCGTTCGCACAAAACACACAAAGAGAAATATTGACTACATAATTTCCATTTCACATTTCATTGTTGTATCACATCACATTGCGCTCTGTTCTGTCTGTCTGTTCCATCAGTTCTACCTCCCCAACGGCCCCCTTCATGGCGATGGTTTTCAACTTCTTTTGATTGCCAGTTTCACTAGGTATGAGAAACAAGGATTCAAAAATAAAAACGAATAAAGCTCTTGCTCCTGTTTGATTATTATGACAGAGCATATAAATTTCCTTTTTACCAACTTTCTTGTTGTTGTAAAAATCAAAAGATATCACGGTCCTGGTAATTTATTCTCTCTACGAAAGGACATTAATCTCTCTTCAGGGGACCGGCACAAGCAGGCAGAAGAAACTTTCCTTCTTCTCGAATTCATTGTGCTTCATTGGACGCTGCCTGGTGCAGGTTCATGGGGTAATGGCTTGGGAAATCCTGTACAAGTGGAGAGCAATCATTTTCAGCATTTTGAATGATAAGTCAGATATTGTGATAAATGCCACGGGAAAACATGGGAGCACAATCGGAACTGGATACTCGTAATTTTGAAGAGGTTCAATTGTCTGTACAGAGAGAGAGATAAAGAGAGAGAGAGAGAGCAACACAAAAAGGAATATCACTTCAGTGTGTTCTATTGATTGCTGTGGCATACAAGTATCCATGCTCTCAAAGCAGGGAGTTTGAACAATCAATTAAGTGCAATCGAACCACATGAATTCCCTTGATCGATATTGTGTTTACTTCAATAAGAACTGAAGGGGATTGTGCGTTATTACTTTTAAATAACTGGAAAAATGATGAATAATACTTTTTATGCAAAGTTATACTGGCTTTTTTCAAAGAGACTGAAAAAAACATTATCCTTTAACGGATATTTGAAAATACGTCAGAGAAGGCATAAAATATTATTGCCATCGATAAAAAAGACTTGAAACAGAATTGTTAAACAATAAAAATATAGACTTTATGGCAAGATTCTGTAGAGTGACGAAGTTGGGTAATACGTGCCAGGGTTGAGTTTAACGGCCAGAGTTTGCGTCAACCAAAGTGCTACGCCAGAACTTTTTGCAATGATGCCAGAAGATATAAATAGCACACCAGTTTGTACCCACGAAAACAGTGTCTATTCGCAATAAAAGCTGCCCCGTGTTTGGTTGGTTGGTTGAAGTGGCGGTTCAGAATGAAACCAATTAGGGCTGTTGTGCCATTTTAATACCACAAAACTCATGTATACCTGGTTGTATGATGGAGTATTTGGTTCAAGAAGATGGGTATGCTAGACCCAGCCTGTCGAGTTTAGGTAAAGAATTAGGAATCCAAACCTTTTTTCAGATATTTCTCCCAGATTGTCGAAAAAGAGTTTACCTAGGGTACGCTGTCTGTTCACGCTAGGGTCGGACATCTGCAAAGAAAGTAAAAAGGAGCTTCTCTTTCATTAGCATCTCTGCAGCTATGGCAGAAGTTATTATAGGGGATGCCAAGCTTGGCTGCATGGTCACCTATCGGCCAACGGCCTGCACTGATGGCTATTATTCTGGCAATATCTGGCCTTGATCTGCTAGATAGATAGATAGATGTATATTATTGAGATGTGCAAGTGCACTGCGACCTATAAAAGATCTATTGTGCCACCCTTACTAAGGCTCTAGCCGATGATATACTCGGTCTAGAGCACTTCCTCCAGTCCAGCTGCTACAGCAAACCAGAATATCTTCAGTGGATCCAGCGAAGGTAAATCCGTTTCTGATAGGAGGTAGGCACCAAGGTGATTCCTTCTTTTGTGGATCAGTGCTTCGCATTCCATAAGAAGGTGCGCTGGTGTTTCTGCGAAGTCCCTGCAGAATCTGCAGTATCCGTCTTCCTCTATTCCCAGTTTCCTAAGGTGCTCCTTAAGTCTGCAGTGAACTGTTAACATGCCCGCCAAGATGCGAAGCCGATTCTTACTAACTCTTAGGCAGGCTCTGCTTCTTTTCTGGTTGTATTTCCCCAGAAGTTCCTTGGCCTGTCTAATTTGGGGGATATCGTCCCAATGTTTGGCCCACTTGTTCTCTTCTTCTTTCCTTAAGTCTTCCCTTATTTTGTGGGGTCCTATCCCACAGAAGGGTTCTGGTCCAAGGAATGGCGTGTCTGATCCGTTTCTAGCTAGCTCATCAGCTGCTTCGTTCCCCTCTACTCCTACATGTCCTGGTACCCAGTAGAGAGTTACTTTGTTTGTTTCTCCCAGTTTGTTGATCCTGGTCAGACATTGCCATACCAGTTTGGATCTGATCTCATGCGAGGTCAGTGCTTTAATAGCGGCTTGGCTGTCTGATAGTATCGCGATGTCCTGCCCGCGATATTTCCTGTCTAAGTTGAATTGCGCGCATCTTTCGATCGCGTGATCTTCTGCTTGAAATATACTGGGAAGTTCTGGGCCCGTACACTCCCGCACAGTGCCAGTAGATGTTTTCGATCCGTCTGTGTACCATTTAATTGTGTGTTGTTTGAGTTGGTATTTATCGGATTCGCTGCTCCAATCTCTTTTGTTGCTCAGCTTTGAGTCAAATTTCCTTTCAAAGCAGTATTTCTTGACCATATCATGTCTGGGCCAGTCCAGAAGCGGTACCGATTTGGATAGGGTTACTCGCTCTTTATTTGCGATGCATGTTCCTTTCCCGATATCCTCTTTGCTGATTCTTAAAATGGTCTCCTTGGCGATTCGCTCTAGCACTATGTGTAGTAGAGGTATCCCTACGATCACTTCTAGAGCTGCTGTGGGACAGGTTCGCATGGTTCTTGTTATATATATACAGGCTAATCTTTGCACTTTTTTGAATGATGTCCTCGTCGTGGTTAGTCTAGTTGTGTTGACCCATGCCACTGCCCCGTAAGTGATGATGGGTCTTACTATCATCAGATACATCCACCTCAGTGTAGCTGGGCTACAACCCCAGGTCATTTCTGAAATGTTTTTGCACACCATAAGTGCTTTGGTGGCTTTGGTTACCACAGTTTCTACATGTTCTCTCCAGAGGAGTTTGCTGTCTAGTGTTAGACCTAGATACTTGACCTGTTTCTGTGGGTCAACTCTGATCCCTTCCAACAGGATGGGTTGCATACCCTTTAACTCTCTTTTCTTGGTGAAGGGTATCACAGTGGTTTTGGTAGGGTTCACTCTAAGTCCTACCGATTTACACCACTTCTGTGTGATTCGCAGACCCCTCTGAATGATTTCGCATAGCGTTTCTTCACATTTTCCTCTTGCGACAATGACTATATCGACGGCGTACCCCTGGCACGTAATGCCGGCACCTGCCAATTTGTGCAGTAGTTCATCTGCTACTAGGCTCCACATCAATGGTGATAATATCCCTCTTTGTGGACAGCCTCTAGTGGTGCTTATTGTGATGCTTTTTTGACCCACCTCTATCTCAGCAGTCCTAGTTCTTAGCATCTCACACATCCAGTTACTTGTGGTGTGATTTCCTCCTTTTATTTCGAGACCCCTCCTAATTGCTTCATGGGAGGTGTTATCGAAGGCTCCTTCGATGTGTAGAAATGCGCATACTGCTGTTTCCTTGCCCTCCAGTGTATCCTGAACCCAACTTGTCAGCTGGTAGAGCGCAGTTTCGGTGGATCTTCTTGCTCTGTAGGTTTGTGGTGGAGAGGTATTCTTTCCAGCGCAGTCATTATTAGGTGATTATCTATGACCTTTTCTAGCGTCTTGAACATTGATGAGGTCAAGCTGATGGGTCTAAAGGATTTTGGTAAAGTGGTGTCTCTTTTTCCCACTTTCGGAATGAATATGACCTTTGTCCTTCTCCATATTCTTGGTATATGCCCAAGTGCGACGCTGCTTCTCAATAGTCCTAGGAGGTGTGGCATAATGATTTCCTGGCCTTGTTGTAGTAGGGCAGGGAATATTCCGTCCGCTCCCGGTGCTTTAAACGGCTGGAAGGTGTTCAGTGCCCAACTTAGCCTTTGATTCGTGTAGATGTCTTTTGCCATCGCCCAGTTCTCTCTCCTGGGCCTTTTATGCCTTCCTAGTACATCTGTGCTACTGTAGATTGAGCTACCCGGGAAGTGTGTCTCTAATAGTAGAAGGGCCCTCTGCTCTTCATCTTCGGTATAGCTGCCATCTTGCTTTTTCAGTAAGCCTGGCGCGCCTGCTTTCTCCTTAGCCAGTGCTTTATGTAACCTGGCCGCTGCAGGGGTTGACGCTATGTTCTCACAGAATGCTCTGAAGCTATTTCTTTTAGCTTTTCTGATTTCCAAGTTGTATCTTGTTAATTGCTCGGTGTATGTTTGCCAGTCTGCGTCACGCTTTGCTTTATCAAAGAGCTTGCGCACCTTTGATCTGAGGTCGACTAGCGTTTTGTTCCACTAGGGAATGTCTTTCGGATCTTTCTTACGGCTAATAGGGCAGCTGCTTTCAAATGCATCTTTGATCGCCCTGTTAACCACTTCCACGTTGTTTTCCAGTTCTAGGAAGTGGCTCGCCGTTTTCTTTCCTTTCACATTTATTAGGTTCCACTCGAGTGTAGACCTATATCTGTCCCAGTCAGTTTTGCGGGGGTTTCTTTTCGGGGTAATCTCCTTACTGAGACCTTCTATGTTGAAGGTGATGATCCTGTGGTCCGACATGGATGGCTCGTCAGAAACATTTCAAAATGTAATGTAGTTACTAATACTCGGGCTGCCGAGTGTAATATCTAAAACCTCTTCCCTTACCCTAGTTACGAAGGTTTGTGTAGTTCCCACATTCAAAATATCTAGGTTTTCATTAATAATGAATTCGAGAAGGCGCTCACCCTCACCCGCCCCATTCCAGATAATGGGCGTTGGCATCGCATCCTAGCAGAAGTGGCAGTTTGTTCCTTCTGCAGTGTCTCACTAGCCTTTGAACTTCTTCTGGCGGTGCCTCCCCGCCTCCGTCAAAATAGGCCGAAGCAATTACAATGGCGCAGTGGGTGCCTCCTACGTAAATGAAGGCCTGGACAGCTGTCAAATCCTGCGTCATGTACTCTGAAAGACATAAGAATTTTATGTTTTTACTGATTAGTATGCAGGCCCTGGGAGGTCTTGTCTATTATCCCAGATTACCTGTGCATTCTTGCTTGAGAGACCTCTTACCTTTCCCCTGAAATGATAGAGTTCCTGTATCAACACAAGTCCAAGTTGTTGTTTGATGAAACTTCTTGAAATGACGGCCGAGGCCGCCTTCGCGTGGTGTAGGTTAACTTGTGCGATGCGAGTGAGAGCTTTTTGCTCCATTTTAGGGGAAATTCGGAGAGGGGCAGGTGCCCACCTCCATCTCTTCTTCCTCTTCTGTTGAGGAGTGACTAGATCCTCCATGTTGAGTTCAGCTATGTCGACACGTTCAGTGTCTTCCACACTCAGGGGGATCTCTTTGGCCTTTGCTGGTGCTGTTGCTGCTGTGATGGAGTCAGCTGGAGTTGCAGTTCCCTCTTCGACATTTATTTTGCCGAACCTATATCGGATCATGTCGTCCTGCTCGGCAATCGTCTCTGCCGATTGGTCGTCAATGAGGAAGGTTACCACTCTTCCTTTGCCTTCTTCTCGACTACTGGTCGTTCTCCATAGATGGGTGTTAAGCCCCTCGTTTTGCGCTTCTATAAGGTCTAGCGACTTCTTATGATCGTGCCCAGAGCTCCTTGGGAGGAAGACGGTGATGCTGTGGATTTTGGGGATACCTTCTCCCAAACACGCCGTCAATTTGACCCCCTTCCACGCAGTTAGTCTTGCTGCTGCTTGCAGTAGCCATTGAGCTGTGTCCTCGTTGTAATAGTCAACAAGTAGTAAGCCCAGTCTGAAGTGTATACCTTCAAACCGAAGCTTGCTCTTCCAGCCTAGGGCTACTTCTTCGATAATGGCGTCCTCAAGCGCCGTTTGCTCCTCCATGAGCCATGTCTTCCTTGATATAGCGCAGCTAGAAAGCGATTTCCACCCATGGGTAGCTAGCTTTAAGAAGGGAGTGTGAATGTTACTCTTGACGACTACCAGCGAAATATTGATTGATATGATTTTTCTGCCAGAGAGTCGCTAGGGGCTGGCTCTTTCCTGGCCAGATCGTTTGCTCGCTCGTTTTCCTCGAAGTCGCTGTGCATAGGGACCCAAATGAGGGTGAGTTTTGAGTGAGCGCCTAGTTTGTTTACCTCTTCCTGGCTTTGCTCCACCAGTTTTGAAGATGTGATAGCTGAATCAATGATTTTTAGTGTAGCTTGGCTATCAGTGAGCAAGAAGTGAGTGAGGCAAGATTACGATTGAGAGTAGGTGGGGGGCATTTAGTATGCGGCAGGCCTCGCGAATCGCGAGAAGCTCTGCTTGAAAGACACTGGCGAAATTCGACTTCGAGACATTCAGCTTGTCAGAGAAAATTCCTGCGCCGACTCCGCAGTCCATTTTCGTCCATTCGTGTAGGTAGTTATGCCGAAATCTTTTACCACCTTATCGCTTTTTCACTCAGCTCTTGTTGGGAAGCTTACTGCGAAGAGTTTGGTGAAGTTTAAAGTGATCGGCCGAAGACGCAATCAGACTTATTGGTATAGTCTCCAGAATAAAGCGATTTCCATTAGGAATTTCCAGGTTGGCGGCCATATTGTTGAAGCTACATCTGTCAAATTGGCTGTCATTTATTTAGTCTGTCTTGCCAAATCAACATTTTTTTTTTTTTTCCGAGGGTAGGTGAAAAATCTTCCATAGATACTATGAGAATAGCAAGCGCGTGCTCATAGTAGTGTCAGATTCTTACTGACTAAAAAAACGGCACCCTTCGATATAAATTTGTTAGATATCGCAACTAAGTAATAACTTATCAAGCAATTTTTCTATCACGAAATAAAAACGTTTGGCAGGTTACTTTCCACTGAAGGATCCTGCATATTCCGCAATCTAGACGCGGTTAATCATTATCTCGCCAAGTCGAAAGGTTTCGTCCTTTGTAATCGGCGCAATAAATTGCACTCATCCAAAATTTGTAGGACTGTATTGTTGACATGTCCGATTAGTCGGTTTTTATGCTTTCTCGCGAAGCTTCTAGTTTCAGCTTCGATTGTCGGAATTCCGAGATCCCTGTGGATATCGTCGTTTCTACTATACCACGGTGCTTGGACAATTTCTCTTAGCACTTTATTTTGAAAAGCTTGCAAAATATTTGCATTTGTTTTCTTGTTACAACCCCAAAGTTGTATACCGTAGGTCCACACCAGCTCTAGCACTTGCTTGTATAAAAGCAGTTTGTTCTCAGTACTGAGCTGGGAATGTTTTCCGAGTAACCAGTACATTTCTCTATATTTGATTTCGAGTTCTTTACATTTCATTTTCACGTGCGAATTCCATTTCAGCCTTGCGTCGAGTGTCATTCCCAGGTATTTGGCCTCGTTTGCAAAAGGTATTCGGGCCGAGTTTAGGAAAATTGGCAAGTCATTAATTTTCTTGTAAGCGAAATTCACGTGAACAGATTTAGATTCGTTGAGGGCGATCCGCCAGTCCCTCGTCCATTCATTTACATTATTCAGTGCGTTTTGCAATTTTGCAGTCGTTTCTTCGATTGTTTTACCTACTGCTAGGATAGCGGTGTCATCGGCATATGTAGCAAGGATAATGCCATCTTCGTTCGGTATATCACGAGTATATAACAAATAGATAAGCGGCCCAAGAACGCTTCCTTGTGGTACGCCGGCCGAAATTTCCTTGAGCTCGGAGTATTCGACTCCATTTCTAACACGAAAGAGTCTATTCCCGAGATATGATTCTAGAATATCGTATAAGCATACAGGGAGGACTTGTCGTAGTTTGCATTTCAGGCCATCATGCCACACCTTATCGAAGGCTTGCGAGACGTCAAGAAATACGCTTGAGCAAATCTTTTTTTCTTCAAGTGCTTTCTCGATTACGTCAGTAATTCTATGCACCTAGTCAATCGTCGAATGCTTGCTTCTGAACCCAAACTGGTGGTCAGGGATAAGATTATTTTCTTCTATAACAGGTTAGACGCCTTAATAATATCCTCTCAAAAATGTTCGCTATGATTGGAAGAAGCGAAATTGGTGTATATGATTTTACCTCATTTGGCGGTTTTCCTAGTTTTAAAACCATTATGACTTCCCTAACTTTCCATTGGCTTGGCACGTGTTTTAATATAAGTGCATCATTTACAATATGGAAAAGCTTAATCAATGCTTTTCTAGGTAAAACTTTGAGAATTTCTCCGGTAATCAAATCATAACCAGGAGATTTCTTAGGTTTTAGATTCTCGATCTCATGTGTGAGTTCCCTTAGCGTTGCACTTGTGACCGTTAAATCGTCAGATGGTAAATCCAGCCTATTGCGGTTGTCGTAAACCACTTGACCATCGTACGGTCTAAAGGTTTCTTCCAGGTGGGCCGCAAAGACGTCCGCTTTTTTTTTTCTTCCCTCGCCCATTCATTTTGATTTAATCCGATTGGCGGCGCGGGGCTTTAAGCCTTTTGGTGCCTTTTACAGCTTTCCAAAGTGAATATTTGGAATCTTTTTTCGCTGTTAAACTTTCAAGGTAAGAGCCTATTGCACGGTTCTTAAAATCCTTAATAGTCTTCTTCAACAAATCGCACAGACGTTTCAAGTGTGCTTTATGCTGCGGAGCACATCTCTGTTACCATTTTTTACGCCCTTTTCTTTTTTCCTTGACCAATTCTTTTATTTCCGGGGGATATCGTAAACCGTATCTGTCCGGCGTTTTCCTTGGATTGGGCGTATTATTCCAAGAGCCGAGCTGTACG
Organism: Brachypalpus laphriformis; assembly: GCA_945910035.1. Taxonomy (NCBI): domain Eukaryota; kingdom Metazoa; phylum Arthropoda; class Insecta; order Diptera; family Syrphidae; genus Brachypalpus; species Brachypalpus laphriformis. The sequence goes on along the minus strand of OX246755.1, from coordinate 163,688,767 downwards.
ATCTCAACGAAGCGATCAACTTCAACCTCAAGTTCATAGGGTGTCGTAAGTGAAAAGTTCAGTTCAACATTATCTTCAATTTCGTTCCTAAAGCCTTCCCAGTTAGTTGTTCGACCAGTTAATCTCGCTGGCTCTAGGTTATAGACTAGTTTTTCGCTGATTGTTAAAATAACCAGGAAATGATCAGGCGACAGATCAAAGCTATCTTCGACTTTTATGTGATTGGTAGATATTCCTTCCACAACGAAAAAATCTATCAGGTCAGGTATTTTCGAAGTATCAGTTAACCAGTAAGGTGGTTTACCCGTCGAATGGAAATCACAACTGTACCCCATACCTGCCGCATAGAGCATTCTACCTTTTTTCGAGCTGTATCTTGAGCCCCAGAACGTATGTTTCGCATTAAAGTCGCCGCCGATGATAAAATTAGGTTTCAGCGATTCAAACAAGTTAGTAAAATACGATTTTTCAAGCGCGGAAAGCGTTGGACAGTAGATAGATGTGATTTTAGGAGTACGGTGACTATTTTTAACTCGAATCGTGCACAGTTGTAAGGTTTCAGGTTCTATCTTTAGGTCTTCGGATTGTTCGATGCAGTCTTTAATAAACAAGGATGATCCGCCTCTCGCTTTTCCCGAAGGGTGACAAGCGTGGTAATCATTATAGCCTTTTATTTTTAAATGTGATTTCTTTTTTACGTGGGTTTTAGAAATCAAGCAAATATCAAAATCTTTTTTACCCATGAATATTTCCAAATTCGTCGAGTTTTTGCAAAAGTTCGTTTGCATTCCAAGTACATATTTTTAACATTCGTTTGTCATTCATATTCCAGTTGAAGTACGCGTTTTCTGAGAATTATTTTCAAGCTTAACCAGCCTAGATTAAGATTAATTTTATTTATTTTGTTCTGTTCTTCAAATTTCTCGAGAATAACCGACAAAACATGAGAGACAGGGTCCGTTGAGATTTCAACGTTTTTTGGTTTTTCGGATGTCGCGGCCTGAGCGTAAGTCTGCACTCCTGCTATCCGAGAGTCATTACCTGGCGGCTTTTTCGATGTTAACTTTTCAGTACCGTTCCTTTAAGAACAGAGGTCGAGGACTTTTCTGCTGTCACTCTTTCCCTCACCTTTTTGCACTCTGAACCCAGTAGTTTTAGTTTGGCAAGTTTCTCCTGAGCATTCTTACGCTTTGGTTTAGTTTGCAGTTTAGATTTTGCATTTAGGGGCTTAAGGAGCACATCTCTCCATTTTTGCAACTTCTTAGCTACTTCACAGCCTCTAAAATTTGCCGGGTGCTTTCCCTTACAATTAGCACATGTTGCAGAGGTTTGTTTATTTACTCCACAGACTTGGGAGAGGTGATTTCCGGCGCATTTCACACATCGCTGTTCTTTTTTGCAGTACATTTGCGTATGGTTAAATCCTTGGCAACGTTTGCACTGCGGAATCATCGTTAAATTTCTACGCATGGGCTCGATTTTGACCACGATATTTAGTATGGCTCTAATTCGGTAGATATCGTCGATATTATCCGACTAATGGAAGGTAAGCATAAAAAGCGGAAGTCCACGCCTTACCAAGACGTCTTTATCTATTTCCGTTTGTTGCTTCTCCTTCTTGATGATATTAACGTCATCAAGAATTTTAAAGCCTTTGGCTTGAAGATCAGACATAACCTCTTCTTTGGTGCATGAGGGGTGGAAAATTGACTATCATCGTCTATGTTGACTGGTTCATTCTGCCTGACAGCGGGATGTTGGTCTTCGTCGCCGTTATATAGTCTGCAGAAGTAGTTTTTCCACATTCTCAGCACCGACTGTTATTCTACTACGAGGTTTTCATTTTCATCTCTACAGGTTTCTTTATGGGTATTGCTTCTCTGACACGTTCTTTTTACTTTTTGGTACAACTTCGGTACATTGTTCATGGAGGTATTTGTACGATTTAACTATTTCTAGCTCTTGGCCGACGAAAACCCATTTTTCATTTCTTGCATGCCTTCCTCCACCTCTTCTGAAAACCATGGCCTTGGATTTAGACATGTAAACCCCTAGTCTCCACTCTTGCAGTCATTTTAAAGCCTGTTGATCATTCTCTGCAAGGTTTTCACTGTGCCCGCAAATAGGACTAAATCAACTGAATATAGCAACACTTTTATAGGAGTTCCACCAATTGTAATACCACCGCACAGAGCTTCAGTAATATCATCAATAAACATAACAAGTGCTTGTGGACTAAAGTTACAACCATGTTTGGCACCTATTATAGTTTCGAATAAATCTGACAGTTGTTTTCCATCCCAAAGGGCTGAAAACGTATTTTCTCATATTTTTTCCATCAGTGCCTCAAATTTTCTCCGAAGAGCACGATTGTACTTTAGAGTTTGTAGAAGAGTTATCAAAACGGCACAACTGTGCTAATTGGGTCTCTGTTTTACAGAACCGCCACTTCTTGTAGAAGAGTGTTCTTCTGTCTATTGTATCAAAATCCGCCTTTAGATCCACGAAGGAAGCGTACAATTTTCTACTAAAGGATAATGTAACTCTATGGTAAATTTTAATTAAAAATGTTTTGCATTTCAATTGCAAGATCTAGCGCCTTCTCTCTCAATTAAGCACATCACCAAATGTGCAGTAAAATATAAATTAAATTTGAAATTCCAATGAAGTGACAATCAATTACCTTTAGCCTTCGAAAAATACTAATTAAATGCCAATTGCATGTGTGTACCCTTTTTATCGAAATTAATTCTATTAACTCGTTTTTTTTTTTACATGAAAAACCTAAAAGGACTACAATTTCAATTCAGGATTATTCATGTATCCTGCTGCTTAAAGTCTCTCACAAAATGTAGCACATGTCTGGTTGAATATAATCAATCAATGACGTATCGAATTTGCTTCTTGGAACGTGACTGGCTTTAGTAAAAATTGCTAAGATAAATTTGATATCCGACTCCAATACGTTAGAAGGGGGTGTATTGAAATCTATTACAGGTGCCAATCCTATTTTATCACCTCGTGTCAGGTATCCCACTGCTAATGGGTAATTCAATATTATTCGACAAACAACAATCGCAACTAATAAAATATGCTAAAGTTGACAGTTGAAAAACAAATGCAAATTGTTCTCCGAAGGGTGTTGATGCAGAACAAAATGTAATTCGAACAAAAACGGTATAAAATTCACAATAAAATTCAATTTAAATGGCATTCAGTTGAAGTCATTTGTGAGTGAAAGGCTCTAATAGATTTTTTACGCGCCTAACAAAAATAAGGGTAATGTGGCGCAAAATTTGCTATTTAAACAGCTAATGACCCGCACCGCAGACAGACCATAAAAATTGTTCACGTTTTTGTGTGTGTGTTTTCGAAAATACAACTAATTATTTCCTAGTATGTTTATGGCAATAGGTCAAGTTGACTGTATAATCCAAAAATTAATTTATTTTAAATATCTTAAACTGAAACTTTAATAAAAAAAAATCACTTCTTCTTCGGTGGCCCTACAGTCCAGGATGGACCTGGGCCTCAACCAACAAACCTCTCCAGCCAGCACGGTTACGAGCCACATGGCTTCAGTTGCGTACGCGCCAAGTTGTTTGATGTCTGTATCCACTTATTTGCGCCTTCTACCGCGAGGTCATCCTATACTGCGCCGTCCATCTGAGGTGGATTCGAAGATTTTCTTGACTGTGCATGACCCAGCCATCTTAGTCGCTGAATGTGAATTCTTCTGGCTAAGTCGATGTCCTTGCATAGGCCGTATAGTTCGGTATTGTACCTACTCCCCCACACGTCGTCTATACAGACTGGACCAAAGATTATTCGAAGAAATTTTCTCTCGAAGTAAGCAAGGGCATCCTCATCCGATTTCGATAGAGTCCATGCCTCTGTGCCATACAATAGGATTGCAATGATAAGTGTCTTATACAGAGTTACCTTAGTAGTTCGAGATGGGGCTTTGTTACTCAATTGCCTTTTTAGCCCACAAAAATAGCGATTGGCAAGAGTAAATCTTCGTTTGATCTCTCCACTGGTGTCATTTGCGGAACTTAACATAGAACCTATGTAGACAAAGTCCTTTAGGTTATTTTAGGTTGAAGTGGTTGCCAGCTAAGAATCGCCAACACAATTAGACCAATAATAGGTCCATTGTGATATTACGTGGATCATGGGAGAAAATCTCTCTAGTTACTCGCTAAAACCATTTTGAGTTTCTCATGAAGCGTAGGAGGCTATTAATATCAGGCCGCCTAAATCGTTGTATTAGGGGGCTCCTTAGTAAAGCTTCCTTCTACAGGCGAGAGCTGGGCAGAAACAAAGAAGATGAGGAATAGTTTCTTTCTCTTCTTCATCCATGCAGCTTCTACAAAAGTCGTTCGCAAGACGCCCAGCGTAGTAGCATGCTTGCCTATTGGACAGTGTCCAATGATGACACCCATTAAAGCGCCGATATGCAATCTGTTGAGAAAAATTAAATTCTTAGAACGTTTTAGATCCAGCTTCGGCCAAATCTGTTTTGTCGCTAGACATGTTGATCCATTTGTCCACCTAAGATTTGTACTATCCACAGCATCCAGCTTAAATTTAAGTTTGCGAGTAGCGATTGGTATACCTAATGTGCCTTTATCCGGCAGGATGGGTGTAGTTGTTCCTATTCTGCCGAGCTCATCGGCCTTACAATTCCCTGGAATGTCCCTATGCCCAGACACCCAACATAGGTGAATATTGAACTGCTCAGCCATCTCCGCAAGAGATGATCGGCAGTCTAGAGCTACTAAGGAATTTAAAGAGGTCGATTCCAGGGATTTGATTACTGTTTGGCTGTCTGAAAAGATGCGGATATCTCTAGCAGATATCACGTTTTTCTTAAGCCAAGATAAGGCTTCTTTAATCGCCATTATTTCCGCCTGGAACACGTTACACTGATTTGGAAGACGGAAGGAGAGCTTAAGATTAAGCCTGTCAGAGAAAACACCTGCACCAACCCTGTCTTTGGTTTTTGACCCATCAGTGTAGAAGTGAATAGATTCATCTTCTGAAAAAGCATCGTCATCCCAGATGATCTGGAGGGATGGTGACTATGAAGTTTTTAACAAAATTTAGACGCGGTATGGTATAGTTCGTGTTTTTGGGAGGGATTTTGAATTTATTCCGAATGCAAGCATGGCCAAATTCTTTTCTTGACCACTGTTGGGTAGGTTCAAGGTGAACGTCTGCAATCCCTTCCATTTGGTTGCTAAATATATCGCGGGGTAAACGTTGAAACATAATGTCCAGTGACGCAGAGGGAGTTGTACGTAGTGCTCCGCTTACGCACAAACAAGCTGTATGCTAGACCTTACTTAGATAATAGCTTTTATAGCTTTTTCTAAGGCTGGCCACCCCCTATATAAGTATCGGCCTAATGACCAAGATGTAGAGCCAGTGAGGTTGTAAACCCCATTTATTCCCAATATCTTTTTTGCAAGAGAAAAGTGCTACTGAAGCTTTCTTTACTCTTTCGTGAGTATTAGGTTTTCAGCTTAATTTCTTATCCAGGATAAAATATTTTGCTGTTCTAGAGAAAGTTAAGCTGATACCATTGAGAGACGGAGGACTAAAGGAATTTGATATTCCCATGAGAAGAGTACTCCTTCAGTTTTTTGGGGGTTTACACCCAATCACACTTACTTACTTACTTAGGTGGCGCTACAGTTCGGGGTGACCCTCTGCCTCAACCAACAAGCCTTTCCATTTAGTTCGGTCTTTAGCTAATTTTTTTTTTTTTATAATTTGCGCACATTCAAAGGGTTATGAATACCTTTAGCGTGGTTACACACAGTGCGGGCGTTGAAAAGGATAGATAGAGAGAGAGAGAAAGATTTTTTGTGTAGTGGTTCTTGAAGCTCAGTTGTTTATGCTTCAGAAATTCTCCGGGGTTGGCGTCCAGATAACTGGGGAAATTTTTGTTATTTTTTGTGTGTTGCTCCTGATTCACAGAACTTTTTCCCCAATAACCGATGTCATGGGCAAATCACCATCAACAGAGCGGCCAATTTTTCCAGCCGCATGACCAAGCTAATGCCAGTGTTATGCCTTCGCAGTTGTGTTTATACAAGCTTTCGCAAATGATCGGACTGACTTTATACATGAGAAATAAATAAATGCTTGCTGACATCAGGATTTGAACCATGAACCATTAGCGTGGCAATTGACAACGTTACCACTACACCATTGCCTACCTATAAATTGTATCCAGTTGCGCACTCCAAGTTGGTCGAGGTCCCCTTCAACTTGTGCGCGTCACCTACGTCGAGGAGGTCCTCTACTGCATCGTCTCTCTGGGTTAGATTCGAAAACTCTTTGAGCCAGAGCGTTGGTGTCCATTCACTCTACATGTCCTGCCATCTCAGACGTCCAATACGTAGTTATTTGAATATGTCAATGTCGCTGTACAGCTCGTATAGTTCGTTATCGAATCTTCTCCTCCAAAACCCGTCAACGCAAACGGGACCGAATATCTTACGAAGAATTTTTTTCAGGCGTTCACACAATATCGCAGAAAAGATCTTATATGCGATGTTGAGGAGACTGATGCCTCTATAATTGGCGCAGTTGATGGGGTCTCCTTTCTTGTGAATGGGGCAAATCATGCTGAGATTCCATTCATCAGGCATACACTGATGATGGTGTATGTACTCTACCAATTCAACAATTCAACAGTCTCGAAAAGTTCGGCCGGCAAGCCGTCAGGTCCAGCAGCCTTGTTGCATTTCAGCTCGCATATTGCTATCCCCACTTCGTTTTGGTCAGGTGGACGGAAGTTTTGACTATCGTTGTCTATGTTGAATGGTTCATTCAACAATCCAATCCACACCGAACCGCGCATCTATTGGGCTTATTTAAATCGTTTTGTAGAAGTTCTTTGAATTAGTTAGGGACGGGCAAAGCAACATCATCTGCATAAGCAATCACCGTGCATTACTCACCCTCAGTGATTATCAATAGTTCATTGATCACCAAATTCCACAAAAGTGGGGATAGAATACCACCGTGCGGAGTGCTTCTACTGTCAGACCTTCTGGTAGACGTCCCACCCAGCTTAGAGTTGATAATCCGACCATTAAGCAGTAGATTAATCAATTCGCAAAGTGAGCTGTCGACCTTCAGATCTGATAGTGCATCTGCTATCGCTGATGTGTTGAAATTGTTGAAAGCGCCTTCTATATCCAAAAAAGCAACCGTTGTGTACTCCTTATGAAACAGGAAATATCCAATATTACGCACCAGTGTATGTAATGTCGTCTCCACTAATTTACCTTTGAAATATGCATGTTGGGCCGCCGACAGTAGTTTCTTGTCAATACTGTTGCATAAAAAGAATGGCTTACATGCTTTGTAATTGATATCCGGTACTTGTTTGTTAGAGAGACCTAAAATTATTGTCATATGAAATCGTAAACTGTTATTTATGATTTAACTACTCCAATTTCTTTAGGTGGTTTGATTTCTGTCTTAGTCCCTATACAACACTATATAGACACATCTTGAAAGAAAATCTTTGATATTCGGGAATTCACTTAAGTCTTCCTTACCTTGAGCTTACGTTTTATGTGTAAATAGAACCAGCTTCAGCAGGGTAAAAAAAAAGCTTATTGTAAGCTAAGTGTGATAGATAAATATTTGTATACTTTATAGTGCCGAAAACGTGATGATAGAAATCTATGTTATTCAGGATATAATGCCTGGCATGTCAGTAAAAGTTTCATCGCAATCTCTCAAGTAGTTTTTAAGTGAAAGAGCTATATGTTATTAACCTTTTCCTCTTTATAGTAATAAAAGAATTTTCAATAAATTTCTACTAAACGTTCAATAATGTATTAAATGTGACCAATTTCTAAATATTTACCACAAAAAGTGGAATTGCAAATTAAATTTTCCAATTTACGAAACCCACATTGAAGCATCAAAGACTACTTGTTCTATTCAGATCGATTTTCTTTTCAATTCTGCTTTGCAATCGATTCCAATTGCTCTAGTCTTACACCTTCAATTGCGGCGATTGCTTTTTCAAACATTTCTTCAAATTTTTCTGGGAATTTTAATGTTTTCTCTTTTTCTTCGTCTTATGTACATAGCATGTACCTACCAGCGTTAAAATGTCAGGTTCCCAACAGCACCTCCTTGTTGCACATAACGAGGACATAAATTTGCGTTTCACCTTACAGGCAGACTAACTACATTCCTGTGTTTTTACCATATTCCCGTAGGGTATGTTCATTTTAATGCGAAGTTTATAATATAAAGTATTATAAATGACTATAAAAGATAAGTAGCAACTATGACGTCGCTGCTACTTATCTTGCTGGCAAAAGAAAAACTTTTTGTTTGGGGATGGAAAAGCGGTTACATGCCTACAGAAAATTAACGTTTGTATACCCCCCTAATCTATATGAGGGCGCACATATGTACATCATTTCATTTATTTTAGTACTTCACTACATATTATTAAAAAAAATTCCCCATCACGTCTGTCTGTCTGTCCGCGACTTTCTCCGCAACTACCAAACGGATTTTGTTCCGGTTTTTGCAATTAGACAGACTGATTCAGGAGAAAGGCTTAGATGTAATCTATGAATGTTTTGTGCAAATTAACTGACCTATGACGATGAAAATCAGTGACGTTCGAAAAAAGCATCGTCGATGAGGTAACCTTCCCGAGCGTTGCGTATACTGTTAGTGATATGCGATCTGTTTCCACACACTAACCTAGTGAAGTTATAATTGATTTTACACATTTTTAGCATTGTATTCAGTTGGCAGCAGATAAGCCAGATGTGGGGATTTTTACCTATTTTGGGGAATTTTTCACTGAATGGGGGAAATGGGAAAAGTGCTCAAATGGAGAAAGGCGAAATGCACAGAACTTTATTAGTTCCGCATATGTATGTATGTATGTACCCCCCTTCGGGTAGGGGTCAGAATATACCCGAGGTAGGCATGCCTGCCGTAAACGGCGACTAAAATCTACCCTCCGTATACCGAATACAAAAACATGCAATGAACAAAATAAAAGATTTGAATACCCCAGGTGGCAGTCCAGATACACTGGCAAATCCACCCTCTTCGGAGGTCGGCTCTACGGATTCTGGGGAGAGCCATTTATTGCACCTAATAAATCCCTTCTCAAAAACTACAAGGGTATCTCGATCTCCACCATCAAGATCGAACGTCTCCGGAAAAAAGAAGTCCGCCGGAAGCGCAAGCGCGTGAAAAACGGGACTCAGCGAAATCAAAAAGCATTGAGGAGGAAAACGACGTACTCTGTACCAAGCTTACCGAAATGGAGCTACTCTATCGTAAGCTTAAGAAAGAAGTAGATTTACTCAGGCAAGAAAATAATGCCTTAAAAAACACGCATCTACAAAAAGAAAATACAGTTAGCCCACATCACTCACCTAGTCGCGAATACCAGACGGACGAGGAAGAGCTAACACGTGAAACGAATTGGATCGAAAAGAAACGGCCTAGCAAAAAACGCAAAGCTGGTTCCTCACCGGAAGTCGAGCCACAAAAGGATGAAAAGCCCAAGGAGTTGCAGGAAAAGCAACAACAACCAAAATTGCGTCCTCCGCCACCGATGAACGTCGTTGTAATTACGGATTACAACAAGTTGCATTGCCTCCTTAAAGGAACTGTGACATCGACGTTTAAGGTGACATCTCTGCGAAACAATACGTGGAAAATTAATGTCGATGATGCCGACGGTTACCGATCAGTATCCCAAAAATTGAATGCCGAAAAGATTCAGTGGTATACTTATGAAAATAAGTTAGAAAGACCACTGCGTGTTGTAGCAAGGGGACTCCACCCGTCGTGCACAAAAGAAGATGTTATAAACGACCTTCAAGACAAAGGCTTTAAAATTCTTGATGCCGTCAATATTATCAAGAAGGAGAAGCAACAGTCGGAGGGAGATCAGGAAAAATTGGTAAGGGGGGGACTTTCACTATTCATGCTAAGTTTCGATAAAGATGAAAATAAAGATGTTATTTATGGTATTAAACATCGTGGTCAAAATCGAACCTATGCGTAAGAGCTCCAGATCGATCCCGCAGTGTAAGCGCTCTCAAGGTTTCAATCACACGCAGACTTACTGCCAGAAAGAACCGCGATGCGTCAAATGCGCAGGTGAACATCTCTCAGATGAGTGTCACCTAAATAACCAAACCCCAGCCATATGCATTAACTGTAAAGGAAAACACCCTGCGAACTATCGAGGATGCGAAGTGGCGAAAGAGCTCCAAAAAAGGCGCGATACGCTCAAAAATTCCATGGGCATGAATCCAAAACCAATTAAGAATAGACCCCAAATAGCTACGAAAAAAGCACCGAAAGATAAAAAATCCGTCAATATTCTCTTAATAGGCTTAAAGATGACTTCTCCCCTGGTCCCGATGGTCTGCCCGCCATCTTACTAAAGCAATGTGTAGATGTCCTGTGTCAGCCCCTTACAACTCTATTTCGTCTCTCACTCTCTCAAGCCGTTTTCCCAAAATTATGGAAGGACTCTTTTATTTTCCCTATCCATAAAAAAGGCAGTAAAAACGACATTTCTAACTATAGACCCATAGCTAAACTTTCCTCTATCCCTAAGCTCTTCGAAAGCATTGTCTACGACTCACTGTATTTCCACTGCAAATCCATTTTTTCCCCACAACAGCATCGTTTCTTAAAAAGTAGGTCCACTACGACTAACCTGACCGAATTCGTTTCCAAAACACTACAAGCATTAGAGAAAGGTAATGAAGTGGATGTCATTACCACCGACTTCAGCAAGGCCTTTGACAAAATCTGTCACCGAACTATTTGCCTTAAACTTAAAGCCCTCGGTTTCCCACCCTCTTTCATTTCATGGCTGAGATCGTACCTAGAAAAACGCCAGTACAGGGTTCTCTTCAGATTTTCAGTCTCTGACCCCATTAACGCCACTTCAGGGGTTCCTCAAGGCAGTCATCTTGGTCCGCTGATCTTTGTCTTAACTATAAACGATGTTGGTCACGTCATAAAAGACTCTGATCTGTCTATTTACGCGGATGATATGAAAATCACTAAGGTAATATCTACCCCCACCGATTCTCTCTTACTTCAAATCGATCTAAATTCATTCCACACATGGTGCGACAAAAACTTTCTAGAACTTAACGTCACCAAATGTCAATCCATAACATTCTCTCGTAAACGCCTCCCCCCATCCCTCAGAACCTATTACTTTCTTAGCGAGCCCGTTCCCTCAGTCTCCTCTATATGCGATTTGGGTATTATTTGTGACAGGGAGCTAAACTTCCGTTCCCACATTGATCATATTGTACACAAGGCCAATTCTTCTCTCGGTTTCATAAAACGCTGGTCTAAAGAATTTTCAAACCCTTACGTTTCTAAATCCCTTTATATCACCTTTGTCCGACCACTCCTGGAATACGCCAGCCAAGTTTGGTCACCTTATCACAACATACACTCCCTTAGAATCGAAGCTGTGCAGCGTAGGTTTATCCAGTTTGCCTTACGCGGTCTCCCATGGGCCGACAACTATATCTTACCTCCCTATGAAGACCGGCTAAAATTGATTAACCTGCAAACCCTTACAAAACGTCGCGAAGTCGCTGACATACTTTTCGTGCACCAATTATTAACCGGTATGATCGATTCCACCGCACTACTGGAAATGATTTCCCTTCGCACTAACCCTCGAAACCTCAGGTTCGTACCGCTCTTTTTTCTCCCTCACCACCGCACCAACTACGGAAATTTCGAACCAATTTCCAGAATGTTACGCCTGGCAAATAACTCACAGAACACCCTAGACTTTCATTCGAGTCTATCCGCCCTTAGAAAGTCCCTGTACACCTATTCATGAACTAACCAGTCCCAGTTCCCTCTCTAGTTTTAAAGATAGATTTTAAGACCTAGTTAAAAAAAGGAATAAAAAATGCCCCCTGGGGCCCAATAAAAAAAAAAAAAAAAAAAAAAAAAAAAAAAAAAAAAAAAAAAAAAAAAAAAAAAAAAAATAAAAAAAAAAAATAAATAAAAAAAAAAAAATAAATAAAAAAAAAAATTGTTAAGCTTAGAGTTAAGGTCCCTCGTTGTTAGTTCTTAAGTTTAGATTTAAGCTTGCTTGTATTAAGCTAAATAAATAAATAAATAAGTTAAGATCGGATAATGAAGAAAAACCCAAACGTAGTAGAGAAAAGGTGATAGGAGCTAAATCCTCGTATATTGGCGCGCAGTCTTTTGCTCAAGCGGCGATGACAGTTAATGGCAAGTACAAGACTGACAGCTCACGGGAGATCAAAGCAATAAAACATCCAAACTTTAACGTAAAGACTCCTGCTCAAGCTGCGACATTGGAAAACGGTGATAGAGGTAGCTCACGAGATCATGTACCCCATGATTTTTCCCTAATTCTTGCGAAACTTGAAGAGCAATGCAAAACAAACAAACTTATTTTCGAGAGACTAGTTGCTTTAGAAAACAACATTCATAATACGCGCACTTCAACCAGAATATGAAAGAAATGCTTGAAATTATTACTTGGAACGCCAACGGGCTTATACGAAGACTCGACGAGTTAGAAATCTTTATACGAGAAAAAGACATTGATATATGCTTGGTCTGTGAAACTCATCTGACAAAGCAATCGAATGTTAAGATAAGGGGATATAGCGTGTATCACGCCTTCCACCAATCGGAAAGAGCCAGAGGCCGATCATCCTTGTTTATAAAAGAATGTATCGAACACTCAGCGGAAGTAAGGATTGAATTAGAAGCAATGCAAGTAAGCACGGTACGCGTTAGAAATAGACATTTTGCTTTCAACATTTCCTATTATCCACTGCGATGTAAACTTGAAGAAAGTGATTTCACAAACATCTTCGACTTCCTTAAACCAAATTTTATTATTGGTGGCGACTTGAACGCGAAACACCCCTTCTGGGGTTCAAAGTACGCCTCTCAGAAAAAAAAAAATAAATATTTGGCGCAACAGCTCTTTAAAGTACCGGGGCCTAGCTTCTCGCAACCACTCATGTTCTGTGCGTTATATTTTTCACACGAATGGAAGGGACCTACAGTTTAATGCCGACTTCGAACGGTGATTTGAGAAGCTTTTTCGTGACAACAATACTCTCAGATGTTTGTCAGACGCTCGCGAGAGAAAGGTAGAAAGCTTTATAATGCGGGTATGCAATACAGTTGTGATTTTCACTCGACGGGTAAACCAACATATTGGCCGACTGGTAGAAGTAAGATACCAGATCTGATGGATTTCTTTATTGTTAAAGGAATATCTGGCAACTGTATAAAAGTTAGAGCCGCCCTTGTAAATAGGCCGCACAATTGCTTGCTTGAGCTTCTTAGCGACAGTCGACGTGTTAAGACCCATATTTATCAGATTCTAAATAATAGGAGCAAAAATATCAATATGAGTCTTTAAATTGATTGCTCTAACGCCACCGAGCCTAGGTGCCTTTTGAGTGTTCAGAAGATTTAATTTAATCCTACTTTACTTTTTTTTTTTACAAAGAATTAAAATGGGGCAAAATGAGGGGAAAATACGGCTATGAATTGGGGAATATTTTCAAAACGTTCCCAAAAAAAGGGGAATTTGGGTCTTGGTTTGGGGACATAGGTACTACATGATCAGGCAGTACTGCGAAGAAACCCCATTTCAGCAGCTTGCATCGCAAAGAGCAGCTGACTAATCCTTAAGTCTCTCAATTTAAAACATTATCCACCACGGCTACGTTACAGCATCCAATCCACATATATACAATGAAGAGGAGAAGTGACAAGACTTACCCTTGGCGGAGTCCAACGCTCACAGGGAAAGATATTGATTTAAAAATATCCTTAACAAGAACCTAGCAATCCCATACTCTTGCAGAACACTCTCGAGAGTTCAAACATTCGTTGAAATTTTGATAAGCAAAAGTAGGGTATCACGAAAAGCTTCTCAGCCATTTCCATGTTCTTTTTCTTAGAATCTATCAAGGATGCACAGAAGGACCTGCCACTAAGGAGCAATGAAGACTTTGCCACCGCGGCGCGCACTTATGCAAAGATGATGTTAAGGTAGAGGTAACATTTTTTTTTCCTCTGCTCTGTTCTTTTCTTTTATTTTTGTTGTGAATGCCTTCATCCGCAACTGTGCACATAGGACGACGGTGTTTATGCAGAAGAAAAATATCCTTGGTAGGTGATATGCAACTTGCTCCCACAAGTTATTTGAAAGGCTTTTGTCTTTTTTCGCATGAATTCCTACATCCTTGGGGTTTCCTATTACGATGGCTATTGTTGTTGTTGGCTTATATTGTTTTATTGCTACGAGGCGATGATGATGATTTGCTTTTTGTGTAATTATTTTCAGTCTAAACCAAAGGAAGATTGAAAAAGAAAAAAAAGAAAATACATCGCACAGCTTCCGGAGGTCACAAGTTAATTGCAATTGCAGTGTTTGTGTGCATGTATACATTCGAAGCATATGGTGCGTTCAATGGAAGGAATCACGCTGTGTATGTGGGGTGGTAAATTAAGATTGTGGCATGTCTTGCAGCTGAGGTTGTTTCCATTTTTAGAGACTAATTAGTTTATTACCAAGTTCGGGTGGGACGGAAACATGGAGTACAACGTGAATGCAATACACGCTCTCTTCGATATCCACTTGAACTCTTTCGACGTGCACTTTGCCTTCAATAGTGTCACGCTCTGTTGGTCGGATTTGTTCCATTAAACTAAGTGTTGCTGAAGAGGTCCTTGATTGAAATTCATAGAGATGTTGTTGTTAGCAAGGTGAATTGATTATACTCGTAGTACAGAGACGGTTGGTTTTCTATTTATGGTATAGTGAACTAGGTATTGATTTTTGATAAAGGTTCTTCCTTTCACGGCAATAAAAATATCCTTAATCTATAGATTGCTGGGGAATATGGTATGTGGCGCCAAGATGATGAATAATTGGTGGGTGCCGACAGCAGAAGGAAGGAAGGAAGCGGTGTTTGAAGCTATTGAATAGTTAAGAATGTCAGCATTAAATCGAGCGAATAGTTCGAGGATTTCCTACAGAAAATTTGATAGTCTGAGGCAGAAATATGCGTATGTCATCTCGTTACCAACTTTAGAAAGCATATCACAAGCTCCTATCATTCGGTCTCTTGTAAAATCGAATGTTGAATATGCTTTTGGTAGGATATTCAAATAACTTGAGTCATATTTACTTGTGGTAGACTTCGAAATAAATGATAAACATGCGAATTGAAAACCACAAACGATTGTAGAAAATTTAGATGAGTGTGCTGGAGGGGTATATAGTCTCTTTGGTTATGAATTTATAAAACATGAACCCATGCATCAAAATGTGATTCAGATCTCGGCCACGGTGGCAAGAATTTTTATCAATCTTGGTATCAAATCTGACCAAATCGAGGTGAGGATAGTAATATTGAAACTGAAATCAAACAAGGCTGCTGGACCCAATGGCTTACCGGCTGAACCTTTCAAGGCAGCTGGTAATGAATTGGTAGAGAGTATACATCAACCCATCTCTAGAACTACAGCAGCGTTTTCCAGGCATAGGTCTAAGAACTGACAATAGCAGGCCATAAGACTGCGATAAGGGCAATATAACTGGAGGATATCACATTATTTCATCGATAGCCAAGCAGCGATAAAAGCAATATCTACTTCAGAAGTAAAACCGAAGCTTGTGAAGTGTTGTAGAGAAGAGCTCAAGATTCTTGGAACACAGCACAAGTTAAAGCTCTGCTGGGTCTATGGACATGAAGGCATACAAGGGAATGAGAAAGCCGATGAACTGGCGAGAGGAGGCTTATCACTAAGCTCGGACTAATCCGACCCCTCAGTGTACATTCAGACTTGCACACCCAAACTCGAAGCAGGGTACAAAGCTCTGAAGAAGTCAAACAACAGGTGTTCCCCTCTTGATACTTGTATCACAACGAGGAAGCTATGGCCTACATTAGATAGAACAAGGACTTATAGACTTACGCAGAGGGATAGAAAATCCCTCTCTACTCTTACGGGAGTCATTGCAGGGCATAACACTATACGATACCACATGAAAAAGTTACGTGTGACGAACGAAACCCTTTGTAGAGGCTGCGGCGATGAGGAGGTTTAGGAGGATATTCCCCATTTTCTCTTTCATTGCCCAGGCCTCTACCATCTAAGAATTAAATACCTTGGATAATACTTCTTCAAGGATTTAGAAGAACTGTCCAACAGACCGATTAACGACATCGCAAACTTCATTAAATCCTCTAGATGATTTGTATCTCATCTCGGGCACAGTAAGTATCAAATGCTTTCTACTAGGCTATGCACAAAAGACGATTATTTTTATTTTTCACGAGAAAGGGATTCTCTATCCTATCTTCTTTCCCCCCATGGGTATCACAATAAGTCTACATTGTCCTGGGTGTGGTGTAGAGGATTTCTATCTATACACCAGCCCACTCACCTAACCTAATCCAACCCATCTTTAAGATTCGGTTAGACGAGTGCTTGCCTGATGAGTGGAATCTCAGCTTCGTTTGCCCGATACGCAAGAAAGGAGATCCCCTCAACTGCGCCAGTTATAGAGACATCAGCCTGCTCAATGGTGTACACAAGATCTTTTCTGTGATATTGTGTGAACGTCTGAAACTTTTCATAAACAACTTGAATAGCCTCTAGTCACTACGGTTTCAGGACAGGGAAGTTCACCATTGATATAATTTTCACACTTCAGTCCAAATCGATACTCATCATCTTCTTATCGATTTCAAACATGCCTATAACAGTGCCTATAGAGAGGATCAAACTTGTCTGTCTGTGTAGGAAGTTCAAGGGGACCTCAACCAACTTGGACTGCATAACTGAAGGCAATTAGCTAAAGACGGAGCTAAATGGAAAGGCTTGCTGGCTGAGGCCCAGGTTCACTCCGAACTGTAGCAGCATCTAACTAAGTAAGTAATCCATTAATTTATAGATTTGGTTGGTTGGTTAGGATCGGCCCTCGATGAAGATGCACTTAGAGCAGAAGTAGGTCAATTGTACTGCCGTTGTGTAAGGTAGGTGTGTCACCCTCTTGCTCTATGAACCATTTGCTTCGTTGTATGATTGCGTTAGTTCTAGCCGTGCAGGCATTGCTGAGATCATTTAGATCATGGAAATAACATTCACCTAGGGTGGCCTTCCTAATGTTGGCGCGCGCAATCGTCTCGTCCCCCTCTTCGTCCCTACAGCTTCTGGAGAAATCGTTGTAGGGGATGTTTAGTCTTTGGGCAGGTCTTCCAGTGACGCGGTGTCCAGCGAGAACGTTTGCTATTTTGGAGAGGGTTCCTCTCTTGTTTTTCAAGAGCCCGATGGACATAGATTTGTTAAGTGTTAGCCAAAGTTATCTGGCTGTGTTGCATTGGCCTAGATGTTGTCAGCGGAGATTGACCACTTTCTCCGCGTCGGTTGGAATAAGTTACTTTACATAAGATGCTGGCGCTTCGAAGTTGATAATGCTTATGCTGTTTGCAACAGGGAAGTCATGTCGAGCCAGTTCATCAGATGTACAATTCCCCGTATATAAGAGTGACGTGGTACCTGAGGTTCTACTGACCAGCTATCTCGTTAAGAGATACGCGGCAGTCTTTCACTGCTCTAGATCTCGTAGTGGTGTATGCGAAGGATTTGATGGCTGCTTGACTATCGACGTAGATAGCAATATCTGATGATGATAGTGCATTAGCTGCTAGCCAGTCTGCGGCTTGGCGAACAGCGGTAACTTCGCTAGAAAAACGCTGCAATGGTTTAGAAGTTTAAAAGAGAGGTGTATGTCTAGGTCTTCTGAGAAGATTCCGACACCAACTCCGCCCTTGGTTTTAGACCAGTCAGGGACATTAGGACATCGCGTTGTATCCACTCAGCTCTGTCCGGTATTGAGTACATGTAGCCCCTGTTGAAGTCATATTCAGTGGTCAGGTGGTCAGTGGAAGTAGGGAGATGACGGTGCATCGATGTATTTTGGTATGTCCCGTGTGCTGCACCATCCACTGCTCGGATCCTCTCAGTCTTATTGCTGAGCTTATAGCCAATTGTTTACTGACGATGTCGATCGGAAGTAGATGGGGCATGGTTTGGAGCGCCGTTGCGTTAGAAGTTCTCCGTGTAACGGTGCAAATTTTCGGCAAACAGTTGGCTGCCTGTGCGGCCATCCGCTTGAAAGCCTCCTCTCAGTGGTCTAGCTATCGCTTTGGCCACTCCTCGATCCTTGATCTTCTCAACTTCAAACACGAAAACACGGACTACACCCCGCCGAAACTGAGATTTGACCGTAACTTCCGTACGAGCATCCCTAACCGGGATGTATGGGACACCTACCCCCCTGTCGATGGTAGTTCGGTTCACTTCTTTACAGATGGATCTAAGACGGAGGGTGGGGTGGGTTGTGGTGTTTTCTCCGAACAGCTCAATCTGAGCATCTCTTTCCGCCTCCCTGATCATTGTAGCGTTTTCCAGGCGGAAATCATGGCGATTAAAGAAGCCCTGTCCTGGCTGAAATGTAATGTATTATCTGTCAGGGATATTAGCATTTTCACTGACAGCCAAGCGGCAATCAAGTCCCTGGAATCGTTCTCCTTCACTTCAAAGGCTGTCTATCTCTTATGGAGATGACAGAGCAGTTCAACATTAACCTATGCTGGGTGCCGGGCCATAGAGACATTCCAGGTAACTGCAGGGCTGACGTCCTCGCCAGACAGGGTACCACTCTAAGGATTTTACCTGAAAGGCAAGCCCTGGGTATGCCCCTCGCTACATGTAAGTATCTACTAAAGCTGAACGCTATTAGCACGACCAACCTCAGATGGGGAAACGGCTCAACGTGTCATATTTCGAGACAGATCTGGCCTAAGCTGGATCAAAAACGTAGTGCCGATCTGATCAAGTTAAAGCGTACACAAATCAGCTGCGTTGTCGGTGTTCTCACTGGACACTGTCTTATAGGCCAATACGCCAAAAGACTTGGCCTCTTCTCCAATGACTTCTGCAGAAGCTGTAGAGACGAGGAGCAGGAGGAAACCATCCTTCACCTCCTATGCACATGTCCAGCCCTGTCGCATAAAAGAATGCTCCATCTAGGGTCCCCCTTCCTCGACGACCTCTGCGATATGGCGTCCTTGGACGTCATGAGCATCCATCGCTTTGTCAAAAGCTCCGGTTGGTTTTGTCAGTCCCTGAGTGGCCTAATGGTTTGATGGTATCACAAAGGACCTTCACTAGTCTAAGTGTGTCTGCACTCTCGTGTGGACAGCCAACCTAACCTAACCTAACCTAACGCTGCAATTCGCTGAGTTTTTTTCCATTATGGATAGGTTGGATTTTTTCTCCAGGGCGGGCCACAATACCAGTACTTCATACATAAGAATCGGTTTTATCACCGACGTGTAAAGGGTGGGCCAACAGATGGTGTGGATTTTGGCTGCCAATTACTGTCATTTACTGAACGCAATGTGGTTCACCTTTTTGACAGATATCAAGTACAATCTTTGGCAATTTTAGTCATGAAGTCGCTTACCACGCATCAACGAATTTTTGTTCTTCAGTCTTATTACGAAAATGGGCGATCTGTAACATTTCGTAAAATTCGTGAAATTTTCGGTCCACATAATCGCCCTAGTGAGTCCGGAATTCGTGCAATGGTGAATCGTTTTTGGGTCAAGCTCCTGTGGGGTTATTTGAAGAGTATGGTCTAAACAAATAACCCAGCGGCAATTCAGGATCTCAAACATAACATTTGAACTGAAATTGCCATTGACCCAGTTATTCTTCAAAAAGTCATCAAGAATTTTGACCTGCGGATGGTCGCTTGCAACAGAAACCGTTGTGATCACATGAACAACGTTGTGCTCCATTCATATTGGACCGAACTTCACTAATCAATAAAGGTCTACATTGATTTCACAATAAATGTGAATTTAATTAAATGAAAACTTCCACACTAGCTGTTGGTTCACCCTTTATAGCCAGTGCATGATGCTCGGTTGTAGACGCCAAGTGAAGCCCACTGGTTTCTTGCAAATGTATAGGGCAGCCAGCGATTTCCTGGCACGTTCAACGACATTCTCTTTCCAAATTAACTTGAAAAATTAAAAATGTTTGTCAAACAAATTTTAAACTTACCAAAAGTACTTTGATCTTGACCTCTAAGCTGGAAAATGATTGTACATGAAACGTATTATGAAGGCCCCACACGGCACTATACGCCTGTAAAACAGCTCTGGGCTATAAGTGGGGTATCCGTCGGCAAATAATGCACTAGCTGTATACAGCGGTAGTAAGACCAATACTAGGGGTGGCATTGGTGCAGTGGGTAGTGTGTTTGCTCGTTAACCGATGTGTGCAGGTTCAAGCCCCAGCGGGGAACAGCAATCATGGGCCACCCAAGTATAAAGGAAAAACGAATTACATCGAAGTTTTTCCAACCACTGCACCAAAGAAAGGTTCCTGCCTGGTAGTACAATGGACCGGAGAGTCTGAGTGCCCTGGGATTTGGGTTTCCTTTTTTTTAAAAGGAATCTTACTCTAGTGAACTGCACTGCGCTCTCCGCACGACTCCTACGGTGGAGCTGAAAACAATGTTAAATATCATTCCGCTAGATATTTATCGGAAAGACTTAGCAATAAAATTGGTTTTGAAACTGAAAGAATCATCTCAGTGGATCAGTAATGATATGCCAAAATCTTAAGCTAAGACAGCAACGTCGCAGAAGTTACAGACTACTTAACACCGACCTTAGACTTCAATATTAAATACAACACAAACGTTTACAGTCGACAGAATTGGGCGAGGAATGTTATCCTAAAAGATTCCGCTTTCGAAATACACACCGATGAGTCTAAGACAGAGTATAGCGTAGGGGCAGGTATGTTTTCGGCATCCCTGCATATGCAACTGGCTTTTAGACTACCAGATTTTTTATTTTTTTTTGACGTAGGAGGGGAGGAAGGCAGAGACTGGCCCCAGGAGCACTGCGACTTAAAAAGATCTTTTGTGCTATCCCCTGGTTAATTGATTTTGAATTTGTCAACTAGCTGAACTCAAGTTCATTAATGAAGCTAAGAATAGTTCGAGCTAAAGAAGAAGTGACGTCATAAGGTGATGTAACTCCTTTGTTAAAGTGCTTTAGCCTAAGTCTGGCTATGGCCGGGCAATCACAGAGTATGTGATGAGCTGTTTCGGTGTCTTCAAGACAGAGACGAATACGGCCCATTTTCTTGAGATGGTAGTTGAGAGAGCTATGTCCAGTTAGGGAGTCAGTAAGGATCTTAGCATTCTGTTTGCTCATTGATAGAATGTCTGTAGTTATATTTTTTGAGAAGTTAATAAATTTCTTGGAATGCCTTAGGCCGGGTTGAGCATTCCAGTGAGAGTGCATTTGTTCGCGTTCCCAGAGGAGTAGCTCTATTTTAATCTGGCTGGTGGGTAAACCGCAGTAAGGTTCAGGTCCAATATAAGGCGATTGGGCACCTAGTCTGGCAAGGTTATCAGCCGCTTGTGACCGGGGAACCACATTAGTGTGATATTATTGTGTGCAGCAAGCTGCAAAAGCGTCTGGAGACAATTCCAAACCAGCTTAGACTTATAGTCAAAGGACGTGAGAGCCTTGAGTGCTGCTTGACTATCTGACATTATATTAATATGTGATCTTCGGAGGTTTCGTCTAATGCATTCTCTGGTGCAGAGCTCGATGGCATAGACCTATGCCTGGAAGATAGTAGTGGATTGACCTAGTGATGTAAAGAGTTTGTAGTTGGGGCCAAAGATACCAGCTCCAACCCCATTTGACATTTTTGAACCATTAGTGTACCAATTGATTGGGGGATTTGAGGATAGTCCCAGTAGCTGCAGTCAGGTATGTTTACTGTGAAGGGGTGATTGAGGCGGATTCTTTTGGGTATGAAGTAGCGGAATTTTCTCAAAGATCTTCATGTGGCCAACTAATTCTGAATTTGTATTGTTGCATAAAAGGTGAAGCTTTAGAGCATTGGCAGCCGCAGTCTTCATAATATTTATGTGTAGGGGTGGAATGTTTAAGAGAACTTCCAGCACAGCTGCTGGGCAGGTGCGCATTGCGCTCATAATACCTACACATGCTAGTCTCTGCACCTTCTGGAGGGCGGAGCGGGTAACGGTTAGATTAACTTTATCCCACCATACTAGCGAAACATAAGTTATTATCGGAACGATGATTGTGGTATAGGTCCAGTGGATCATTTTTGGATTTAATCCCCATTTTTTGCCGAAAAACGTAGAGCAGGCGCAGAAGGCTTTAGTCGCCTTCTCAGTGGTTCTATTTATATGAGGTTTCCAATTTAATTTGTGGTCTAGAGTAATCCCAAGATATTTTGTTTAGACCTTCTGACTGCCACCAGTTATTTACTTTATTTAGGGCATGTCCCATTTGTTTAGAAATGCTGAATTCATCCTTGCCCTTAGCTATAATGAATACGTCGTCAGCGTAGCACTGGGTGAGAAATCCAGAACTATTGAGGTCATTTATGATACTGTCCACTACAGTGGACCATAAAAGAGGAGATAGGACAGCCCCTTGGGGACAACCCTTAGTAGTTCTAACGGAGATTGAGATTTGTCCAAGTTTGGCAGTGATAAGTCTGCTTCTGAGCATGGAGCATTTGGTAGTTGCGGGTCAATGACTTTGACATCAGCATCAGACTTAATTGATTGAAACGATGTGTTATCGAAGGCGCCAGAGATGTCCAGGAAGGAGCATAAGGCTATTTCCTTCTTTGACAAAGTCTCTTCAATAGTACTGACTAGATGGTAAAGGGCTGTGACCGTAGATTTACCAGATTGATATGCAAATTGAAGATTATTTAGGGGATGTTCTATAAGGGCGGACTTTCTTATGTGAATGTTTCAAAGATCTTTTCCATTGCCTTAAGAAACACAGAGGTGAGACTGATTGGTCTAAAGGCCTTTGGGTCTGTTTGTGATCTGGCGCCGGCTTTAGGAATGAACACTACATTAACTTTTCTCCATATTGATGGGATGTAGCTGAGTTCATAGCTGGATCTGAAGATGGGCACTAAGGATTCAATGAGAGTGTCGATTCCATGATGTAAGAGGGCGGGGAAAATTCCATCTCCACCGGGAGCTTTGTATGGTTTTTGCGTGGAGATGGCCCATCTTATCGAATCGAGGGTGAAGAGAGACTATCAGATTACTGCAGTGTATTCCAAGTGGAGGTTAAAGCTATTGTGGGCGCCGTGGCGTAAGTGGTTAGTGTGTCGGATCAGTACGCATGAGGTTCCAAGTTCGAATCCCAGAAAATACAAAAAAAGTTTTTTCACGGTCCCACCTCTCGCGAGCGTCTGACAAACATCCGAGAGTATTGTTGTCATGAAAAAGCTTCTCAAATCGCCGTTCGGATTCGGCATTAAAACTGTAGGTCCCTTCCATTCGTGTGGAAAATATAACGCACACAACATGAGTGGTTGCGAGAAGCTAGGCCGTGGCACTTTAAAGAGCTGTTGCGCCAAATATTTGTATTTTTATTTTTTTTTAAAGCTATTCGTGAAGCAGCTGAAATGAGATCGGTATAGAACACGGACGTCGTAATTTATACCGATAGCGAGCTAGCTTTAAAGGCACTCGAATCACCAATAATAAGATTTAAACTGGTAAAATAATGTCGCGCATCCCTAAACAGGATATCAAGTTATTGCAATACTACTCTGCGGTAGGTTTCTGGCCATTCGAAGATTTCATATAATTGCAGAGCATACGAATTAGCTAAGAATTACTCGAAACAGGAGCTCTCTACTGCAAAAGGGGGCTGCATCTACTTATATAGAAACGACAAGATAAAAAATCTCGATAGCGGTACTGAATCAGGCCAATGAGAGATGGCGCAATATTGGCATATGTAACCATGCAAGACAAACATGGCCATAATTAAATAAAAGAAAAAAAAAAAAGCCTGGTACTGATCAGCAGACCACGCATAGGTATCCTAGTTGGGCTGTTTTCTGGTCATTGCGTACTAGGCAGACACGCCGCTATGCTTGGAATTTCGACCAATGTCTTTTGTCGCAGCTGTATGGACGAAGAAAAGGAGGAATCCCCCTTTCACTTGCTTTGCGGCTGCCCAGTACTACCCTCAGCTAGAAAGCAAACTCTTGGGGAATAATTCTTTGAGGAATTTACAGATATCGCCAATTCGGATATCAACAGTGTTTGGAAATTAATCGAAAAATCAAAATGGTTCCAAAAGTAACGGAAATAACTGACTCACGTGGTAACACAGTGGACCACATTTGGTCTAAGTGAATCCTAACGATTACGGAGGATAGCCACCTAACCTAACCTTACCTATGCTGTGACCTCTTAATACCAATTTTTAAGAGAATCCTTGTATAATTTATTCTATGCTACTATAAGATTAATTAAAATGTTCTACTTTTTAAATTGACATATAGTTGAATGCTTGTCACTTACTAACATAACGTTATTGCATGTACAAGGTGGCGCAAAATTAATCATCCAATTTTGTTTTTGAATTACTTTTTTACTAGATAACAAAAAAATGATCGACGCAATTATTCCACGCTCTTGCGGAATATAGCGCTCCATTGCTTGTCTGTTTGTATACTGCAGCTGTCTAGTTCACAAATGTCAAATATGATTGACGTACGATGCCATTTGCAAAATTATAAAATCACCGATAGGGTGATTAATTTTGCGCCACCTTGAACTAATATGAAAGCTTGAACTAAATGAAAAGATATTGTACATTACTGTGTGAGACTATTAATAATAAAGAATTTATTTTGGGGCATGTTTGGACTGAAAAGTCACTAAGGAAATTGTTGGCCAATGACACTATTTCAGCCCAACATTGTGAATCAAATATCGACCATTAAAAGAATTCGTCATAATGAAAGATTTTATCACTTTCCGTACCCATGTACACGTATCTGCTGCCCTATGCATAAATAAGCAACTTGATTCTAACTTCAATAAATCTAATATCCCCCTTCAACAGTTTTGCCGAAAAACTCCGCCCACTTAGCGAATTGCTGACAATATGATTTTCCGACATCAACATCCGATATCTTAATCTAGTTAAATCTCAAAATTAATCGACTTGTCTGCCTATATCCCCGATACAAATATTTTCGTGTCACTACCTTATCAGATACAAACCTACATCAAACATGCGTAACAAGCACCTTTTTCCTGCATGCACGTTACGTTCGTTCATTTCTCAACACATAACCCATTTAATATTCCGCACACGGAAAGGATAATGCTTTGACACCTTCTACCTATAAAAGTGGAGAAAAGAACATATGTATGTCTCATTGATTAGAATCAAACACGATCGCAGCACGAGTGCGTTGCCGTTAAACATTTTGATAAGGCCATTATACCATGTCGTAGCAATAAATACCCTTGTAAGGGCTGTCGTCCTTGGATTTGCACAGGCTTCACTTTTGCCGAATCAACAATTAATATCAAATGCCAAGTATTCATCGCAGAAACATTAATATTTGAAGTAGATGATTGCATCACTTTTAACAGACTTCATCCGTGAGCGAGTGACTTTAGAGGACTTAGTGAATGCGACAGTTCAAAAGTAATCCATCAATGTCACTTGGTTGTCAGAACAGCTGTAAGTTTCAAGGACTATTATGGTAGTTTGAGATTTTTACCAGATTCGATTTGGCATAAAAGAAACACAGGAGGGGGAAACTAGATAGAATTATGTCCCTCCCGAAACAACTGAGGATTTCTTTTAACATGTTTTCGATCCTAAATTCAATTGGGGGAGCTTCCCGTCTGCAGGAAACTGAAATGTTATTATCCTTGTGTGTGGAAGCATTACTGAAATATTTCTCTGTGGGCATGCATGCGAAACAAATCAAGTTAAGTTTGGCGAAGTAAAATTATCATATAAATTGAAATATGCAGTAGATTACACGAGAATTCAAATGTAGGCAGATCTAGTAAGTCATCGTTGTCAGTAACTTCCGGAAGACACATGTGACAGGGGTTATAGTGTGTGACACAAAATATTTAACAGAGGTTTTTTTTTTGTTTTTATGTTTTTGTTAGTAGGTAACACATTTGTGTTTTATGACATCTAATGTTCATGTAGATTGAAGAGGGGGAAATGGATGGATAGGTCAATGGGCAGCAGTTGTTTTATAAACTTAATGGAATATACTATCACTGGACTGATGAATAGGAATCAGAAAATAGTGTCAGGAAAAAGTTTGTTCAATCCATCTGATGGGATAGGTACATTTACTTACTTATTTATGTCCTGTATCCCCTTGAAGGTGCTAGGGTATCTACTACGCCTAAACGCCATCGTATACGGTTTTTGGTAAAGTGCCTCAGCTCTCCCCAACTTTTCCTCAACTGCGGTGCCTCCTTCTCGACTGCTCTGCGCCAGGTATTCTGTCATCCTATATTTGAGCCGATGGGTCTGTTTTAAGGTTGATCATTTTTGTTTTTGCCGCATTCATTTATAGCCCGACGACGCGACGCCTGCCTTTCTCTCCACATCTGCTGTCATTTGGTGGATGTCTATAATTCTGTGAGAGAGTTAGCATACATCATCAGTGTAGTCAAAATATTTCAGTTGGGATGTAAGACTCCATCAAATTCCTCCGTCTCCCGTCGAAAAAGCTGCACGAAGCACATCGCTAATCACCAATAAGAATACTATTGGTGATAAGATACAGCCTTGCCTTACTCCACCTTGCATCTCAAATTCCCCAGACAACTTTCCCCTGTGCAGAACGAGACACTTGGACCCTTCATATGCAGCTTTGGTAATAGCAACTAATTTATCGGAAATACCTCTCCTGCTAAGGCACGCCAAATAAACTCCCTGTTGACACTATCGAACGCTTCCTTAAAGTCGATGAACAGCCGGTGAAGTGGCGATCGATATTCTACACATTGTTCGACGATAATCCGCAGGGTTTTGATGTGGTCGACACAGGAGGATCCAGAACGGAAACCTGCTTGTTCGGCATCGGCTGTGTCTTCGAGATGTTGTTGTTGATTCGCTCCAGGATGATTTTAGCTATTATCTTAGCTACAGCAAGCAGCACGCAGATACCTCTCCAGTTGCCGCACTCCATTAAATTTCGTTTCTTAGGAAACTTGACGATCATTCCCTTCTTCCACTCGTTAGGAAAACTATCAGCTTCGCAAGCTATCTGTACAAGTCGAAGCAGAATCTCAGCGGATGTTGTTGGCGCTGCTCGTAAGAGCTCTAATGCCTTGTTGGTTTGAAGTGCTTTGATCGCGGTATTATCTCACCTTTACTGGGAGTCATGGTCCGTATCCAGGCATTTCTCACCTCGGGCACCTCAGTCTGTTCTGGGTGCATATCGCTATACGTGATTCAAAACTATAGCAAAATGTTCCTTCCATCTCTTGAGCTGGTCCTCATCCGAAATGAGCAAGGAACCGTTTAGGCTTTTCAGCTGAACTTCTATCATCTTCATGTGATTTAGAAACTCTAGCTCGCTCCACCATGCTGCTGGAGTAGCTACAACGTGAGTTTCAGCTGTTTTTGTTCGTCAATCTGTCTCCAGGTATCCTCGGAAAGCCACGTTCTGCGATCGACCGTGAATCCTTTAAGCACCAGATGTTTAACAAACTTTTACAGCACACCAATGGTCTTGGATGGTTGCGGGCAGTGAGCTGTTGATTGTTTCCACACCTGGCGAGAGGTGCTCCCTTAATTGTTGGCGCACTGAGAGATCACTAAGTCCATCGATGTTGAGCCTGTGTATTCTTGTGTTGTCGTGGGATCTTCGAACTGTAGCACTGCGTAGTTGAAGAGTATCTATCATAAGATGGTGATCTCATACTATCCCCACATATGCCCCTCGCATGTTTCGGACGCCCAGGAGACTACTTCTAAAGCGGCGGCTGATTTCAAAATGCTCAATTTGATTGGAGGTTAGGTTAGGTTAGGTAAGTGGGCTGGTGTAGGGGGATAAAAAACTTGCACACCATACTCAGTTCAATATAGACCCTTTGTGATACCCATGGGGGGGGGGGGATAGAATAGAGAATCCCTTCCTCGTGGAAAAATATCGTCTTTGTACATATCCTAAAGAAAGCATTTAGTGCTTACTGTGCCCGAGATACAAACCATGCAGAGGATTTGATGAAGTTTGCGATGTCATTTATTGGTCTGTTGGACAACTCTTCTAGATCCTCAAAGAAGTGTTGTCCAAGGAGCTTGTTTCTCAAATGATAGAGGCCTGGACAATGACTGAGAACGTGGGCGGTGTCCTCCTGAGCCTCCTCGTCGCCCCGTAATGACTCCTATTAGAACAGAGAGGGATTTTCTATGCCTCTGCATGAGTCTATTGGTTCTTACTCTGTCAAATGCAGGCCACAGCTTTCTCGTGGTGACACAAGTATCTAAAGAGGTCCACCTGTTGTTAGCCTCCGTTAGGGCTTTGTTTCCTGCTTCGAGCTTGAGGGTGCAAGGCGGGATGTACATCGACGGGTCGGATTGATCCGAGTTTAGTGCTGAGCCTCCTCTAGCCAGTTCATCGGCTTTCTCAGTCCCTGGTATGCCTTCATGACCAGGGACTCAACAGAGCTTTACCTCGTGCTGTGTTCGAGGAACCTTCTCTACAACACTTCACAAGCTCCGATTTTATTTCTGTCGATGCTGTCGATGAAAAAGGTGATTTCCTCTCATCGCAGTTTCACGCGCTGCTATTATAACTGCTAGGACCTCCGCCTGGAAAACGCTACTGTAGTTCGGAGCCGAGCTGACATGGAGACACCAAGCGTTTCAGAGAAGATGTCTGCGCCTATACCTATTTGGATTTTGGATCCATCGGCGTATACAGCTAAGGATCGCTGGTTTCCAGCGCACCTTCGATTTGTTCGCTCAGGGTCGGGAGAAATTTACCTGTTGCTAGCAGCACAACATCGTCCGCATAGGCTATGGCCTTAACGCCGCTATTTCTCAGTTTAAGAAGGACTTCGTTCAGGACAATTACCCACAGCAGTGGGGATATAACCCCTCCTTGAGGGGTGCCTCTTAAGGCATAGACTTGAAGCTTTGTACCTCCGAGTTCAACTTTGTTATGTCTTTCCTTTAGCATATTGACGATCCATTTTATCACGGAATTGTGAATATTGAGGTTCGTTAGAGTTCTATTGACCGCGTCCGTTTTGACATTGTTAAAGGCTCCTTCAATGTCTAGGAAAGCGGCTAGTGTATATTCTTTGTTTTTCAGTGATTTTTCTATTGAGCCGACAACACAGTGCAGCGCTGTCTCTACGCTTTTTCCTTTCGCATATGCGTGCTGCGCTGGGGATATGTCACCTGGGCGTAGTTTACAACGGATGTATATGTCAGCTAGTCTTTCAAAGGTCTTTAGGACAAAGGAGGTAAGGCTAATTGGCCCAAAGTCCTTCGCAGTAGTGTGGCTTGCCTTACCGGCCTTGGGTATGAAGACCACTTTGACCTCTTTCCATGATCTAGGTATATACCCCCAAATGATGCTGTTGAGGTACAGTTCTTTAAGTACCGGGATGATTGTGGTTATTGTTTTCTGTAGCATGATCGGGATAGTCCCGTCGCGTCCTGGGGATTTAAAGGTGAGAATGATCCGATTGCTCACTCAATTCTTTCCTCTGTGATAAGATCCGTCGGACTTTCCGTTACAAAACTACTGTTGGGTTACGATGTTATTATCTGGATGGGTCGTACAACCCGGAAAGTGCGCTTTTAGCAGGGAGCTAAGTGATTCTGCACAGGATTCAGTCCACCTTCCGTCGGGTTCCTTGAGAGATCGAAGAGTTTTTGATTCCGTGGATAGAATTTTCCTCAGTCTCGAAAAAATGCCTAGTTACTATCCTAATTCTAGCTAGTTCAGACGACCACCATGATTGGAGGTTGCTTGCCTGTCGTTGGAAACCCAGCAGGTCTTGTGCTTAAACATGGTACCACTTATCACAAGGTGGTTGGCAATGCAGAAATCCACAAACCTTTCGCCGTTGTCCATGCTTCCCGATTACATGTTTGAGCCCTTCGTTGTCGTTACCTACCTTGGCATTCAAATCCCCCATCACTATGACAATGTCTCTCCATTTGATGTTGTGTTGAAGACGTCACTTAAGTGATTGTAGAAGCTCTCCTTCTCGTCCTCAGACGAGCCATTCGTTGGGGGATAACACTGTATGATGGTGACGCGTGGTACTCTACATATAGTCCGGAATCTGGTTTGATTTACTGTCAGCAAATTAGGCCCAGACGTGCTGTTTTTGTTAGTAGCAGTCTGTGCTGGAGACTGGTACTCGCCCTATCTGATTCCACTTACCCCCAAAATGAGCAGTCTATATTGCATGAATTCTTTTTCCAATTAAAGGAATCAAGCGTTGTAAGGTCTTTGGCTTGCTGAGTCGAGGAGCGCCTTTAAACTATAAGACACTTATCATCCTAGTGGCTGGTGTCGCATATGTGTGGTGGGGGACTTCAACCAACTTGGCGTGTGCAACTGGACGCAGCTGGCTCGTAGGTGGGCTGGCTGGAGAGGTTGGTTTATAGAGGGCCAGGTCCACTCCTGTAGTACCACCTGTGTAAGTAGGTAAGTTAAAACAGACAAACTTATGCTCACACGATGAAGAAATTACGATGATTCTATGTTTTGCTGATTGGGACTTAGCTGGCTTTATTTCGGTTTAAACTGCCTGGCTTGTTTCATAGTAAGACATTTTCAAGAGTCAATGGAAATCACCACATTCCGGGCTCAATTCTATCTATTGTTGATGTGTCCAATGAATATATTCGAAATGTAGAAAGTCGCCCGCCCTCACTTAGAAACGATTTTTAAATTGATGATAAAGCGCAATCTGTTGAACACACTGTTGTATTAAATTTACTGACTATTTCCGTCAAACTTTCGTGTGTACTAGAAAACAATTTCATATTTTCACACTCGAAAGAATTCCCATTACATAATAAAGGGGACACGCAGCAGACAAATCGAGATTCCTCTTTATCCTTTTTTCTATTATTTCACCGCACTTGTTTTGTATGTCAGCTCTATAGCTGAGGGATGAGAAGCAAAAAATGAAAGTTTAAGTCCTCGCTCCCCCACACAAAAAAAAAAACGACAATGATGTCGTTGGCATACGGGGGTAATCCTCTACAATTTGCTGATGATGATGATGAGAAGTAATATCGGATTAGTACCTAAAAAGAATATCCTGACTTTATTAAATTCAATTCGAAAGAGAAAAGAATAATTTCGATTCTGTCTTTTCTATTTCTTCTTTTCCGAAGGATTTTCTTAAGCGAGAAATTGAAAAAATAAAAGGAAAAGAATTTCTCAAGATTTATCAACTTTCCATCGTCGTTATACTCCTACGTTTGGAATGATAATTTTGTTCGAGGGTCGTCGATGAGAAAAATCAATTGAGAATGTTTTTTTCTTTTTTTTTTTATGAGTGGCGGGCTTTTGTTTCGAAAATGGATTTGGACAAGTGGACCCGGGGCCCTGCGCTATATATAATTTAAATATTTGCACAAGTTGCAAATCTAATTTGATACGTACACTAAAGCACAAAATTCTACATACAGCCGTACAAATATCACACAGAGATCGGTACTAGGCC
The DNA here is from genome assembly GCA_945910035.1 of Brachypalpus laphriformis. NCBI lineage: Eukaryota > Metazoa > Arthropoda > Insecta > Diptera > Syrphidae > Brachypalpus > Brachypalpus laphriformis. The sequence goes on along the minus strand of OX246755.1, from coordinate 163,657,041 downwards.
CTCTCTTATGGAATATTATATAGGATGGAGTCCTGCGACTAGCATTGCCACAAGAAGTTAAGATAATCGTGTTCGCTGACCGTGGCTAAACACATCTACGAAATAGAATCAACAACAAACGAAGCAATCGAAAAAATTAAAGACTGGCTAGGATCCGCCGGCTTAGAATTAGCAGACCACAAAACTGAGGCTGTTCATATAACAAATCGAAAAGCTGCTGAATATGCTAATATTCGAGTCGGAAATCAGACTGTAAGGAAGCAGTTAAATATTTAGGAGTAATGCTCGACAATAGGTTAAGGTTCAAAATGTACGCGGAATACTAGAGCAAGAAGGCATCACTACTGCAGGCAGCCCTTTCTCGAAAACTGCCAAATACCAGTGGACCTGGATATGCTAGACGGATTCTACGGTCTAGAGTGGTTAGCTCGGGTTTTCTATATGCTGCACCAGTTAAGGCGGCAGCGTTAGCGATGATAGAAACATGGAAAAAAATATCGTCAACACACAGGCTATGCGCGATAATAATCAACGGTTTCCGAACAATATCGGACGAAGCAGCCTGCGTCATAGCCGGAATGATCCCCATCGACATCTTCGTAAATGAGATGGTAAGGATCTATGAAAGAAGAACCTCGAGTCATTAAGAAGGAGGTATTGTCAAAAGAATAAGGGTGGAGGAGAAGGCAACATCACTAGCTATATTGCAAGCCAGGTGGGATAACAGTACAAAGGCAGATAGACCCATAAGCTTATCCCCACCATTGGGGTCTGGACCAAGCGAGTGTATGGGGACTGCAACTACCACCTTACGCAGTTCCTATCGGGTCACGGTGGCTATCGCAAATATTTACACAGATTTGGACATGATAACTCACCCCTCTATCCACATTGTCCAGACCAAGAGGAAGATACAGAGAACGCAATATTCAACTGCAATCGCTTCACAGAATGGAGAAAAAACCTACCAAGTCCACCATTCCTTATAGACTAAATGCAGCGATCAGAGGAAAATTGGCTGGAAATTTATACACTCATAACGAGTATGCAAAAAGTGCTCCGAATAATTGAGATAGCAAGGAGAGCAGAAGAAACAGCAATACAAGAAGCATACCTTACGCGAAGTAATACCGAAGCCGCATAAAGAAGAACTGAGCTGACAACTCTGGAAAGTAGAACGCTCATAGTATATTCAGGTTCTCTAATGTTGAACATTATCCTTGAGAGTGCTGCCTGAAGTATTGACGCTTTTTTGCTCGAATAATCAACATGTTGTTTAATATCGCGCGCTCTACAGTCTATTGTCGAGCATTTGATGCCTCCTTTGGATCTGATGATTTGGGTTCCAACCTGGACATTCATATATTCCACAAATTTCCGACTGGGTATTAGAACAGCTTCAGTTTTGTGGTCAGCTAATTCTAGACCGGCATATCCAAGCCAGCTTTTGATTTGGCTGATTGCCACATTTGTAGCTGATTCTACTTCACTGATTTGTTTTGCTACGGTAACAACAGCGATGTCGTCAGCAAATTCAATTTTCTTCACTTAAGGTGGCAGTGGTAGCCGTAAAATTCCGTCGTACACTATGTTCCATAGTAAAGAGCCCAGCACCGGTTCTTGCGGGATCCCAGCTGTGACATCGTACTACTTCACTCTTTTGTCGGTTTACATACCTTAGTTTTCTGTTGGTTAACGTACCTCGCCACTAGTTTAGTTAGTTAGTTTTATTGATTAATTCATAAAAATACATGATACATTTTCTTTTCTTAGTCTAATTGGTTTGGCTTAAGGCCGTCTACCAGATTGACATAAAGTATAAAATAAAATTCTCCTCTTAAATAATACGTAAAATATTCAAATATTATATGGTATTTCAAAAATCTTCCTCCATTATACGTAATCTATAACGTAGTGCATTCGTTGTAAAGTTATACAAAACATTCCAGCCTCTATCACCGTTTAAAATATTGACCGCTTCCTCTAACTCCAGTGTTTGACATCCAAAATACTTGCATCGAAATTCCTTGAGTATGGGGCACACTGCCAGGAAATGAAAAACATCCTTTCGCTCTTTCCGGTTACAGAGCTTGAATAAAATCGGTAGATCCTAGCGGCGTGATATAAAGTTCAGGTTTATTAACTCTCCCCTTATATTAAATATCGTGCTTATCTTTTCGGTTGTGTTTCCAGCAACGAAATACGTTCTGTCCTGCAGATGGTGAATCATTTTGCTATAATATGTTCTATATAGTGATAATTGCGTCTCGCTTATAAATTTGTCGTACATTCTTTGTCCAGTCTTTTTCAGTAGGATGTTGAGCTTGCATTTTAAAGATGTAGATTGCTCACTAGGTTCAATCTGTAAATCCAAATCACAATCGGATGCCAGCCTATTCCATTCCTCAACACAGTTTCCCTTAGTTGATAGCATGTGGGATAGCACTCATTTTGGAATCCGTTTCTGCTCCATTGCCATAACTCTTACCACATACTCTAAATGGAGCTTTAGAGTATTCAAAAACAGTGGTGGAATCCCAGTCTCTAGGTGCAGCAAATAGGTAGGTGTACCAGTGGGTAATTTAAAGATTCGCTTGACGAAGTATCGAAGCAGTTTTTTACGATCTCAGAGGAGCGAAAGCCCCATACTTGCGCTCCATATATTAATATTGAGGTTGCGGTCGTGTTGAATATTTTTTGCTTGGATGCGTGGGAAATGTGTTTGTTATTGAAGCAGGCACTCCAGATTGAGGAAATGGCGCGCTTGGCTTCCGTTAATTTATTTTGTAGGTGCTTGTTCATATTCAAATTGGATGTAATCGTTACTCCGAGATACTTGTATTCACGAATAATATCTATGTCTTCTCCTTGGAACGTCCACTTTTCTAGTCGAGAGTACCCGCCCCCGCCATTCCTCATTATCATCATCTTTGACTTTGTAAGATTAACAGACAGGTTCCAGGTTTTGCAGCAATTTTCAAGCCTGTTAATCATAAGCTGCATACTATCCACAGAGTAAGCGAGAAAGACAATGTCATCCGCAAACAATAGAGCCGGAATTCTTGTTCTGCTTAGTTCGATCCCTCCTCCAACTGCATCCGTAATATCATTGATATACAAAATGAATTGCAATGTACTCAGGATGCATCCTTGCTTTACACCCATTGTTGTTTCACATTTTCCAGATATGCTGATTCCGTCCCAGACACTTGCTTTGTTATTTTTGTACATAGCCCGCAATGTATTGACTATTTTAGTTGAGATTCCAACTTTATAAAGCTAGTAAAAAAGCGCTTCTCGAGCTGTGGAATCGAAAGCTGCACGGAAGTCTACAAAGAAGGTATACAGCTTCTTGCGTCTTCTTTTATAGATCTGAGCTATATTGTAAAGCGAGAAAATTTGGTCTACAGTAGAGTTATTCTGCCTGAACCCAGCTTGGCATTCATGCAAAATTTGTTTACTATTAACCCATTGAGTAAGCCTGTTGAAAATTACTGAGCTAAAAAACTTAACCGAAGTATTCAAAAATGATATCCCTCTATAGTTTGCTGGATCATTGTAGTCGCCCTTTTTATGCAGAGGGAAAATAACAGCCTTCTCAAAGTTAGCTGAGACATCTGCACTTTCAAAAATTCGGTTGAATTCAGATACGAGGGCTGATAAGAGCTCCGGTGTGCAGTTTTTGTAGAATTCAAAAGAGATGCGGTCTTCACCTGGTGCTTTGTTCTTTTTTGTTTTATCAATAGCAACTTGTACTTCTTCTGAACTGAATGGTGCATCAAGGAATTCATGAAAATAGGGAGGGGCTGCATATTGAAATAAAAGTGAGTTCTGAGGTATATTGAGAAGGTTCATGAAGTGGATTTTTAACTACCCTGCTCGCAGACCTGGAGCGATATTGTTATTTTTTCCATTTATAAGTTTTGATGCTTTCCAGAACTCAGCTGAAGATCTCGTTCTATTTATCAACGCAATATTTTGCTGATAAAAGGTTTCCCTTTTCGAATGACAGAGCTCTTTGAAGTTTTTATTTGCTGCTCTGTTAAGAATTTTAAATGCAGCGGTGTTGTTCATCCTCAATAATCTTAGTAGAGCGAACGAGCTATCTCTAGCCTTCGCACATTCTTTGTCGAATCACTGCTGTTTGCTTACTATATTGGTGTGTCTCGTCGGCGCGATTGAAGGGGCGGCTTTTTTAATAAAATCCGTTAGAACATCCATTTGCGGTGAGGTATTTGAAGTTGACAGCTTGATGAGCTCTCTAGTAAAGTTTTCCTGGTACAGGTCCCGTAATCTGTCCTTCCATACCAACTTCGGCAAGAGCTCTAGCCGTAGTATGTTTTGTTCGCGCAGGGTGCCAGATACTTGCGAGACTTCGAGCGGCATGTGGTCCGAAAATGTAAGAATACCAACTTCCGGACAGAAAGCTATTGTCGAAATATCTCGCCACTATCTGCAACAAGTAAAAGGGTGTTTTCCTAGCCTAGCAAGAGATCTTATTATATAGTGGGTCAGTCTGCCGAAATAAACGCGTTTTTAACATCTAGCGTTACTATTGCGCAGTATTCCTTGGTGTCGTATCGACATCTTTCTCCTTCAATCGCCTTCGCTGCTATATTAACTACCGCTTTAATGGCGTCAGTTGTTGATCGGGACTTTCGGAATTCAAACTGGTGGTTGGACACAGCTCCTTTCTCCTCCGCTATTGTGAGCAATCTGTTGTAAATGATTCGTTCCAGGATCTTTCCCATAGTGCCCAGTAGGCATATTGGGCGATACGACGATGGGTCTCCTGGGGTTTCCTCATCATTAATAGAACATATGTATGTTGCAGCTTCTATTGATTAGGGAAAATTCCTTCTTCTAGGCACTTTTGCACCGTTGCAATAAAAATGCCTGGGCTTTTTAAACACTGGCTTTCACTGCTTTATTAGGGATGCCCTCAGGTCCGGACGTCTTGTTGTCACGTATCTTTCTGTATGCGATTGTTAATTCCTCTGTTGTAATCACTGGAATTATCTCTGTGAAGTTTACTCTGGTGATAGCGCACATAGTAGATAATCTCTTTGGAAAAAGATGTCCTCCTATTGACTTAAGAATTGTCGGGCATGTTATCTGTGGGGAGGTAATATGCCCAGGAGGGCTCCAAGTAGAAGATGCATGCCTTGCTACTGATGGAACGACGAGATCAGCGTACTTAGAGCAGAGTGTATACGGGCAAGACACAAAGTACAAAGATCTCGAAACACACCCAACTTTCAGGAGTACCTATCGTCATTTAAGCTGGCGAGACGACAGTCAAGCAGAGCTATCAAGGAGAGCAAAGCAAGATGTTTCAAACAGCTCTGCGATGAAGCTAACGTAGACCCTTGGGACGGCGTATAGGATGGTGATGACAAAGCGTAAGGGCGGCAATTCCCCACAGACAACACTTTTTAATGGTGTATGTAGACTTTTGTGCTTGAGTGTATATATATATATATTTTTATTTTATTTTTTGGAAAATTATATCCTCAAAGTAAATAAACAGGTTGCTTAAACGAGAAACTGATTGCCTTTTTTTGATTGAAAAATTTAATATTTAGGAGGTGTGTAAGTGGAGGTTCGGTCGGATGGTCTTTAAGGACCACAGCTGGTTTGTGAACATTTTGATGGTTTTCCTTATTATTAAGTTGAATTTGTTTCTGCTTATATAACCCACCTAGTTAATATTCTAAGTAAAGGTATATCTGTACCTACCATCCGACACAAAATTACCTCAGGCTTTCATTGCTTATTTACAAAAGGATGTGAGATTTTAAGGTTTTCATTTAATACGTGCGGATTTCTATAGGTTCATTCGAATTTATTATGTAAAATAGTTTCAGTAATATTGAACGTGTCCCATTGTAACTAATTGCTATTCAGCAGGTGTTGATGCTTATTAACTGGCAGCATTTCACACATTTTAAAAATGTATAATTTCATGGTTTTTGACTATAGCCGGATATTTTCGATAAGTCATTAGCAGTGTATAAATTTTAAAATTGCAATTAAAATTATTTGGAGAGTAGGAATTCGAAATAAGCCCCGTGGAATTTTCAATCCAATGGATCAGATGCACGTTGGAGAATGTTTCAATTTGCTGGAATATTTAAATCAAATTTGAGTCCATAGTGTGGTTTTAATTTATTTTGAATTATTATTAGTGATTAGAATTTACGCCAGATACAAATACTGTCATTTATGGAGCGTACACGTGTACAAATTTGCCACAGGAAATATCTTTTTTTAGAGCGCATTCATGATTGATTTATCACTATTGTTGCAAATGTTAATCCATGCATGTGTAGATGCCCATAGTCAAAAGCTGCAATGCGAATTTGCAATCAGTAGCAATAGAAGACAACGCAGGGTGTGAATTAGTTATTTAATTTTTTTATTTATTTAGGTTATTTAGGTTTATTGTGTTTTAATTTTCATATAGCCGTTTTATGTTTTACAAAAAAATAGTTAATAATTATTGTGAGGTACGAGTTCGTACCAGGTCCTATTGTACAGATAGATTACCTGACTAGGCAGAGCACGAATGCCATAGGTATTTGCCAAGGGAAATTGTCTTCGTAGGGCAGGGCACGAATGCCATGTAAGTCTGCCAAAAATGAGAAACAAGTTGTCTAGAAGTCAAAATGAATCTGAATTTATTCGTCAAGAATCGCTCTATTTATACTGCTTCCCCCATCAGCATTTCCAATGCATATCGATACAGAGTGGGTCGTATGCCATCATATTTCGGCTCGCTAACCATGACCCGAAAGATATCTTCCTATACCCAAACACTTAATGACACACTGCATTGATCATACACAAATAGTCACTTCTCAGATGGCACGTTAATAGGTTAGTATTATGCACTGCGACACAGTGCCCTACTAATGAATCGCGCTCAGAGGGTAGCGCAATGCACTATGACACTGTATACAATTTATGACATACATCTATGGAGACATTTGGGCAGCGAACATTATAATGTTTATGTTCAAATTCCTTCTGCCTGTCTTTTTATGGTGTTAGCACTTTGGCGTGTGCCGTCAAGTGTTTTGTTTTGTTACTGTTAACTTTGAAGTCATATGATACTATTATACAATGTATATGATACAATGTAGGAAGTGTTTTATTGGGTTCTTGCGTGGTTACACTACATTATAGACATTGGCAGTTATCGTCAGCTCGTATCGTCATTACATTACGAAAAAAGCAGCGAAAGATAAAAAAATCCTTAAGATCGGGTAATGAAGAAAAACCCAAACGTAGTAGAGAAAATGTGACAGGAGCTAAATCCTCGAATATTGGCTAAATCCTCGAATATTATGCTCAAGCGGCGATGACAGTTAATGGCAAGTACAAGACCGACAGCTCACGGTAGATCAAAGCAAGAAATCATCCAAACTTTAACGTAAAGACTCCTGCTTAAGCTGCGACATTGGAAAACGGTGATAGAGGTAGCTCACAAGGTCATGTATCTCATGTTTTTTCCCTAATTCTTGCGAAACTTGAAGAGCAATGCAAAACAAGCAAACTTATTTGCGAGAGACTAGTTGTATTTGAAAACAACATTCATAACACACGCACTTCAACTAGAATCTGAAAGAAAAGCTTAAAATTCTTACTTGGAACGCCAACGGGCTCATACGAAGACTCGACGAGTTAGAAATCTTTATACAAGAAAAAGGAATTGAAATAACATATGCTTGGTCTGTGAAACTCATCTGACAAAGCATTCGAATGTTAAGATAAGGGGATATAGCGTGTATCACATCTTTCACACATCGGAAAGAGCCAGAGGTGGATCATCCTTGTTTATAAAAGAATGTATCGAACACTCACCGGAAGTAAAGATAGAATAGAAGCAATGAAAGTAAGCACGGCACGCGTTAGAAATAGACTTTTTGCCTTCAACATTTCGTCTATATATTGTCCACTGCGATGTAAGCTCGAAGAAAGTGATTTCACAAACATCTTCAACTTCCTTTAACCAAGTTTTATTATTGGTGGCGACTTCAGCGCGAAACACCCCTCCCTTCTGGTGTTCAAGGTATGCCTCTCAGAAAAGTAGGAAGCTTTATAATGCGGGTATGCAATACAGTTGTGATTTTCACTCGACGGATAAACCAACATATTGGCCGACCGATAGAAATAAGATACCAGATATGATCGATTTCTTTATTGTTAAAGGAATATCTGGCAACTGCATAAAAGTCGAAGAAAGCTTTGATCTCTCCTTTGATCATTCTCCAATCATTATGACGATAAGCGATGCTCTGATGAAAAAAGTAGGACCGGCCATATTAACCGGCGTGAAAACTAATTGGGATAGCTTAAAAAAATATATTGAAGCAAATATTGAGCTGAGCGTATTCCCCGTGCAGGGACGGGTTAAAAATATCACTGCAGCGCCCCCCAACAACTAGCGCTTGTCGTAAAAGACGACTAAGGGGACAACTCAGATCTAGGCAATATAACACCCAAGCGAGCCTAGCGACACATATACTACCTTAAAAACCCTCCCACAAATGTGCATGCGAGTCCGTGGGTTGACACGACTGGAGATCACCGGTGCCATAAAAGGAAGATCAAACAATACTAGAACAGGAGCATGCACATGTCAAAAAAAAAAAAAAAACACCATCGCAATATGGTAATATTGCAAAACTGTATCATTATGGTAATACTTGCTAAAAGGAAAGGCACTACCCCACCAGGCACTACCACTGCTGTGCATGGTACTGATCCTGGACCGAGCAGAAATGTTCGGGTCAGAGATATACGGATTCCGGGGGCTAGCAAAATAATGAAACAGTTTGGAACAAATTTGAAGGTCGCGAGTTGGAACGTTGGAAGCATGACCGGTCGAAGTTACGAGCTGGAAGAGATGACGAATAGAAGGCGGGTGGATATCTTGTGTGTCCAAGACACGAAATGGAAAGACACCGGAAATCGGGCGCGTTTCTTGGACGTTAGGACAAAAGATTACAAGATGTTCTACTACGGAACGGAAAAGGCTAGGAACGGAATCGGTATCATCCTTGCGGCAGAGCTACTTGATAACGTCTTGAGCATTTCGTAGTCCAGCGACCGTTTGATGTCTCTCAAACAAGTAATACAAGGAGAGGTGTGGAATATTGTTAGTCCATATGCTCCCCAAAATTGGTGCAATCAGGGAGATAAAGATGTATTTTATGTAGATTTCCACAATCTCCTTAAGAACATCCCAAATGAAGAGTTTCTGTTTGTTGGAGGAGATTTGAATGGACATGTCGGGAAGTCAAAAGAAGACTATGACTGTCATGGTGAACTAGGATATGGCACCAGGATCCTTCCTGGTGAAGACATCCTAAGCATGTGCAAACCACACGGTCTTATCGTGTTGAATACCATGCTCATGAAACAAAGCCAACACCTGATAAATTACAGCAGTGGTGGAGATGAAATTGCAAAGTGATCCCGGGAGAGACAATCGTTCGGCAACACCGTCTCCTGCTAAAAGAAATTTTTATGAAAACACCGAAGAAAAGCAAACAAACAATGGTCTCTGAGAAAATCAAGTGGTACAATCCGGACCAAGAAAAGGCGAAGCTTTTGTTTTCGTAATGAAAAATTACCTCTCTCACACCATCAACGGAGCTGAGGATGAAGAGTGCAGAGCACAAAATATGTGGGATTCCCTACAGCGAGCTTGATTAAAGAAGGCCAAATCACTGCTAGGAGCTTCAAAAGGCCACCACCAATACGCCAAAGAAACATGGTGGTGGAGTGATGAAGCTAAGAAAGTGATAAATGAGAAGAAAGCGGTTTTCAAAGCTTGATCAAAGTGCCCCTCTAATAATAATGACGAAAAAATTCGCCTCGAAATGGAATACAGATGTTGCAAGAAAAAAAGCGAAGAAGAAAAGCGCCCAGCTTCAAGCAGAGAATACGTAAGGCTTATATCGGGAGCTGGAGAAAATATCTTCCCCGGTTGCTGATGCAAACCATGCTATCCAGGAGCTGCGAAGACACAATATGAACAAGAGCGCAACCATCTTCAAAATAGCGGCCCAAAGAAGGAGGAATGCTCAGGAGATTCGTTCGCCAAAGTTCATTAACAATGCTCATGGCCAGCTTCTTATGGATGACGACGAAATTCTGCAGAGGTGGGGGCAGTATTGTGAAGAACTTTTAAGTGAACAGTTTCCCCGGCTACACTTTCCAAGAGCCACCCCTAACTGTGAAGAAATACCCGACATTACAGTCGAAGAAGTTAGTGAGGTGGTCAAATACTCCAAAAAACGAAAAGCGGTTGGGCCAGGCGAGATGCCGTCTGAGTTCTAGAAAAATATGGGAGACATCGGGTTCAGATGGCTCAGAATTCTCATATCCAAATTTGTGAGAGGTGACCCAATGCCGAATCAATAGAGGGAAAGTTACCTTCTCCCTGTATACAAAGCGAAGGGTGATACGCGAAACTGTGATAACTACCGTTCGATCAAGCTGATGTCACACACCATGAAGATCGTTGAGCGGGTATTAGGTGACCGACTGCGAAAAATAATACGGCTATCTGATGATCAGTGCGGGTTTGTCTCGGGTAAATCAATCACAGATGCAATCCAAAGTATAAGGATCATAATGGAAAAACATCGTGATTCCTTAAGGGATTTGCATATTGTATTGGTTGACTTTGAAAAGGCATTCGACAGACAATCACGAGATCTGATATGGGTGGCGCTAAGACATCGAGGGGTCCCACAAACCTATGTACAAATGATCATGGACATGTACGAGGGAGCAAAGACAAGAGTAAGATGCCCCACTGGAGTAACCGAAGAGTTCCCAATCAAAGTCGGGGTGCACCAGGGAAGCGTTTTAAGTCCTTTGCTCTTTATTACAGGCCTCGATCTGGGAATCTACGATCAATAGCAAAGCAACTTGTGATGACGACATCAATCATCGCGTAAGCGTGGGGTGGATGAAGTGACGAGAAAACTTCGCTATCTTCTGTGACAGAAAAAAGCCACATAAGGGAAGGCTCTACACCGCCGATGTGCGTCCAGCGCTCACATACGGTTCACAATATTGGACGATGCACAAAACGTATGAGAGTAAATTAACGCCAGCTGAGATGAAGATGCTTCGCATGACAGCAGGAGTGACGAAGTTTGATCGAATAAGAAGTTCGAAGATCCGTGGAAGCTTTCATATCAAGGAAACCATTGTACAAAAAAAAGAGCGCGACCGGCTCAGCTGGTATTGCTACGTTTAAAGAAGAGATCATTTGAACCCCGTTAAAAAGGCAATATCAATGCACGTTCCAAAGACATCGGAATTGATTAAGTTATTAACTAGGGTTGTGCTTATGGACAGTATATCATTTCTCTCCTCATATCATCCCATAATTGCATCAGGTTTCTTCATGTTCAAATGAAACATATAACCAAAAGTTTCATAAAAATCCGAAAATAGTTTTAGAGATACCTGAGCTAGAAGAATATTTTTTTCCGAAACGTCTTTCCATAGCTCCCGCCACTCTTGTAAAGTTAGCTTTAAAAAATTAAGTAGTGAAAATATGTTAAACTAAAATTTGATGGAAACTGTTTTAAATGAAATCATACATACTCGTATGTACTGTGCTGCAATTCTAAAATAAAAAGAAAAAAAGGATTGTTGGCAAAATTTCATTAGAAAATCAATCTAGATTGATTATGCAATTGGTTTCCAAGAATCTGAAATCTGAGATCAAAATCTAAAATGTCTAATTGAAAACCACATTAATTACACTCCCATGTGCCTACATAATGTACATATTATGCAGACGTTTGGAGACAAACTGAAGCAATTTGTTTGAGTTTGTGGGGAAATTCGTAGAAAAATATGGAATTGGCACCCGATTCAAAATATCAAGAATTGATTTCATTAAAATCAGTGAAAAGGGGCGAATAACCCACCAGTGTCGTAGTACATGTTGGTAACAGTCTGGAGGACATGTTGCTAATGAACCTTGAATTTGAGACGAATAAACTCACCGAGAAGATTTCAATTACTCAAACCAACAGAATTTCGTGACGCCTTAATGCACCGCAGGCGATCATCAATAATAAATATTACTCCCATCATACAAACCCATTCTCAATTTAAGCCAGAAGCCAGAACTCTTAAGTGCTACAATAATTGGAATAAATTACTTCACTAGGCACCAACATAATCAAAATTAAAAAAAAAAATAATAGCATCCCGCTGAACTAGAATCGATTCATATGGACACGACCAAAAGACTGCTCGTGGCAGCAATTTTCTGCTTTAAAAAAGGACTCAATGATTTAATGGTAATATATCACGAACCTTTCCATGTTTCACACACATGTCATGCAGTGCAATGCATGGGACAAAACTCTAGCACTCGGCATGTCCTGGTCTGCTCATTGAAAAAAAAATCATGAAAACACTAGCACAAGCTGTATTTATACCCAACCATGTTCTGGAGACAATCCAATCAATCAAATTAAAAATGTGACGTTGGCATAAACTTTAGTCCTTGTTCTACGATTCGAGGGAGCTGTTATAGAATCATTCCCAGTGTACGAATGAGCATCTAATCCGCAAAAATTTGAGGGACATATATCTCCCACACATGAAACAGTGTGGAAAATAATGACCCCTGCTGGAGGCGAATTGATTTCCTTTTTTTTTTCTTTCCTCTTTCGCTCTCAATAGCTGATATATTACGATAGATTGTTGAAGCGAAATCGGTCAATCAATTTAAATGGCCGTCCCTCCACCATGGACGCCTTGTGTAATCCTTCATCATCTTTCGAGTCGACCAGGAAATCAGGAAACTGTTCCTTTTCAGTGATTTATTTTTCCATTGCATACCTCTACCTATTACCATATCACACAGCCAGCCTGGATCCAATTTTAACATCCTGTGCGGAGAAAAAAAAAAAAAATTTACAAAAAGGGATAACACGTGTTCACAAACCCGCAATACAGGCAATTTATTACACCATCAGGAGCAGTGTCGAAATTGCTACATTAGCCGGAATGCGGGAATATTTCCTTGATTCAAAATTATGTGTACCACACAGCAAAGCTGTAAGCATTCATTACTTAACCTCATCCTTGTGGGTGTCCTTAATTCGTTTAAAATGATGAGTTCAACACCCGGATTCCCTTTCCTTTATCCGGTTTTCTTTGGTCTCCAGATGATGATGACCCGCAATCAGTGGTCTAATGTCGTGCAAAATGATATTTTCATTGTAATCCACATTGAGGTCGACCTGAATAGCTGGCAATTTATGCTTCAATTAAGGTGCTCCAAGAAGAACTAACATTAAAGAAGACCTCAAGGATCTAACTCATTTGACCGTGCCCATCCATCAGATGAAAGTTTTGCTTTAGTTTTGTGATGTGGACCCAAAGGAGCCAGAAAGGAAACCATCATGGTAATTTGTGCCGTAAATTGTATCTACTCTGTATTGTTGTGTCTTTTGTCTTGGATCTAGAGAGACCGGATGAGTTCTAATTTTGGAAAGATAAACGTACAATAAGAGTGTTATTTACTTCCGGAGCTGGGTGATGGACAAAAAGATTTCATAATACCGAATGTAATTAGACTGATGCGTGAGCCATTATGCCGAGTGCATTATTTTCGTATTTTCGTGCGAAATTCACTCTGCCTCTGTGCGGTGCGATGGATATACAATACAATGGGCATAGTAGCAGCATGGTGTCCTTTCTCTGTATGAGATAATGATGGCGACTTTGGGACATGATTATCTTAGCTTGGATAACGACGATGGCCTAATTGGGGTACATTAGTTAATCTACTGGAGTGGTAGAAGCATTTAAGTTCTGACGTGTTACCTAATTGACCAAATGCAATGATGGTAGATAAGGTCGCCTCGATCGTCTGCCTCGGGTGATTGTCCTGGAAATTGTATTAGGACAGAGACACATTAAGTAAACAGGTATGGTGTAATGTAAACAGGCGAACCCCACAGGCGGATCAGTAGAAATGCGGTGAAGTGGGAGGGTTGTGATCCCTTGTTTTCGGATCATAGCCTCGCTGATAAAAGGAAGAGGAGGAGGTATGGTGTAATGTCGACATTTGACCAATCAAATCTGCTTAAAGGTGTTGATACAATTTAGTCAACAATCAATCAATCAGAGTTTCGCAATTTTTAATGCTCGACTCACAAATTATTTTTTTAAAGAAAGTGAACGGTATAATTTGTATCTGCTCTTGAAAATTGGCAAATGTTTATATCCAAAAAAGCACACATACACACAGTATTCTCATTCATTTCCTAGAACGCCCAAATTGAGTTTGTCAACCATATCGAAGGATTCTTTAGGCTCTAAGGACACTTTTCAAAGTTACATAACACTTCTGTGAAGAAATTTTTCCTGCACGTGTACCTACTTTCCTTAAGAATATTCACGAGTTCATGGTTCGCTGTCTGCATAACATACAGACCGTGGCTATGATTAAATCTGAGAAAGAACCTTTTGAAATGCGATCTTCGACATAGGAATCGTATTCCACGAAATTGCTTCTCACCTTGTACACACACGTGTTTCGTGATGATGATAAACGAACATTTAATATCCTGAACAGAAGGGCGATGTTAATTAATATTTTCTTGGGTTGAATTAGAAAAACTTTATTGGGCCCATTGCAAATGGGGCTAGTGGAACATTTAATCCATTCTACTAAGATATGTATCTGCACTATATACCTACACACATTTGAATGATATTGTGATGAACTAAAGGATAAAGGAGGCTTTAATTAGCAAAAACTTGTAGCGGAAAGAGAATATGTTCTATATTTCATTATATGTAAGTGAGCTAAATAAAGGAGATGAACAAATTGTTACTTACTTACTTACTTACTTAGGTGACACTACAGTTCGGTGTGAAGCTGGGCCTCAACCAACAAGCCCCTCTATTTAGCTCGGCCTTTATTTTTATTACCACCAGTTGTACCCTCCAAGTTATTTGAATCCCCCTGAAATTGTGTGCGTCACCTACAGCGACGTGGCCCTGTACTGCAACGTCCCTCTGGGTTACATTCGAATACTCTATTGGCCGGAGAGCTGATGTCCATTACTTACTTACTTACTTATGTCCTGTATCCCCTTTTGGGTCCTAGGGCCTCTACTACGCCTACGCGCCATCGGGTACGGTTTCTGGCAATGTGTCTGAGTTCCCCCAACTGACGCGCTTCCTTCGGGACTGTTCTGCACCATGTTCTCCTCGGACCGCCAAGTCTTCTGTCATCCTGAGTTAAAAGGTTCCATTGCATAGCATGGTTCGCTATGGAACTGTCACCCTTACGGAACGTGTGACCAATCCACTGCCACTTCCGTCGTTAGATGGTTGTGTCTATTGGTTCCTGACCCGTTCTCCCGTAAAGGTGTTCGTTAGAGATACGATTGGGCCAAAAAATCCTTCAGATATTATGCAGGTACCTATTAACGAATATCTGTGGCTTTCTGGTGATAGTAGTGTTCACTCTCCACGTGCTGCATGCATATAACAGGACGTATTCAACAATAGAGCGGAACAGTCTTATCTTGGTGTTCAAACTGATTTCATTGCTTCGCCATATTTTGGACAACATCCCAAACGCGGACTTTGCTTTGGCGATCCTGTTGGCTATATCCAGTTCGGTGCCACTATCAGTTGTGAAAATACTCCCAAGATACTGGAAATCCTTTACTCTCTCTACCGGTTATCCAGCAATGCATATTTGAGCCGATGAGTTTGTTCCAAAGTTGATAGTTTTACTTTTGCCGTATTCATTTTCAGCCCGACGACGCCTGCCTCTCTCTCCACATCTGCTGCCACTTGTTGGAGGTCCATAATTCTGTAAAAGAGTAAACATATATCATCAGCATCGAATTCCCCCGTTTACCGTCGACAAAGCTGCATGAAGCACATCGCTAATCACCAATAGGAATGGTATTGGTGAAAGAATACAGCCTTGTCTTACTCCACTTTGGATATCAAATTCCTCAGACAACTTTTCTCTGTGCAGAACGTGACATTTGGAACGTTCATATGTAGCTTTGATAATAACAATTAGTTTATCGGGAATGCCTCTCCTGCGTAAGGCACGCCAAATAAACTCCCTGTTGACACTATCGAACGCCTTCTCAAAATCGATGAACAGCAGGTGAAGTGGTGATCGATATTCAACGCACTTCGATGATAATCCGCAGGGTGTTGATGTGGTCGGCACAGGAGGATCCAGAGCGGAAACCTGCTTGTTCGGCATCAAGTGTGTCTTCGAGATGTTGTTTGATTCGCTCCAGTATGATTTTAGCTATTATCTAAGCTACAGAAGGCAGCACGCAGATACCCCTCCATTTTCCGCACTCCATTAAATTCGCTTTCTTAGGAAGCTTGACGATCATTCCTTTTTATCACTCGTTAGGAAAGCTCTCAGCTTTCCAAGTTCTCAGTGGAAGCAGAATCTCAGCCGATGTTGTTGGTGCTGCTCGTAAGAGCTGTGCGGCAATACCGTCAAGTCCTATCGCGTTGTTGGTTTTGTGTGCCTCGGTCGCGGTAGTGGTCTTATCATTACTGGGAGTCGTGGTGCGTACTTGGGCATTTCTCACCTCGGGCATCTCAGTCTGATTTGGGAGCATATCGCTACCGAATACGGGGCTCGAAACCGTAGTAAAATGCTCTTTCCATCTCTTGAGGTGGTCCTCATCCGAAATGAACAAGGAGCCGTCTAAGCTTTTCACTAGGTGTTGGCTGGAGCTGCGATCACCGGTCAGCTCTTTGGTGATTCTGTAGACCTCCGTGTAACTTCTTCTGCTTCTGTAGCCAGCACGTTGATGTAGTTGCGCCTGTCACGTCGCACGCTACGCTGAACTTTTCTCATCTTCATGCGATATAGGGACTCTAGCTCGCTTCTCCCTGCTGCTGGGGTAGTTGCAACGCGAGCTTTCAGCTGTTTTCGTTCTTTAATCCGTCTCCAGGCATCCTCGAAAATCCACGCCCTTTGTCTTCCGTGCGATGGACCGACAATTCGTTCAGCACCAGATGTAAAAACATTTTTCACATCACACCAATAGTCTTGGATGGTTGCGGGCAGTGAGCTGCTGGTTGCTATCAGACCTTGTGAAAAGTGCTACCTTAATTGTTGTCGCACTGAGGGATCAGTAAGTCTATCTATGTTGAACCTGGGCATTCTTGTGTTGTCGTGTGATCTTCGAACTGCAGCAGTGCCTAGTTGGAGAGTAGCTATCATAAGATGGTGACCTCGTACTATCCCCATATCTGCCCCTCGCCTGTTTCGGACGTCCAGGAGACTACTTCTACAGCGGCGGCTGATGGCAAAATGGTCAATTTGTTTGGAGATTCCTGCCTGTCGCTGGAAACCCAGCTGACTTTGTGGCAGGTTTTGTGCTCAAACATGGTGCCATCTATCACAAGGCGGTTGGCATTGCAGAAATCCACAAACCTTTCGCCGTTCTCACTGCGGTTGCCTAGTCCATGTTTCCGATTACATGTTTGAGCCCTTCGTTGTCGTTGCCTACCATGGCATTCGAATCCCCCATCACTAGATAATGTCTCCATTTGGTATTGTGCTAAGGAGAGTTCTTTCGGTTCGTGAATCGAGGAGCGTCTTTAATTTCCAAAAACCTATCTTTGTCCGGGAAAATCAGCCAAAAGTCGTCAACATATGATCGACCCTTTTCCGAGGCACAGTGTCGATTTCTGTAGCGAGCAGAGTTCGGCAACGCAGGTTGCTGGCCCACGTTACCTAGTCTAGAATCAAGGCCCTAGATAACCCGCACTTTCAACTTTAGCCTTCACGTATAAGGGTTTATATGTATGCATGGGGACCACCGCTAGGAAGTAAAGCAAGCATTTCATCACGAACTTGATTGTTGCGCTACTGGCCCAAGCCAAGTTTTGGGCAGTCAGTAGTTTCCCGATTAATCGCAATGCAGATCCCCTAAAGTCCATTCGCTCTAGACGTAGTAGCCATCTCAAACGTCCAATATGCAGTTTTTTGACTAGGTCGATGCCGCTGTACAGCTCGTATAGTTCGCCATTGAATCTTCTCCTCCAAAACCCGTCAACGCAAATGGGATAAAATATCTTACGAAGAATTTTTCTATCGAAACGACCAAGGATATCTTCACCTGCTTTAAATAAGGTCCATGTTTCAGCGCCGTAAAGCAAAACTGTGATGATCAGGGTCTTATATAAAGTCTTCTTAGAGGAGATATAGCGATTGGCAAGAGTTATTCTTCGCTTGATTTCGGTGCTAATGTCGTTTTAAGTATTAATAACAATGCAGACAAAGTTCCTTACTACCTCGGACTTGTAGCTGACATTCATGTTTGGCAGGGATGTCAAAATTAGACATTTCTGTATATAACTCATCTCTATAGATGGATCTAGAATTAGCGCAGTTGAGGGGGTCTCCTTTCTTGTGGAACGGATAAACGTTGCTGAGATTCCATTCATCAGGAATACACTTGTCTGACCAAATCTTAGAGATCTGTTACTTTGCTTTGGTCAGGTAGATGGCAATTTAGACTATCATTGTCTATGTTGAATGATTCATTCCACCTCACAGCGGAATGTTGGCCTTGGTTGCCATTTTACAGCCCGCAGAAGTAGTTTTCCATATTCTTAGCACCGAACAAAGTGTTACCATGGATTTTTGAGCGGCGTGTTGGGCTCGCTTAAGCTTTCTAATTAAATATACTATTTTCGTCTTCAAACCCCCGCGGTATAAGTCTGACAGGAAGCGTTAACAGGAATCTTAGGTCCTTAGTCTAAGACCCAAAAAGATGCTCTTTTGGCTCTATGAGTGGTTCAGCATATGAATTATATAAGAACTGACCGTTCTATATTGAGTCATATATGGTGAGGCGAAAATTAAAACGAAATGTCATAGAGACTAATAAGTTCGTGCATTTTGGAATGATTTAAAGGTATTCCAGTAACTAATCCTCAACGCGTTATATGATAAGTGTAATTCTTTCCGTGTCTATCTATTTGACTTTACGTATTTGGTACAATCTTCTGTTAAGTGAGTCAATTTGACATGGAGAAGCAACTGCTAGTTTTGTATTAGCAAAAGGTGGTCTGGGACAAACCAAGCTAGGCAGGAATGAACAGTAGTCATTTAATGGTGAGTCAATGGAGGTAGCATAAATACCTTGGAACACTATACCAAATATGATTTTTTTTTTTTTTTTTTTATAATTTGCGCGCACTCAAAGGGTTATGAATACCTTTAACATGCTTACACACAGTGCGGGCGTTTGAAAAGAAAGGATAGAGAGAGAGAGAGAAAGATTTTGGTGTAGTGGTTTTTGAAGCTCAGTTGCTTATGCTTCAGCTATTCTCCGGGGGTGGCGTCCAGATAACTGGGGAGATTTTTTTGTTATTATTGTAATTGCTTCTGATTCACAGTACTTTTTTCCCGATAATCGATGTCAAGGGCAAATCATCATCAACAGAGCGAACAATTTTTCCAGCCACATGAACACGCTACTGCCAGTGTTATGCCTTCGCAGTAGTGTTCGCAGAAGCTTTTGCAAATGATCGGACTGACTTTATATATTTCATGAGAAATAAATAAATGCTTGCTGACATCAGGATTTGAACCATGAACCATTAACGTGGCAATTGACGATGTTACCACTACACCATTGCCACCCCTCAATTAACCTATCACTTCGAAAATAAATTAGATGCGGCAAAAAGTTTAGTAAATGCTTCTTGGCAAAATGTGATCGCCAAAAGAGAGATACATTCTTCTGCGAAATACACGAGTGTTTCGTGATGTGTTACAGCTGCCAAACTTGGGCATAAAGGCCATATGAGGAAGTTCAAAAACTCCAAAAATTCTTTATTTAAAGATTTTTCCACATGCCACCAATAACGGCTAATTACGTGCTAGTGCTTGAGACAGACCTTCAGTCACTTTTCGTTTATACGCTCAAGCTCCATTCCGATTAAATCCCTAAACTACTTAAGTATTCATCGGACAGAATACCGACACCATGATAATCTCACCTGCATTTTGAATTTATATTCCACACATTACTGCCTAGACAAACAGTAATGATCACTATCTAATCCCAACAATAGAACATCATGTCATTGTGCTCGATTTTCTTTTATTACACCACAGCGTAGCTAAAGCTTTTCGTTTAGTACGCACCATTAAAAATGTATTTATCATTTGTGATGCTGTACTAAGCGCCACCATCCTTTCGCAGTAGTCGACAGCGAAAATCGCATTTAAACATTTTATCTGATTTTCTTCTCGGATGCGGAAGACATTTTCCAAGAATTTGTTTTCTTGTTGCGCGCACAGATATTTAGAGAGATACATTTTGAAAATTGCGCCTTTCTCGCATCTTCCAAATGTAATTGGATTTTGTTTTATTAGAAGTAACTTTTTCTACTGGGAATTTGTGTACCATAGGGTATTATAACCCATTAGTGTCAATCGCTTCATTTATATATAAAAATTTTATTTTGCAGATATTTACTGGTTCTTTGCTGTTTATCTGAGCATATGCTGTATGCACAGTGGTCACATTTTCGTGTAAAATTGCAAGGAGATAGATAGATAGATAAATATTTCGATTTATTTTCTTTTAAGAACTTATATATTGTTTTTTATAAAAATCGTTTATGCATGGCTTTGCCGTCTGCCAGATTGACAATTGTTCTTATTAATATAATAGAAATAAAAGATTTGTTTTATTTATATCAAAAAATAAAAAATAAGAAAGAGTTTTAAAAATTTGTTTTAGAATTCAAATAGCAAGTTATATGGTATGTGCTGGTACAGAAGTAGAGACAATAAATTCAAAAGGATTCGTTTATTATTCGATATCGATAAGCCATTGTAATTTAGTAAAAATGGAAGAGTTTAGATATGTCGTCTTTGCAGTTCAGGAGGTCCAATATCTCAGCTCAGATTTGACATTACTGCCTAGGAGATTACTTCTTCTAGTTTCCCTCAGTATCGGACATTTTCCTATAAAATGGATTATATCTTCTCTCTCCGAAAGGTTACACATGCTGGGTAATTCTTCGCGGTGTGGTATATAATTCAGCTTTACCAATTCACCCCTCTGATGAAATCAATTCTTGGCTGTGCTCGCTGCGGAAGTAATTTGTTTCGCATAAAGTAGCCTGATTGATGTAGTCTTGTCTTTATTGCTCATCTACCTTAGATACGAGGTCAAATAGTGTGAATGGAAATCACTTGCTAGGTCTTTAGTTTCTCATACTAAATGCTTTCCTTTTCAATCGTATACACCGCTAACATTTTAGGAAGTCGTTCGTCTGACATTTATAAAACTATGGCTACATAGTCTGTATGAAATTTAAGAGTTTTCACAAAAAGTGACGACAATCCCATTTCGATAATAGTCATGTAGTTGGGTGTATTCCTAGGTAAATGAAAGCATCTCTTTACATAATATCGAAGTTATCCATTATATGTAGTACCACTTCTCGTTTCTGCAGTTCCTTCCTCTACCTTATTTTAAAGACAATCACCTTTAGGTTATGAGGTTATCATAAAAATACTAGGCACCAGAGTGGGCCCATCGCGATCCCTAGGGAACCTTCACGGCAAAAGACTTAAACCAATTCACCCAAAATATTATTCACCCTACAGAATTTAAAGAGATCCTTGTTGTGGTTCAAGGACCTCACCTCTTCTAGGTTATCAAAGAAGTACCTACCAAGGTATTTTAGCTTGTCTTGGCAATTCCTTGGCACTCACAGAGTATATGTGTTATGTCCTCTGAAGCATGTAGGTCACTGCAGTACTTACAAACATCCGTGTTAGATAATCCTAGTCTCATAGCATACTTCCTTAAAAGACAGTGGCCAGAGAGTATTCCTATCGCTGTTCATGTGATCTTTCTAATTTTAAGATCTCCCCAGATTTTTTGCGGTCTAACACAGGCCATAAGACTTTAGACATCCTGTGGCCATCTAGGCTTGACCATCTTAGATTGGCCGTGTCGATGATACTATCACGAATGATTCCCTTAGCTACGCACCCTGGTGATTTAATACTACCAATTATGTCACTATGTGGGAGCCTCGCTCCTCTTTTAGCCAGCGCGTCGGCTTGCTCGTTACCTTCGATATCGCAGTGTCAAGGTATCCAACATAATCTGACTCGGTTCTGCGTACATAATGCCCTAAGCCTTGTGCGGCAATTCCTGATTATCTCAGATTTGGTGACGTAAGACTCTAGCGTCTTTAGCGTAGCCTGACTGTCAATGTAGATGGCGATATTCTTGTTGGATATTGATCCCGTCTTAAGTAATTCCGCAGCCATAAGTACAGCTAGAACCTCTGCTTGAAATACACTGCATGTGTCCGTAAGTCTTAGGGCCACCTGTAGGTTCTTATCACTCGAGTAAATACCTGACTCCGCGCCCTCTCTGGTCTTAGAACCATCTGTGTATATTGCAATCTCGTTATGGACAGAGAGTTTCTTCCTTCGCTAGTCCTCTTTAATAGGATATATTACTTCGTATGGTGTGTCGAAGTCTAAAGTGCCAAGAATATCGTCCGATTCGTCAGGGATATCGGGAAATGATTTCTTGAGAATGGAGATATGTCCTGCATTATTAGTCTTGAAGAGACCAACGTTAGTGAGCCGAATTCCACTGTTGCCCACTTGAAATTTAATTTGTAGGTCTAGTGGTAAACGATACAGAAAGATCTCGAGTGCAGCCGTAGGTGTTGTGCGTAAAGCACCCGAGATGGCAATGCAAGCTGTTCTTTGTACCTGCCCAACATATTGCGTATGTTTTTCATATTCGTTGCTTTCCACTACACAAGTGCCCCGTAAGGATGAGTCTGACTATCATGATGTATAGCCTGTGCATCATTGCGGCCTTCCGGCCCCATTTTTTCCCTGTGGTCCTCTTACAGATGAAGAGAGCATTATAGTCGTAAGCCTTGCGGACTCTTTCCTGTATGTTAAGTTTCCAATTTAGCTTCCTATCCAGCATTATACCAAGATATCTAGTGCGATCCGAAAGAGAGAGCTCCACCCCTGCTAGCTTAGGCAGTTTCAAGGGTGGTATCTGGTATTTTCTGCTGAAGAGTACCAATTCTGTTTTATTCGGGTTGACGTGCAGTCCGCACCTTCTAGCCCATTTTTCGAGACTATTAAGAGCTGATTCCATCATTTCACTTAATGTGTCAAGGAATTTGCCCTGGACTAAAATCACCACGTCGTCCGTGTGAGCGGTGACGCTTATGCCTGTATTGCTTAGTTCTTTAAGTATCCCATCGATGACTAGAACCCAGAAGAGGGGTGAGAACCCCTTCCCGGGGGGTCCCCCTGGTAACGGATTATCTTATTGAACTACTTCCGATAGTAGAGTTGATGTCTCTAGTGCCGAGCATATGGCAGAGCCAATTGGTAATGCTATGCTCGACATGCATAGATTATAGAGCCTGTTTGATAGCTCTTCCTTCTACATTATTGAAAGCACCTTCTATATCTAGGAAGGCTGCTAGTGCAAATTCTTTGTGGTGAAGGCTAGCTTCTATTTTCCTTACTACGTTGTGTAAAGCTGTTTCTCCCGATTTCCCCTCCAAATATGCATGTTGAGCTTTGCATAACATGCAGTTGCAATACTTACTTCTGATGTGAATATCAAGAAGTCTTTCAAGTGTCTTAAGGAGGAATGACGAGAGACTTCTGGGTCTGTAGTCTTTCGCTAATGTGTGGCTTGGCTTACCTGCTTTAGGTATGAATATAATCCGCACTTCCCTCCATGCCACTGGTACGTAACATGACCTATCACCTTTGATTTACACAGATTCACCGTAAGATTCCATAGCTGGCAGTCACAGACAACAGACTTATCATGAGTTGACGGCTTTGATTGTATTTCATGCAAACTCTATTCCTTCCGATAAAAACTTAATAAGATCGTCGATGAACAGTGCAAATAGATTGTTGACCATCATTTGCATTATCATTGGAGTTTCCGACAGGATGACGATGTCATCAGCATATAAGAGCGCCTTTATTTTCATTCCAGCGAACTCGAGATATATTGGTAAACTCTCCATAAATAGCGTGAAAAGAAGGGGACTTATGAGACAACCCTGCTTAACACCCATCTGATACTCGAACCAGTTCGAAACATTGTTTCCGTCCCATACCGTAGGCAAATTCTCCCTGTAGAGACTTTCGATAGATTTGAGCACTTTTGTTGACTCTCCAAAATTGCTCAACTTATAGAAAAACACTTTTCCATCTACGGAATCAAAAGCATATTGTAAATGGAAAAGTATATTCCTCCTGAAACTGGATGGCACTTTGCCCATGTCGAAAATATACACCCCGATTGTCGTTGGCCTTTGTCGCTTTTCGATGATTGTCGTTGATGCAAAAACTACGTCTGGAGGAACGAGAAGCAGCGAGAAATGAGGATCTTACAAACACCGGAAAGTAGACTAAGTTACACAAAAACGCCCACGTATGTAATGTAACACAAGTGACATGCTCAGACACACAATGACATATGAACACACGCAATATAACAATAGAAATGGGAATGCGCAAATTAAGCTGCTGCGGAGGCTCATGGCTCATACGTGATGAATAGCATGACTTGCTAACCAGCCCCGCGAAGTAATACTTAACGGCAGTGGTAGAAGTGTGCAAGGTGTGGATTAGGACGTAAGTGCACTCCTGGAATCGATTATTCGAGCTTGCCAATCGTGCATGCTAGTAGCTCGGGCTGCTAGTATCTTTAGAAGATTACCACACCCCTTGGCACAACAAAAAAAAAACCCACCGGTCGTACTTTGCCATCACATGCAGGTGGAAAAGTTCATAGCCTCTAGTTCGCTTCGGTCATTGGGAGTTACCTCCATTGGGAGCTAGGTTCGTAAGGCCTTTTTCGAGAAGAACAGACGGACAAATTTATAAGAACCCACTTTTTTAAGTTCCTCTGTAATAGTAATATCGTTATCAAAATCTTTTACGAGACAGATACTTGTCCTATATTACTGGTGCAAGTAGAAATTGAAACTCTTGAGAGCTCTATATCAATCAAAGTTTGAAAGGGAAAGCCACACAAGGGAATAACAAGAGTTCTGGATATGAGGACGTATTGAAATTGCCATAAATTTCAAAGTACTGAATTAGAGTTTTGTTCACTTATTAATTTACCTATGTATATAGTTTGCATATTCATTCATATATTTATGTATGGATGCTGTACATGAGTATCAGATGTTAAGCTTATTTCATCTGGTTATATTGAAGTGCTTAAAAGCGAAAACTCACTCTATTAAGTGATAGCCAAACGGAATAAATCATCAATGCAGAAATGTTAGACTTCATTGGGAGATTTACTTTGTATCTATCAGATCGATATCCTTTGGGCATATACAAATAATTTTTTTTTTTTTTTTAAATTCAAATATGAAAAGCCTGTATCAAGTTGAACAGGGACGATTTCTCTACCATTACAGTTTGAATAAAGATAGAAGTATACTTGGATACTGGTAAATAGCAAAGCAACCCAGCAAGCGAACGAAACTTTTCTGCTTACGATTGCATAAATATGATGAATGTACATTTCACTTAAACTTCTTAGACATTTGGTTTGACAAATGTAAAGAAAAGTTTTTGGGGTGATAATGCGAAATGGTTATAATATTCACATGTATTTAAGGGATGAGAATATTTCAGAGAAATGCCTGAAGTTGGATCACCATGTAATTCCTGTATTTTCTATTAATAGAAGATAGCTTTGAAGAAGAGTAATATCCTTGGTTGTGGTATTGGAGTGTGACTTTCTTTGGATTGACAGTTTGATAAATGTGATAAGACATTTGAGTAAAAGAAAATGTGTTGATTTTCTTCAAATAAGAGCTGAATGACTTTATGATACCTTTCATTTCTTTTATAGACGGGGTTGTCGATTTTAGTGAAATAAATAGTGACTTAGGACTATTGTGAGTAATTTTTGCGTTGATATGTTTCGGTATACTGAAAGATATCTAGAACACAAAACAAAAATGTGTATATATACAGGCTCAAGTAACAAACCATGGAACAAAAACTAAGTATAGGATCCTTTCATTCGTTAGAAATATGTAAACTGAATTGCTTTGATCTATACTAAGGATCTATACTAAGGATCTATGCGTACTGACTTAGGTGGCGCTACATTCCGGGGTGGGCCTGAGCCTCAACCAACAAACCTCTCCAGCCAGCACGGTTAAGAGCCAGCTGCCTCCAGTTGCGCACGCCAAGTTGGTTGAGGTTCCCCTTCACTTGTTTGCACCATCTACCGCGAGGTCGTCCTCTACTGCGCCGTCCATCCGGGGTGGATTCGAAGATTTTCTTGGCGGGAACGTTGGCTCTATCCGCTCTACATGACCAGGCCATATTAGTCGCTCGAAGAACTTTTCTCTCAAAATAACCAAGGGCATCCTCATCCGGTTTTGTCAAAGCCCATGCCTCTGCTCCATACAGCAGGACTGGGATGATGAGTGGCTGATAAGGAGTTACCTTAGTAGTTCGAGATAGGGCTTTGCTACTCAATTGCCTTCTTAGCCCATAGAAACAATGATTGGCAAGAGTAATTCTTCGTGTGATCTCCCTACTGATGTCACTTGCAGAGTTCACCATAGAGCCTAGGTAGACAAAATCATCCCAAGACTAGACTTGGCTCTCTATAACTCGCCTCTATACACGCTATCATAGAGAACTTTGAAATCGATGGAGAGGTGGTGCGTATCGATTTTATATTCATGGGTTTTTTTTTCAAGACCTGCCGTAGTGTGAATATTTGGTCAATGGTGGACTTTTCCAGCCTAAAACGGCACTGATAAGGATCTATCAGATGGTTGACGATCGGTTTTAGGTGTTCACATAATACGGCAGACAGGATCTTACATGCGATGTTGAGGAGACTTATAACTCTGTAGTTGGCGCAGTTCAGAGGGTCTCCTTTCTTCAGGATCGGGCAAACAATGCTGAGGTTCCATTCATCGGGCATACTTTCATCCGACCAGATTTTACAGATGAGTTGGTGCATGCTCCTTACCAACTCATCTCCTCCTGCCTTGAAAAGTTCGGCGGCAAGGCCGTCGGCTCCAGCAGCTTTATTGGATCTGAGTTTAGATATCGTTATCCTCACTTCATTCTGATCGGGTTGACGGGAATCTTGCCTGTCATCGTCACTGTTCAATGGCTCGTTCTGCCTGACAGCGGAATATTGGTCATCTTCGCCGTTTAACAGTCTGCAGAACTGTTCCTTCCATATCCTCAGCACCGACTGCGATTCTACTACTATATTGCCATTTTCGTCATTGCAAGCTTCTGTTCTGGCATGTTCTTTTCAAATCAAATTTTCGAACATCATCCCTGCAATAAAGTCTCTCAATCTCCTCGATCGAGTGCTTCTCATGCTCCTTTTTCTTCTTTCTGAGAAGTCGATATTCCTCTTTTCTCCTGCGCACGAACAGCTCGTAAGCAGCTCTATTCCTTCTATGCAGCGCCGTTTTGTACCCCTCCTGTTTATCTGCATGTGCTTGCCGGCATTCCTCATCAAATCAGGGGTTTCGTTGTGGTGACCGAGAGAAACGCAGTACATCAGAGGCGGCATCTCTGATGGCTTGTTGGCAATGCTGCCACTGGTCTTCCGCATTTGCTGCTGGCGGCGTAGGACTTAAAAGAAACACGATCGGCAAAGGCTTTGGTGGTCTCTTGCGATTGTAGCCGCCCGACGTCAAATTTCCTCACAGTATTTCGTTGATTTCGCTCCATTCTGAATATCTACATCCGTATCTTGGCTGCAACGAGGTAGTGATCCGAGTTCACGTTGGCTCCTCGGAAAGTGCGGACACCCAGAATACTGGAAGAGTGCCTTGCGTCGATCGCAATGTGATCCATTTGGTTGACAGTTTTTCGATCAAGGGAGAGCCACGTTCCTTTGTGAATGTCGAGACGTGGGAACCGCGTACTAGCTACGACAAAATTTCGCCCCGCCGTAAAGCTTGAGTCCGTTGTCGGATGTGATGTAGTGCAGGCTGTGCTTTCCAACCAGGCTACTAAAGACGTCCTCTCTTCCTAGCTTTGCGTTAAAATTACCTAGGATAATTCTAATGTCTTGGCTAGGGCATTGCTCGTACGTCTTGTCCAAGAGTTGGTAGAAGTCATCCTTGGTCGCGTCGTCCTTCTTCTCGTGTTAGGCGTGAACGCATTTTAGGCTAATGTTGGCAAATTTAGCTTTGATACTGATATTCATGAGGCGCTGTCCTTGTTGTCTGTAGCAATCGCCGTAGTAGATGTTGCAGGTTTCATTCTCCTTTTGCCCGGCCCATCCCAGCGCACTTCTTGGATGGCGGTAATGTCTACTTTGAGACACTCTAGGGCCTCCGCAAAATGTTTGGGTGCACCTGGTTTGAAGAGGGTCCTAACATTCCACGTGCAGGCATGAAAATCGTTGTCGTTTTTACGTTTGCTTGGGTCGTCAAAAGTAAAATCATCCGTATCCGAGACTGTTGGTTGCTTCGTTACCAAATCTTTTTTACGTGGTAGGGAAGTTTACCCGACGGCACAACCCCCAACCTGGAGGACCAGATCCTTTTTTTTTTCTTTACCCCTAAGACAAGAGGCCGGATACACTCATGCTAGTAACCCACTTCGGGGATATGAGCGCTGCCGTTGGCCCGTTAAGCATTCATCCGCCACCATCTCTTTTTCAATACCCTGACGTAGTATTGAAAACCCTTACAGACCTCAGCTCCAAATATGCCGAAGTAGCTCCGGTAAAGTTTGTAGACGTCACCGTTGATTCCATTGAGAGAATTCAACCGCCGCACGTCCTCCTTCTGAAGAGCTCTTGCTAGACTTCTGAGACGCATATTTCAGCCAATCAGGTCAACAAGAGATGCCTCTTTCGGTTAAACATATGCACGCTGAAGTTAACCCAGATGTGCTTGCGCAGGTCTGAGTGTTCAGCTACACATACATCGTCAGACTCAGCATACGCTCATCGTTAGTTCACTATCAGATAGTTATCCAGCAGGCACCACGAGGAGGTGATGAAGCGATTTTGCCACGTTGATGATTCGATCACTAATAATTCCCCTAGCCCCACACCTTGGTGGTTTAGTGCTACCGATTATGTTCGTATGCGAAAGCTCTGCTCCTCTTCTGGCCAGCGCGTCGGCCTTTTCGTTGCCTTCTATATCGCAGTGTCCAAGTATCCAGCATAGTCTGACACGGTTCTGCATACATAATGCCTTAAGCATTGTGTGGCAATTCCTGACGATCTCAGATTTAGTGACGTAAGACTTTAGCACCCTTATCTCAGCCTAACTGTCAATATAGATGGCGATATTCTTATCGGATATTTATGCCATCTCAAATAATTCCGCAGCTTTAAGTACAACTAGAACCTCTGCTTGGAACGCACAGCATGTCCGGAAGTCTCAGGGCTACTTATAGGTTAAAATCTCTCGAGTATATGCCTGACCCCGTGCCCTCTCTGGTCTTAGAACCATCCATCCAATCATGTCTCCCTTTGCCAATCCTCTCCAACAGGATACATTACTTCATATGGTGTGACAAAGTCTAAGGTACCAAGGGTACCGATATGTCAGGGATTTTGGAAAATGATTCCATAAGAATGAAGCTATGCCCCACATTACTGGCTTTGAAAAGACCTACGTTAGTGAGCCGTAACGAGTTATTATAAGAAACATATTAAAAAATGGAAAGTAGCTCAACATCGTGCTAGATTACAAATAGTCAGGGAAAAAGCTTCTAATCTCGTAATCCATATGAGCATATCAATATATGACATCGATATATTCATCGTTTATGTGAAGACAAACAATAAGTACAAAAGGTATTCTACTCGTATAACAACACCTGAGCTATTGGTAACCACTAGAGCATGTATTTCACTCTGTCAACTCGAGAAACCGACTTAATTTTACCAGCGTCTGTTCTGTCGATTACCATTAATCCCTAGAAAACATTCTAAGTACTTTATTAGATCATGTTAGCTGATACCATACACGCGCTCTTACGTTCTGGAGATAAATTTGCGTATCCAATTCAATTTGGTTCTATGTCAAATGTGAGGATGGAGACAAGGATACAAAAAAAAAAAATTAATTCCGTGCGTGAATGACAAATGTTAGTACATTTCCCCGCCCCAAGAACATTCGTTTTAATTTAATTGCACTTTACTCTGAACTCTTCGAATATAACTGGCATCCTTCTTGGAATACACTCAATTAACGAAGGTGAAGGTTTTTTTTTGTTGTCAATCCTCCTACAGGATGAGAGTAAGAAGCTCTCTGATGTGCGTAATTCATTTAATTGAAGGGGAGAGCGTCAAAACGTGTTCCTGGCCCTCCTTCACCGAGTAATTTGATGTTTACTTTCACTTCATATTAATCTTTATGCCGCGAAAAATATACACACTGTCATGCTGTTCAGTTGTTTTGTCAAATTGCGTAAAGTCTGATGGAATGGGAACCTCGCTCCCTGCTGCCGATGATGGGTGTAATTGTGTAGCCACTTGAGACGCAACTAGAGCAAGGCTATAGCACTGATGATCACTGTCCCCAACCCATACTGAAAGGTATACATTAACTCTTTTTATTTGCTCTTCTGTTGGGTGTATACGCTAATTACACTGAACATTTCACGCGTATATACGAAACGTACGTCATGCGTGAAGAGCACAACATCCACATCCTTTTTTCTCATTTTGCAGAGCGTCATCGTCGTCGTTGTGTGTGCTCTGTGCTTATCTTTGTTTTAGAAAATGTGTATTTTTCGGTTAACCCAACGGATATGATAAGGCTGGTTGTTGAGTGGTGTTTTAGTCTTTCAAACCCTCATCTTTACACTTAACACCACCGCCGCCCGCTGTCTCTTCAAACAAAGGATGTTGAAGAAGGAGAGAAAATAATCCTCTGCCATTATGCCAACGAATGCAATGATGATGTTGGATAATTAAAATGATAAAATGCAAAATGTATTCTTGGCGTTTGGTATGTAACACTGAAGTGGTTGTTCATCTGTAACATCGAAGTCGTTAAAAAGTCTAGAGAGTGGTACACGGCACGTTTCGTTAGAATATTCCGTGTAGTTTTGAATGCAGCAACTATACCAGTGCACTGATGCAAAGGTTTTGTACTAAATTTTGTAAAATTATTTCTCTTTTGTTTTCTCGACCTGTGTTACGTGGAAAGTATTTTTTAGAAATGTTATAGGTACGTGATCTGCGATAGCATGGAAACCAAAACAAAAGAAACAGTGGAATGGCAGGAAAAAAAGAAAAGAAATATTCTCGAAGATAAAGTACTTTCCGAAAGTTGGGATTGGGATTATGTAGCTAACAGAAGCGCCAATCCCTTCACTGGAGAATAAAATGGGGTAAAGGGATATAATCCAAGTGATGGAAGATATTTCCCTTTTTTTTCTGAAACTTTCCTTTTTTTGCTTTGTTTAGTGTTTTATTTTCTTTGGACGTTTTTTAGGAACTTTTTGAAGAGGGGTTATCAATTTTTGGTTGGTAGCAGAGCTCGATTGTTTTTTTTTTTTCTTATTTACTTTTGGAGATTAATTAAAAACCAATGGACTCTTGAAAAGGTGATGCTGTCTAGTCTTATTTAATTTACAAAATAAATTAACGATTGACAAATGGCTAATCAGAAAGGGAATTAAGTGCGAAAACACGGAGCTTTGATTGCCCAGGGCATACTAATTGATTTATTTGAATTCATTTACCTCGTAGTCGTAGATCAAGTCACTAAAAAAAATGGAAAAGACTTCAGATTACATACAATTAAATCTAAAGACTGAAAGGTGCTGGTAGAAGAACAGGAAATTGTGAGCAGATGGAAGCAACACTTCAAGGAACTTTCGAATACAGATGGGATGGTCGAAAGAGTGACTACAAAAGAAACATCGAAAACACACGGGAAAGATTTGAACCAAGAAAGCAAGAGTTAAACTGACCAAGGCGCTAGGAATAGATGAGATTGCACCTGAGTATATTAAGTACCTTGGAAAAGAAGGAGAGAAGAAACTGAAAAGATCCTGAACTTGATGTGGCCAAGCCAAAAAATTCCAAAGGAATGGAAATATGGAGTGATTCTGCCTATATATATATATACATATTTTTTTTTTTTGGTTGCGTCTGGAGGTGCAGGAATTTTCAAAATATATCAATGGTCCGTAGCATTGGTTATGCCCGATTCATATATCTGACAATGCCATCAGTGCTAGTTAAGTTAGGTTAGGTAAGGATCGGCCCTCGATGAGGATGTACTTAGACCAGAAAGTAGGTCCATTGTACTGCCGATGTGTAAGGCGGGTGGGTCACCCTCTTACTCTTGGAACCATTTGCTTCGTTGAATGAAGGCGTGAATTTTAGCCGTGCAGGCGTTGCCGAGATCATTAAGAGCATTGTAGAAGTATTCACCCAGAGTGGCCTTCCTGATGTTGGCGAGCGCAGGACAGGCGCACAGGAGATGACTGATGGTCTCTTCTTCCTCTTCATCTCTGCAGCTTCTGCAGAAGTCATTATGAGGAATACCTAATCTTTGGGCATGTCTTCCTATGACGCAGTGTCCAGTGAGGACATTTGTTATTTTTGAGAGGGTTCCTCTCTTGTTCTTCGAGAGTCTGATGGACCAGGATTTATTGAGTGTCGGCCAGAGCTGTCTGGCGGTATGACATTGGTCTAGATGTTGCCATCGATGATTGGCTATTTTCTCGGCATAAATTTGAATACGATACTTAACATAAGACGTTGGCGCTTCGATGTCGGTGATGCTTATGCTATCTGTACCAGAGGAGCCTTGTCGTGCTTGTTACAATTCCCCGGTATGTCACAGTGACCTGGTACCCAGCAAAGGGTGAGGTTGTACTGACCAGCTATCTCGTTAAGAGATATGCGACAGTCTTTCACTGCCTTAGATCTCGTAGTTCTGGATGCGAGGGATTTGATGGCTGCCTGACTGTCGACATAAATAACAATATCAGGTGTTGATAGTGTGCTAGCTGCCAGCCAGTCAGCAGCTTTGCGAACTGCGGTGATTTCGGCTTGAAAAACCCTGCAGTAGTCTGGAAGGTTAAAGGAGAGGTGTATGTCCAGATCTTCTGAGAAAATTCCGGCACCGACTCCCTCCTTGGTTTTGGACCCTTCCGTGAAAATTGACAGCGATTCGTTGTAAAGGACATTGCGTTGTGTCCACTCACTTCTGCCCGGTATCGAGTTCGTGTAGCCCTTGTTAAAATCATATTCAGTGGGCAGATGGTCAGTGGAATTGGGAGGATAACGGTGCATCGAAAGTATATTGGCATGTTCCGTGTGTTGCTCCTTCCACTGCTTGGAGCCTTTCAGTCTTATTGCCGAGCCGACAGCCAATTGCTTACTGACGATGTCAATCGGAAGCAGGTGGAGCATGGTTTGCAGCGCCGCTGTGGGAGAAGTTCTCAATGCACCGGTAATACGGAGACATGCAACTCGCTGAGTTTTTTCCATTATGGATAGGTTGGATTTCTTCTCCAAGGCGGGCCACCATACCAATACTCCATACATGAGAATCGGTTTAATGATCGACGTGTATAGCCAGTGCATGATGCTTGGTTTAAGGCCTCAGGTGGAGCCTACTGCTTTCTTGCAGATCAGTGCTAGTCAGTATATGCCTACGGGCTAAACCTCACCCCTCAGAGAGGCACTATGAGAACCGGCTGCGCGTTCTCATAGTAGTTGGAAATTCGTCCCTCTCATTTTTTTCATTTTTGTGATGACTAAGTTGCCTTAACAAGTAGTTTACGCTTCTGTAGTGTTAATCGCGTTAGGTAGGTAGCTTTTCAGTGAAGGCACCTACTAATACCGTCATTACATGCGGTTTTTCCTTACGGCGCTAGGTCGAAAGGTCTTGTTCTTTGTAGTCGGCGCTCAAGGTTTGTCACGGCAAACAAAAACAAACAAATATTTGGCGCAACAGCTCTTTAAAGTGGCAGGACCCAGCTTCTCGCAACCACTCATGTTGTGTGCGTTATATTTTTCACACGAATGGGAAGGACTTACAGTTTAGTGCCGTATCCGAACGGCGATTTGAGAAGCTTTTACGTAACAACAATACTCTCGGATGTTTGTCAGACGCTCGCGAGAGGTGGGACCGTGAAAAGACTTTGTGGTGTTTTCTAGGATTCGAACTTGGAACCTCATGCGTAGTGATCCGACACACTAACCACTTAAGCCACGGCGCCCACGGTATGGATTATTTCATTATTGCAGTGAAGATGAAGACGGGTGCGAAGTTTGCGAGCAAAGTTTGTTACTTCGTCCCTGACAGTAGCAATTCCTAGATCTCTGTGAATATCACTCTTCCTCATATACCAAGGAGCATTCACGATTGCTCTTAGTATTTTGTCTTGAAGTGCTTGCAGTAGAGCCATATTGCTTGGTTTGGTACAACCCCAAAGTTGTATACCATATATCCAAGACGGTTTTAGCACTTGCTTATACAGAAGCAGTTTGTTGTATACGCTTAACTTCGAGTATCTTCCGAGTAGCCAATACATTTCTGTAAACCTGATTCCGAGCTCTTCGCGCTTCTTTTTAACGTGTGGTTTCCACTTAAGTTTTGCGTCTGCAGTCATTCCTAAATATTTTGCCTCGTTTGCGTATGTATTAATGGATATACATAGGTAAGTTGTTTATCTTTCTTAACGTAAAATTGGCATGCGTTGATTTGGTCTCATTGAGGACTATTCGCCAGGGTTTTGTCCATTCGCATACTTTGTTCAAAGCTCGTTGGAGTTTTCCCGTTGATGATTCGACTGACTCATCCGTTACGAGGATAGCCGTGTCGTCTGCGAAAACTTTAAATTAAAAATAAAAACAATAACATGTCCAAAATAACAGAAGACTTCAATTATTTCATTGAGTTCCATCAATTTTTATACAAAATGTATGAAGGTCCAGCCAGACCTATTCCATTGATGGGAAGGTTTTAAAACATTCATTGACAGAAGGGTTAAGCAAGTTCGCTGTAGTGAATCCCACATATTTCGTGCTCTGCAGTCTTTATGCTCAGCTTCGTTCATGGTATGAGAGAGGTAATTTTTCATCATGAAAACAAAAGCCTCACCTTTTTCTCTGTGCTTTTCTTTTGTGTTTTCATAAAAATTTCTGTTAGCAAGAGATGGTGTTGCTGAGCGATCGCCTCTCCCAAGATCACTTTGCAATCTTTTACCCAAGGCTTCATGAAACTGACTAAGAAATGGCAGTCAATTTAGGTTTCATTTCCACCGCTGCTGAAAGTGATCAGGTGTCGGCTTCGTTTGATGAACATGATATTTAACACGATAAGACAGTGGGCTTTGCACGTGTTTAGAATGTCTTCACCAGGAAGGTTCCTGGTGCCGTATCCTACTCCTCCACGGCAGTCTTCATAGTCTTCATTTGACTTCCCGACATGTCCATTCAAATCTCCTCCAACAAACATAAACTCTTCCTTTGGGATGTTCTTAAGGAGATTGTGGAAATCTACCCAAAATGAATCTTTTTCCGTCTAATCGCATCCACTATGGGGAACGTATGCATTGAGAATATTCCACACCTCTCCTCGCATCACTAATTTAAAAGACATCAAACGATCGCTGGACTTCGAAATGATCAAGACGTTACCAAATAGCTCTGCCGCAAGGATGATACCGATTCCGTTCCTTAGTACGGGATCTTGTAATCTTTTGTCCTAATGTCCAAAAAACTCGCCCTAATTCCGGTGTTTTTCCATTTCGTTTCTTGGACACACAAGATGTCCACCCGCCTTCTATGCATTATCTCTTCCAGCTCGTAACTTCGACCAGTCATTCTTCCAACGTTCCAACTCGCAACCCTCATATTTCGTCCAAACTGTTTCATTACTTTGCTAGCCCCCGGAATCCGTATAGCTCTGACCTGAACTATTCTGCTCGGTCCAGGATCAGTACCATGCGCAGCAATGGTGGTGCCTGGTGGAGTAGTGCCTCTCCTTTTAGCAAGTATTACCGTAATGGTACAGTTTTTGCAATTTTATTGCGATGGTCTTTGACACGTGCATGCTCCTGTTTTATTATCGTTTGATCTTTCTTCTATGATAAGGTGATCTCTATATAGTCGTGTCAAACCACGGACTCGCATGCACATCTGCAGAAGAGTTTTTTGAGGTATTGTAAGTTTTGCTGGACTCACTTGAGTATTATGTTGTCTAGATTTGATTTGTGTCCTTAGTCTACTTTTACGACAAGAGCTATTTGCTGCGGGGCACTGCAGTGATATCCTTAACCCGTCCCTGTATGGGAACGGCATAATCCAGGTCATCGGTTGTAAATATTTGATACAGAGAATCACCCAATATAAGTGGCTCAGCAAAGGGAACTGGATTTGCCTTGCACTGAGTATTAAAAAGGCTTTCAAAGTGTCCTATCACTGTTAAAGACGTAATTCCAATGCCTATGATAGAATGTCACTATTGATAAGGTTTAATATCCGGCGAGTGGTAAGCATTCACAAAAAAAGCACCACAATTTACAAGCAATTCATTTTTTGATATATTTTGTTGCTTGGTTGGTTGAGCTGGCGGTTCAAAAAGAACCAAATTAGCGCTATTTTGCCATTTTGATATCAAAAACTCATGTACACCTTTTTGTATAATGGAGTGTTCGGTTAAAGGTGATGGATATACTAGACCTAGCCTGTCGAGTTTAGGTAAAGAATGAGGGCTCCAATCCTTTTCTCAGATATTTCTCCCAGGTCGCCAAAGAAGAGTTTACCTAGGGTATGCTGTCTGATTCTCGCTAGGGTCGGGCATTTGCAAAGAAAGTGAAAAAGAGATTTTCTATCATTAGCATGCAGAAGGTATTATGGGGGATGCCAAGCTGGTCTTATCGATCCATGGCCTGTACTGATGGCTACTATTCTGGCAACATCTTATCTTGATCTGCTAAGTAGCTCATTTGATTTAGGTTTGTTATAGCTGCGCCATCTGTTTCTTGATATAACGCAGCTAGAAAGCGATTTCCACCCGTGGGTAGCTAGCTTTAAGAAGTGATTGTGAATGTTACTCTTGACGACTCCCTGCGGAATATTAACTCTTTCTGCCAGAGAGTCGCTAAGGGCTAAACCTTGTCTCTCGATCGTCCGCTCGCTGGTTTCTCTTGAAGTTACTGTGTTCAGGGATCCAGATGAGGATGATTTTTAATTGAGCGTATATGGCATAGCAGTTCAGCACCCAGAGTCAAACTGCACTGCATAATGCTGTATCATTGATGTGTAGTTCGAGAGAGGTCAGGTGGAGGATCAGAGTTAGACCACCCATTGAGCAGGATCTCAGAGTGCCCGTGCCACCTACGCATGTTGCTCTTTAGACTCTTTTTAATTTAATGAGGTTATATTTTCTACTAAGGACAGGCCACCAGAAAAGGCGATGTAGTAGTGTCTACTAACACTTCATATTCTTAATTCTTGGTTTTTCATCTGCTCATTCTCATTACAAGGAAGAAAACAGTTTTATAAGAACATAATAGTAAGCAGTACTTTGCATCCTTTACTCCAAAGTTTCATATCATTTTCTTACTAACAGTTTTCCAATCTTCTTTCCACTCACTAAGTCTAACGTTCTTTGATGAAACTTTAATCTTGGCCTATTGGTCCATCGTTTCTTTCCTTTTACTTATTATCACACCCTACTTCGTCTTCCTCGTTTAATTGCACGATGTTGGTTTCTAAAGTTTATTTTTGCCGTCACCATTGTACAAGCAATATCTATTTCACACCATTGATAAACCAAAGGACGAAAAAACCACTAAATGACAACGAAATACCCCAGAGAAGAAGGCAATGATGGGCGGGGAAAGAAAGACCGACACGACTGACAATAACACAAACTGAAGATTTTTCATTAAAGTGTTCTTTGAAAATTACTACAAAAGCCGTGGCACCTTTTGCCCAAGTTTGCTGGGTCTCACCATTGTACAAGGACACTCAGACAATGGCTCTAAATTTAGGAAAGAGAGAAAGGGAGAGAGGAATGAATTTAGTAAAAGAAAAAAAATTGGCATTGTCACACGTACCACATGTGGCTAAGGTACATGTGGGTAGTTCAAAACAGGAGATATTAAATTTGGTGTCCTTCGATGGTGGCTTTGAATTGAGTTTTGTTTTCTTTGTTAATATTTAACCTGGACTTTGTTGAAGTGCATTTGTCTGTGGATTGTTTTGTTTTGAAAATGATGTGTCAAAAAACTTTTCAACTAAGCCACATATAACGCAGTAAAGTTTAGGGTACTTTTTCTAAAGATTCAAGGACTATCGCAGCTGAAGGATGGCACAAGGAAGAAATCAGTGAAAGTTGCCAAGTCAACTTTAATCCTTCATAAAGAAAAAATACTAACAATATACGTTAATACAAAGAATGGATCTCTAAGCCCTGAACTTGAATATAACTTCAAGTGATGGGATCTGATACACAGAGAAAAAGTTGGAAAAACAAGTGAAGAATACGATAATCTCTTAAAGGGAATAGTGGCAAAACGTCCAAGCTTGTAAAGCAAACGAATATATGAAGCCTAGATGACGTTAGCCGATAGGCAACTAAGTAGATTTGTTGATAATCTTTTCCACATTCAACCTGATGGGATCCTCGTCTTAGGATATGGACAGATATTTGGTATAGGGTGACTAGGAGTTACGAATTTGATAGAGTATACAGTATTGTCTGACCACATACCGGAGGTACCTTTCCCACCTAATAGACAACGCATGAGATACATTTTCATGTGTGCCAAGAGACTACTGCTGTCGATATGGGCATAGGCCAGGTTAGGTGGTTATCCTCTGTAATCGCTAGGATTCACTTAGATCAAATGATGTCCTTTGTGTTAACACCTGAGCCGGCTATTTCCATTACTTCTGGAACCATTTTGGTTTTTGGATTAATTTCCACATGCTGTTGATATCCGAATCGGCAATATCTGTACGTTTCTCGAACAAGTATTCCCCAAGAGTTTGCTTCTTGCTGATGATAGTTCTTCTCCTCTTTATCCATATTGTGGCGTCGAAAGTCATTGCCACGAATTCCAAGCCTCCTGGCATATCTACCTAATACACAATGACCACAAGGGTCTGCTGAGAAGCAGCAGGATTTGCAGTATGCGCCATGATTGAAACTGATCGGCATGTAACATACCGTGAGAAAGAAGCAACCTTGGGCATTACTTACTTACTTATGTGGCGCTACAGCCCGGGGTGGACCTGGGCCTCAAAAAACAAATCTCTCCAGCAAGCTTGGTAACGAGCCAGTTGCCTCCAGTTGTGCACGCCAAGTTGGTTAAGTTCTCCCTTCACTTGTTTGCGCCACCTACAGTGAGGTTATCCTCTACTGCACCGTCCATCCGGGTTGGATTCGAAGACTTTCTTGGCGGAAACGTTGGGCTCCATCCGTTCTAAATGACCCAGCCATCTTAGTCGCTGTATGTGAACTCTTCTGGCTAAGTCGATGTCCTCCTCCTCCACTCACCGTCTATGCAGACGGGACCAAAGATCGCTCGAAGAACTTTTCTCTCGAAATAACCAAGGACATCGTCATCCGGTTTTGTCAAAGCCCATGCCTCTGCGCCACACAGCAGGACTGGGATGATTAGTGTCTTATAGAGAGTTACCTTAGTAGTTCGAGATAGGGCTTTGCTACTCAATTGCCGTTTAAGCCCATAGAACAACGATTGGCAAGAGTAATTCTTCGTGTAATCTCCCTACTGATGTCATTTGCGGACTTCACCATACAGCCTAGGTAGACAAAATCTTTTACTACCTCAAAACTATATCTGTCTATTGTGGCGTTCTGTCCAAGACGCCGATGTTGGGTGTTCTTTTTTGTAGACAGCATATATTGTGTTTTGCTTTCATTGACCGCTAGACCCATCTTTGCTGCCTCGTTCTCAATACTCGTAAATGCCCCATTGACGGCCCGCTGAGTTCTTCCGATCATGTCAATCTCATCGGCGTAAGCGAGTAGTTATACAGACTTGTAAAAGATTGTACCTCCGGTATTGGCTTGTGAGTTTCGTACTATTCTCTCAAGTACTATATTAAAGAGATCACATGATAGCGCGTCACCTTATCTAAGACCTTTCCTGACATCGAACGGTTCGGTGATGTTCTTACCGATTTTGATGGAGCAGCGAGAGTTCTCCATCGTCATTCTGCACAAACGGACGAGCTTGGCAGGAATGCCAAGACTAGACATGGCTCTGTATAACTCGTCTCTATACACGCTATCATAGGCAACTTTGAAATCGATTTAGAGGTGGTGCGTATCGATTTTATATTCATGGGTTTTTTCCAAGATCTGCCGTAGTGTGAATATTTGGTCAATAGTGGACTTTCCCGGCCTGAACCGCACTGATAAGGACCTATCAGGTTGTTGACGATCGATTTTAGGCATTCACATAATACGGCAGACAGGATCTTATATGCGATGTTGAGGAGACTTATACCTCTGTAATTGGCGCAGTTCAGAGGGTCTCCTTTCTTCAGGATCGGGCAAACGATGCTGAGGTTCCATTCATCGGGCATACTTTTTTCCGACCAGATTTTACAGATGAGCTGATGCATGTTCCTTACCAACTCATCTACTCCTGCCTTGAAAAGTTCAGCGGCAAGGCCGTCGGCTCCAGCAGCTTTGTTGGATTTGAGTTTAGATATCGCTATCCTCACTTCATTCTGATCGGTTTGACGGGAATGTTGACTGTCATTGTCACTGTTGAATGGCTCATTCTGCCTGACAGCGGAATATTGGTCATCATCGCCGTTTAAAAGTTTCCAGAAGTGTTGTTTTCATATCCTCAGCATCGACTGCTATTCCACTACAATTGTGCCATTTTCGTCACTGCAGGCTTCTCTTCTGGCCCTGGCATGTTCCTCTTGCCTTTGGGTAAAATTTTCGAAGATCATTCCTACAATAAAGTCTCTCAATCTCCTCGGTCGAGCGCTCCTTTCATGCTCCCTTTTCTTCTTTCTGAGAAGTCGATGTTCCTCTTTTCTCCTCCGCTTGTAGAGCTCGGGAGCAGCTCTAGTCCTTCTATACAGCGCCGCTTTGTACGCCTCTTGTTTTACTGCATATGCTTGCCGGCATTCCTCATTAAACCAGGGCTTTCGTTGTAGTGGCCGAGAGAAGGCCATTATATCAGAGGCGGCATCTCTGATGGCTTGTTGGCAACGCATTTGCTGCTAGCGGCAAAGAACTTAGAAGAAACTCGACCGGCAAAGGCTCGGGCGGTCTCTTGCGATTGTAGCCGCCCGACGTCAAATTTCCTCACAGTATTTCGTTAATTTCCCTCTGTTGTGGATATCCGCATCTGTATCTTGGCTGCAACTAGGTAGTGATCCGAGTCCACGTTGGCTCGTGGAAAAGTCCGGATACTCAGAATACTGGAATAGTGCCTTGCGTGGATCGCAATGTGATCGATTTGGTTGACAGTTTTTCGATGAAAGGAGAGCCATGTTCCCCTATGAATATCGAGACGTGGGAACCGCGTACTAGCTACGACAAAGTTTCGTCCCGCCGCAAAGTCGATTAGCCTGAGTCCGTTATCGGAAGTGATGTCGTACAGGCTGTGCTTTTCGACCACGCTACTAAAGACGTCCTCCCTTCCTAGCTTTGCGTTTGCATCACCTAGGACAATTTTAACGTTGTGACTAGGGCATTGCTCATACGTCTTGTCCCAGAGATAGTAGAAGACGTTCTTGGTCGCGTCGTCCATTTTCTCGTGAGGGGCGTGAGCGCATATTAGGCGAATTAAGCCTTAATACGGATAGTCATAAGGCGCTCGCTCACATGCCGGAAACTCAAGACTTCTTGCCTAAGTCTGCCGCCAGTGACAAATCCGCACTCGAATAGACTCTGTCTTTGTTTTCTGTAGCAATCGCCGTAGTAGATGCCGCAGTTTTTCATACTCCTTTGCCCTTTCAGGGTTCGTCCGCCACTATCTACTTTTCAACGCTCTGATCCAGTATAGAAAATCGTTACAGACCTAAGCTTCAAATATGTGAAAGTAGCTCAAGTAGGGTATCCGCTGGCCTGTAGACGTCACCGTTGATTCCATCGAGAAAATTAATCCGGTGCACCTCCTGCTTCTGCGGAGCTATTGCAAGACCTCTGAGATTCATATTACAGCCAATTAGGTCAACAACATATGCCTTGTCCGGTTAAACATATGCGTGGTGAAGTTCACCCACAACATGAGGGGTTGCGAAAAGCTAGGCCCAGGCACTTGACGAGCTATTGCGGCAAATATATTTTATTTTATTTAAGAAGGACTTTTAAATCCTTACTCAACTTTACGTAGATAGTACAATATAGTTTTGTTATACGTTTTCTAAAAAAGACCTGCATTTTGCATTACGTAAGTTTTTTACTTATTTAAATATACATAAACGTACAAATATCGGTCCTTCCTCTCCTCTCTGCATGGATGCGGAAAGTATTTCTAACTACACTTTGCAAATGTACTCTCGTAATTAATCCTACCATAACATCATGTGATTTTCTAAGGCTGAGGACCTTACGTTTGAAGTGTTTCACAAAAACATTTCGTTTCCCCCCCTTATTTACGAGGTGAACTAAGCTTTCCTTTACACACTAACAAATCAGCTCATTCGCTCCAGAGCATACTTGGAAAATAGAAAAAAAAAAAAACGAATGTTCCTGCATTTGTGAACACAAATTACACCTTTCATTTATTTAAACTTCTCTTCTCTCGACAAGCAAGAACAACGTACCCAGCTTTAGCACAATCCTTAAATTCAGTTTGCACAAAGTCCTTGCCGTAAATGACATTTCTCGGTTGCAGTTGCCACATACAGAAATAACCTAATTCCACACCGTCAACTCCAAGGAGCTCACAGA
This sequence comes from Brachypalpus laphriformis, assembly GCA_945910035.1. NCBI lineage: Eukaryota > Metazoa > Arthropoda > Insecta > Diptera > Syrphidae > Brachypalpus > Brachypalpus laphriformis. The sequence continues at coordinate 163,614,030 of OX246755.1, read as the reverse complement.
AACTTTTCTCGCCAACATTTAAATCACTTAATTAAAACAAACCTGCAGGACCATAACGAATGATCCTTTCCAAGTCATAATAAAATAGTACTTGGATATTTGGATATGGTCAAATTGGATATGGTTCTTCTGGGATAGCAATTTTGATTCAGAAAAAAATAAAACAAAAGATTCCTTCAGCTGCAGATAGAAGTCGTTTCGTCCTTTCAAAACGAAAGCCACAGGACGAAATCCCAGGCCGAATTAAATATGTTATGTCACTTGGCTGGTGTGGCATACATACGAGCGTTTATTATTATTATTTGCCTTTTCTTTGTATTCATTGTTTCATCTCGGTGTGGTGTCCTGTTGGCCTTGTAATTTTCTCGATTGCACCTACACTGCCATCCTTGTGAACGTGTGATTATTGGGGTTGGATGAGAATAGCCCAATGGAGTGTATTTGAAAAGCAATCCCCTCTGCTGTTATTCATTATACGTGTTGCTATGAAAGTGGTCCTGCATTTGATTCCTGTTTGCCATTTTGATGAGACCAAACACATGGTCTCTTATGATCCCAGGGAAGTTTTCATAGAAGTCTAAAAAAAAAAAGAAGAAAATTCTCATAAGAAGGAAAAAGGAAACATGAGAACGTTTCCTTTTCATGTACTTCTTTCGGTGGAAGGCATTCGAAATTCTGACTCTCATTGTTCACAGGCAGCCGTCACTTGTCGTCACTCGTTTAGCATTATATGGTTACGATTTAATGGGAACGTGTTTAAAAGGAAATGTGGCTTTAATGACTGTCAGACTTTGCTATTATTCAGCTGAATGGTGCCAGGATACACCCACCATCCTCCCATTTACTTTCACATTCACATATGAATTCATGTTACGTGAGTTGTCGTGTTGATGATGTTGCTTTGCTTTACTGATGTTCTGTGAAGATCTCTAGCTGAGGATGATGCCTGTGATATGGATTGAAATGGGGGAAGCTAGCATCCTTGTTGTGCCATTTGTGCTGGTCGTCGTCGGTTGATATTCATATTTTTAGCACGTTCTCAAAAGTCACAGAAATATGCTGTTCACGAGATAGGCCCAAACAAAATAAAAAGGATTGTGTCAACGACGTCCTGCAATGATATTTAAATACACGAGATTGCGACATCCATAAATATGCCACTCAAAATCCTTCGTAACCCATGTCTGTGTATGCATATGGGAACATGTATATGAGTGTTTTTGAAAAGTGTCACTTGAACATGATGCTGAGTGGAGATGGAGGTTTTCTGTAGTCTTGGTTACTATTCTTGGATTCGTTGAAGCAGATGATTAACAAAAAATGATGTCGAAGTTTTTAGAAGAAATGTTTTTTTTTCTTTTTGAGTGAATGTGTCTAAATACCATGGGGACCCAAAAACCCTTTGGAGAGAATGTTACACAAAAAGTAAGGCAGACACTTCAAACGTGTTGTGTTGTGCTACCGCTCCTAAGTAAATTAAAATCGACACGGGGTGCCTAGAGGGCGTACATCACAAAAACTTTTGCGTAATGGTATTGTATGAAAAGAGGGAGTCGGCGTATAATATATAGGCTAAGAGATTTCCCTTTTTTGAATTAGCATAATTTCCTTTTCGTTGTAATTCAAACGAGAGCTGGTGTCAAATAAAAGTGTTAAATGAGGTACACATAGGCAGTGAATGGCGGCAGTGAATGGAGCAGAGCCACCAACTGACAATGGCGGCAGTCAAGAGGCTCAGTATATTTTTGCTTTATGATAGCACCTGCTAGGTAGTGGATGGCAGCACTGTAAATGAAGCATCCTCTTGAGCCACTAATGAGGATGTATTAAAATGATAAATGCTCGCTGATAGGAATCACTTTATCTGCGTATAGTGCTCGCAGCTGAGTTAATGGTTAGTCGTAATATCTTTCATCATTAAAGTGTAATGAGTATGAGAAAGGTAATTGCTGTGTGAAAGTAAATGCCAGGCTATAGTGGTAAATAGATTTGGAAAATGGGGGCGAAGAATTAGGTCAGACAGGGTAAACCTCTAGTAGATTTAAACTAAATTAATGGATTTTAAAGTATTTTTATGCCTCCCGAAAAAAACCGAAACCAAATCGGGCTGCACGTTTTGAAAATGTGTGTAGTTTTCAGTTTATATTGTGAAAAGTCTGTTCTCGTCACTCATAAGAGATTCATTGAATTTATTTCACGTATTTGAGGTCTTGAATTATTTAGTGAATAAGAACCGTTTGATGGACAAGCGCCTACTCAAAATATAAACGCGTCAAATATAGAGAATACAATACAATAAGAAACGCAACGCTAACCGAGCTTAAAAATTAAATAAAAATCTTCAGTCTAAGATAGCTCCTGGATACGATCTCATCACGAACTTCTTTTCATTATATATGACCCGCTTAGACTAGAATGCTCACAGTCAATGGAAACTCGGGGAATAATAGTTCTTAAGGCAGGGAGAGAGAGAAAGCGTTTTATAGACCACTTTTGATTCTTCCAATTATATTTAAAATATTCGAGAGAATATTGCTTAGGCGTCATGTCTCTCAAGCCTTTAACAAGGCCTCATATGAAGGCTTATAGTTAAAATTACGACAAGTTCTACCCGGATCCATCTAGAGTATCATATATTGAAGACTCATCACACGAAAAGATCATTCCGCTATAAGAAAAAAAAAGATTTGTTCGAGCGCATTCCTTGATGCGCCTGAGCCTTTGACAAGGTCTCTCATGAAGGCTTACAGTTTAAATTACAACAAATTCTGTCCGGGTCTTTCTATACTATATTGAAAACCTATCTCACGAATAGACTATTCCGCGTCGAACACGGAATTGAATATTCAAAGTGGGTATAATGGCTGGCGTACCACAAAGAAGCGTCCTTGGTCCACTTCTGTATCTATTATATACTCCCGATATACTGCAAGTAGATGGCACTGCATTGGCTACATTTGCTGGCGACTCTGCTATCTTGGCAGTACGCAAATTGGTCTAAGAGACTATCGAAAAATTCCGGCAAACATTGGGTAGAGTAGGTTAGGTTAGGTTAGGTGGCTATGCTCCGTAATCGTTAGGATTTACTAAGACCAAATGAGGTCCATTGTGTTACCACGTGAGCCGGTTGATTCTGTTACTCTTGGAACCATTCTGGTTTTTAGACTATTTATTTTTTATGTTTCCTCTTGTGCAACCCATGCCCGTGTGGCAACCACACTGCGACCTGAAAGATATATTGTATCGTAGGGTTGGAGTCAATCTAACAGACGTACTACCTCTAAGTAAGTAAGTATCTCCTCGTGGAGAATACGTTTCCTTAACCAGTGTAGTGCCGGGCATTGACAACTAATTTCATTCTCCTCTAAGCAAAACCGACAGTCCTTCTCTTGGCACAGGTTCAACTTGTTAAGGTGGTATCTCAAGCCGCCAGTAAACAATTGGCTGTCAGCTCGGCAATAAGACTGAGAGGCTCCAAGCAGTGGAAGGAACAACACACGGGACACGCCAATATACTTTCGATGCACCGTCATCTTCCCAATTCCACTGACCATCTGCCCACTGAATATGATTTTAACAAGGGCCACACGCACTCGATACCCGATAGAAGTGAGTGGACGCAACGCAATGTCCTTCACAATGAATCGCTGTCAATTTTTAGGGACGGGTCCAAAACCAAGGACGGAGTCGGTGCTGGAATTTTCTCAGAAGATCTGGACATACACCTTTCCTTTAACCTTCCAGACCTTACTTACTTACTTTACTTAGGTGGCGCTACAGTTCGGGGTGAACCTGCGCCTCAACCAATAAGCCTCTCCATTTAGCTCGGTCTTAAGCAAATTGCCTCCAGTTGCGCACTTCAAGTTGGTCGAGGACCCCTTGAACTTGTGCGCGCCACCTGCGGCGATGATTCCCTCTACTGCGTCGTCCCTCGGGGTTTGATTCGAAGACTCTGCAGACCACTGCAGCGTTTTTGAAGCGAAAATCACCACCGTTCGTAAAGCCGCTGACCGGCTAGTGGCTAGCACACTATCAACACCTGATATTGTTATTTACGTCGACAGTCAGGCAGCCATCAAATCCCTCGCATCCAGCACTACGAGATCTAAGGCAGTGAAAGACTGTCGCATATCTCTTAATGAGATAGCTGGTCAGTACAACCTCACCCATTGCTGGGTACCAGATCACTGTGATATACCGGGGAATTGTGCAGCCGACGAACTAGCACGACAAGGCTCCTCTGGTACAGATAGCATAATCATTACCGACATCGAAGCGCCAGCGTCTTATGTTAAGTACCTTATTCAAATTGATGCCGAGAAAGTAGCCAATCACCGAAGGCAACATCTAGACCAATGTTATACCGCCAGGCAGCTCTGGCCGACACTCAATAAATCCAGGTCCATCGGACTCTTGAAGCACAAGAGAGGAACCCTCTCAAAAATAACAAATGTCCTCACTGTCCTCACCCAAAGATTAAGTATCCCTCATAATGACTTCTGCAGAAGCTGCAGAGATGAAGAGGAAGAAGAGACCATCAGTCATCTCCTGTGCGCCTGTCCTGCGCTCGCCAACATCAGGAAGGCCACTCTGGGTGAATACTTCTACAATGATCTTACTGATCTCGGCAAGGCCTGCACGGCTAAAATTCACGGCTTTATTCAACGAAGCAAATGATTCCAAGAGTAAGAGGGTGACCCACCCGCCTTACACATCGGCAGTATAATGTACCTACTCTCTGGTCTAAGTACATCCTCATCGAGGGCCGATCCTAAACCAACCATCTCAGCCTGCAATGGCCAATTAGAAAACTTATGAGATTCTTAATGCTTTCCCTATCTAAGTCAAGTATTTCCTTATAGGAATAAGGCTTGATTAATCGTTTGGATTGTCTTAGACCTAGCCCATTGGTCCAGTGGTTTAGACGAAGTTTGTTTTCCCATTCGTTAATCAGCGTTGTAGCTGTTGCCCAGTTGATGCCACAATAAGGTTCAGGACCTATATATGCGGATTCTGAGCCAGCCCTAGCAAGCTCACCTGCAGATTTGCTGCCCATAATCCCTTGGTGTCCAGGGACCCAACCGAGTTTTACCCTCTTGTATTTGGCAAGGTCTTGTTATGCATCGTAGAAGCATTTCACAGTTCTGGGGTCTATTAGGTTGGACGATAGTGCTATAAGTGCTGCTTGGCTGTCTTAAAAGATTTGTATTCTAGTGCCCTTGATCTCCTAGTAGAGATTGTGGCCGGCGCAGATCTCAATGGCATGAATTTCAGCCTGAAACACAGTGGGAGTCGTACCCATAGATATCGAAATTCTTGTGTTGGGTCTAAAGACCCCAGCTCCAACTCCAGAATCCATTTTTGAACCAACGGTGAACCAGACCAGACTTCTAGGGTCCAATGTTGGAGCACCATTGGACCAATTTCCGTGGTCCAATATTTCAACCTAGGATAACCTACAAAAGCAATGTTGCCTGACCATAATATCTAGCATAGAGCAGAACATGTCCCTTTTAGGGATTGAGTTGAGTATCTTTAAATGTCCTAATACTCATAATCTAGCTGCAGCTTGATGGCATATCTAGCAGCCATCTTCCTAATGAAGTTTGATATTGGTGTTAATCCGACAATAGCTCCCAGAACTGTCGTAGGGCAGGTGCTCATTGCACCTGTAATGCCAAGACAGGCAATCCTTTGCAACTTCTGCAACTTGTTTGCCGTTGTCTGCTGGAGAGTTTTTGGCCACCAGACGATGGCCGCATATGTGATAAAGGGTCTAACCATCATTATGTACAACCAATGTATCATTTTAGGAGAGGGACCCCAAGTTCTGCCGTATAGACGTTTACTGACCCACAGTGCTCTAGTAGCACGCTCTGTGGCGGACTTAATATGTGAATTCCAGTTAAGTCGTTTGTCAAGAATTACACCAAGATATTTCACATCGCTGGAATAAACTAGCCTGATGCCTCTAATTGTAATAGGTTCAAGGTTGACCTGCGGCACCAAAACGGTTTTACTAGGATTGATGGATAGTCCTTCTTTGTTACACCATTCTACAACTTGAGATATAACACTTTGCATGACGTTGAAAATTGTCGTGCCGTGTTTACCACTAATAAAAACCACCAAGTCATCAGCATAACCGATGAATTTTCAGATGCAGTTGATATCCGAATCGGCGGTATCTGTAAGTTCCTCAACGAAGTATTCCCCAAAAGTTTGTTTTCTAGTTGAAGATAGTGGTGGGTAGCTGTCCAACTAGGATACCTATGCGTGTTTTGCTGAGCAGTAGCAGGCGTTTTGGTTTTCCTTTGTTTAATTGTGGCCATGCTTGTCTCGCATGGCTACACGTGTCAAGATTGCGCCATCTCTTATTGGCCTGATGCCACGCCGCTATCGAGATTTTCTATCTTTCCGTTTCTGTAGGTAGATGCAGACCCCATTTTGCAGTAGAAAGCTCCTGTTTCGTTCAATTTTTAGCTAATTCGTCTGCTCTGCAATTACCTAAAATGTTCGAATGGCCATAAACCCAGCACAGAGTAAGATTGCAATAGTTCGATATCCTATTTAGGGATGCGCGACATTGCTTTACCAATTTAGATCTTAATATTAGTGATTCGAGCGACTTGGAAGCTGGCTGGCTGTCGGTGTAAACGATGTCCGTGTTCGATACCGATCTCATCGACAGCCACTCAGCCGCTTCAGGTGACAGAAATTTGGATAGAGTAAATGAATGTGGGCAAAGATTTGGCGAATCGCACTGAATGAAACCAAATCCTTTGATGTAAATTTTACTTATAATAAAATTTATAATTTGCCGATTTTTCCACAATTGGGTCTGATTTCTTCGCAAACGAAGCTAAGTATCATGGTATGACGCTCGATAGAAAGCTGATATGGAAGTCAGACGTAAAGAAAAAAAAACGCAAAGAGCTAGAAAATAAATAGAGAGAAACGTATTATTTTATTGGAAAATATTCCAAGCGTAATATAGAGAACAAACTTCTTTTATACAAGCAGGTGCTAAAGTCAGTATGGATACATGATATACAACAGTAGGATTGTACCAAAATAAGTAATAAAAGTATTTTATAAACTTTTTTTTAACAAAGATCGAAATGATGCTGTTTATGCACTGTGGTACGAGTATATCAGAAACATATTCACAGAGATCTCGGCATCAAAACAATCGAAGACGAAATCAAAACTACGCGAGAAATTATAAAAGTCGACTTGAAAGTCACGTAAATAACACAGTCCACCAAATTTTGAACATCTCACACTAATAAGAGTATGTGCTGACGGTTCTCATAATATTTCGTTGAAGATTATCACCTACCCTCCGATAATAAAAAAATATTTAGCGATTTTCTACATTATATGAAGGATTTCATTTTAAAAGGAGAGGGATAATCGATGTAATCATAGCCTTCTTTGCATTATAGGTATGAAGTATGGAAAGCACAAAGTGATCCCTTAGGGCTTTGCTTCAATAAAAAAATTACCGTAATCCAAAAAATGTAGCAATAAATGTTCGTCCTAAAAATAAATAAAAAAAAAAAAAAAATTAAATGTTTGGCGAAAACGGCCCATTAGGAGCCTATGGGCTAGCTTCTCGCAATCATTTGTGTTGTGTGCATTATATTCTTTGCACAAATGGAAGGTACCTGCATACATTTTTATGTCGTATCCAAAGGGCAATTTTTTTTTTTTTTTTAGAAGCTTCCTAATGACAATAATACTCTCGGATCTTTGTCAGACGTTTGCGTGAGATAGGAGCATGAAGAAACGTTTGGCGTTTTCTAAGATTCGAACATTGAACCTGACGCGTAGTGCCTCGACGCACTAACTACTGCTCTACTGCTCTAAATTGTAGAGAATAATATAGAAATACCTGAGTACTGCAGAATTTAGAGCATAAACTTCCTGAAGCCTTGAAAAACAGTAAGTCCTAGCAGCAATTTTCCAAAGCTTCATTAAGAATTATTTCATAGGTGACGAAGGTGCTACGAACCATTCCAGGCATATGATAACCTTTCTCGATACTTAAATCTATTAGCTACAGTTTGTGAAAATTGATTCTTAACTCAAAGTTTAAAATAAAGTTTAATAAGTTCATTTTAAAGACTGTGACATACTCGAGAGCTTACGAAGTGTTATAGGTATGTGTAAAAAATAGCTTCCATTACTATTCTTAGGATCTTTCGCTTTGCATGTTGGTTAACTTCGAGGGGAGTGCAGTTATCGCGGGAAGCCTGTACGCGCTATATCAACTACTTACTCGTAGAAGTAGGTTTGTTGATATTTCGTCCGGACTAATCGAAAAGTGGGATTCGTTGGAATAGTAACTACCATCCTCTCATGTATTGATTCGCAATTAAAACCTATGTGCATGTACGACCCAGTCCCTTCCTTTCTTTTCTTATTTAATCTCATCAAACAAATAACTGAAATTTCGATTCATTTATATAAATCATAATCGAATCCTTTTTTCCTTTTTTAACATTTTTTGATTATCAGGAAAATAGCACAAGCATATTTTAAAAATGCGCTAGTTGCCTGAATGTGACAGTTAAAAGGGAAATTAATAAAAATGTGATGCTGTGCACCGTAAAAAATTCAGTAATTTCTTATGAAAGGACATGAAAATTGTTCCTAAAGGGTTCACTTCTAAGTATTTTATTTAGTTCCGTCCACAAAGTTCACATAATGCGCTTTAAATTACACAAAATACGGTCAGCAGTAGAAGGGGAAGGCAGAAGAAGGAAAACATTTAAATAAGGGCAAACAACTATTATGCGGGTAAATTTTCCTAGCATGTCAAGTATAACTTCATTCCTTAAAAAAAAATACTTGGTGCAACCAGCTCATAAAAGAGCTACGGTCTAGTTTTTCGCAACCAATCGTGTTGTGTGCGTTATAGGTATACGTTGCACGTTTTACTCTTTTCCATGGCAACGATACTCTCGCATGTTTTTCAGACTTTGGCCAGAACTGGTCCGATATATTAACCACTGCTGCCCACTTTATTGGTTAAAAAAATCTATTTTAAAATTCGGGGATGTTGAAATCCGATTTCTTAAAAACACATATCGCTTGAAGTCAAATATCACAGAGATCGGGGTTTAATACGCATAAGAGAATACATAACACAACTGAATCATAGGTAATTGCATTTACTCGTATATAGCATTTGTTCGTGACTGATTCAGATTTGGAATTGTCGAATGGCAGATAGCTGAGAAATATCTTATCTGGTCAGTGAGGAAAGTATCATTATACGATTTGTCCGGTAGTTACTTACTCAAATCTATGAACCTCTCGAGGGGCATAGGGCGCCAATAATGACTGCGCGCCATCTTGTTCGGAGTTCTGCAATGCGTTTGAGCCTCCAACTCATTCCCAAACGAAATGAAAACCCTGCCTGGGTTAGTGGATTCCGCTGCATGTCGTATTTTGCAATGGAGTTGTCTTTACGCTGTAGGGTGTGTCCGATCCACTGCCACTTTCTCCTTCGCTTAGTAATGTCCATAGGTTCTTGGCCTGTTCTTAGATAAAGTTGTTCGTTGAAGATACGATTGGGCGAGAAGATTCTGCTGCACACATTCAGTTCGGTGCCACCGCGGTTAGCCGAGACCACACTTCCTTAGTATAGAAAGTTGCCTACTTTCTCGACTACTTGTCCGGCAATGTTTAGCTGAGCGCAGGTGTTAGAAGTGCTCAGGGCTTTTGTTTATCTTAAGCCCCACTTTATTCTTCTCAGCCTCTAGACCATCAAATGAAGGTACATTATCCGATGTGAAAGTAGGCAAACATCGTCAGCATAGTCGAGGTGTTTAAGTTTGTCTGGTACGTCACACTTCAATGGTGTAAAAAAAAAAAAAAAAAACAACGACAGCTTTGAAATTTAAATCATATAATTTCTATTGAATGTTATTAATAAAAAATGGTGGCATTCAAACGATCACCCATACTGTTGTTGCAGAATCTGATGCTTGTGACCGAAGTCTCAATGACCTGTTAACAGATAGTTCCGCCAGTTTGACCGACGACGCTCCGGACTTCTGTTCGACTTGTTGGAATAGATCTTGGACTTAAGACATCCCCCTATCCGGGAAGCCTGTCACCTGATCAAAATATACGCTAATGTGACGCGAAGACAAAAGATCGCCAGACAGCCATGAAAGCTATTGCCTCGGTTACTGCATCCTCCAAGCTGGTGCTTGAATGTCAAATTGAGTTAGCTTCGCTAGATGGCCCATTCAAGGTAACCCTGATTTGGGTTTCAGGGCACAGTAGCGTTTATGGAAACGAGCTTGCTGACGAACTGGCTATGTAAGCCTCAGCCCTTCACGACTCACTTGCGGAATCAGTTCAGACTAGTGATGTTCCAAAAAGAAAATATCTCAAACCGAGTTAACCCGAGTTGGAATCTAAGCAAACCGAGTTGCAAACTGAGTTGGCCAACTCGATTTGTATAGAAACACTAGACTGTTTTCCAACTCGACTTTATCAACGAGTACACTCATGTGTTAGTGAATGAATTGATTTATGTGTTAATGAATGAAAAAATTAATTTTTACATATAACCAACTTAAACCGACTTGTATGTTCAACTCGGTTTAATGCTGTTTTGGCATTTAATTATTCGGTTCGTTCCATCGGTTTTGCAAACTCGGTTTGATATAAATGTAACTCGGTTTGAACCTATTAATGAACTCGAGTTAACACATCACTAGTTCAGACTCCGCTTGGAGCAGTCAAAGCAGAAATATCCCCGAAAGTCCTTGCTAAAGCCAACCTTAGATGGACTATGCCAACAGATTATGTCATATCCAGAAACCGACTTATTTAACAGAACGCGTAGGGACATCGCCAGGATAACTGGCCTATAGGAGATTATGCAGTCAAACTAGGCATCCTACATAACACACACTATCGCAGTTGCAATGTTACAGCTGAGAAAAAACCCATACGCACTTTTTATGCGCTTGTCCAGCGCTAGCTGGGACCAGGCAACGAGCTTTAGGAAAACTCTTTTTCAATTCCCTTGAGGAAGTCTCAGAGAGAACCCTTAAAGATTTAATAATCTTGTTAAATTCCACAGGTTGGATCTAGAGACTCCCTACCAAGACACTTTCACATCCAGGTATACGAGACTTGTGGTATCAAAACAGTATCTAGTTCTAATTGGGTTTCTTCTTTAAGAAGAACCAGCATACCTACCTACCTACCTACCATAGGACATCCCCCCAAAAATAAGTCACACGGTATTGAATCGCAAGGTCTGGGCGGCTAATCAATCCCCGATCGTCTTGCGATTAAACACTGTGGAATCCTCTCTACCAGTAAAGTCATTGTTATATGGCTGCATGACATGTGACATTATCCTGTAGGAACGACAATTAGTTAAGATCAATACCCTTCAGATGGAGCAAGAAAAACTCTTGCAGTATGTTTCGATACCTCGTACTATCGATTGTAACTGCATTTGGTCTCCTTTTCGAAGAAAAATTGCCCTTTAACGCCGCCGAACCGAAAATCGCACCAAACAATAACTTTTTGAACACACGATAACTTTTGGCTCTCATGAATCCCACGGCGATTTTTGAAGTTCCAGATCCGACAATTCTATTTTGATTTGTTTGGCAAAATGATGGTCCACACCTGAAAAAAAAAAAAACTGATGAACTGTTGGCATTCCAAATGATCGGTAGGCTCTTTGGTAAATTGAATCTTGTACAGGTGAGCTGCAAATCATTTACCATCATTCAAAAAGAGCTCCTTGTTTTCGGCGACGTTCGTATTGCGTTCCATATTGACTAATTGGATCTCAAAATCAATTTTTATTCTTAAATTAAGTACAGTCATTTTGGTAATATTTCAAACGTGGTATATACTTTTGGAGGATGATATTGGTCAAGTGGACGCCGCCGTTATTGGTGACCATTTGGGCTCATTTTACCGCATTTTAAATCGATTTGGCAAGAACTTAGGGCGATAAGTTCTCGCACTCTTGTTGGATATTTTCTTTGAGAGCTTCCACAGTCTGTGGCTTGTTCTCGTAGACCCGTGATTTCAAAAAACCTCAAAGAAAGAAGTATGGAGCGGTGAAATCGGGTGATCTTGCCGGCCTGCGCAAACCGCTAGTCACAGTAACCGTGCCACCCCCGGGGCGTCCTCGAAAAAATGAGGCCCAATGACACCTTCGGCGTAAATGGCGGACGATTCAGTGAGTGGATATAATGGCTCTTCGTGAATGACACGTGAATTCCTAGTGCCCCAGAAGTTTACTTCACAAATACCAAAACAAAGCTGACAGTTCCCGCCATTTGAAAAAGTTATAGCATCTTCCGATAGGGTGATACATTTTAGGCCACCTTGGATGCCCAATTTCGATTTTGCATCGGGGTAGCTCACATATACCAGACATAAAGCTTTTAGTAGATTCATCTAGCCATTTGGATTACATTCTAAGGTACTGCTGGGTAGACAGACTTGCGAAACCTATGTTTCGCCCATAAATAAATAAATATTTGGCGCAACAGCTCTTTTAGTGCCAGGGCCTAGCTTCTCGCAACCATTCATGTTGTGTGCGTTATATTTTTCACACGAATGGAAGGGACCTACCGTTTAATGCCGACTCCGAACGGCGATTTGAGAAGCTTTTTCGAGACAACAATACTCTCGGATGTTTGTCAGACGCTCGCGAGAGGTGGGACCGTGAAAAAACTTTTGGTGTTTTCTGGGATTCGAACTTGGAACCTCATGCGTAGTGATCCGACACACTAACCACTTACGCCACGGCGCCCACCATATAATAATAAAAAAAAAAAAAAATAAATAAGTAAATATTTGGCACAACAGGCGATACAATTCCAAGGATTTTTTGTACCCATGCAAATCTTTTTCGATCTATAAAATTGCACTCAGTGTATAACGTTACGATATGGAACATTTTAGAGGACATTATCTGTGGATTTCATTCCAATTAAGTCAATATAGGTACACAGATCTAGCCATTAAATTACTTAACACTTGATGTTTCCTTAAAAGAATCTCTTTTTTTTTTTCTTTACCGATGATAGTTGAAATTGAGACTCGTGTCATGGATTACAAACAAAGAAAGAAATAAAGAACTGTAAGAAAATTTTATAAATCCTGCCTTCAGTGGTATGAGCAATAACTTATATATGCATTCAGCAGTCAATCGGGCTACCGAAATGACAAGCAACTTGTATGAGTCTTTTGTAACAGACCACTCAAAAGAGAATTGCAATAAACTGCAAAAGATATCTACAAGCAACATAAAGTACCACATTTACGGTTGTCGTCAAAAGAAACTTCAAGGCAAGTACATGAAATAATATATCCAGGGAACGTTGAAAGCGTTTTTCCAGTCAAAGCTTGAAAAATAAATCTACGTAAAAAGTTATATTTTATGGTACAAATCTAGTATTGGAACTCCCATTGAATTTGCAAGCATTGAATTCCATTTCGTTGCAGAGTTTTATGCATTTATTCAACGTATCAATGGAATTTTATGTCACTCTATCTGCAGTACCATGAAGTCAAAGTGACATGCAGAAACTGTTTTACACAGAATAGAATTCAAATGTCATGAATCCATCTAAATAGTAAATGGAATCTCTACCTGTTGTGACTTCATGGAAAATTGGAAGCTGAACTTCATTTTGTTGAATGACATTCAATTAAAGAAATTATGGATGCAGAAAACAGTATTTGGAATTCAGGAAAAATTCATCAAAGAGTAATGCCAAACCAAAGAAAGTTAGTTTGGCATTGGCAAGTCAATTAAGATGGCCAGTTTTAGAAAACGAAATAGAATTTGTCTTTTTATAATTGGCGCGCACTCATGGGGTTATGAATACCCTTAACATATTTTCACACAGTACGGGCATTTTTCCAGCGATATGAACAAGCTACTGCCAGTGTTATGCCAGGAGTACTCACACAAGCTTTCGCAATTGATCGGACCGACTTGCTATATTTCATGAGAAATAAATAAATGCTTGCTGACATCAGGATTTGAACCATGAATTATTAGCGTGATAATTGACGACGTTACCCCTACACCATTGCCATCCCAGTGATGGGTATAATCGAATGATTTAAAGATTCGAGGCATTACCATAGTACTCGAGTGATCCCTATAATCGAATGATTATTCGAGATACGAGTTCTGTGTGCATATGAGAACACACTCCCTAAGTGGTTAAATACACAAAGTTCTCGATTCCACAAATATCATGATTCGAGATATGAGATGTATATCCAAGTAAAATAGTACTCGATTCATTCGCTTTGCTGTTACCCGCCTTTAAAATGAACCGAGTACTATTTTACTCGGATCCACATCTCATATCTCGATTCTTAGGGAGTGTGTTCTCATATGCATATAGCACTAATATCGCGAATGATCATTTGAATTCAGAATTTAGACATAGGGCATGAAAGACAGGAGTTTTTGTTTCTTGCTTATTCTTTGCGCTCCTTCTCGGTTCTCGCTGCTTCGACAGAAGTATTGTATGTGGGTATAGCAAGTCATTCAAATAATTTCAGACGATGTCTCGAGATATTTATCCTTTGCGGTTATTCTCGGTTCTCGCTGCTTCCACAAAAATATGTAGAAGTAGTAAATCATTGGAATGATTTCAGACGATGTCTCGGGATATCTCGAGATATTGGAGGAATCGATTATAATCGATTATATAATTCGAATGCGCCCATCACTAATAGAACTGACTTATCAGGAAACACAATGGGTATAAAGCAAAGTTTCGTATATTCTTAGTTTGAGGATTGTCTAATGATTTGAGATACTTTGCCATGAACATCTACATTAAACATGCATTGCATTGTATTGTATTGACTTATAAAAGGAGAAGCTAATTGTATAGCTAGGCTTAAGTTATCCTGTCATTTGTAGCATCTGGCACATATGTTCGTTAGAATGGTTATATAAATATCATTCACATAGGCCAGCTGTCTTGGCACTTTCTGAAACATAGGCAGTCGAAGAATCGTCTGATTTGAAACTGCCTGGGTACAACATTTACTCTTTCCCCATCGTGACTTCGCCATTTATGTCCATAGTGATAAAGCTTACTAAGCTCTACCACAATATGACCACTGTTTCTATCCAAAATTCAATTTCAAATGGCTAAAACTCACCACCCGTAAGCAAAGAATTCACTACTGTTTTATTTACAGAAGCCCTAGTGCAGATATCACCTCAACTTTTGACGAGTTTGATGCGCTGTCCGATTTCATCACACGAATTGTCTCCCTGAAACTCCACGCCAGGGGAGCACAATGGATCCACTTGTGATCTGAGTGCAGGCTCTGCTCTTTCGTTGCATCTAACCCATTTTAACCTAATCTAACCTAACCTCCCTGTAACTTCAAATGGACGTCGTCATTACGGGCGATTTCAATATACATAATTTAGATTGATTTTTACATTCTCGGCGAACAACACGCGGAGAAAGGTATGTTTAACTTCTCTCTGAGGTAATGCAATTTTACTTAGCTTGTAAATGAGCCTACATCCATTTCTTACCTCGCATCTATATAGTTTGCTTACAATATCATATCCGCTAAATTCCATTCTCTTACCACACAGAAGCAACAACGTCTGCACGCCATCATTCCCAAAGAACTTGATTCCTCCTCGACTGTCCTGCGTTGCGTTTGCCTAGGGCGTTCCGCTGTTCTGGCTGCCTGGGTAAGCGGATTCCAGTGCATGTCGTATTTCGCAATGGAGTTGTCTTCGTACTGTAGGGTATGTCCGATCCACTGCCGCTTTCTTTTTCTTGCAGTAATGTTTCTAGGCTATTGGCCCGTTCTTAGATAAAGTGGTTTGTTGGAGATACTATTGGGCTATTTCGCATAAGAAACTTGTGCACAGGTTTGTTACCACACATTTTACATTACAGAGATATGATATTATATATTATATCTTCCTACTGAAGCATTATTTAATTTTTAGTTTTTATTTTACTGTAGACTTCATTAGGAAACATAAATTAAATGTGGAGGAAAGTGCGACTTAAAACCTCCATTGGAAGCAAATACTGCACCCATACTACAGTATTGATTCTACGTTGGAGAGAAACAGTCACAGCTTCTCCAGACTTTAGATAGCATTTCAAACGGAGCTGTTGCCTTTCCGATTCTGCTGCATACATCCAGCTTGGCGCCAACGCGGTTAGCCGAGATCACACTTCCTAATTATAGAAAGTTGTCTACTTTCTCGACTACCTGTCCGACAATCTTGAGTTGAACGCGTGTGTTGGAAGCACTCAAGGCTTTTGTTTTGTCTGTGTTTATCTTAAGCCCCACTTTATTTGCCTCAGTTTCTAGATTTTGGACCATCAGATGAAGGCCCATTATCCGATGTGAATAGGCAAACATCGTGAGCGTAGTCGAGGTTTTTAAGGCAAGTTGTGACGG
Organism: Brachypalpus laphriformis; assembly: GCA_945910035.1. Lineage (NCBI taxonomy): Eukaryota > Metazoa > Arthropoda > Insecta > Diptera > Syrphidae > Brachypalpus > Brachypalpus laphriformis. The sequence continues at coordinate 163,597,551 of OX246755.1, read as the reverse complement.
TGCATCGAATTCCATTGGACATTTTCGTTATGCGCATCAATAAACATTTTGAATGGGATGATCACATATTCGAGGTCGCCAGAAATGATGCAAAGTGTCTAGGATTCCTTAAGCTATGCAGAAAATATTTTACTCCGTCTGACCTTATCTCAATCTGGTCTGGTGCACCTTAGACCGTTTTGCACATTCCAGATAAGGTACAGAATTGCGTATTAAAACTTTTATGTGATAGAGACATTGTGAACTGCAAAGTTCCACTTGAACTGAAATGCTTTTTTTTATCCTTTTCTTGCAGAAAATGCTCCAGCGAAATAGCCAGTTGCATTCGCTGGAGCATGTATGTAGTAAGTCATGACTCCAGTACCTTTCATCGAAGGACAAATGTGCCATGACGAAACACTAAAACAAAACACCCTGCAATGCATGTTGTTGAATAGATGCAAGATCCGATCTTCAAACATAAAAGCTATACTCAAGTCGCTTTCCGTCTTGTTTGGCTCGGAAAACGAAATCGCGGGGTGTGAAGTATATCTGTGCCCCCAACAGCTACGTAATGGACCTAAGATTCGTAGAAGTTGATCTTGCGATGTTAAGTTATATTAGGACTTTGTTATATCGAAGCTTGCTGTAATATTAATAAGATGTATATGCGTTTTTGGTTTGATTATTTGGTCGTCCATTCAAACCACTGGAGTCAACTAATTTTGTTTCCCTTTAACTGGAATTTGTTTTTTTTTCTAGATTTAGTAATTGGATTTGGTTGCATCTCTGAATGCATTCACGTGCACTGTGGTTTGAGTTAACACGCAATTATAAGATTAGTTAGTAATCTGTCCTGTTTCGCTAAATTTGGAACGGAATAAGCATACAACTTGGCACTTTTGTCATAAGCGTTGGTTCATAGAAAGGAAATGAACAAATGTCGCAGGTCCTCCAAATTAGGTAATCGAACTCAAAATCAGGAGATCGTAAATTTTCTAAATTTCTTTACTGAGAAGAGATTTTTATGGCGTAATTATCTGCTCCTGAGAAAGAATATAGGCCATATATAGACAGCATTCATTTGCGTTATCTATTGCCACGTGCGATATTCTACTAGCTGACTGTGATTGTTTCTGATCATAAAATCTTCATGTGTTACTCTGCACCAAATTGAAGACATTGAAGTCGCCGAGGAAAGTAACTTAAATTGTCGTGTGATGAATCTGATTCGATGTAGGTAGTGTTGTCGAACTTACGGCAACTGAACCAATTTCGGTGAACGTGGAGTATATAAAGACTCTGTTGTAATTCACGGTAGATTATTCTTTATTTGCACGTTACAAAATCCTGTTAAAGGAGTTATTTTTACAAATTATTTTATACATATTATGTTAATAGCAAACTTACTTTGGTACTTCTATTTTACAAAGATAAAGAAAATTATACAATGTACGTATGTAGAAATTGTGAAGGAACAAGTGTGGACTTTTTGGCGGGGTTATGTCTCCATGTGGCGGTCGATTTGACAAGTGTCTTCGATTCGCGATTTATCTTCGTCGGTACAGGTATTCGAAGTATTTACAGAGGTGCCAACATCGACATTTTCGACATCGAAATCGACATTAGCATCAGGGATGTCAACAGGTAGTAAGCTACATGTTGTGTATCCGAGACCGTCTTTGAAAATCGCTATAACGGATTTTAATTAAAGTTATAAATGACGCAATCTATGTACTTGACTACTCAATCAAGTGAACTCAGAAACTGTGAGAATGTCTCAAATAATTTTTGCCCTCCACTATTCTTGTTGGCATTCCACTTAGGTTTGAAACGAATATGTGCAGCATTTCTTCAAATTGAATACACATAGCGATATTCCAGCGAAATCAAACGCAACTAGAGCATAACGCATCAATAAATCTAACTAACACAATATATTTCCATCTAAGCCATAATTAGCCAGGCAGGAATAACATCTTATAATGTATCCTGTTCACATGGGGAAATATTATTTTATTAATTGATGAGCAGGTAGCTGTACCTATAATTTCCTGGAATCATCGCATGATGACAGATAATTAGTCATTGTCCGAACACAACCAACATGAAAACAGCAAGACGCACATAATTATTGGCTTATGTCACAACAGTCATACTTAAACAAACTGTGTGACAAATATTAAATTGCAAGGATAATCAGTCTCATAATGTACTCCTGAGTAATGGCACGTTATAGGGACGGAGAACCAATTAGATGTGTCGCAATAATTAATGCAATGTGACTCAAAAGCAATGCAGTACATTACTGTTAACATACGATAGTACTTCGGTATACGATTGATGAGAGGGTTGCATCGTCCTTGTTCATTCGGTGTAATAATTTGAGAAATTACTTCTCCTCAATTTACCGTCATAAATATTTGGGGTGAACATGGCCATCAGACATGCATGTTTGGGTAATTTGTAAGACATATGTTTATCGCTTATAAGCGAGTTAGTTGAACATGTTTAACGAGCGAACCTCACATTCATTCAAAAGGACATGACTTGCAATTTTAAGCACAAATAGTTACTTATATGACGGCCTATAAATTCTATACATATATACGTATTAGGGTGCCCCTTATATTGGCAAAAAATAATTGTTAAAGAATTTTTTCACGCTTTTTTTTTTTTTCTAAATGCTAATTATTGGGTTAGGTTAGGTTGGCTGTCCACACGAGAGTGCAGGCACACGTAGACCAGTAAAGGTCCATTGTGATAACATAAATACTTACTTTGATGCAAAATATTTTTCTCCTGGGATGGTGCTAACCCATGCCGACTAGTCGACAAAGTCAACATTGAAAATCTGTATGAAAAATTAAAAAAAAAGAAATTCTTTAATATGCTCAAACTCAAAGTAAAATAATTAATTACAGAAACAAATCATTGCGGATACTTTCTCTTCAAAACTTCTTTCTTGCAATCAGGATATAATTTTATGTAAAGGAATTGTTTTTGTTCTTATTCGGCTCTCAGAAGATCGTGAAAGTCCTGCATTAGCTTGACAGCTCTTTCAGCTGTATCATTTACTGCTTTAAGGGAAAGAACCTTCCTTTGGGTTCTTAATAGAAAACATTGCAAACAGTTTAGACGCAATTTGAGGGTCGCGAGTTGGAACGTTGGAAGCATGACCGGTCGAAGTTACGAGCTGGAAGAGATGATGAATAGAAGACGGGTGGACATCTTGTGTGTTCAAGAGACGAAATGGAAAAACACCGGGAATCGGGCGCGTTTCTTGGACGTTAGGACAAAAGATTACAAGATGTTCTACTACGGAACGGAAAAGTCTAAGAACGGAATCGGTATCATCCTAGCGGCAGAGCTACTTGGTAGCGTCTTGAGCATTTCGAAGTCCAGCGACCGTTTGATGTCTCTCAAACTAGTAATACAAGGAGAGGTATGGAATATTGTCATATGCTCCCCACGATGGGTACAATCAGAGAGATAAAGATGCATTTTGGCTAGATTTCCACAATCTCCTTAAGAACATCCCAAAGGAAGAGTTTCTATTTGTTGGAGGAGATTTGAATGGACATGTCGGGAAATCAAACGAAGACTATGAAGACTGCCACGGAGGACTAGGATATGGCACCAGGAACCTTCCTGATGAAGACATCCTAAGCATGTCCCCCCTTCGGGGTAGGGGTTAGAATATACCCGAGGTAGGCATGCCTGTCGTAAGAGGCGACTAAAATCCACCCTCCGTATACCGAGTATGGCGTATACAAAAAACATGCAATGAACAAAACAAAAGATTTAAATACCCCAGGTGGCAGTCCAGGTAAACTGGAAAATCCACCCTCTTCGGAGGTCGGCTCTACGGATTCTGGGGAGAGCCATTTATTGCACCTAATAAATTCCTTCTCAAAAAGTACAAGGGTATCTCGATCTCCACCAACAAGATCGAACGTCTCCGGAAAAAGAAGTCCGCCGGAAGCGCAAACGCGTGAAAAACGGGACTCAGCGAAATCTAAAAGCATTGAGGAGGAAAACGACGTACTCCGTACCAAGCTTAGCGAAATGGAGCTACTCTATCGTGAGCTCAAGAAAGAGGTAGATTTACTCAGGCAAGAAAATAATGCCCTAAAAAACACGTACCTACAAAAAGAAAATACAGTTAGCTCACATCGCTCACCTAGTCGCGAATACCAGACGGATGAAGAAGAGCTAACACGCGAAACGAATTGGGTCGAAAAGAAACGACCTAGCAAAAAACGAAAAGCTGGTTCCTCACCGGAAGTCGAGCCACAAAAAGATGAAAAGCGCAAGGAGATGCAAGAAAAGCAACAACAACCAAAATTACGTCCTCCGCCACCGATAAACGTCGTTGGAATTACGGACTATAATAAGTTGCATTGCCTCCTGAAAGGAACTCTGGCTTCGAAGTTTAAGGTGACATCTCTGCGAAACAATGCGTGGAAAATCAATGTCGATGATGCCGACGGTTACCGATCAGTATCTAAAAAATTGAATGCCGAAAAGATTCAGTGGTATACTTATGAAAATAAGTTAGAAAGACCACTGCGTGTTGTAGCAAGGGGACTCCACCCCTCGTGCACTAAAGAAGATGTAATGCACGACCTTCAAGACAAAGGCTTTAAAATTCTTGATGCCGTCAATATTATCAAGAAGGAGAAGCAACAGTCGGAGGGAGATCATGAAAAATTGGTAAAGCGCGGTCTTCCACTATTCATGCTTAGTTTTGATAAAGACGAAAATAAAGACATTATATATGGTATCAAGACTATTCTAAACATCGTGGTCAAAATCGAACCCATGCGTAAGACCTCCAGATCGATCCCGCAGTGTAAGCGCTGTCAAGGCTTCAATCACACGCAGACTTACTGCCAGAAAGAGCCGCGATGCGTCAAATGCGCAGGTAAACATCTCTCGGAAGAGTGTCACCTAAACAAGCAAACCCCAGCCACTTGTATAAATTGCAAGGGAAAACATCCTGCGAACTATCGAGGTTGCGAAGTGGCGAAAGAGCTTCAAAAACGCCGCGATACGCTAAAAAATTCGATGCGTCCGAATATGAAACCAATCAAGAACAGACCCAAAATAGCTACGAAAAAAGCAGCGAAAGATAGAAAGTCCGTCAATATTAACTTAAGATCGGTTAATGATAAAAAATCCGAAAGTAATAGAGATAAGGTAACAGAAGCAAAATCTTCGAATATTGGCGTGCAGTCTTATGCTCAAGCGGCGAAGACAGTTAAGGGTACGTACACGACCGACAACTCACGGGAGATCAAAGCAAGAAACCGTCCAAACTTTAATGTAAAAACTCCTTCTCAAGTTGCGACATTGAAAAATAGTGATAGAGGTAGTTCAGAAGATCATGTATCCAATGTTTTTTCCCTAATTCTTGCGAAACTTGAAGAGCAATGCAAAACAAATAAACTAATTTTCGAGAGACTAGTTGCACTAGAAAACAACATTCATAACACGCGCACTTCAACCAGAATATGAAAGAAACGCTTAAAATTCTTACTTGGAACGCTAACGGGCTCATACAAAGACTCGACGAGTTAGAAATATTTATGCGAGAGAAAGATATTGATATATGCTTGGTCTGTGAAACTCATCTGAAAAAGCAATCGAATATTAAGATAAGGGGATATAGCGGATATCACGCCTTTCACCCATCGGAAAGAGCCAGAGGCGGATCATCTTTGTTTATAAAAGAAAATATCGAACACTCAGCGGAAATAAAAATTGAATTAGAAGCAATGCAAGTAAGCACGGTACGCGTTAGAAATAGACATTTTGCTTTCAACATTTCGTCTATATATTGTCCACTGCGATGTAAACTTGAAGAAAGTGATTTCACAAACATCTTCAACTTCCTTAAACCAAATTTTATTATTGGTGGTGACTTCAACGCGAAACACCCCTTCTGGGGCTCAAGGTACGCCTCTCAGAAAGGTAGAAAGCTTTATAATGCGGGTATGCAATTCAGTTGTGATTTTTACTCGACGGGTAAACCAACATATTGGATCTGATTGATTTCTTTGTTGTTAAAGGAATATCTAGCAACTGTATAAAAGTTGAAGAAAGCTTTGATCTCTCCTCTGATCATTCTCCAATCATTATGACGATAAGCGAAGCTTTGATTAAAAAAGTAGGACCGGCCAGATTAACTGGCGCGAAAACTAATTGGGACGGCTTTAAAAAAGATATTGAAGCAAATATTGAGCTGAGCGTATCACTTAAAACGCCCTATGAACTTGAAGTTGAAGTAGATCGCTTCGTCGAAATCTTACAGGATGCCGCGTGGAAGAATACTCCCAACCTAAACAGAACCCCGGCCAGTTACATTAAAATTTATCCGCAGGAAATAAAAGAGATGATTAAGGAGAAGAGAAAAGCGCGTAAAAGATGGCAACAAACTCGGGCTCCGCAACATAAAGCACATCTTAACCGTTTGTGCAACTCACTAAAACGATCTATTAAAGACCTTAAGAATAATGAAATACAAACTTATCTAGAAAGCTTAACGGCAGAAAAAGATTCTAACTATTCGCTTTGGAAGGCTATAAAAGGTATTAAAAAACCTCAAATTCAAGCCGCGCCAATTAGGAAAAATCAAGACGAATGGGCCAGGCATGATAAAGAGAAAGCGCAAGTTTTTTCCGCCCACCTGGAAGAAACTTTCAAACCGTTTGATGGACAAGCTCTTATTGAAAATATAAATACGTCGTATATAGACAATAGTGTAATAAGAAATGCAACGCTTACCGAACTTAAGGAAGAAATAAAGAAACTTAAACCTAAGAAAGCTCCTGGATACGACCTAATTACGGGAGAGGTTCTTAAAGCACTACCAAGAAAAGCTCTAATTAAGCTTCTGTTCATTATAAACGCCGCGATTAGACTAGAATATGTTCCCAGTCAATGGAAAGTCGCCGAAGTAATAATGGTCCTTAAGCCTGGAAAACCGCCGAATGAAAAAACCTCTTATAGACCGATTTCACTTCTTCCAATTATATCCAAAGTGTTCGAGAGAATATTGGTTAGGCGAATACAGCCGGTTATAGAAGAAGGGCATCTCATCCCTGATCATCAATTCGGATTTAGAAGTAAGCACTCTACAGTTGAACAAGTACATCGAATAACACATGTAATCGAAAAATCACTTGAAGAAAAAAAGATTTGTTCAAGCGTATTCCTTGACGTTTCTCAAGCCTTTGACAAGGTCTGGCACGAAGGCTTAAAGTTTAAATTACGACAAGTTCTGCCACCTATATAATATGCACCTATATAATATTTTGAAGAACTACCTTACGAATAGGCTATTCCGCGTCAAATGTGGAAACGAATATTCTGATTTTAAGGAAATAATGGCTGGGGTGCCGCAAGGAAGCGTTCTTGGTCCAGTCTTATATCTATTATACACTCGTGATATACCGCAAGTAGAAGGCACTGAGCTAGCTACATTTGCCGACGACACTGCTATCTTGACAGTAGGTAAAACGGTCGAAGATACTACAGAAAAACTGCAAGAAGCTTTGAATAGAGTAAATGAATGGACAAAGATTTGGCGAATCGCACTCAACGAGGCCAAATCTGTTCATGTAAATTTTACTTATAAAAAAATAAATAATTTGCCGATCTTTTCAAACTCGGTTCAAATCCCGTTTGCAAACGAGGCTAAGTATCTTGGAATGACACTTGATACAAAGCTGAAATGGAAAACGCACGTTAAGAAAAAACGCAAAGAACTAGATAACAAATATCGAGAAATGTATTGGTTACTTGGAAAATATTCCAAGCTTAATATATATAACAAACTGCTTTTATATAAGCAAGTGCTAAAGCCTGTATGGACATATGGTATACAACTCTGGGGTTGTACCAAAATAAGTAATATTAAAATTTTACAAACTTTTGAAAACAAAGTGCTAAGAGGTATTGTAAATGCGCCATGGTATATCAGAAATAGCGATATCCACAGAGACCTTGGCATTAAAACAATCGAAGACGAAATTCAAACCTACGCGAGAAAGCATAGAAGTCGACTAGAAACTCACGTAAATATTACAGTCCTCCAACTTTTGGAAGAAAGAAATTTACTGCGCCGTCTACAAAGAACCAAACCTTTAGACCTAGCGCGATAAGTAACCGCGTCTAAACTGCGGAGCTGGCAGGAACTTCCAATGGGAAGGTACCTGCAAAACGTCATTATTTCGCGAAACGAAAACTACTTGATAAGTCGAATACTTAGTTGTAGTAAAAATAAAAACAAGTCTGTTTTGAAGGGAGGTTTTTTAGTGGGTAAGAATCCCACACTACTATGAGCACGCGCTGTCGATCCTCATAGTGTCTTGTTGAAGATTTTCACCTACCCTCGGGAAAAAAAAAAAAAAAAAAAAAAAAAAAAATCCTAAGCATGTGCAAATCACACGGTCTTATCGTGTTAAATACCATGTTCATCAAACAAAGCCGACACCTGATCACTTACAGCAGTGGTGGAGATGAAACTCAGATTGACTACCATTTGGTAGGCAGTTTCATGAAGCTCCGGGTAAAAGTTTGCAAAGTGATCCTGGGCGAGGCAATCGCTCGGCAACACCGTCTCCTGCTAACAGAAATTTTTATGAAAACACCGAAGAAAAGCAAACAAACAAGGGTCTCTGAGAAAATCAAGTGGTACAATCTGGACAAAGAAATAGGCGAAGATTTTGATTTCGTAATGAAAAATTACCTCACTCACACCATCAACGGAGCTGAGGATGAAGAGTGCAGAGCACAAAATATGTGGGATTCCCTACAGCGAACTTGCTTAAATAAGGCCAAATCACTGCTAGGAGCTTCAAAAGGCCACCATCAACACGCCAAAGAAACATGGTGGTGGAGTGATGAAGCTAAGAAGCTGACAACTGAGAAGAAAGCGGCTTTCAAAGCTTGATCAAAGTGCCCCTCTAATAATAGTGACGAAAAAGCTCGCCTCGAAATGGAATACAGATGTTGCAAGAAAAAGCGAAGAAGAAGTGCGCCCAGCTTCAAGCAGAGAGTACGGAGGGCCTGTATCGGGAGCTGGAGAAAATATTTTCCCCGGTTGCTGATGCAAACCAGGCTATCCAGGAGCTGCGAAGACACAGTATGAACAAGAGCGCCACTATCTTCAAAATAGCCGCCCAAAGAAGGAACAATGCTCAGGAGATTCGTTCGCCAAAGTTCATTAGCAATGCTCATGGCCAGCTTCTTGTGGATGACGATAAAATTCTGCAGAGGTGGCGACAGTATTGTGAAGAGCTTTTAAGTGAACAGTTTCCCCGGCTATACTTTCCAAGAGCCACCCCTAACTGTGAAGAAATAGCCGACATTACAGTTGAAGAAGTTAGTGAGGCGGTCAAATACTCCAAAAAACGAAAAGCGGTTGGGCCAGACGAAATACCCTCTGAGTTCTGGAAAAAGATGGGAGACATCGGGTTCAGATGGCTCAGAATTCTCATCTCCAAATTCGTGAGAGGTGATTCAATGCCGAATCAATGGAGGGAAAGTTACCTCCTCCCTGTATACAAAGGGAAGGGTGATACGCGAAACTGTGATAACTACCGTTCGATCAAGCTGATGTCACACACCATGAAGATCGTTGAGCTGGTATTAGGTGGCCGACTGCGAAAAATAATACGGCTATCTGATGATCAGTGCGGGTTTGTCTCGGGTAAATCAACCACAGATGCAATCCAAAGTATAAGGATCATAATGGAAAAACATCGTGATTCCTTAAGGGATTTGCATATTGTATTGGTTGACTTTGAAAAGGCATTCGACAGACAACCACGAGATTTGATATGGGTGGCGCTAAGACATCGAAGGGTTCCAGAAACCTATGTACAGATGATCATGGACATGTACGAAAGAGCAAAGACAAAAGTAAGATGCCCCGCTGGAGTAACCGAAGAGTTCCCAACCAAAGTCGGGGTGCACCAGGGAAGCGTTTTAAGTCCTTTGCTCTTTATTACAGTCCTTGATTATCTGCTTGAAGGTAAAGTGATGGACTCCAAGGTACATGAGTTATTCTTTGCTGACAATGGAGCCATCATAAGTGAGGATCCTACATCCCTGCAACGAGCACTTGATGTGTGGGTGGACGTTTTGGAGGGAAATGGGTATCGCATTAGTTCAAAAAAGACAGAGTACTTGTGCTGCCCGTTCTCTGATCCACTCAGGCCTATTCCAGACAGTTATTTGAATGGAACAGTGCTTTCCAAGTGCGAAAAGTTCAAATATCTGGGATCTATGATCAATAGCAAAGCAACTTGTGATGACGACATCAATCATCGTGTAAGCGTAGGGTAGATGAAGTGGCGAGAAAATTCCTGGAGTGACCAAGCTTGATCGAATAAGAAGTTCGAAGATCCGTGGAAGCTTTCACATCAAGGAAACCATCGTACAAAAATTAGAGCGCGACCGGCTCAGCTGGTATTGCCACGTTCAAAGAAGAGATCATTTGAACCCTGTTAAAAAGGCAATATCTATGCACGTTCCAAAGACATCGCGATGTAGGAAAGCCAGGCCTATAAACGCCTGGATCAGACAAATGCGACGACATCGGCATTTCATTGGCCTCAGTAACCGAGTGATCCAAAATCGGCAGGCCTGCCGATATTTTCTGAGGTCAAATGGGCGAGCCCCACAGGCGGATCAGTAGAAATGCGGTGAAGTGGGAGGGCTGTGATCCCTTGTTTTCGGATCATAGCCTCGCTGATAAAAGGAAGAAGAAGAAGATTGCTCACCCACGAAGACGGACTTTCTTGAAGAAATATTTCATTGATTTTCAAACGATAAAATAAATGTTGACTCTTGGCCGGCACAAAATCATCCAACTTTTTATCTCAACCAAATAAAAGTACAATTTCAATCACTGATAGATGGAAAGTATTCGTGAATATTCATATTAACTAAACCCTGCAATGAATTACACATTTCTTCTTTCGAAGGAACATATCGTTTAAGGAAAAGTACTTGACTTTCCTTATTAAAGTTAGGTTAGATTAGTAAGCTGGTGATACCCATGGGGAAAAAGAAGATAGAAAAAAAGAAAAATCCCCTCCTCGTGAAGAAAAATAAACTTCTCTGTACGTAGCCTAGTAGAAATCATATAGTACTTACTGTGCCCGAGATACAAACCATCCAGAGCATTTGATGAAGTTTGCGATATCGTTGATCGGTCTGTTGGACAATTCTTCTAAATCCTTTAAGAAGTATTTTCCAAGATATCTATTTCTAAGGTGGTAGAGGCTTGGGCAGTGGCAGAGAAAGTGGGTTGTGTCCTCGTGAACGTTCTCGTCGCCGCTGCCCCTACAAAGGTCTTCATTACACGCGTAACTTTTTCATGTGGTATCGCATAATGTTGTGCCCCGTAATAATTCGTATGAGAGAAGAGAGTGATTTCATATTCCTCTTTATGAGTTTATTAGTTTTTGCAATGTCACATATAGGCCACAGCTTCCTCGTGATGATACAAGTATCTAGAGAGGACCACCTCTTGTTTGCCTCTGTTAGAGCTTTGTTCCCTGCCTCGAGTTTAAGTGTGCAAGGCAGGATGTATACTGAGGGGCCTCCTCCTCTAGCCAGTTCGTCAGCTTTCGCATTCCCTGGTATGTCCAGAGACGCAGCAGACCTTTATCTTGTGCGCTATTCTAAGAACCTTGAGCTTTTCTCTACAACACTTCACAAACTTCGATTTTACTTCTGTAGCAGATATTGCATTTATCGCTGCCTGATTGTCGATGAAAAAAATGATATTCTCACGTATTATTGCCCTCATCGCAATCTCACGGGCTGCTACTGTCACTGATAGGACCACCGCCTGGAAAACGCTGCTGTAGTTCAGAAGCCTGACTGACAAAAAGATACCAAGCGTTTCAGAGAAGATGCCTGCGCCGACACCCGTTTCCATTTTAGATCCATCGGTGTACACGGCTATGGCTCTCTGGTTGGGCGTTCTGCCAGTTTTCCATTCTTCTCTGCTCGGGTACGTGCTTGAAAATGGTCTTGTGAAGTCTAGGTGTGGCGTTGTGTAGTCTGTATTAGATACGTTGCCAGGTATCTATGTAGGATCATAGTATGACCCATTGAATTTAGTCTCCAGCTATCTGTTTGGCCTAACCTTACGGCACTAATAGCCGCCCATGCTTGCATAAAGATGTCTAGCGGCAGCAGGTTGAGGATGGCTTCGAGTCCTGTTGTAGATGTGGTTTTCATTGCACTGGTCGCGCCAATACACGCTAGTGTTTGTACTTTTGTGATGGCAGTTAGGTTGTTAGTTTTGCAGGCGGCTTGCCACCATACAAGGCTGCCATAAGTTAGTATGGGTCTTACTGTAGACGTATACATCACAGGATGATTTTGGGGTTCAGCCTCCAAGTTTTTCCGAATATTCTGTTACACGAGTAGAAAGCTATCATGGCTTTTTTGACTCTACCGTTAATATTCAGTCTCCAATTCAGTTTTCTATTGTGCACCAGGCCGAGGTATTTCGCACTGCTTCAGATTCTTAGGGGGGTACAGAAGGTGTTACGTCTTTCCTCTAACATATTGACGATCCACCTTATCAGGGAATTATGAATATTACAGTTCCTTAAGGTTCTATGAACCGCATCTGTTCTGACATTGTTAAAGGCTCCTTCAATGTCTAAGAGAGCGTATTCTTTGCTTTGTCTTTCAATGATTTTTCAATTGAGCCAACTACACAGTGCCGCTCTTTTTCTATGCCTTTTCCTTTCATATATGCGTGCTGTGCCGGGTATAGATCACCAGGGCGTAGTTTGCTGCGAATGTGTATGTCAGCTAATAGTTCGAAAGTTTTTAGGACGAAGGAGGTAAGACTTATTGGCCTAAAGTCTTTCGAAGTGGTGTGGCTTGCTGTACCAGCCTTGGGTATGACGACCACTTTAACCTCTCTCCATGCTCTAGGTAGGTACCCCCAAATGGGGCTATTGAGATATAGTTCTTTGACTACCGGGATAATCGTGGTTGCGGTTTTGTGTAACTTGATCGAGATAATCCCGTCGGCACCTGGGGATTTAAAGGAAGAGAGCGATCTAATCGCCCACTCGATTCTTTCTTCCGTAACTAAATCCATCGAAACATCCACTCCAATGCTACAATTAGTCCCGATATTATGGTCTGGACGGATCGTGCACCCTGGGAAGTTCGTTTTTAACAGAGAGCTCAGTGAACAGGAACAGAAGGACTCGGCCCATCTTCCGTGGGGTTTTTTGAGGGATCCTAGGGTCTTTGGTTTTCTGGATAGCATTTTTCTCAATCTCGCAGATTATGCCGCACCTTTGATCTCGTTACAGAAATGTTGCCAAGAATGACGTTTACCTTTCTGAGTTTCATTTTTGAAATTCCTCTGACTGGACTTATGTTGTTCCCAATCCGCGTTTAGTCTAGTACTTTTGGCTACATTTAGAAGGTGTCTGGTTACTTTTCTAATGTTAGCTAGTACCTTTGACCACCATGGTGGCGATTTTTTATTTTTCCTTTTAGTTTCTGAACAAACTTTGACAAAGTCCTCACTAAAGATGGCTGTTATATCCTCAGCCTTGCGATCGATGCCTGCAGGTTCTAGCCAATTACATTCCTGCAGGAATCTGGCACTTTTCTTCACCTCGTTGCTAAAGAGAGCGCAGTTGGTTTTCTGGGGCTTAGGTGATTCATATGTTAGTCGCTACTCCCGAGAAATTCAATAATTTTTTGGTCAGAGTAGAATTGTTCCCCCACCACATTCCACTTATCAATAAGTAAAGTTCTCGAGTTACTGGCTAAAGCTATATCTATGACTTCTTGCCTATTCTTAACTACAAAGGTTGGTTCATTATTCATTACAGACTCAACCAAAGGCTCACCGCGTAGGTTGGTGTCGCTGCTTCCCCATTGAGTGTGGTGTGAGTTTGCGTCACATCCCAGCGGCGGATCGCATCCCCCATCTTTCCTTGTCTGCCTTTTATTAAAGTTAGTCACCATCTTCTTGTTTGTCTCTAGGTCCACTTACTTACTTACTCAGATGGCGCTACAGTCCGGGGTGGACCTGGGTCTCAACCAACAAACCTCTCCAGCCAGCACGGTTACGAGCCAGCTGCCTCCAGTTGCGCACGCCAAATTGGTTGAGGTCCCCCTTCACTTGTTTGCGCCACCTACCGCGAGGTCGTCCTCTACTGCGCCGTCCGTCCGGGGTGGATTCGAAAACTTTCTTAGCGGGAAGGTTGGGCTGCATCCGCTCTAAATGACCCAGCCATCTTAGTCGTTGTATGTGAACTCTTCTAGCTAAGTCGATATCCTTGTACAGGCCGTACAGTTCGGCATTGTACCTTCTCCTCCACTCACCGTCTATGCAAACGGGACCAAAGATCGCTCGAAGAACTTTTCTCTCGAAATAACCAAGAGTTTTGTCAAAGCCCATGTCTCTGCGCTATACAGCAGGACTGGGATGATAAATGTCTTATAAAGAGTTACCTCAGTAGTTCGAGATAGGGCTTTGCTACTCAATTGCCGTTTTAGCCCATAGAAACAACGATTGGCAAGAGTAATTCTCCATGTGATGTCATTTGCGTAGCTGACCATAGAGCCTAGGTAGACAAAATCCTTTACGACCTCAAAATTGTATCTGTCTATTGTGGCACTCTGTTCAAGACGCCGATGTTGGGTGTCCTTCTTTGTAGACAGCATATATTTTGTTTTGCTTTCATTGACCCCTTGTGGGCGCCGTGGCGTAAGTGGTTAGTGTGTCGGATCACTACGCATGAGGTTCCAAGTTCGAATCCCAGAAAACACCAAAAAGTTTTTTCACGGTCCCACCTCTCGCGAGCGTCTGACAAACATCCGAGAGTATTGTTGTCACGAAAAAGCTTCTCAAATCGCCGTTCGGATTCGGCACTAAACTGTAGGTCCCTTTCATTCGTGTAAAAAATATAACGCACACAACATGAGTGGTTGCGAGAAGCTAGGCCCTGGCACTTAAAGAGCTGTTGCGCCAAATATTTATTTATTTTTTTCATTGACCGCTAGACCCATCTTTGCTGCCTCGGTCTCAATACTCGTAAATGCCCCATTGACTACCCGCTGAGTTCTTCCGATTATGTCAATGTCATCGGCATAAGCGAGTAGTTGTACAGACTTGAAGAATATTGTACCACCGGGGTTGGCTTGTGAGTTTCGTACAATTCTCTCAAGTACTATGTTAAAGAGATCGCATGATAGCGCGTCGCCTTGTCTAAGACCTTTCCTGACATCGAATGGTTCGGTGATGTTCTTACCGACTTTGATGGAGCAGCGAGAGTTCTCCATCGTCATTCTGCACAAACGGACGAGCTTGGCAAGGATGCCAAGACTAGACATGGCTCTGTAAAACTCGTCTCTATACACGCTATCATAGGCAACTTTGAAATCGATTTAGAGGTGGTGCGTATCGATTTTATATTCATGGTTTTTTTCCAAGATCTGCTGTAGTGTGAATATTTAGTCAGTGGTGGACTTTCCCGGCCTGAAACCGCACTGACAAGGACCTATCAGGTTGTTGACGATCGGTTTTAGGCGTTTACATAGTACGGCAGACAGGATCTTATACGCGATATTTAGGAGACTTATACCTCTGTAATTGGCGCTGTTAAGAGGGTCTACTTTCTTCAGGATCGGGCAAATGATCTCTAGGTCCCCAGTGTCATCAAATAGCGACAAATCTACTGCCTCTTCTGTTAGATAATATAAATGTTGACCAAATTTTTGGAAGGCTGCTTTAGAAATTGGCTCGTCTTCTTTTTCATAATCTTTCAATTTCTTCAGAAAGCATAAGTCTTGATAATGTGATTCTATCGCCGAACTGCAGTGCAACTATGACTGAACATAAATCATCACAATACAATATAGATACATTTTAATCCGCCTCCATCCCTTTGAGTCAATTTAAGTTTCAAGCGTAGTAAAAATATTCTTAATGCATTAATAACTCTTGCTATCTATATCGCATTGCATTGTACCTGGAGGCTATCTATCTCTTGCTGCGTTGTACCTGGAGGCCTGATTCTTAGCTGCTTGTCGACATCTCCTTCTAGGAATAAAATTGAAAGCTCAGTAAGTTCGCGGTAGTCATTTCTTACAATGGTTTCTGTAGCTCCGCAAAGTAAAAGCTAAGCTTTTCGGTTATTTCGGGATCTTTTAAATTCTCTTTCACAATATCAGTACAGTTTTGAAATTTGTTCGAGTTAATATTTTTCCATTCATCTCGAAACTTTTTAAAAGAAGTATTTCTGGACTAATTGCTACTTAGTGTGGACCTTCGTTTTAAACATACTTTTAAGCACGAGCTGTTACATATGATGCCGATAATCAAAAAGGACCAAATCTCTTTCCAATCTTGTTCCAACATCCAGTTGTATCGCAACACATAATCCGCGCTTTATCATCCAGGTTCCAGTCCTTAGTTGCTCCAGAGACAACTTTAGCTTATTCTTTGCTAGAAGAGTTTTCCAGTTTTGGCACGGAAAGCAAATGTTCCCCATTTCCAAACGTTATAACGATAGGAAGTCGTCCTCCTTTGGTACTTCTTATGTTCAATCAAGGTAACTATTTTCCATCCCAGTGAGCAGTAACGACTTCCGGGACATTATTTTGAAAATCGGATTAAGTGTTTTCTGTCCTTTCTTTTCTGATCCATGTCCGCACAAGTTAAATCGAGGAATTGTTGATTTGAAAATCATCAAAATTAAGATCTAGAGCCTCCATTGTAGCCTGAAGTATATAAACAGAGTCTCTTATGCTCAACTGAAACCTGCCTAAGACTGAGACTAATTTTGAAGCAACAAAGCCCTTTCTTACTTGTTTTGTAGGTGCTTCAGATGGTGATTTAGAAGCAGTCGGAAGATCCGCTTCGATGCTTTTGTCGGAGCTTGTAAATATGTCATGCTCTTCGGGAAGTAAAATCTCCAATGGCACTGAAGAAGTAGATAGTATCGCCGATGACATGTGCTTACGATGTTTTAATTCTTCTTCTAATCGCCTTTGTCTACTCCCGCTATGTAGCCCATTCGTCCTGGCTGTCTCCGATGCTGTAAAAAAATCTCTGTCCTCTTCTATTTTAATTTTTTAAAGAGCATCAGCATGAGCTTTGTCAAATAAGTTATCCAAATCGTCCTGGAAATATGCTTCTCGTTGTTTATACACCTCCTGGGTTTTGTTTGAATTTTTTTTGCAGTTCTCTACAAGCTTCATAAACATTTATAAGCTTCTTCACACATTTGAGCAGTCATTTTGTGGGTATTTTCGCCTTTTCCAAAAAATAATACATTCACGAATAACGAGATTTGCACTCTCGCTGACTGTTAACTTAACTTCACGCATATTAAACAAGAAAACTGCAAAAATTTGTCGATTTGACGGTAGCCTAGCACCCTTTATTAAGTGATTTGCATCTTCCACTAAGTACATACTTTTTGCATTACTTCTTAATTCCAGTGATATCTTCAATTGATTTAAAAAAAAAAAACCTGTTTGCCATGTAAAAACTAAAAGTGCAATGAAAATAAGCTCAGGCACGTGCTACTATTCTCGCCTAACTCGTATTAAAATGTTTCGATCCAAGTCGCCACGCGGTAAAATGCTCCAAATGACCTAGAATTTTTTTTTTTTTTTGGAATTGTTTTATGATAAAAAGAAGAGAACATTATGCACTCAAAAAAAGAGCACCTTAATACACATGTATACACATAAACAACCACTTTTGACTTGATGCTATCCAGCCACTGAAATGAAATAGCTTAATTTTTTTTTCCGATCAGATACAGAATATCACTCATACGCCACAGTACGTACATCTGATAAAATGGAAAAATTAAATTATGATCTTATTAAGCCCCTCCAGGTAAATCTAATTAAAATGTTCTTAAAGTATTTCATAACAGATATTTGGTGCAAAGCATCGTTGGGGTGAGACTGTATAAGCCACAAATTGGGAACTGAATAACTTTTATATAAGTTTGCTTCAACGCATTACAAAAGCGGATTTCGACTTCGCTATTGAATTTCAGAAAAAGTTTTTAAGTATCAATTTTCAATTAGAAGACTGTTTAATGCTGGAAAGAATGTCGAAAGTATTTTTTTAATTCTCTTCTTAATTGGATGCTTAACTGTACCAAGGTCATAGCAGATTATGAAAAAAGAAAAAGAATAGCAATGGAATTATTAATAACATTGATTTTATTTTATTTTCTGGATTTGTGGTAAGTGTGAGTGTAGTTACAATTAAATTTGTATCCTTTGTTATCACTTAACATTTTTTTGCGGAATTCTTCCTAGATTGGATAAGTACATAGATTTTTGTGTATTTTGCGCTTTCTCAAGAAAATCTTTCAAATTTTAGTAAGTCAATCAAGTTAATATTTCTTAAATCTTCGAAGTGATTCGTTTTAGAAATATTCCACGAATTATTTTAGAGTATCACACTATCATTGTACATCATCAAGAAACTGAATCGCAGTTCGGCTTAACAAAGACCAATTGTAATAGTTAGTTCTTTACTCAGGGAAAAGTAGATCTATTGTGATGTCCATTGGAGTAAAGCTACTCCTTGTTCAAAAATCTTTACTTAAAGACTTACCAGAATTTGAAAGAAGGGTTTTCTAAAAAATGTATCTCTTTGGTAGTAGAAGCATGACCAGTGATAACAAAGTTGAAATGCATCATCGTCCTTTTTTATCACTGTTCATCACTGTATCTACATTAGTTCTTTGTAATTAATGGGTACAAAATAAACTCCATGAGTCGCATGTCTCAGCATTACCGGTACACTGAGAACTTCCCCCACCGCGGCACTCCAAACTATACCCCACCTACTCGTATTCCTGATTGACATGGTTAGTAAAGAATTGGCTATCAGCTCAGCGATAAGACTGAGAGGCTCCAAGCAATGCAGAGAGCAACACACGGGGCACGCCAAGTTGTTTTCCCAAATTCACTGACCACCTGCCCACTGAGCACAACAACATGAGCTATAGCCACCCAATACCGGACAAAACTGAGTAGACCCAAAGCGATGACCTACAATACGATCCTGACCATCAGTTTGGATTTAGAAGCAACCATTCTACAATCGACAAGTCCACAAAATAACTGATGTTGATTAAGAAAGCTTTAGAAGAAAAAAAGATTTGTTGTGGTGTATTTCTTGACATCTCACAAGCTTTCGGTAAGGTTTGGCGCGAAGGCTTGGAGTATAAATTGCAACTACTACTGTCACTCTTTCTAATCTTACGATCGTACCTCACTGAGAGACTCTTGCGTGTTAAGCACGGAAATGATTACTCTGACTTTAAGGAGATTGTGGCCGGAGTCCCACAAGGAACATGCCCACTTCTATATGTACTCTACACGCGTGATATCTCGCAGGAAAAACAATGCGTCGTCGCCACGGCGATATTTACAACGGGCCTTACTATTGAAGCAGCAACTGGAAAGCTGCAACATGCTATTAATAAAGGCCATCATTGGACGAATTCCTGGCGTATTGTGCTGAATGAAAGCAAATCTACTTACGTCAACTTTACCTACAAAAACATGGATACTTACTTCTACTTATGTCCTGTATCCCTTTGTGGGTCCTAGGGCCTCTACTACGCCTACTTGCCATAGTATACGGTTTCTGGCAATGTGTCTGAGTTAACCCCAATTTTTTCCTAACTGCCGTGTTTCCTTCTCGACTGTTCTGCGCCATGTTCTCCTCGGACCGCCAGGTCTCTGCCATCCTGAGTTAGGGGATTCCATTGCATAGCATGGTTCGCTATGTAACTGTCACCCTTACGGAACGTGTGACCAATCCACTGCCACCTCCGCCGTTGGACGGATGTGTCTATTGGTTCCTGACCCGTTCTCTCGTAAAGGTGTTCGTTAGAGATACGATTGGGCCAGAAAATCCTTAAAATATCGCGTAGGCACCTATTAACAAACGTTTGCAGCTTTCTGGTGATAGTAGTGGTCACTCTCCATGTGCTGCAACCACATAACAGCACGGATTCAACGTTGGAGCGGAACAGTCTTATCTTGGTGCTCAAACTGATTGCATTGCTCGCCATATTTTGGACAACATACCGAACGCAAACTTTGCTTTGGCGATCCTGTTGCCTATATCCAGTTCGGTTCCACCATCGGTCGAGACAATACTCCCAAGATACTGGAAATCCTCTAGTCTCTCTACCGGTTGTCCAGCAATGCATATTTGAGCCGATGAGTTTGTTCCAAGGCTGATAATTTTAGTTTTTGCCGTATTAATTTTCAGCCCGACGACGCCTGCCTCCCTCTCCACATCTGCTGTCATTTGGTGGAGGTCCATAATTCTGTGGGAGAGTAAGCATACATCGTCGGCGTAGTCAAGATGTTTTAGTTGAGATGTAAGAGTCCATAGAATTCCTCCGTTTCCCGTCGACAAAGCTGCATGAAGCACATCACTAATCACCAATAGGAATAATATTGGTGAAAGGATACAGCCTTGTCTTACCCCACTTTAGATCTCAAATTCCTCAGACAACCTCCCCCTGTGCAGGACGTGACATTTGGAGCCTTCAAATGTAGCTTTGATAATAGCAATTAGTTTATCGGGAATGCCTCTTCTGCGTAAGGCACGCAGAATAAACCCCCTGTTGACACTATCGAACGCCTTCTCAAAATCGATGAATAGCAGGTGCAGTGGCGATCGATATTCAACACACTGTTCGATGATAATCTGCAGGGTGTTGATGTGGTCGGCAGAGGAGGATCCAGAGCGGAAACCTGCTTGTTCGGCATCGAGTGTGTCTTCGAGATGTTGTTTGATTCGCTCAAGGATGATTTTAGCTATTATCTTAGCTACAGCAGGCAGCACGCAGATACCCCTCCAGTTTCCGCACTCCATTAAATTTCCTTTCTTAGGAAGCTTGACGATCATTCCCTTTTTCCACTCATTAGGAAAGCTCTCAGCTTCCCAAGCTCTATCTATAAGTGGAAGCAGAAGCTCAGCCGATGTTGTTGGCGTTGCTCGTAAGAGCTCTGCTGGAATACCGTCAAGTCCTACCGCCTTGTTGGTTTTGAGTGCCTTGATCGCGGTAATGATCTCATCTTTACTGGGCGTCGTGGTGCGTATTCGGGAGCTTCTCACCTCGGGCATATCAGTCTGATTTGGGAGCATATCGCTGGCGAATACACTATTCAAAACCGTGGCAAAATGCTCTTTACATCTCTTGAGCTGGTCCTCATCCGAAAAGAGCAAGGAACCGTCTAGGTTCTTCACTGGGTGTTGGCTGGAGACTACTTCTAAAGCGGCGGCTGATAGCAAAATGGTCAATTTGGTTGAAGGTTGCTTGCCTGTCATTGAAAACCCAGCTGACTTTGGGGCAGGTCTTGTGCTCAAACATAGTGCCACCTATCACAAGGCGGTTGGCATTGCAGAAATCCACAAACTTTCGCCGTTATCATTGCGGTTGCCTAGTCCATGCTTCCCGATTACATGTTTAAGCCTTTCGTTGTCGCTGCCTACCTTGGCATTCAAATTGTGTTGAAGACGGTGCTTAAGAGATTGTAGAAGCTCTCCTTTTCGTCCTCAGACGAACTATTCGTTGGGGCGTAACACTGTATGATGGTGACGCATCGTACTCTAGTCTGGAATCTGGCCGTCAAAATCCTATAACCATGAGGCTGCCAGGAAATTAGGCCCTTGCGTGCTGTTGTTGTTAACAGTAGTCCGACTCCATATTACCGCGGACTTCCGGATGGTCTTCCAGAATAGAGTAGTACAGTGTTACGCGTTGGGGACTGGTACTCGCCCGCTTCTAACCATCTTACTTCACTTCATCCCCAAAATGTCCAGTTTATATCGCATGAATTCGTTTTCGAATTGGAGGAATCTGGCATTGTAAGGACCTTCTCTTCCCGAGTCGAGGAGCGTCTTTACATTCCAGGAACCTATCTTTGTCTGGGTACAATAGCCAAAAGTCGTCAACATGTGATCATTCCTTATCCGAGGCATAGTGTCGGTTTCTGTAGCGGGCAATATTCGGTAACGCAGGTTGCTGGCCCGCGTTACATAGCCTAGAATCAAGGCCGTAGACAACCCGCACTTACAATTTTGGCCTATACGTATAAGGGTTTATACGTATAGTTGCCCGGGGACCACCACTAGGAGGTAAGGTAAGCACTTCATCACGAACTTGATTGTTGCGCTACAGGCCCAAGCCAAATTTTGGGCAGTCAGTAGTCTCCCGATCAATCGCAATGCATTTCCAACCTTCAGTTGTTGCTGCTTATTGATGTTCAGGCAATAATCCCAAATCGTGGCTCAAATTTCAAAAGTGCATGTACAGGTGACTGATTAATCAGCACTTAATCGTATGTAAGGTCAATTAATTCCAACGGGCATGATTAGGGTTAGTCAGAATATAACATTTAAACAACAAAGATCTACTTTGAAGTTATTTTTTTGATTATTCGTGTTTTATTTAATTCCCGTCGCTTTTTTGTCCCCAATTTTACTGCATACGCGTAGAACCTCTTCCGGCATAACAGGAGGAATCGGATGAATCATTGTTGCGTTTCCTCCTACCTGTCTAAGAATATATGTATATATATAGATGGATAGATAGAGGTTGAAGTTTTAAGACTTCTTACATATTTTTCTAGAAGGAAATTCATTTCTTACAAACAACAAAAAAATTAAATTTATGCATGTGGTAGTTCCTCTTGAGCTTTTCTAGATGTTGAGGTTCTTACCATCCTGAGGAGTTACTTTTTTGTTGTTCTTTCGACATCGTTTGTTATGTGTTAGTTAACCGTCGTAAAATGAATGTCGTTGTATTGATTTCGGGTTGAGTTACTCCACTCGAATCATGTCAGCTGTGTAATAAGGTTATTTTTGGAGAATGTTGACGAGTCATTCATAATGCCCACTAAAAATACCACAGCACCCTGTCCAAATCAATTTGTATAGCGCCCACTCGCTCCCATCTTTAATTTTATTCAAAAAAACCAAACTCATTTCAAGCCTCATTAATTAAATCAAATTTATTCATCCACTTCAGTACCAGCAGTTTGTCATAAATTTTCAAATTACCCACAACAATTCAAGTAAATATCAAATAAACGTCCCGCATTCAATTCATTATAGTTTTCCCCGGCTATCCTGGAAAATTGCCATTACCCACACACAACACAGATGATGATGAATAAAGCAAAAACCAGCAGAGAAAAGAACACAAAAACAAATAGTTATTCAAACTCATCGAGTTGCCCCTTCAAGAGCAATTAACTGAACACCACTAACATCAATTCCAACACCAGGAAGAGGGTGGTCTCAGCTTCGCACCCAGCGCCGGCAGCCCCACCCATTGCCTTGGCACTTCACAAGTGCCTAAGAAAAATAGTCCTGTTTATGTATTGCGTGCAATTATCCGGTTAAGAATCCTTCAGCGAAATCCATAAATATTGACTTTTGGTAGATTGAACCACAAACAAAAGCAGCATCCACTCGGAGGGGTGCCGATGGTGGTGGTGACGACGGCTTCCGTTTGTTGGGGGGGCACTGGCCCTGGATAGAAGTGTATCGTGAACATGTGTGGATAGATCATGTTCTCTCGTTTGTTTACACATGAATTAAGTAGTAGATAAGTAGCACGATATGCAGGACGGGGGTAAGGCCGGAACGTCTTACGATACCAATATGAAGTTACGACCTTCGTAAGGCCATCTCATTTACTAACTCATCTATTACGAATCGCGTGAGCAAATCGAAAGATGGGCCTTCCTCCTTCGATTGTACTATAATTTACGACAGCAATAAATCGAAAACCAAAATCTAGTACCAATTCCATGCAATCCGCTTAATGAACTGATATATTGGTAATTCATTTTTACGAGACAATAAAAGTATTTTACGTGAGTCCCGGCCGGGAGTGAATTTCACTTGAACGTGATAATAAGTCGTTAGTGTCCTTTCGATTTCGGCTCGAATTTAATTGCAAAATCAATGCGAAAATTATTCGCTGATTTATTTCAATGACACTCAGGCGCGTGGTCGTAATTTTAAAGGATAACACATAAATTGTTTTAGAGGGGTGGGGCGTCGCATAATGCACGCGCGTGTATTAAATTTGCCAACGCTTATTGAATTGAGAGTCCTAAAATTGTTCTCATGGCAATGTCATTAATTTCAGCGGTGATTATGTTGTCGTCCTTAATCTGTTTACTTTTTTGCTTTTTCTCTTTTCAATTTGGATGATTTGTGTTGGATTTAAGGCTTTTGGAGTTTATTTGTGTTTTTTTTTTTTTTTTTTTGTTGGATACGATAGAAAACTCATGATAAACCTCGTTTATTTGGTCCTTAATTCTATGCAATGTAAAAAGAAAGAAAAAAGTTTAAAGTGTTTCATCGCAGCAGACTGTGTAAATATTTGCAACGAACTTTTTTTCCATTCTCAGTTGATGGTTTCTTTTGGGTAAATATTTAATGCGTTTGGTATGAAACAGTTGGGTACGCACAATTCACAGACTGCGGTCCATTTGTTCGTTCGCGAAATACTCAGTACCGACATTCTGAATTGGAGACAATTTCTTTCTTCTTTTTTTTACATCTTGTGGGAAAAGAACGTCTTTTTATGTAGGATCGTAACCACCAATCTGGGAATCCGAACTTTCTTTGCGCGCACGAGTAGAACGTGAATTATGCAGAGGACTGTTTCAGGCTAAAAATAGAAAGCAATCCGAAACAAACTTTCAAGGTGTATTCTAAAGTAAATGGAGTGTGAGAGCGATTGCGAATTTTTACCTATGCATATGCCAGTGTCGTCAGCAGGATATAACTTCCTTTATTTGATTTCCTTACAGATTGAGTGAGTTAACATGCACACGAGCGTTTCATTTTTGTTGGCAAATGGCTCCGCGAAAAAGATACTACAACAAATGAAGGGTCTTGGTATTCGTGGATTTGCTGGATTGTATCGGAAGTAGGAACTGCTGTCGTCTTTAAGTGTTTCAATTACGAGTAATTCCTGGTTCTTGTTGTTGGCATACGATACGAAATACTGGTAGGGTTGTTGATACAGTAGATAGTGAGTCGATTTTCAAGAACTTATCTGATTAAAGTAAATTATTTGTGGTTAGTTAACGTTGTCACTCTGTAATAATATGGTTGCACCAAATATCATCTTCTTCAGCGTCATTTTGCATTACCAGTTTATCCTTTATGATGGTCATGAGGGTAGTATTATCAGGCTTTTTTTTTGTCTAGGCCGCAGACATTTCGCTCATCTGGCGGGATTAATTTAATAACGGTCAGAAATAAATGCTTTTGTTCAATTCGTTTTACTTATTTTAATGAAAATTGTTCACAGAAAGGAATGTTATAAATTATAATAACTTATATATACAAGTTTTGATAAAAATAACTTAAAAGAACCGACAATTTGCACTTGTTTACTCGTTTGGTATGTCTAACAGTTGCAGAACTTCATGTTCAATCAAACTTTTTGTTTTTTGTTTTGGAATGCATCTAATATTTGCCAAAAATGGATATGAGGATATTAACAATCTATTCAGAAGGTCTGTGTTCGTGTCCACTCGCGAAGTTTTTCTGGTAAAGAGTTCCCTAAATTTTCTATTTTCCTTATTCCTGGCTTCTTGAGCTTCCTCCGAAAGTTGGCCGATTGGAAGAATACAATTGGCAATTATTTGTTTTCCATGAAATAAGGCCTTGTGTACACTAACTGGCATATAATACCAGCCATTATTTTTAAGATACAGTGCCCTTGTTTCTGTTCCAAAACTCTCGAAGGCATTTATGTCAATTGGGAACCCTGACCCAAGAGCTTCTTAGATGATATGAAACTTTCTGATATCGACAGTTTTTGCTTCATCTCTGAAGAATCGTCTAGCCGTGTTCCCATCATTAGTATTGTCTGGCTGTTGAGTTGGTATATCAACCAATAAACCAGTTTCACTTCTGAATCTGTCTTGGATTAATTTTTTTCTGGCTTTGACCTTTTCTTTGGCATCTTGGTCCCTTACCTGCCTAACTTTTACATCCAGTCTGTACGCGATGTGAAGTATACATTCCATAAATCGGATCCAAGAGTGAAGGGAACTTAATTGAAGGTCTAGTAAGGGGACTTGCTAGTTGGTCCACAGACTTTCTCGAGAGATTGGCTAGGTTGTTCATTTCAGAAGGTTCTGCAGCGCAAATGTAACATGTTTGTGATGAACACGTTATAGATGACAAAGCGGGTTGGCATCACTGGTTTAACTTGTCAAGTTTTGAAATTTTCTGCTCCGTATATTTTTTTCAAAAGAAGTTTAAAAAAATTAAGATAAATTGCTGCAACTATTAGAAAAAAAGTCAAGAACCAATCGGCTGCACCCTTGAATAAAAAAAGAGGTTTCTAATCTGCGATCGGAGAAAGCCGAATTATCAGCAAAACTTTCTGTAATGGAAGAGCGATGCTATAGACTAGAATCCCAAGTTGAAAGTCTCATGCGCAGATCATGCGAAAACATCCTCGTCTTTTATATGGAAACCGGCGTGCGACAAAAAGAAACCGATATCCAAATACACTGCGGTGAACTCCTTAGAACTCCCTCTGTCGACATAGCTAATATTCGAAAAGTTCAGACTGCGGACCAACATAAAAGCATGTATATTGTCCGATTTAAGTCCAAGGACTCAGCGATTCGTATTCTTCGAGCAGCTAAACAACTTCGTGGCACATGATTCACTATCCGCAAGGACTATCCTTTTTCTGTGAGGCAGAGAAGATCCAAACTGTATAGCTACAAGACCCTAATACAGAAAAAACAGCAGCACCAACACAAGCGGCCATACTGGTGTGCCTTCAAAGAAAGAAAAAAAAAATGATTGTCATTATTATTATTACTATTATGTTCATTGTTTGGTTTGGTTATATTGCAACCCAAATGATCTCAACTAACGAGTGGGCCATCTAGTGGTTTCATTTTAAATCATAGGTTATTTTGACACTGACAGCTGTTTCCCGCTCAAAATCTTAACAGAAAGTCAGTATCATACCTCCGCAGAACGAAATGAGTCCCTTTACGCTTGAACAACATTGGGAAATATTAAAAACTTATTTCCAAAGTGAGTGCTGTGTAGCCCAAACAGTGCGTTTTTTGAAAAGAAGTTTTGGCCGAAATGAAGCACCCACCGCGCCTGCTGTACGCAAGTTTGTACAAAAAGTTCGTGAGACTGGTATGCTAGTGGACAAGACTCTTGGTCCCCGTCGTCGTACGGTGCGCACAGATGAGAATGTGGCTGCTGTAGCCGAGAGTGTGAGACTCAATTCACGAACATCAACTCGTCATCGATCTCATCAGCTCAATATTTCACGCACTAGCCTGAGGAGAATTCTGCACAAAGATCTGGGATTATTCGCTTAAGAGGTATAATTGATTCAGCAATTGAAAGCGCACGACCATCCGCTTCGTTATCGCTTCGCAGTTTGGGCCTTAGAGCAGCTTGAATTGGAGAACGATTTTGGGCGAAAAATCATCTTTTCTGACGAGGCACATTTTCATCTCGGCGGCTACGTTAACAAACAAAATTGCCACATCTGGGGCTCGAAAACCCGCACGTTATTGTCGAGAAGCCAATGCATCCACAGAAGGTGACAGTTTGGTGCGGATTGTGGAGTGGTGGCATCATTGGACCATTTTTCTTCGAAAATGAGGTTGGGAAATTTGTGAAAATTAATGACACTGTCTAAACCTATTAATGTAACTTCGGGCGTCCCACAAGGTAGCCACCTTGGCCCGTTGTTATTCCTACTTTTTATTAATGATCTTCCGGACGTCATCAAGCACTCTGAATGTCTTTTGTTTGCTGATGATCTAAAGATATTTCGTGCAATTAAAACTAAAAACGATTGTAATCTTTTGCAGGAAGACATTAATGCTGTGGAAAAATGGTGTGTTGTTAACAATTTGCCCCAGAATACTTCGAAGTGTCAATGCTTCACACTTTCTAGGTCTTTTACTTCCATTTTGCATTGTTATTACATTAAAAACAGTCCACTTGATAGAGTGACCTCAAAAAAGGACCTGTGTATTTTGCTTGATCCTCGCCTAACTTTCAATGAACACATTGACTATATTGTGTGCAAGGCTAATTCTCTGCTAGGTTTCCTTAAACGTAACTCAAGAGATTTTACTGATCCCTACACACTGAAAACTCTTTTCATTTCTTTAGTTAGACCCCACTTGGAGTATTGCAGTGTTATTTGGAATCCTTCTTACAATTTGCACTCCTATCGAATTGAAAGAGTACAGAGAAGTTTTACTAGATTTTTATATTTCAAACTAAATTGGCGTATCGAAACGCCTTCCTATAAAACCAGATTATTGTTATTTAACTTAAATACTTTAGAATGTCGTCGTAAATATTTTTGCGTTATGCTGGTCAGAGACTTAATTCATTATCAAATTCAGTGTCCTACCTTGCTATCTATGCTTGATTATTATTCTCCTTTTCGAATGCTACGCGTTCAGTTCCACTTCCGTGAAAGTATACACCGGACTAATTACGGTCAAAATGAGCCAATTGCTCGTTGCATCACTGAAGTTAACTCTATATTAGCATCAATAGATATTTTTCTTAATTGTTCCAGACTTAAATTTAAAAATAATCTACTATTAATCTTATCTGATAATGTTTGATTGTTAAGCTTCCTTTCTTATTTATTTAAAATAAAATAATTGTATGAGTTTATTTTATGAATGTTTGTTTTGTATCCAAAATACTTCTTAATTTTGTTATTTAGTCTGTAAGAGATTATTATACTCTGTTAGATGAAATAAAGAAAGAAAGAAAGAACAACGTTTCGGTCAACGGTGGGCGTTACAGAGCCTTGTTAACGACTTTTTTTTTTACTGATTCATGCAGGATGGCGCGCCATGCCACACAGCCCATGTCACAATCGGTCTTTTGCGCAGCAAATTCCCAAATCGTGTTATCAGCCGTTTTGGCGATGTCAATTGGCCGCCTCAAAGCTGCGATTTGACCCCTTTAGACTTTTTTTTTGTGGGGAACCGTGAAGGATCGATGTTATGCCAGCAATCCGGAAACGATTCAAGTACTTAAGGCCAATATCATCCAAGCAATCCGTGAGCTACAGCCCGAAACCATCAACAAGGTCTTGGAAAATTGGAGTGATAGAATGCGCTACTGCGAGGCCAGCCGAGGCAGTCACTTGAACGACGTTGTGCTCCATAATTAATGGGAATGTGTGCTCTTACTAATAAAGCCATAAAACATTTCGCAAAGTTTTCTTCGCACCGTAGAGTGTGTTTATCCACTGCCACTTTCTCCTCCATATAGTAATGTTTATGAGTTCTTGGCCAAAAAATCCTCAAGATGGTTCTTAAACATTTGTTTCCGAAGACTTGCAGCTTGCGTGTGATTATGGTGTCCACCTTCAAGGTACTGCATCTATAAAGCAGAACCGATTCTACGTCACTTTTGCTCCGATTGTGCTGCACACATCCAGTTCGGTGCCATTCCGGTCAGCCGAGACCACACTTCCTAGGTAAACAAAATTGTAAACTTGCAACACGAGCACCGGTCAGCTGGTCTGCAATAAATCTATTATTGCATTCACCTTGTGTCAGTCGCTACCATCCTGGTAAAATCATATGTCTATAAGACTCATACCTTTCAACCGAACATAAGATAATTCACCCAATATAATTTGTTATATACCCAAATGTTATCCGCGAAATAAGGCTTTAGAAATAAATATGGTATATCGTTAAAAAATTTGTTTGTTCCTCCTAAGTGGTATTACTTTTTTGTTTTAATACATACCCGTAATACCATACGATATTCTCAGAAGGACGGTGCAAAGGTCACCATTAGGGCGATATTAGTTCCTCTAATATCCGTAAGGAAACACAGACAAATTATAAGTATAGGTAGTTCTGCTTTAACTTAAAAACTAGCGAATGCATTTTGATTAAATTCAATTTGGCTCTGTTTAAAATTAACTAAAATTGGATAATGTTTGGGCATGACATGATTGATTGTGACATATATTTTCAAAATTAGTATACCACTCCGAGAAGAATTTTTTTATGTAAAAGTTGTGGGCTCTTTGAAGGCAAAAAAAAAAGAAATACATTTCCTCAAACATTTTATTTTTGGAGTTTTTTCTAATTACATTGACGATGTGTATTTTAGAATATCTCCCCCAGGTATTTCTCAACTTATTTTTTAAAGGAGCTTATACAGATTCGCTGTCGTAATTTGCTTAATCTGGTGGTACAAACCATCAACATTTCAGGGTACATTTCTGATGGAGTATCTTATATCCTTTATACAGTATCTTCCTTCTTTTGATTCTTTGTTTGCATATTTTTCCGGGTGATGTATCCTTCTCCAAGAGGGGGCTGCTTTGACTTTCTTTAACAGTGTGCAAGCACTTACATTACTTGGGACTGAAACGTTGCCTGATATCCAGAAAAAACTTATATTTTCAAACTTACAAACAATTTTTGTATTACTTTGTATTTTAATACCAGTTTCCTTCTTTGATATTCAATTTCACAAAGTCGTGATTGTGATAGTTTATATATAATAATAATAATAATAATAATATTAAGTTCTTTATTTTGAAATAATATTTTACAAAAAAATGCTTTTGCTTCAAAATTATAGTATTAAAGAACATACAACATGGATTGAACCGTCTGTCGGTAGAGAAGTCTGTTTACTTTTAATTCATTCTTCTGTAATTTAATCAAATTCTCCTGTTATTAGCTTTCTATAATTTAAACCGAAATTATGTAGTTGACAACATTTTTCCAATTTTCATCTAAGCCTCCATTTAAAATATTAATTATTTCCTCTTCTGAGAGCATATTTTTATTAAAGTATTTGCATCTAAATTCCCTAAGCACCTGGCATCTGCCCATAAAATGGTGGATTGTTTCTTCTACCCTTAAATTGCAGAGCATGCATAGTCTTGTATCGCCAATGTTAAAGCTATTTCCATTTAGGCGAATAAGATCTGCTCGCGCAATAAGCGTTGCCTTTAATAAAATCGAGGTTTTTGTAGATTCGCGTTTCGCTATCTTTGGCTTTTTATACATGCTGGTGATATATACGCTGCTTCAGATTTTCACTTAGTGCTATGCATTTACTATGCCACTCGTTTTGGGAAAGGTGTTCATCATCCCAGTTTAGGCCTAAGTCTGACCCCAACCTTTGAAGCTCTTTGAACCAAAATAGCTTTTTAGTCTTTATCATGTTTGAGAGTTTATGTGGAAGCCTCTCTACATCGTATTCAAAAAGCGTCTTTGCAATATAACGCATATGTAGATTCAAGGTGTAAATATGGCCTTCTTCCACTCCAGTTTCTAGCGCTATCACATAGTATGGAGTAAACTCAGGTAGTTTTAATGTACGTTTTACAAAATATCGTTGCAATTTATCTACCTCCTCGAAACAAGAATACCCCCATACTTTCACTGCATATGTTTGTACTGCTCTGCAGGCAGCTAGAAACAACTTTCATTTCCATCTAAGCGCGACCTGTTTCTTTTTAAAGAAATCTTTCCATGTAGCATTTATGCTAGCTTTCGCTGCAGCTAAATACTTATACTCAGCAGCAATTTTCACTGGTTCACCCTTGTACGTCCACTTCTCTTGTCTTCCTAGTCTCCCGCCTCTTCTGAAAATCTTAACCTCGCTCTTGCTCATATTAACTTTCATACCCCAGGTATCGCAGTATGTATCTAATTTACTGATTATCCTTTGCAAAGTTTTGCCATCATCGGCCAAAATCACAATATCATCGGCATATTCAGATTTATGTTGTGCTAACATTTCTATGTTCTCGTTCAATTTAGTGACGTAGCGCTCTTTAGCTATGGGTCTCCATAACAGTTTAGATAAAAGACTAAGCGTTTTCCTAGTATTTTTTGCGGACCTTAAGTTAAGGCTAAGTTGAATTGGGAGGTGATCAGACCAAATTTTCTCTGCAACTTCGAATTTTGTTTTTAGATCCAGGATTTCTTGCGAGGCGGCACATATGTCATTAACAGATTTTCCTACGTTAGAGATAAATGTTAGATTTCCTTCAGTATCTCCAATTGTCCTTCCATTCAAAACTATTAACCCATAGTCATCGCAGAGATCGAGAAATTCTCTGCCTTTCGCATTTATTGTCGCATCGTGCGAAAATCTCGTTTCTGTACCTGCGGCAAACAAAGCTTTGTAACATTTTTCAATGTTTTGTTGTAGTTGACCAATTCGTATATTAATATCCCCAATTAGCATTGGATTGATTATATCTCGTTCGCCGAATAAATTCATTACCACATTGAATTCCTCGTTCCAGTTTGCACCGCGAATGTAAAGCGGTACTATTGTAAAATTAAGTGTTCTTGTTTTGAATCGGACAATATCTACGCCACCCACCTCATCAAAGAAATGTTCCACACCAATGTTAGGCAAGTCTTTTCTAAGCCCATAAAGACATCCGCCTATGCTTCTTCCAAAACTACTATTACGCGTGGCCGACTTAGACTTTAAGTGAAAGTTATTCTAGTTTTTCTATTTTTTTTATCTTCCGCATGTGTCCCAAAAAGTGTAAATACTTCAAATTGTTGGATATACCCAAAGAAATCTAGATGCAAATACTTGTTCTCTAGACCATGTACATTATAAGCAACTGCTCTAAAATTAATTAATATATTAAATAGTTTATATTAAGATTTGATTCCATTCGTATATTGCGCCAAACGGCAGTTTCATTACTGCAATACAGCTCTAAATTCGTAGACTCAGAGATATCTTATTATATACATACAGCACAAGTTGTGAAAGCTGTGTCCCCTCTAATAGTTCTTAATTATAGTAGAAGGTCTCTTTTTCCTGGGAGAGGTTATCACCTCGATGTTAAACCTTACTTGGTTTATACGATGAAGTGTTACGTCGAAAAAGTCTATGCAAGAGTATGTATAAAAAAAAGTTTTTTCACGGTCCCACCTCTCGCGAGCGTCTGACAAACATCCGAGAGTATTGTTGTCTCGAAAAAGCTTCTCAAACCGCCGTTCGGATTCGGCATTAAACTGTAGGTCCCTTTCATTCGTGTGAAAAATAAAACGCGCACAACATGAGTGGTTGCGAGAAGCTAGGCCCTGGCACTTTAAAGAGCTGTTGCGCCAAATATAAAAAAAAAAAATAAAAAAAAAAAAAATAAAGAGTATGTATGCGATATGCTACCGCATCCAGATTTTCGTTCACTTCAATGTTTTGAAGTTGAAACAAACCCCTCTTAAGATATGTAGTGTTAATGGCTGGAGAAGCTTTTCCACAGAATACACCCACTATCCCTTACTGATTCATTTGACATTCAATTACCTAGGCGATAACTACTTGAGACTATATTTCTTCATGGATAGCATCTCGCGATTATAATTGTACTTTCAACTTTTATGATAATAGTCTGCCAATGGCAATTGCTTCCCAGCAATTACAGTTCAAATGATTATGTAGATAGGTTCTTAAATCTTCGCACTTGATACCACTCCGTCGCCTGCTAGTATATTAATAGATACTTATCTTTTCCAAAATGTATTTCATTTCATGCCCGAAATCGAATCTAGTAGTGCGTAGGTGTCTTTAAGGCCACAAACCCTGATGACAAGGGCACGAAAGAGAAATACTCTATTACAAGTTTTAATTTAAAGTATCTTTCTCAGAATTAGGGTTCGTTTAATGAGAATTAGTGACTATGGGTGTATGAGTTTAAAATAGGCCTAATTATGCCCTTAAGCTCTGTGAACTGCCTTAAATTACTTATTGCAAATCGATTCTGGTTAAACTAAAGGTATGGGTAAATTTACCAAGGACATCGAAGTAACAAGATGTGATAAATTCAATGAAACTTTGAAAAGTTATATTATACATCGATAGGCAATTTTATTTACGTCTCCTGTTCGTTGTCAATAAACAATGAATCAATATATTATATGAGTGCTGCGGAAAAAATAAAAATAAAATACTTATATATTCAAATATCACAGGGAGACACGCTTTGCTCCCAAAATAAGCGGACAATTTAAGCTTTAAGTTAAACACTACACACACTTCAATAAAATGGTAGAAATTGCATAACCTGATATTGTCTCATTCATAGAGAGACCTTCACATCAAAGAATATACTCTAGCCGTATATTTAGGCATCGAAGGGGCGTTCGATAACGTAGAAATGATATCGCTAAATGCAGCGCTAGTTGAACTAGGAGTAAAAACGGAGATAATCAGGATATCATCTGGATACATACATCATCTGGATGTATACAGCAACAGTCAGACCTATACTTACCTACGGTACCATTCTATGGCGTAATGCAACGGACAAGACCAGCTATCTAGTAAACCTAGCTGAGGTATAACGACTGGTATGCATAATCGTAACAAGAGCACAGAGATCAACACCACAAGCAGGCTTAGAGGTGATGTTAAACCTCCTCGATTACATTCGAAATATGGTGTAGCTGCTAAGAGGGCGATTTATCCTAAACAATCGGGCGCGTGGAAACAAAGCTTTTATAGACATGGTTTTATACTACACAGGTATAGAACAAATCTTGATAGAACTACGGACTATGTCATGCTGCATATAGACTACGATAAGAATTACTCCACGTTTATTCCTGAAAGACAAGAGTGGGACTCCAACACATTAACCAATGAACAGCTTATTCAACACTGCATGGACGGGTTTAAAATGGATATAGAAACTGGCTCTGAAGATTTCTGTGAGTGATTCAAAATCCACGATTCATACAAACTCCCGGACCACTGTAGTATCTTCCAAGCTGAAGTCTTCGCTATCGCAAAACCAGCACCATGATTCCAATTTTCGTTGATAGTCAAGCGCGAAGTAAAGCACTAGACAGCGAGAAAAGCGAGGAAGTTAGATCAAAAGTAGTTTTCAGATGCCAAAATTCACTGAATAACATATGCAGTACCCTTGAAGTAACTCTCTGCTGGGTTTCTGGAAATTAAAATATGGAAGAGAATGAGATAGCAGATGAATTAGCCAGAAAGGGATCAGCATTAAATATGGAGCATACTCAGATATGAGTAGATGTTCTTAATGGTGTACTAAAAAGACAAATCTACCTCAAAACTGATCAACTTCACATGGATTACCAGAGGCGACTATATCATATTTCGCAGTTTATGGCTCGTATTGAATGAAGGAGGAACCGAAATCATGCTGGCAATGAATGAAAAAGAAATACGTATCTTGATAGGCGAACTTACAGAACACTGCGCGATAGGGAAATGGTCGTAAGACAAGGCGTTAACTCACCCGAATACTGCAGGAGCTCTCAAGACGCGGAAGAGATAGAAAGTGTCAAAAACTTGTGACTGTCCAAATCTACAAAACCGCCACCAACACCAAGTGGGTAACAAGTTTTTCGACGATCTTAGTGATCTCTTGCAAGTTCCATTAAAGAATTTGATACAATTTATAAAGAGCTCAGATTGGTTGGTTACTGGATCGATCGAAACAAAAACGAAAAACCCAATGGACCGTCTAGCCCCAGTGAGAAGCACCTACATATGTAAACTTTCCTCTAACCTTAGCTTGCCTAACCTGAAACACAGTTCTTTTTTTCTTTTTGCCGAAATCATAAAGTAGACATGTGGCAATTATGTATGGAATAACATGCCTGATAATCAGTTGTGTTACGAAAAAGATTGTCAAAACAAATTGCCCTTCGGATACAACACTAAACTGTAGGTCCCTTCCATTCCTGTGAAAAATATAACGCACACAACACGAGTGGTTGCGAAAAGCTAGGCCCAGGTATTTAACAAGCTTGTTGCGCAAAATATTTATTTAATTTATTAAGGGGGCATCGGTGCCTTGATTTGGTTGGTCTTCTAGATTTGAGTCTCGAAGGGTGTTCTAGAAAAGAGATGTCATTGTGAACCGGCAGCGGGTTGTTATTTGCTATTTTAGCATATTATCGGAATAGTGCAAGAGATCAACGGATATTTGGTGGTGCTATGTGACCTACCACTGGAACCCAGTATTGGTGTAGACGTCAGAGTTCGCTTTATGATCTGCTTACTTACTTCCGTAGGTGGCGCTACAGTTCTGGGTGAACCTGGGTCTCAACCAACAAACCTCTCGATTTAGGTCGGTCTTAAGCTAATTGCCTGCAGTTGCGCACTCCAAGTTGGTCGAGGTCCGCTTCAACTTGTGCGCGCCACCTACGGCGAGGAGGTCCACTACTGCGTCGTCCCTCGGGGTTAGATTCGAAGACTCTGCTGCCCGGAGCGTTGGTGTCCATTCGCTCTACATATCCTAGCCATCTCAGACGTCCAATACACAGTTTTTTTTGGCTAAGTCGATGTCGCTGTACAGCTCGTATAGTTCGTGATTAAATCTTCTCCTTTAAAACCCGACAACGCAAACGGGACCGAATATCTTACGAATAATTTTTCTCTCGAAGCGACCAAGGATAACTTCATCCTCTTTTAATAAAGTTCATGTTCCAGGGCCGTAAAGCAGGACTGGGATGATCGGGGTCTTATACAAAGTCTCCTTAGTTGTTCGAGATAGGGCTTTACTGTTGAATTGCCTTATAAGCCCAAAAAAAGAGCGATTGGCAAGAGTTATTCTTCGATTGATTTCTGCGCTGATCTTGTTTTTCGAGTTTACAGCAGAGCCAAGGTAGACAAAGTCCCTTACTACCTCGAAGTTATAGCTGCCCATTGTGACGTTCTGTCGGTGTTGGCTGTCCCTTCTTGTTGACAGCATATACTTGGTTTTACCCTTATTTATCGCTAAACCCATTTTGGCCGCCTCCACCTCAATGCTTGCAAACGCACCGGTGACAGCCCGCTGAGATCTTCCGATAATGTCTATAACGTCGGCGTATGCAAGCAGTTGTACAGACTTGTAATAGATTGTGCCTGCGGTGTTGGCTTGTGAGTTCCGCACAATCCGTTCAAGTACAATATTGAAGAAGTCACATGACAGCGCGTCACCTTGTCTACCTTTTTTGACATCAAAGGTCTCGGTGAGCTCATTATCGACCTTGATGGAGCAGCGAGCGTTCTCCATCGTCATCCTGCACAGGCGAACAAGTTTGGCAGGGATGTCAAAACTAGATATAAAGCTTCTCTCTATATATGCTGTCATAGGCGACCATGACGTCCCAGCGAGTTTTGGATGATATTATTTCTTGTCCTTAGCTTTGCAGTTGATTTTGTGAGATTAGCTCGGTAGCATAATACTCTATCTAGCGTCACTCCAAGATACGTTGTGTGTGGGTTGTGAATCAGAAAGCTGCCATTGAAATTGACTTCTAGTTTGTAAGATCTCAATCTAGTGTTCAAATGGAAACAGGGAACCTCAGTCTTCCTCATGCTTGGGCACAAGCGCCATTCTCTAAAATATGTATACAATTCCAGATCGTTGTTCAAAATAATTTCGGTTACTGTTATATTTCGGTGTTAGGTGGCTAAAGCGATGTCATCGGCATATGAAAACTTTCTTGAAAGGGTTAGTTGGTATGTCCCAGGTATACAGATTGAACAGGGTTGGTGTCAATACATGTGATTGCGGTAGTCCGTTGTTAATTTTTGTTTTGTATCACTTTTAGCAACATTCTGGAAGATTTAGTATTTTCGGTTTGACAGCATGTCGCTAACCAATTGGGTTATTTTGGGACCAGGTATACTCTTTAGGAAGCTTACAGAGTGGGCCGTGTCGCCACACCGTATCATAAGCTGCTGTAGGATCAATAAATGCCACCAATGTCATGAGCAGTTTTTAAAATCTTGCTTCGATGTGTGTCGTTAAGACAAGTACCTGATCAGCGCAGCTGCGACCAGTTCAAAAACCAGCTGGTTCAATGGGAATATGCTCGTTTATAGTTGGACTGGTTCCATTGAAAATAACTCGTTCTAGTAGATTATAACATGAACTCAGAAGGGCAATGGGGTAGTAGCTTTTCAGTTTATTTGCCGGCTTTCCAACTTTCAGAGGAGCAATTATTTTTGTTTTCTTAAACGATTTTGGAAGTTCTCCCTTATTTTTTTGAGAATAGTGACGCTAACCATCGATGATTATTGGGCCCTGTTTACTTCAGGATTTCCGGATATACATACACCGTTTACACCAAGTGCCTTACCCATCTTCACACAGCGAAGGTTACAATTTTTTTAATCGGTTGTGGTTGGGTTGGAATACTCAGATGTTTCTGGGCAACTTGTTCTTAACCCTTTTAACCCTTTTAGATACCACTGTATTTTAATCGTGTGCCGTCTATGTGATAGTGCTCGAGACATTTTTCTTAATATGGTTGACAATAATGTTGGGCTTTATTGTTGGTGCGGCTGCATTCTACCTGTAAGTTTTCTCAGCAAATTCCATGCTTTTCAGCTTGAGTGAGTAAAGTCAAGGCCTTCTATCACATTTTGCCACCTATCGCGCCGACTTTTGTCGAGTGACTTTATCAGATCATCTGCAATTTCGGGGTCATCACCTCTCTCAAACTTCTTGTACAATCGAGTGATCTCTGTGCTCCATCCAAGGATATATTCTTTACTGTATCCACGTGGTACGTAGTTTTTAGCAATAGACATTACCAGTCCAGAGAAGCGTTCGTAGTTGAGTATCTTCGGCGAGATAAAAAGAATAGATCTGTCTAATTGCTTGAAGAACTGTCCCCAAGAAGCTTTTGCCGTATACGAAGGGACACCGTCCTATTAGGACCACATGTCTTCGAGATCCATACCGTCAAT
The DNA here is from genome assembly GCA_945910035.1 of Brachypalpus laphriformis. Lineage (NCBI taxonomy): Eukaryota > Metazoa > Arthropoda > Insecta > Diptera > Syrphidae > Brachypalpus > Brachypalpus laphriformis. The sequence goes on along the minus strand of OX246755.1, from coordinate 163,558,715 downwards.
TTGAGGCACAAAAAAACTAGATTATTATTCTCCGATACCATTCGCTATTTTGTACATTCCCCCAAGCATCTTCGAAGAAAAATGGACCAATAATGCCTTCAGCCCAAAATCCACACCAAATATTGACGCGTTTGGGATAGATTTCCTTCTCATGAATCACATGTGGATTTTCGTTACTCTTACTGTGGCAATTTTGCTTAACATGAAAATGGGCCTCATCGCTGAAGATGATTTTGTTGGAAAACTTATGGTCCATTTGTTGTTGTTCCATGAACTCTCTTCACTGTGTGTGATCTGTATGCTTGAGTTGTTGGATTTTGTAGACGTCAATCTTTCGTGAGAATACGATGCATAGTGCTTCTTGAAATATTTAATTCTTAACCACATTCTGGTGAACTGTCGTGATGTTTTCTGTTAAACGACCTTAACGACCACATATCGATAGTCTGACATCAGTGATCGACCCAGTCGATCCATTTTTAGTTCAAGGACTATTAAAGCACAACAGCAAAAATGGCGCTAAATTTGTTCGCTCTTGTTGGTACACCCTTTATGTTATATGGTTGAGAAATATTTTAAATTACGAGCGAAAATAATTAACTTTGATTTCCAAACAACAAATTGTCTAATAAATATTTTTATTTATTGGTTTGTTTTGTCCTTTTTGCGCTCTACCATTGAATGTGTAGGTATTCTCCAAACCATTGCTGAAATTTTTTATTTATTTTAACCGTTTAAAGGAAAATCATCCGGAAAAGTGAAAACGTTTAAGCTGTGTGTCGGTGTCCTCCCTCATCCTTGACGAGATACACACACTGAAGGAAACGAAAATAGGAGAAACGACTTGGCGCCTTATAACAGTCCTACCATTATCCTCGGTTGTGTTTTGTTACTACGCCGAGTTTCCTTCGCTTTCTCATTCTAATGATGATTATCGATTTACGTTCTAGTTGACCTCTTTCGTTTTCCAGTTGCGCGCTATAATTTTTATCCGATTACAATTTACAATGATGATAATGCCAATATTTTGGCAGACTGAGTGTCGTTCAGATTCGCCGATGTCTAGTGGATGACGATAGGGATGACGATGAGGATGACATAGTGCTTATTGAAATGAGTTTACAGATGAGAAACATTTCAACAATCAAATTGAATTGCGCACTCAATTATTATTATTTTTTTGTTCTTTTTCACAAAAAAAAAAAGAAAATATATTTTATGAGAGAGAATTTCTCATGATAAACAACCGAATGAAAGAAGGAAAATAAATTGGATTGGACACAATGGAAATTATAACTGAAATTGAATTCTCTATTTGTTTTATGTAGGCTATTCGTTTGTAGATTTTTCCGTATTCGCTAGTGCGTTGTCATTAAGGATCGTCAATGGTAGGCTGATGTTGAGATTCTAGTATAGATTTAGAATTAGATAGATTGTTATATTGATACTAGAAAATAGTATATTAACAAAAATCAGTAAGCATGACATTGCCGTCTGCCTGGTTGACAAAAAGTTCAAAATTATTAATTATAGCCTAATAGCACAGAAGTTTTCATTCAAGACTCTCTCTCTCTTCATTAGAATGCAATTTTGCAGTACCTGGTTAGTTTTGTGGCATTAATCTCATTAAGGATTTTCAAGACTTGGTTCTCCAAAGACTTGATTTCCAAAATGAAAAGTATCTTCTCTCTGATAAATTGCACATGCTGCAGACTAGTGGTAATTCATCCCTATGGGGTTCATAATTCAGCTTTAGGAGCTCTCCATACAATTTAAGGACCGTTGCTATTTATTCTATTCTCATCCCGGAAGTAATTATTGTATTCCAAATTGAGGCATGACTGGCTGTGAACTGTTCTATGGAGTGATCCTGATACTTACTACTTACTTTGATCCTTTAACCCCTCGGGGGGCATAGGGCGTCAACCACGCCTACGCGCCATTTTGTTCGGAGTTCTGCAACGCGTTTGAGCTGTGGGGCCCTTTGGACTTTTTTTTTTCTGTGGGGAACAGTGAAGAACCGATGTTATGCCAAAAATCCGGAAACGATTTAAGCACTTAAGGCCAATATCATCCAAGCAATACGTGAGCTACAGCCCGAAACCATCAACAAGGTCTTGGAAAATTGGAGTGATAGAATGCCCTATTGCGAGGCCAGCCGAGGCAGCCACTTGAACGACGTTGTATTCCATAATTAATGGGAGTGTGTGCTGTTACTAATAAAGCATAATACATGGAAAAAATGTAATTGTGTTCATTTTATTGCATTTTTAAAAAGAAACATGTAGTTGGCCCACCCTGTACTTAGAGAATTGGGTTGGTATCCCATCCGATCCTGCAGCTTTAGTATCCTTAAGACTATTAAGTGCCTCAAATATGTCGTACAATATAATTGGCCTTTCCAAAATGTTGTTCTGAAAGCCAGGCATAGCATACCGCATTCGAAGGGTACTGCCAGATGGGTTCAAAAGCTTCTCAAAATGAACTTGAAGGACAGTTGGACTTAGTTTCCTGTCTATGACATAATTTAGATTTTTTGCTAATTTCCAGAATTCTGAGGGATTTTTACAGTGCACTAGTCTTCGAGCCTCTGATTTATAATGCATTCACCTTTTTGCTACGCAAATCGCCTTAAACTCTTTATAAGCCCGTATGTATGCACTTTTCATTGCATCTGCGCTGAAAATCCGGAATAATTTCAGCCATCCGAACGATAGATAGGGATTACATTATATGAACAATCAAACGGCAGGGATATTGAGTTGCCAGAATTGAATTGTAGAGACTCACGCATAGATGTCGACACATCCAGAAGTACGTCCAAATGTAAATGTAGAAAGAATCGACGAAAGAAGAGGCTAGATAGTTTTTTACAATGTAACAACCAGCATTCTGATTTAAGACAGCGCGGCGGCCGGATGCCACCAATAGAATGCGCACTTGACAGGAAAGAATGCACGATGAGTATCTTCATCGACATTGAGGGTGCATCTGACAATGCGGTATTTGACTGCATCTGTCAGACAACATTGGGTAAAAGAGCATTAATGTTATGGATTACATATTGTTTCTGGAGGCGGATTGTGGCCGATATTTAATAGCAAAGTCAACAGGGGCTGTCCACAAGGCGGCGTTCTGTCTCTACTGCCATGGTGTACGGTGGTTGGTCGCTGTTGAATGCTCTAAACAGTTCTTACATCCCTGCTCAGGCATATGTGAATATGTTGCCGTACTTTCTGTCGAGTCATGCCTAGCGACTATTTGTAATGGGCGCGAAGGTCCTAGAGATGATCGATAAATATGCCCCTAGGAATGGGCTTGCTGCCAACGGCTGGTAAACAACTTATACTGTATCAACATCTACATTGCCGTTTTCGCTCATCTTAGTCTTTTGGTTCTTCTCAGTTGGTTATGAAGGAACAGATCTCCAGTCAGTCGTCGGCTAACTTCGTCATATGACTTATTAGAAGCTATAGGCTTGGCAGGTGCATTTTTCCCTCTACGAAGTACCTGGGGTGGAACACTGTATGCTCTGCGTCTTCTTATTCATCTGGACATTCTGGGCAGAAAGGCGAGCTATCATGTCCAAAATGTGGACATATTTTCGAAAGGCGCCGTGCATGGACAGGAACTGCGTAAAGTGGTAGTGACAGTCCCCGCGTGCTCTCTTTCTCCAGACGTCAATGGTGAGGATCAGCTAATGGGTCCATCTGCCTTTTGCCGTGTTATCACATAACAATACTACAGATTTTATCCTTTTTTCTTGTTTTAGCCCCTGGTAATGCTGACTTCTTGTCGATTCACGGTTCGCTTAAGCGAAATCCTCTGCATAATACCAGCTATAACACAGACTGCTTCGCCCGAATTTGCTCGTAAATTGCTCATAGTTCTTATTGCAAAGAGCTTGCACGCAGAGTAGGGCTTTCTTCCTGTTTCCTTCGTTGTAAGTACCAGCACCTAGGCCGAAGTAGTATATAGAATGATTGAGCTTACCACTCTGGATAGCAGGATCCTCCTGGCGCATCCAGGCCTATGTATGTTTGCCAGCATACCAGAAATTGCTGCCTACATCTGTGACGCCTTTTTGAATGAATACTCGATGTGCGTTTTGAACTTTAGCCTGTTGTTGAGCATTACTGTTAGATATTGGTTCCCAACCCGGAAATGACCGCTGCGAAAACGTTGAAGTACTTAACGCCATCGTCGGTCTGGTATCTTAACTCCCTGTTAGTGAAGTAGTTCATGACTATCTTCAGCTAGTTTCGTGTACCTATCCTGATCAGGGATCTCCTAATGCATGACCAGTTCGCCGAGTTGAAGGCATTTCTAACTTCAAGCCTTACTACTGCGTAGTATTTCTTTGTGCCCTCTCAGAATTTTCTCCCCAGTATTGCTTCAGTTGCTGTATCTATTACCACCTTTATAGAACCGACGCACAGTGCGGCATTTGAATGGAAATTTGGACAAAAATCGTTAGTTCAAATTCATGTGTACACTTTTTATTATTGCTGTTTAAATATTATAATGTACATATTATTTCATAAATATAAGATACAAAATCAAGAAAACAATTGAGTTAAGCTATAGTTATTCTGATAGTAAACTGCTATCATCGCTATCTTCAACCTCGGTATCACTTAAATCGATTCCATGAAATGTGGAACCATATACATTTTCTGAATCATTTAACAAATCTTCAGTTTCCAAGTACATACTTATCTCTGAGATATTCCTACCTGATTCCTGTGAAGAAATGTTTCTGTGGGTCGAAATTAAAGGACCAGAAGTAAGTAATAAAACATTTATAAGATCTGTGTTTGTCTGCTCCCTACTCATCTTACGCGTGTGATTTAATCGAATTTTTCTTCCTTCCTTATGTCAAGCCTCTAAAGCCTCTTCTGATAGAAGACCTATAGGCAAATCGAAGGAATCGATCACATCACATCCATGAACTAAGATTCTATGGACGCTGCTTCTCATATAATACCAATTATATAAACTTAGATATAAATCGTGTGTGTTTTTTAGTAAAACTTTAAACTGCTTAACATTTATTTTTATACCTGTCGATAAAACTCTTAAAATCGTGTGAAATTCGTTATTTAAATTTAGATCTATTCCTGCGATTTCCGAACTGATTTCACTATTGCTAAAAAACCGTCTTGCAGTATTACCGTCATTTGTGGACCCATATCCTGGTTTTGGCCTATCCACTAAGAGCCCCATATGAATTTTAAAAAGGTCTTACATTTTTTTTTTATTTACCGTAAATATTCTCTTATCTTCTGGTCCCCGTACTTGCCACATTTTCAATGGCAAACGATAAGAAATGTGGAGAAGGCATTTAAAACACCTTATCCAGGCATGCAAAGTAGATAAGCCAAAACGATAATGATCGGTATTGGGAAGTTTTGCAGAAACCGTAGTCAAATTCATTTCTTTTGGGGCCGGTCCATATATATAGCATTTAGCAGAACAATTAGTAAAAAAAAAAAAAAATATTTGGCGCAACAGCTCTTTAAAGTGCCAGGGCCTAGCTTCTCGCAACCACTCATGTTGTGTGCGTTATATTTTTCACACGAATGAAAGGGACCTACAGTTTAGTGCCGTATCCGAACGGCGATTTGAGAAGCTTTTTCGTGACAGCAATACTCTCGGATGTTTTTCAGACGCTCGCGAGAGGTGGGACCGTGAAAAAACTTTTTGGTATTTTCTGGGATTCGAACTTGGAACCTGATGCGTAGTGATCCGACACACTAACCACTTACGCCACGGCGCCCACGGAGATGGTCTTGGCAATACTTAATAACCATAGTATCGAAGAACAATTAGTGTCTGATAAAATATTACTTACACTTCCATCTAGCATTGTAAAATGTAATTCGTACTTAGCTAGCACAGTCTTACCGTCAAAGTTAATTCGATATGCAGATATTTCGTGAATAGCACTTTTTATTAACGACTCTTGTTCTCTTACTAATTGCTGATTCTCCTTCATAAAAATAAACTTAATAGGCCTGCAAAACAATGTGGATGAAGAACGCCGATTGACCCATAACACAGTTTTATTGTCATCTACTAACTTGAGAGGCACAAAAGCTACCAAGAACATAAATTCATCAGTTTGAGATGCGTTTTGCTTGAATTTCTATTTATAAAGGCTGAAGTGCCGTCAAATTCCCATTTGCAAATTAGCTTTAAGTCTGAGACGATTTCAATTACACTGATTTTTAAAATGCTTTTTAGGGTTATGTCTAATAGCTTCTGTAGGTTGACCTCGGCAGATATTTCACTTACAGACACATTTGGCAAAAAGATTTTCTTAGCTTGCCTCAGAGTCTTCGCAGATGGAAAATAGTTCTTTGAATGATTATTAATAAAACTGCGAAGAATGTTATACTTTCTTTCAGAAAGGTCAAGGTCAAAATATAAGGCAAGCACTTGATGAGAATTTAAAGTGGGCTGATATTGACTTCTTGATGTTGACCCCTTTGAAATATTGGAAGCAAAACTAAGTTCTTCAATGGAGCGCGAATTAACCAGATCTTGGACTCAACGTTTTCTCGTCTTCATCAATGCTTCTTCGAACCTTACTAAATGTCTTCCGTAACGATTTTCTCCCTGCGGATTGCCAGTGGATCTCGGTGGTATTGGTTGCACATCGCTAGCTGTTTCAATCAGTATAAATACTTCTTTTTGCACCCACGTTGAATGTGGCTTGCATAAATATTTTCGGTTTCTAGAGCAGTCTTTCCACTTTTTGATTAACGCTAAAAAATAAAGTTCGCCTACGTGTCTAATTTTCATATTCAAACCATCAGAACACTCATTTAAATTTAAAACGGATTTAAGTTTATGAATAACTTTGTTTAGTTTTTCTGAATTCGGACTTGAAATCCAATCGTCGAGAAAATCACAATTTCGAATCGTTGAATATTGCACTAGAAAAAAATTGACTGTTCCTAGGGTAGCAATTTGTCTTCTTCTTCCTTTTATCAGCGAGGCTATGATCCGAAAACAAGGGATCACAACCCTCCCACTTCACCGCATTTCTACTGATCCGCCTGTGGGGTTCGCCTATTTGACCTCAGAAAATATCGGCAGGCCTGCCGATTTTGGATCACTCGGTTACTGAGGCCAATGAAATGCCGATGTCGTCGCATTTGTCTGATCCAGGCGTTTATAGGCCTGCCTTTCCTACATCGCGATGTCTTTAGAACGTGCATAGATATTGCCTTTTTTACAGGGTTCAAATGATCTCTTCCTTGAACGTGGCAATACCAATGGTTTCCTTGATGTGAAAGCTTCCACGGATCTTCGAACTTCTTATTCGATCAAACTTTGTCACTCCTGCCTTCATGCGAAGCATCTTCATCTCAGCTGCCGTTAATTTACTCTCATGCTTTTTGTACATCGTCCAACATTGTGAACCGTATGTGAGCGCTGGACGTACAACTGCGGTGTAAAGCCTTCCTTTCAACTTAGGGGCATTTTTCTGTCACAAAAGATAGCGGAATTTTCTCGCCAATTCATCCACCCTACGCTTACACGATGATTGATGTCGTCATCACAAGTTGCTTTGCTATTGATCATAGATCCCAGATATTTGAACTTTTCGCACTTGGGAAGCACTGTTCCATTCAAATAAATGTCTGGAATAGGCCTGAGTGGATCAGAGAACGGGCAGCACAAGTACTCTGTCTTTTTTGAACTAATGCGATACCCATTTCCCTCCAAAACGTCCACCCACACATCAAGTGCTCGTTGCAGGGATGTAGGATCCTCACTTATGATGGCTCCATCGTCAGCAAAGAATAATTGATGTACCTTGGGGTCCATCACTTTACCTTCAAGCAGATAATCAAGGACTGTAATAAAGAGCAAAGGACTTAAAACGCTTCCCTGGTGTACCCCGACTTTGATTGGGAACTCTTCGGTTACTCCAGCGGGGCATCTTACTTTTGTCTTTGCTCCATCGTACATGTCCATAATCATCTGTACATAGGTTTCTGGAACCCCTCGATGTCTTAGCGCCACTCATATCAGATCTCGTGGTTGTCTGTCGAATGCCTTTTCAAAGTCAACCAATACAATATGCAAATCCCTTAAGGAATCACGATGTTTTTCCATTATGATCCTTATACTTTGGATTGCATCTGTGGTTGATTTACCCGAGACAAACCCGCACTGATCATCAGATAGCCGTATTATTTTTCGCAGTCGGCCACCTAATACCCGTTCAACGATCTTCATGGTGTGTGACATCAGCTTGATCGAACGGTAGTTATCACAGTTTCGCGTATCACCCTTTCCTTTGTATACAGGGAGGAGGTAACTTTCCCTCCATTCATTCGGCATTGGATCACCTCTCACGAATTTGGAGATGAGAATTCTGAGCCATCTGAACCCGATGTCTCCCATCTTTTTCTAGAACTCAGAGGGTATCTCGTCTGGTCCAACCGCTTTTCGTTTTTTGGAGTACTTGACCGCCTCACTAACTTCTTCGACTGTAATGTCGGGTATTTCTTCACAGTTAAGGGTGGCTCTTGGAAAGTATAGCCGGGGAAACTGTTCATTCAAAAGTTCTTCACAATACTCCCGCCACCTCTGCAGAATTTTGTCGTCATCCACAAGAAGCTGGCCATGAGCATTGCTAATGAACTTTGGCGAACGAATCTCCTGAGCATTCTTCCTTCTTTGGGCGGCTATTTTGAAGATAGTGGCACTCTTGTTCATATTGTGTCATCGCAGCTCCTGGATAGCCTGGTTTGCATCAGCAACCGGGGAAAATATTTTCTCCAGCTCCCGATACAGGCCCTCCGTACTCTCTGCTTGAAGCTGAGCGCACTTCTTCTTCGCTTTTTTCTTGCAGCATCTGTATTCCATTTCGAGGCGAGCTTTTTCGTCACTAGGGTAGCAATTTGTATCATACAAAAATTACATAGGCACAAAGTCTGATATATGGCTTGTGCTTAGCAATTTAATTTACAGGATATTTTGGGCCGAATTTTTTAAAAGCTTACTTAATATGAGATTTTTTTATTTTTTTATTAATGTTTTTTTTTAGAAATTCACCTAAAACCCCTATATATCCTAATTTATTAATATTTAGTGGTACCATTAGTAGCATTACACACCTTGTTCAAAATCCGACATGATTTCAGTTCCAAATTTTCAACTCACTAGATCACAAAACTACTTATTTACAGCAAGCCAAATTGAAACGAAACAGATTCCAATATTAGCGTTCCACTTAGTGCAGTGTTATCGCAAGTACCGTTATGTCTTAAGAGAAAACTTTTCTGGTTTTGTTTGACTAAATCATTTTCCTAGAACAATAAACCATCTATTAGTTAAAAGCGAACATTCATTTTTGATTTTTGTCCAAGGGCTGCCGCACTGTGCGACGGTAGAATCTGTTTGTCTGAAACGGTACCTGCCTATTCCTATCTCATGTAACTTGCCCCATAACGTTTTGGATGGCAGAATACGACAGTATTGATTTGCAAAGTAAGATTTCTTGGAATAAACTTCGTTAAGACAACCATGAAATCGTTGATACTTGAACTGACATTCCACCACCCAATAACCGAATCCATTACCACTTCATTATGCTACTATGTACGTGTTACGTTACTCTGGCCAGACTGTAGAGGTGAAATTTGAGATTTATCCGAAATACAGACGTGTCCGGGCTGCGTATAAATGTCCTGAGTAGAGCAGGCTGTGTTAAAAGAATATATCCCAAATATTTAATTTCCCAGGATATACTTTTTGAATATACATAATTCATGTAATTGTAAGAGTATAAAATCCGTCACATTTGAATATTGCATAGTAATTCTATCTACCACACAAATCTTACCCAATGAAAGACAAAGTTTTAACCCACTTTCCGTCTTGTTATATCATAAAATACATATTTAATTTTGTAGCAGCTTTTACCATAATTGCTGCACAAATAAACAGAAACAGTTGTCAAAGGACAAATAAATTGAAAGAACCGACGATCTGAATGGTTTAGAAATGAATTAATGACCCATTTATTGGTGGAACAATTATTTTATGAAATTCAAATTATAAATTAATACGTTTGACTTTATACTCGTACAGTCGTGTTTTTCATTATAAGTCTGAGGTGGTTTATTTTTAGAAACATTTATTGCCTTATTGACTTTCGGATTCCTTGCTATCACAGTTATTGTAAAATAAAAGGTTGTTTTCCACTTTGAGGTTGTTTGCTATTAAAATTCAATACCTACGACTCATTAATTTTGAAGTTTATTGCTTGCTTGCGATATGAAGCCACAGGACAAACATAAATTGCAACTTTTATGGGACCAAATTTTCAATGGAAACAAAACGTATTCTTTTCTTAAAGCTCTGACCTTTTCAAGGAAAGCAATCGCACAGTTTTCTACTGGAGAAAATTGTAAGGAATTATCTGATTGGATTTGGTGATTTGAATTTTAGGGCAATTTAAATTTAGGATACTCCCTTGGAGAATATCGCTGGAAGGGAAGGGAAGATCAAACTCGCACAAAATTCATGAGAAAGTACTTTTGGTTGAAAGTCATTATCGGGAGTACTTTTCCTATGTTATTTAATCCATTTGTGTTTTTATATTCTCTTAAAATACCTTCCTTTGGGAGCTTTAAAAAAACACCCTTCCTTCATTCACCGGAGAAGGTTAGTAGATGTCGATACTACTATATTTGGTTGATCTCCGAGAAAATAGGGATGTATATACTTAAATCCCGGACTCTCTTGAAGATTATCCACGCCTACGTGTCATCGCAGGCAATGTACATCAACTCCATTCAGCTCTTTCCTTGTCCTCGAGATTCTTCTTCGGCTGTTCTGTGCCACGTCATGCGAAGACCTTCCTTTTTCTGCCTTTTGGTTCTATTGCATGACTTGTCGGGCATGACTTGTCGGGCATGACTTGTCGTACTTAGAGTGTTACCTAGGGTTGCTATTAAAAAAAAAATACTAAGCGATTTTGGTACAATAAACGGGTTTTTAATTTATGTCACAAGAAAAATAAAGCAAATAAGTTATATAGAAATTTGGCGGATTGTGCGGTTTTGTTAACTAATTATCTTCGCCTTCAACGGCAATTCGATAGTCTTAACAAATTTTTATATAAAAATTATTTAATTCTTTCAGAATATAATTTGAAAAATATGTAATAGTAAAAGTTTTCGGAACTTTACTAATGGCTGGAAAAAATCGAACGGAATTCCAAATTGCATGCATTTTTCGCAGGTTACATCCTCTGACCTTCCCACTATTTGCAAACTTTTTGCTGATTTCTTTCAATCAGTTTATACTTCTAATTCCTTTCCGCAAAATGATGCTACATCATTCTCAAACAATTTCGCCAATATCGGAGGTTTAAACATAAGTCTTTTCTCCCTTTGTTTCTGCAAAATTCTGGGAAAGTAGAGGGCAGCCATGGTTCCATCAGCCATAGGCACACTTCTCCAGCATCTTGCAGAGACAACTAATATGGGATTGCCTTGGATGACCTTTTTACCATGAAGGAGAGGAGAAACGGGCAGTTTCTCCAACTATCAAGAGACGAATGAGATGAGCGGTGAGGGTGAGACCAGCGATGGCAAGGACGGTGTGTCCGCCTCTACAAGCTACCAGCCTTACAACGGGCACACTAAATACAAACAACACTGACTACAACGCAGTACAAACAATCAATGAGTAAACAGACGAGACATAGAGTCTGTTCCCACGAGCATAATCAACAAGAAACGCAACATCAACGTCACATGATACGTCACTGAGAGCGAACGAGGTGTCCCAGGATCCGCAAACGACCACAAACACATAATTCGGCGCAAGGGGACGAGGTGTCCCAATACCTACACACAGCAACTAAACATAATACATAAATACACCGCGAGGGGACAAGGCGTCCCAGAACACCGTAACCACATCATATAAACATATTCAACATCACGAACACAACCGAATACACGAAACCATCGACATCAAACACCATCAAACACAAACAAGACAAGCGGCAGCCCATGAATAAAGGATGGTTCGGACGGAACGAATCAATGGCCGAGAGCCCACCCTAACCCTCGACTCTATATGTGGAACGACACGTTAAAGGCTCGTCCCTTGTCCCCAAATCTGCGCGGAATTCTACCGGGTAGCTTAGTTTAATCGCGTAATTTGAATTTTACTCCTTGTTCTATTTTCTTCTGGTAGTTTAATTTTGTTGAGCGCAAGATGGCGTTTTAGGGCCCGTCCTGTACCTAGTCAGGTCACTTCTTTCTTTTTTTTAGTATTGGTGGGAGGGAACCCGCTTTAGTAATTTTAATTGATTATCTTTTTTTTCACTTTGTTGATTTTCTGAAATTGTTTAAACAAACAGAGCGAATGGGGAAGAAAAGCCGAAGTCATGCGAATTCGAGTCAGCGAAATGTGGCTGAAAATTGAGAGAACAATAGCGGCGGTTTAAGAGCGGTTGCATACTTACGCAAATAAGCGGAATATTGCATAGCAAGCTGCTCTTGAATCCAATAGCTGAATTTACGGGGATTCACGTATGTGTGATTGAAAGGCCCGAGGCTCGACTAGGCCTAGTATTCAGCGGGAGACCTCTCTTGGTTGACCAGCAAGAGATCTGGAAGTTTGTTGCGAAATAAAGAAAAGACATAGAGAATCAACGAAGTTGAAGTTTTTGTGTAGTGAATAGTAGAAGTGTTCCGTGTGTTGAGGAGAAAAGAAAATAAAAGTGAGGTAAACACAAAGAAGAACAGGAAAGGAGTGACTAGGACAAAGGTTACGAGATAAGGACGTAAGGATTACTGGTAGCAGATTAGTGGCCAGGACGAGGCCGATAACAGGACGAAGCTAGAACAAGGAGGATAAAAGAAGTTTTAGAAATTGTTTTTAAGTGCGTTCCGTGTAGGAGATTTTTTTTAATTATTGGTTGACCGGTAGGATTCCGTTTCATTTTTCTTTGAGATTTCCCGGTGAAAGTGGGACACGCGACCCGTAGTTTGTTTCGGTTAATTTGTTACGTGCCGTAACGTGCCATTTCAACGGCGATATTATTTCTATTGTCCGGGGATCTTTTTTCCTCTTCGAGGTTTTTTCTGATCCCCCGTAAATTACCTTTTGTCATTTTCTGTTTCTTAAATTAGATTTTGTTCATTAGATTACTTCTTTTCATTTAATAAATCGCCCGCTCAGAACGACCCCATATAAATTATGGACTCAGTGAGCCCTTAACGCGGTATATTAGAAAAGCCAATGCAATTTGTAACTTTGTTGGCTTTAATAGCAATAGAGATTTGCTTAAGAAACATTTATTAAGTATGTTAGTCCACACTGGTCGATGAACCTGCATAAGCTTTACTTAGCATTTTTTTCTTTATATGTACAGTAGAATTTCGGAAAGATGAATGAATAAAAAACAGGGCTCGTTCATCTTTTCGACATGTTCATCTTTTCGAGTATCAAATTTTATTTACTTATGTCCTGTATCCCCTTGTGGGTCCTAGGGCCTCTACTACGCCTACGCGCCATCGTGTATGGTTTCTGGCAATGTGTCTGAGTTCTCCCCAACTTTTCCACAAATGCCGTGCCTCCTTCTTGTCTGTTCTGCGCCATGTTCTCTTCGGACCGCCAGGTCTTCTGCCACCCCGAGTTAAAGGGTTCCATTGTATAGCATGATTCGCTATGGAACTGTTATCCTTTCGGAATGTGTGACCAATCCACTGCCACTTCCGTCGTTGGATGGTTGTGCCTATTGATTCCTGACTCGTTCTCTCGTAAAGGTGTCCGTTAGAGATACGATCGGACCAGAAAATCGTTAAGATATTGCGTAGGCACCTATTAACGAACGTTTGCAGCTTTCTGGTGATAGTAGTGGTCACTCTTCACGTACTGTAACGATATAACAGCACCGATTCAACGTTGGAGCGGAACAGTCTTAGCTTGGTGTTCAAACTGATTGCATTGCTTCGTCATATTTTGGACAACATCCCGAACGCGGACTTTGCTTTGGCGATCCTGTTGGCTATATCCAGTTCGGTTCCACCATCGGTCGAGACAATACTCCCAAGATACTGGAAATCCTCTACTCTCTCTACCGGTTGTCCAGCAGTGCATATTTGAGCCGATGAGTTGTTCCAAGGCTGATAATTTTAGTTTTTGCCGTATTAATTTTCAGCCCGACGACACCTGCCTCCCTCTCCACATCTGCTGTCATTTGGTGGAGGTCCATAATTCTGTGGGAGAGTAAGCATACATCGTCGGCGTAGTCAAGATGTTTTAGTTGAGATGTAAGAGCCCATCGAATTCCAACGTTTCCCGTCGATAAAGCTGCATGAAGCACATCACTAATCACCAATAGGAATAATATTGGTGAAAGGATACAGCCTTGTCTTACCCTACTTTGGATCTCAAATTCCTCAGACAACCACCCGCTGTGCAGAACGTGACATTTGGAGCCTTCATATGCAGCTTTGATAATAGCAATTAGTTTATTGGGAATACCTCTCCTGCGTAAGGCACGCCAAACAAACTCCCTGTTGACACTATCGAACGCCTTCTCAAAATCGATAAACAGCAGGTGGAGTGGCGATCGATATTCAACAAACTGCTCGATGATAATCCGCAAGGTGTTGATGTGGTCGACACAGAAGGACCCGGAGCGGAAACCTGCTTGTTCGGTATCGAGTGTGTCTTCGAGATGTTGTTTGATTCGCTCCAGTATGATTTTAGCTATTATCTTAGCCACAGCATGCAGCACGCAGATACTCCTCCAATTTCCGCACTCCATTAAATTTCTTTTCTTAGGAAGCTTGACGATCATTCCCTTTTTCCACTCGTTAGGAAAGCTCTCAGTTTCCCAAGCTCTCTCTATAAGTGGAAGCCGATGTTGTGGGTGCTGCTCGTAGGAGTTCAGCTAAAATACCGTCAAGTCCTACCGCCTTGTTGGTTTTGAGTTCTTTGATCGCGGCAGTGATCGGGAACTTTTCATCTCGGGCATCTCAGTCACATTTGGGAGCATATCGCTAGCGAATACGCGGCTCAAAACCGTAGCAAAATGCTCTTTCCATATCTTGAGCTGGTTCTCATCCGAAATGAGCGAGGAGCCGTCTAGGCTTTTCGCTTGGTGTTGGCTGGAGCTACGACCACCTGTCAACGGTCCTGCTGTCACACCTCCGTGCAGCTTCTCCTGCTTCTGTGGCAAGCGCGTTGATGTAGTTGCGCTTGTCGCGTCGCACGCTACGCTGAACTTCTCTCATCTTCATACGATATAGGGACTCTAGCTCGCTTCTCCCTGCCGTTGGAGAAGCTGCAACGCGAGCTTTCAGCTGTTTTCGTTCTTCATTCCGTCTCCAGATATCCTCGTAAAGCCACGTCCTATGTCTTCCCTGCGATCGACCGACAATTCCTTCAGCACCAGATGTAGAAACATTTTTCACAGCACACCAATGGTCTTCGATGGTTGCGGGCATTGAGCTGTTGATTGCTTCCACGCCTTGCGAAATGTGCTCCCTTAGTTGTTGGTGCACTAAGGGATCGCTAAGTCTATCGATGTTGAACCTGGCCGTGGGATCTTCGAACTGCAGCAGTGCGTAGTTGGAGAGTAGCTATCATAAGATGGTGATCACGTACTATCCCCACATCTGCCCCCCGCCTGTTTCGGACGTCCAGGAGACTACTTCTAAAGCGGCGGCTGATGGCAAAATAGTAAATTTGGTTGGAGGTTGATTGCCTGTCGTTGGAAACCCAGCTGACTTTGTGGCAGATCTGGTGCTCAAACATGGTGCCACCTATCACAAGGCGGTCGGCATTGCAGAAATCCACAAACCTTTCGCCGTTGTCATTGCGGTTGGCTAGTCCATATTTCCCGTTTACATGTTTGAGTCCGGAATCTGGCCGTCATAATCTTATCACCATGAAGCTGCCAGAAAATTATGCCCTTGCGTGCTGTTGTTGTAAGCAGCAGTCTGACTCCATATTCCTGCGGACTTCCGGATGGTCTTCCAGAATAGAGTAGTAAAGTGTTACGCGTTGGGGACTGGTACTCGTCCGCTTCTAACCATCTTATTTCACTTACCCCCAAAATATTCAGTTGATATCGCTCGAATTCTTTTTCCAATTGAAGGAATCTATCATTGCAAGGACCTTCGCTTCCCGAGTATCAACTTTTGGTTGAGAAGGAAGAACCAGTTAATACGTTCAAAGCATAAAAATATTAAATACAACAATTAATTTTTTTAAACACAAGCAAACAAAAAAGAAAATGGGGAAAAAACAATGTTATGTATAAGAAAATTTATTCAGAAGCGTTGTTAAAAAATTGATCCTGATTTGTCGCCCAGAAGAAAGTTGTTTTATCATAACCTTCTCTCTAATGTTTCTCAAGCTTAAAATTGTGGAAACGTGGCCTCACATTGCTGATGTTGATGGCTTGTGCTGGTTTGACGACATCGATAACCGTGTTTTCTACTACACTGCTCTGTGAAAATGCAAGGTCATCTTCAACATACCTGTGTGAGTGTAGGAAAACCACATCTTCATTCCACTCCCTTATACCATCAGACGTGCATTGAACTTTGAACGAGATGTTTTCTAAATAAATTCACTTCACACTCAGATGCAAACAAATGAGGGAACCATAAAATGCAAAGGCAAGCAGAAAAGCATCGCTTTCATAACTTAATAGTGTTTATATGAATTTACTACGAAGAACTTTATAACATAAAAAGAAAAAAAATTTGTTACGAGTAGAGCGTTCATCTTTTCGAGTATCCAAAATTCAACTTGTTCATCTTTTGGAACACTGTAATGGTGAAAATATTTCGTTCATCTTTCTGTGTAGTTCATCTTATAGAACAGTTCATCTTTCCGAGATTCTACTGTATTTGTAACGTAATAATTCGTAGTCTATTATTTGTATACTCTGAAATAAATTTAAATTGAAATCCGCTGCCACTTTGGCTTTTGCGTAATTACTTCTATATGGTTATGGTTCTCTAACAAATCTATTGATTTGAAATAAAATTAGACCAGAATACTCACAACGTGTTCCTTAGATAGCGCCTAATAAAAGTTTGCACTCTTTGGCTATGGTATTAAGGAGCGAGAGGTTTCCTTGAGTAGGCGGCAGGCCTCACGTATAACAAGAACTTCCGCCTGGAAGACGCTGAATAAATCGAGAAGCCGGTAAGACATGGAAATATTGAGGAAATCAATACAGTTCATTTTTAAAGCGTCGGTGAAGATTGTTGTTTCGAACTCTTTTATCACTTCGCCTATTTCCCACTCCCCCCTGGTTGGGAATCTGACCCTGACGTTATTTCTAAAGTTCACTGTGGGAGTTATATAGTCAGTTAGATTAGCTGCCAGATCTCATGGTAGCAGATTCGGGATGTTGTTGTGACCAGCACTCTTAGTCTGACCGCACTACATGATGATAGATAGATAATAAGAATATCGAGTGGTAAAAGGTACATTATTGCATTCAAGGCTTCGGTTGGACATGTTTTCATGATCCTTGTTGCGTCTATAGCCGCAGTTGTTTACACTCTGTTGATAAGTTTCATGTTGTACGCTTTCCTTAACGCAGGCCACCAGACTAGCGATCCATATGAAAATATGGGATGCACCACAGCAGTGTACATCCCACTTCTTACCAAAGGCTTTGCTGAAGGCATAGAAAGCCACGCAGGCTTTCTCTACCCGCAGCTCAAAGTTAAGCTTTCAGCTTAGTTTTGGACCAAGTACCACACCTAGGTACTTGGCACTGGATGATAAGGAGAGCAATTGTTTGTTAAGCCGTGGAGGCGCGAAGGTCGGTATTTTGGTTTAAGCGGTAAAGAGGAGCAGTTTAGTTTTGTTACGTTTAACGCTGAGTCCGCATCCAGTGGCCCAAGTGCTAATCTTGTCCAAGGCACTTTCCACAATCTGATGACTGATTTCTGAAGGAAACATCCCTGATACCAGTATTACCACATCATCCGAATGCGCGACAACCTTGACTCTATCTCTGTTAAGTCTATACCGGATTTTATTGATTACCATAAGCCACAGAAGAGGAGATAAGACCCCACCCTGAGGAGTTCCACTTACGACAGATATGGCGGAACTGCTGTTACCGACAGTCGATTGAACGATTCCAGTTTTTAGCTTAGGTTAGGTTAGGTTGAAGTGGCTGCCAGCTGAGAATCGCCAACACACTTATACCAATAATAGGTCCATTGTGATACCATATGGATCATGGGAGAAATTTTCTCCTACCTACTCGCTTAAACCATTTTAAGCTTCTATGAAGCGTAGAAGGCTCTTAATGTCGATGGTTTTCAGGTCACCTAAGTCATTGTAATAGGGGGCTCCTAGGTGAAGCTTCTTTCTACGGGGGAGAACTGGGCAGAAACAAAGGAGGTGAGGAATAGTTTCTTCATCTCCTTCATCCATGCAGCATCTACAGAAGGCGTTCGCAGAAAAGTCTAGCCTTTCAGCATACTTGCCTATTAGACAGTGTCCAGTGATGACACCTATTATAGCGCCGATATGCAATCTGTTGAGAGAAATCAAATTCTTAGAACGTTTTAGATCCAGTTTCGGCCAAATTTGTTTTGCCGCTATACATGTTGATCCACTTGTCCACCTAAGATTCGTACTCTCGATAGCATCCAGCTTAAATTTGAGTTTGCAAGTAGCGATTGGTATACCTAAGTAGCCTTTGTCCGGCAGAATAGGTATAGTTGTTCCTATTCTGGCGAGTTCATCGGCGTTACAATTTCCTGGAATTTGCCTATGCTCCTGCACCAAACACAGGTGAATATTAAACTGCTCAGCCACCTCCGCGAGAGACTAACGGCTGTCTAAAGCTACTAAGGTATTTATAGCGGTCGATTCCAAGGATTCGATTGCTGCTTGGCTGTCTGAAAAGAAGCGGATATTTCTAGCAGATATCCCGTTTTTCTTAAACCTTCTTTAATCGCCAAAATTTCCACCTGTAACACGCTACAATGATTTGGAAGACGGAAGGAGAGCTTAAGATTAAGCCTGTCAGAAAAAACACTCCACCAACTCCGTCCTTGGATTTTGAGCCATCAGTGAAGAAGTGGATTGAACAATCTTCAAAATTTAGACGTGGGGTGGTGTAGTTCGTATTTTCGGGAGAGAATTAATGGAAGCGTGGCCAACTTTTTTTCTTGAGCACTGTAAGGTAACTTTCAGGCGAACGGCTGAATAAGTTTTTAGCATAGTCTATATCCATTTGCTAATAAGCTCTTCTACATCCGTGCTGACGTTATTGAAAGCACCTTAAGCATCTAAGATTATAGCTAGGGTATATTGTTTGTAGTGAATTGTCTTTTCTATCGTTTGCACAACTTCATGGAGCGCCATCTCTATCGATCGCCCCTTAGTGCACGCATGCTGAGATTTGGATGGAAGGGATTTATCTAGGGTATTTCAAATGTTTGTGTCTAAGATATGTTCCAACGTATTTAAAAGAAAAGAGGATAAGTTGATGGGTCTCAAATTCTTTGCTGATTCATGAACGAGCTTTCCAGTTTTTGGAATAAACATAATACGAACACGTCTCCAGCTTATGGGAACGTGGTTTAGGAGAATACAGCTTATATGAATGTTTTTTCTTACTTTTTCTAAAAAATTATGGGACAGCCATGCATGTAGCGAATTTACATAAATAATTTACCACCGAAGCTAATAAAAGCAAAATACATCGTCCCCTATCTTCATCCATCGAAAACACTTGTTTAAAACTCTCAAGCTGTAATTACACGTGTTCATCTACCACGACACCCTCTTCGAAAACACATTCAAATTTACAAACCATTTTAATCAGGACAACCATATATCACATCGTAATCCAGAGAGTTTTAAATTTGTTCGCTGTCCAAAAAGTTTTAACATAATATCACTCACTTTGTTGAAGGGAAAAAAACTTTTCCCTGCCTTCTGTTTGCTCCTTACGTTTGTTCTCCCCATAAACTCCCCTCCATGGCTTTATTTTAATTTCATAAAATTTTATCGATGGCAATTTTATTCGAGGAGCACACTGAGAAGCATATGAATGTTACGTTAAATTACAAAACACACTCAATGCCTTTTCAATCCTCCCATCATTTGGGATTCTCTCCCTTGCTCGCCCTCAAAACAAAAAATGTAAATTTCTTTCCAAACAATCGAAAACGCTAACAGAAATGAAGGAGAAGAAAAATTGAGCAACAAATCTACATAAGTACACAATAGGGTAGGGACTTTCCCCAAAGTCCCTCTATACACTTTAACACATTTTATTGAAGCCCATTTGATGAAAAAGTTATTTTTTTTTTGCTACCCCTACCCCTAGCGCAATAATGGGCCGAGAATATTTTACAAAAAACGAAAGAAACTTCATTAACTAGCCTAAGGGTGGTGAAATAAACGTCTATCTCATTCGAAGTCCAGGTGGTGGTCCAAATCGGAAACCAAACATTTTTTTCTCCATCCCCCCCTGTTGAAGGGTGGATTTTTATATAGGTGCGAGTGGCAAATAAAAATAAAATCGTTGTAGTACCTGTGCAACACTCTGCCGATGTTATCGATGATATTATGGATATAAAGTATTGGATAGGGACTTGCTACCACCATCGCTACTAGTCCCAGGAGCAATTTGAACAAAAGCACCGCTAACAGGAGATAAATAGGTACTAAGAATGCCTTTCCAATCGAAATTAAGAAACATTCGTTTCACACAAAGATACAGAGATACACTCGTGGCAAGGAGTGGGGCACAGCAATTGTTTCAACAAAAGAGGCTTAATTTAGTATTTTGTCTTAAGTTTGTTGCCCAAGTGAATGCCAAGCGTGTTGAATTTAAATAATTGAAATTGTTGGACGAAGTTTGAGTTTTTTTTTTTTTTCTTTTTTGGTATTTTATTTTTGGTATTCCTGTGCGATAATGTAATGCTAAATCCCGAAAGTATTTAGGAGAGGAGAAGCGCGAACGATTTTATTCCTTTTAATGTATCCTGCAGAGGAGCCGTCATATACTTTGAGGCATTTTGTAGGGAATTAAGGCTTGAAATTGAAAAGGGTCACTGGGCGACGAGAACGACTACAACGAAGACAATGATGCTTTTCTAGAGATAGGGATTATTCACATAACAATTTCTCTCCTGCCAAATTGCCAATAATATAACTTTTTGGAGGAAGGGAAACTTCCTGGAGTTTTGTTACATTTTTTTCTTTGGGATTTCTTTAAGTACTTTTTTATTAACTTTGCGACAAGTTGACATCATTGAGGCTACAACGAGGAAAAAAATGTGAGATTCTTGTCTCTTTTCAAATAATTGTGGTATAGTCGCTGAAAGAGTCTTGTAAATATTCTCAAGAGCTCAAAGCAATTTTCGGTACTTATTCTGTGTTGGCTGCTGGGCGAATTGTAATAAAATGTGATAATGGGGAGGCTTTTTGCAGGCGACTTTGTCTATCAAAGGAGATATGTTAAATTAAGTTGGGTGTAAGTAGTCGTAGCTGGGAATATATGAAGTGCCACTTAAGTAGGCAAATAAGAAGGGCCTAATGAACTGTGTTCGAAAAATATATCTTCAGTCTATCGAGGGACTTGAAAAGTTGACCAAAAGAACAAGCTATTGCCCGGTCTTCAATTGTTATACAGAGTATGCACGTGGACTTCTGAGTGACAGTTATCATATAAATATGATTTTTTTTTCACCATCTTAATCTGATTTAGTTTGACTTGTAATACAGCTTGCGGTCATAATATGTTACGTATACATATAGTGGCAATGTGGGCAGTTGTTGAGTGGAAGGTTTTTGGTTCAAGTGTTGGTTAACATTTACAGAATAACTTGCTATATCTTAAGAATTCTTCTAGGTGACTAATAAACTAGCGTTATGATCCAGATTTAATATTTAATTTAGTAAACTAAAAGTTGAGGCTGGCAATAGTGTAGTAGGTAGTGTATTTGCTCGTTAACCGATGTGTGTAAGTTCAAGCCCAGCGGGGAACAGCAATCGTCAGCCACCTGAGTATAAAATGAAAAACGAATTACATCAACATTTTTTCAACCACTGCACCAAAGAAAGGTTCCTGCCTGGTAGTACAATGGACCGGAGAGCCTGAGTGTTCTGGCATTTGCGTTTCCTTATAAAAAAAAGAAAGAAAAAAGTGAACTAAAAGTTGAAATCATCTCTCTTCATCATCATCATCATCTAAGAGATGATTTACGAAGTTCAAGTCGGTATACAGCACCATTTTGTTGGTTAAAGTGTGTCTGCACCAGCGCATGTAGGAGCATTTTAACAAAGTTTTGGCAAAACTTCCAAGCTTATCCACCTATGGACGATGACGATGAAGAATACGTACCGCTCCATTAGGATCGGAAATAATTAACCCGATTCGAAGAAGTGACAGAAATACTTATACAAAATGGTCGTCTAATGGATAAATGAGGCAGAATCAAAGTAAATCCTATGAACAGGTTGCCACTAAATTCAGTTATAACTTTGTGGTAGCTAGGAACTTTGGTTACCAAAATGAAGATAGTTGATGTCTTACCTTTAAAAAGCAATTTGGTAGAAAGGCAATCTCACAAAAAAATAAATAAAAATGAATAAATCTGTACAAGACGCTGGTCATCCCAGTCAAACTGTGTGGTTTAGGGCTATGTAGAGGAGATGTTACCGGTTTGCGTTGGTAGATCGTTCCATAAACCTGTTGTTCGGCTTATAAACGAATCCCTATATTTGACAGTACGTCCGAAGTTAGGCTTAAGGGTGAATTGATGTGCATTCGAAGCATGACGGGTATTGCGGGTGAAGTTTTGAAGGGGAGGAATGCAACTAGATATTTCGCTGGAGCATTTTTTATAAAACAAAGCGATATAATAGGGAAAAACACGAGACACTACGATGTTCGAGTGAGACTATGGAGTTTATAATGTCTCTATCAGCTATTCGTTTTAACGCGCAGTTCTGTACCCTATCTACAATGTGCAGAACGGTCTTGGGTACACCAGACCAGATGTGGGCGTTATATTCCAGTTTTGGGCGGATGAATGTCTTATAGACGGAGGCCAGATCAGACGGGGTAAAATATTTTTTGCACCGCTTAAGGAATCCTAGATATTTTGCACCATTTTTGGCGACCTCGAATATGTTATCGTTCCATCGAAGACGGTTATTGATGCACATACCGAGAATGGCAAGTCTTTCGGATTCAGCGATACAAGTACCATTCATGAATAATGGCTGAGGGTCTTGGTTTCGCTTGAGAGACAAAAGACAGCATTGTGTTTTAGGGGGACCTGCATTGCGATTGATCGGGAAACTACTGACTGCCCAAAACTTGGCTTGGGCCAGTAGCGCAACAATCAAATTCGTGATGAAGTGCTTACTTTACCTCCTAGTGGTGGTCCCCGGGCAACTATACGTATAAACCCTTATACGTATAGGCCAAAATTGTAAGTGCGGGTTGTCTAGGGCCTTGATTCTAGGCTAGGTAACGTGGGCCAGCAACCTGCGTTACTGAAACCAGCTCGCTACTGAAACCGACACTATGCCTCGGATAAGGACTGATCACATGTTGACGACTTTTGGCTATTGTACCCGGACAAAGATAGGTTTCTGGAATGTAAAGACGCTCCTCGACTCGGGAAGAGAAGGTCCTTACAATGCCAGATTCCTCCAACTGGAAAATGAATTCATGCGATATAAACTGGACATTTTGGGGGTAAGTGAAGTAAGATGGTTAGAAGCGGGCGAGTACCAGTCTCCAACGTGTAACACTGTACTACTCTATTCTGGAAGACCATCCGGAAGTCCGCGAGAATATGGAGTCGGACTACTGCTAACAACAACAGCACGCAAGGGCCTGGTTTCCTGGCAGCCTCATGGTGATAGGATTTTGACGGCCAGATTCCGGACTAGAGTACGACGTGTCACCATCATACAGTGTTACGCCCCAACGAATAGTTCGTCTGAGGACGAAAAGGAGAGCTTCTACAATCTCTTAAGCGCCGTCTTCAACACAACACCAAATGGAGACATTGTCATAGTGATGGGGGATTTGAATGCCAAGGTAGGTAGCGACAATGAAGGGCTCAAGCATGTAATCGGGAAACATGGTCTAGGCAACCGCAATGACAACGGCGAAAGATTTGTGGATTTCTGCAATGCCAACCGCCTTGTGATAGGTGGCACCATGTTTGAGCACAAGACCTGCCACAAAGTCAGCTGGGTTTCCAACGACAGGCAAGCAACCTTCAACCAAATTGACCATTTTGCTATCAGCCGCCGCTTTAGAAGCAGTCTTCTGGACGTCCGAAACAGACGAGGGGCAGATGTGGGGATAGTACGTGATCACCATCTTATGATAGCTACTCTCCAACTACGCACTGCTGCAGTTCGAAGATCCCACGACAACACAAGAATGCCCAGGTTCAACATCGATAGACTTAGTGATCCCTCAGTGCGCCAACAATTAAGGGAGCACTTTTCGCAAGGTATGGAAGCAATCAGCAGCTCAATGCCCGCAACCATCCAAGACCATTGGTGTGCTGTGAAAAATGTTTTTACATCTGGTGCTGAAAGAATTGTCGGTCGATCGCAGGGAAGACATAGGGCGTTGCTTTCCGAGGATACCTGGAGTAGGATTGACGAACGAAAACAGCTAAAAGCTCGCGTTGCAGCTACCCCAGCAGCAGGGAGAAGCGAGCTAGAGTCCCTATATCGCATGAAGATGAGAGAAGTTCAGCGTAGCGTACGGCGTGACAAGCGCAACTACATCAACGCGCTGGCTACAGAAGCAGAAGAAGCTGCACGGAGGTGCGACAGCAGGACTGTCTACAGAATCACGAAAGAGCTGACAGGTGGTCGCAGCTCCAGCCAATACCCAGTGAAAAGCCTAGACGGTTCCTTGCTCATTTCGGATGAGGACCAGCTCAAGAGATGGAAAGAGCATTTTGCTACGGTTTTGAACCGTGTATTCGCTAGCGATATGCTCTCAAATCAGACTGAGATGTCCGAGGTGAGAAGTTCCCGAATACGCACCACGACTCCCAGTAAAGATGAGATCATTACCGCGATCAAGGCACTCAAAACCAACAAGGCGGTAGGACTTGACGGTATTCCAGCACAGCTCTTACGAGCAGCGCCAACAACATCGGCTGAGCTTCTGCTTCCACTTATAGATAGAGCTTGGGAAGCTGAGAGCTTTCCTAATGAGTGGAAAAAGGGAATGATCGTCAAGCTTCCTAAGAAAGGAAATTTATTGGAGTGCGGAAACTGGAGGGATATCTGCGTGCTGCCTGCTGTAGCTAAGATAATAGCTAAAATCATCCTTGAGCGAATCAAACAACATCTCGAAGACACACTCGATGCCGAACAAGCAGGTTTCCGCTCTGGATCCTGCTGTGCCGACCACATCAACACCCTGCGGATTATCATCGAACAGTGTGTTGAATATCGATCGCCACTGCACCTGCTGTTCATCGATTTTGAGAAGGCGTTCGATAGTGTCAACAGGGAGTTTATTTGGCGTGCCTTACGCAGGAGAGGCATTCCCGATAAACTAATTGCTATTATCAGAGCTACATATGAAGGCTCCAAATGTCACGTTCTGCACAGGGGGAGGTTGTCTGAGGAATTTGAGATCCAAAGTGAGGTAAGACAAGGCTGTATCCTTTCACCAATATTATTCCTATTGGTGATTAGTGATGTGCTTCATGCAGCTTTGTCGACGGGAAACGGAGGAATTCGATGGGCTCTTACATCTCAACTGAAACATCTTGACTACGCAGACGATGTATGCTTACTCTCCCACAGAATTATGGACCTCCACCAAATGACAGCAGATGTGGAGAGGGAGGCAGGTGTCGTCGGGCTGAAAATCAATACGACAAAAACTAAAATTATCAGCCTTGGAACTAACTCATCGGCTCTAATATGCATGCTGGACAACCGGTAGAAAGAGTCGAGGATTTCCAGTATCTTGGGAGTATTGTCTCGACCGATGGTGGAACCGAACTGGATATAACCAACAGGATCGCCAAAGCAAAGTCCGCGTTCGGGATGTTGTCCAAAATATGGCGAAGCAATGCAATCAGTTTGAGCACCAAAATAAGACTGTTCCGCTCCAACGTTGAATCCGTGCTGCTATTTGGTTGCAGCACGTGGAGAGTGACCACTACTATCACCAGAAAGCTGCAAACGTTCGTTAATAGGTGTCTGCGCAATATCTTAAGGATTTTCTGGCCCAATCGTATCTCTAACGAACACCTTTACGAGAGAACGGGTCAGGAACCAATAGGCACAACCATCCAACGGCGGAAGTGGCAGTGGATTGGTCACACGTTCCGAAAGGGTGACAGTTCCATAGCGAACCATGCTATGCAATGGAACCATCTAACTCAGGATGGCAGAAGACCTGGCGGTCCGCGGAAAACATGGCGCAGAACAGTCGAGAAGGAGGCACGGCAGTTAGGGAAAAGTTGGGGAGAACTCAGATACATTGCCAGGACCCACAAGGGGATACAGGACATAAGTATTGTGTTTTAGATGCATTAAATTTCAGTCTATGGATTAAACTCGATATGGTTAAGCTGTCCATGTCGGAATTTAGTGAGTTTAACATACGTTAACGTTCCTCTTCTACGGCCGAAAAGCAGGGACGCGAGTTAGGAAACGAATATGAAAAACTAAGGGTGCTTATAAAAATGAGGAAGAGAGTCGGAGACAAATGGAGCCCTGGGGAACACCATCATTTATATGGTGAATTGCAAACTTGAAGCCATCCAAGACAACCTCTATTGGTCGGCCCGAAAGGTAATTTTTAATCCGTTGAAGAAGAATCTCATCGATGCCATATACATGCATTTTGATAAAAGAGCCTGATGCCAAACTCTGAGTATGTACATACATATAAACTTACTCGCACATCAGGCTCCGATGAACTTGCTGAAACTAAAGACACAGTAGGATGCTTAATATCAATGCGCTTATTTAATTTCGGTGTACTGGTACTAGAGCTCCCGCTAGGAAATTGCATTTGCAACGCAATATTACCAATAGCAACTTCGCAATTGTAACCTCTGTGCTGCTATACACCAACCAAACTTCCAAACCAAAGCAGCAATAGCAACTTCGCAAGTAGTTGCTGCTACACATCAACCAACTAAACTAATAAACCAACTGCAACTGCGATAGCAGCAATAGCAAGATAGCAAGTAAAACCAGTATGTTGCTATATACCAATCAACCAAGCTTTCAAACCAGGTGCGACTGCGATTTGCAAACTTATGAGTTGGTTTGGTGCTTGTTGGTGTATCATAAAAAGGTTTGCGCACACATGTTTGAAAAGACAATTGGATGAGACGTTCAGCAGATATCGTTCAAAAAGGGTGATTTAGTTTTATAATTTATTATAGCTTTTATTCTTCACGTTTTTCGTATGAGATAAACACACATTTGTGTGTAGTGCTTGAAAAATTAAACTGTGACTCGTGAGTAGAAGCCACACAAGTTATCTGTAGTAATTCATTAGCAATATGAGTTTATTTATAAGAATTGTTAACAGGTTGCGAATGCGAATTTTCATTAGCAGTGAATGATTAGCTGGTTGCGATTGTTTGCCCATCTCTAATAGAAAGGGTTGAACGAAAATTCGTCCGTTACCTATAATAAAAACTGTTTTCGAACTATTGTGAATATGATAAGAGATTAAGACTCTTTAAGATTTTTTCATTATTTGTACAAAGCTTAATCACTACATACATACATACATATATACATTTTCAATGCCCCGCTAATCCTTCATGAGGGTCGCCGGGGTAGGATGCTCAGGTGGACCCTCCAATCTTTTTGATCCTCTGCTATTGACTCCAACTCATCAGGAGGAATCCCAAGATTGCTCCAGGGGAGATGTCGAACTTTATCCAACCATCCACATATTTCTAGGCCTACCTGCGAGTCGCCTACCTGATAGCACGACTTGGGAGCCGGTCTACGGGCATGTGCACTACCTGACTACGTTTCGTTCTCAGAAGTAGCTGCTTTGGTGCTGCGCACTCGATCCCTATGAGTTATTCCAGCAACAACGCGAAGGAACCTCATTTCGGCAGCTTGTATCCGCGATCTTACTCTTTCGGTCACTACCCAAATCTTATGACCAAAGATTACTCACTAGTGAAACTAATTTATGGTATATAGTTCCAGGAAAAATATCTTCTTCCTTCCCAAACAGGCAATTATTGCAAACATTTATACCACCGCGAACGCGCACAAATCTTTTTTTTTGGAATCACCTGTTATTCGGATGCAAACATACCATAATCGTTATTTTTCCTCATTTGATGTACTTAATTTTGATTGCAGTGAACGACATGTTAGACTTCAACTTCTGAGAAAACTGTACCTACTCACACTTCCTCATTCCCGTTCTTTTAATCCTAATAGTTTGTCTTTCCTTTTTTATTTTTCTTTACTCACATTTCCTCTTTCTAATTTCTTATTAGTTTGATCTTATTTCTTTCATTTATTTTTCACCACTTTTTGTACTATTTTATGTATACTCGCGATTCTTATTTAAAATTAAATCTTATAGATAGTAAGATAGATAGCCCACAAATTGAATTCAAATCTTAATACAATGTTTTGAGTAGCTTTTAAAAGGTTTACTCAACTGTTAGTTACCTACTGAAATAAAGAAAAATATAAATATATATTATTGTGAGGAAAGAAGGAAATACCTCTGATAAAACTCGTTCTGAGGCGAGTTGGGATGATATAGCGTCCTTACCAATCGATTTTCTCTCCCTCCTCCAAGGACGTCGTTCAATTTGCTGGAGCACTTCCCATAAAAATCTTTAATCACACCACGTGCGCTCCGAGTTTTTCATATGGATATTATTAATAAAATAAGATGGCAATATCCCTTTTAAACTTAGTGATGAAGTATAAAAATATTTCCACTTTCCATACTCTTGCATGTTAATTTTTTTTTAAATTTGAAGCAAATGATCCGCTGAACTTTCTTTAACTTTTAGTCTCAAACAAAGCACCAAGTTATCACGGTTCTCCATCATAATTTTGATATTATCAATATTTTCACATTTCTTTACGAGTCATCGGGGAACTATTTATACGTCTAACAAAACATAACTTATAACGATGGTACTTTAACTATACAATCTTATTCTGACCTTGTTAGGTCATATTTAGGTAGATACACTCCAACGAACTTAATCCATTTTGATAAAATAAGAATAAACAATTCATGCATACAATTTCTATTGATTTAGTCTTGCAAGTCCGACAAAGTTCGATAGATTCCATGAAGTGGAATGGCCCACTTAAGCCGATCATGGCATCACATCTGATTGCAAATATCTAAAACAACATTTGCCACTTCTGCTCTAATTCCCAATTCCAATCTCATATATCGATATAATACAACACACCCGCCCACATATAGACTGTCATTCAAATCACTCATTACTGAGACGAAATTCTTCCCCCGAAGTGCGTACATGTATAATCCAAGTCCCAATTAACGACTTTGTTGTTGGGATTTCGTTACAATTCACTCAGATATAACTATAAATTACTTTCCGGTCCATTTGATTCCATTAATATTTAATGAAAAAAAAAAAGGAAGTCGTATCCTTGTATCTGCGAGTATGTCACCCCTCATTGGATATTCAATTCCATCGCAATGGGACACGATTGATGTGACGATTGACGGTCATCATCTTTCACGCATTTACGGATGAATTCAGAATATGCTTTAGGAATTACAAATGTCTTAATTGACGGATATACACATGGTACTTGGGGTAGAGAATCGTCTAGCATGGCGCCTGATGTCATCAGCATTATCATCATTATCAGTGTGAGTATACATAATTAAGATATGTCCTGAAGGATATTGAAAAGAAACTAGGTCAGAAAAATAGCTTCTTGTGCAGCGTCAACTGTATTTGATTTGCTCGCCACATAGCACGGGGAATTATATGTCGTCATTTCTGACCAAGCTATCTGTAGACGCTTAATCGTCATAAGGATCCCCTGTGATTGTTTCAAATGTCTTTTCTGCAGAATTGGAAGTGGGGAATAGATATAACTCATGTTGCCGTCACTGAAATCATCATCATTGGGAAGAAGTATACTTCCGTGTGGATCGGAGTCCTGGGTAAATATGAAATCAAAGCAGATGTCAAGACAATAATTTATACCGCATTCGTGTCACGTTACTCCATGATTTCATATTTTCTATTTCCAGAACACCCACCGTCCTCTAGTGTTTTAGGTGCAAAACTTGTATGTATGCCAAGATAAATATATTCTACTATCCCAACTGTATTAGAGGTTTAAGGCGGGTAAGTGTGGAATTGCTTTTTCCTCCTGAATAAAGGATTTCAGGACACCATAGTGTTTTTTTTGTGGATAATTTCATCATTTTCCATCTATCTTTCTAAATAGTATGCTCGATTTCACAGGGGCTCACCGCACAGTGGTCTACTGTGTCTTCGAAACGTAAGAACAACGTTATTGTCTACTAGGTACTTTCAAATAGCATTTGCCTTTGGATCCCCTTTTTACCCCGAAAATGTGTGTTCCTCAGATGGGCAGTAAAAGAAAAAAAAAAAAACCCAAAATTTAAATATTTCTGCATCCACATTTTTATTTTATTTTTCCTTTTTTTTTTTCCTATAGTGGGTTGGTTGTTATATGTATGTTTCATTGGCGCACTGCAATGCAGTAGAATATACTTTGTTTTCATTTTTGTTGGTTATGAGGGGAGTTTCTTCCGCCAAAAATGGTTTGAGGGAATTTCGAGTGATTTAAATGAAATGAAATTTGTATTCACAAAAAAAATGATAAGAAGAAGAAGAAGCGGAGAAGGAAATAAATAAAACAGAAATTTGTGTTCTTTGTGTTGACGGAATGCAAAAACAGTCTATTAGGCCTGGAATTTGACTACACACACAGTGCTACTGTCGTATCTACTGCTTAATAACTCAGTGGGTTGTTGGAGTTTTTCTCTCTTTTTTTGGTTTCGAGGAACCAGATGTTCAATGTCTGCAAGTTGGTTTATTAAAATTAAATTTAATTTACTGGTACTGGTGCAGAAGAACGATGGTAAGGCATCCATCCGTTGCGGTGCGTAGAAGGGCATCCATTTTTGTATTTTTTTTTGTTGGATTAAGTGGATAATGTGATAAACTCCGCAAAAGATTGAATTATGAAGTGAAATAAGTTACCGAAGTGAAGGAAATAATTTATGAATTAGAAGAGATTTATAGCAACAGTTAATTGCGAATCGTTTCTTTATGGAAAAGTTTGTGTGTGGATAAATTTTATGGAGAGAATGTTGAGTAAATTTTTAAGGGGTTTCGGTGGTCCATCCAGGGCATTGAGGCACTTCCAATTATCTTTTTCTTAGTATGTTTCATTGTATCCTCCATTTTAGTCTTGTTTAAGCAGAAAACAGTTTTGCTATAATATCGGAAATACACAGAACGGATTTTCTCTCGTCAAATTACTATGCATTTTGGCTTGGGTTATATTTGTAAATGTTTAATTATCAGGGCTTTGTCGAAATAAAGAGAAAACAATGCACCACGTGCCCAATAGCAGAGGTCACCATCCAAGTATTACGGGAGCTATTCCAATCATCGACCATCGACCAAACCACGACCTCTAACACTTTTAAAAGATGCAGCTTATCGAAAGTTAATTTAAGCTTTTACTGGTTGTAATGACGTTTGTAGTAGAGAGTGAAATACGTTCTTCATAAATTTTAGCTAGGAGGTGACAAGATTTTGTTTAATATTGTAGCATCCACAGAAAGCAAATGTGGATATCCTAAGTTCCAACCAAGTAGATACTTACGGATCCATAATGGCAGAGCATGGGTTAACATCATTTATCAATAAACCTACCAGACCTGGTTCCAACACTTGTCTCGACCATGTATTTGGTCGTTTTAAGAATTTGGCAACTAATCTGTGTACTGCTGTTAACTTTGACTTACAACTTATCGATCAAGCATCCACTTAATTCTGCTTTAAAAAACCGCTTGAACCATCTGTGCCAAACAATTAATAAGGACATCACAATCTGCCGTAATAGTCACTTTCAAAGCAGAATAAGCAATGCACGAGGCATTCTTAAAAAAGAATGGGAAGTTGTCAATAGTATACTTAATCGTAACATAAGAATCATAGCGCATCTGTTGTACTTAAAAGTGAAAACATTACTGCTACAGATCATGTTGAAGTAGCTAATGAGTTCAATAAATACTTTGCCTCGGTGGGGCAATCATCTTTTTCTAATGATCCTCCAAAATCATGCAGTTGTTGTAATACAACAGGTCTTGCTGTATTACAAATACAAATATTTGGCGCAACAGCTCTTTAAAGTACCAGGGCCTAGCTTCTCTCAACCACTCATGTTGTGTGCGTTATATTTATCACACGAATGCTGTATTGTCCCCTGTAAAAAGCAGCTTCTTTTTTGAACCCATTACAGGATTTGAGCTATTGAAAATAATAAACTCCCTCAACAATTCGAATTCATGTGGCAACGATGGAATTTCCAACGTCGTCTTGAAAAAAATAGCCTTCAATGTTGTTGATATTTTTAGCAAGAAGATGAAGATGGAATCTTAGAATATTTTTTCCAATCAAAACATGCACTTACAATCGAGACTTTTTTAAAAAAGATTTCATACCCCCCTTCTATCTTCGAAAGAACTAGACCTAGAAATGTAAGAGTAAATTAAGCTAATAGATCATCTTTGGATTTGTAAGAGCAACTACGCCCAATTTATATTACTTCAATAATCTGTCGGCATTTTTTGTATATGCATTCAGTTTTTATTTCGACAGTCGTCCTGAAGGAGCAATTCAGAGAGATATACATATGTGCAACACCTAACTTTTCAGTAACGTATTACAGTTAAAAAAATTCACCAATAATTGAGAAGCTATAAGATACACTTACGTTATATCTTCTTTCATGATACTTACAGTTGTTGATATTCGATATTGTTCGGTGAAATTAAGAGCAATTCAATTCCCAAAATTTCATCGTATTTCCTATTTACATCTTTTTTTTAGTCAAAACTATCAACGATAGCATGTACGAGTATCTCCGACCGTTTATGAGAGCTGGAAAATAATGGCATTATATTTGCAAGCCTCCGATGCATTTCAACGCTCAGGAGAACATTCATCCAAAAATATTCTATACATAAACTTTCATTGTAACGTAATAGAAGTAAAAGCATCATAATTGAACTGCAAATGGACTTCCACTCAGTACCCACCGCACATTTGTTTTCTCAATGCATTACGCTTTATCACCTACCAAAGTTCAATCGCTTGAAACTAAATCAGACAAGGGGACAAATACACACACACAGTCGTATACCTATTTGGTTTGGATTGAAGTGGAAAGTCAACTTTCAAAAACATCCATACCTATTGCTTCCACTCAGGCGATAACTGATACGTAATTTTTTTCTTAGACCATTTGTGGGTTTTAAGCTAAATAGTTTTTTTTTTGTGGCAAGCATGAATTTTATATCTATTTACAGACGAATTTATTCAAGGAAAAAACTACTTTCAATAAAAGCTCATAAAAAATATACCCACTTGTATGCAACATCAAACGGCAAGTGTCTCTGTGGAAGGCTACACAATAAAAAGCAGAAACAACTGCATGGTCATGCTGAGACAAATTATATACATGTGCAATCTTTTTCTGTAGCTTTTTTATAACAACAACTTGAAGCAAAACTTCAACAAACTACAAAGGGATTCTGGTAGAAAAAAATTATTCAACTTACCTTTGTTATCAAAGAAAACATAACTTGAAAGAAATATTTGTCAGAACCTTGAAAAGTTCTCGTTAGTCAAAGTTTTCAAACCAAACTTACATATGTACATAAATAAACATAATAAGTGATAGTTGTATCCTTCAGTCTACTGTTCGATATGCACATTGGAGTGTCAGTGAATTGAAAAGTATTGTACTCGAACGTACATAATATTAAAGTTCTGATGCAGAAAATGCTCTACATTGATGAACACTATTTAACCCTTGTGTAGGTGTCAAGGTACCTGGGTACTTTTCCAACATAATTTGACAAAAAAAAGTGTTCCATCACAGCCACTTTGTCAGTATTTTCAGTACCTTCCTAAAAAACATTTCTGTGTTGAATGTGCTATTTAGGCCGAAAATCGAGCCATATGTTTGTTCTGTAGTATTTTTTTGTTGACATGATCTCGAATATGACATCAAAGTACTTGGGTACTGCCATAGATTATGTACTGAAATGCATGCGAATCCGACTGCTCACATCACATAAAAAGCCACGAGAAGTCGCTGGTAAACTTAGAAACATCCTGCACCAAAGAAGGAACAGACAAAAGATAAAGGGAGAAGCTTTATTTGAAATAACAAGCAATTAACTATCCACCGGAAACCCAAAGTAATTAGAAGATAACATTTGAATATTTTGTTTATGCAGCTGCAAGTCAAAAAGCTCTTAGTGTATATGCATCGTTCAATTCCAATCATTCGGATAGGCTACCAAAGGTATGGAAATCAACTGGCCAAGAGTTGTAGGTGTTCTCTTTATGGCCGGCGTGCATCATTCAAGTGGAGAGCCCACATCGATTTTTTGGGATTCCGACCCTGTCACCCATTTTCTTGCTGCAATATCTCGTCACCGATATTCTGCAATTAAGCGCTTTATACGCTTCGATAATGTGCATACTAAAGCTGATCGACTATTTACTGATAAAGCCGCCCCAATTCGTGATTTTTGGAACCTAATGATGAACAGTTGCATAAAAACTACAAACCATCAGCAGACATCGCTGTCGATGAATAGCTGTTTCCGTACAGAAGCCGTTCTAAGCTTACGCAGTAAATACCCTCAAAACCAGCCAAATATGGCATGAAGGTTTGGTGGGCTTGCGATGCGTCAAACTATTAGCCACTGCTTGGTAAACCCTTTACTGGAGAAAGCGTTGTAAAGAGGTTGATGCGAAGGTACAAGAGATCAGGCCGCAATGAAATCACCGACAATTTGTTCATTAGTTTGGACCTCGCCAAATACCTTCCCGCTAAAAACGCAACTGACTGCATTTTACACGACAAAACGCAGAACCAAACGGTGGCCGCTCGCCATGTTCTACAATTTGCTCGATGTCTACGGCCTAGTAGCCTATGCCGTGTATTCTTTCAACAACCCGGACATCACCGCGACTAATAAATGGAGGTTGTTTCTCACCAACATTGCTAGGCAACTCATGCTGCCAGGTATAGAAGAGCGGTCGAAAATTCCGAAAGTAATGGCCAACTTTTCCACGTCGCATTGTATCCAGTCAACGCTCGGTAAGACGATTCATCCCCCAATGGCTACTCTACCTACATCGGAACGCTGAGCAGACGAAAACCTTGTGTTCAAAGGTACCAGCCACCTTTGCGTTTCAGGTCGTAAACGCAAAACACGCGAGGAGTGCATACGGTGCACAAAGCCGGTATGCGATCAGTACTGCAAAAATTTAGCAAAATGCCTCGATTGTGTCGCTGTCGATCCACAGTTGCTGCCAAAGCTGATCGGGTAGTCACATCTGTATTACTTATTTCTTTTCAAATAAAAAAATTATGAAAATCTGTAATTTTTTAACATACAAACAACTGCTTTGAAAAAATGCATGTTTTTTTCTCTTACAATGAATTTTTTTTTATGTAATTCACAAATCAGCACATAATTACCATACAAAATATACTGCGGTACCTGGGTACCATGGCACTCTTAAGTGTAATTTTTGTTGCCGCTCACACTAGGGTTAAATGTAAATTTAAGAGGCTGATAGTATTCGAAGCTCCCAAAACTCCCTTTTAACTTATTTTCTATCCCTTTGTAGGTTTCGGTTGAAAACTTAAATATGCCGATAAGTACAGAGTAAACTAAAGTGGAAGCCAAATATCTAGGAGTAGGTTAGGGTTAGGTTAAAGTGGCTGCCAGCTGAGAATCGCCAATATACTTAGACCAATAATAGGTCTATTGTGGTACTACGTGGATCATGGGAGAAAACTTCTCTTCCAACTCGCTTAAACCATTTTGAGCTTCTTGTGAAGCATAGGAGGCTCTTAATATCAGTATTTATCAGGTCGCCTAATATATCTAGGGGTAACTCTAGACTAGAACCTCACCTGGCGGACATATCTAGATAAAATTACATCAAAGGCGACTAAATGCAATACAAAAAATGGAGTCCCAAGCCCAAAATGATTCACTGGACCTACCTTACCATCGTCATTCCCCTAATTAAAATGCCTCACTAATATGGTGGGAAAGAATCGAGCAAGTTCATGCTCGAACTACCAGTCTGGGGGCAAACGCACTACGTGACCAAACCATCAAGGCATGGATCGCTCCGTTCGGAGAAGTAGCTGCGTAACATTGAGCGCCTCGCATACTCTGGTGTTGCGCACTCAATTCCTATGAGTTATTCCAGCAACACCGCGAAAGAACCTCATTTCGGCAGCTTGTATCCGCGATTTTATTCTTTCGGTCACTACCCAAATTTCATGACCATAGACGAGAGTTGGAATGTACATCGACTTAAACCGATAGCTTAGCTTGAACAATAAGTTCGGCCTTGTTTATAACAGATTGGCCAAGCTCTCTCAAAATTGATCCAGCCTGACCAATTCTACAGATAACTCGGTATTGCTCTTCCCATCACTCGTGAATAAGACCCCGAGGTACTTAAACTTATCCACCTGCTCCAATGGGACTCCACTAACACGCAGAGTGCACTGAATGAGTGAATCCCTCTTTACCTAAAGCCTTGAGCATTTCTGGTCGGATTTCATCCACATCAGCATATTTGCCAACTTTTAGCGTTTTGATCGCCAAAGCTGCTTCCTCTACCGTAGGACTACTTTCCGCCCAACTCTCGACCATGGGTCTGTCACTTTCGATGCCCTGTTCGAGATTAAGCAATTCTGAAAAGTGCTCGCTCCATTTGCGTGGGATGTCCTCCTCATTGGAAAGAAGTGCCGAGTCTTTAGATTTGATTCCTTCAACAATGTTTAACTTTTTTCCTCTGAGTCGGCGAACGGTCTGCCGAAACATCTTATTTGTCGATCTTTGGTCACGTTCCAATTTTTCGCCAAACTCCTTCCAAGACTGTTCCATCGCTGTTTTCACAGCTAATTTGCAAGTTCTTCGCGCCTCAGTGTACCGATTTCGAGAATCGGAGTTCCCCAAGTAAATCCACACCTTAGAGGCTCTCTTCTTCCCTCTGATAGCTTCTTGAACTCCTTGCGTTTTAAACCAAGCAGTTCTTTCCTCACCACCAGCCACCACACCAAGCCTCTTCAATCTACAAACATCCTCCGCAGAGGCAATAACCGCTGTTGAAAACAGTTGCCATTCTTCCTCTAAACTTGATGGAACACTTGGAATTCGTTCAAACTTTAAGATGTTTGCCGCGCAAATATGAAGGTTCTATGAAGGTTCTAAACAAAATTCCGCTGCTTATCGCATCAGCAGTACGTATGTGTGTATCTAACTTCATGCCCAGAAAAATAAACCTGAATCATTCCTTCAAAATCAGCATTCTAACTGAAACTTGTTGGAAAACCTCCAGTTCCCTCATATGGATCGACAAATTAACTGGTACACCGATGGCTCAAAAATGGCAGATGTAGCATTAGGTCACCTCTATGTTTCATGCAGAGGTCAATACTATAGTGCTATGTACCAGAGAGTGCATCAGAAGAGGCATCAGAAGATTACATATAGCCACGCAGCTCCAGAAGCTCTCAAACCTTTGAGTTCTGAGTTTAAATTAATTTAGTCATTATATTAATTAGTCATTACCCTCAGGCACCTTGCTGCACACTACACCCTCTCACTCACTTGGGTCCCTGGCCACAACTGAGATTACTGATGAACTGGCCCTCGCTCCCAACTCAAATTAATTGGTCTGGAACCTTTCAAAATGAGCGAAATAAAAAATGAGCTAGATCATTGGAAACAACGCGAAAAGCGCTCATACTGGGACCGAGAAATAGGTCTAAGGTACGCAAAGAGATTTATTGATCTCTCCAGTAAAAGATCGGAAAAAATTCTAGCAATGAACGAACATAATACAAAGGTTTTAACAGACTTCCTTACTGGTCATTGATGTCTCAAATACCACCTTAAGAAAATTCGCATTAGTCAATCTGACACTTGCAGACTATGTCTTTACTTCTCATTGTGTATCTTTAACATATCACTTGCGTTACATTGCATATGTGAGCGTTTTTGTGTAACTGTGCCTATCTTCTCCAGTGTTTGTACGATTCTCATTTCTAGCTGCTGCTCGTTCCTCCACACGTAGTTGTTGCAGATTGCTGGTGATGATCTCATTCGCTGTATTCCAGGCTTCATTCGTTGTCAGCATGAATCTTATAAGTCCTCTCGGAGTCACTTGGCCGCCAATTTCTCTCTCTAGTATGTTTTGGCCGTCGTATACATCCGGCATTCCATTAAAATATATTTCGCGTTCTGGATTTTGCCCTCGTAGTGCGGGCATACTGCATCTACGTGTTTGTATTTGTAGAGATATTCTCGGAAGCATCCGTCCCCTGATAGGAACTGTGTCATGTAGAAGTTTACTTCTCCGTGTTTTCAGCTAATCCATTCCTCTACGTTGGGGATCAGCATATTGGTCCATCTTCCTTTTGATGTGGTGTTCCATCTCTGTTGCCATTCTTCTTGTATGACCTCGATGGTTGCCGCGGACTTTTTATTTCCAAATCGCTAATAGCCTCCGCGGACACCGTCCGAAAAGCACAACACACTCTTAACGATGCGATTCTATGGGCCAAGTTCCCCCGTCTCATGTACGTTATCCTGTACATCGCTTGTGCCCATATGGCAGACGGGTATAGGATCGACTTGCTTATCGCTGCTAGCAGATTTCTAATTGGCTGATCACTTGTAGGTCGAATTACTTTGTTTGGGGTCCTGTAGAACCCTCTTATCACACCACCTTAAAAAAAAAGAAAACTGAGGCGGATTAGATTTAGTGACAATGAGTGTTTTGTTAACATACCACAAGGGGAAATACCATGAATACCGCGATCATCTGCAAGCTTTTAGTACGGTTGGTGGTTAATAAGCAACAAGTCTTGCCCATTTACTGATATCAATTTTTTTCTAGTGAGCGTTCATAACAGCTTTAATGTCACAACAAAATTTGCATTCGTATACACTCGTAGATACTCGTACATATGTAGGTACTACCTATGTCTGGTCAGAAAAAAAAGTTCCTTTTTGCAGAACGTAATATCCGTTCCCTGTTATCAAAATGCTTGCACTTGCCGATATCCGGGATATGTTTTCCTTTAGTACATATATTGTTATCCTTTGCAAGTACAGCAGCAGTGCTACAATCCA
The DNA here is from genome assembly GCA_945910035.1 of Brachypalpus laphriformis. Taxonomy (NCBI): domain Eukaryota; kingdom Metazoa; phylum Arthropoda; class Insecta; order Diptera; family Syrphidae; genus Brachypalpus; species Brachypalpus laphriformis. The sequence continues at coordinate 163,519,210 of OX246755.1, read as the reverse complement.
ACTGGTCTACTGCAGTCCTTCCGGTAGTTTTGCAGTTGTACTGTATAGCGAATTCATGTAGCTTCATGTCCCTACACAAGATATGACTGGTCCGCATTCATACCAATTGCAAAATTTCCATTTTGGTATCCTGATGCAATTCGTTTAGCCTTGTAGTCCATTCGCAAGAATGTCCTTTTCCCTTTTAGCTACGTGTTGCTGTTGTGTCCATATTGGCACGCCAGTTGCGGGCAGTTAAAAACTAGTACCTTTGGTGATTATATTGACACATAGGTTTATTGCTTTGAGGACAATATGATTTGAAGCGATACATTTTTTTTGTGCTTGTGTATATAATTTATGCATCTATGCAGATTTTTTTTCCAGGTATGTGGCCAGGCCCAAATGGCGTGTAGGCACTGCGACCAGAACGATATATTGTGCCAAGTGGCATTTTTTAGGGTAGCAGTATTTCTACTTTCCTTATGAAAGCTATAAGTATGGCTGTGAAGGAGATCTTTAAGTCCATTGCAGATACGAGTATAATCTCCTTCACGAAAGTACTTCTCCTAATTCCATACAGAGCTACACACTCACATAGTATATATTTTGCGGTTTCGTCCTCTTCTAGGCGGAGGCGGGAGATGATATCCTCCGAGATGCTCATTTTGTTGATGTGGTAGAGTATATCAACTGCTTTTCTTTTCGGAAGGATTGGAGAGCTCTTTTAGCTTGTCTGAAACCTTGGGAGTTATTCCAGTGAGAAATGCACATGCTGCGTACCCAACTCTTGAGGGTATATTTAAAGGCGAAATCAGATATTCCGCAAAAAGGTTTAGGTCCAGTGAACAACTCAGAGGAGCTTAATCTGGCTAGCAGGTCTGCAGTTTCGTTACCGCCAACGCCTACATGACCCGGTACCTACCACAGTTTTACTTTATTATGTTGGACAAAGCTTTGTAAGCTGTCGAAGCAGCTTAGAACTGATTTTGAACTGTTCAAGTTGGGGGATCAGCGCTTTAAGAGGCGCTTTGTTGTCGGTGAGTATGTGGACAGGGCACCTTTGATGCCTGAGTGCAAGTTTATGTACGCGCAAGTCTCAAAGCGTAGAGCTCGGCCTGGAAAACACTGGGACTCTTCCCAAATGATTTAGAAATTTTACAATTGGGTCCACATGCACCGGCGTCAACTCCTAAATACATTTTTGATCCTTCGGTATACCACGCAATTCCTTTGGGTCAAGCAAACGGTCCGCCATTATTCCACATATCATGGCTTGGGATCTCAATCTCAAACTTTCTACCAAATTAGAGTGACTGAGACGTTAAGTCAGATACAGTGCTGAGTATGTCTAGCTCGGGGAAGTCGATTAATATGATAAATCCATGAGATCCGCATGATACCATGTACCATTAACACCCGACTTTTGAAGACTAATGGCACTGCGAATTGCTACTTTCTATGAATATATGTAACGGAGTACGTCCGATTATGGCTTCTATGGCTGTTGTGGGACAGGTATGCATAGTACTTGTGATTCCGAGAAATTTAGTCCTTTGAACGATGAACAGAGTCACATTATATCAGAAAAGGTAACAGTGCAAGTCTTTTAAATACTGAGAAATTTCTGAATGAACATGTACTCCAATTTGGGATGGCAATGGTTTAGTAACGTCGTTAATTGCCACGCTACTGCTTCACAGTTCAAATCTTGATGTGAGCAAGTATTTATTTATTTCTCATGAAATATATCAGTCAGTCCGATCAATTGCGAAAGCTTCTGTAAACACTACTGCGAAGGCATAATACTGGCAGTAGCTTGGTTATATGGCGGAAAAAATTGTGCGCTCTGTTGGATGATTGATTTGCTTATGACATCGGTGGTCGCGAAAAAAATACTGTGAATCAGAAGCAAAGACAAAAAATAACAAAAATCTCCCCAGCTACCTGGACGTCAGCTCCAGAATTTCTTTGAAGCATAAACAACTGAACTTCAAACCACTACACCAAATCGTTCTCTCTCTTTCTCTCTCTCTCTCTCTCTCCCTATGCTTTCCATCATTTCCCCTTTTCCAACTAAAGAACCATAGCCGTGTATACCGATGGATCCAAAATGGAAATGATTGTCGTCGCAGGCATCTTCTCAGAAATTCTTGATATCTCCCTGTCAGTCAGGCTTCTGAACTACAGCAACGTTTTCCAGGCCGAGGTCCTAGCAGTGACAATAGCGACCCATGAGACTGCAATGAAGACAATACCACGTGGGGATGCTACCTTTTTCATCGATAGCCAGGCAGCGATTAAAGCAATATCTGCTATAGAAATAAAATCGAAGCCTGTGAAGTGTTGTAGAGAAGAGCTCAATATTTTTTGGAACACAGCACAATATAGAGCTCTGCTGGGTTCCTGGACATGAAGGCATACCAAAGAATGAGAAAGTCGACGAACTGGCTAGAGGAGGTATAGCACTAAACTCGAACCAATCCGACCCCTCAGTGTACATCCCGCCTTGCATACTCAAACTTGAGGCAGGAAATAAAGCCCTAACGGAGACAAAGGTCCTCTCTAGATACTTGTATCGTCACGAGGAAACCAATAAGCTCATGCAGAGGGATAGAAAATCACTCTCTACTTTTATTGCAGTTATTATGGGGCACAACACTATGTGATACCACATGAAAAAGTTACGTGTGACGAAGGAGGAGCTGCGGCGATGTGGAGGTTGACGAGGACACAACCCACTTTCGCCAGGCTTCGACCACCTTAGAAATAGATATCTTGGACAATACTTCTTTAAAGATTTAGAAGAATTCTCCAACAGACCGATCATCGACATCGCAAACTTCATCAAATACTCTGCATGGTTCGTATCTCGGGCACAGTAAGTACTATATGCTTTCTACTACGCTACCTACAGATACGTTTATTTTTTCTTCACGAGGAAGGGATTTTTCTTTTCTATCTTCTTTTACCCAATGGAAATCACAATGGGTCTATACTGACCTGAGTTTGGTGTTGAGGATTTCCGTCCCTACACCAGCCCATTAACTTAACCTAACCTATTTATTCTTTCCAACACCTGCACTGTGTGTAAATATGTTAAGGCTATTCATAACCTCTTGTGTGGGTGCAAATTATAAAAAAAAATTTATACACTGGGAGTATTTTAACCAACAATTTGTGGTCCTCAATGTGCTTTCGATTATAATCTAAATCGTTTTAGGCATAACTTCAAATTTCCAGTACCAACAAATTCTCACTCAACTAAGAAAATCGATTCAAATGATGGTAATTCAATAACAATCGAAGAAAAGTTTAATAAACCCTACCCTTCATGTCAGATACTTTACTTGAAAGCTGTGCTGGTTACCTTCCCTCTTATACCCCCTGATATTTCTGAACCACTGCTTTAATGGAAACAACCATCAAGCTTACATATCGCATCCTGCTACTTAAAGTTTGTTGCAGATGAAGATCGATATGATAGTGCATCAGTCGGCAGGTTTGCCTTCCTTTTGAAACAGTACACGTACAATCTGTTCATAAGGCCTACGTTTATCGGACACAACAAAGGAGACCAGTTCTGTCGAGCGTAGTGCAGTCAGTCATAATGTATGCAGCAGTAATATGGGCCAAAACAGTGACAATTAAGACGTACGCTAAAAAGATTAACTCCGTCAACGACGCTGTTCCAATACGTCCGTCACAAGTGTTCGAAGGTATAGATGCATGGATACAAACCTATCTGTTTGTTCACGTGAGATACAAATATCAGATCTCCATACGACCCATAGTTTCAAAGAATTATTGAAATCGATAATTTCTTGCAAAAAGTACCTATCGCGATCCGTAGAAACAAAACAAATTGATAGAAATGTACCTAGAATCCGAACCCACCTCAGATATGAGTTCTCAATCCCAATATTTTCAATTCTTCTCTGTTCTGAGAAATAGCTTTTCGGTTATGGTGTAGGAATGTATGGTGGTTCTACTTAAAAAGAAGAACTCAATTAGCACGAGGTGCTGTTTTGAAACCACAATCTCATGTACCCTGGATGTGACGGTCTGCTGGTGGGGAGTCTCTAGATCCAACCCGTGGAGTTTAATAAGATTATTAATTCTTCAATATTTTTCTCTGAGACACAAGGTCTGGCCTTAGCTAGTGTGAGACTGTCGCATAAATTGTGAATAAGTGTTTCTTTTTTAGTTGCGACATTACAACTCCGACAGTATTTGTTGTGTGAGATGCCTAGTTTAACTGCGTGGTGTCCTATAGGTCGGTTAGGGCGTATTCCGTGGTTTTTTCTTTCTTTGAACATTGGTAGCAATACTTCGTTCCTACTGCAGTTCACCGTGACCGCCTAACTTGCGGAAGGCGTATGTCTGTGAATATATTGAAAATTAAAACCAGCGATAGTAGTAAGTTAGTTGGTTAAGTAGGTCTTACGTTGGCGAAACCATAATTTTGTAAAATTTTAAGTAAACAATTTTACTTAGTTAAAGTAAGGTTAGGTTGAAGTGGTTTCAGGCTTACGCCAACCACTTAGACCAAAGATAGGTCCGTTGTGATAAGGGGTTCATGTAATCCCTTTCTTCTCGTTAGAAAAATTTTGAACTTCTGACGAAGCATAAGAGGCTCCTAATATCTGTGTTTATCATGAGCTTGGCAGTGATACCGCTACTAAACATGGTTCTGTATAACTCGTCTCTATGCACACTATCATAGGCAACTTTGAATGTACTCGTACATTTGTTTTCAGTGGTTTGGAAAGCATTTACTTTGTAAACTTGATTTAATATAAGTGAAAAATGTTCGCTGGAGGTAAGTAGAGATCTTTAAAACGATGATGGTGCGGTTGGCTTTATCCCTTCGCTACTACAAAAGTTAATGTTCAAAATCGTAGGATTTGGTAATTCATGTCTTCATCATTTCTCCAGTTTTCGGAATATTAGATGAATAGAAATCATTCTTTATAGACGCCGTTCAACCAAACCACAATGTCTCAATCAGGAATTCGCAGACGTGCTCAAATCAAAATTATTTTTCTCAGATAATAAAGTTGATAGGCCCAGTCGGCTGGTTCATTTAAACGAAATGTGTTTTCGTTAATGCCATTCTGTCTACGTTTTCTTTTGATGTTTCTATGTGACGGGGTGTTATCCACCCTTTTTCTCACATGCGCCCATAAAGACTTATTTTTAGACATAATCGCAAGTAAAAAACTCTTTAACTGTGTTGTATATTCTGTTGCTGGACAAATGAAGAAGAAAAGATACTTTATAGATTCTGCTATAAATCTGTCAATTCCCTTTAAAAACTAAGTTATGGTCTCTATTCTCAACTATCCTTGCGTTGTCGCTGAAAATAAGCAATTTCCCCATATTCATTTTAGAACAAAGTAGGCCATCGAGTTAAAACAACACAAAGCTAAATCTCCCAGACAAATACACCGAAAGGCAACAAAGAGACGTATAAAACGCTTAAAAATATATCATTTCCCGACTATTTGCCTTCAAGACTTGGGGCAGATAAAAGTATGAAAATAATTGTTTTATATCCTCAATTTAAACAAATTGCCATCAGTCTTTCTTGTCTGCATTTGTGTGTGTCTTTTATTATAGCGCATAGTACTATACGTTCTCTCTTTGACAGTTATAGCGCTATTTAAATGTGTGTCCTAAAGGGGGGGCCTTGACTTTTTCCCCCTTTTTGTTTGCCGTCTCGTTATTTCCTTTGCCTCGTCTGTATACATAGTTGAAGGCACCATTAAAGGATTACACTTAATTGCAATAATGTCAGTCTGGGTTTAGAAAAATAGAGGAAGAACCCGAGGGAAAGCATTTTATTGTACCGTGTAATGGGTGTTTTTCTTGAATCAATAAGCCTAGACTTAGAAGTGAGGAAGAAATGCGTGACTTGGAAAATACTTGGGTAATTATTCGAAGTGAAAATGTTGCGTATACGCCATACACCCTAACATAATGTGTGTAATTAAAATTCAGCTGCATTTTGTCCATAAATTAAAAAGGAGAGTAACTGTAACTGCGTGTAGTCAATTAAGGCTACTTAGGTTGAGTGATTAATTGCACCTCATTCAAACATGTGGAGTATATTGCCGGTTTTCTTTTGTACTCGTACATGCTTCATTTGAATGCTTCCATATATAGCATTGTTATGGCGCAGCTAAAAAAAATCTTCACTGATTTTCATACCATTCCAGATACTTCTTCTGCCTTGGAGTAAAAATAAGAAGAAGACGAAGAAACGTACATTTTTACTGACTATAATAAAATTTATTTAGGTGGTCCAGACGAATGATCGTAAAAATGTTTACGACTAAAGAAATAATCCTTTTTATTCCAACACGTCCATAAATAGGTGCTGAGGAAATTTCCTGCGGACCACCATAATCTAGAAGAAACTTTATTGATATCACAATAATGATAACATCGGCAAGGAATCAAAAGGGAGTATAGAAAGAATGGACATTAGAATTTATCATAATAAAAAATATTTATGATAATAAGATTTCGAAAAATGGCTTTATTTAAACATTTCAGTCGTTAACTTTTTAAGGGGACTTTGAATATTTTAAGCTAGATATCGCCTATTTCAAGGAGCACAGCTTCAAGCACACGAAAACAAGCAATCTCTTCGCATATTCCATAAGAAGATGTTGAGTCAATAAGATGCTAGGAAATCGTTTTTAAAAAAAAATTTAAATGGTTGCAATCAGTAGAACCAACCGCAGATGGGCTCATTATATCAAATATTATGTTGCAATAAAACCTTGTGAGGGGGGTAGTTAATTGACTGACCCAATCACCGGAAATATATAAATATATATAATTGTTTTAATAATAATAATTTTGCTCTTAATTCTTTTCATAAGAGGTGGAAGGGTTGAGAACGTAATGCAGTAGTTAATGAGATGCGTAAGCGGACTCAACAGGGAAGAAAGAATGAGTTTTATAAATCCAAGTGGTGTGCCATCAACACCAATAGCATCAGATTTAAGCGCTTGAATAATTTCAACCACATTACTCTTTGTCACCACTTTAAGTTCAAAGGGATCTTGAGATTCCCTAAGCAGCGCTCTAATCGGCACGAAATTGGATGGACAGAAAATAATCACAAAGAGCATTGGGGTCGAGTGCCCAATTTAACGTTTTCCTTTTGCCAATACCAGTATCCCACAAAGCTGTTTCGAGGAGAGTTGCCCATGTAGCTTCGACGGAAAGAAATTTCTTTTCGCTAATCGCGTTCTTGAAGTAGCCCGGTTTCTCGCCGGCAGGTATATTAACCAACTATCTGGGCATTGATTGTTTCTCCATTTATGATACTGCTTACGACGTTGCCCTATTGATGCCTGTACTTCGGAAGTGAACCAAGGACACTTTTGATTACCAACGCGAACTGCCTTAAGAGGGACATACATCTCGAACAGCCCGCCAATACATGACTGTATACAATACAGTTTATCATCAACATTTGCATTCGAATGAAAACCAAGTGAGCTGATTGTAATCTCTAAACTGAAAAGTATTTGGAATGAAAAAATTCCATATCATATGAGCAAAAAATACTCGTAGCAACATGATCTGAGATCGCATCAAGAAGTAGCACATTAGAAAGATTCGCTACAATCAAAAGGTCTCGCAAGCTTGGGGTATCATTTGGCTAATAGCGAGTGGGATATATGTTGTTCATTATAAACAGCCCCTTTGCAGAAAGTGCATTAAGCAATCGAGACGAAAATGAGTCAGCTTTCAACAAATTCACGTTAAAATTTGCACGAACAATAACATTGTACAATATTTCTCTTTAGCAATGCTAGGAATATATTTGTGTACTTATTTGGAACAAAAAGCACAAACTTCCTTAGTTGCGCACCTTGTGGTCCTAAGTGGTATGCTTGGACAATCCTGCTGCCGTCGGTTCACTCATGAGTCGTGACGGAATGTATTCGTTGTATGGCTACTTCGGGATTATCACAGTCCGCTCTATGGGCAAGTTTGGAAAAAAAAATCAATCTGTTTTATGGGCGGACACGGCACTTTTCATTGTTTAATCGGCGGACACAGAAAATCCAATCCGCCTTAAGGGCGAACACGGCAGAGCCAAATCCGCTTTACTTCTGACCAGAAATGCTACTCTTAGATGAAGAGAAATCTATTTAGAACGTTGGGCTGGCTACGGTCATTAACCAATCCGAAACTCGCGATGTAATTTATGTATCTTGGGGTCCGTCACTTTAACTTCAAGGAGATAGTCAAGGACTGTAATAAGGGAGAAAGGACTTAATACGTTTCCCTGGTGCACCCCGACTTTGATTGAGAACTCTTCGGTTACTCCAGCGGGACATCTTACTCTTATCTTTGCCCCTTTGTGCATGTCCATGCTCACATATACATAGGTTTCTGGAATACCTCGATGCCTTAGCGCCAAACATATCAGATCTCGTGGTTGTCTGTGGAATGCCTTTTCAAAGTCAATCAATACAATATGAAAATCCGTTAAGGAATCACGACGTTTTTCTATTATGATTCTTACACTTTAGATTGCATCTGTGGTTGATTTACCCGCGACAAACCGGCACTCGTCATCAGATAGCCGTACTATTTTCCGCAGTCGGGTACCTAATACCTGCTCAACGATCTTCATGGTGGGTGTGTGACATCAGCTTGATCGAATGGTACTTATCACAGTTTTACGTATCACTCTTCCCTTTGTATTCAGGAAGAATGTAGCTTTCCCTCCATTGATTCGGCATTCGATCTCTTCTCATAAATTTAGAGATGAGAATTTTGAGCCACCTGAACCCGATGTCTCTCATCTTTTTTCAGAACTCAGAGAGCATCTCGTCTGGCCTAACCCCTTTTCGTTTTTTATAGTATTTGACCGCCTCACTAACTTCTTCGACTATAATGTCAGGTATTTCTTCACGGTTAGGGGTGGCTCTTGGAAAGTATAGCCGGGGAAACTGTTCATTCAAAAGTTCTTCACAATACTGCCACCACCTCTGCAGAATTTTGTCATCATCCACAAGAACCTGCCCATGAGCATTGTTAATGCACTTCAGCAAAAGAATCTCCTGAGCACTCCTTCTTCTTTGGGCGGCTATTTTGAAGATAGTGGCACTCTTGTTCATACTGTGTCTTCGCAGCTCCTGGATAGCCTGGTTTGCATCAGCAACCGGGGAAAATATTTTCTCCAGCTCCCGATACAGGCCCTCCGTACTCTCTGCTTGAAGCTGGGCGCACTTCTTCTTCGCTTTTTCTTGCAGCATCTGTATTCCATTTAGAGGCGAGCTTTTTCGTCATTATTATTAGAGGGGCACTTTGACCAAGCTTTGAAAGCCGCTTTCTTCTCATTTATCACTTTCTTAGCTTCATCACTCCACCACCATGTTTCTTTGGCGTGTTGATGGTGGCCTTTTGAAGCTCCTAGCAGTGATTTGGCCTTATTTAAGCAAGTTCGCTGTAGGGAATCCCACATATTTTGTGCTCTGCACTCTTCATCCTCAGCTCCGTTGATGGTGTGAGAGAGATAATTTTTCATTACGAAAACAAAAGCTTCGCCTTTTTCTTTGTCCAGATTGTACCACTTGATTTTCTCAGAGACCCTTGTTTGTTTGCTTTTCTTTGGTGTCTTCATAAAAAAAATTTCTGTTAGCAGGAGACGGTGTTGCCGAGCGATTGCCTCACCCAGGATCACTTTGCAATCTTTTACCCGGGGCTTCATGAAACTGTCTACCAAATGGTAGTCAATCTGAGTTTCATCTCCACCACTGCTGTAAGTGATCAGGTGTCGGCTTTGTTTGATGAACATGGTATTTAACACGATAAGACCGTGTGATTTGCACATGCTTAGGATGCCTTCACCAGGAAGGTTCCTGGTGCCATATCCTAGTCCTCCATGGCAGTCTTCATAGTCTTCGTGTGATTTCCCGACATGTCCATTCAAATCTCCTCCAACAAATAGAAATTCTTCCTTTGGGATGTTCTTAAGGAGATTGTGGAAATCTAGCCAAAATGCATCTTTATCTCTCTGATTGTACCCATCGTGGGAAGCATATGCACTGACAATATTCCACACCTCTCCTTGTATTACTAGTTTGAGAGACATCAAACGGTCGCTGGACTTCGAAATGCTCAAGACGTTACCAAGTAGCTCTGCCGCAAGGATGATACCGATTCCGTTCTTAGACTTTTCCGTTCCGTAGTAGAACATCTTGTAATCTTTCGTCCTAACGTCCAAGAAACGCGCCCGATTCCCGGTGTTTTTCCATTTCGTCTCTTGGACACACAAGATGTCCACGCGCCTTCTATTCATCATCTCTTTCATCTCGTAACTTCGACCGGTCATGCTTCCAACGTTCCAACTCACGACCCTCAAATTTCAAAATTTCAAATTTCAAACTGTTTCATTATTTGCTAGCCCCGGAATCCATATAGCTCTGACCTGAATATTTCTGCTCGGTCCAGGATCAGTACCATGCACAGCATAGGTAGTGCCTTTCCTTTTAGCAAGTATTACCATAATGATACAGTTTGCAATATTATTGCAATGGAGTTTGTTGTCGTCCTATTTTATTATAGTTTTTTATCTTTCTTCTATGACATCGGTGATCTATGGTCGTGTCAACCCACGGACTCGCATGCACACTTGTAGGAGAGTTCTTAGGGTGATGTATGTAGCGCTGGGCTCACTTGAGTGTCATATTGCCTAGATTTGATTTGTCCCCTTAGTCGACTTTTACGACAAGCGCTATTTTGCTGGGGGGCACTGCAGTGATATTATAAACCCGTCCCTGCACGAGGAAAGATTTTCATCTACCCTCGTAAAGAAAAGAAAAAAATGTCCTACTCACAAATGAAGTATTGTAGAATAGAACAGACAAAACTAGATTTTAACACCAAACCTACAACACTTTTCAAAGTCTGGTTATATGGGTTGCAAAGCCGGAAAACTTTAATGTGCGGATGTTTCACTAACATTTTGTAGTTAAATACGCTGCAAACTATTGTATCGACTATATATCGTTACCATCCAGGCCCGGATATATAACACTTTTAAAATCGAAAACCAAATAGTTAAGAGTACTTTTGTTTCCTTTTTTGTAAAAGAAGCTCTTCAACGGATATAGTGCTGCATTCGAAAGGACATATTGTCAACCAGAAAACACCCGATAAGGCAATCTGCATAAGTGCACTGTTCAGGTATTCTTCAGTACATAAAATCCAAATCGATTCTGAAATTAACTATTAACCCACAGAATAGCGTAATAAAATTGTACTAAAAATAGCAATTTCACATCAAAATAACTAGCAGCAATCACCATGGACTACAGCATAACTATGTACATATTGTGGCACACACTGGGGCAATTACGAACCCATTGCGTCGAACAGGGGACAATGTCACGTATCGGATGCAAAACGAAAAAAGGATAATGCAAAATAATTTGGAACGTGATGCCCTATATTCTGATAGTTTCCTCTTTTTGAAAGTTTTGGTAAATGGTTCTCTTCAATCTGCGGAACCATCAAAATGTGCACTAAAAATACGTTTAAAGAATAAATATGTACTCATTTTGTTAGCTTAGCCATTCAGAGTACTCTACAAAAATATTCATTTTCCCAACTGTACCACTGCTATCATTACATTTCTGGTATTATCTCAAGCGATAATAAAATGCGATCATCCATGTATAATACTTCCTCAAGATTCTGCTTTAAACAGTTCCTTTCGTTCCCCAAAGTGAAAGTCTTATAATTCCTTATGCACATCTGTCGAAAGCATAATGTCCTTCGTAAAGTATTTTTCTTACTCTCCCTTCAGCTTTTTGTATAAAAAAGGAACTAGTCAAAAAGAAAACTCCTTATTTTGCATCCAATTTATATACTGCATTTCCGCAGGAATTTCAAGGACTTCACATTATGCTCCTTAGTGCATTAGGCAAAAATAAAAAAAAAATTATAAAACTTTGTTGAAAATTTCATGCAAATAGTTGGAGTATAATCTGTGAGATTTATTTCACCGGACTGTGGACCTTACAAGGATTTGGAAAAAAGTATCTATATCCAGGGATGGTAATTTGAATAGTGCAGAATCGGAAAACAAATTCCTAACAAATCAAACTATTGACATATTGCATATCTTGACATTTTGCTATTCGGGCGATCCTTTTTTTGTTTGACTGTATGTGAAATCAAATTGACTTTAAAAGTGTTGTAATAGACGATAAAACACATACGAAAATAATAATTCATCCAACAATAGCTGGAGAGCTATAATTTATTTCTCGTCCGTGCAATGAGATACTATGTACAGATGGTGTGTATATGGAAAAACCAACAACGAACCAAAATTTCTAACAAAACTCTCGTTATTCGTGAAACAAATGGCGCAATAAATCGTTTGGCGATATCAGATTTGAAAGCAGACGGAAGGGAAAACAAACAAAACAAAAACGAAAAAGGATGGATGGATGGAAAGGACACCAAGGAATGGAACAACAAATTTGTTAATAAAATAAAAACAATTTGTTTGCAATTTCCTTAAAGCGGTGCTTTATCTGATATATGAGCGAAAAGTCGATACACAGAACGTGTATTGTGTAGTCTTCAATCGAAGCGTTACATCACGACCGCAACCCTCTCGCATTGCAGAGCAGATAGGTCAATAAAAATGGAAAATAAGATGTGCAGAAACCTTAAATTCTGGTGGAATTGTTTCGGTTGTAACCAGTTTGAGACCTTTTTTCATACGCAGGGACGATTTGCATATACGTATGTACTTTGGGCTTGGGCATTGTTCTTATTGCAGGCAAGTGAAGCTGAGAATTTTAGATTTAAAGGGTTTTTGCCTTACCATTATCACATTTTTGGTTTAGCCTTGAAGGAGCAATTTAATTCGAACTTTTCAGCATAAACCAGTAGTGGCATTTGGGGAGATACGTACGCTTTAACAGTACTATAGGCAACTTTGACCGTCCTGTGTAGACAACTAGAGTATAGCTGCTCTAAATAGATAATGAGATCAGGAACACCTTAGCTAATTTATCTCCGATATTAAGTATTTTTTGGTTTTCATGATGACATTTGTACAGATTTCTTTCAACTGAACTGAAAGTGTGTTATGGTGCAACTAAAAGTTTTCAATCGAAGCCCTTAAGGTGCATTGCGAATCTCGTTCTTTTGAAACCCACCACTGTTCCCAATTGGATCTAAGACGAATGTGAGCTCTTAATAAACTTCAGCAGATCATACCTGCTTGAAAGGTAAAAACCTTGATATACTCCAGTGGATGGTCACATGGTTATGAAGACACCAAGGAAAAGCAATTAAAGAAATCCTGAGAAAATCAAGTGGTACAATCCTGACAAAGAAAAAAGCGATGCCTTTGTTTTCGTGATGAAAAATTACCTCTCTCACACCATCAACGGAGCTGAGGATGAAGAGTACATAGCACAAAATATGTGGGGTTCCCTACAGTGAGCTTGCTTAAAGAAGGCCAAGGTCACTGCTAGGAGCTTCAAAGGGCTACCATAAGCACGCCAAAGAAACATGGTGGTGAAGTGATGAAGCTAAGAAGGTGATAAGTAAGAAGAAAGCAGCTTTCAAAGTCTGGTCAAAGTGCCCCTCTAATAATAGGGACGAAAAAGCTCGCCTCGAAGAGCGAAGAAGTGCGCGCCCAGCTTCAACCAGAGAGTATGGAGGGGATTGCATCGGGAGCTGGAGAAAATATATTCCCCGGTTGCTGATGGAAACCAGGCTATCCAGGAGCTGCGAAGAAACAATATGAACAAAAGCGCAACCATATTGCAAATAGCCACCCAAAAAAGGAGGAATGCTCAGAAGATTCGTTCGCCAAAGTTCATTAACAATGCTCATGGCCAGCTTCTGTGGATGACGACAAAATTCTGCAGAGGTGGTGGCAGTATTGTAAAGAACTTTTGAATGATCAGTTTCCCCGGCTATACTTTCCAAGAGCAACCCCTAACTGTGAAAAAGTACCCGAGATTACAGTGGAAGAAGTTAGTGAGGCGGTCAAATATTCCAAAAAAAGAAAAGCGGTTGGGCCAGACGAGATGCTCTCTGAGTTCTGGAAAAAGATGAGAGACATCGGGTTCAGATGGCTCAGAATTCTCATCTCTAAATTTGTGAGAGAGACTCAATACCGAATCAATCGAGGAAAAGTTACCTTCTCCCTGTATACAAAGGGAAGAGTGATACGCGAAACTGTAATATCTACCGTTCGATCAAGCTGATGTCATTCATGGTGTGTGTGATCGTTGAAAAATACTAGGCTGTCTGATGATCAGTGAGGGTTCGTCGCGGGTGAATCAACCACAGATGCAATCCAAAGTATAAGGAGCATAATGGAAAAACATTGTAATGGATTTGCATATTGTGTTGATTGACTTTGAAAATGCATTCGACAGACAACCACGAGATCTGATATGGGTGGCGCTAAGACATCAAGGGGTTCCAGAAACCTATGCACAGATGATCATGGACATGTACGAAGGAGCAAAGACAAAAGTAAGATGCCCCGCAGGAGTAATCGAAGAGTTCCCAATCAAAGTCGGGGTGCACCAGGGAAGCGTCTTAGGGACTTTGTCCTTTTTCGCAGTTCTTGACTATCTGCTTGAAGGTAAGGTGACGGTCCCCAATGTACATCAGTTATCCTTTGCTGACGATGGAGCCATCATAAGTGAGGATCCTACATACCTGCAACGAGCACATGATGTGTGAGTGAATGTTTTGGAGGGAAATGGGTGTCGCAATAGTTCATAAAACACAGAATACTTGTCCTGCAGGTGAGATGAAGATGCTTTGCATGACAGCAGGAGTAACAGAGCTTGATCAAATAAGAAGTTTGAATATCCGTGGAATGCTTTACGTTAAGAAAACCATCTCACAAAAAATAGAGTGAGATCGGGTATTGCCACGTTCAAAGAAGAGATCATTTGAGCCATTTTAAAAAGGCAATATCAATGAACGTTCCAAAGACAGCGTGAGGCAGGAGAGGCAGGCCTATACACGCCTGGGTCACACAAATCCAACGACATCAGCATTTGATTGGCCTCATTAACCCAGTGATCCAAAATCGGTAGGCCTGCCAATATTTTTTGAGTTTAAACAGGCAAACTCCACAGGCGGATCAGTAGAAATGCTTTGAAGTGGAAAGGTTTCGATCGATTGTTTTCGGATCATAAGCTTGGCGAAATAGGAAGAAGAAACCTTTCAGTGCATGGTCGCCACACGTATGTAGTTCCAATAATATTCTATTTAGTATTCGGATACAAATTTGCTCATAAGTAAATGACTCCTTATTCTTTAAGGGCGAAGATTATTTAACTGCCAATCGAGCCTACCGAGAAATGTGGTATTCATGGTAGAATCGTGGTACGATACGATACGAAGTTTGTTGCCCAAGTGTACTGTGACCTATAAGACCTATTGCACTGGCGCAATGGTTAACCAGTATTGAAATTGAGGCTTTTTTGGTTTCCGGTTTCCCTTGGGTACCATGTTCCAGGTATTTGCTGAGCCGGTCCGGTTAGGTAGCCTGTTACAGTTCGCAAATCTTCTATGCTGAGTTCAAGTAGCTTGTTATATCTATTTGTGTTGGAGTTCTTGAACTTTTTCACTTGTCTTAATCCCTTTTGGTTGGCCCAGTGTTCGCGGGACCTTCAGCTTTCCATTGTGTAATTGTAATGCTGAAACTACGGGGTTATACTTCGAAGTAGGCTTCAGGGCCAATGAGTGGGCGCTCAGCGCCTCTCCTCGCCAGACAGTGTGCTCGTTCGGTCCCGCCAAAATCTTTGTATCCAGAAATCCACGCAGACTTTACACGAGCTTTGACCCTATTGTATAGGAATTAAAGACCTTTAGTGCTGCCTGGCTGTCTGAATAGATGTAGATGCAGGTTCCACAAGAGCTTTTCCACAGGCATTCCCGAATACATAGTTCTATTGCATGGACTTCTGCTTGGGAGATGGTAGGTGATTTATCAAGCGCTGCCACACGCTGAAAGTTGGGACCTCAGATCCCAGCTCGGGTACTGCCGTTTTCCAATATGGAGCCATCTATGTACCAGATTTATGCGTTGAGTCCTTTGTTTCTCCAGTCTTGACGGTCACTAATGACCACATCGAGTTTCCTGGAGAGCAGAAATCTATTGACCATCATATCTGGAATCTTCAAGATTGGTTTGTTTTGGACGTTTCCAAGAATACTCAGATCGCCTGTGAAATCACCAGTTCTTCCATCTGGGGTACTCTAAGGGCACTTCCCATAGCTTTTTTCTACACTATGAGATACAGTGGCGTGAAATTAAGTACTGTATCTAATGCTGCCATCAGGCACGTTTTCCTTACCCCGATAATGCCAGCACAGGGTAATCGGTGCAATTGATTTAACTGTTCATGAGCTTTGATCTGTTGTGCTATAGGCCACCATACTGGAGAGGCGTAGGTGATCATTGGTCTGACAATTGTGCTGTACATCCAATAGATTATCTTGGGCTTCGGTTCCCACTTTTTACCATGGAGGCATTTGCACGTGAACATTGCCCTGGTCGCCGTGTTGATAACATTGTTTAGGTGAGCGTTCCAGTTAAGGTTTTTATCCAATATTATTCCTAGATATTTTGCTTCCCCTATAGGGTTTTCCAATGGGATTTGCATCAGTTCCAGCTTCCTCTTCATCGGAAAGGGCACGAGGATAGTTTTTCCGGGTTAATGATTAAGCCCTTAATTCTACACCATTTTGAAATCAGGTTGAGGGCACCTTGCATCATTTCCGAAATGATATTTTCGAACTTGCCCACAGCGCTGATGAAAGATGCCGTCTTTAGGTGGTGACTTAAATGGACTGGAAGTGGAAAGAGCCCATTAAATGTAATAAAGCTTTGACAGTTGTCTAGGAAATATCATTAGTAACGAATTTTTTTTTAAAGAAAATACTTGTTCTATGATAATTGAAAGAAGGAATCCTCCACGCCACACTCAGATCAATGCAGACCCATTGTGATACTCTTTAGGAAAAAAGTTGTCCCTTGCCCATTATCACACTGCTTCAATACTAGAGAAATTGCTTACTGCATTGTTACATACTGTGGATTTGATGGTTCATTATTTTGTGTGTTGATATGCAGGAAAGCTCCTTTAGATCCTAGAAGGAATATCTCCTGAGAAATTTATTCCTGGCAGTGATGCAGTGGGTTATGTCCTCATAGACTCTTTCGTCACTGCAGCCTCTGTCTTCTTCCGTTTGAGGCAATTTCTTCATGTGGTACCGCAGAGTATTATAACCCGTTATAATTCCTCCATTTGTGGAAAAGGATTTTTTGTCTTTCTATATAAATCTGTTGGTCCACGTTTCGTCAAAAAAGGGCCATAACTTCCTTGTGGAGGTCCATCTGGTACTCACCTATCTTGTGGCCTTTTCTCCTGCTCTTAGCTTGAGTGTGCAAGGTAAGGTACTCACAAGGGGTCAACTTGTTTAGATATAGACGTCCTTTTTGCTAATTCATCAGCCTTATCATTACCTGGTATGCCTTTTTGTCCAGGGGCCCAGCAGAGCGTGCTGTGTTCTACGAACCTTGAGTTCTTATCGACAGCACTTCATAAGTTTCGATTTTATTTCCGTAACAGAAATAACATGAGCGGATGTTTGGCTCACCGCAAAAACCTCCGCTTGGAGGACGCTGCTGAGGATCGGGAGCCATATTGACTTCGGTATACCCAGCGGTTCGGAGAAGTTGCCAGAACATACGCCCATTTTAGAGCCGTTTGTATACGTTGCTATGGATTACGTGTTAGGTTTATAATGTAAGCGAATAATTGAAAGAAAATCTCATCTGTAAGATTCAGGAAAATCTCGTTTATCCTTGTGAAATAAAATCCTACGACCAGTTGAAAATGCATCACTGATGAGGGTTTGCATCCTGCTCTTCATTTTGGCTTATGACAATGAATGCACGATGCTAATATGTCGAACGAGACAATGTCTTTTTATACGGGCCTTATGACCCATTGCGGCAGTCCTGTCCTCATTCAAAGCGTAAGCACGTGCGTTTGGGTAGGGTGCGGTGCGTTCACGAAATATAAAGTAGGACAAGATCTAACAAACCAGTAGAACTTGTAGATACTCGTAGAATACATTTTTTAATAAGTTTATGGAAAACTGTGTTATTCTGGCGACATCCAGCAAATGGTGGCTGTTTTCACGAATAAGGGAATTATGTTTTTCTTCATCGCATTGGCAAAACTTTCGGTATCGGTTTCGTGACGAATATAGCTATTCTAGAGCCTATGAAATGGGGACAAAAACTTTTCCCTTCAAATTAAATCACAAAAATGTATCAGGTGACGTTAAATCGGGTTCAATAGCCAGCTGTACTACGTGTTCTGAAAAGGAGATACGTAGGAAATATAGATATTCCAGCGTATAGATATATATATCTTTTATAAGCATAGCATCTCATGATAGCACTTGGGACTGAAGGAAACCCAGCTTCTTTCTTTATTATTCAAGAATTGTGGAGTAATATCATTGCACCTATTTTAAGCTATACTCCTTCTAAACTACGCAGCGCACTGTGATTATAGTATTTGCGTTACCTATACGATATGAACAGCATCAATTGCTGCTTGCAAATTCTCCTAACTTCATCCCATCTGCTTGCCTTCATGGAATATTAACCCAAAAACGAATGTATTGCATGTTTCTACAACCGAAATTAGTTTATAGTGGATACCTGCTGTAGCAAGAAGGATAATTAAATCTTATTTAATTGCACTCCGAACACGTAACTCTAAGCAATTGTTCGAAAGTAGTTTGTTGGCGTTAGTTGTGGTATCTTATTATAGTTTATCAAGAAGATTTCTTCTTTTGTATAGCTCACTGCTATAGTTTCAATGGCTACCATGTTAGATTGAAGTCTCCAAACATATGCATTTCCATGGATTTAGTATATGCCATATGGACGTTGATTCTGAATTTGGCAACACATTTCTACTGCTCTTGATTCATTCGATAGATCATACCTGTGCCAGCTTAAGTGATCCGACTTTCTTTTACGACGTGCTCAGTAACACCATGGGATTTCCACCCAATAAGTTCACCCTCCTTTCATGTCGATCTCCTACCTTCACGCCTACTGTCAGGTACTACTTATTCGGCTAATTCCGTCTTGGATTTCCTTGAAGGCTCGTCTGCTATTTTATTCGCTTCCTTCACAATAGTCGACCCCATGTTTGTGTCCCATTTCTCCTATGATGAAAGCATCTGGGATATGATATCACTTGATGTATGCCCTGCATTACTTCGAAGACGAACATGCTTGCTTATGAATCTATAGCAGTGGAAATGGACATAATCTTTATTTGCAACTGGTATGCAGAAAAAAATCTAAATTAGTGCATACATAGTTGAGTCAGGTGAAAGTATACACCCCGTGTTGGCGGTTTATCGATGTCCTTATGTTTCGCATTTGTTAGAATAGACGTTTCTGTATGACAGCCTTGTTGACCCTCCTGCAACTTCTCCAGTTAGGAAATAATTATTTCGTCTGTATGAATCTGTATTTGAAATAATCTTTCATCCAGATAAGTACTCGCAGATGAGGTCCCAGTTTGTTGGGTTGAACTCCTTCTGTTTCCATGTCACCGTCTTAATAGCATCTGCCGTCGAATTTTCTCTGCGTAACGTAGCTTTGTCGAAACCGGATGCAGATTTTAAAAATATCTGACATATGCCCAGGGAGAGCTAATACAGTAGATTGCTGTGGAAGCCTTCTGAGGTAACGTAAATATCTCTGCATATGTATGTATACTATACTTGCGGTGGCGGTGTGAAATGGTCTCTGATTCTTACCTGAGGTAAGCAGCGATGTATCTCATCAGAGAGTAGTTTTGATACTTCGAGCACGTGTTTGTTTCTTCCTGATGCTGTAGATGATCCCTGTATTGCAAGGGCTTATTTTGCCACAACGTCGGTGTCTGTAACGCCTGTAATGCCTCACACTGTGGTACATTTCTTTCCTATGCGAGCAGTACTGTGATTCGAATTCAACTCTCTCTGTTGTTGATATAGCTGCATCTTCAGTCTAACGTAGGGAAGTCCATTTCTCAAATAGACGAGCATCTTCATTGTTTGAATAACGACTAAGCATCTGTCCAAGCATACCTAACGTGCATAATCTAACGTTTCGCTCCGAATCCTTATAAGTTCTTATTTCGTTGGATTATGACTTTGCTTATACTACAAGCTGCATAGTTTAGGCAATTTCTTGTCAATGCATGCTACAAGGCCTTAATATTTACTTAACCCCAGGCGTTTGCTTTCTAAGCAAATCCCTTGAACAAAGACTAAAGAAAGGGCATTAAATAGCCTTAAGGTTTGAACCAAGTATACCTTATGATCATCAAAAGTTGCATGTCACATTACCCAACAACTTTTACGATTCAAGGAAGTCCCTCCGCTTTAATAAACTTATCACACCCCTCGTAGAAAGATAACGTCATCAAGAAAATCTTTACGCCACCTAGCAACGATTTCCTAGTTGAAACACCAGTAAACAGCATGATACCATGATTTTGATATTCCACCCTACTCCATGCAATTGCTCATAAAAGAAATGATTCTCCCCCTAGCAGCAGCATCCTTAATAAAGAAAAAAAAACAAATCGAAACTATCAAGAGTGTTTCAAGTGCGAATCGAATAATATCCATTTCGAGGACACTTTAGGGTTTGCAAATCCCACATCCAACTATCAACACAACACTCACATCTCCTCTCAGCAGTCCCCATGCTGCCATTGAAATACCCACCCATTAGCAAATAAACAGTCCTCGGCTGCAGAATTGATATGCTAGTAGTCCGCAAAATGGAACACCAAACGAGATGAGGAATACAAAACCCTCTAATAGGCTCGTGCACGCATTCCATTTAAAGTCACATTAGTGGCCAAATGTCGCAGACCTTTCAAACCCAGTACCCCCTGGGTGGTCTGACTTTGTGATGGTCTAGTGGATGCTCGTCGCATATTCTGATCTCGAATAATTTGCGATTTCCTGGGAATCAAATTTTCCGTTTTGACAAAATGGAAAAACCGATTATTTCGAATCATATGCCGAGGTTGGAGATGCGCGCTGTTGTTTGCCTTTCTAATGGGAGTGGCAGTGATAGTATTAGCATATCCCGCACACAGATGTGAAACGTACCCCTATACGCAGATGTGTGAACCACTGGAACACCATAAATATTTAGATGGATATACATGGTTTCATACGTGGAATACTAAACTAAATCGATTTCAGTGATTGAAGTTAGAGGTGGGGCTGTTTGTGAATTGCGTTCGAAGTCAGTTGTAGTAGCAATACCATTAACATCACCACAACTAGCAGACCCTAAAAACGAGGTTCAGCCTGAAAGGGATGATTGCGGTACGACACCACCGCGATGTTGGTGATAATCAATTTTTGAATGAATTTCAAGTGTATACGACGAGCGAGAGAGTGATTTAAGGAAAGAAAAGTCGAGGGGAAAAAAAGAAAATAAATCAAGAAACGTGATGAGGGTTGTTTATTCAGCACGAGGGAGAAACACCATTTCTTCGAAGTTTATTATTATTTTTTCTTTGCTCATCCCTTTAGGGTACTTTAAGAGGATAGACGACATTTAATGTGATGGGAAAATCATGCCCGTGGAAATGTGTTTAATTGGTTAGAAAGAGTTTATAAGGCTGCCTCTAGCAGGTGTGAATGTGGGTAGAGTGACATATTTTTGGGGTCGCGTTTTGTGGGCTGTTCGTGCCATTTATCGTACCCGAGGAGTTGGGTTTCTTGAGTAATTGTGTCGGTGACAGATGCACGCTATTAGTGATGCCATATGCGGGTTAAGTGAAGTGAAGGGAAATCGCTCAACAGACGAGAGAGAATAAATGATTGAGAAACATTAATTTTTTGGCAATCCTCCGCATGAAGAGATAATGTCAACATTGTGGATAAGATATTTATTTGTTCAGTCGTCAATTTGTATCCTTTATCTTCACCACTTGGGGGCAATGAAGTGATGTCGAATGGGGATCGGTTTTTTGTGTACTGAAGGTTGATGGATGTAGGTAATCAATTGGAAGATTTCGCACTTGAAAGCTTAATAATTTACTAGGCAATTTATCTAGGGGAAGGTAAGACCGACGAGAAAATCATAGACAGGGACTATTGCTTGTTTTTAGAGAGCGACTGACTATTAGACTTTAAGTGATTTGATTGTTGACTGTCTTCTCTATTCTGGGGTCACAAAGGGTACATATTTATTGGGTACTTTGTCAGTATTATTACTGCATATTTAATGTCATTGTATGTTCATATTATTATATGTGTTTGGGTATTATAGCAGATTGTCGAACATTGTCTTAAAAGGTTCAGCAAGTCTATGATTTAGCTTTCATTCTCTTATAATTGTTGAATGTAAGATGGTGTTTTATAAAATAATGAAAAATATAGCTAGATTGTTTTAGGTTAGAGCGAGAGAGCTGCAAAATGCTGGAACCAGTTGGAGCTAGTTATGAACCGCTGGAGACTGCCGATGCTGACGTTGCTAGCTCGCCTAAATTGTCGAAGTGTTAGACTATTATAGGTATAGCTTCCTATGAGTGGAGAGGGCCTGGCACGTACAAAAAAGGCGTTGTAGAATTTCCTCCTCCTCCTTGTCTATGCATCTTCTGCAGAAATCATTTACTGAGATGCGCAGCCTGATTGCATGCCTGATATGCAGTACCCCGTAATGACACCTACTGTAGTTGCGATGAGTAACCTTTTCAGCCCGATAAGACAGTTGGAGTGTTTCTGATCCAGCTCAGGCCAGATCCGTCCGGTAATGAGGGACGTAGTATCTCTAGCCCAACTGCGATTAGTCGCGCTGATGGTGTTGTGTGTAAGTAGTAGTTTTACGAGTACTGTAGCGCGAGGCATGCCGTGATTTGCCTTGCTCCACGAGATAAGTAAACAAATACCCCCTGCTTGGTGATTTTGTCGGCCGAGCAGTTTCCTGGAAGGTCCCTGTGCCTTGGAACCCAAATTAGGTAAATATTGATCTATCACCTATCACCTTTTCACCAGATTGACTATCAGTAGAGATAGTAATATCCCGCCTGGATATCAAATTGTACTTCAACCATGGCAAGGCTTCTCTAACTGCCACGATCTCCGCCTGGAAGACGCTGCAGTGATTAGGGAGGCGAAATGAGAGGTTGATGTTTAGTTCTTGGGAGTAAACACCTCCCATTTCTCCCGACTCGGTTTTTGGATCCGTCTGTATAAAAATATAGCTAAGGAATTTGTCAATTGACCAACTACTGCTGATTAAATATTTGAAGTATAGGTTACGTAAATGAATGTATTTGTGCCTGACGACAATGTAATTATAAAATTAGATCCATATTCGTAAAATATTTAATATGGTTAATATACAAACGCTGATCAAATAAAACTTTTTCTGATTATTACAAGGTTTACTGCACTGCACTGTTACTACTGAGTATTTACAGATACATTCTTTATAAAAAAACGAGATAAAAATAAGAAAAACTATCACGACTAATGCCAACATAGCTTCAAACCCTTAAAGTCACAGTATAGTTCCCGCTGAAATCCAACAAACTCTGGATTTTATTCTTGTTGACTGTAATCTTCAAAAGTTCCCTTAATCTAGTTTGCATTTCTAAATCTTGGATGAAAGTCACCACATTCAGTTGACATTGACCATCGTACCGAAGGCATGTAAAACTTACTTGCTTAGGCGGAGCTACAGTTCGGGGTGAAAATGAGCCGCACACAAAAATTCTCTCTATTTAGATTGATCTTTAGCTAATTGCCTCCAGTTGTGCACTCCAAGTTGGTCGAGATCCCCTTGAACTTGTGCGAGCCCTCTTCGGTGAAAAGCTCCTCTACTGCGTCATCCGTCCGGGTTAGATTCGAGGACTCTATGGGCCGGAGCGTTGGTGTACATCCGCTCTACATGACCTTGCCATCTCAGACGTCCAATACGCAGTTTTTTGACTAGATCGATGTCGCTGTGCTGCTCTTATAGTTCGCTATTAAATCTTCTACCCAAAAATTCGTCAAGGCAGCGTTGAGTTTTGGAAAAATTATTTTGAACCTCTTCTTGGTGCAATCGAAAAGCTAGCTTCCCATAGTTTAAAGAGAGGGCGCAGAAAAATGAGTCTAGAAACATGTGTCGTACACTCCAATATGACCTCGGAGTGAAAAACTACTTCCATGACTGTTGCACTTTGGATACTATCTCCTTGATTTTCAAAGTCATGGGTGAACTTAAGCATCTTAACTATGACCCGCATGGCCCCAAGAGAAACACAGTGTAGTATAGCTTATGCAATCTCAGGCAGAGAGGAAATTTGCAGCATTATGTTGGGATCTGCCCCATTTGGGTGAAATATTAATAAAATAGCATAACAAATGACATTGAGATATACTAGTACGTGAGCACGAAACTTATCGTACGTTTTTTGTGTATTTATTATAAAAGGATGGGGATGAAACTTATATCATTTGAAAGCTACTGCGCCATAGATGTGCAGAAAAAAAATTATGTGTGTATATTACCGCTAATTTAGGTAAAATAAAATGAACATACACACATCATTTCCCATAAAAAACACTTTAACCATTTAAATGAAAGCATTTTGATCACGTTTATGGCTGTATGAGCTTAGATCCATTTGTCTCCCTGCAGGGGGAGCATATTATAAAAAGTTAGGTAAAGAAATGCATAGCTTTGTTTCCCTCGTTGTTCGTTTATTTTCCCTCGGTCCAATTTCAACCATACGCGATACTACATAGTATAAATAAATACACAAGTCCTTCATATTTACATCGCGGAAAGGAGACTAAAAAGTTAAATGATGTTTTCTCTTCTTTTTCTTATCTTAATGGGCTTCCGACACTTGGAGAGTCTCTGCCTGAGACACAGCTACCTTCCACCCTCTGCGATCTCGGGCACGTTGCTTCCAGTTGTGAAGACCAAGTTTTCTGGCACCCGCGACAGCTTGGTCTTTATACCGGTAGTTCGGGCTTTTTTGCCGTCTCGAACCTGGGGGCTGGGATTCGAAGATTCTCTTGGCTGGACCGTCGTTGTCCATTCGCTCGATGTGGCCGGGCCAATGGAGTCGACGTGTCTTGGCTTTTTGGACTACATCCACATCCTGGTACAATTCATAGAGTTCGCGGTTGTATGTTCTCCTCCAATCCCCCTCTTCAGATGTGGGACCCAATATCCGACGAAGTATTTTTCGCTCAAAGGTACCCAATATTTGCTCTGCTTTCTTACTTATCGTCCAAAATTCGGCGCCATAAAGCAAGACTGGTACGATGAGCATTCTATAGAGCATTAATTTGGTCCGTCGAGTTAGGAGTTTTGAGCCAAATTGTTATGCCAAACTGAGTGTCATTTGTGGGATTTATATTTGTTCCGAGATAGACTGCTTAACCACATCGAAGTTGAAGTCATCAACACTGACATTCTGTTCAAGGTTTTGAGCAGATCACTTTGTGTTTTTTGACAAATGTACTTAGTCTTGTACTCATTTACTTCAAGGTCTACACGTTTCGCCTGCTCTTCAATTGCCATAAATGCCCCTACAACGGCTTGCCGGCATCTTCTGATGATGTCAATAACGTCCGCGTATCCCAGCAGTTGGATGGATTTGTGAAAGATAGTACCTTCCATGTTTACACCTGCCCTACGCAAAATTGCTCCAGCACAAAATTGAAGAAGTCACATGACAGCGCATCTCCTTACCGGAACCCGGTGCATGTTTGGAAAAGTTCAGAAGACCTGTTTTCAAGTTGTAGAGAATATCGCGTGTTTTCCAGCGTTATGCGACACATTTGGATAAGTTTTGGCGGTATCCTGAATTAGGCCATCGCTTGGTAGAGTTGAAGACGATGAATGCTGTCATAAGCAGCTTTAAAGTCGATGAAAATGTGGTGAGTTTTGACTTGATATTCGTTGGTCTTTTCCAGGGTTTACTTTAGTGTGAAAATGTTATCTATTGTCGATCTGCCGGGCCAGAAGCCACACTGGTACGTGCCTGTGTGTTGCAGAAAGGTTTTATACGTTCACACAATACGTTGGATAGGATCTTATATGCAACATTTAGCAGGGATATGCCCCGATAGTTCTTAATAGGTATAGGATCGCCTTTTTTGAAGATGGGGCATATAGAGCTGATACTCCAGTCGATTACGATTATTTACGATTTATTGGCTTGTTTTGTAAGCATTTTTTGGTTGCTACTTAACTTTTGTTGTTACCTCGCTTTAGGAAGTTTACACTTGTATCGATCGATACTCTAGTCGTCGGGCATGCTTTCCTCTATCCATACTTGGCTAATGACCTGGTGCATGCACCGTACCAAAATATCGCCTCCGTATTTAAAAAGTTCAGCTGGGAGGCTTTGTTGTTTTTTAGTTTTCTGATAGATCCGTTAATTTCTTCAATACTAGGTAGTGGTATTGGTTCGACATTGACTGAAAGCGGGTTCACTTTTTGCCCTATCACTCTCTCTATTTGCTGCCCGTTAAGCAACTGCTGGAAGTGTTGCTTAAACATATCAACAATTCCCTGCGTTTCGGTGACTAGGTCCCTTCACTGTTGCGAACAGCCTGTGTTCCGGGTTTGAAGCCAGCTGCCAGCTGCTTGTCTTTTCGATAGAAA
Source organism: Brachypalpus laphriformis (assembly GCA_945910035.1). NCBI lineage: Eukaryota > Metazoa > Arthropoda > Insecta > Diptera > Syrphidae > Brachypalpus > Brachypalpus laphriformis. The sequence continues at coordinate 163,492,473 of OX246755.1, read as the reverse complement.
TTCCGAATGTTATTGCACTCATGAGGCTTTTCGATATCCTGGAGTTGCGAGGCTGCATGGTTCCTTTTTTTTACGCAGAATTTTCTTTTCTTCCCTTCTTCTGATCCGGTATTACTCTCTCGCTGCTCTTGTCAACGCTTTCTTATGTGCATCTTCTGTCACCTTTCTCCGTTGAACGCACTCATCATCATACGAAGGGCTCATTTTTGGTGGTAGCTGGTAGCCAAGGGTGCTCACGGCGACCTCTTTGATAATGTTGCGGTATGCGGTCCACTGACTGTTTGCGTTTGTGGTTGCACTGCAAAGAGTTTCTCGGATAGGTGATCTTTGTAGGCTCTGGCTCCTTCTGACGTACTAAGGTATCCAACGTTAATCTTCTTCTTCTGAGCGACTTGCAGCAAAATTTAATTTCTTTCTTTCTCTATCAAAATTAAATTTAAATACGCTGTATCATTAAAAATTTGATATTTCCTATAATTTGATGACACCTACTACCTTCATACCACTAACCACTGTACAACTACTTTTTCTTTTTAGCACTAGGAGACGATAATCCAACTGCCTTATCCTCAGACGACTACAACACATTGGAACACTTGAACTCATTGGTAACGAAACAACCAGAATTTGACTTTGGAATGCCGAGGAACATTACAAGAAGGGCTGGACAAACAGCAACCATTAACTGTCGTGTCGAACACTTGGGTGACAAGTCGGTAAGTACTGCGGAAGATTCATATCCTTTTCCATCACATCCACCTCTATGACATTGCCGCCCGAAGGCAAACGCACTACAATTTCTTTCTTTCACGATTTCTTCCTCCATTATTTCCTTATTCTTGTTCTTTGTCTTTTTTTCCTCATTCATTTCAAGTGTTAGTATGGTTTTTTATTTCTGTCTTTTAAACGAAGGACACAAAACACTTCCTTGGAGAAAAATTTCTCTCTCATTTTTTTTAAGCTGATGTTTATCACCACTTGCCCTTCGGGGATATGATGAAGATGACGCATAAAACAAGAAGAGAAAGAAAGAAATTTGTAGTGTTTTTGCCACCCCTAGCTTGCTTCCCACCCACCTAACACTCTTCTGGTTCCGGTTGGTGTATTTTTGTTTTCCATTTTTTTGTTTAGGTATCTTGGATACGGAAGAGAGATCTGCATATATTGACAGCAGGCATCCTAACTTACACTTCAGATGAGCGCTTTAAGGTACGACTATAGTTGATAAGATCCAAAATCCTACATGAACACATATAAGGCTCCTAAGCCATGGCTTAATTAACAACAACAAAAACAAAGTGAAGAAGTCTGCATAAATAAATATTCATGTTGAAGATGCCTTAAATTAAGAACAAAGCAGAGATAGCATTCCTATATGGAACTCATACATTTTTTTCGTCCTCTCTTTCTCTCATTTTAACAGGTCATACGAACAGAGGACTCAAAGGATTGGTCCTTGCAGGTGAAATACGCCCAGCCTCGAGATAGCGGAATCTACGAGTGCCAAGTGAATACGGAGCCAAAAATCTCGATGGCATTCCGGCTGAACGTCATAGGTGAGTGAAAGATGTTCCAAGGATGTTGACTTGTGATCATTAGTTGGTTATGTGGCTACAGTCATCCTTCTATAAACATCTAGGGCAGAGTTCTCGTGGTAATGATCTGAAAAATATTCTGGGACAGGAATTAATGTTAGATGAGATGCTGTCGTTGATGTTGGTGGAGCCTCAGGAACATTGTGCTACATTTATTTTTTATTTTTTTCTTTTTTGTGTCGAAGAATCGCTTCCAGGTACTGCAAGGGACTGCACTATAAAGGTTGTGGAGTAGCAAACTATGGTCTATATCTAGTGTGCTGCAAGAGCAAGTGCATTCTAGGGCACAGTGGAAGTTTTCCCATCGTAGTCCATTAGTCATTGTCTTTGGTGGTGGTGGCGGTGGCGGTGGAACACTTCGTTATTTGAGGGAAACCGTAGCGCAGCTAACACGTTGGTGGAGATGTTTACGTTTTAGGTGGCTTGTGAAAATGTTTTATGGGGATTAGCAAGTTGCTGGTCCCCACAGAGAGATGGCTGGATGTTGTCGTGAGTTGCAAGTATTAAACCGAATCTGGATTAATGATGGCAGTCAAGAATGCGATGTGGAGGATGTTAGTGGGTGCAAGTGATTGTATATTTTTATCGATGAGTTGCACGGCTTAGTGGGGAATAAATCATTTTAGATACTTGTTGGGAATTATGTTTTATATCTGCTTTTGAAAAATGACAAGTATTCAGTTACAACAGGAGATGCTACTTTTATTTTTGATTGAATATGTTACAGGTCAAGTGATTTGAACTTTTCAACTTGTTAGTAGTACACAATTTGTCAAGCCGAGAGCATACTTTCGATCATTTTATGTATGCAAAATGCTTTTGTCTCTCGGGTGGTATTGAAACAAATACTGCAATTGTACGAATAGTCTGGATATGGATTCGAATGTTCTGATAGATATCCACACTTGTATAGATATTGGGACTTATTAAAATTGTGTAGAATAACGATCTTCTTCTACAACAGTAGAGACTATCCCATCACTAATTTTGGTACATCATGGAGAATGTGTACCATCTTAGCAAGAGAAGGGAGACTATGTTATAAGTGGAAATATTTTTTTTATATTAATGTGAATGCTTTGATATAATGTGGAGTAACATAAGCTACAATAACTGCGCCATGGGTGATGATTACTGCGTTCGACCACTGAGTGTAAGATTTAAGGTTCGACCCCTAGAAATCACGAAAAGTTGTTCTAATTAACTTGTAGAACATGAAGGTTTGCTAGAAGCCTCAAGCAAATATTTACTTCTGTTCAACTTCTGTTCTGTACCTAGTCAGCACCTTATGCACTGCGGTACTTAAAGTTCGATTGAATCAGTCACTCTGTTACGCTTATGCTTCTCTTCACCTGTAGAAAAGGACCCTGCCAACAAAGAGTGTTTCTACATGCTTCTCGACAAAGCATACGAGCAATGTCCTAAATACGACGTTAAAATCGTATTGGGCGATTTTAACGCCAAAATAGGAAAGGAGGACGTCTTTGGTAGGGCAGTCGGTAAGCATAGCCTGCACGACACCACGTCTGATAATGGACTAAGGCTAATTGATTTCGCTTTGGAGCGAAATGTCACCATAGCAAGCACATGGTTTCCTCATCTCGATATTCATAAGCAGACATAGCGGTCCAATGATCATGTAACGATCAACCAAATTGATCATATTGCGATCGACGCAAGGCATGCCTCCAGTATTCTGGATGTCCGGACCTTCCGAGCGGCCAACATAGACTCGGATCATTACCTTGTTGTAGCCAAGGTACGAATGCGGATATCCCAATCTGAGCAACAAAGAAGAATCACTGTGAGAAAATTTAACGTCGAAAAGCTACAATCGCAAGAGACCGCCAGACTCTTCGCTGAACGCGTATCCCGAAATCTCTCAATCACCCCTATGCCGCCAGCATCAAGTGCCGAAGACCAGTGGCAACGCTGTCAACATGCCATCAGAAACGCCGCGACTGATGTGCTGGGTCTCGCTCGCCCACCGACGCGAAACCCCTGGTTTGACGAAGAATGCCGGCGAGTGCATGCAGCAAAACAAGAGGCATACAAAGCGGCGCTGCAAAGGAAGACGAGAGCTGCTCGCGAGCTCTACGAGCAAAAGAGACGGGAAGAACATCGGCTTCTCCAAAAGAAGAAGAAAGAGCATGAGAAGCGCGCGTTCGAGAATACCGAGAGTTTATACTCCAGGAACAATGTACGGAAGTTTTACCAAAAGGTAAAAAGAACGTGTCAGAGAAGCAATACCCGTACAGAAACCTATAGAGATGAAAATGGAAACCTCGTAGTAAAATCACAGTCGGTGCTGAGAATATGGAAAAACTACTTCTGCAGACTGTATAACGGCGGCGAAGACCAACATCCCGCTGTCTGGCAGAATGAACCATTCAACATAGACGATGATAGTCAAAATTTCCGTCCACCTGACCAAAACGAAGTGAGGATAGCAATATCCAAGCAAAAATTTAACAAGGCTGCTGGACCTGACGGCTTACCGGCTGAACTCTTAAAGGCAGCTGGTAATGAATTGGTTAAGTGCATATACCAACTTATCTCTAAGTTTTGGTCAGACGAGTGTATGCCTGATGAATGGAATCTCAGCATCGTTTGCCCGATCCACAAGAAAGTAGACCCCCTCAACTGCGCCAATTATAGAGGCATCAGTCTCCTCAAAATCGCATACAAGATCTTTTCTGCGATATTGTGTGAATGCCTGAAACTGTTTATCAATAGCCTGATTGGACCCTATCAGTGCGGTTTCAGGCCAGGAAAGTCCACCATCAATCGAATCTTCACACTTCGGCAGATCCTGGAGTAAACCCAAGAATTCCAAATCGATACTCACCACCCTTTTATCGATTTCAAGGTCGCCTATGACAGCATCTATAGAGAAGAGCTTTATAGAGCCACGTCTAGTTTTGACATCCCTGCCAAACTTGTCCGTCTGTGCAGGCTGACGATGGAGAACGCTCACTGCTCCATCAAGGTCGGTAATGACCTCACCGAGACCTTTGAGGTCAAAAAAGGTTTTAGACAAGGTGACGCGCTGTCATGTGATTTCTTTAATATTGTACTTGAACGGATTGTGCGGAACTCACAAGTCAACGCCAGAGGCAGAATCTATCACAAGTTTTTACAACTGCTTGCATGCACCGACGATATAGATATTATCGGAAGAACTCAGCGGGCTGTCACCGGTGCGTTTGCAAGCATTGAGGCGGAAGCGGCCAAAATGGGTTTGGCGATAAACGAGGGCAAAACCAAGTATATGCTGTCAACAAGAAGGGGAAGGCAACACCGACGAATTGGACAAAACGTCACATTGGGCAGCTATAACTTCGAGTTAGTAACGGACTTTGTCTACCTTGGCCCTGCTATAAATTCTACAAACAAGATCAGTGCAGAAATCAAGCGAAGAATAACTCTTGCCAATCGCTGTTTTTTTTGGGCTCATAAGGCAATTCAACAGTAAAGCCCTATCTCGAACAACTAAGGAGACTCTGTATAAGACCCTGATCATCCCAGTCCTGCTTTACGGCGCTGAAACATGGACTTTATTAAAAGAGGATGAAGATATCCTTGGTCGCTTCGAGAGAAAAATTCTTCGTAAGATTTTCGGTCCCGTTTGCGTTGACGGGTTTCGGAGAAGAAGATTCAATCACGAACTATACGAGCTGTACAGTGACATCGACCTAGTCAAAAAACTGCGTATTGGTCGTCTGGGATGGCTGGGGCATGTAGAGCCAATGGACACCGACGCTCCGGCCCGCAGAGTCTTCGAATCTAATCCCGAGGGACGACGCAGTAGAGGGAATCATCGCCGTAGGTGGCGCGCACAAGTTCAAGGGGACCTTGACCAACTTGGAGTGCGCAACTAGAGGCAATTAGCTAAAGACCGAGCTAAATGGAGAGGCTTGTTGGTTGAGGCCCAGGTTCACCCCGATCTGTAGCGCCACCTAAGTAAGTAAGTAAGTTGTATATTATTCGTTCAAGTATCTTTCCCAAAGTGTCGAGTAAACATATGGTATTGGGCGATATGATGATGATTCTCCAGGTGGTTTGTTTCCTTTTGGTAGCAGTACTAGATGTTGAAGCTTCCATGGCACAGGAAAAACTCGTTCTTCCATACACTTTTGCATAGTGGCTATAAAAATGTCCGGCCTCTTTTGGCCAGCCACTTTCACTGCCTTATTGGGGATGCCATCTCGTCCAGGTGCTTTGTTGCTTCCTATCTTACTGCATGCTTCGAATAGCTCCTCCCTTGTAATAGCAGGGATTTGCTCTACATTGGTGCGAGTATTCTGGTGAAAAGAACTGTGTGCAATACTACTTGCCCGTCTTTGCTGGGAAAATGCTGGCCATACAAAAAAAAAAACATACGAGTTAACACTGTTTTCATTAAATTATGGTCAGTCTGTTTGCCTGAATTGTCTTACATGAACTCCTTGCCCTTACTTGCCAATGTCTATCTAAAGTGCAGAAAGTGCGTTTGACGGTCTTAACGTATATGTATTCAAACCTATTGTGTGTCGGAACAATCTCCATTCAGCATAACAGACATAACATTGCGATTGATTAGATGCTACGAATATTCCGTAGCATCTAATCAATCGCAATGGGAATGGGATGGGGATGGGAATATTCTTAAAAAACAAAAACTTTATAGTATAGTGAGTGTTGCAAATCTCTAGTTAGGTAGAATGCAATTTCATGTAAACTTATATAAGCCAAGTCTAACCAGCACAATCTAGGTAAGATTCTGTAAAATTGTTACCCAAACCGTACTACAGCTGAAACCAAAACAGTACAAAAACAAATCCTTGAATTGTTACATGGACGTGAATAAATGAAAATGCGCTTGAATATCCATTCAGTAAAACTGAAACAAGTTAATAGAATGGAAATGTACACAGTAATTCGCTCTCAAGCGCACAAAGGATTCGTTTTACTGTCATCATCCCATTGAAATCAACCACGCACAACCATTGAAAGCCGACGAGATGAGATTGTAAAGGCATCTACCATCATGGTGCGATGTCATCGGATGACAACACATTGTTGTCGCTGCCAGCAAGGAGCACCAGCACCACCCCACGCCAACCCTCAGCAATATTCTCGCTCCAGAAATAAAAAGGTTTTTTTTTTTGTTTTATTACGCGATTACGTGCTCACTTCTGCGACACAGAAATGAATTTGAAAGGGGAAAACCTGCATCCGTATTCGGTGGTCTAATGATTCCGGTTCCTTTTCACGCTAATGTCCTTCGAATTAAAGGTGAAGCACTTTTTTCGTCAGCTTAATGACAACCTTAAGCGCTAAACGCCCCAAAACGCAGCAGGCTCCATATATGAGCATGTAAGTTATATGACCAGTAGCAAACAGCCCCCGTTTTCCATTATTCTCCAGGACATGAGCCTTTGTTTGCGAGAAGCGAATGGCAACGGTCATAAAGTTGCGGTGTTGCGACAAATGGTCTACGGGGCTACTGTTGCTTCCACGTTTATGATCCAGAAACCATGAATCCCATCAAACAAACTTAACTGCTTCCCGGCCCAACATCGGAACCAATCTAACTCAACTGCAGGCATAGATGTTCTACGTCTAAAGTTTGTCGATAACTATCGTTGCTGGGACGAATTGACCATAGCCATACAGCGATACCATTTCCGAGTGGGAAACAATTTTTTTCTCGGTCTCGTGGTGATCAAATGGAATCATTTTGCTTAGTGCAGTGATTTTGAATGGTCCACTGGACAAGGGATGGGGGATGGTAATTCGGAGAATTATTTCACCACATTTTGTCATAGTTGTAGTAGTCATAAATTCGGACCTTAAGGATATCTCGGGAAACTAATTTGCTCATGTGTATGGAAAATTGTGGCACAAATGGTCATTTTTCGTAATTTGCTGGTGATGGCCGATATGGACGTAGAGCATGCGTTAATTAGATTTTCTTATAACAGTCGGGTCAGGGCTAATGGTTGCGTTACTAAGGGAAGAGAGTAATGAATATAGATTATGTCTTCAGATGAGAGTATCGGCGTATATTATTATGCCAGAATGAACCATGAATTATGCAATGAATTAGATTCAAGGATGTCTATGAACTAAAAGGGGGCATTCCACTCAAAATCATTGCCAATCAGCAGTTCGGTCAAGATGTATCCATAAAGAGTACGATAAAATAAATCTGGAATAATTGGTGTTAATTACCAGAGGTCAAAATAATTAGTAAGTACTTCTAGAAATTATTGGGGTCTAGCAGGGGATTGTGTCAATAACTGTACCAGACTGTGAAGAGTAATGTGAACAAAGGTGGACGATGGGCTGAAGTCTATTGAAAATAAAATATAGATGTCTTGTTGAAACCCGGCCCTAGGCGACGTAAGAAGTGGCTGGTCAAACGGTAGTGCATGCGGTCATATGAAAACACAAGCGTTTTCACTCAGCTGAGGCCTACCAACTCCTACTCTCAACCTCCACGCGGTGACAGCCGGGTGCCTAGTACCTTAATCCAAGAAATGGGTAACCAACCCCGTTTGGCGGATTCTTGGTGGCAGCAGATGAGAGAGGGGGGGAAGAGTGCTTTTCTCACTAGAGCGCTTCCTCCTGTTCCAGGCGGCAGCGGACGAATTCCCTAGACGGAGTCAACGGTGGCGTCTATAGTTCCAGTTAGGTTGAACTTAGTGAACACCTTGCGCGAGCTGCTTCGACGTATTCGGATCACAGGTCGGTAAGGAATTTCCAATGTTGGTCAGGACATTGGAATAGAGATGGTGGTGGAGGAGCCCTTAATGGGCCAACGGCAGCACTCATACTCCCGCAGTGGGAATAATTAAGGAACTGGCCCTCCAGGTTGGGGGTTGTGCCGTCGGGGTAACTTCCCTACCACGTAAAAACCGCATGGTTCCGAAACAACCAAAAGCCTCGGATAACGATGACTCAACTAATGACGACCCCAGCAAACGAAATAAGGACAACGACCTTCGGATCTGTACGTGGAATGATCTGTCCCTTTACAGAACACGTGCAGCCGAACAACTAGCAGAGGCCCTAGACTGCTATAAAGCAGATATTACCGCCATCCAGGAAGTGCGATGGGATGGGCCGGGCAAAAAGAGGATGAAAAACTGTGACATCTACTACGGTGATTGCTACAGAGGCAACAGGCAACGCTTATTCGGATGCGGATTTGTCATACGCGGCAGACTTAGGCAAGAAGTCTTAAGCTTCCGACACGTGAGCGAGCGTATTATGACGATCCGGATCAAGGCTAAATTCGCTAACATAAGCCTAATATGTGTTCATGCCCCCACAGAAGAAAAGGACCCTGCCACCAAAGAGTGTTTCTACGAGCTCCTCGACAAAACATACGAGCAATGTCCTAAATACGACGTTAAAATCGTATTGGGCGATTTTAACGCCAAAATAGGAAAGGAGGACGTCTTTGGTAGGGCAGTCGGTAAGCATAGCCTACACGACACCACGTCTGATAACGGACTAAGGCTAATTGATTTCGCTGTGGAGCGAAATGTCACCATAGCAAGCACATGGTTTCCTCATCTCGATATTCATAAGCAGACATGGCGGTCCAATGATCATGTAACGATCAACCAAATTGATCATATTGCGATCGACGCAAGGCATCCCTCCAGTATTCTGGATGTCCGGACCTTCCGAGCGGCCAACATAGACTCGGATCATTACCTTGTTGTAGCCAAGGTACGAATGCGGATATCCCAATCTGAGCAACAAAGAAGAATTACTGTGAGAAAATTTAACGTCGAAAAGCTACAATCGCAAGAGACCGCCAGACTCTTCGCTGAACGCGTATCCCGAAATCTCTCAATCACCCCTTTGCCGCCAGCATCAAGTACCGAAGACCAGTGGCAACGCTGTCAACATGCCATCAGAAACGCCGCGACTGATGTGTTGGGTCTCGCTCGACCACCACCGCGAAACCCCTGGTTTGACGAAGAATACCGGCGAGTGCATGCAGCAAAACAAGAGGCATACAAAGCGGCGCTGCAAAGGAAGACGAGAGCTGCTCGTGAGCTCTACGAGCAAAAGAGACGGGAAGAACATCGGCTTCTCGAAAAGAAGAAGAAAGAGCATGAGAAGCGCGCGTTTGAGAATATCGAGAGTCTATACTCCAGGAACAATGTACGGAAGTTTTACCAAAAGGTAAAAAGAACGTGTCAGAGAAGTAATACCCGTACAGAAACCTGTAGAGATGAAAATGGAAACCTCGTAGTAGAATCACAGTCGGTGCTGAGAATATGGAAAAACTACTTCTGCAGACTGTATAACGGCGACGAAGACCAACATCCCGCTGTCAGGCAGAATGAACCATTCAACATAGACGATGATAGTCAAAATTTCCGTCCACCTGACCAAAACGAAGTGAGGATAGCAATATCCAAGCTAAAATCCAACAAGGCTGCTGGACCTGACGGCTTACCGGCCGAACTTTTCAAGGCAGCTGGGGATGAATTGGTAGAGTGCATACACCAACTCATTTCTAATATTTGGTCAGACGAGTGTATGCCTGATGAATGGAATCTCAGCATCGTTTGCCCGATCCACAAGAAAGGAGACCCCCTCAACTGCGCCAATTATAGAGGCATCAGTCTCCTCAACATCGCATACAAGATCTTTTCTGCGATATTGTGTGAACGCCTGAAACCCTTTATCAACAGCCTGATTGGACCCTATCAGTGCGGTTTCAGGCCAGGAAAGTCCACCATCGATCAAATCTTCCCACTTCGGCAGATCCTGGAGAAAACCCAAGAAGTCCAAATCGATACTCACCACCTCTTTATCGATTTCAAGGCCGCCTATGACAGCATCTATAGAGAAGAGCTTTATAGAGCCATGTCTAGTTTTGACATCCCTGCCAAACTTGTCCGTCTGTGCAGGCTGACGATGGAGAATGCTCGCTGCTCCATCAAGGTCGGTAATGACCTCACCGAGACCTTTGATGTCAAAAAAGGCTTTAGACAAGGTGACGCGCTGTCATGTGACTTCTTCAATATTGTACTTGAACGGATTGTGCGGAACTCACAAGCCAACACCGGAGGCACAATCTATTACAAGTCTGTACAACTGCTTGCATACGCCGACGATATAGACATTATCGGAAGATCTCAGCGGGCTGTCACCGGTGCTTTTGCAAGCATTGAGGCGGAAGCGGCCAAAATGGGTTTGGCGATAAACGAGGGCAAAACCAAGTATATGCTGTCAACTAGAAGGGAAAACCAACACCGACGAATTGAACAAAACGTCACCGTGGGCAGCTATAACTTCGAGATAGTAAGGGACTTTGTCTACCTTGGCTCTGCTATAAATTCTTCTAACAAAATTAGCGTAGAAATCAATCGAAGAATAACTCTTGCCAATCGCTGTTTTTTTGGGCTTATAAGGCAATTCAACAGTAAAGCCCTATCTCGAACAGCTAAGGAGACTCTATATAAGACCTTGATCATCCCAGTCCTGCTTTACGGTGCTGAAACATGGACTTTATTAAAAGAGGATGAAGATATCCTTGGTCGCTTCGAGAGAAAAATTCTTCATAAGATTTTCGGTGCCGTTTGTGTTGACGGGTTTTGGAGGAGAAGATTCAATCACGAACTATACGAGCTGTACAGCGACATCGACTTAGTCAAACAACTGCGTATTGGACGTCTGAGATGGCTAGGACATGTAGAGCGAATGGACACCAACGCTCCGGCCCGCAGAGTCTTCGAATCTAACCCGGAGGGACGACGCAGTAGAGGGAATCATCGCCGTAGGTGGCGCGCACAAGTTCAAGGGGACCTCGACCAACTTGGAGTGCGCAACTGGAGGCAATTAGCTAAAGACCGAGCTAAATGGAGAGGCTTGTTGGTTGAGGCCCAGGTTCACCCCGAACTGTAGCGCCACCTAAGTAAGTAAGTAAGACGTAAGAAGTAGGTACATTTATGGGTTGTAATCCAATTGGTTTGAGTGCTGCTAAGTACACGATAGGATACGATCTTTGGGGCTCAAGTGCATTGCAACCTGTAAGATCTATTGTGCTGGCCCAGTGGTTAACCAAAAGCAAAACTGAGGCTTTTAATAAGCCTCAAAAAATTCTTGGGTTCAAGGTTCCAGGTTTCGCTGAACGCATGAACACTCGCGTTAGTTGGAGTAGCCCTTCCTTTGTGGCACCTGGGCATTCACGGAGAGTGTGTTCTGCTGTTTATCTTTGTTCTCCGAAGAGTCTGCACATGGTTGTATTTGACATATTATTTTATTCAGATGGTACCTGAGGGGACGATGTCCAGTTAAGTAGCATATAAGAGTTTGCAAATGATCTGTACTGAGTTCAAGTAGCATGCTTGATCTCTCTCTATCTCTCTTTTTTTATGTTTTTTTTTTTTTAATTTGTCACTTCTCTTAAGCCCTTTTGATTGGTCCAGTGTTCGCGAGTCCTTCAGCTTCCCATTGTGTAATTGTGGAGTGAATACCACTGGGTTATACCCCGAAGTAGGATTCAGGGACGACGAGTGGGCGCCCAGCACATTTCCTCGTCAGCCAGTTTGCTCGTTCGTTTTCCTCAAATCCTTCGTGTCCATGTACCCATGTTATGGTAACCCGGCTTGTGGACGAGAGGCTAGCAAGACGTCAGGGCACTCCTATATGAACCTTTGCGCTCCCGTATAGGAATTAAGGACACTTAGTGCTGCCAGACTCTCTAAGCAGATGTTTGATTGCGGATGTCATAGTTCAGCGGTAGATGTTTTTGAAATCCTTCCATATACAATAGCCATGAAATTCAAAATGCCAATTGCTTAGCAACTTATTGAGTACTTAAATCCTCATTATTTAACCACGTATGCGGTGCCATACTTTCTTGCCAGATATTCTCCACCAGCCCTTCTAGAATCTGCGAGGTATCGGATAAGACCTTGCCCTTTAAATAACCGTACCACATCACCCAAACGTGAGATAGGTTGGGTCTGTAGGTATATGAATGCCTTGTGATATGAGTCACTGCTCACTTAGACCAGCAAGGGTCCATCGTGCTCATTTCATTTTATTGTGAGCTGTGTCTATGCCCATTTAGTAGTAGATAGGTATATGGATCTCAGGGGGCTAGTCGGTTCGGGAAGGTGGACTGCTGGATTAGAACTACCTAGATAGGGATATGAATCTCAGAAGGTCAGCCAGCTCAATGTGATATAGATCCTCTGACGACGTGAAGAAGTAACTACCGGGGTAGTCCTCATTTTTCTGTCGGCAAGGGCAGGACATTCGCAAAGCAGGTGATGACAGATTGCATTTCTTCTTTATTCTTGCAACGTCAGAAGGTGGGAATCTTTTAAAGACGAAACTGACGCCGTACTTGGTGAAAGTGTGGGATTTCCACCAATGAACTCACCTCCCTTCTACCCCTACTCCTGGCGGCACTGCCATCAATAATTTCATCGCGAGGGTAAACTTTAACCTCAGGTACTCGGCTCGTTCGTATTAGCAGTTTCCTGCGCTGCATTTCATTGTCGCTTCCGTCTTCGCTGCTGCTTTATAATGGTTGCTCCTTGGCGTCGTCTCAGTGACACTTCGACTTATCGCAGTTGGTGCCGTTGTCCTGCTGGCACGGTATTTCTATTGGGCTTCTTTAGCCAGAAGCTCTATTGGCACCAGGTCAGCCACTATACATACTGTGTCGTGGGAGGTTGTTCGGAAGACGCTGCATACTCTTAACGCATTGATTCTGTAAGCTGGTACCACCTTCATGTTTTTCTTCCACCACTATGTTTATTCTTATAGTCTCCATGACTTGCCTGCTGCTTATGAGCACTACTTTTGTCTGCCCTCCGCAAGTTTCAGGGCCATGCATAATAGCCAGTCCTGAATTATCCCGATAGTTTCAATGTAGTGAAGCTCCAATTCCTCAAAGTAGTTGCTAAGTCACATCCATGATTGCGCAGTACTGTATACTTCCGCCTATCCATCGGTGGTTTTTTTCGCCGCATTCACAACTTCGTCGATGGCGTCGACCGTAGACCGTGCATTACGGAAGTGTCTAACATGCATAGATGCCCATACGATGAGGCATCCTACGGTGTTTTATTGCCTTTTGGTAGGAGGATCAGTCTTTGTTTGGTCGGGGAATACTCCTTTTATTCCTGCAGCTTCCACAGAAATTGTTGTAAGGTACGCCTACATGCTCCGCATGAACCCCAATGGCACAGAGTCCCTTGATTTGCCAGATATAATCTGCGTACTGTTACGACTAAGCCTAACCAGAGAATAGAACCAGCTCATCAAATCGTAAGCCGGCTACATCACCCTGGCATTGACGTACGTATCCAGATGGATCCATGTTCTGTTGGCTTCATCTCCGACGAGTTTATTTACAGGGCTAATAGGTACCTTCACGTAGGGGAGAGCTAGCGGGATATGTAACGCCGACCCCATTCTAGAGAGTTCGTTTGCTCTTTCATTACTCAGTATGCACTTGTGCCCTGGTACCCAGCATAGGGACAAATCGTTGGTTTGCTATGCTTCATTTAGATGTCGTTTGCAGATTCTGACAAGTCTCGATCTAATTACGAAAGATTCCACACCCTTAATGATGGCCGGCTATCAATTAAAACAATAATCGATTTCACCATGAATTTGTTATAGGCGATTATTTTCGCAGGTAAGGTGAAAGACACAGCATTCCTTGTTGATTCTGAACGAATTGTTGGCCCCAATTGTTGTGCAGTACACTTCAGCTCGTACGCAGACATCCATTTTGGAACCGTCAGTGTAGAAGGCCAACTCCTCATTACTAGTATTACTAGTAACATGCTTGTTTTTCCAGTTGTTCCTGTCAAGAATTTTGATATTGAATCTCCTGTCAAATGTCAGCATTGGAGTCATATGATCCGTTGCTACCTGCCTACTTCTGACCTGCCATACTGATAGGATGGAGGCGTGAAAAAACTTCTGTTGAAACTTCTGCTCTTTCATTTCGGTCTCGTTTCATTCCGGTCCATTATCTTGGTACCATTTTCTGTGTTGAGGCTTAAGACGGCATAGACAAACTTCTACCACCATTCACGGTCTCTGGGCAGTACCATATGCAGGTTTTGTTGCTAAATTTGCCGCAAACACTACGACAAAAATGCCAATTTGCGTGAAGCGTCGTTTTTGTTGTTTGTTTTTTATTTTCAAGAACAATATTTACATTCTACGGAAAGGTGTATACACGATCTGCCAGGATGCCTCTGCACCCATGCTGCCCGAATAGAGTGGCTGGAAACAAAATGTTCTTCTTATCTGGAATCGAATAAAAGCCTGAACATAAATTCTGCCCATTGAGTTAGGGGACTTGAACGCAGTTGTTTTCCAAAGTCGAAGTACCAGTGTTCTAAAGTTATTCGCCGTAAAATTTCCAGTGCTTTTACTTCAAAGTTAATGTTTACTCGGAAGTATTTTATATTTGAAACTATTTCGTGGAAAGATTGTGCTGTGCTTGTCCATATTCACTTGAAAACAAACTCGCTTCGCTTCATCTTCAATTGTTGTCAATGCTTTTGAAGTTTCCAGGATTTGCTTGAGTCAGGTCATAAGATTCTTCCTTGATAAGGTCCTTAGTCTCTTCATTAGAAGCGTGTGCGCATATTAGGCTAAGGTTCTAGTATGTAGCTTTGTTGCTGCTCACAGCCAGATGGATAGGTTAGGTTAGGTTAAAGTGGCTGCCAGCTGAGAATTGCTAACACACGTAGACCAATAGTAGGTCCATTGTGATACCATATAGATCATGGGAGAACGTTTCCCTCCAGCTACTCCTTAAACCATTTTGAGCTTCTTATGAAGCGTAGAGGCTCTTAATATCGATGTCTATCAGGTCGCCTACATCGTTGCTCATAGATGAAGCTTCCTTTTATGGAAGTGAACAGGGCAGAAACAAAGAAGGTGAGGAATAGTTTCTTCCTCTTCTTCATCTATGCAGCTTCTACGAAAGTCGTTCGCAAAAAGGCCCCGCCTTGTAGTATGCTTGCCTATAAAACAGTGCCCAGTGATGAAAGCCAGGTAGATATTAAGTGGCTTAAAGTCACTTTAGTTCTTGGCCGAATCTAGATCCTAAATGACACAGCTGGATTTTTAAGCATTCCTAATCCTATTCCGGAATGCTTAAAAATCCAGCTGTGTCATCTAGGATTCATTACCACCATCGTATCTATCTGATGACAGTAATATCTATATCTATTATATCTATATCTCTTTTTATTACAAAATAACAGATTCGAGTCTTTGCGCATCTCAGAGTAAACGTATGCTTTGGCGGGGATCTGTTAATATCTGAGGGTAGTGTATCTCGCATAACTAAATTATTTTACGTGGCTATAAGACATATGTACATACATTCGTGACCCATTCGGTGGTGTGGGAATCACCATATCAGACTAATAAATCCAGTCTTGGCTCCGAATGTGTCACAGTAGCGAATGTAAAGTATGCATTTAGTTCACCATGGATACCCGATTTAATTTGATCAAGAGAACTCGAAATTCAATTGCTCAGCATGTAGGCCTCCATTGGCAAACTACTAAGCTCTTTCGATGACCTACGTATGGTAAATACAAAACTGTTAGTTATACACACGGGCACTTTGCTCCCATCTCCACAATGACCTTACATCTCAAATCTAACAAAATATTACATAGATGAAAGTCACTTCATTTGTACCAAAAAATGTGAAACAAAAGCTCTATTAATATATCCGTACCCCGCAGTTACGCCAGCCGACTCGAAAGGAATTATATCCGGACCAGCAGACTTGTATGTGAAAGTCGGTAGCGCCATCACTCTAACGTGTCATGTGAAACAACCCTCATCTCATGACATCGGACCAATACATTGGTATCGGGGACCGTACATAATCACACCATTCCTTGTGCATCCAAATGAAGCAGCAATCGATCTATCGCGGCGCATCTCCATGGAATCACAATTAGGCGATATCCTTAAATCCAGGTAAGTGGAGCCAATACACATTCCATCATCATACGATTCGCTTGTATCCTAATCAAATCCGAATCCTATTCTTGTACACACACAGGTTGCGCATCGCAAATGCCCAAACAACGGATTCGGGGAACTACACTTGTTTGCCAACAACTGCGGAAGGAGCCAGCGTTATGGTTCATGTAATCAATGGTAAGTCCCAATCATTGGCACGCAGTGTTGTGTATCTGCACCTTTTTTGCACGCCGATACTTTCAACTGAATTGGATTTGATCTACAATTCTCGTTTTCGATTTTCCGATGCGATTCAATTTTGCATTTTTTGCAGATGAAAATCCTGCCGCCATGCAGAAGAGCAATGCCAGCAGAAGTGGATGGCATGGGAGCGTGAATACGTCCTCGATTGCATTCGCCCATATCATGTGTTTTATCAAAATTATAAAACTCCTGCTACCATCATGATAGTCGAGGATGGGAGCGCTTGTAACATATGTACTATATTCAATTGTTATTTAGATCTAATTAGAGTTTATATAAACGAAGGTAATAATAATAATAAAGCGATTTTTAAATTTCATAAGAAATTTCAATGTGTTTTCGTTGCTTGGAATATACTCCTAAGATCAAGTTAACTTGACCTCTGTTCCACATACGAGTATGAAGTCGAGTTGAGATGGCAAGTGAGTATATTTTTTTTTACAGATACATGAAGAAAAAAAAAATTGTGAGAAAGATGAACATTTAAATCGTATGCAATAACATTCCAAATTTAGTTTGGTTGGTTTGAAGTGGCCTTCGATGAAGTACACTTACTCCATTGTTATTTTATTTATTTTATTAAGCGTATGGATACAAAAAAGAAAATTACAAAACATATAACTATATAGACATTTTATAGTTGCAGTGATTATAGCCAGACGACAGCTTCTGATGACAGGCTATTGATGTCGTCTAGGTTACTCCTATATGACAGCTCAGGGCAGTCGAGCAAGATGTATTCCATCGTTTGGACGGGAGCGCCACATAAGCAGGACGGGTCAGTAGTTTGACCCCATTTGGCTAAAGTACCGTTGCATCTCCCAGTAGAAGGTTGCACCATACGAGTACTTTCCTCGATAGTTCAAATTGGGGTTCTCTGTTTTCGTTTCCGAATATTGGAGCTTGTCTACCGGAATTTGCCCATGAAGATGACCAAGATTCTTCCAGGCAGAGGTTTTCAGCACTTACCTTTTTTGCGAGTTCTATTGGGGGGTGTCTTGAGCGCAGTTTCAGGGTGGTGGAGCTCCCAATCTCAGCAAAAAGAGGGGTTCTCGTGTTGCCTTGGATTTTGTGAAACTAAGCAGGTATGGGTGGATAAAGCCACCGACTCCTGGAACTAGTCATATTTAGGGGTAAATTGATTGTTGTCATGAAGGCATTGGAGAAATCGCCGAGATCATCAAAGAAATATTCCCTCCATTTATCTTTCCTAATGCTGACGAGTGTATGACACGTGCATAGAAAGTGACTGACTGTTTTGTTCGGCAATGAGTCGTTCAGTCGGTGACACTGTATAGATGTCGGTGTACAAAGAGTAGGAGTTTAAACAAAATAAATTCCAGAAAATGTGCCAACATAATACTAGAAGAAAAAACGTTATCTGGAAATAAAATATATTGTATTTTATTTCTCTCACACTCTAATACAAATGATCCGAAATAACATAACAATAAAATACAATTTAGCAAAAGTTGTACGTTCTGAAAGAGGAGTGAATACCCTGAATAGTAAGGGAGCCCGATGAAAACACGTTTATCTCTATTTGAAAACTATTTGTGGCCAAAAGTAACAAAAACCATTCGTAGTGGTACACGAGTCTATTGCGCTCTCTGCACCCTTTACTTTTAAGCTGAGTATTTGAGCCAGTGCAGTAAAATTGCACTTCAGAAACGCAAGCCAGGATCGGTTATTTGAGCTACCCATTAATACCCACAGGAATCCTGTCACTTCAGGAAAAAGGTAAGAGGTCTCCCAAGCAAAAATGCACAGGTAATCTGGGATAATAGATAGGACCGCTTCAGGGCATGCATGCTAATCAGTAAAACATAAAAATTCAGCCGAGAATTAGTAACTGTATTACAGGTTGGAATGTTTCTGATGAGCCGTCCATGTCGGACCACAGGATTATCACTTTCAATATACAAGGTCTGAGTAAGGAGGTTAAACCGAACAAAGCTAAGTTGGGCTCTGAACACCTTCCAGCTATTTAAAGCACTGGGGGCGGACGGAGTATGCCCTGCCCTACTACAACAAGGCCATGAGATTATTATGCCACACCTCCTAGAATTATTAAGAAGCAGCGTTATACTTGGGCATATACCAAGAATATGGATAAGAGCAAATGTCATACTCATTCCGAAAGTGGAAAAAAGAGACACCACTTCACCAAAATCCTCTAGACTCATCAGCCTGACCTCATTCATGATAAAGACGCTAGAAAACGTCACAGATAATCACCTAAGAATGACTGTGCTGGAGAGAATACCACTCCACCACAATCAACATGCCTACATCCACCGAAACTGCGCTTTACCAACTGACAAGCTGGGTTCAGGATAAAGTGGAGAGCGAAGAAATGGCAGTACGCGCATTTCTAGATATCGAGGGAGTCTTCGATAACACCTCCCATGAAGCAATTAGGAGGGGTCTCGAAATAAAAGGAGTAAATCACACCAAAACTAATTGGATATGTGAGATGCTAAGAACTAGGACTGCTGAGATAGAGCTGGGACACAAAACCTTCACAATAAGCACCGCTAGAGGCTGCCCACATGGACGGGTATTATCACCTTTGATGTGGAGCCTAGTAGTAGATGACAAATTGACAGATGCCGGCATTATGTGCCAGGGGTACGCCGATGATATAGTCATTGTCGCAATAGGGAAATTTGAAGAAACGCTATGTGAAATCATTCAAGGGCGCCTAAGAATTACACAGAAGTGGTGTAAAACGGTAGGACTTAGAGCGAACCCTACCAAAAGCACTGTGATACACTTCACAAAGGAAAGACAGCTAAAGCGTATGCAACCTATCCTGCTGGGAGGGATCAGGGTCGACCCACAGAATCAGGTCAAGTATCTAGGTTTAACACTAGACAGCACACTCCACTGGAAAGAATATGTGCTAACCAAAGCCACCAGAGCATTTATGGTGTGCAGGAATATTTCAGGATACAGCCCAGCCACATTGAGGTGGATGTACCTGATGATAGTAAGACCCATCATCACTTACGGGGCAGAAGCATGGGTAAACAGAACTAGATTAACCACGGCGAGGACATCCCTCAACAAAGTCTAAACACAAGCCTGCATATGCATAACAGGAGCCATGCGAACTTGTCCCACAGCAGCCTAGAAGTGATCGCAGGTATGCCTCGGCTACACATAGTGCTAGAGCAAATCGACAAGGAGACCATATTTAGAATCGGCAAAGAGGGCACCGGGAAAGGAACATGCATCGCAAACAAAGAGCTAGTAACTCTATCCAAATCAGTGCCGCTTCTGGACTGGCCCTGAGATGATATGGTGAAGAAATACTGCTTTGAAAAAAAATTTGACTCAAAGCTGAGCAACAAAAGAGACTGGAGCAGCGAATCCGATAAACACCAATTCAAACAACAAACAATTAAATAGTACACAGATGGAACGAAAACATCTACTGGCACTGGGGCAGGAGTGTACCGGCCCAGGACTAGATACTCAGAATAACTGGGAATATTCCCCAGTATATTCCAAGTAGAAGTTCACGTGATCGAAAGATGCGCGCAATTCAATCTAGACAGGAAATATCGCGAGCAGATCATCGAAATACTGTCAGACAGCTAAGCCGCTATTAAAGCACTGACCTCGCACGAGATCAAATCCAAACTGGTATGGGATCAACAACTCACCAGGATTAACAAACTGGGAGAAACAAACAAAGTACCTCTCCACTGGGTACCAGGATATGTAGGAGTGGAGGGAAACGAAGCAGCTGATGAACTAGCTAGAAACGGATCAGACATGCCGCTCCTTGGACCAGAACCCTTTTGTGGGATAGGACCTCACAAAATACGGAAAGACTTCAGGAAAGAGAAAGAGAACAAATGGGCAGAGTATTGGGAAGATATTTCGCAATTAAGACAGGCAAAAGAACTTCTGGGGAAATACAACCAGAAAAGAAGCAAAGTCTGCCTAAGAATTAGTAAGAATGATCGCATCTTTGCGGGCATGTTGACGGGTCACTGCAGACATAAGGAGCACCTTAAAAACTGGAAATAGAGGAAGACGGACACTGCAGATTCTGCAGGGACTTCGCAGAAACACCAGCGCACCTTCTTATGGAATGCGAAGCACTGATTCACAAAGGAAGAAATCACTTAGGTGCCTACCTCTTATCAGAAATGAATTTGTCTTCGCTGGACCCACTCAAGATACTCCGGTTTGCTGTAGCAGCTGGACTGGAGGAAGTGCACAATAGATGGGGGGCACAATAGATCTTTTAAAGGTCGCAGTCCACTTGCACCTCACTATCTATACACCTATCTAGTGATTTCTTTTTAAATCATAGGTTATTTTGACACTGACAGCTGTTTCCCGCTCGAAATCTTAACAGAAAGTCAGTATCATACCTCCGCTGAACGAAGTGAGTCGCTTTACGCTTGAACAAGATTGGGAAATATTGAAAACTTATTTCCAAAGTGAGTGGTGTGTAGCCCAAACAATGCGTTTTTTGAAAAGAAGTTTTGGCCGAAATGAAGCACCTACCGCGCCTGCTGTACGCAAGTTTGTGCAAAAAGTTCATAAGACTGGTATGCTAGTGGACAACACTCATGGTCCCCGTCGTCGTACGGTGCGCACAGACGAGAATGTGGCTGCTGTAGCCGAGAGTGTGAGACTCAATTCACGAACATCAACTCGTCATCGATCTCAACAGCTCAACATTTCACGCACTAGCCTGAGGAGAATTCTGCGCAAAGATCTGGGACTATTCGCTTACAAGATCCAATTGATTCAGCAGTTGAAAGCGCATGACCATCCGCTTCTTTATCGCTTCGCAGTTTGGGCCTTAGAGCAGCTTGAATTGGACAACGATTGTGGGCAAAAAATCATCTTTCCTGACGAGGCACATTTTCATCTCGGCGGCTACGTTAACTAACAAAATTGCCACATCTGGGGCTCGAAAAACCCGCACATTATTGTCAAGAAGCCAATGCATCCACAGAGAGTGACAGTTTGTGTGCGGATTGTGGAGTGGTGGCATCATTGGACCATTTTTCTTCGAAATGAGGCTGGAACAACGTTTCGGTCAACGGTGGGCGTTACAGTTACATGTTAATGACTTTTTTTTTTACTGAAATTGAAGACATGAATTTGGACGACCTCTGGTTCATGCAGGATGGTGCGCCATACCACACAGCCCATGCCACAATCGGTCTTCTGCGCACCAAATTCCCGAATCGTGTTATCAGCCGTCTTGGCGATGTCAATTGGCCGCCTCGGAGTTGCGATTTGACCCCTTTGGACTTTTTTTTGTGTGGAACCGTGAAGGACTGATGTTATGCCAACAATCCGGAAACGATTCAAGCACTTAAGGCCAATATCAACCAAGCAATCCGTGAGCTACAGCCCGAAACCATCAACAAGGTCTTGGAAAATTGGAGTGATAGAATGCGCTACTGCGAAGCCAGCCGAGGCAGCCACTTGAACGACGTTGTGTTCCATAATTAATGGGAATATTTGCTCTTACTAATAAAGCCATAATACATGGAAAAATTTCCGTTTGTTCATTTTATTGCATTTTTAAAAAGAAAGTATAACGTTGTATTTGATTTAAGAGATAATGGAATCGAAATCTTGAGGGACTTAATCCTTCTTATTGATAACAAATATACAGTTATGGTTGCACAAAAAATATTGATATAAGGTACGTTCCAAGGTAAAGAGGACTTTTTAAAAATAGGTATTTCTAGTGACGTCATGCATTAGCAATTACATGCGTCAGAAAGATCTTTCATTGATGCACTGTCAAAAGTTCATGACATTTGAAGGGTTAGAAACGGAGTTATTGCGTCTTTGCCGAAAAAACTTTTTGTTGTTCTTATTTCTAAAAAGTGATATTTACTTTGGAACGGACCTTGTATATCGAAAAAGAGATATCTTTTTCGATGTGATGTGCAGTGTATATATGATATTTTTAGCCAGTTACGCAGAAGTTGTCAAAACATTTCCATTTTAAAAGTCATTAATAATCGGCAAAGCAAATCGAAGAGTGGTAGTGGCATTATCGTTGCAAAAAAGTTTACTAAATGGAATCTTTCAGAGGGTGGTAGCACTTGCACACAATTTATTCTTAACTAAGGCGATAATTTGAATCCTCGTTTAAACGGCTTAATTTCACCAATTCAAGTAGGATTACATGAGTATCAAGCGAAGAATACCATATAGTGAATCTTAGCAGAAAGGATAGACTTTTTACTGAATTCTCAGCCACAGATCGGTAACCTAATCATTCAACATAGCCGATGATAGTCAACATTTCCGTCA
The DNA here is from genome assembly GCA_945910035.1 of Brachypalpus laphriformis. NCBI lineage: Eukaryota > Metazoa > Arthropoda > Insecta > Diptera > Syrphidae > Brachypalpus > Brachypalpus laphriformis. The sequence continues at coordinate 163,469,329 of OX246755.1, read as the reverse complement.
ACCTGACGAAAGCAAAGAGAGGATAGTAATATCTAAGCTTAAATCCAACGAAGCTGCTGGACCTGACGGCTTACTCGCCGAACTTTATAAGGCAGCTGGTAATGAAATGGTAGAGAGCATACACCAACTCACTTCGGGCAAATGTATGCCTGATGAATGGAATCATTTGCTGATCCACAAAAAATGAGACCACATCAACTGCGCCCATTATAGAGACATCAGTTTCCTTAACATTGCATACAAGATCTTTTTTGCGACATTGTATGAACGCTTGAAACCCTTTAACAACAGTCTGATTGGACCCTATCAGTGCGAGTAGAGGGCAGGAAAGTCCACCATCGTTCAAATTTTCACACTCTGGAAAATCCTGGAGAAAAAACAAGAAATCCAAATCGATACTCACCAACTCTTCATCGATTTCAATGCCACCTATGACAGCATCTACTCAGAAAATATATGTATACAGAGAGATGTTTAGTCTGTGCAGGATAACGATGGAGAACGCTCACTGCTCCATCATGGTCGGCAAAGGTGGGACAATCAGCGCCGATAAATTGAACAGAACGGCACAATTTCGAGGTAGTAAGAAACTTTTGTCTTGGCACTGCTACTAATTCTGATAGCGAAGAATAAATCTTGACGGTCGCTGCTTCTTTAGGCTAATAAGGAAATTCAACAGCAAAGCCCTATCTCGAACAACTAAGGAGACTCTGTATAAGACTCTGATGATCCCAGTCCTACTTTACGGTGCTATTCTTGGACAAGACGTATGAACAATGCCCTAGCCACGATGATAAATTATCCTAGGTGATTTTAACGCAAAGCTAGGAAGAGAGGACGTCTTAGCAGCGTGGTTGGAAAGCACAGCCTGAACAACATCGCATCCGACAACGGACTCAGGCTAGTTGACTTTGCGACGGGGCGAAACTTTGTCGCACTATTTAGTTTCGATATTTACAAGGGAACATGGCTCTCCTTTGATCGAAAAACTGTCAACCAAATCGATCGCATTGCTATCGACGCAGTATTCTGGGTGTCCGGACTTTCCAAGGAGCCAACATGGACTCGGATCACTACCTAGTTGTAGCCAAAGTACGGATGCGGATATCCATAACGGAGCCAAATCAACGAAATACTGTAAGGAAATTTGACGTCGGGCGGCGTCCTTGCAGGGACGAAAATGACAATATAGTAGTAGAATCGTAGTCGGTGCTGAGAATATGGAGGGAAGACTTCTCCAGACTGTTAAACGGCGATGATGACCAATATTCCGCTGTCAGGCAGAATAAGCCAGTCAACAATGACGATGACAGTCAAGGTTCCCTTCAACCCGATCAGAATGAAGTGAGGATTGCGATATCCAAACTCAAATCCGACAAAGCTGCTGGAGCCAAGGCAGGAGGAGATGATTTAGTAAGGAGCATGTACCAGCTCATCCGTAAAATCTGGTCGGAAAGTATGCCCGATGAAGGGAACCTCAACATTATTTGCCCGATTCTGAAGAAAGGAGAACATTTGAACTGCACCAACTACAGAGGTATAAGCCTCCTCAACATCGCATATAAGATACTGTCTGCCGTATTATGTGAACGCCTAAAACCGATCGTCAACAAACTGAAAGGTCCTTATCAATGCGGTTTCAGGACGGGAAAGTCCACCATTGGCCAAATATTCACACTACGGTAGATCTTGGAAAGGACCAATGCATATAAAATCGATACGCACCACCTCTTCATCGATTTCAAAGTTGCCTATGATAGCATGTATAGAGACGAGGTATACAGAGCCATATCTAATCTTGACATCCCTGCCAAGCTCTTCCGTTTGTGCAGAATGACGATGGAGAACTCACGCTGCTCCATCAAACTCGGTAAGAACATCACCAAACCGTTCGATGTCAGGAAAGGTCTTAGACAAGGTGACGCGCTATCATGTGATCTCTTTAATATAGTACTTGAGAGAATAGTACGAAACTCACAAGCCAATACCGGAGGTACAATCTTTTACAAGTCTGTACAACTACTCGCTTACGCCGATGAGATTGGCATAATCGGATGAACTCAGCGGGCCATTAGTGGGGCATTTACAAGTATTGAGATCGAGGCAGCAAAGATGGGTCTAGCGGTCAATGAAATATATGCTGTCTACAAAAGAGGACACTCAACATCGGCATCTTGGACAGAACGCCACAGTAGGCAGATATAATTCTGAGGTAGTAAAGGATTTTGTCTACCTAGGCTCTATGGTGAACTCCACAAATGACATCAGTAGGGAGATCACACGAAGAATTATTCTTACCTATCGTTGTTTCTATGGGCTAAGAAGGCAATTGAGTAGCATAGCCCTATTTCGAACTACTAGGGTAACTGTTTATAAGACACTTAACATCCCAGTCGTGCTGTATGGCGCAGAGGCGTGGGCTTTGACAAAACCGGATGGGGATGCCCTTGGTTATTTTGAGAGAAAAGTTCCTCGAGCGATCTTTGGTCCCGGCTGCATAGACGGTGAGTGGAGGAGAAGGTATAATGCCAAACTATACAGCATATATAAGGACATCGACTTAGCCAAAAGAGTTCACATACAGCGACAAAGATGGCTGGGTCATTTGGGGTGGATGGAGCCCAACAATCCCGCTAAGAAATTTTTGGAATCCACGCCGGATGGACGGCGCAGTAGAGGACGACCTCGCGGTAGGTGGTGCAAACAAGTAGAGGGGGCCCTCAACGAACTTGGCGTGCGCAACCGGAGGCAGCTGGCTCGTAACCATGCTGGCTGGAGAGGTTTGTTGGTTGAGGCCCAGGTCCACCCCGGACTGTACCGCCATCCAAGAAGAAGAAGAAGCACAGTCGAGCGTCAATTTTTCGTTTATGTCATTCGCATTTGAAATGCACTTCCTCTCAACATAAGAAGATCTTGTTATGCAAATTTCTTTGACCACAGTCTCTTCAGGCATATGGCGCTTTATTTAATTTAGTAATTGAATTAATTTTAAAATAGTGAAAATAGTTTAGTAAGACAAATTGTGTTTTTTAATAGTTTGTCTTATACTTTTACGAACCATTATTCATTACACAGATAAATTAAACTACTGCTTCGCTCTCTTTTTCCAAATTTTATCTTCATTTACAACTTAAAGATTATATTAGTCTATTGTAAATGATGTTGATGCTAATTAATAAATATGAAATTATTTAGAAACAAAGTGACTGCCAAATAAAGAGGGAACCCAAACATATACAATAAACATAGCGAACGGAAATGATGGCAACAGAATTAAATTACTCTGTATGTACTCGTACTGATATTTTTTATGAGTTGTAGCTGTCCGAAATGTCCTTGAACATCTCCTTTAAAGCTTTTATTCTGGTGACAATGGTTATCTATTCACATCAGATTCAAAACTTTCGCCACTACGTCCTCGTCAAACTTCCTATTTCTTTCTTCTAAGCTTTCTTCCCACAAAAAAAAAGAAATAACAAATCTTTTTAAATTTAAAAGTAAAGAAATCAATTATTACTCCATAAAAGTCAATGCAAACATTGTTTTCCAAAAAGTTTTCGTAAGTGCCTTGAAAAATTCATCATTTTTTCGTGTTAAATCTCTCTTGGAGCGCTCTTGCCTTCCATCTGAGTGTGTTAACCCCTCATAAGATGTCCTTAAAACTTTCTCTTTGTCATTGTCGTCGACGGAAAAAATAGCAATTTAAGGTTCTGTTGGTATAAAAAGTGAAGTACTTTACTCCGCTTTAAATGTCGATTTGGTTATAAAGTTTTAGGCTGCTCTGACTTTTATTTTATATCCTTGGTTTTGGGCTGCCGCCCGCCGACAAATGAACTTCAGTGTGTAAGGTTCTCGCAGAGATAAACACAAAAGTCCTGGTTTTTGTTTTCTACTCCCGATTGGGTTGGCCAGGTTCGAGTGACATTTTGCTTCTCCTCCCCCCTTTTTTTTGGTGGCGCTACGTGAAGTACCAGAAGATTGATTTCGTGTTATGGCTGTTTTATTGCGATACATTTTGTTTTTGTTTTTGTCATGTCCTTTATCGTCGTTGTTGTTGCTGTTGGTAGCAAGGGACTCGAAATTGGTCGGTTAATTTCATCAGTGCTCGACGTTGCGTGTAGCGTTACACACGAATTGCAGAGAGAACGAGTATTTCAGAATTTGAAGATTAAATATTTGCAGGAGTTTCCTATATTTGCACCCAATTACACAGGAAAAAGTTTTATTTTTCTCGTAATGGGAAGTTGAAAGGTGGATAAGCAGAGGAGAGAGTGCCCTTAAGCGAGTAATTTATGGGTCTATCCATGCAGGGAATTGTTTCATGGACAATGGGTATGGACGCAGACAAGTCAGGTGAAAGGTTGTTATTTTGTATAATTTATGTGCACAGGTAGGTACTTGCAGGCATTGTCATATGAGTGTAATAAAATTGAAATGGACTTGAAATGATGAATTAATGAATTTCAGAAGAGAAACTTTACAGCAGAACTGAGTAACATGAGCTTTACGACTGCAGTTTGCTATTCATTTAACACGTGTGCTAGTTTTCTAATAACTACATTCATACTAAGCCGATATTTGTGGAACTTCTGATGTTAGTTTAAGGACTTTGGCTTAATGGAAAAGATAATAATGAATTGTGCAATAAAAATATGTGCAACTCTATTTATAAGGCAAATGCTCGAAAAGTTTCAGTATGATATTTGCCAACTAAGGCTGACCAAATAGCTTCTGGAAAATTACAACCGGTGCACTGTAGACTTAAGGAGCACCTCAGGAAATTGGATACAGACAATGATGGATACTACAGATTCTACAGGGATTTCGCAGCAGCGATCGCTTAGAAGTCTATGTTTTCTCAGAGCCGGATCCACCTTTACTGGATCCACTTCAAATACTTAAGCTTATTAAAGTAACTGAATTGGAGGAGGTGCTTCAAGTGAACTATGTCAATGATTGGGTGAAATTGAGGGAACGCCGACAATTCAAGATATACTAAACATATTTGAAGTTTACCGTAAAATATCACCCTCGTTTTGCAAGGTGTGGAAGCAATAAGCAGTTCACGGCCCACAACCGTCTAGGACTAATGGTGTGCTGTGAAAAATGGTTTTACATCTAGTAATGAGTGAATTATTGGGAACAGTGCTTCCCAAGTGCGAAAAGTTCGAATATCTGGGATCTATGATCAATAGCAAAGCAACTTGTGATGACGACATCAATCATCGCGTAAGCGTAGGGTGGATGAAGTGGCGAGAAAATTCCGCTATCTTCTGTGACAGAAAAATGCCCCCTAAGTTGAAGGGAAGGCTCTACACCGCAGTTGTACATCCAGCGCTCACACACGGTTCACAATGTTGGACGATGTACAAACAGTATGAGAGTAAATTAACGGTAGCTGAGATGAAGATGCTTCGCATGACAGCAGGAGTGACAAGGCTCGATCGATTAAGAAGTTCGAAGATCCGTGGAAGCTTTCACATCAAGGAAACCATCGTACAAAAATTAGAGCGCGACCGGCTCAGCTGGTATTGCCACGTTCAAAGAAGAGATCATTTAAACCCTGTAAAAAAGGCAATATCTATTCACGTTCCAAAGACATCGCGATGTAGGAAAGGCAGGCCTATAAACGCCTGGATCAGACAAATGCGACGACATCGGCATTTCATTGGCCTCAGTAACCGAGTGATCCAAAATCGGCCTGCCGATATTTTTTGAGGTCAAATAGGCGAACCCCACAGGCGGATCAGTAGAAATACTGTGAAGTGGCAGGGCTGTGATCCATTGTTTTCGGATCATAGCCTCGCTGATAAAAGGAAGAAGAAGAAGAATGAGTGAATTATCGGTCGATCGCAGGGAAGCCATAGGGCGTGGCTTTTCGAGGATACCTGAAGATAAATTGACGAACGAAAACAGCTGAAATCTCGCATTGCAGCTACTTCAGCGAGGAGCGAGCTAGAGTCCCGATATCATATGAAGATGAGAGAAGTTCCTCGTTGCGTTGGACGTGGGAAGTGAAACTACAGCAACGCGCTGGCTGCAAGGAGGTGCAACAGCAGGACCGTCTACAGAATCACCAAAGAGCTGACAGGTGGTCGCAGTTCCAGACAACAACCAGTGAAAAACCTAGACGGTTCCTTTCTTATTTCGGAAGGGAATCTTGCTATGGTTCTGAACCGTGTATTCACTAGCGATATGATCCGAAATCAGACTGAGGCATGTAATGGTTAGTAGGGGAAAATATGTGGGAAGCGTGAAATGTCGTGATCATAAGAAGAAACTTGGGAGGAAAGGGATATAAGGTTTGGATCAGAGGATAGGAAGAGGAAAAGGATTTATCGCCAACTCTAGAGCGGGTGCATGCCTTGCTGGTCTCGGCTTGAGCTCGCCGGAGGGTGGATTTTTGCCCCAGAGCATACGAGTGTCCCCATTACACAAAAAAAATGCATGCGAAGATAACAGAAAATAGGCAAAGATAAAGATATGACGAGAAGTTATAGAAAAAAAAAAACAATACCGAAAGAGAAAAAAAAGAGTATCTAACACTACTACGGGAGGAACAGGTATTTGTCCTCCTAGCTGGTCTTCGCTCACCCAGCCATGTGCCATTGTCCGCTGATGTGTTCCTGGCACCCTAAAAGAAGTTGTAACTCATTTACTTATTGTGTGGACTAGCTACCCTGCCACCGAAATAAGAAACTCAGTTTGAATAGCCTTACTCTGGCATTATAAGAATTTTATTAATATTATTAATCACTTATACTAGATAGCATCTTAAATGAAAATTCACGAAAAAAAAAACTGTAAGCTCTAACAGATAAATCATAGTATATATATAAGATATAAGCTATGAAATATTAGATATAAGATATAAGTCCGATACTAAGGCAAAAAACAAGAGAAAATTGAACTTTATTATGAAAAAAAACGAACACCTGGAATCTGCGAGAAAGTGTATATTATGGTTCCGAGGGAGGGCGTATCTATGGCAGACGTTGTGGTCCACCCAATTAATATTTATTTAATTGGATATAATGTGTGTAGAAATGTATGTTATAAAATAAAATATGCAAATACTTGCTTACCTGGGGATCCGCGTCGTCAGGACTGTCGAAGGGAATCGCTGGTGCAGGTGGTATATAGTTATATATATATTTACTTTTATTTTAAGATGTTTATATATATTTTTTGTCACTAGGTACTTATTATTTTACCACATGGGTGGGTACGGAAATTCTTCCCACTAACTGTACACACACCCTCACATACACAGGTAATAGGCAAGGTTTTAATCTACCAAGTAAAATAAAATTAAAAAAAAAAAAATCTTCAAAGACACACTTTCTTCAAAGATTTGTAGATAATTAGTCTTCCACTACTTAAGGGAAAAGGAAAAAAAAAATAGCAAAATACACAATAAAAAAAAACTGATAATAACTGCTACTGATGCTGGACCATAAGTCCCTGTCCCGTCGGTATCTCCGCCGCTAGCTGGTGATGGTCTGCTGCCACGTCAGATAAGCCGTTTATTTACAGAACCTAACTTTCTCGTCCTCCTCGGCCTGATCTTACTGATGGAGTTTGATCGCCGTTGTACGCGTTTTGGAACAAGACCACCGCTATACCGGTAGAAGCGAGTGCACTAAGCGACTTTTTTTTTTTGTTCTTTATGTTTTGTTTTTCTTTTTCTTTTTAGCTTGTGGGTTTTCCGCGGTTTGCAAGTTACTTTGGCCACAAGTGGTAAAATTGACGAAAGGGGATTTTTGGGTTTTTTGTGTGTTTTCTTTTTTTTCCGCGAAGGGACTGCAGATTTGAAGGGGGTAGATAGGCTCGGCAGAAAGGGGGATATGAGTCTAGTACACGAGTTTTTTTTTCTTTGTCACGGAAATGAATTGTTCACTGATGAAATGTGAAAGCTTGGGTGAGTCTTATTTTCTTAACTTAGCTAGTCAAGTTAACTATATTATTTCCAACCCACTTAAAATTAAAATAAAACCCCGAGCCGAGCAGGCAAAAGTAAAGCAGCAGCAGCAACAACAGCTGCAGAAACAGGCGCAAAAACTACAGCAGCAGAATACGCAGCAACCGCAATCGATGCAAAAACAGCAGCAACCACAACAGCTGCAAACATCACAACAACAACCACAACAGCAGCAGAAACAGCAGCAGCAAATACAGCAACAGCAACAACAGAAGCAGCAACCACAGCAGCAAAAACAACAGCAGCAACAACAACAACAACAACAACAACAACAACAACAACAACAACAACAACAACAACAACAACAACAACAGCAGCAGAAGAAACAAAGGGTGCCACCAATCAACACCTTTAAGATGGAGCTTAAAGACACCATCGAGCTATGTAAGTCGGCCATAGGTAGAAATTTCTATATTAAACGTCTAAGCGTAGATAGGCATGCTATCCACTGCAATACAGTGGAGCAGCACAATAAAATTAAAAATTTATTGAGGGATTCGACGACTGAGTTCTTCTCCTTCACCCCGAAAGGGGAAAAGCTGCAAACAATGCTGCTGAAGGGGATGGAACCGTCCACCGAGCCGGAGGAGCTCTTAAAGCTTCTTAAAGAGAAGGAGTGCGATGATCTCATTTTTGTAGGGGTCAAGCCGTTCACCACAGCTAAGGCCAAAAGGGAGAAACGGAAATTACCGTTCTTCCTGGTTCAGCTTTCACCCAACAGCAAACTGGATGGTCTAAGGAGCATTAAAGTCCTAGACTACCAGGTTGTCACCTGGGAAAAAGTAAAGAGGAGCGAAGGCATGTTACAATGCGTTCGCTGCCAAAGGTTTGGACACGCCGCGTCGAACTGCGATATGCAGCCTCGATGCGTGAAATGTGGAAAAGACCACAAGGCAGAGGAATGCGCGCTAGGCAGGGACGGCACGACTGAAAAAAGTCAGCTCACGTGCGCATTATGTAGGAACACGGGGCACACCGCAAACTATCGGGGTTGCCCTAAGTTCCAGTACATTAAAAAAGTAAATCTGGCTCGTCAGCAGAAGGTGGAAGTTAAGCGCCCGCCCGTTTCGAGTGTTCCTGCACAATCCGTCACTCCCCAAGTGACCTACGCTCAAATGGCGTCAGGCCGGGGGAATACGGTACAGTCGCAGCCGAAGGTTGTTTCGCAGGCCCCAAAGCCGAGAGCGCCGGAGGCTGAACCTGATTTGTTGGCTATCTTGCTCTCTATCCAGGGGCAGATGGGCCAACTTCAGCGACAAATTCAGGAGCAGGCGAAGCGGGTGGACCAGATCCACGCGCTTCTGCCGGGCCTAACGCACCACCAATCGTAATGGGTACGAACATGGCGGAGCAACCCTTAAAGATCCTTGCGGTGAATGTGAATTCATTGATTAGGATCGAACGTAGAGCCGTACTTTTCAAGTTGCTTGAGGACCATTCTCCCGATGTGCTTTTGGTTAGCGAAACTAAGCTATCCCAGAAACACAAGTTGAGGCACAGTAGTTATAATATTATAAGAAGAGACCGACCCAACTCTGTACAAGGCGGAGGTGTGGCGATCTTTATTAGAAAAGAGTTGCGTCATAAAGTAGTGTACTGCGGTGAAGTGCGTAGGTTCCAGGAGCTGGAAGCATGTATCGTATTCATCCCCCTCCGTAGTGGAAAGAGGATGTATATCGTCGCTGTCTATGCTCCTGAAGCTACTCAAACCACGTCTTTTATCTCAGAGCTCGAGACACTTTTTCGAATACTAAGGCTGGAATCGGGGGAGAACTTTTTCATTATAGCCGGTGATTTAAACGCCAAACATAGAGATTGGGGAAATAGCACGCCAAATTCTAGAGGGAACCTACTATTCAATTGGTGGGGTCTGCGCAGTGTTGAGTATCGACTAGATTTAAAAGCGACGGATAGTCCGTCGTATCCCAGAAGCGGTTCTTATCTGGATCTAATGCTGTTCGACGTACGGTTACAACTGACCGACATGGACCGACAAACTTTAAACTGCTTACACACTTTTGTGTATGACAGTGACCATTGCGGACTCAGTGCCGAAATAACTATTCCCGACGAAATTGCGGAATTGGAGGAGTTTGTCCAATTGCACGCCTACAATTACAGTAGAACGCGTTGGACTCGCTTCTCCAGACAGTTAACGAGAGCACTCTCCTCGAACTTGCTCGACCTACCGTCTAATAGGAATCTGTCAAACGAGGAGATTGAAAGATATCTAAAAGAAGTAGACGAGACAATAAAACGAACGATGGACAATACGATACCTCGGTATCAACACACTGACAACGTGGGCATATACCGCAATGCAACGATTGACGCACTGCACGAACATAAAAGTAGACTGCTGTCGAGATTAAAAACCTTGTACAGACAGTTTACTGACAGACAGAATTCGGAGGAGGTTAGGACGCTGAAATCGTTGATTAGAAACATTTCAAAATTAATTAAAGAAAATTACAGACTTTCTGTAAATTCGCACTGGGACAGGAAAATTCGGGCTGTAAAATCCAACAACCCGAGTATGTTCCCGAAAATAAACAAGATCTTTCGGAGGAATAATCAAAACGATCTTCCGCGTCTTAAAATCCCCCGAACTACGAACAATGTACAAATACTAGTAACAGCAGGTATAGATCCAGATAACGCAGCTGAGGATGACAATTTCTTTGTGATCGAAGATCCGCAGGAGAAGGTAGAGGCTATAGGAGCGACTTTCCAGGACGTGTATAAGGTGAATGATAGTGTTTGCCCGAACCACGACCTAGAAAATCGGGTCCTTATGCACAACTTCTCCCTTCGAAATGACATGGAGCACTGGCGATCTGAGAACACTGGTTTCACCGTGTTCAATGAAAGAAACATGGCAAACAATGCCGTCGCCGATGAAAGGGTACATCCCCCGTTCATTTCGAAGGCAGAGCTCCAAGCGATCTTCGAATCACTGAGGAAAAAGAAATCCGTGGGAATCGATGGTATACCCAACATTGTGCTTAGACATCTTCCTCCAGAAGTGGTAAACATTTACACTATCCTGTTTAATAATGCAATGAATAATGCCCATTATCCAGGGCATTGGAAAACAGCGGTGGTGCAGCCCATTCCAAAGAAAAATAAAGATAGCTCCAAACCGGGTAATCTCCGATCTATAAGTCTCCTTCCGAACATTAGCAAGGTATTCGAAAAAGTGATCCATAGAGCCTTGGCTAAGTGGGTTGAGGACAGTCATATAATTCCGGATAACCAATTCGGTTTCAAGGCGGGGCATGATACTATACATGCTGCGTCTAAACTGGTATCAGATATCCAGTGGAATAAAAGCAAGAAGCAATGCACGGGTGCATGCCTGGTTGACTTGGAGAAGGCCTTCGATACCGTATGGTTAGAGGGACTCTTCTACAAGCTGAGCAGGCTGGGCATAAGTAAACCACTGCTGTACATACTTTATGACATGCTCACCAGTAAGAAGTTCATTATGAAAAATGGCAATGTGACGTCTGCTGGAACTTTTGAAGTAAAAAATGGTCTGCAACAGGGTGCGGTCAATTCGCCCATCTTATTCAATATTTACACAAGCGATCTCATAGGTTCACTTCACCAGGCCATAGCGTACGCAGACGACTTGATCGCGTACAGGTCAGGGCCTAAGATCGAGGTTATTGCAACACTCTTGCAACGTGACTTCCATAAGATTAAGAGATACTGCGATGACTGGAAGCTAAAGATCAACTTTCAGAAGTCGGAGACCATCCTGTTCAGAACGCCGTTGTCTGGGGCCTCTTGGGACACCAGAAAGAATTGGCGAAAGTTCTCTATTGTCGGACAACACGGTCAGCCACTTGCGAGTCGAAGTGTAGTCAGGTACCTTGGGGTCTGGCTAGATCAATATCTATATTTTAACAAACATATAGATGCTGCTCTGACCAGAGCCAAAGTTGCTTTTGCCCTTACAAAGAGACTGTTTTATAGCAGCCAACTCGATGCGAGGGTGAAGGTAATCTGCTACATGGCCCTCATTCGGCCTATGCTCGTATATGGATGTCCCGTGTGGTTCAACGTGGGGCCAAGCTTGTTGGAAAAGATGCGGGTGTTTGAGAGGGCCTGCCTTAGAGCTTGCCTTCGTTTGTACAGAACACCTGAGTCTGAGTACATAAAATTCTACCGTAATGAGGTCCTGTACAACAGGGCGAAACTGATCAGAGTGGATAATTTCTTGATCAAGATGATTCGAAGGCACATTGCAAGAGCAATGACTTCGATGAATAGCCTGATCTTTGGGGCTTACTACCCCAACAATCTCTATCACGAGAGTGTGCGCCTTAACGGCTTTGTCCCTCCAGAAGCGTTTCTATATTTTGACCAAAGAGGTCTGATCCAGGATAAGTTAGCGGTGCCGCTAATCTTCCACGTCGCCAGAACAGCTGTGGATAGGCGACTCAACTACGACCGAGACGTCGCACAGAGTAGTGTAGAGCGTCTCCGGTACAGTAGGGCGGTTTCAGACCGCGATATTGAAGACGTTAATAGGCAGCATGATCAATTTTGGTGGCTTATTGAAGGAGATGGAACGTCGTCGTCGTTTCCCCCCAATCCGGGGTAGCCTATAACTGGGCAAAGCTGGTGTGTATTGTTATTCATAACAGTTATGGCCGGCTTACATAGTTTTAAGGTAGTCTAAGTCTTCACGTTATGTTATAAAAAAAAAATAAAATAAAAAAAAAAAATAAAAAAAAAAAATTAAAAAAAAAAAAAAAAAAAATATAAAAAAAAAAAAAAAATAAAAATAAAAAAAATAAAACAAAAAAAAAGCACAGCACTTGGCTTAAAAAAAAAAATAAAAAAATAAAATAAAAATTTGCACAGCACTTTGCTAAAAAAAAAGTGCGTATTTAATTACGCAAGGTAGTTAAGTTAGTTAAGATTATTTTAAGATAGTTTGTAAGTTTTATTTATTTAGGTATAAACAAAAAAGTCCGTATACTAAGTTTTTTACGATAAAACATTTTTCTTAGTTTGTTAAAATAGTTATAAAATAATAAAGTTAGTTTAAGTTAGATAAGGTCGAAAGATATAAATTAAGCGTTAGGTTTAGCTTAGAGCGCCCGCATGGGGACAGTAAGTTAGCATAAGATAGTTTAAGTTAATTAAGCTAATTTTAAGCGTTTTTGTTAGCATGTAAGTCATAATGAATTTAATTAATAAAATGCATTGAAAATAAAAAAATAAAAAAAATAACTAAATCGTCCTAAAGCGAATCAAGCAACATCTCGAAGACGCACTCGATGCCGAAGAAGCAGGTTTCTGCTCTGGATCCTCATATGTCGATCACATTAACACCCTGTGGATCATCAACGAGCAGTGTGTTGAATAATGATCGCCACTTCATGTGCTGTTCATCGATTTTTAGAAGACAAATGCAAGAGAGGTATTCACGATAAACTAATTGCCATTACCAAAGCTACATATGAGGGGTCCAAATGCGACGTTCTGCACAGAAGAAGGTTGTGTGAGGAATTTAATATCCAAAGTCGGGTAAGACAAGGCTGCGTTCTTCCAACAATACTATCTCTAATGGTAATAAGCAATGTGCTTCTTACTTACTTACTTAGGTGGCGCTACAGTTCGGGGTGAACCTGGGCCTCAACCAACAAGCCTCTCCATTTAGCTCGGTCTTTAGCTAATTGCCTCCAGTTGCGCACTCTAAGTTGGTCGAGGTCCCCTTGAACTTGTGCGCGCCACCTACGGCGATGATTCCCTCTACTGCGTCGTCCCTCCGGGTTAGATTCGAAGACTCTGCGGGCCGGAGCGTTGGTGTCTATTCGCTCTACATGTCCTAGCCATCTCAGACGTCCAATACGCAGTTTTTTGACTAGGTCGATGTCGCTGTACAGCTCGTATAGTTCGTGATTGAATCTTCTCCTCCAAAACCCGTCAACACAAACGGGACCGAAAATCTTACGAAGAATTTTTCTCTCGAAGCGACCAAGGATATCTTCATCCTCTTTTAATAAAGTCCATGTTTCAGCGCCGTAAAGCAGGACTGGGATGATCAAGGTCTTATATAGAGTCTCCTTAGTTGTTCGAGATAGGGCTTTACTGTTGAATTGCCTTATAAGCCCAAAAAAACAGCGATTGGCAAGAGTTATTCTTCGATTGATTTCTACGCTGATTTTGTTAGAAGAATTTATAGCAGAGCCAAGGTAGACAAAGTTCCTTACTACCTCGAAGTTATAGCTGCCCACGGTGACGTTTTGTCCAATTCGTCGGTGTTGGTTTTCCCTTCTTGTTGACAGCATATACTTGGTTTTGCCCTCGTTTATCGCCAAACCCATTTTGGCCGCTTCCGCCTCAATGCTTGCAAAAGCACCGGTGACAGCCCGCTGAGATCTTCCGATAATGTCTACATCGTCGGCGTATGCAAGCAGTTGTACAGACTTGTAATAGATTGTGCCTCCGGTGTTGGCTTGTGAGTTCCGCACAATCCGTTCAAGTACAATATTGAAGAAGTCACATGACAGCGCGTCACCTTGTCTAAAGCCTTTTTTGACATCAAAGGTCTCGGTGAGGTCATTACCGACCTTGATGGAGCAGCGAGCGTTCTCCATCGTCAGCCTGCACAGACGGACAAGTTTGGCAGGGATGTCAAAACTAGACATGGCTCTATAAAGCTCTTCTCAATAGATGCTATCATAGGCGGGCTTGAAATCGATAAAGAGGTGGTGAGTATCGATTTGGAATTCTTGGGTTTTCTCCAGGATCTGTCGAAGTGTGAAGATTTGATCGATGGTGGACTTTCCTGGCCTGAAACCGCACTGATAGGGTCCAATCAGGCTGTTGATGAAGGGTTTCAGGCGTTCACACAATATCGCAGAAAAGATCTTGTATGCGATGTTGAGGAGACTGATGCCTCTATAATTGGCGCAGTTGAGGGGGTCTACTTTCTTGTGGATCGGGCAAACGATGCTGAGATTCCATTCATCAGGCATACACTCGTCTGACCAAATATTAGAAATGAGTTGGTGTATGCACTCTACCAATTCATTCCCAGCTGCCTTGAAAAGTTCGGCCGGTAAGCCGTCAGGTCCAGCAGCCTTGTTGGATTTTAGCTTGGATATTGCTATCCTCACTTCGTTTTGGTCAGGTGGACGGAAATTTTGACTATCATCGTCTATGTTGAATGGTTCATTCTGCCTGACAGCGGGATGTTGGTCTTCGTCGCCGTTATACAGTCTGCAGAAGTAGTTTTTCCATATTCTCAGCACCGACTGTGATTCTACTACGAGGTTTCCATTTTCATCTCTACAGGTTTCTGTACGGGTATTACTTCTCTGACACGTTCTCTTTACCTTTTGGTAAAACTTCCGTACATTATTCCTGGAGTATAGACTCTCGATATTCTCAAACGCGCGCTTCTCATGCTCTTTCTTCTTCTTTTGGAGAGGCCGATGTTCTTCCCGTCTCTTTTGCTCGTAGAGCTCACGAGCAGCTCTCGTCTTCCTTTGCAGCGCCGCTTTGTATGCCTCTTGTTTTGCTGCATGCACTCGCCGGCATTCTTCGTCAAACCAGGGGTTTCGCGGTGGTGGTCGAGCGAGACCCAACACATCAGTCGCGGCGTTTCTGATGGCATGTTGGCAGCGTTGCCACTGGTCTTCGGTACTTGATGCTGGCGGCAAAGGGGTGATTGAGAGATTTCGGGATACGCGTTCAGCGAAGAGTCTGGCGGTCTCTTGCGATTGTAGCTTTTCGACGTTAAATTTTCTCACAGTAATTCTTCTTTGTTGCTCAGATTGGGATATCCGCATTCGTACCTTGGCTACAACAAGGTAATGATCCGAGTCTATGTTGGCCGCTCGGAAGGTCCGGACATCCAGAATACTGGAGGCATGCCTTGCGTCGATCGCAATATGATCAATTTGGTTGATCGTTACATGATCATTGGACCGCCATGTCTGCTTATGAATATCGAGATGAGGAAACCATGTGCTTGCTATGGTGACATTTCGCTCCACAGCGAAATCAATTAGCATTAGTCCGTTATCAGACGTGGTGTCGTGTAGGCTATGCTTACCGACTGCCCTACCAAAGACGTCCTCCTTTCCTATTTTGGCGTTAAAATCGCCCAATACGATTTTAACGTCGTATTTAGGACATTGCTCGTATGTTTTGTCGAGGAGCTCGTAGAAACACTCTTTGGTGGCAGGGTCCTTTTCTTCTGTGGGGGCATGAACACATATTAGGATTATGTTAGCGAATTTAGCCTTGATCCGGATCGTCATAATACGCTCGCTCACGTGTCGGAAGCTTAAGACTTCTTGCCTAAGTCTGCCGCGTATGACAAATCCGCATCCGAATAAGCGTTGCCTGTTGCCTCTGTAGCAATCACCGTAGTAGATGTCACAGTTTTTCATCCTCTTTTTGCCCGGCCCATCCCATCGCACTTCCTGGATGGCGGTAATATCTGCTTTATAGCAGTCTAGGGCCTCTGCTAGTTGTTCGGCTGCACGTGTTCTGTAAAGGGACAGAACATTCCACGTACAGATCCGAAGGTCGTTGTCCTTATTTCGTTTGCTGGGGTCGTCATTAGTTGAGTCATCCTTATCCGAGGCTTTTGGTTGTTTCGGAACCATGCGGTTTTTACGTGGTAGGGAAGTTACCCCGACGGCACAACCCCCAACCTGGAGGGCCAGTTCCTTAATTATTCCCAATGTGCTTCTTGCAGCTTTGTCGACGGGAAACTGAGGAATTCGATGAACTCTTACATCTCAACTTAAACCTCTTGAGTACGATGACGGTGCTTACTCTCTCACAGAATTATGGACCTCCAGCAATTAACAGCAGATGTGGAGAGGGAGGCAGGCGGCGTCCGGCTGAAAATCAATACGGCAAAAACTAAAATTATCAGCCTTGGAACAAACTCATCGGCTCAAATACGCATTGCTGGACAACGGAGTAGAGGATTTCCAGTATCTTGGGAGTATTGTCTCGACCTATGATGGAGCCAAACTGGATATAGCCAACTGGAGACATGAGGACCCGCCCCGAAAATCTTACTATGGACGTATACGACTATAGTTAGACCTATACTGACTTAGACCAATCTAGTGTGGTGGCCAGCTGTCAACAAAACTACCAACTAAAGGGCAATCACCAAAGTCCAAAGACTAGCGTACACTGGCACTATCAGTGCAATAACGACAACGCCAACCGCAGGATTCGAGGCTATTCTCAATCTGCTACCACTAGACATCTTTATACGCACGTCAGCAGCCATTAAAAAAATATATTTGGCACAACAGCTCCATAAGTGCCAGGGCCTAGTTTTGCGCAACCACTCATGTTGCGTGCGTTATATTTTTCACACGAATGGAAGGGACCTGCAGTTTAGCGCCGTATCCGAACGGCAATTTGAGAAGCTTTTTCGGCACAACAATACTCTCGGATGTTTGTCAGAAGCTCGCGAGAGGTGGGACAGTGAAAAACCTTTTTGTTGTTTTCTGGGATTCGAACTTGTAACCTCATGCGTAGTGATCCGACACACTAACCACTTACGCCACGGCGCCCCGTCAGCATCCATTAATCTTATGAGAATTAGCCAGTCAGCAAACTGGAAACCAAATAGAATATGTCACTCGAAGATCCTACTTGACTACGATGGTCACGTACCCATAACGGACTACATGACGCCGTATTTAGACTTTGTAGGGCCCTTTTCTATCGAAGAATATAGAATAGAAAAGCGGTCACATACTTGTACTTAGCCCGAATCTATAGCCATCTAAATAGATGGTACAAAATTGAGCACTGGCGTAGGATCAGGCATCTTCTCCGCCACATTAGGTATATCGAAATCCATATGGCTTCCAGACCACAACAGTATTTTCCAAGCAGAGGTCTTAGCATCAGAAACAGTCTGCAGTAGGGGAAATGGCGCCAGAAGGTATCACCATCTTCATCGACAGCCAGGCAGCTATAAAAGCGATTACTGCCATAGAAATTAAAGCGAAGCTTGTGAAGTGTTGCCGAGAAAAGCTCAGGGTTCTTGGAACACAGCACAAGGTATCGCTTTGCTAGGTCCCTGGACACGAGAGTATCCCAGGCAATGAGAAAGCCGATGAGCTAGCAAGAATCGGCTCAGCAGCATTACCAGAACAAGTCTACCCCTCTGTGTGTATCCCGCCTTCCACACTTAAGCTCGTTGCAGTATTAAATCAAGATATACTTCCATGGAAACTTGTCCCACCACTAGGAAGCTATGGCCATCCTTCGACAAAGCAAGGAAGAAGAGAATTATTCGGAAAGACAGGAAATCCCTTTCCACCTTCGTGGGCATCATCACGGCACAACACTCTGTGGTACCACTTGAAGGAACTACGCTTGATGGAGGAACTCTGTAGAGGCTATGGTGACGAGGGAGTTTTTGAGGACACTACCCACTTCCAATGCCACTGTCCGGATCTTAAACAGTCCGGGAAGAAGTTCCTTGGTAAATGTTTCTTCCAGGATATAGAGGAGCTCTACGGCGTTTCGACAGGAAAGATGCTGATCTTCATCAAATCACCAGGGTGGTATGTATGCAGAAACGAAGTAAGTGATTGAGTTTGAATAGTTTTTGTCGGTTTTCGGCCTCAATGGGTAAGAGATTACTTTTTCCGCTATGGGTATCATAATGGGTCAACGCTGACCTGAGTGTGGCAGAAAGCTTTTCTGCCTGCCAGCACACATATGTATGTACCTAACCTAACCTAACCTAGCCAACAGGATCGCCAAAGCAAAGTCCGCGTGCGGGATATTGTCCAAAATATGGCGAAGCACTGAATTCGGTTTGAATACCAAGCTAAGACTGTTCCGATCTAACGTTAAATTCGTGCTGTTATATGGATATAGCATGTGAAGAGTGACCATTTCTATCACTAGAAAGCTGCAAACGATACCTGACGGTAGCTGAAAAACGATGGACGCGTAAGCACTTCCTTTCATTTTTTGAAACACTTGAATCCGGTAAATTATTTGCAATATATATATGTGTATAGTTGCATAGGTAGTACCTACACGTGGTTTTGAATTGAGGTCTTAAGAGTTTTACTAATCCGCTGGTGGGCACTTATAACGTTTTCAGTTGTCTATATGTTTCCAGTTAGCAAACGGCAAGCGGTACATCGGTTTTAGTGGTAAACAGCATCATTTCGATCTTTTCCGAATTTACTCCGAGGTCAGAGCTCCTGGCCCATTGGCAGTTATTATATGTTATCCTTAACACGGATACTATTTATTTGATCAGGATATTATCACATTCAGGCGTATCACACGGTCTTATCGTGTTAAATACCATGTTCATCAAACAATGCAGCAGTGGTGAACGTGAAACCCAGATTGACTGCTATTTAGTATCCAGTTTCATGAGACCTCGGGTAAAAGATTGCTAAGTGATCCTGGGCGAGGTGATAGTTCAACAACACCGTCTCCTGCTAATAGAAATTTGTATGGAAACACAAAAGAAAAGCAAATAAACAAGAGTCTCTGAGAAATTGAAGTGGAACCTACAATCAGGACAAAGAAAAAGGCGAGGCTTTTGTTTTCGTAATGAAAAACTATCTCTCTCACACCATCAACGGAGGAGGATAAAGAGTGCAGAGCACAAAATATGTAGGATTCCCTATAGCGAACTTGCTTAAAGAAGGCCAAATCACTGCCACTTCAAAAGGCCACCACCAACACGCCAAAGAAACATGGTGGTGGAGTGATGAAGCTAAAGAAGTGATAAATAAGAAGAAAGCGGCTTTCAAAGCTTTGTCAAAGTGCCCCTCCACTAATAGAGAAGAAAAGTCCCGCCTATAGACATTGGACGAAAAAACCGAAGAGGAAGTGCGCCCAGCTTCAAGAAGATAGTACGGAGGGCCTGTATCAGGAGAGCTGGAGAAAATATCTTCCCCGGTTGCTCATGCAAACCAGGGAATCCAGGAGCTGCGACGACACAATATGAACAAGAGCGCAACTATCTTCAAAATAGGCACCCAAAGAAGCAGGAATGCTCACGAGATTCGTTCGCCAAAGTTCATTAACAATGCTCATGGCCAGCTTCTTGTGGATGACGACAAAACTCTGCAGAGATTGCAGCAGTATTGTGAAGGACTTTTGAATGAACAGTTTCCCTGGGTATACTTTCCAAGAGCCACCCCTAACTCTGAAGAAATACCCGACATTACAGTCGAAGAAGTTAGTAAGGCCGTTAAATACTCCAAAAAACGAAAAGCGTTTGGGCCAGAAGAGGTGCCCAAAACACACATTCCATCGTAACATAGGGGCGCCCGAACCTTCTTGACATAGCGGCACCGAAATCAAAGACCACACATGCATTTCTGCATGACATAGTGGCACAGTGACATTGGTCACTCAACATATCACATTCAATATCAACATCGAGGTCACTTCAATACTCAGATTACCTTCCGTGTGTGTCACAGAATTATGCCACCCAAGTGTTGCGTAAGGAACAACGAAGAAAGGCAAAACACGTGTCTCCCATATCGCATTACGGACTTGACTCGATGCGAGTATTAGAAGTAGGCAATGCAAAAGAGCATAAAAGATATGAACTGTGACGCGAACAGGGAATTGATTGCTGGTTGCAGAAGCGTGCGTTACGCTAAAGGAATACACTCTGTCTTTCAATTCCCATACATCGGTATCGGTATTCGGTATTGTTCTCAAGTTCGGTGTTGTTGTATCGGCAAATACAAAATTTGGAAAAACATGGGAGACATCGGGTTCAAATGGCTCAGAGTTCCCGTCTTCAAATTTATGATAGGTGATCCAATACCGAATAAATGAATGTAAAGTTACCTTCTCCCTGTAACGGAAAACTCCAATATCTTCTGTGATCGAAAAATGCTCCCCTAATCTGAAGGTGTGCGCTCAGTACTCACATACGGTCCACACTATTGGACGATGTACAAAAACTATGAAAGTAAATGAACGGCGCCTGAGATAAAGATGCTTCGCATGACAGCAGGAGTTGTTATAAGCTTAATTGACACCTGTTTACCCCAATCCGGTCATGTTTAATACGACCACATATTTGAGTTCGTTTGACTTCAAGCGCAAAACCATCTATGTTGCACATGAGCATCTCGCACGCGAAAATAAGCGGAAATACGGAAGAAAATGGACGGGTAGTAAGTTCAAAAATAAAGAAAATTCGTTTATCAACATTGAAGGAGTCGAGTTTTAATTTTCTTCCCTCAGACAGAGTTACAAGCTTGGTGGAATAAGAAGTTCGAAACTTCGTGGAAGCCTTCACGTCAAAGAAACTATCTCACGAAAAATGAGAGTGTGATCGGCTCAGCTGGTATTGCCACGTTCAAAGGAGAGATCATTTGAATCCTGTTAAAAAGGCAATGCCAATGAACGTTTCAAATACATCGCGAAGGGTGGGCAGATCGTGGGCGTAAGTAGGCGCCGTGGCGTAAGTGGTTAGTGTGTCGGATCACTACGCATGAGGTTCCAAGTTCGAATCCCAGAAAATACCAAAAAGGTTTTTTCACGGTCCCACCTCTCGCGAGCGTCTGACAAACATCCGAGAGTATTGTTGTCACGAAAAGGCTTCTCAAATCGCCGTTCGGATTCGGCATTAAACTGTAGGTCCCTTCCATTCGTGTCAAAAATATAACGCACACAACATGAGTTGCGAGAAGCTAGGCCCTGGCACTTTAAAGAGCTGTTGCGCCAAATATTTGTATTTGTTTTTTTTTTGGTGGGCAGATCTATGAACTTGGCCTGGATCACACAAGTGTAACGAGATCAGCATTTGACTTACCTCAGTAACGAAGTGATCCAAAATCGGAAGGTCTGCTGATATTTTCTGAAATTAATCAGGCGAAGCCCACATGCGGATCGGTAGAAATACAGTGAAGTGGAGGGGTTATGATCGCTTGTTTTCAGGTCATAGCCTTGCCGAAATAGCAAGAAGTAGGTTATTTACTTTCAGGCTTTCTATGGCACTATCGATTGCTTTTACTTTGCCATTTGTTGAAGGCTCCTTTAATGTCTTCTTTTTTTTGTTGGGATAGGAAACGAGCACTCAAACGCAACTGGTCCATTGTATTTTAGTACAAATTTGTTGAAGCCTCCTTGTCTTTTTTTTTTTTTTTTTGTCGAGATAGAAAACGCTCGACTGCAGCACTCAGACGCAACTGGTCCATTGTACCAACCGACAAGAAGAATAAAAAAAATGCCTGAAAATACAGCAAGGGTACATTCTTTGACTTTTGCAGATTTTTCAATTGCACTGTCAACGCTATGAGGTGCTGTTTTGAAACGTTAACGCATGCTGTGCCCGAGATAGGACGTTTAAGCTTCATGTATTTTAAACTCAACCCCATTAGTACAGGTATCAACATAAATTCTGGCAAAATGGGAAGCTCTGATGTATACATGGGAATGATGGAAATAAAATTAATGACCGGCTAACGAGAAGGGCCTGAACCCTTCTGTGGAATTCGCATTCAGGACCATAATAATAAAATGTTGTTAATAGGTTCGAATTGTAACGCATGTAAATAGAACAACCTATATTGTAATATACTAATAGACAGTAGCAAGCTTCCTCGAAGCCTGAAGTGTTGTACATTATGATGCACAGTTCTGTGAATTTGACTACTTAATATCGATGAACTCGCAAACTCAGTTAAAGAAAGATTTTTTTTTTCCCTAGTAATCTCTTATTAAACAAGTTCATAAGAAAATAACTCGTAGAAAAAGTTCCGCAAAAAATTCCGAATTTATTTACTTTCTTCGTACACAAAAACTACATCGTCCTTATAAATAATTGAATTACCCGACATTCCACGCCCAGAATACCAACGAAGAGAAACAAAGAAGGCTCTTGTCAAAATTTTCCCAAGGACAAATCCATATTTAATCTCAGCACCATGATTAATACCACTCCTTATCTATATTCCGGGGTCAAAGCCATATCCCTCGCCGAGGAAAATAATTACCAACTCATCCAATACCACCGTGTCGAGTTGAGTCGAGCCGGCAACAACTACCATCCATTTGGGGCTACGTACAAAACGAAGCCATCAGGACGAGAAACGTAGAAACGACGAAGAATCCTGCCTCGACTGAGAAAATATTCCATCGTTAAGGCGAACGCATTTATTCTGGTATTTGCTCTGCCAGTAATTAGTGTTGACTTTTGCAAGCATCAGATTCTTGAGGCACTCCATGGATCTACGTTGGAACAGCATCAACAGCTATACGAGTAACATCCTTCCGTTGAGGAAAAGTATCTCCTTTATACAATACAATATCTCTCTCACTTTTCTCTCTCGCTGCTCATTAAGAATAATAAATCGAAGGGAATAATTGAATTAGCAGTTACGGAACTATCTATCTATAGATCTATAGATAGACCATGAGGATTAAAGTGGTTGGTATCTATGGCAGTGTAATGCTGGTGCCATTAGAATTTATTTTAATTTTAAAAATTAAATTTGAATCAGCAAGCACAATTGATTTATTAATTCCAGGGGATTATACTCCATTTGCAGTGCGCTAATAGGTTAGGACGATTGAGCTTATTTGAGATTTATACGCTCGCTTATATAATTAATTGATAGAATCGATTTTTTTTTTAAATCGGCTGCACAGTTTCATTAGTGAGATTTATATTGTGTAGAGATTTTTTGGAATATTAATAAAATACGGCCAAAATGAAACAATAAATTCAGCATCCATAGGCCCAGGCATTATTGTGTGCAGTAACAAGTTGTTATAATGTCCCATTTGCTTGGCATACTTGCAATAAATTAGCTAATTCCCCAGAAATAAAGCTCAGTGAAATACGTGCGAAATTACATTTCCTATGCCATAGAGGTGAGCAATTTAAGTCCTTTGGTGGAAACATCAGGATTCATAGAGCATTTAAACGACATACTGATTCTTTGGAAGCTGGTTAATAACTTTCGATTTGAATCGGGGTAAGCGCTTCCACCCCGGACAACGATCTTCGTGTCTGCACATGGAATGTTAGGTCCCTCTACAAACCACGTGCAGCCGAACAACTTGCGGAGGCCCTAGAGTGTCTCAAAGCAGACATTACCGCCATCCAAGAAGTGCGATGGGATGGGCCGGGCAAAAGGAGTATGAAAAACTGCGACATCTACTACGGCGATTGCTACAGACAAAAAGGACAGCGTCTATTCGGGTGCGGATTTGTCATTGGAGACAGACTTAGGCAAGAAGTCTTGAGTTTCCGGCATGTGAACGAGCGCTTCATG
Source organism: Brachypalpus laphriformis (assembly GCA_945910035.1). Lineage (NCBI taxonomy): Eukaryota > Metazoa > Arthropoda > Insecta > Diptera > Syrphidae > Brachypalpus > Brachypalpus laphriformis. The sequence continues at coordinate 163,445,056 of OX246755.1, read as the reverse complement.
ACTATCCGTATCAAGGCTAAATTTGCCAACATTAGCCTAATATGCGTTCACGCCCCTCACGAGGAGAAGGACGACGCGACAAAGTATGACTTCTACCAGCTCTTGGACAAGACGTATGAGCAATGCCCTAGCCACGACGTTAAAATTATCCTAGGCGACTTTAACGCAAAGCTAGGAAGAGAGGAAGTCTTTAGTAGCGTGGTCGGAAAGCACAGCCTGCACGACAACACTTCCGGCAACGGACTCAGGCTAATCGACTTTGCGGCGGGGCGAAACTTTGTTGTAGCTAGTACGCGGTTCCCACGTCTCGATATTCACAAAGGAACATGGCTCTCCTTTGATCGAAAAATCGTCAACCAAATCGATCACATTGCGATCGACGCAAGGCACTCTTCCAGTATTCTGGGTGTCCGGACTTTCCGAGGAGCCAACGTGGACTCGGATCACTACCTAGTTGTAGCCAAGGTACGGATGCGGATATCCACAACGGAGCGAAATCAACGAAATGCTGTGAGGAAATTTGACGTCGAAAAGCTACAATCGCAAGAGACCGCCAGAACCTTTGCCGATCGTGTTTCTTCTAATCTCAATCTAAGTCCTATGCCGCCAGCAGCAAATGCGGAAGACCAGTGGCAGCGTTGCCAAAAAGCCATCAGAGATGCCGCCTCTGACGTACTGGGTTTCTCTCGCCCACCACAACGAAACCCCTGGTTTGATGAGGAATGCCGGCAAGCACATGCAGCAAAACAAGAGGCGTACAAAGCGGCGCTGCATAGAAGGACTAGAGCTGCTTACGAGCTCTACGTGCGCAGGAGAAAAGAGGAACATCGACTTCTCAGAAAGAAGAAAAAAAAGCATGAGAAGCGCTCGATCGAGGAGATTGAGAGACTTTATTGCAGGAATAATGTTCGAAAATTTTACCAAAGGGTAAAAAGAACATGCCAGGGTTTCAAAGCCAGAACAGAAGCCTGCAGGGACGAAAATGGCAATATAGTAGTAGAATCGCAGTCGGTGCTGAGGATATGGAAGGAACACTTCTGCAGACTGTTAAACGGCGATGATGACCAATATTCCGCTGTCAGGCAGAATGAGCCATTCAACAGTGACGATGGCAGTCAAAATTCCCGTCAACCCGATCATAATGAAGTGAGGATAGCGATATCTAAACTCAAATCCAACAAAGCTGCTGGAGCCGACGGCCTTGCCGCTGAACTTTTCAAGGCAGGAGGAGATGAGTTGGTAAGAAGCATGCACCAGCTCATCTGTAAAATCTGGTCGGAAAAAAGTATGCCCGATGAATGGAACCTCAGCATCGTTTGCCCGATCCTGAAGAAAGGAGACCCTCTGAACTGCGCCAACAACAGAGGTATAAGTCTCCTAAATATCGCATATAAGATCCTGTCTGCCGTACTATGTGAACGCCTAAAACCGATCGTCAACAACCTGATAGGTCCTTATCAGTGCGGTTTCAGGCCTGGAAAGTCCACCATTGACCATATATTCACACTACGGCAGATCTTGGAAAAAACCCATGAATATAAAATCGATACGCACCACCTTTTCATCGATTTCAAAGTTGCCTATGATAGCGTGTATAGAGTCGAGTTATACAGAGCCATGTCTAGTCTTGGCATCCCTGCCAAGCTCGTCCGTTTGTGCAGAATGACGATGGAGAACTCTCGCTGCTCCATCAAAGTCGGTAAGAACATCATCGAACCGTTCGATGTCAGGAAAGGTCTTAGACAAGGCGACGCGCTATCATGCGATCTCTTTAACATAATACTTGAGAGAATTGTACGAAACTCACAAGCCAACCCCGGAGGTACAATCTTTCACTAGTCTGTACAACTACTCGCTTATGCCGATAACATTGACATAATCGGAAGAGCTCAGCGGGCCGTCAATGGGGCATTTACGAGTATTGAGATCGAGGCAGCAAAGATGGGTCTAGCGGTCAATGAAAGCAAAACAAAATATATGCTGTCTACAAAAAAGGACACCCAACATCGGCGTCTTGGGCAGAACGCCACAATAAACAGATACAATTTTGAGGTAGTAAAGGATTTTGTCTACCTAGGCTCTATGGTCAGCTCCGCAAATGACATGAGTGGAGAGATTACACGGAGAATTACTCTTGCCAATCGTTGTTTCTATGGGCTAAAACGGCAATTGAGTAGCAAAGCCCTATCTCGAACTACTAAGGTAACTCTTTATAAGACATTAATCATCCCAGTCCTGCTGTATGGCGCAGAGGCATGGGCTTTGAAAAAACCGGATGAGGATGCCCTTGGTTATTTCGAGAGAAAAGTTCTTCGAGCGATCTTTGGTCCCGTCTGCATAGACGGTGAGTGGAGGAGAAGGTACAATGCCGAACTATACGGCCTGTACAAGGACATCGACTTAGCCAGAAGAGTTCACATACAGCGACTAAGATGGCTGGGTCATTTAGAGCGGATGGAGCCCAACCTTCCCGCTAAGAAAGTCTTCGAATCCAACCCGGACGGACGGCGCAGTAGAGAACGACCTCGCGGTAGGTGGCGCAAACAAGTGGAGGGGGACCTCAACCAACTTGGCGTGCGCAACTGGAGGCAGCTGGCTCGTAACCGTGCTGGGTGGAGAGGTTTGTTGGTTGAGGCCCAGGTCCACCCCGGACTGTAGCGCCATCTAAGTAAGTAAGTAGGTTAGTAAGCGCTTCCACTGAACGGTTAGTTAGTTTAGTTAGTTTAAGTTAGACTATTTATTTTTCCTACAAATTCTTGGTATTTACGTTACAAGTCTATTTGGTTTGGCTGAATGCCGTCTACCAGACTGACATTGAAAAAAAACATGTGAATTATTTACCATTATGCTTTGTTTACATTTCAAATTAGTTAAAAATTTAAAAGTTGTTTATGGCGACCTGTTGGTGTGGCCCAGGTTGAGGCCCAGGTCCACCCCGGACTGTAGCGCCATCTAAGTAAGTAAGTAAGTAAGTAAGTTTTGGCGACCTGTACTGCGATTGATCGGGAAACTACTGACTGCTCAAAACTTGGCTTGGGCCAGTAGCGCAACAATCAAGTTAGTGACGAAGTGATTGATTTACCACATAGTGGTGGTCCCCGGGCCACTAAACGTATAAACCCTTATACGCGTAGGCAAACATTGTAAGTGCGGGTTATCTAGGGCCTTGATTTTAGACTAGATAACGTGGGCTAGAAACCTGCGTTACTGAAAACCGACCCCTATAGAAACCGACACTATGCCTCGGATAAGGAATGATCACACGTTGACGACTTTTGGCTATTGAACCCGGACAAAGATAGGTTTCTGGAATGTAAAGACGCTCCTCGACTCACGAAGTGAAGATCCTTACAATGCCAGATTCCTTCAATTGCGAAAAGAATTCATGCGATATAGACTGGACATTTTGGGGATATGTGAAATAAGATGGTTAGAACCGGGCGAGTACCAGTCCCCAACGCGTAACACTGTACTACTCTATTCTGGAAGAGCATCCTGAAGTACGCGAGAATATGGAGTCGGACTACTGCTAACAACAACAGCACGCAAGGGCCTAATTTCCTGGCAGCCTCATGGTAATAGGATTATGATGGCTAGATTCCGGACTAAAGTACGATGAGTGGCCGTCATACAGTGTTACGCCCCAACGAATGGTTCGTCTGAGGACGAAAAGGAGAACTTCTACAATCTCTTCAGTGCCATTTTCAGCACAACACCAAATGGAGACATTGTCATAGTGATGGGGGATTTAAATGCCAAGATAGGCAGCGACAACGAAGGGCTCAAACATGTAATCGGAAAGCATGGACTAGGCCACCACAATGACAACGGCGAAAGGCTTGTGGATTTCTGCAATGCCAACCGCCTCGCGATAGGTGGTATCATGTTTAAGCACAAGCCCTGCCACAAAGTCAGTTGAGTTTCCAACGACAGGCAAGCAACCTACAATCAAATTGACAATTTTGCCATTAGCCGCCGCTGTATAAGTAGTCTCCTGGACGTCCGAAACAGGCGATGGTCAGATAGGGGATAGTACGAGATCACCATCTTATGATAGCTACTCTCCAACTACGCACTGCTGCAGTTCAAAGATCCCACGACAACACAAGAATGCCCAGGTTCAACATCGATATACATAGTGATCCCTCAGTGCGCCAAAAATTAAGGGAGCAGCTTTCGCAAGGTGTGGAAGCAATCAGCAACTCACTGCCCGCAACCATCCAAGACCATTGGTGTGCTGTGAAAAATGTTTTTACATCTGGTGCTGAAAGAATTGTCGGTCGATCGCAGGGAAAACATAGGGCGTGGCTTTCCGAGGATACCTGGAGACGGATTGACGAACGAAAACAGCTGAAAGCTCACGTTGCAGCTACTCCAGCAGCAAGGAGAAGTGAGCTAGAGTCCCCATATCACATGAAGATGAGAGAAGTTCAGCGTAGCATTCGGCGTGACAGGTGTAACTACATCAACGCGCTGGCTACAGAAGCAGAAGAAGCTGCACGGAGGTGCAACACCAGGACCGTCTACAGAATCACGAAAGAGCTGACAGGTGGTCGCAACTCCAGCCAACACCCAGTGAAAAGCCTAGACGGCTCCTTGCTCATTTCGGATGAGAACCAGCTCGAGAGATGGAAACAGCATTTTGCTACGGTTTTGAAGATGAACAGTGTATTTGTTAGCGATATGCTCCCAAATCAGACTGAGATGCCCGAGGTGAGAAGTTCCCGAATACGCACCACGACTCCCAAAAATAACGAGATCACTACCGAATACGCACCACGACTCCCAAGAATAACGAGATCACTACCGCGATCAAGGCGCCCGAAACCAACAAGGCGGTAGGACTTGACGGTATTCTAGCAGAGCTCTTACCAGCAGTGCCAACAAAATCGGCTGAGCTTCTGCTTGCACTTATAGGGAGAGCTTGGGAAGCTGAGAGCTTTTCTAACAATTGGAAAAAAGGAATGATCGTCAGTCTTCCTAAGAAAGGAAATTTAATTGAGTGGGGAAACTGGAGGGGTATCTGCATGCTGCCTGCTGTAGCTAAGATAATAGCTAGAATCATCCTGGAGCGCATTAAACAACATCTCGAAGACACACTCGATGCCGAACAAGCAGGTTTCCGCTCTGGATCCTCCTGAGCCGACCACATCAACACCCTGCGGATTATCATCGAACAGTGCGTTGAATATCGATCGCCACTCCACCTGCTGTTCATTGATTTGGAGAAGGCGTTCGATAGTGTCAACAGGGGGTTTATTTGGTGTGCCTTAAGCAGGAGAGGTATTTCCGATAAACTAATTGCTAATCTCAGAGCTACATATGAAGGCTCCATATGTCACGTTTTGCACAAAGGAAGGTTGTCTGAGGAATTTGAGATCCAAAGTGGGGTAAGACAAGGCTGTATTCTTTCACCAATACTATTTCTATTGGTGATTAACGATGTGCTTCGTGCACCTTTGTCGACGGGAAACGGAGGAATTCGATGGACTCTTACATCTCAACTGAAACATCTTGACTACGCTGATGATGTATGCTTACTCTCCCACAGAGTTATGGAACTGCACCAAATGGCAGCAGATGTGGGGAGTAAAGTAGGAGTCGTCGCGATGGAAATGAATACGTCAAAAACTAAAATTATCAGCCTTAGAACAAACTCATCGGCTCAAACGTGCATTGCTGGACAACCGGTAGAGAGAGTAAAGGATTTCCAGTATCTTGGGAGTATTGTCTCAATCGATGATGGAACCGAACTGGATATCGCCAAAGCAAAGTCCGCGTATGGGATGATGTCCAAAATATGGCGAAGCAATGCAATAAGTTTGAACACCAAGCTAAGACTGTGCCACCCCAATGTTGAATCCGTGCTGTCATATGGATGCAGCACATGGAGAGTGACCATTACTATCATCAGAAAGCCGCAAACGTTTGTTAATAGGTGCCTGCGCAATATCTTAAGGATTTTCTGGCCCTATCGTTCCTTCACGAGAGAATGGGTCAGGAACCAATAGGCATAACCATCCAACGGCGGAAGTGGTAGTTGATTGGTCACACGTTCCGTAAGGGTGACAGTTCCATAGCGAACCATGCTAAGCAGTGGATCCCTTTAACTCAGGATGGCAGAAGACCTGGCGGTCCGAGGAGAACATGGTGCAGAATAGTCGAGAAGGAGGCACGGCAGTTGGGGAAAAGGGCACATTGCCGGAAACCGTACATGATGGCGCGTAGGCATAATAGAGGCCCTAGGACCCACAAGAGGATATAGGACCTAAGTAAGTAAAGTAATTCTTTGCTAAGGGTTATTTTGCACTGCGACCTAATGGTCTATGGTGCCCCCTGCTTATATCTTGGGGAGGTGTGTTCCCTCCCAGTTGCTGTATCCCTTTTCAAGATTGAGTTGGATGCATCTGTTTATAGCACATATTTCAGCTTGAAAGATGCTGATGCACTTGCCCATAGGTTCTGAGTTCTTGGTCCTTTTCTCAAATTCGCCCGCCCCTGTTCCCTCTCCAGTTCTCGAACCGTCTGTATACCACTTTATCGTGTGGCTGCCCAGTCCGTACATCGTGGATTCGTTGCTCCACTCTTTCTTGTAACTAAGCCAGAAGGGGAAGTTTTTTTTAGAAGTGCATCGTATTGTCTCGAATCAACACATTTTTCCCTTCCGATACCTTCTTCTGCCATCCTTAGGATCGTCCGTTGTGCATTTTGCTCCACTACAAGATGGAGCGGTGTTAGCTCCAGGAGTACTTCCATGGCTGCAGCTGGACACATTCGCATGGCCCCAGTGATGCAGAGGCACGCAAGTCTTTGCACTTTAGTGAGTGTCTCCCTCGTAGTGACTAGACTAGTTCGCTTTGTCCATGCTATTGCTCCATAAATGATCATTGGTCTCACAATGGCAATGTACATCCATCTTAGAATATTTAGACTAAATCACCAAGACTTACCCGATAGGCTCCTGCATATCATTAGAGCACGAGTAGCTTTTTTGGATATCTCCTGTGTGTGTTTCTTCCACAAGGGTTTGCTATCTAGGTGTAGTCCTAGATATTTCACTTCCTTTACCGGTGCCAGTATCGTGCCCGACAGTCGGATTGACTTCAGTTTAAGCTTCCTCTTCCTCGTGAACGGTACTATTGTGGTTTTGGCCGGATTTATATTAAGCCCAGCCGTGCTGCACCATTCTTGAGTTACTGTTAGGCCCCTTTGTGTAATATCACATAGGGTTTCCTCGAATTTCCCCGGCGAATAATAATAATAAGTAAAGTAAGTATTTTAAAAGTTTTCTTCAACAATGCTGATTCTGTAACACAGAGCATTTACGGTGTACCTATTTAATGAATCCCAGCCTCTGACTCCATTTAGTATTGTCAGCACTTCTTCCAGCTCAAGTAAATGTAAAGTAAAGAAGTGAAAACGAAATTCCTTTAATATGCAGCATACTGCAAGAAAGTAATACACATCTTCTCGCTCTTTGTGATTGCATAGGTTACACCATAAGGGAAGAGATAAGAGTTCTCCTCTTATTTTAAAGATGATGCTCCTCATTTCACTGGATTTGTCAGTTAAGAGATATGTTCTGTGGCATAGAAAGTGACTTAGGCTGCCACAATATGCTCTATGTTGTGACAAGTTGGTTTCTCTGACGTAATTGTCATAAATTCTTTGGTCAGTTTTCTCCAGTAGCATATTGATCTTTTTTTCATTGATACTAGCTGCTCGTTGGGGGCAATCAATAGATTCAATTCGCAATCCATTGCTAGCCTTTCCCTTTCTCGAATGGTTGTTAAGAGTTATCTTAGCTATAATTAAGTTATATGCACATTCCATACTTCCATGCACACCCTATTGTAACTATTAACATTAACCTTCTACTTTCTTTCCTGTCAAACTGTCAAAATACCATAGCTATGTACCTATAAAAATATTTCCATCAACAGATATTGTAAAACACCACAATGTACCTATACAAATATGTACATCACCATTCCCAAAACTATACCAAGGCAACAACAGACATTGTAAAACACTATAAGTACTTATACAAATATGTATCCCAATGCAACAGCAGACATTGTAAGACACTATAGATACCTATACAAATATGCACATCACCATTCTCAGAATCTATCCCATTGCAGCAGCAGATATGACACACATGGATGCCAGACAATGAAAACATTTCGATGATTACACGAGCTGTATGATCTTTGAACCCAATTTCCGTTCCATTCCAGAAGTGGATTTGAAGGTCCATTTTTGATTTAGTACTTCTTACGGCATATTTTGACTATTGGATCAGTAGAAGCAGTCACGCTCTGACTCTGACCAAATAACGAGAGCATGGTACGAGTGAAGTGAGGAATATAGTCTGCTTAACTATTAGTAGTATGGATTGAATTGTACACTATCATATAGTCGCGACTTAACTGCGTGATTCACAATAATATTAATTATCATATATGCATATGTAGAGTAAAATCGGGTAATGTGGTACAGTGGAATATCTCGATTCCCCTGCACGCTCTCACAAAACCGCACATGTTCATAGCTGTGCAACCAGAAGAAGAAAACCTGAAAAAACGCGCTGACCAGGCCTCCATCCAGAGGCTAAATCTGTCTTAGTAAATACTCGGGAAACCGGGTGTGCAGTTCGTAGCCCGGAAAACGATGAGCTTGGTTACGTTAATGCTGTGAGATGACAGACTTCTCCGTTACGAGCTAGTGGGTTTTGTTCCCCACACCAGACGAGCAAGGTAGTATATGTCCCTTCAGATTATAATATGCATGTTGTACCCCCTGAGATAGTCTCCCCCGGAGATGTGAGCCCGCCGATATTTATACAATTTACGCGCGCCGAAATGATTATTAATACCCTTACACTGATGCTCAGGGCACGGTCGAAAAGAACACATGGGCACTTAGCGATACCCGTATACCTCTGGAAGCGAGGGAAAGCAAACAAGTTTTATGGAGTTATATGATACTTAGAAGTAGATTTGTCTATTTCACGTCGTTGAGCCCGTCTCGAATAGAAATCTTGGCTAGCTGGACTTGTTGCAGAAATTTATGATCATCGACATCGGTATGTCTACCTCTAATTCTTTAAAGAAAGGTTTGCCAAGTAGGTTTCGATGGAGTCTGCAGAAGCTTGTACAAGGTCATAGAAAGTGACTGGTGTCCTCCTCAACGTCCGGGTCGCCACAACCTCTTCCCATCTGTTTATAACTATATTTAGCATTATGTTTGTTATTCCAGATTTTGCGTATGAAATGGTCATCTACAGTCTTTTTTCCAGTTCCTGTTCGGGCCAGATAACCTGCTTTTTCATTACCGCTAATGCTATAGTGGCCCGGTACCAAAATAATTTGAACGCTATTCTGCCGGCTGCCAATCAGGGCAACAGAACTCGACTAATTTGGATGAGCTTAAAACTTGTAGTGGTTTCTAGGGCTTTAATGGATGCATGGCTCTTAACGTAAATAGAGTGATCCATCTGCGATACGTCGAATGCTCTCTTGCACCGTATAAGGCTAGAATTTCAGCATGAAAAACTATGCATCAATTTAGTAGACTTACGGACGCCGACATGTCCATTTTTTCCAAAAAAATAAATGCGCCGGGAGCATTGCCCATCTTTGACACTTGCTGCTGTTTTCTACAGAAAGATACATCTCAGAAATCCAATTGTCACCACAAAACATATGGCACATAATGTATACCGATTACTTTGCCTCAGACAAATACTTAAAATTGTACTAAATAACATACATTAAATAAAACACCATGCCCACCCGAAGAGCGTAATATATTGAAAAATTTCCCACACACACCCATTCAGTCAGTAGCACATACAACAACCACATCACAGCCCCACCGCAGCTACACCGCAGGAGCACCGCAGGAGCACCGCAGCTGCACCGCATCCACACCGCAACCGCACCGCAGCCGCACCGCAACTGCACCGCAGCCGCAGCCGCAGCCGCAGCTGCACCGCAACCACACCGCAACCGCACCGCAGCCGCACCGCAACTGCACCGCAGCCGCAGCCGCAGCCGCACCGCAGCCACACCGCAACCGCACCGCAGCCGCACCGCAACCGCACCGCAACCGCACCGCAACCGCACCGCTACCGCACCGCAACTGCACCGCAGCCACACCGCAACCGCACCGCAGATGCACCGTAGCCACACCGCAGCCAAACCGCAGCCACACCGCAACTGCACCGCAGCCGCACCGCAGCCGCACCGCAGCCGCACCGCAGCCGCACCGCAGCCACACCGCAACCGCACCGCAGCCGCACCGCAGCCGCACCACAGCCGCACCGCAGCCACACCGCAACTGCACCGCAGCCGCACCGCAGCCCCACCGCAGCCACACCGCAGCCGCACCGCAGCCACACCGCAGCCGCACCGCAGCCGCACCGCAGGCACACCGCAACCGCACCGCAGCCTCACCGCAGCCACACCGCAGCCGCACCGCAGCCACACCGCAGACACACCGCAGCCACACCGCAACCGCACCGCAACTGCATCGCAGCCGCACCGCAGCCGCACCGCAGCCGCACCGCAGCCAGACCGCACCTGCACCGCAGCCACACCGCAGCCACATCGCAGCCACACCGCAGCCGCACCGCAGGCACACCGCAACCGCACCGCAGGTGCACCGCAGCCACACCGCAACCGCACGGCAGCCGCACCGCAACTGCACCGCAGCCACACCGCAACCGCACCGCAACCGCACCGCAGCCACACCGCAGCCACACCGCAGCCACACCGCAGCCGCACCGCAGCCGCACCGCAGCCACACCGCAACCGCACCGCACCGCAACTGCACCGCAGCCGCACCGCAGCCACACCGCAGCCGCACCGCAGCCGCACCGCAGGCACACCGCAACCGCACCGCAACCGCACCGCAGCCGCACCGCAGCCACACCGCAACCGCACCGCAGAGACACCGCAGCCGCACCGCAACCGCACCGCAGCCGCACCGCAGCCACACCGCAACCGCACCGCAGCCGCACCGCAGCCACACCGCACCCGCACCGCAGCCGCACCGCAACTGCACCGCAGCCACACCGCAGCCACACCGCAGCCGCACCGCAACTGCACCGCAGCCACACCGCAACCGCACCGCAACCGCACCGCAGCCACACCGCAACCGCACCGCAGCCACACCGCAGCCACACCGCAACCGCACCGCAACCGCACCGCAGCCGCACCGCAGCCGCACCGCAGGCACACCGCAGCCGCACCGCAACCGCACCGCAGGCACACCGCAGCCGCACCGCAGCCACACCGCAACCGCACCGCAGCCGCACCGCAACTGCACCGCAGCCGCACCGCAGCCACACCGCAGCCGCACCGCAACTGCACCGCAGCCGCACCGCAGCCGCACCGCAGCCACACCGCAGCCACACCGCAACTGCACCGCAGCTGTACCGCAACTGCACCGCAGCCGCACCGCAGCCACACCGCAGCCGCACCGCAACTGCACCGCAGCCGCACCGCAGCCACACCGCAGCCGCACCGCAACCGCACCGCAGCCGCACCGCAACCGCACCGCAACCGCACCGCAGCCGCACCGCAACCGCACCGCAGGCACACCGCAGCCGCACCGCAGCCACACCGCAGCCACACCGCAACCGCACCGCAACCGCACCGCAGCCACACCGCAACCGCACCGCAGGCACACCGCAGCCGCACCGCAGCCACACCGCAACCGCACCGCAGCCGCACCGCAACTGCACCGCAGCCGCACCGCAACCGCACCGCAGCCGCACCGCAACTGCACCGCAACCGCACCGCAGCCGCACCGCAACTGCACCGCAGCCGCACCGCAGCCACACCGCAGCCACACCGCAACCGCACCGCAACCGCACCGCAGCCACACCGCAGCCGCACCGCAACCGCACCGCAGCCACACCGCAACCGCACCGCAGCCACACCGCAACCGCACCGCAACCGCACCGCAGCCGCACCGCAACCGCACCGCAGGCACACCGCAGCCGCACCGCAGCCACACCGCAACCGCACCGCAGCCGCACCGCAACTGCACCGCAGCCGCACCGCAGCCACACCGCAGCCGCACCGCAACTGCACCGCAGCCGCACCGCAGCCACACCGCAGCCGCACCGCAACCGCACCGCAGCCGCACCGCAACCGCACCGCAACCGCACCGCAGCCGCACCGCAGCCGCACCGCAGGCACACCGCAGCCGCACCGCAGCCACACCGCAACCGCACCGCAGCCGCACCGCAGCCGCACCGCAACCGCACCGCAGGCACACCGCAGCCGCACCGCAGCCGCACCGCAACTGCACCGCAGCCGCACCGCAGCCACATCGCAGCCGCACCGCAACCGCACCGCAGCCGCACCGCAACCACACCGCAACCGCACCGCAGCCGCACCGCAACCGCACCGCAGGCACACCGCAGCCGCACCGCAGCCACACCGCAGCCACACCGCAACCGCACCGCAACCGCACCGCAGCCACACCGCAGCCGCACCGCAACCGCACCGCAGCCACACCGCAACCGCACCGCAGGCACACCGCAGCCGCACCGCAACCACACCGCAACCGCACCGCAGCCGCACCGCAACTGCACCGCAGCCGCACCGCAACCGCACCGCAGCCGCACCGCAACTGCACGGCAACCGCACCGCAGCCGCACCGCAACTGCACCGCAACCACACCGCAACCGCACCGCAGCCACACCGCAACCGCACCGCAACCGCACCGCAGCCGCACCGCAACCGCACCGCAGGCACACCGCAGCCGCACCGCAGCCACACCGCAACCGCACCGCAGCCGCACCGCAACTGCACCGCAGCCGCACCGCAGCCACACCGCAGCCGCACCGCAACTGCACCGCAGCCGCACCGCAGCCACACCGCAGCCGCACCGCAACCGCACCGCAGCCGCACCGCAACCGCACCGCAACCGCACCGCAGCCGCACCGCAGCCGCACCGCAGGCACACCGCAGCCGCACCGCAGCCACACCGCAACCGCACCGCAGCCGCACCGCAACTGCACCGCAGCCGCACCGCAGCCACACCGCAGCCGCACCGCAACTGCACCGCAGCCGCACCGCAGCCACACCGCAGCCGCACCGCAACCGCACCGCAGCCGCACCGCAACCGCACCGCAACCGCACCGCAGCCGCACCGCAGCCGCACCGCAGGCACACCGCAGCCGCACCGCAGCCACACCGCAACCGCACCGCAGCCGCACCGCAGCCACACCGCAACCGCACCGCAGCCGCACCGCAGCCACACCGCAACCGCACCGCAACCGCACCGCAGCCGCACCGCAGCCACACTGCAACCGCACCGCAGCCGCACCGCAACTGCACCGCAGCCACACCGCAACCGCACCGCAACCGCACCGCAGCCACACCGCAACCGCACCGCAGCCACACCGCAGCCACACCGCAACCGCACCGCAACCGCACCGCAGCCGCACCGCAGCCGCACCGCAGCCACACCGCAACCGCACCGCAGCCACACCGCAGCCACACCGCAACCGCACCGCAACCGCACCGCAGCCGCACCGCAGCCGCACCGCAGCCACACCGCAGCCGCACCGCAACCGCACCGCAGCCGCACCGCAACCGCACCGCAACCGCACCGCAGCCGCACCGCAGCCGCACCGCAGGCACACCGCAGCCGCACCGCAGCCACACCGCAGCCGCACCGCAACTGCACCGCAGCCACACCGCAACCGCACCGCAACCGCACCGCAGCCACACCGCAACCGCACCGCAGCCACACCGCAGCCACACCGCAACCGCACCGCAACCGCACCGCAGCCGCACCGCAGCCGCACCGCAGCCACACCGCAGCCGCACCGCAACCGCACCGCAGCCGCACCGCAACCGCACCGCAACCGCACCGCAGCCGCACCGCAGCCGCACCGCAGGCACACCGCAGCCGCACCGCAGCCACACCGCAACCGCACCGCAGCCGCACCGCAGCCACACCGCAACCGCACCGCAGCCGCACCGCAGCCACACCGCAACCGCACCGCAACCGCACCGCAGCCGCACCGCAGCCACACTGCAACCGCACCGCAGCCGCACCGCAACTGCACCGCAGCCACACCGCAACCGCACCGCAACCGCACCGCAGCCACACCGCAACCGCACCGCAACCGCACCGCAGCCACACCGCAACCGCACCGCAACCGCACCGCAGCCACACCGCAACCGCACCGCAACCGCACCGCAGCCACACCGCAACCGCACCGCAACCGCACCGCAGCCACAGAGCAACCGCACCGCAGCCACACCGCAGCAACACCGCAACCGGCTGCGGTGCGGTTGCGGTGCGGCTGCGGTGCAGTTGCGGTGCGGCTGCGGTGCGGTTGCGGTGTGGCTGTGGTGCGGCTGCGGTGTGCCTGCGGTGCGGTTGCGGTGTGGCTGCGGTGCGGTTGCCGTGCGGTTGCGGTGTGGCTGCGGTGCGGTTGCGGTGCGGTTGCGGTGTGGTTGCGGTGCGGGTGCTGTGTGGCTGCGGTGCAGTTGCGGTGCAGCTGCGGTGCAGTTGCGGTGTGGCTGCGGTGCGGTTGCGGTGTGGCTGCGGTGTGGCTGCGGTGCGGCTGCGGTGCAGTTGCGGTGTGGCTGCGGTGCGGTTGCGGTGCGGTTGCGGTGTGGCTGCGGTGCGGCTGCGGTGTGGCTGCGGTGCGGCTGCGGTGTGGCTGCTGTGCGGTTGCGGTGCGGTTGCGGTGTGGCTGCGGTGCAGTTGCGGTGCAGCTGCGGTGCAGTTGCGGTGTGGCTGCGGTGCGGCTGCGGTGTGCCTGCGGTGCGGCTGCGGTGCGTCTGCGGTGTGGCTGCGGTGCGGCTGCGGTGTGGCTGCGGTGCGGTTGCGGTGCGGTTGCGGTGTGGCTGCGGTGCAGTTGCGGTGCAGCTGCGGTGCAGTTGCGGTGTGGCTGCGGTGCGGCTGCGGTGCGGCTGCGGTGCGGTTGCGGTGTGGCTGCGGTGCGGTTGCGGTGCGGTTGCGGTGTGGCTGCGGTGTGGCTGCGGTGCGGTTGCGGTGCGGTTGCGGTGTGGCTGCGGTGCAGTTGCGGTGCAGCTGCGGTGCAGTTGCGGTGTGGCTGCGGTGCGGTTGCGGTGTGGCTGCGGTGTGGCTGCGGTGTGGCTGCGGTGCGGCTGCGGTGTGGCTGCGGTGCGGTTGCGGTGCGGTTGCGGTGTGGCTGCGGTGTGGCTGCGGTGCGGCTGCGGTGCAGTTGCGGTGCGGCTGCGGTGCGGTTGCGGTGTGGCTGCGGTGCGGCTGCGGTGTGCCTGCGGTGCGGCTGCGGTGCGGCTGCGGTGCGGTTGCGGTGCGGCTGCGGTGTGGCTGCGGTGCAGTTGCGGTGCGGCTGCGGTGCGGTTGCGGTGTGGCTGCGGTGCGGCTGCGGTGTGCCTGCGGTGCGGTTGCGGTGCGGCTGCGGTGCGGTTGCGGTGTTGCTGCGGTGTGGCTGCGGTGCGGTTGCGGTGTGGCTGAGGTGCGGTTGCGGTGCGGCTGCGGTGCGGTTGCGGTGCGGCTGCGGTGTGGCTGCGGTGCGGCTGCGGTGCAGTTGCGGTGCGGCTGCGGTGTAGCTGCGGTGCGGCTGCGGTGCAGTTGCGGTGTGGCTGCGGTGCGGCTGCGGTGTGCCTGCGGTGCGGTTGCGGTGCGGCTGCGGTGCGGTTGCGGTGTTGCTGCGGTGTGGCTGCGGTGCGGTTGCGGTGTGGCTGCGGTGCGGTTGCGGTGCGGTTGCGGTGTGGCTGCGGTGCGGTTGCGGTGCGGTTGCGGTGTGGCTGCGGTGTGGCTGCGGTGCGGTTGCGGTGCGGTTGCGGTGTGGCTGCGGTGCAGTTGCGGTGCAGCTGCGGTGCAGTTGCGGTGTGGCTGCGGTGCGGTTGCGGTGTGGCTGCGGTGTGGCTGCGGTGCGGCTGCGGTGCAGTTGCGGTGTGGCTGCGGTGCGGTTGCGGTGCCGTTGCGGTGTGGCAGCGGTGCGGCTGCGGTGTGGCTGCGGTGCGGCTGCGGTGTGGCTGCGGTGTGGCTGCGGTGCGGCTGCGGTGCAGTTGCGGTGTGGCTGCGGTGCGGTTGCGGTGCCGTTGCGGTGTGGCAGCGGTGCGGCTGCGGTGTGGCTGCGGTGCGGCTGCGGTGTGTCTGCGGTGCGGTTGCGGTGCGGTTGCGGTGTGGCTGCGGTGCAGTTGCGGTGTGGCTGCGGTGCGGCTGCGGTGCGGCTGCGGTGCGGTTGCGGTGTGGCTGCGGTGCGGTTGCGGTGCGGTTGCGGTGTTGCTGCGGTGTGGCTGCGGTGCGGTTGCGGTGTGGCTGCGGTGCGGTTGCGGTGCGGTTGCGGTGTGGCTGCGGTGCGGTTGCGGTGCGGTTGCGGTGTGGCTGCGGTGTGGCTGCGGTGCGGTTGCGGTGTGGCTGCGGTGCAGTTGCGGTGTGGCTGCGGTGCAGTTGCGGTGTGGCTGCGGTGCGGTTGCGGTGTGGCTGCGGTGTGCCTGCGGTGCGGCTGCGGTGCAGTTGCGGTGCGGCTGCGGTGTGGCTGCGGTGCGGCTGCGGTGCGGTTGCGGTGTGGCTGCGGTGCGGCTGCGGTGTGCCTGCGGTGCGGCTGCGGTGTGGCTGCGGTGCGGCTGCGGTGCAGTTGCGGTGCGGCTGCGGTGTGGCTGCGGTGCGGCTGCGGTGTGGCTGCGGTGCAGTTGCGGTGCGGCTGCGGTGTCCCTGCGGTGCGGCTGCGGTGCTGTTGCGGTGTGGCTGCGGTGCGGCTGCGGTGCGGCTGCGGTGCGGTTGTGGTGTGGCTGCGGTGCGGCTGCGGTGCGGCTGCGGTGCGGTTGCGGTGTGGCTGCGGTGCGGTTGCGGTGCGGTTGCGGTGTTGCTGCGGTGTGGCTGCGGTGCGGTTGCGGTGTGGCTGCGGTGCGGCTGCGGTGCGGTTGCGGTGTGGCTGCGGTGCAGTTGCGGTGCGGTTGCGGTGCGGTTGCGGTGTTGCTGCGGTGTGGTTGCGGTGCTGTTGCGGTGTGGCTGCGGTGTGGCTGCGGTGCGGCTGCGGTGCAGTTGCGGTGCGGCTGCGGTGCGGTTGCGGTGTGGCTGCGGTGCGGCTGCGGTGTGCCTGCGGTGCGGTTGCGGTGCGGTTGCGGTGTGGCTGCGGTGCGGTTGCGGTGTGGCTGCGGTGCGGTTGCGGTGCGGTTGCGGTGTGGCTGCGGTGCAGTTGCGGTGCGGCTGCGGTGTGGCTGCGGTGCGGCTGCGGTGTGGCTGCGGTGCGGTTGCGGTGCGGTTGCGGTGTGGCTGCGGTGCAGTTGCGGTGCAGCTGCGGTGCGGTTGCGGTGTGGCTGCGGTGCGGTTGCGGTGCGGTTGCGGTGTTGCTGCGGTGTGGCTGCGGTGCGGTTGCGGTGTGGCTGCGGTGCGGTTGCGGTGCGGTTGCGGTGCGGCTGCGGTGCGGTTGCGGTGCGGTTGCGGTGTGGCTGCGGTGCAGTTGCGGTGCGGCTGCGGTGCGGCTGCGGTGTGGCTGCGGTGTCCCAGCGGTGCGGCTGCGGTGCGGTTGCGGTGTGGCTGCGGTGCAGTTGCGGTGCGGCTGCGGTGTCCCTGCGGTGCGACTGCGGTGCGGTTGCGGTGTGGCTGCGGTGCAGTTGCGGTGCGGCTGCAACCGGCTGCGGTGTGGCTGCGGTGCGGCTGCGGTGCGGTTGCGGTGTGGCTGTGGTGCGGTTGCGGTGTGGCTGCGGTGTGGCTGCGGTGCGGATGCGGTGCAGTTGCGGTGCGGCTGCGGTGCATTTGCGGTGCGGCTGCGGTGCAGTTGCGGTGCGGCTGCGGTGCGGCTGCGGTGTGGCTGCGGTGTGGCTGCGGTGCGGTTGCGGTGTGGCTGCGGTGCGGCTGCGGTGTGGCTGCGGTGCGGTTGCGGTGTGGCTGCGGTGTGGCTGCGGTGCGGTTGCGGTGCGGTTGCGGTGTGGCTGCGGTGCAGTTGCGGTGCGGCTGCGGTGCGGTTGCGGTGTGGCTGCGGTGCGGTTGCGGTGCGGCTGCGGTACGGTTGCCGTGTGGCTGCGGTGCGGCTGCGGTGCGGCTGCGGTGCGGTTGCGGTGCGGCTGCGGTGCGGTTGCGGTGTGGCTGCGGTGCGGCTGCGGTGCGGCTGCGGTGTGGCTGCGGTGCGGTTGCGGTGTGGCTGCGGTGCGGCTGCGGTGCGGTTGCGGTGCAGTTGCGGTGTGGCTGCGGTGCGGCTGCGGTGCGGTTGCGGTGTGGCTGCGGTGCGGCTGCGGTGCGGTTGCGGTGCGGCTGCGGTGTGGCTGCGGTGCGGTTGCGGTGTGGCTGCGGTGTCTCTGCGGTGCGGTTGCGGTGTGGCTGCGGTGCGGCTGCGGTGCGGTTGCGGTGTGGCTGCGGTGCGGCTGCGGTGCGATTGCGGTGTGGCTGCGGTGCAGTTGCGGTGCGGCTGCGGTGTCCCTGCGGTGCGGCTGCGGTGCGGTTGCGGTGTGGCTGCGGTGCGGTTGCGGTGTGGCTGCTTTGATCTTGAATTCGAATGAGCAGTTCGAAGCAACAAATTCCCGAATTCGCACCGTACCTCCCAGTAAAGCTGAAATAATAACAGCAATCAAGTCCCTCAAGAAAAACAAAGCGGTGGGTATTGATGGCATCTCTGCCGAGCTATTTCAAGCGGCGCCAAATACATCGGCAGATCTGCTGCATCCGCTAATACGGAGAGCTTGGGATAGCGAACAATTTCCACAGGAGTGGAAAAGGGAGATGATCATTAAGCTTGCAAAGAAGGGTAACTTGATGGAGTGCGGTAACTGGAGAGGTATATGCGTTCTTCCAGCCGTGGCTAAAATAATAGCTAAAATAATTCTAGAACGAATTAAAGATCATTTAGATTCAACTCTCGATGTCGAACAGGCAGGCTTTCGCGCTGGATCCTCCTACATCGACCACATAAACACCTTACGGATCATAATCGAACAACGCGTTGAGTATAGGTCTCCGCTACATTTACTGTTTATCGACTTCGAGAAGGCTTTCGACAGCATGAAGATGCTATCTGGTTGGCCTTGCGCAGGAGAGGCATTCCAGAAAAGCTTATAGCTATTATCAAGGCTACATATGAGGGCGGCAAGTGTCACGTCGTGCACAATGGTAATTTGTCGGAGGACTTTGAAGTCCAAAGTGGAGTACGTCAAGGGTGCATACTGTCCCCACTATTGTTCTTGGTGGTTATCAGCGATGTACTCCGTGCAGCATTGGCGGAAGCTAATTCTGGAATTCGTTGGACTATGACATCTTACCTTAAACACCTAGATTACGCTGACGATGTTTGTCTACTTTCACATCGGATAATGAATCTTCATTTGATGGCCCAAAATCTAGAAGCTGAGGCAAACAAAGTGGGGCTAAAAATAAACACAGCCAAAACAAAAGCCCTGAGTACTTCCAATACCCGCGCTCAACTTAACATTACCGGAAAGCAAGTCGAGAAAGTTGATAACTTTCTTTATTTAGGAAGTGTGGTCTCGGCTAATCGTGGTGGCACCGAACTGGATGTGTGCAGCAGAATCGGGAAGGCTAAAGCTGCGTTCGGAATGCTGTTCAAAATCTGGAGAAGCAATGTTATTAGCTTAAGAACCAAGCTACGACTGTTCCGCTCCAACGTAGAATCAGTGCTGCTTTATGGGTACAGTACCTGGAAGGTGGACACCATTAACACACGCAAGCTGCAAGTCTTCGTAAACAAATGCTTAAGAATCATCTTGAGAATTTTTTGGCCGAACCGCATCTCCAACGAACAACTTTATCTGAGAACGGGCCAAGAACCTATAAGCATTACTATACGAAGAAGAAAGTGGCAATGGATTGGACACACCCTACGGCGCGAAGACAACTCCATTGCGAAATACGCTATGCAGTGGAATCCGCTCACCCAGGCAGGCAGAATAGCGGGACGCCCTAGGCAAACGTGGCGCAGAACAGTTGAGGAGGAATCGAGCTCTTTAGGAATGAGTTGGATGCAGCTCAAATGCGTTGCAGAACTCCGAACACGATGGCGCGCAGGCGTGGCTGACGCCCTATGCCCCCCGAGGGGTTAAAGGACATAAGTAAGTAAGTAAGTAACTATTCGATGCTTTTACCGTCTGCGTAAGTTTGTCTCTAATGCTACCCTTAGAACCATTTATTTTGGAATTTTTCATTCCAAGTTAGAATATGGAATCTGCTGCTGTGGAGGAGCCTACCTTAATAAATTGCAACCGCTTACTCTATTGCAAAAGTGCACCATAAGGAAAGTCTGTAATGCAATTATGTTAGCCCCCTCTCTGGATCTCTTACGACACTTGAATATTCTTCCGGTTAGGCAGCACATTTCAAGGTCCTTGGTTGGTTGGTTGGTTTAGGATCGGCCCTCGATGAGGTTGTACTTAGATCAGAGAGTAGGTCCACTGTACTACCGATGTGTGAGGCGGGTGGGTCACCCTCTTACTCTTGGAACCATTTGCTTCGTTGAACGAAGACGTGAATTTTAGCCGTGCAGGCGCTGCCGAGATCATTAAGATCATTGTAGGAGTATTCACCCAGAGTGGCCTTCTTGATGTTGGCGAGCGCAGGACAGGCGCACAGGAGATGACTGATGGTCTCTTTTTCCTCTTCATCTCTGCAGCTTCTGCAGAAGTCATTAAGAGGGATGCCTAATCTTTTGGCATGTCTTCCTATGACGCAGTATCCAGTGAGGACATTTGTTATTTTTGAGAGGATTCCTCTCTTGTGCTTCAACAATCCGATGGACTTGGATTTATTGAGTGTCGGCCAGAGCTGTCTGGTGGTACAACATTGGTCTAGATGTTGCCATCGGTGATTGGCTACTTTCTCGGCGTCAATTTGAATGAGGTACTTAACATAAGACGCTGGCACTTCAATGTCGGTAATGCTTATGCTATCTGTACCAGAGGAGTCTTGTCGTGCTAGTTCGTCGGCTGCACAATTCCCCGGTATGTCACAGTGACCTGGTACTCAGCAAAGGGAGAGGTTGTACTGACCAGCTATCTCGTTAAGAGATATGCGACAGTCTTTCACTGCCTTAGATCTCGTAGTGCTGGATGCGAGGGATTTGATGGCTATCAGGTGTTGATAGTGTGCTAGCCGCTAGCTAGTCAGCGGCCTTGCCAACTGCGGTGATTTCGGCTTGAAAAACCCTGCAGTGGTCTGGAAGGTTAAAGGAGAGGTGTATGTCCAGATCTTCTGAGCTAATTCCGGCACCGACTCCGTCCTTGGTTTTGGACCCGTCCCCGAAAATTGACAGCGATTCGTTGCAATAGACATTGCGTTACGTCCACTCACTTCTGTCCGTTATCGAGTGCGTGTAGCGCTTGTAAAAATCATATTCAGTGGACAGATGGTCAGCGGAATTGGGAGGATGACGGTGGAGCATGGTTTGGAGCGCCGCTGTGGGAGAAGTTCTCAGTGCACCGGTAATGCTGAGACATGCAACTCGCTGAGTTTTTTCCATTTTTTTTTTTTTTTTTTTTTCCGAGGGTAGGTGAAAATCTTCAACAAGACACTATGAGGATCGACAGCGCGTGCTCATAGTAGTGTGGGATTCTTACCCACTAAAAAACCTCCCTTCAAAACAGACTTGTTTTTATTTTTACTACAACTAAGTATTCGACTTATCAAGTAGTTTTCGTTTCGCGAAATAATGACGTTTTGCAGGTACCTTCCCATTAGAAGCTCCTGCCAGCTCCGCAGTTTAGACGCGGTTACTTATCGCGCTAGGTCTAAAGGTTTGGTTCTTTGTAGACGGCGCAGTAAATTTCTTTCTTCCAAAAGTTGGAGGACTGTAATATTTACGTGAGTTTCTAGTCGACTTCTATGCTTTCTCGCGTAGGTTTGAATTTCGTCTTCAATTGTTTTAATGCCAAGATCTCTGTGGATATCGCTATTTCTGATATACCATGGCGTATTTACAATACCTCTTAGCACTTTGTTTTCAAAAGTTTGTAAAATTTTAATATTACTTATTTTGGTACAACCCCAGAGTTGTATACCATATGTCCATACAGTCTTTAGCACTTGCTTATATAAAAGCAGTTTGTTATATATATTAAGCTTGGAATATTTTCCAAGTAACCAATACATTTCTCGATATTTGTTATCTAGTTCTTTGCGTTTTTTCTTAACGTGCGTTTTCCATTTCAGCTTTGTATCAAGTGTCATTCCAAGATACTTAGCCTCGTTTGCAAACGGGATTTGAACCGAGTTTGAAAAGATCGGCAAATTATTTATTTTTTTATAAGTAAAATTTACATGAACAGATTTGGTCTCGTTGAGTGCGATTCGCCAAATCTTTGTCCATTCATTTACTCTATTCAAAGCTTCTTGCAGTTTTTCTGTAGTATCTTCGACCGTTTTACCTACTGTCAAGATAGCAGTGTCGTCGGCAAATGTAGCTAGCTCAGTGCCTTCTACTTGCGGTATATCACGAGTGTATAATAGATATAAGACTGGACCAAGAATGCTTCCTTGCGGCACCCCAGCCATTATTTCCTTAAAATCTGAATATTCGTTTCCACATTTGACGCGGAATAGCCTATTCGTAAGGTAGTTCTTCAAAATATTATATAGGTGCTCTGGCAGAACTTGTCGTAATTTAAACTTTAAGCCTTCGTGCCAGACCTTGTCAAAGGCTTGAGAAACGTCAAGGAATACGCTTGAACAAATCTTTTTTTCTTCAAGTGATTTTTCGATTACATGTGTTATTCGATGTACTTGTTCAACTGTAGAATGCTTACTTCTAAATCCGAATTGATGATCAGGGATGAGATGCCCTTCTTCTATAACCGGCTGTATTCGCCTAACCAATATTCTCTCGAACACTTTGGATATAATTGGAAGAAGCGAAATCGGTCTATAAGAGGTTTTTTCATTCGGCGGTTTTCCAGGCTTAAGGACCATTATAACTTCGGCGACTTTCCATTGACTGGGAACATATTCTAGTCTAATCGCGGCGTTTATAATGAACAGAAGCTTAATTAGAGCTTTTCTTGGTAGTGCTTTAAGAACCTCTCCCGTAATTAGGTCGTATCCAGGAGCTTTCTTAGGTTTAAGTTTCTTTATTTCTTCCTTAAGTTCGGTAAGCGTTGCATTTCTTATTACACTATTGTCTATATACGACGTATTTATATTTTCAATAAGAGCTTGTCCATCAAACGGTTTGAAAGTTTCTTCCAGGTGGGCGGCAAAAACTTGCGCTTTCTCTTTATCATGCCTGGCCCATTCGTCTTGATTTTTCCTAATTGGCGCGGCTTGAATTTGAGGTTTTTTAATACCTTTTATAGCCTTCCAAAGCGAATAGTTAGAATCTTTTTCTGCCGTTAAGCTTTCTAGGTAAGTTTGTATTTCATTATTCTTAAGGTCTTTAATAGATCGTTTTAGTGAGTTGCACAAACGGTTAAGATGTGCTTTATGTTGCGGAGCCCGAGTTTGTTGCCATCTTTTACGCGCTTTTCTCTTCTCCTTAATCATCTCTTTTATTTCCTGCGGATAAATTTTAATGTAACTGGCCGGGGTTCTCTTTAGGTTGGGAGTATTCTTCCACGCGGCATCCTGTAAGATTTCGACGAAGCGATCTACTTCAACTTCAAGTTCATAGGGCGTTTTAAGTGATACGCTCAGCTCAATATTTGCTTCAATATCTTTTTTAAAGCCGTCCCAATTAGTTTTCGCGCCAGTTAATCTGGCCGGTCCTACTTTTTTAATCAAAGCTTCGCTTATCGTCATAATGATTGGAGAATGATCAGAGGAGAGATCAAAGCTTTCTTCAACTTTTATGCAGTTGCTAGATAGTCCTTTAACAACAAAGAAATCAATCAGATCTGGTATCTTATTTCTATCAGTTGGCCAATATGTTGGTTTACCCGTCGAGTAAAAATCACAACTGAATTGCATACCCGCATTATAATGCTTTCTACCTTTCTGAGAGGCGTATCTTGAGCCCCAGAAGGGGTGTTTCGCGTTGAAGTCACCACCAATAATAAAATTTGGTTTAAGGAAGTTGAAGATGTTTGTGAAATCACTTTCTTCAAGTTTACATCGCAGTGGACAATATATAGACGAAATGTTGAAAGCAAAATGTCTATTTCTAACGCGTACCGTGCTTACTTGCATTGCTTCTAATTCAATTTTTATTTCCGCTGAGTGTTCGATATTTTCTTTTATAAACAAAGATGATCCGCCTCTGGCTCTTTCCGATGGGTGAAAGGCGTGATACCCGCTATATCCCCTTATCTTAATATTCGATTGCTTTTTCAGATGAGTTTCACAGACCAAGCATATATCAATATCTTTCTCTCGCATAAATATTTCTAACTCGTCGAGTCTTTGTATGAGCCCGTTAGCGTTCCAAGTAAGAATTTTAAGCGTTTCTTTCATATTCTGGTTGAAGTGCGCGTGTTATGAATGTTGTTTTCTAGTGCAACTAGTCTCTCGAAAATTAGTTTATTTGTTTTGCATTGCTCTTCAAGTTTCGCAAGAATTAGGGAAAAAACATTGGATACATGATCTTCTGAACTACCTCTATCACTATTTTTCAATGTCGCAACTTGAGAAGGAGTTTTTACATTAAAGTTTGGACGGTTTCTTGCTTTGATCTCCCGTGAGTTGTCGGTCGTGTACGTACCCTTAACTGTCTTCGCCGCTTGAGCATAAGACTGCACGCCAATATTCGGAGATTTTGCTTCTGTTACCTTATCTCTATTACTTTCGGATTTTTTATCATTAACCGATCTTAAGTTAATATTGACGGACTTTCTATCTTTCGCTGCTTTTTTCGTAGCTATTTTGGGTCTGTTCTTGATTGGTTTCATATTCGGACGCATCGAATTTTTTAGCGTATCGCGGCGTTTTTGAAGCTCTTTCGCCACTTCGCAACCTCGATAGTTCGCAGGATGTTTTCCATTGCAATTTATACAAGTGGCTGGGGTTTGCTTGTTTAGGTGACACTCTTCCGAGAGATGTTTACCTGCGCATTTGACGCACCGCGGCTCTTTCTGGCAGTAAGTCTGCGTGTGATTGAAGCCTTGACAGCGCTTACACTGCGGGATCGATCTGGAGGGTTCGATTTTGACCACGATGTTTAGAATAGTCTTGATACCATATATAATATCTTTATTTTCGTCTTTATCAAAACTAAGCATGAATAGTGGAAGACCGCGCTTTACCAATTTTTCATGATCTCCCTCCGACTGTTGTTTCTCCTTCTTGATAATATTGACGGCATCAAGAATTTTAAAGCCTTTGTCTTGAAGGTCGTGCATTACATCTTCTTTAGTGCACGAGGGGTGGAGTCCCCTTGCTACAACACGCAGTGGTCTTTCTAACTTATTTTCATAAGTATACCACTGAATCTTTTCGGCATTCAATTTTTTAGATACTGATCGGTAACCGTCGGCATCATCGACATTGATTTTCCACGTATTGTTTCGCAGAGATGTCACCTTAAACTTCGAAGCCAGAGTTCCTTTAAGGAGGCAATGCAACTTATTATAGTCCGTAATTCCAACGACGTTTATCGGTGGCGGAGGACGTAATTTTGGTTGTTGTTGCTTTTCTTGCATCTCCTTGCGCTTTTCATCTTTTTGTGGCTCGACTTCCGGTGAGGAACCAGCTTTTCGTTTTTTGCTTGGTCGTTTCTTTTCGACCCAATTCGTTTCGCGTGTTAGCTCTTCTTCATCCGTCTGGTATTCGCGACTAGGTGAGCGATGTGAGCTAACTGTATTTTCTTTTTGTAGGTACGTGTTTTTTAGGGCATTATTTTCTTGCCTGAGTAAATCTACCTCTTTCTTGAGCTCACGATAGAGTAGCTCCATTTCGCTAAGCTTGGTACGGAGTACGCCGTTTTCCTCCTCAATGCTTTTAGATTTCGCTGAGTCCCGTTTTTCACGCGTTTGCGCTTCCGGCGGACTTCTTTTTCCGGAGACGTTCGATCTTGTTGGTGGAGATCGAGATACCCTTGTACTTTTTGAGAAGGGATTTATAAGGTGCAATAAATGGCTCTCCCCAGAATCCGTAGAGCCGACCTCCGAAGAGGGTGGATTTTCCAGTTTACCTGGACTGCCACCTGGGGTATTTAAATCTTTTGTTTTGTTCATTGCATGTTTTTTGTATACGCCATACTCGGTATACGGAGGGTGGATTTTAGTCGCCTCTTACGACAGGCATGCCTACCTCGGGCATATTCTAACCCCTACCCGAAGGGGGTAGGGTTTTTTCCATTATGGATAGGTTGGATTTCTTCTCCAAGGCGGGCCACCATACCAATACTCCATACGTGAGAATCAGTTTTATGACCGACGTGTATAGCCAGTGCATGATGCTTGGTTTAAGGCCCCAAGTGGAGCCTACTGCTTTCTTGCAGATGTATAGGGCGGCCAGCGATTTCCTGGCCCGTTCGACGACATTCTCCTTCCAAATAAGCTTGCAATCTTTAGGCCTAAATAGCTACCGCTATTTGAAAGCTTGAGGGTGGATCCCCTTATCTTGGGCGGAGTGAAGTCAGGGAGCTTGTGTTTTCTTGTGAATAGAACTAGCTCGGTCTTGGTCGGGTTAACGGAGAGGCCGCATTTATCGGTCCATCTGAGCAGTTCATTAAGAGCAGACTGCATGACATCGGCCAGCGTCTGTGGGTATTTGCCTGTTATTAGAATATCTACACCATCTGCATAGGCAATAACATTGCATCCAGTTTTTTCGATTTCTAGAAGGGCCTTGTTGATCACCAAATTCCACAATAGTGGAGACAGTACACCCCCTTAAGGGGTGCCTCGATGTTCATGTCGCTTGACAGTGGATGCTGTTATTACCCTGTTCTTTAGAATGTGTTCTATGAAACAACAGATGGGTTCGCAGATGTTGAGCCTGCGTAAGGCACTGGTAATCGAATTTGTTTCAACGCTGTTGGAGAGGTCCTTCAAATATTTTTTATGAGAGGTGGCTATATGCGAAGTCCTACCTTCGACTCATATAGCTTGCACAGCAATACATCTGCTGCTGTTAGTTTTCCTGCTTTTCGGACTACATTTTTTAGAAACACTATCTTCTTCTGCTTCCTTTTATCAGCGAGGTTATGATCCGAAAACAAGGGATCACAACCATCCCACTTCACCGCATTTCTACTGATTCGCCTGTGGGATTCGCCTATTTGACCTCAGAAAATATCGGCAGGCCTCCCGATTTTGGATCACTCGGTTATTGAGGCCAAGTAAATGCTGATGTCGTCGCATTTGTGTGATCCAGGCGTTTATAGGCCTGCCTTTCCTACATCACGATGTTTTTGGAACGTGCATTGATATTGTCTTTTTAACAGGGTTCAAATGATCTCTTCTTAAAACGTGGCAATACCATCTGAGCCGGTCGCGCTCTATTTTTTATACGATAGTTTCCTTGATGTGAAAGCTTCCACGGATCTTCGAACTTCTTATTCGATCAAGCTTTGTCACTCCTGCTGTCATGCGAAGCATCTTCATCTCAGCTGCCATTAATTTACTCTCATACTTTTTGTACATCGTCCAACATTGTGAAGCGTATGTGAGCGCTGGACGCACAACTGCGTTGTAGAGCCTTCCTTTCAACTTAGGGGGTATTTTTCTGTCACAGAAGATAGCGAAATTTTCTCGCCACTTCATCCACCCTACGCTTACGCAATGATTGATGTCGTCAGCACAGGTTGATTTGCTATTTATCATAGATCCCAGATATTTGAACTTTTCGCACTTGGGAAGCACTGTTCCATTCAAATAAATGTCTGGAATAGGCCTGAGTGGATAAGAGAACGGGCAGCATAATTACTCTGTCTTTTTTGAACTAATGCGATACCCATTTCCCTCCAGAACGCCCACCCACACATGCTCGTTGCAGGGTTGTAGGATCCTCACTTATGATGGCTCCATCGTCAGCAAAGAATAACTGATGTACCTTGGGGTCCATCACTTTACCTTCAAGCAGATAATCAAGGACTGTAATAAAGAGCAAAGGACTTAAAACGCTTCCCTGGTGCACCCCGACTTTGATTGGGAACTCTTCGGGTACTCCACCGGGGCATCTTACTCTTGTCTTTACGCCACCCATATCAGATCTCGTGGTTGTCTCTCGAATGCCCTTTCAAAGTCAACCAATACAATATGCAAATCCTTTAAGGAATCACGATGTTTTTCCGTTATGATTCTTATACTTTGGATTGCATCTGTGGTTGATTTACCCGAGACAAACCCGCACTGATCATAAGATAGCCGTATTTAGCCGTATTATTTTTCGCAGTCAGCCACCTAATACCCGCTCAACGATCTTCATGGTGTGTGACATCAGCTTGATCGAACGGTAGTTACCACAGTTTCGCGTATCACCCTTCCCTTTGTATACAGGGAGAAGGTAACTTTCCCTCCTTTGATTCGGCATTGGGTCACCTCTCACAAATTTGGAGATGAGAATTCTGAGCTATCTGAACCAGATGTCTCCCAACTTTTTCCAGAACTCAGAGGGCATGTTGATTGGCCTCCACGGTCGCCTGATTTGACTGCTCCTGACTTCTTTTTGTGGGGATATCTGAAAAGCAAGGCTTATGCAAACAAACCAGAAACGCTTGAGCAACTCAAACATAATATTCGTGATGAAATTAATGAAATACCGCGTGAAATGTGTGAGAATGTAATGAAAAATGTGCTCAAAAGGGCTCGCATTTGTGAGACTAGCAGAGGCGGACATTTACCTGATATTGTATTCCATACATAATTGCCGACATTAAATAAAACATTTATCAATATAAGATCCATTCTCTTTCATTTAATCAAAAATTATAAACAAACAAAGTAGTATACCTTCCCGGCGGACACCAGGTAGTTGAAATGTTTTGTAAACTTTTTTTGAAAAAAAAAACAAGACAATTTATTATTATAATTATCATTGTTATTATATTACAAGCAAGCCACAGAATTCCCGGGTTTTTCCCTACAAATTTCTCATCGAATTATTCATACATTTTATAAAATGTTAACTGTCTGCTTTGAACAACACTGCTGCCAAATTGTTTCTCTCCTTCATGGAGCAACAAAGTAAGTGGCTGCTGAATAGAATAACTTGAAAAAAGTGACCCCCTTTGTGACAAAGACAATACAAAGTTTAGAATGAACCATTTCATTTTGTATTCGCTTTTCCTAATAATGCAAATGAACCGTCATCAAAATGCGCCGCTATTCAACCGAAAGAAAGAAAGATAGTTATAAAACTTTCTACTCCTATTTTGCCGTCCATTTGAATGGAAAAGGAAAAGTAACAACGAAGACAGATCCTTTGTACCAGTATGATATAAATATTTACATTTTCTCTAAATTAAGGACTCCCTCTTTGAAAATCTAAAAGGACAGTGAGAGTGCAACTGCAAACTCTACACATATGTACATCGTCGTTGAATCTGTTTAAAGAATTCCTCCATTCATCATCATCAGCGAGCATTTTTGAAAAAAATCCTTCGTACATTGATGTGACAAGAACATGCAGCATGCCACCCTTCACCTCTAAGAAGGAAAAATCCCTAAGCAAGTTTAATGCTCCAGTTTTGAAAAGAAAAATGCTGATGGCAGGACTACGCCAAGACGTATTATTGCTAGTTTGCATGTACACAAGGATATAACCCACGAAATGGAATCAAAAAGTTTACGAATGCAAACAACAACTGATGTACATAGCGACAGAGTTTCGCTTAAACTTTATAAGGCATAATTTACGCATTTGTTGGCGAAGTGGAACGATCCAATGGCAGGCAAAGAGCTAAAAAAAAAATACAAAGTTAAGTCCAACATTATTTCAAGAAGTTCTTAGTTGGCTTCGCTTAAACATGATTAAGGATACAACAAACAGCTCAAATGTCAATCAAATCCTGCGGTTGTATCTTTCATGGTTTAATTAGTACCTTACCTCGAAGAAAGTAAACTTTATTTATTTTGTAAATGAATAGTTACGTTGTTTACTGAAAATTAGACAGAGACTAGGATTTCGTGAGTATATGACTCGGTGATGGTAGCAAGGTTTCGATGATAATTTTAGTTTAATAATAATTAGACCCTTCACTGCTTGAATTCTTAAATCAAAAGTTTTTGACTAAAATTTCTATTTAAACGGCATGAAACCTGAATTATTTAAAGTGGTCTACTCATATAGGGGGGGCAATGAAGTTTATCGAGAAAAAGTCATTAATTTTTCGGAAAGTTACTTTGAAGCTTTTCTCTGAGTTTAGTGCTTTGAAGGAGTAATTCTTCTGAAATTGTAATCCTGCTGTGATGTTTGCTTAAATATAAACCTCTTAGTTGGGAATATGAAATTTTCGAAAACCTGTGCTAAATTTATTGCTTGGGACACATTCCATCCTGCATCTGAATGGGAGTATCTGAGAGAAGACTTTGAAATTAATAAGGAACTTATGAACAAAAAATGCTCATCAAAGAAAAATTAATAGGAGAGCATTCATAACACGTATTAAAAGAGGGCCATCTCTGGTTCTGAAATATGAAAGAAAACGAGAAGAATATAGGCGTTTGTTTGTATGTTTATTTGTGCCGAATTAAATAATCTGCTTTTTGCAGAAAAATGTTCTAAATGGTTCTGTTTTATAATAGACAACCCACTTACGAATAATATTTTGTTATACAGCAAACTCCAGGTAAGTAGCGTTCTCATATACCTAAGCAAATTATTTTAAACAATACCTGACATGCCTTTCATCTTTCAGAGAAGAGCGATGCCGACGCTGTAGTGTACTGACCCCGTTGCTGCACGCGCGGTAATAATATAGCAACGTATTTAGAAATTTGTCGTGAGAACAGCAGCACTACCTGTCGTCGGGGGAACCGCAGCACTACATTCTTTCTCACGAGGGTACTCTATTTACCCTGCTCATCGGCAGAGTCAGCACGCTCTACACACCTGATATAATTAATAATAAAGATACACTCGATCTAATCGGACGTTGTTTCTTATTCACCTAAAAACTCTACAACGCCAAAGATGACTTTTACGATCTCCTCGATCAAACCTATGAACAATGCCCTAGCCATGACGTTAGGATTGTTCGTAAATACGTATTTGGTGGTACAGTCAGAAAACATAGCCTACACGGCAAGACATCCGATAATGGACTTAGGCCAACCGACTTTGCGACGCTTTGAAATGTTGTAGTAGCAAGCACGTGGTTCCATCGCCTCAGAATCCACAACGGAATATGGCAGTCTAATAATCATAAACCCGCCAAACAAATTGATTATATTGCGATCAATGTCGGAACATTTCGAGGAGCCAAAGTAGACTCGGACCACTACTTGGTTGCAGCCAAGGTACGGATGCGGATATCCAGTGCAGAGCGGGATGTGCGAAATCAGCAAGAGTCTTTGCCGATCGAGTATCCCGCTATCTCTAAAGACGTCCTATGCCACCAGCAGCAAGTGCAGATTACCAGTGGTAACGCTGCCACCAAGCTTCTAGAGATGTCACTTCTGATGTTCTGGGTTTCTCCAGACTACCTCAAAGAAATACCTGGTTTAATTAAGAATGTCGGCGAGCACATGAAACTTAACAAGAAGAATATAAATCGGCGTTGCACAGAAGGTCCGAAGCTGCTTGTGAGCTCTACGAGCAGAGGAGAAGAGGAGAGCATCGACTTCTCAAAAGAAAAAAGAAGGAGCATAAGAAGTGCTCGATCGAGGAGTTACAGAAGATAAACTGCAGAAATGGTGTTCAAATTTTTTTTAAAAAAACTAAGAAAGAACATGCCAAGGCTTAAAAGTCAGAACAGAAGCCTGGAGGGACGAAGATGGACACATACGAGGGCAAGGTGAAAAGTTCTCGGCCTGACAATGAAAGACTGCGATTTTCAGCTAAAAAGTGATTTTCTTTTTTTACATAATCTCGCTTGACTTCAACACACTTAGCCCAGCGTTTCTCCAACATCAGTATTCCTTCTCGGAAGTGAGTCTGGAAGGCTGTGAAAATATTCATTTACGGCCCTCTCAACTTTTGCATTGGATGCGAAGCGCTTCCCAGAAACAAATTTCTTCAAGTTTGGAAACAGACGGAGGTCTGAGGGTGCCAAATCAGGTGAATAGGGCGGGGTGGCCGAGCAAATCGTACCCCAAATCCCGCAGTTTTCCCATCACCTTCGCACACTTGTGTATAGGTGTATTGTCCTGGTGAAAGACGATGTTTTTCTTCTTCAAGCCAGGCCTCTTCTCGCGAATTTTGGCATCCAGCTGGTCAAGAAGGTTGAAGTAATATTCGCCTGTAATTGTTCTACCTCTCTCAAGGTAATCAATTAACAGGGTCCTTTTCGCATCCCAAAACACACTGGTCATGACCTTTCCGGCAGATGCAATCGACTTCGCTTTCTTTAGCGCTGAACCACCGGCATCCACCCACTGCTTCGACTGCTTCTGGCGTGTAGTAGTGGACCCATGTCTCATCCATGGTGACAAATCGCCGCACAAAATCGGTCGGATCTCTATTGAATCGGTCCAAAGATTGCCGCGAAAATCGTTTGCGCATTTGCTTTTGATTGGTATTCAGCAAATGCGGCACCCGTCTTACGCAGAGCTTTCGCATCCCTAAGTATTTGTGCAAGATGTTTCGCAC
This sequence comes from Brachypalpus laphriformis, assembly GCA_945910035.1. NCBI lineage: Eukaryota > Metazoa > Arthropoda > Insecta > Diptera > Syrphidae > Brachypalpus > Brachypalpus laphriformis. Next base: position 163,412,458 of record OX246755.1, on the reverse strand, counting down.
CATCTCTTCCGATATACACACAGCCTCATCTATCTCACTCACCTTCACTCGCGTATCGTCCAATACAATATCACTTTTCCGATGGTTTCGGGTGTGGTTGCGGTTTTTGACCGTCCTTCATGTGGGTCATCTTTGTGGGACGTGCGACCACGTTTAAATGCTGCTGCCCACTTTTTAACGGTTGACATGGAAGGAGCAGAGTCCCCGTAAACTTTTGTCAACTTTGTATGAATTTCCTTATGGGTTAACCCATCCAAAACGAAGAATTTTATGACCGCACGATATTCAAGTTTATCCATTTTAACTAAAAATACGCAAGACGTGTACTGCAAAAATTCGTGTAAACAAACTACTTGAGAGAACAACTTGAAACTTGTCATTCGAACTAATGAGAAGTGCAGCCATGCAGGAAACATACATTTTTGCTGATTGGAACGCTATCTCTGCGTCAGGCCGATAACTTTTCGCCTTGCCCTCGTATCATTACAATCACAGTCGATGCTAAGGATATGGAAGGAACACTTCTGCAGACAGTTAAACGGTGATGGTGACAAAAATCCTACTGTCAGGCGAAATAACGTGTTCAAGTTGGACGATGATGGACAACACTTCCGCCCACTCGACTCGCGATACCTAAGCTAAAGTCAAATAAAGCTGCGGGAGGAGGCAGCCTAGTCTGTTTAAAGCAGCGGGTGATGATTTGGTAGGCAGTAAGTCACATATGGTTGGACGAAAGTAGGTATGCCCGATGAGTAGAACATTTGCATCATTTGCTGGATCCTCAAAAAAGGAGACACCCTAAGCTGCGCCAATAAGAGGGACATCAGTCTCCTTAATATCGCCTTCAAGATCTCATTGGGCCTCTTGTGTTAACGTCTAAAACCATTTGTCAAAAAGCTGATTGGTCCATATCAGTGCAGTTTTAGACGAGGAAAGTCCACCATTGACCAAATATTCACACTACGACATATCTTGAAAAAAAAAACACAGGAACACATAATCGATACCCACCACCGTTACTATGACAGCATACTCGTACATCGAGAAAGGCTATACAGAGCTATGTCTAGTTTCGCCATTCCTAGAAAAAACGTATTCGACTTTGCAGGATGACAAAGGAGAACTCTTCCTGCTCCGTCGAATTCACCCTTACAGACACCCCTTTGATGTCAAAAAAGGATTAAGACAAGTTGACGCTTTGTCATGTGATTTCTTGAATATCGTACTCAAAGGTATTGTACGCAACTCACAAGTCAGCTTTAGCAGCACAATATTTCAAAGTCTGTACAATTACTTGCCTACGTGGACGACATTGACATAATTGGGAGAAGAGAGTCTTCATATCAATGGTGCCATTCGTGAGGATTGAATCAGAAGCGGCAAAAACCAGGAGAACAAGGGAAAAACAAAGTACATATTGATAATAAAAAAGGACAATCAACATCGACGGAATGTCACTATAGGCTGTCACAACTTTGAGGTAGTTAAAGACTTTGTTTACATAGACTCCGCTATATACCCGAGCAATGACATCAGCGCGAAAATCAAAAGAGTAATCAAGCTTGTCAATCGCTGTTTCTTTGGGCTAAGACGGTAGTTAAGCCCTTTTTCGAACGACTGAGGTAGTCCTGTACAAAGTCCTAATCACCCCAGTATTGCTGAAGCTTGGGTCTTATTGAAATCGGATGAGGATGCCCTTGGTTACTTTGAGAGAAAGGTTTTTTGAGTGACTTATGGACCCATCGACATAGACGAATAATGGACGAGAAGATGCAATCAAGAACTGTTTGGACTGTATGGAGATCTCGACCAAGCCAGAGAGAGCACATGGACATCAACGCACCGGACAGAACCTGTCACAATTTAAACTTTAAGCCTTCACGCCAAACCTTGTCAAAGGCTTGAGAGACGTTAAGAATGCTAGAATGCTTACTTCTGAATTCGAATTGACGATCCGGAATAAGATGCCTTTCTTGTATTACTGGATGTATTCGCCTAACTAATATTCTCTCGAACACTTTCGATATGACACTTATGAACCTCTCCCGCGATTAGGCCGTATCCAAGAGCTTTCTTAGGTTTAAATTTCTTTATTTTTTCCTTAAGTTCGGTTAGTGTTGTATTTCTTACTGCACTTTTGGCTATATACAACGTAATTATATTTTGAATAAGAGCTTGTCCATCAAATGGTTTAAAAGTTTCTTCCAGGCGGGTGGCAAAAACTTACGCTTTCTCTTTATCATGCCTGGCCCATTCGTCTTAATTTTTCCTAATTGGTGCGGATTGCATTTGAGGTTTTTTAATACCTTTTATAGCTTTCCAAAGCGAGTAATTAGAATCTTTTTCTCCCGTTAAACTTTCTAGGTAAGTTTGTATTTCATAATTCTTAAGGTTTTTAATAGATCTTTCTAGTTGTGAGTTTAGTTGCACAAACGTTTAAGATGTGCTTTATGTTGCGGAGCCCGAATTTGCTGCCATTTTTTGCGCATTTTTTTTCTTCTCCTTAATCATCTGCTTTATTTCCTGTGGATAAGTTTGAATGTAACTGGCCGATGTTTTTTTCGGCTTGGGAGTATTCTTCCATGCGGCATCCTGTAAGATTTCGACGAAGCGGTCAATTTCAACTTCAAGTTCACAGGACGTTTTAAGTGATACGCTCAGCTAAATATTTGCCTCAATATATTTTTTGAAGCCAACCTAATTAGCTTCGCGCTGGTTAATCTGGCCGGTCTTACTTTTTTAATCAGAGCTTCGCTTATCGTCGTAATGATTGGAGAATGATCAGAGGAGAGATTAAATCTGGCATCTTATTTCTATCAGTCGGCCTATATGTATGTTGGTTTACCCGTCGATTGAAAATCACGGCTGTTATTCATACCCGCATTATAAAGCTTTCTTCCTTTCTGAGAGGCGTACCTTGAACCCACGAGGGGTTGTTTCACGCTGAAGTCGCCACCAATAATAAAATTTGGCTTAAGGAAGTTAAAGATATTTGTGAAATCATTTTCTTCAAGTTCACATCGCAGTGAACAATTTATAGACGAAATGTTGAAGGCAAAATGTCTATTTCTAACGCATACCGTGCTAAGTTGCATTACTTCCATTTCAATCTTTATTTCTGCTGAGTGTTCGATACATTCTCTTATAAACAAAAATGTTCCGTCTCTGGCTCTTTCCGCATACATAGCGAATGTGCAAATTGAGCTGCGAAGAATTGATAAAATTCGAAAAGCAGCAGAAGCAGAACAAGAAGCTAATGTAAGATGAATAACATGATATGCTAGCCAGTTCTACAAAGTAATACCTAACGGCAGTCTCGCAGGGAGAGTGGTAGAAGTGTGCAAGGTATGGCTAGTCCACGTAAGCGCATTCCTCGTATCGATTATCTAGGTTTGCGAATCGTGCAATGTAGCAGCCAGGTCTCTAGTATCTTTAGAAGATTATACCACATCTCTTGGCGCAGCCCATTAAGGGTCTAGGTCTACCTTCTTGCAACCACTGGTATAGTGTGCGTTATATTTCCCACACGAATTTAACGGACCTACAGTTTTGTGCTGTATCGGAAGGGCATATTTATTTTGTTGTTCAGGAACTTTTTCATGACAAAAATACTCTCGGATGTTTGTCAAATGTTCGCGAGAAGTGGGACCATGCTGCACTGCAGTTACCTAAGGCGTCATTTTTATATTTTAATCTTTTTGTATATTGAAAAACTCAATAGTCGCATAGCTCTGGAAATATGTTCTCATCGATATAAATGTGAGCTAAAGGAGCAGGTCTGTCAGGGAAAAAGATCTATACCTACAATAATTTCAAAAAAATATAATTACTTACTTTACTTAAGCTTTTCTTCAGCTATCACCACTTTTGCATCCCAAGTTGGTTGAAGATCTTTCCAACCAATCACAATACATAAGGCGAAGTCTTCCTCTTGCATTACTATTAAATACAAAAATTGATAGGGCTGGTATACTGGTGCTCAGACAATTCACGTGACAGAGATGTCCATTCTACACTCTGCATGGTATATTTTCTAACTAGATAATTCCTCAATGAGTCGTCTCGTCTATTTTCCCTTTTCATTTCAGAAGAATAGCAATTACTGCGATTATAATTGAAAGCAAGACTCAAAGCTCGAACATCAGCAATGTACATTGAGAAGGCAATCTGCGAAATTTCAAAGAAATCTAGTCTCGCTTACACTACAAACCCATTTCGACGAAAACTAATCATGTCTTCTGAACTATCTTGAAACATATTAACGTAAAATGTGAAAGTGCCATATGATATGTCGCACACGAACAAAATATCACTAATGTCTCTACTAACACGACATAATCATCTTCAAAATATCTTCCCCTACACACACAATTCGAAGGAAGAAATTAAAATAGAAAAATAAAATTCCTAAATTAAGCATTTTAAATGGAGCCAAAGTTGGAGTACTCTTTTTAGATTTATTCAGCACTCATTAATCCATCGAAGGAAAATTTTAACACAAAGTTTCTAATATTTTTTCTTATTTTCTGTTTTAACGTAATATTAACACTTAATTATAATAATTTAAATTGGAGTTATCTACATTACTTTGTAACTATCTTATTTTCTGAACTTGCTGAAATATACTATTATTTTATTGACCGACGGTTTCTATACCACGTCACTAAAGACAATGTATCCTGATTTTGCTAAATAAAGTCTTTTCTAATCTAATCTAATCTACATACGTAAAAACTTCAAAAATTCCTATTTTTCCTACAATGAAAATCTTTGAAATTCTTTATTTTGTATAGGATAAGCACATTTAAGTTTTTTCTAATATTATAGTTAACAAACGTTTTTAAGAACTTTGCGAAGCAACGCGAGCACGGGTCTGCTAGTAACGGGTGGGCCATCTAGTGATTTCTTTTTAAATCATAGGTTATTTTGACACTGACAGCTGTTTCCCGCTTGAAATCTTAACAGAAAGTCAGTATCATACCTCCGCTGAACGAAATGAGTCGCTTTACGCTTGAACAATATTGGAAAATATTGAAAACTTATTTCCAAAGTGAGTGCTGTGTAGCTCAAATAGTGCGTTTTTTGAAAATAAGTTTAGGCCGTTTGGCAAGTTAGGCAAGTTTGTGCAAAAAGTTCATGAGACTGGTATGCTAGTGGACAACAGTCATGGACCCCGTCATTGTACGGTGTCCACAGATGAGAATGTGGCTGCTGTAGCCAAGAGTGTGAGACTCAATTCACGAACATCCACTCGTCATCGATCTCAACATTTCACGCACTAGCCTGAGGAGAATTCTGCACAAAGATCTGGGATTATTCGCTTACAAGGTCCAATTGATTCAGCAATTGAAAGCGGACCACTATCCGCTTCGTTATCGCTTCGCAGTTTGGGCCTTAGAGCAGCTTGAATTGGACAACGATTTTGGGCGAAAAATCATATTTTCTGACGAGGCACATTTTCATCTCGGCGGCTACGTTAACAAACAAAATTGCCGCATCTGGGGCTCCGAAAACCCGCACGTTATTGTCGAGAAGCCAATGCATCCACAGAGAGTGACAGTTTGTGTGCGGATTGTGGAGTGGTGGCATCACTGGACCATTTTTCTTCGAAATGAGGCTGGGAACAACGTTTCGGTCAACGGTGGGCGTTACAGAGCCATGTTTACGACTCTTTTTTTACTGAAATTGAAGACATGGATTTGGACGACCTCTGGTTCATACAGGATGGCGCGCCATGCCACACAGCCCATGCCACAATCGGTCTTTTGCGCACCAAATTCCCAAATCGTGTTATCAGCCGTCTTGGCGATGTCAATTGGCCGCCTCGGAGCTGCGATTTGACCCCTTTGGACTTTTTTTGTGTGGAACCGTGAAGGGCCGATGTTATGCCAACAATCCGGAAACGATTCAAGCACTTAAGGCCAATATCATCCAAACAATCCGTGAGCTACAGCCCGAAACCATCAACAAGGTCTTGGAAAATTGGAGTGATAGAATGCGCTACTGCCAGACCAGCCGAGGCAGCCACTTGAACAACGTTGTATTCCATAATTAATGGGAATATTTTCTCTTACTAATAAAATCATGATACACGGAAAAAATTTCATTTTGTTCATTTTGTTGCATTTTTAAAAAGAAACTTGCAGTTGGCCCACCCTGTATAATATAAATCCTTAATTGACCTTCATATTTGAATTGTGCACGGTATTATTTAACCCTGGTACAGGGACTGGGGTGAAATGTTACCCCCACGCAACTTTGGAATCTAATAATTTTTTTTTCTGACAAGTTTTGAAACCTGGGGTCTTCTGCTGCTACAACAAATTTTGTCCTGAGTCCATTTTAAACGTTTTTAGTGATCTGGGGGCGTTCCATATACTTTTTGCCATATTTTTTTGCAAAAGTCTACGAGTTTGATGGCTGGGGTAACATTTTACCCCGCGCTATTTTGTCTGCGTTTTCGGTAATTGCGTCTTACAAAACGTATTCTCATCTGCCGGTGAGTTTTTATGTTATTTGTTGACAACTGCTTCTTGAAAACAGTTCGTTTCGTGCTACAGTTATAAATATTTGGTATTGTGAAAAAGTGTATTTCAGGTATGAAAATTGATTTGTTTAGAATAAAATAAGAAGAATTGTGCAAATATTGTATACTTTTATTTATAAATGTCTAATCTACGCAGACTCAATCACGGTCAAATGACTGCCGAGGAACGTGAGGCATCTGTTACCGGTTTGCTTTATGAGAGCTCATCAGACGAAGAAGAAGATCCTTTTCACGTGGATGATGATCATGAAATGGATCCGGATTTTATTTCAGAAACCGAATTACGTGCAAACGCACATATGATTGATTGTATTTTTTCATTGCAAATCTTCAACCAAATTTATTGTATTTTAGATGTTATATCTTTATCTTTTTAGCTGATTATGATGACGATAATGATGAAGAAATGATTCCCGTATCCGATATAAATGTGGCTCATGAAGTTTTGGTTGGTGAAGATATTACCGAGTTTGAAAATGATGAAGGTGATAAGGATGAACGTTTGGATGAAGATGAACATGAAAATTCAAATTGTGGTGTCAATTAGTATCGTGCACCAAGTGGAAGAATTTGGACCAAAGAACCAGTTGCAAGTTCAACAACTTCTCGAATGCCTGCAATCAACGTATTTCGACCAGCCAGAAAGCCTGGTCCTCTGCCTTCTTTGAAGCACGGCTCGATCGTGAACCTATTTGACAAGATATTCACATCGAATTTGAAAAACGAAATCATAAACTGGACCAACGCCAAAGCCGAACATTGCTGCAACCTTTTGAATGAAAATCGCCAAAGAAAGCGTCAATGAGGACCTTTGACTTTATCTGAATTCGATGCATATCTTGGCTGTTTGTTGTATATTGGTGCAATGCGAGATGGGCATCGTGATAAGGTTTCGCTATGGAGTGCTGAGGAAGATCATATCGTTCTTCGTGCGGCAATGAGCTACGATAGATTTAGATATATCACCAAATTTCTACGTTTTGATGATGCACTTTCTCGTCGTTTGCAATCACTTGGCAATCGATCTGTTTCACATCTTCGACCAGTTCAAAGTATGGTAGATATTATCAATCAGAATTTGAGTATGGTATACTAACCAGGTGAAAATTTGACTATAGACGAACAGCGCAAAGGTTTTCGTGGCCGATGTAAGTTTCGGCAATACATGCCATCGAAACCGTCGAAGTATGGGATAAAACTATGGTGGATAACCGATAGTAAAACAGCATTTCTATTGAAATGTCAAATTTATACAGGTTCTCAATAAACCATATCTCCCCATGGTCGTGCATGCGATGAGGTTATGTATTTGATGGAAGAATATTTCAATGTCGGCAGAAATCTAACTATTGACAATTATTTTACTTCTGTTGATCTAGCCTTGACTTTGAGAGATAAAAGAACGACAGTTGTTGGAACCATGCGAAAAAATAAACGTGACATTCCGAAACCATTTGTGATGAAAGAAGCTGTCGATGACAACAGTGCAATTGTTTTAAAAAATAGAAAAAAAGTGTATAGTTCAATTGAGAGCAGTTTGTTTGGATTCTCAGATGGAATGGCGCTCGTCTCTTATGTGCCTAAAAAGAATAAATCGGTCGTTTTACTATCAACCAAGCATTCGTCATTACCTGGAACGGTCTCTGGTCCAAAAAAATTAGATATTATTTTGGACTACAACCAAAATAAAGCAGGTGTCGATCTGTATGATCAATTGGTATATACCTATTCGGGTGCCCGTATGACAAGAAGATGGCCAATGGTTATATTTTATAATTTTGTTGACGTTGCGGCTCTTGCGACAGTCATTTGCCTACGTCATTTTCATCCACCATCAGCCAACTTGAAACGGTTTCGACATTCTAAGCTGATCGAGCTTGCTCGGCAATTGCGCGCAAGAGAAATCATTCGCATACGGTTCAATTACCAAAAGTTGTAGCACGTTTACCACGCAAATCGGTAAGTTACCTGCATTTGTTTTTATGCTGCGCGAATATTTACTATTTCTGTTATATTGATATATTGCAGGCTAGATATTCCATGTGTCTACAATCGGCCGACAAGAAATCAAAAATACAATGCGACAAGTGCCCGACGAACGTATGTCAAGAACATTACATCATTACCTATGTAAAATTTTTTTTTTTTTTTTTTTTTTTTTTTCCGAGGGTAGGTGAAAATCTTCAACAAGACACTATGAGGATCGACAGCGCGTGCTCATAGTAGTGTGGGATTCTTACCCACTAAAAAACCTCCCTTCAAAACAGACTTGTTTTTATTTTTACTACAACTAAGTATTCGACTTATCAAGTAGTTTTCGTTTCGCGAAATAATGACGTTTTGCAGGTACCTTCCCATTGGAAGTTCCTGCCAGCTCCGCAGTTTAGACGCGGTTACTTATCGCGCTAGGTCTAAAGGTTTGGTTCTTTGTAGACGGCGCAGTAAATTTCTTTCTTCCAAAAGTTGGAGGACTGTAATATTTACGTGAGTTTCTAGTCGACTTCTATGCTTTCTCGCGTAGGTTTGAATTTCGTCTTCGATTGTTTTAATGCCAAGATCTCTGTGGATATCGCTATTTCTGATATACCATGGCGCATTTACAATACCTCTTAGCACTTTGTTTTCAAAAGTTTGTAAAATTTTAATATTACTTATTTTGGTACAACCCCAGAGTTGTATACCATATGTCCATACAGGCTTTAGCACTTGCTTATATAAAAGCAGTTTGTTATATATATTAAGCTTGGAATATTTTCCAAGTAACCAATACATTTCTCGATATTTGTTATCTAGTTCTTTGCGTTTTTTCTTAACGTGCGTTTTCCATTTCAGCTTTGTATCAAGTGTCATTCCAAGATACTTAGCCTCGTTTGCAAACGGGATTTGAACCGAGTTTGAAAAGATCGGCAAATTATTTATTTTTTTATAAGTAAAATTTACATGAACAGATTTGGTCTCGTTGAGTGCGATTCGCCAAATCTTTGTCCATTCATTTACTCTATTCAAAGCTTCTTGCAGTTTTTCTGTAGTATCTTCGACCGTTTTACCTACTGTCAAGATAGCAGTGTCGTCGGCAAATGTAGCTAGCTCAGTGCCTTCTACTTGCGGTATATCACGAGTGTATAATAGATATAAGACTGGACCAAGAATGCTTCCTTGCGGCACCCCAGCCATTATTTCCTTAAAATCTGAATATTCGTTTCCACATTTGACGCGGAATAGCCTATTCGTAAGGTAGTTCTTCAAAATATTATATAGGTGCTCTGGCAGAACTTGTCGTAATTTAAACTTTAAGCCTTCGTGCCAGACCTTGTCAAAGGCTTGAGAAACGTCAAGGAATACGCTTGAACAAATCTTTTTTTCTTCAAGTGATTTTTCGATTACATGTGTTATTCGATGTACTTGTTCAACTGTAGAATGCTTACTTCTAAATCCGAATTGATGATCAGGGATGAGATGCCCTTCTTCTATAACCGGCTGTATTCGCCTAACCAATATTCTCTCGAACACTTTGGATATAATTGGAAGAAGCGAAATCGGTCTATAAGAGGTTTTTTCATTCGGCGGTTTTCCAGGCTTAAGGACCATTATAACTTCGGCGACTTTCCATTGACTGGGAACATATTCTAGTCTAATCGCGGCGTTTATAATGAACAGAAGCTTAATTAGAGCTTTTCTTGGTAGTGCTTTAAGAACCTCTCCCGTAATTAGGTCGTATCCAGGAGCTTTCTTAGGTTTAAGTTTCTTTATTTCTTCCTTAAGTTCGGTAAGCGTTGCATTTCTTATTACACTATTGTCTATATACGACGTATTTATATTTTCAATAAGAGCTTGTCCATCAAACGGTTTGAAAGTTTCTTCCAGGTGGGCGGCAAAAACTTGCGCTTTCTCTTTATCATGCCTGGCCCATTCGTCTTGATTTTTCCTAATTGGCGCGGCTTGAATTTGAGGTTTTTTAATACCTTTTATAGCCTTCCAAAGCGAATAGTTAGAATCTTTTTCTGCCGTTAAGCTTTCTAGGTAAGTTTGTATTTCATTATTCTTAAGGTCTTTAATAGATCGTTTTAGTGAGTTGCACAAACGGTTAAGATGTGCTTTATGTTGCGGAGCCCGAGTTTGTTGCCATCTTTTACGCGCTTTTCTCTTCTCCTTAATCATCTCTTTTATTTCCTGCGGATAAATTTTAATGTAACTGGCCGGGGTTCTGTTTAGGTTGGGAGTATTCTTCCACGCGGCATCCTGTAAGATTTCGACGAAGCGATCTACTTCAACTTCAAGTTCATAGGGCGTTTTAAGTGATACGCTCAGCTCAATATTTGCTTCAATATCTTTTTTAAAGCCGTCCCAATTAGTTTTCGCGCCAGTTAATCTGGCCGGTCCTACTTTTTTAATCAAAGCTTCGCTTATCGTCATAATGATTGGAGAATGATCAGAGGAGAGATCAAAGCTTTCTTCAACTTTTATGCAGTTGCTAGATAGTCCTTTAACAACAAAGAAATCAATCAGATCTGGTATCTTATTTCTATCAGTTGGCCAATATGTTGGTTTACCCGTCGAGTAAAAATCACAACTGAATTGCATACCCGCATTATAATGCTTTCTACCTTTCTGAGAGGCGTATCTTGAGCCCCAGAAGGGGTGTTTCGCGTTGAAGTCACCACCAATAATAAAATTTGGTTTAAGGAAGTTGAAGATGTTTGTGAAATCACTTTCTTCAAGTTTACATCGCAGTGGACAATATATAGACGAAATGTTGAAAGCAAAATGTCTATTTCTAACGCGTACCGTGCTTACTTGCATTGCTTCTAATTCAATTTTTATTTCCGCTGAGTGTTCGATATTTTCTTTTATAAACAAAGATGATCCGCCTCTGGCTCTTTCCGATGGGTGAAAGGCGTGATACCCGCTATATCCCCTTATCTTAATATTCGATTGCTTTTTCAGATGAGTTTCACAGACCAAGCATATATCAATATCTTTCTCTCGCATAAATATTTCTAACTCGTCGAGTCTTTGTATGAGCCCGTTAGCGTTCCAAGTAAGAATTTTAAGCGTTTCTTTCATATTCTGGTTGAAGTGCGCGTGTTATGAATGTTGTTTTCTAGTGCAACTAGTCTCTCGAAAATTAGTTTATTTGTTTTGCATTGCTCTTCAAGTTTCGCAAGAATTAGGGAAAAAACATTGGATACATGATCTTCTGAACTACCTCTATCACTATTTTTCAATGTCGCAACTTGAGAAGGAGTTTTTACATTAAAGTTTGGACGGTTTCTTGCTTTGATCTCCCGTGAGTTGTCGGTCGTGTACGTACCCTTAACTGTCTTCGCCGCTTGAGCATAAGACTGCACGCCAATATTCGGAGATTTTGCTTCTGTTACCTTATCTCTATTACTTTCGGATTTTTTATCATTAACCGATCTTAAGTTAATATTGACGGACTTTCTATCTTTCGCTGCTTTTTTCGTAGCTATTTTGGGTCTGTTCTTGATTGGTTTCATATTCGGACGCATCGAATTTTTTAGCGTATCGCGGCGTTTTTGAAGCTCTTTCGCCACTTCGCAACCTCGATAGTTCGCAGGATGTTTTCCCTTGCAATTTATACAAGTGGCTGGGGTTTGCTTGTTTAGGTGACACTCTTCCGAGAGATGTTTACCTGCGCATTTGACGCATCGCGGCTCTTGGTAATACTTAATTACAATAGTACCTATGTAAAATGGTAAAAATAAATTATTTATTTACCTCTTCATCGATCAATATGCCATCGAAATCATATTCAAATGTTTAGTTTTATAGGCTTATAGTCCGTAAAATATTTCCTTTTTTTGTATGATGTGGTCTGCAAAAGACTCACGCCTAATTTAATGTGAATGAATCTGCCAGATTTGGTCTGATTTCCCGTTTACCTGCGTTTTTTAATTCGTGGGGTAACATTTTACCCCAGGCCTTAAAACTTGTAAATGGACCTTGCCCCTGTACTAGGGTTAAAATCAAACCATGTATCATTTGCAAAACCTCAAACAATCAGTGGTGTGTATGTAGGTCACTAAAAAAATGTACATATTGACAAAGGCAACAACATACTCGTAAACATGAATGTATGTATTTATTTTAGAATAAACGTTGCATCCGTCCGTCGTTTTACATATTTTTATACGTATTCCTTAAAAAGTACCAAAAACAAATTTCGACTTTTTGTGGATCTTACATGCTAATGCTGGTTTCTGGTATTTTTTTTTTTTTGTTCCATAATTTTATTTCACTCAGTTTGTTTGTTTAGCTTATATTCACATTTCCATAGTTTTTCCAGCACACATTGCAGTATGCAAAATTCGATATTTTTTGTGCCGAAGTAAATAGAGAAAAATACATTTTCATGATGAATAGCTTGCACGGTATGTTGTGAATACTTAAATTTGTTTTAAATGAAACCACCAATTAAGAACTGACTCGAATAGTCAGTCTATTGTTGAAGTTTTTTTTTAAAATAATGAGGGATAAACCCGGAAAAATTCTTTTGAACCTGAAAACATGTTTTTATTTTAAATTCACTAGAACCACCCGCATAATAAAAATAAGAAATACTCTTTCGAATTGAACAAATAATAAAACTGAATGTTTGACGACAGAATAATTAATAGAACAATGGGATGTGGTCAAATTCTGCACCTGTTTTTGTTTTCGCTTCGATAATTCTGAAAGAGCAACTCACCCAAACAATCGATTAAACAAATATTGGTTTCCATAAGATTGCCTTTAGAATTCGACCTTTGGGGATAGCTTCGCCAATCATGCGTGAATTCAAGTAGAATTCCAGTGAATCGTACACGAAACACCACACTTGTGGATTTAATGGAAGGAGTTCGGTATCAATGACCTCTTATATGTACTAACAGCATTGATGTATTCACTGATTCCAATGAAAGGGAAGTGAATGGTACGAGATTTAAAAATAATTTTTTTATTCTTTTTTGTTTTTAAATACAAAATTAATGAAAATAACTTCCATGGTATTAAACTTATAAAATATGAATACTTACTTACTTAGGTAGCCCTACAATTCGGGGTGAAAACGGGCCCCAATAAAATATGCACAGGTTAGTCCAATTAAATAAATTCATTACACATTAAATAATTTCAAATAACCAAACTATTCTGCGTATAAAGGGTGGTCCCAAAACTCCCCCAAGATTTAAATTTTGCGCCATTTGTGATGTAAAGTGTTGCCAGCCAAAAAAAAAAAAAAAAACACAGCTGACAGTTCTAGGGTTATTAAAAATGGAGTGCTACACGAGTGAACAACGCGTTTTCATTGTTGAGCAATATTTTAAAAATAATGACGGTTTGGCAGCTAGGGGGGTAGGGGTAAAACTCCTTTATAGGAGCCTACTCCTTGTAGCCTGTGCTACGAATTATGGCCGACTTTATGCTTCTGCATGGTTATGTGCTAAAAAAGCCCTGCTGTTTTCCTGCGGCACCGCCAGTCAAGGCATTCCTTCGCAGGAGTAGATTCGACATTTCATTACTTCTTTTTAGCTGGAAGATTGGTTTGCAGAGACACTCCCGGAAGCATCCATGTCCTGATAAAGTATTGTGCTGGGTAGTAGTTTACCTCATCTGGCTTTCTGCCAATCTATTCATCAACTTCGGGGATCAATTTGTATGTCCATCACCTTTTAGTTGTGATGTTCCACCTACATATGTTGCCATTGTGCTTTTAGAGCTTCCACACTTATTGTTCTGTCATCGTGCTCGTTTTCAGGTAGTGCCGCGGTTTTCTTCGCATCTAGATCGATAGGCACTCGGCCTGATATTGCACTTATCGCATCCGCTGACAGAGTTCTAAAGGCGTAGCTAAGCCTTAAAGATGTGATTCTATGTGCTGAGTTTATCGTTTTAATAGGCGTTTTTCTTTTTCGTTCAGAGCAGAGCCTGAGTTGAAAAAAAAAATCGTGTTTCCCTTTAGCTCAGACACATCAGACACATCAGAGCTCTGAATTCGTTTTTCTTTTAGTCCCTCTTTCATGTCATAGTAGAGGATTCTATCATCGAAGTAATGCACAATTATCCGCAGTAGTTTGGTACCTGCAAGTCACTCAATTCTTTTAGTATGCAGCTCCAGTCAACTGAGTTGGATGCGTTCTTGACGTCAAGTGTAACAACAGCACAGTACTGTTTTGTCCCTCTGAGCCATATTTCTCCCGCAATTGCCTCACGTACTATATCGCATACAGCTTGTATTTTATGGTTGGCGCTTCATTTCTTTCGAAGTCCAAATTGTCGGTTACAAAGCCCCGAGTCCTCTTCCGTATTGTGCTCTAGTCGTGCTCGTATAATTTTCTGGAAAACGTTCCCCAGCGTAGCTAGTATGTACAACTGGGGACGATGATTGCTCAGGTAGTTTGTCGCTCTTTGGTATGAGGACTCGTCGTTGCCGTTTCTATTGACACGGAAATTTTCCTCTTTTAGGCATGCTGTTTAGAGTTATGTGAAGACATCTGGTCTGGTTTTGATCGCCTCCTTCGGAACGAAGTTCGGGATTCCGTCCATCCATGGTATCTTGTTGCTTTTGATATCTGCTACGACTTCAACGACTTACTCAGTTGTAATTGGTTTCATCTGCTATGTCTCGTAGCAGTGCGAATCCATCTTTCCTCGGGTATAGGCTGCTGACAATTGAGTTCGTGATACGTGGGTATATCGGTGCAGCTGCCGTTGTGCTTTTTAGTTTTTTCGCGACTGTTGTGTATGCGCTTCCACATGGGTTGTTGAGAGTCCTGAAACATCAATTCGGCTCCGTGGTCAAGAATTGGATATTTCGAGAAGTTCTCTACAGCATATTCAAAAATTGAAGCCTACTGACCATGCACAGCGAAAAGAGTTCGTTGAATGGATTATGGAACAAGAACAAGTTTTTTTTTTTACACTAGGAGGTGATAATCTTCAAAAGACGAAACTGAGCCCGTACTTAGTAACAGTGTGGAATTTTTACCCACTTCCCCCTTCTATCTTCTTCCAGTTTTCCCTGCGGTAACCCCATCTTGGCTTTTCATCGCAGGGTGGGGAGGAGCCAGCCTTATTTCGATCTAGTCGCTTGGACTAATAAGCAATTTTTTCCTAACATCTACGTCTTTGAATGAGATCCACCATCTGGTGTATATTTTTTTCGGATGTGCTATGTTAAGCATATTTTTTTGCTTGAGAGGTTTTATTCTTTTGAGCCTTCGTAATTGATTTTCATTATTCAAAAGTTTTCTCGCATCTAAGTTTATACGCTCTTCTAGCTTCTCTTTGTGTTTTTTTTTTTGCATGTTTAAGAATTTTCGAACTGACACTTTCTATCTTCAAGTCTCGATGAAGGTCAGTGTTCCTTATGAACCAATGTGCATTTACTAATATATATTTCTAAGCACCATATGTCTACGTTTGTCTTTTTAACACAACCCCATAGTTGGATTCCATATGTCCATGTTGGTTTCAGAATTTGATTATATATAAGCACTTTATTTCGAATTGATATGGTTGAGTTGATAAGAAGATCAACAAGTGCAATTTTCTATGTTTGATCTCTAGCTCTTGTTTTTTCTTTTTTATGCGCCCTTTCCAACGCAGCTTAGCATCTAGTGCCATATCTAAATATTTCGCTGTATTAGCGTGTGGAGCTATTTTTTCATTTATGAGGATTTGTATATGTTCAACCTTTTTATTAGTAAAATCAATCAATCAACTTGGACTCATTCAATTTGATTCTCCACCGTTTATGCCTATTATATTTGGAGTTCTTCTGTGGATCCCTCATTAGTTCTCCCTTCTGCTAGTATTGCAGTATCATCTGCAAATGTTGCCATACTATGCTTTTCTAGTTCCGAAATATCACTAGTACTTACTTACTTACTTAGGTGGCGCTACAGTTCGGGGTGAACCTGGGCCTCAACCAACAAGACTCTCCATTTAGCCTGGTCTTTAGCTAATTGCCTGCAGTTGCGCACTTCAAGTTGGTCGAGGTCCCCTTGAACTTGTGCGCGCCACCTACGGCGATGATTCCCTCTACTGCGTCGTCCCTCGGGATTAGATTCGAAGACTCTGCTGGCCGGAGCGTTGGTGTCCATTCGCTCTACATGTCCTAGCCATCTCAGACGTCTAATACGCAGTTCTTTGACTAGGTCGATGTCACTGTACAGCTCGTATAGTTCACGATTGAATCTACTTCTCCAAAACCCGTCAACGCAAACGGGACCGAAAATCTTACGAAGAATTTTTCTCTCGAAGCGACCAAGGATATCTTCATCCTCTTTTAATAAAGTCCATGTTTCAGCGCCGTAAAGCAGGACTGGGATGATCAGGGTCTTATACAGAGTCTCCTTAGTTGTCTGATATAGGGCTTTACTGTTTTTTTAATTTTTTTATTTTTTATTTTTATATTTGGCGCAACAGCTCTTTGAGTGCCAGGGCCTAGCTTCTCACAACCCTTCATGTTGTGTGCGTTATATTTTTCACACGAATGGAAGGGACCTACAGTTTAGTGCCGAATCCGAACGGCGATTTGAGAAGCTTTTTCGAGACAACAGAACTCTCGGATGTTTGTCAGACGCTCGCGAGAGGTGGGACCGTGAAAAAAACTTTTTGGTGTTTTCTGGGATTCGAACTTGGATCCTCATGCGTAGTGATCCGACACACTAACCACTTACGCCACGGCTTTACTGTTGAATTGCCTTATAAGCCCAAAAAAACAGCGATTGGCAAGAGTTATTCTTCGCTTGATTCCTGCGCTGATGTGGTTCTCAGAATTAATAGCAGAGCCAAGGTAGACAAAGTCCCTTACTACCTCGAAGTTATAGCTGCCCACTGTGACGTTTTGTCCCATTCGTCGGTGTTGGCTTTCCCTTCTGGTTGACAGCATATACTGGGTTTATCGCTACACCCATTTTGGCCGCTTCCGCCTCAATGCTTGCAAACGCAACGGTGACAGCCCGATGAGTTCTTCCGATAATGTCTATATCATCGGCGTATGCAAGCAGTTGTACAAACTTGTAATAGATTGTGCCTCCGGTATTGGCTTGTGAGTTCCGCACAATCCGTTCAAGTACAATGTTAAAGAAGTCACATGATAGCACGTCACCTTGTCTAAAACCTTTTTTGACATCAAAGGTCTCGGTGAGGTCATTACCGAACTTGATGGAGCAGCGAGTGTTCTCCATCGTCAGCCTGCACCGACCGGCAAGTTTGGCAGGGATGTCAAAACTAGACATGGCTCTATAGATGCTGTCATAGGCGGCCTTGAAATCGATAAAGAGGTGGTGAGTATCGATTTGGAATTCTTGGGTTTTCTCCAGGATCTGCCGAAGTGTGAAGATTTGATCGATGGTGGACTTTCCTGAAACCGCACTGATAGAGTCCAATCAGGCTGTTCATAAAAGGTTTCAGGCGTTCACACAATATCGCAGAAAAGATCTTGTATGCGATGTTGAGGAGACTGATGCCTCTATAATTGGCGCAGTTGAGGGGGTCTCCTTTCTGCCACTAGTATATAATAGGTATAATATAGGGCCCAGTATACTACCTTGCAGTACGCCGGCCTATATTTCACTTAGTTTTGAATAAGTATTCTGTTGTTTTATTCTAAAATGTCTTCCATATAGGTGAGATTTAAGAATGGAAGTATACTGATTTGGCAGCATACATCTCAGTTTATATGTAAGTCCTTCTTGCCATACTTTATCAAAGGCCTGTGCCACATCCAAGAATACAGCCGAACAGACCTTTCTTTCTTCTAATGCTTCTTCGATCTTATCCGTAATTCTATATACCTGTTGTATTGTAGAGTGCTGCCTTCGAAAATCAAATTTATGGTTCGGAATCGGCTTTTTCCTTTCAATTATTTTATTTAAACGTTTAGCGAGCACATTCTCAAAGACTTTTTATATCATCGGCAATAGCGATATAGGTCTGTAAGATAATACTATATTTGGCGGTATACCTGGTTTGGGGGTCATTAGGACATCAGCAACCTTCCCAAAACTAGGGACTAACCTAAATGTGGCATTTATTAAATTTGTTATTTTAGTTATTGCCTTCATGGGTAAGTTCTTTAATACGTCACCAGATATAAGGTCATATCCAGGACTTTTCCTTGCATTTATCTCATGCTTGATTAAGTTGCGTATTTCGTTAGGATTTGTGGGTAGAATCTTTTCACTTTCCTCTTTAGATGGTTCTAATAGCATAGGTTGTATGTTTCCATTTTCATCTTGTGGTTTAAATATGTTTTCTAGGTAGTCTGCGAAAAGAATGGCTTTATCCTCATCGCTTCTTGCCCAGTTTCCACCAGGTGATTTGATTGGAGTTATTTGCACAATAGGTTGTTTTAGTCTTTTTGTAGCTTTCCATAAAGAGTAATTTGTAGCGTATTCAGCTGTTAATGCACCGAGGTACCTTTTCATTGAGTCCTCTTTAAATTTTTTAATTTCTCTTTTCAGTTGCTGACTAAGGTTGTAGCTTCGGATCAAGAACAAGTGGATGTTGATTTTTCAAACAAATTTATCTTCAGTAATGAGGCTCATTTTAATCTTGATGGTTTTGATAATCGTCAAAATTGTCGAATTTGGGGTTCAGAAAATCCACAAATGATTTTCGAGAAAGAAATGCGTCCACAACGTGTCACTGTTTGGTGCGGATTTTGGGCTGGAGGCACCATCAAACCATTCTTCTTTGAAAATGCTGCTGGTCAGGCAATAATAGTTAATCGTGCTCGCTATTGCGACATAAAAGTCAAGGTGTTTATACCTAAATTGCAAGATATAGATGTGGACGATATGTGGCTTTAACAAGATAGTGGCACATGCCATAAAGCCCGAGAAACAGTTTAATTACTGCATGAGTCATTTCCTGGTCGTGTAATTTCGTGACGTCTTCGAAACAGAAAGAAGAAGATGCTTTTCTATACAAAATCTATACTGTATACTTATGAATCAATTACGTACAATTTTTAAATTATTGAAAACCTGTGTTTTCTATCAAAATTACTCCTTGTGCGCATTTTGGGCCACCCTTTACTCGTATGTACATTACATACTTAAAATAAGCAGTTGTACTGAGTATTTTATGTATGAATAATCTTTTTTTGTGTGCATAATATTATAAAGCTACCGAAATATATTTTAATCAAATTAAAGAATAACGTGTTAATTGCATCGTCATTATTGTAATTGCATGGATATTTAACAAATTTTTGCAATAACTTTCAGTAAGCCAATGTGGTTGAGATTATTTTACAAATTAAAAATAATGTGTGGGAATGTATTGATGTACGAGTAAGTTTATGTGGATCTACTAACCGAAATTATGAGATAAGTGATTTGCAAATTGTGGTCACATAATTATTATTTCATTCGGGATGACAACAGATTGTTAACTTTACTAAAATAAATATATGGATAACAAATTTATTAGTTTTATTTAATTATGAATCGAGAGGGATGATTTAGGCCTCTTACCGTCACATATTCAATTCGAAAAGAAAGTGCAGCCTGTATTAGCTACTCCAGCAAAGCCCTAGGATAGGAGATACTAATGAATCCGGATATTGTATCAGGGTAGAGCCACGAAAACAACTTTGGTGCAGATGAGGAGGGCGTCGACTTAGCTCGTCAGACGGGGTGGTTCTCGCCCACCCCACCATATACCATCTACTCAATCGTAAAAGAGAAAACGCCAATTTAACGGCTGACGGACAGGAGAAAAGAGATAAAAAGGAGAAGAAAATAAGAAATGTCCAAGACCTTATGCCAATACCTTGGAGAAAGAACAGAAAAGGAAACGCAAACTAATCTTATATATGTCTTATAGATCTCACACGAGATAGTGACATTCACAAATGAAGCAATATGTCGCATTAAAAATTGGTTAGTAACAGCTGATCTGGAACTGGCGGACCATAAAATGGGGGCCGTCCTTATTACCAGTCGAAAAGTTTCAGAATATGTTAACATTCAGCTTGGAACCAACAAAATAAAGTTCAAAGATGCCATCAAATACCTTAGTGTGATGCTAGATAACCGGCTGAACTTCAAGAGCCATGTAGAATGTAGAAAAGTTTGGCGAATCCAAGCAGCGCTCTGCAGGATCCTTCCAAATATCGAGGGACTCTGTTACGCCAGGCAAATTCTACTCTCAAAAGTAGTCAGCTCAAAGGAAGAGTTCCTTTATGGGGCCTGATGTGAGCGAAGACATTGACAACAAAGGCAATACGAAAAAACTTACTTCAGTATACACACTTTATGCTCGAAGGACCATAAGTGAATTTAGAATAATATCGAATGAAGCAGCATTCATCATAGCCGAAATGGTCCCTATCGACGTTCTCGCATATAAGATGCTGCGAATCTATATACAGCGAAAATAATTACAGAAGAAGAAAGGTCAACATCATTAGCCAGTTGGCAAAACAGATGGTACAGTGCCATAAAAGGCAGATGGACCTACAAACTTATACCAAGAATCGATGTTTAGACAAATCGCGAACACGGGGACTGTAACTATAACCTTACACAGTTCTTATCCGGTTATAGAGCTGTTGCACTTTTTATTCGAAAAGAAAAAAAAAAAAGATTAGACCGCGGGTAAATTCAAAGGAATGTAGCCCACTTGCCATACTGATTAAAAAAAAAATTAACGTAAAAAAAAGCAACACGACCGATCGCTTTTGCGATCGGAAAACGAAATGAGGCAAAGGGCGAAAAAAAAGAGGGAAAATGCAAAAAGTACAATAACACAGCACGTGAAGTGCTGTTCGCTCACCGGCCGCTCAGCTGGGGTGGGTTCGATTTGAGAAATTAAAGATAAATGGGAAATAGGGTGAGTAACGCGAGGTTTGGACGCCACGTAATTTTTTTTTTGAAAAGGGAGGAAAATTACGAAACCTTTTGGGGTGGTTTTGGGAAATGGCGGGTAATGCACTTGTGCTGAAACAAATGAATGAAAACAAAACAATGATTTCTACCTCGTTACGAGCGGGCGATTTATTAAAATAAAAAAAAAAGCAATCGAGGGCGCAAAATGAAATTTACAAAAAGAAAAGAACAATAAGGTAATTTACGGGGGATCGAGAAAAAAACACGAAAAAACGAATAAATTACGGGTCGCGTGTCCCGCTTTCACTGGCAAATATAAAAGAAAAACGGAACAGAGTCCTAGCGGATTTCACAAAAGAAAATCAAAACAATTCCTAACCGAAACGCCCACTAATTTTCAATTAAAAAAACAACTTATCTGTTTTGCACTGTCCGTGCGTCTCCTTGTTATACTCTCTTCCAATGGTATGCCCCGACCTAGCTACCAATCTTTCTCAAAACTCTTTATGTCTTCGTTCTGTCCTTGTCCTTGTCACTTCTCTTATCCTTTTCACTTGGAATCTTTTTTAACCTTTCTTCCACCGATAAAAAAACTCTCAAAAAAACTTGATCCTCCTCACTAAAAAAACTTCTCAACACTCTGCTGGTCAACCAAGAAGTGGTCTCCCGCTGAATACTAGGCCTAGTCGAGCTTCGAGCCTTTTACTCATACATAGGTGAATCCCCGCAAATTCAGCTATTGGATTCAAGAGCAGCTTGCTGTGCATTACTTCGCTTATTTGCGTAAATATGCAACCGCTCTTGAACCACCGCTATTGTACTCTCAATTTTCCTCCTACATTCCGCTGACTCGAATTCGCCCGACTTCGGCTTTTCTTGCCCCATTAGCCGCAGTTGTGCGTCCAGCGCTCACATACGGTTCACAATGTTGGACGATGTACAAAACGTATGAGAGTAAATTAACGCCAGCTGAGATGCTTCGCATGACAGCAGTAGTGACAAAGCTTGATCGAATGAGAAGTTCGAAGATCCGTAGAAGCTTTCACATCAAGGATACCATCGTACGAAAAATAGAGCGCGATCGGCTCAGTTGGTATTGCCACGTTCAAAGAAGAGATCATTTGAACCCAGTTAAAAAGGCAATATCAATGCACGTTCCAAAGACATCGTGATGTAGGAAATGCAGGCCTATAAACGCCTGGATCAGACAAATGCGACGACATTGGCATTTCATTGGCCTCAGTAACTGAGTGATCCAAAATCGGCAGGCTTGCCGATATTCTCTGAGGTCAAATAGGCGAACCCCACAGGCGGATCAGTAGAAATGCAGTGAAGTGGGAGGGTTGTGATGCCTTGTTTTCGGATCATAGCGTCGCTGATAAAAGGAAGAAGAAGAAAAAGAAGAAGTTGGAAAAATACTATAGATGTAAATGGAGACAATTTTTTTTGGAATAAAAACTTTGTTAAATTTTTAAATAACATTGTTTAACTTTCTACATAAAAATCGGTAATTTTATATGTAATGACCTAATATAGTTCTACACAAATAATACTATAATACTGAAAAATCTAATATTATGCATAGCAGAAATCAGATGTAAAAATATCCAAATCCGGAAGAATACAAAAGCCCTACGGCCAGAATTAGACATCAGCAAATCTAATAGCCACAAGTTTTATACGGGACATACGTTACATGTCAAGCAAGCGAGAGGTTGTGACGATTCGGATGTTGAGGAGGATACAAATAAAAAATACAAATATTTGGCGCAACAGCTCTTTAAAGTGCCAGGGCCTAGCTTCTCGCGACCACTCATGTTGTGTGCGTTATATTTTTCACACGAATGGAAGGGACCTACAGTTTAATGCCGAATCCGAACGGCGATTTGAGAAACTTTTCGTGACAAAAATACTCTCGGATGCTTGTCGAACGCTCGCGAGAGGTGGGACCGTGAAAAATTTTTTTGGTGTTTTCTGGGATTCGAACTTGGAACCTCATGCGTAGTGATCCAACACACTAACCACTTACGCCACGGCGCCACGAGGAGGATACTTTCTATGTTATTGTCCAAGAATCAGCAGACTCCGTCAAAGTTGTGGTGAACTTTTCTTTGAAGAATTAAAGTAACTGGCAGACATACCCATCTCGATAATCATAAATTTCTGCAACAAATTCTGTTGTACAGACTTCTATTCTCGAAACGAAGATAACCACATCAAACAGTCAAGTCTAATTGAGGCCATCAGCGCAAAAGTGGTGTAACTCACAATTTTTGTTGGTTGCTGTTCTGGTGTTACATACATTCCTTACATTACCAACAAAAGTGGAGTAAGCCACCTTTTGGTATTCAAAAGCAGATGGAACTGAAAAAATCGTTTTTGCACGGAGCATAATATAACAAAGTAATAGAGCAATCAAATTTAAAATCCCCATTCTCTCCTAATTAAATAGTTTGGTGTTACACCACTTTTGCGCTGATAGCCTCAATTGTAAGTATCATATAACTCAAGAAATGTCTCTTTCTTGTCCCCTTTTAAGCAAGTACATATGTAAATGAGTATCGCTAAAGGCCGACGTAGGCGAGCCACCAGGTAATCTGGCGACAACCGTCCTAGCCTAACCTAACCAAACAATCCAATGGAAATTGCATAGTATGATACCCCAACTCTTTTTCCTAACTCGGTCGTTTATAAGTGAAAGTGACACGGCGTAGTAATGTCTTCTAACAACCATAGCTTGTATCTTAAATGTTAGCTTATTTGGTTTTCTAAAAAACAAACTCCTAAGCTAGGACGCAAAGAGTAGTTAAATACGGATAGATGGACATAGCTAAGTCGACTCGGCTTACTAACTTATATGTACTAAAGTGGCGTTGTAGTTCAGAGTGAACCAAGGCATCGACCAACAAGTGTCTTCATTTAGCTCGATCTTTAGCTAGTTGCTCTCAGTTGCGCACTCCAACTTGCTGGAAGTCCTCTTGAAATCGATAAAGAAATGGTGAGTGTCGATTTGGACTTCTTAGGCTTTCTCCAGTATCTGTCGAAGTGTGAAGATTTGCTTGATAGTGAACTTTCATGGGCTGAAATTGCACTGATAGGGGCCAATCAGGGTGTTGATGAAGGGTTTCAGGCGTTTACACAATATCGTGGAAAAGATTTTGTATGCAATTTTAAGGAGACTGATGCCTCTATAATTAGCCCAGTTTAGAGGATGTCATTTCGTGTGTATCGGGCAAACGATGCTGTGATTCCATTCATCAGGTATACTCATCGCTAAGATTTGATCAGACGAGTGACCAAATCTTAAGGATGAGTTGCTCTTACCTTGTGTAATAAAATGTTTCTTCGACTTAAGCCGAATAAAACTTAATGCCTAGTCATAAGCAGAAACAATGTAGACACAACCTGCTTTCCTTACATTCACCTTGGTAATTTGCAAATAGATTTTGATGATAAACTAAAAAACCTAGGCGTCTGGTTCAACAAAACTTTGTGTTGGGATGACCATATTCGAACGATAATCGGGAAAATTTATGGGTGCTTTAGAAATCTTTCTCTGTCACAGAGCTACATACCATTGAAAACCAAACTAATGTTGGCAAGATCCCTGGTCGTCCTACTTATCACTTACAGTTGCGAAGTTTTTTGTTGCAATAGTGCTCTTATTAATCGTAAACTCCAGGTTGCCTTTAATAATATCAGACGTTACGTTTATGGACTGCCATCTATCGCTAAAAACATCTTTGACTGTTCACTAGACAAGTATCTTGACCTTTATACAATCAAGTATTTACACAAGATCTTAACCACCAAGCAGCCTCATTATCTATACTTAAAATTACACTTTTAGCAATCAAACCGCTCTCTGAGCTTTATTCTACCCCGTGTTATATACCAAATTCCACAATGTCAGTTCTTCGTTCACGCCATTCGCCTCTAGAATGCCCTCCCTCTAAGCGGAGAAGTCTCTATAACGCGAACAACTTTGGTGATATTCTCTTTCGGCACATTGCAGGCAACACATAAATACAGAAAATACTAATTAAGGTAAATTATTTGCTTTTCTTTCTTTTTCCTTTTCTCCTTTCCAATATAATTTGTATTTCCATGTTAGTTTAAATTTAATAATATTATGTAGCATTAAAAACAATAATATCTAATTTAAAACTTTCACATGTACTATTTCGCGTTATATTATTTATAGATGATGTGAAGTCTACTATGAATACTTAGATCCTTTAACCCCTCGGGGGGCATAGGGCGTCAGCCACGCCTGCGCGCCATCGTGTTCGGAGTTCTGCAACGCATTTGAGCTGCATCCAACTCATTCCTAAAGAGCTCGATTCCTCCTCAACTGTTCTGCGCCACGTTTGCCTAGGGCGTCCCGCTATTCTGCCTGCCTGGGTGAGCGGATTCCACTGCATAGCGTATTTCGCAATGGAGTTGTCTTCGCGCCGTAGGGTGTGTCCAATCCATTGCCACTTTCTTCTTCGTATAGTAATGCTTATAGGTTCTTGGCCCGTTCTCAGATAAAGCTGTTCGTTAGAGATGCGGTTCGGCCAAAAAATCCTCAAAATGATTCTTAAGCATTTGTTTACAAAGACTTGCAGCTTCCGTGTGTTAATGGTGTCCACCTTCCAAGTACTGCACCCATAAAGCAGCACTGATTCTACGTTGGAGCGGAACAGTCGCAGCTTGGTTCTTAAGCTGATAACATTGCTTCTCCAGATTTTAGATAGCATTCCGAACGCAGCTTTAGCCTTCCCGATTCTGCTGCACACATCCAGTTCGGTGCCACCGCGATTAGCCGAGACCACACTTCCTAAATAAAGAAAGTTATCAACTTTCTCGACTTCCTGTCCGCCAATGTTAAGTTGAGCGCGGTTGTTAGAAGAAGTGCTCAGGGCTTTTGTTTTGGCTGTGTTTACTTTTAGCCCCACTTTGTTTGCCTCAGCTTCTAGATTTTGGGCCATCAGATGAAGATCCATTATCCGATGTGAAAGTAGACAAACATCGTCAGCGTAATCTAGGTGTTTAAGGTAAGATGTCATAGTCCAACGAATTCGAATTCGTACATCGCTGATAACCACCAAAAACAATAGTGGTGACAGTATGCACCCTTGACGTACTCCACTTTGGACTTCAAAATCCTCCTACACCTTACCATTGTGCACGACGTGACACTTACCGCCCTCGTATGTAGCCTTGATAATAGCTATAAGTTTTTCTGGGATGCCTCTCCTGCGCAAGGCCAACCAGATAGCATCTCGATTCAATATGTCGAAAGCTTTCTCGAAGTCGATAAACATTAAATGTAGCGGAGACCTATACTCAACGCATTGCTCGATAATGATCCGTAAGGTGTTTATGTGGTCAATGTAGGAGGATCCAGCGCGAAAGCCTGCCTGTTCGACATCGAGAGTTGAATCTAAATGTTCTTTAATTCGTTCTAGAATTATTTTAGCTATTATTTTAGCCACGGCTGGAAGAACGCATATACCTCTCCAGTTACCGCAATCCATCAAGTTTCCCTTCTTTGAAAGTTTAATGATCATCCCCCTTTTCCACTCCTGTGGAAATTGTTCACTATCCCAAGCTCTCCGTATTAGGGGATGCAGCAAATCTGCCGATGTATTTGGCGCCGCTTGAAATAGCTCGGCAGGGATGCCATCAATACCCACCGCCTTGTTCTTCTTGAGGGACTTGATTGCTGTTATTATCTCGGTTTTACTGGGAGGTGCGGTGCGAATTCGGGAATTTGTTGCTTCGAACTGCTCATTCGAATTCGAGATCATACTGCCATCGTCTATGTGATTTAGCACTGTAGCAAAATGTTCTCTCCATCTAGTGAGCTGATCCTCATCCGAAATCAGAAGGTTACCGTCTAGACTCTTCACTGGATGTTGTTTGGAGTTTCGACCACCGATGAGCTCCTTAGTGATGCTATACACAGTCCTACTGTCGCACCAACTCGCTGCTTCTTCAGCCCTTGAGGCCAGTGAGTTGATATATTGACGTTTGTCACGTCTCACACTACGCTGCACTTCTTTCTTCTTCGCACGGTATTGGGCTTCAAGCTCGGTTCTCTCTACTGCTGAGGCCGCTGCAATCCGAGCCTTGATTGCTGTACGCTCATTGATCCGTCTCCAGGTGTCTGTAGAAAGCCATGTGCGGTGGTCTTTCTGCTTTTTACCGCCATACGTGCGTGCCCCAGTCGCAAAAGCATTTTTCACAGCACTCCAGTGGTCATCCATGTTCTCTATGCTGCTGATTGCTTCTGCTTCTAAGGCAAGATGGTCCCTGAACTGTTGGCGCACTTGGGGAACCTTGAGCCTGTCGATATTAAACCTGGTGATGTTAAGTAGGTTTGAGCGATTGCTGTTGACGGATGCAGTACGAAGGCGTAAATGAGCTACCATAAGATGGTGATCTCGTTCTAGTCCGACGTCAGCTCCACGTCTGTTTCGGACGTCCAGGAAACAATTTCTAAAGCGGCGACTGATCGCAATGTGGTCGATCTGGTTGGATGTTCGTTGCCTATCAGTAGAGACCCAACTGATTTTGTGGCAGGTGTTATGCTTAAACAGCGTACCTCCGATGACTAGGCGGTTGGTATTGCAGAAGTCCACAAACCGCTCACCGTTATCATTACGGTCTCCCACGCCGTGAACTCCCATCACGTGCTTAAGCATGGTTTTGTCGCTACCCACCTTGGCATTGAAATCTCCCATCACCATTACGATGTCCCCATTAGGCGTTTGGTTGTAGGCGGCGCCTAAGTGGCTATAAAAATCATCCTTTTCGTCCTCAGTCGCGTCTAGAGTCGGAGCATAACACTGTATGATGGTAATTTTTCTAACTCTACTCTGGAACCTAGCCGTCAATATCCGGTCATTATGGGTTTCCAGGATATGAGGCTACTACGTGCTGCTGGAGTTAGCATGAGTCCTACTCCGGAACTCCGTGCACTTCCAGCTGGTTTCCCAGAGTAGAGCATGACTGTGTTTTTGGTTGGGGAGATGAATTCCCCAGCATCGAACCATCTTATCTCGCTCAGCCCTAAGATGTCTATTTTATACCTTGCGAATTCGCGTTCTAATTGGAGGAATCTGGCGTTATAAGGCCCTTCCTTGAGTGAGTCCAGGAGGGTCTTAACGTTCCAGAATCCGATCGTTGTCCGTGTCCGATAACCAAAGGTCGTCATCAAATTATCCATCCGTATCCGAGGCGTTGGTTTTCGTTTCGGAGCAGTAAAAGTTTTTACGGTTGCGGCTCGCTGGGCCACAGACCAACCGACACTTATCCTGTTTTTTGGCGCAGGAAGCTCGCCATTCGTCCTCTCCCGTTAGCAATTTCCGAAGAAATCCCCAGATGGCACCACGAGGAGGTGGAAGTAGGGCTTACTAACAGAGCTGCTAGGTTTTCGGCTGCAGTGGCTCTTTCTCGTTACTTAGCGGACCAACACCTATCGGGAGATGCTGCCCCTACGAGGCCTTTGTTAGTCGTTTGCCATCCGAATGATGATCTATGAATGCTGTTGTAATATTTAATAAATACTAAATAAATATGAGTATGAAATATGGTATGCCTTTTACCAATTTATCGCCAGCTGCCCTGAAAAGTTCGGTCAGGTCCAGCAACCCTGCCGATTCGCCTAGCACCAAAATGAATATACCCTGTGGGCTGTAGTATAAGAACTCTCGTCACCCAAGAAGTGCTGTAATTCCAAAAGCGTGAGCGTGATCAAAGTGCTTTTAACTTTTGATGGTCCTATTTGTGTTCGCGATTTAGGTAGCCCAAGATTCTACCACGAACTGTACGAGCTATATAATACTACAACGGTTGGTTTGTTAGGATCGGCCCTCGATGAGGATGCACTTAGATCAGAAATAGGTCCATTGTACTGCCGATCTGTAAGGTGAGTGAACCACCCTCTTACTCTAGAAAAAATTTGCTTGGTTGCCAAGATCATCATCCCGAATGTTGGCAAGCGGCCAGGAGGTGGTCTCTTCTACCTCTTCATCCCTACAGCTTCTGCAGAAGTGGTTATAGGGGATGCCTAGTCTTCGGGTATGTCTTCATATGACGCAGTGTCCGGTGAGAACGTTCTTTATTTTAGAGAGGGTTCCTCTCTTGTGTTTCAGGAGTCCGATGAACCCTGATTTATTTTGATCAGTTTTCTTTGATTTACGGAATTTACAATACATTTACTTCACATATAAAGTAGACAGAGAAAAAGAGAACTGATTATAATTATTAACAAAGAATAGATCAATATAGCCCATAACATCCCAATCGAAATACACTGCGCATCTGGTCACACATAAAACTGGTCATTAGCTTCAACAAGGTAAAAGTGGTGGCCAATACTTAATAATTCAATAAATTCGCGCCCACAAGTAAAGGGAAAACCTAAATTAAATACGCACATTGGTCGAGAACAAAAACCTGGCGACTGACTTACTATTAACTGTTATAGCAATTACAGACTCTACTCTAAATGGTTGGTGTGATGGACTTCTTATTATTTGACAAAGTCTGGATTGTCTTGAATCTTACCGGAGAACTGCAGCCGACTGTCTATGATTTGGACCAGCTCCTGTGGTGATGGAATTCTTCCGGATTCAGACGATACAAGCTGCTCCTCGACCATATTCCCAACAAAGAAGATCATCACACACGCATCCAACTTGTTGTCGATCAAATGCCGCCACCTCCCGGGTGCCTGTTGGCCTATAGCGCCAAAGATATCGTACACCGGCACACTCTTTAGGAAGAAAATAACTTTCGGTAAATACATGTTAAAGGATCTGTGGATGCTTCTTGGACAAAATATTCACATAGTCATCGAATTCCTTTCGATAGCCACACGAGTAGGAATAGAGGAAGATCATAGTGGATCCACCAACATTGTGGCCAAATGTCATCGGAATTTCCTTTTCGGCGTCAACGCCAAAGTTGATATTCCCGATTAGTAGAAATCCAATTAAAGTGAACAGCGCGAGCGATACACTTTTACTAGTGACACCCATTTTGTGTGTTTGGGATGTTTGAGGATGATATTGTATGCGCCGATGTCTTAGCTGAAAGGAACTCACAAGTCAGGATATACAAAACAACACAACGATTTCAATGCGCGGTCAGCTTTTAACTGCCACTTACTTTCTTTATTATTATCCTTTTGAATTAAACTCCTCTTACCTGGTATCCAGTATATCTATTTATTTTCGGTGTTGCCATAATATTTGGATTCTGCCTGCTCGCCGACGAGATTTTGCTGGGGCTATCGTTCGTCAGGTGTAATTTTTTTTTTGTTCTATGGTTCTTTTTTTTGTCTTTTCAGTGTTGGCCAAAGTTGTCTGGTGGTGTTACATTGCCCGATTTGAATAAGGTGCTTAATATAAGGCTTTGGCTCTTCGATGTCGATAATGGTTATGCTGTTTATAACAGAGGAGCCTTGTCGAGCCAGTTCGTCAGTTGCACGATTCCGCGGTATGTCACAATAACCTGGTACCCAGCAAAGGGTGAGGTTGTACTGTCCCACTATCTGGCTGAGAGATATGCGGCAGCCTTTCACTACATTAGATCTCGGAGTGCTGTATGCGAGGGATTTTATGGCTGCCTGACTGTTGACGCAAATAACAATATTCGATGTTGATAAAGTATTAAGCGTTAGCCAGTCAGCGGCTAACTAGCGGGTAATTTCGGTTTGAAAAACGCTACAAATAGCTACGGAGAGTAAAGTTATTTACAAAAGAGTCTTTCGTTCGAGTCTTCGGTTCCAGCTTACAAAGTACCAATGCGAATTTCACCTTTAATTGGCTGTAGCTGGGGCTTCCCCATGCTTCAAAAAGGAAGTTATCTTGACGGAAAAGCTCTCAACCTGGAGGGCTTCGTTTTACCCTTAAAATGTGGGTCCGAATACACCGGTGCCAGTAGTCTATTATGGGAGTATGAGCGCTGCAATTGGTCCAATAAGTGCTCTTCTGCCACCATCTACTGCACTATCTTTCGACTACCTGCTTAATGTTTGGACCTATTGTATTATTGTTGTTCAAACCAATTGCTGACTATGGACCTAATCGATTTTCTGTGTGACAATGGTGCAGTGGATAGTGTGTTTGCTCGTTAACCGATGTGTTTATGTTCAAGCCCCAGCGGGAGCAGCAATCATCAGCCACCCGAATCTTCTTTCTTCTTTCTTTTTCAGCAAGGTTATGATCCGCAAACAAGGGATCATAACCATCCCACTTCACTGTATTTCTACTAATCCGCCTGTGGGGTTCGCCTATTTAACCTCAGAAAATATCGGCAGGCCTACCGATTTTGGATCACTCGGTTACTGAGGCCAATGAAATGCCAATGTCGTCGCATTTGTGTGATCCAGGCGTTTATAGGCCTGCCTTTCCTACATCACGATGTCTTTGGAACGTGCATTGATATTGCCTTTTTAACAGGGTTCAAATGATCTCTTCTTAGAACGTGGCAATACCATCTGAGCCGGTCGCGCTCTATTTTTTATACGATAGTTTCCTTGATGTGAAAGCTTTCACGGATCTTCGAACTTCTTATTCGATCAAGCTTTGTCACTCCTGCCTTCAGGCGAAGCATCTTCATCTCAGCTGCCGTTAATTTACTCTCATACTTTTTGTACATCGTCCAACATTGTGAAGCGTATGTGAGCGCTGGACGTACAACTGCGGTGTAGAGCCTTCCTTTCAACTTAGGTGGTATTTTTCTGTCACAGAAGATAGCGGAATTTTCTCGCCACTTCATCCACCCTACGCTCACGCAATGATTGATGTCGTCAGCACAGGTTGATTTGCTATTTATCATAGATCCCAGATATTTGAACTTTTCGCACTTGGGAAGCACTGTTCCATTCAAATAAATGTCTGGAATAGGCCTGAGTGGATCAGAGAACGGGCAGCATAAGTACTCTGTCTTTTTTGAACTAATGCGATACCCATTTCCCTCCAGAACGCCCACCCACACATGCTCGTTGCAGGGTTGTAGGATCCTCACTTATGATGGCTCCATCGTCAGCAAAAATAACTGATGTACCTTGGGGTCCATCACTTTACCTTCAGCAGATAATCAAGGACTGTGTAATAAAGAGCAAAGGACTTAAAACGCTTCCCTGGTGCACCCCGACTTTGATTGGGAACTCTTCGGGTACTCCACCGGGGCATCTTACTCTTGTCTTTACGCCACCCATATCAGATCTCGTGGTTGTCTCTCGAATGCCCTTTCAAAGTCAACCAATACAATATGCAAATCCTTTAAGGAATCACGATGTTTTTCCGTTATGATTCTTATACTTTGGATTGCATCTGTGGTTGATTTACCCGAGACAAACCCGCACTGATCATAAGATAGCCGTATTTAGCCGTATTATTTTTCGCAGTCAGCCACCTAATACCCGCTCAACGATCTTCATGGTGTGTGACATCAGCTTGATCGAACGGTAGTTACCACAGTTTCGCGTATCACCCTTCCCTTTGTATACAGGGAGAAGGTAACTTTCCCTCCTTTGATTCGGCATTGGGTCACCTCTCACAAATTTGGAGATGAGAATTCTGAGCTATCTGAACCAGATGTCTCCCAACTTTTTCCAGAACTCAGAGGGCATGTTGATTGGCCTCCACGGTCGCCTGATTTGACTGCTCCTGACTTCTTTTTGTGGGGATATCTGAAAAGCAAGGCTTATGCAAACAAACCAGAAACGCTTGAGCAACTCAAACATAATATTCGTGATGAAATTAATGAAATACCGCGTGAAATGTGTGAGAATGTAATGAAAAATGTGCTCAAAAGGGCTCGCATTTGTGAGACTAGCAGAGGCGGACATTTACCTGATATTGTATTCCATACATAATTGCCGACATTAAATAAAACATTTATCAATATAAGATCCATTCTCTTTCATTTAATCAAAAATTATAAACAAACAAAGTAGTATACCTTCCCGGCGGACACCAGGTAGTTGAAATGTTTTGTAAACTTTTTTTGAAAAAAAAAACAAGACAATTTATTATTATAATTATCATTGTTATTATATTACAAGCAAGCCACAGAATTCCCGGGTTTTTCCCTACAAATTTCTCATCGAATTATTCATACATTTTATAAAATGTTAACTGTCTGCTTTGAACAACACTGCTGCCAAATTGTTTCTCTCCTTCATGGAGCAACAAAGTAAGTGGCTGCTGAATAGAATAACTTGAAAAAAGTGACCCCCTTTGTGACAAAGACAATACAAAGTTTAGAATGAACCATTTCATTTTGTATTCGCTTTTCCTAATAATGCAAATGAACCGTCATCAAAATGCGCCGCTATTCAACCGAAAGAAAGAAAGATAGTTATAAAACTTTCTACTCCTATTTTGCCGTCCATTTGAATGGAAAAGGAAAAGTAACAACGAAGACAGATCCTTTGTACCAGTATGATATAAATATTTACATTTTCTCTAAATTAAGGACTCCCTCTTTGAAAATCTAAAAGGACAGTGAGAGTGCAACTGCAAACTCTACACATATGTACATCGTCGTTGAATCTGTTTAAAGAATTCCTCCATTCATCATCATCAGCGAGCATTTTTGAAAAAAATCCTTCGTACATTGATGTGACAAGAACATGCAGCATGCCACCCTTCACCTCTAAGAAGGAAAAATCCCTAAGCAAGTTTAATGCTCCAGTTTTGAAAAGAAAAATGCTGATGGCAGGACTACGCCAAGACGTATTATTGCTAGTTTGCATGTACACAAGGATATAACCCACGAAATGGAATCAAAAAGTTTACGAATGCAAACAACAACTGATGTACATAGCGACAGAGTTTCGCTTAAACTTTATAAGGCATAATTTACGCATTTGTTGGCGAAGTGGAACGATCCAATGGCAGGCAAAGAGCTAAAAAAAAAATACAAAGTTAAGTCCAACATTATTTCAAGAAGTTCTTAGTTGGCTTCGCTTAAACATGATTAAGGATACAACAAACAGCTCAAATGTCAATCAAATCCTGCGGTTGTATCTTTCATGGTTTAATTAGTACCTTACCTCGAAGAAAGTAAACTTTATTTATTTTGTAAATGAATAGTTACGTTGTTTACTGAAAATTAGACAGAGACTAGGATTTCGTGAGTATATGACTCGGTGATGGTAGCAAGGTTTCGATGATAATTTTAGTTTAATAATAATTAGACCCTTCACTGCTTGAATTCTTAAATCAAAAGTTTTTGACTAAAATTTCTATTTAAACGGCATGAAACCTGAATTATTTAAAGTGGTCTACTCATATAGGGGGGGCAATGAAGTTTATCGAGAAAAAGTCATTAATTTTTCGGAAAGTTACTTTGAAGCTTTTCTCTGAGTTTAGTGCTTTGAAGGAGTAATTCTTCTGAAATTGTAATCCTGCTGTGATGTTTGCTTAAATATAAACCTCTTAGTTGGGAATATGAAATTTTCGAAAACCTGTGCTAAATTTATTGCTTGGGACACATTCCATCCTGCATCTGAATGGGAGTATCTGAGAGAAGACTTTGAAATTAATAAGGAACTTATGAACAAAAAATGCTCATCAAAGAAAAATTAATAGGAGAGCATTCATAACACGTATTAAAAGAGGGCCATCTCTGGTTCTGAAATATGAAAGAAAACGAGAAGAATATAGGCGTTTGTTTGTATGTTTATTTGTGCCGAATTAAATAATCTGCTTTTTGCAGAAAAATGTTCTAAATGGTTCTGTTTTATAATAGACAACCCACTTACGAATAATATTTTGTTATACAGCAAACTCCAGGTAAGTAGCGTTCTCATATACCTAAGCAAATTATTTTAAACAATACCTGACATGCCTTTCATCTTTCAGAGAAGAGCGATGCCGACGCTGTAGTGTACTGACCCCGTTGCTGCACGCGCGGTAATAATATAGCAACGTATTTAGAAATTTGTCGTGAGAACAGCAGCACTACCTGTCGTCGGGGGAACCGCAGCACTACATTCTTTCTCACGAGGGTACTCTATTTACCCTGCTCATCGGCAGAGTCAGCACGCTCTACACACCTGATATAATTAATAATAAAGATACACTCGATCTAATCGGACGTTGTTTCTTATTCACCTAAAAACTCTACAACGCCAAAGATGACTTTTACGATCTCCTCGATCAAACCTATGAACAATGCCCTAGCCATGACGTTAGGATTGTTCGTAAATACGTATTTGGTGGTACAGTCAGAAAACATAGCCTACACGGCAAGACATCCGATAATGGACTTAGGCCAACCGACTTTGCGACGCTTTGAAATGTTGTAGTAGCAAGCACGTGGTTCCATCGCCTCAGAATCCACAACGGAATATGGCAGTCTAATAATCATAAACCCGCCAAACAAATTGATTATATTGCGATCAATGTCGGAACATTTCGAGGAGCCAAAGTAGACTCGGACCACTACTTGGTTGCAGCCAAGGTACGGATGCGGATATCCAGTGCAGAGCGGGATGTGCGAAATCAGCAAGAGTCTTTGCCGATCGAGTATCCCGCTATCTCTAAAGACGTCCTATGCCACCAGCAGCAAGTGCAGATTACCAGTGGTAACGCTGCCACCAAGCTTCTAGAGATGTCACTTCTGATGTTCTGGGTTTCTCCAGACTACCTCAAAGAAATACCTGGTTTAATTAAGAATGTCGGCGAGCACATGAAACTTAACAAGAAGAATATAAATCGGCGTTGCACAGAAGGTCCGAAGCTGCTTGTGAGCTCTACGAGCAGAGGAGAAGAGGAGAGCATCGACTTCTCAAAAGAAAAAAGAAGGAGCATAAGAAGTGCTCGATCGAGGAGTTACAGAAGATAAACTGCAGAAATGGTGTTCAAATTTTTTTTAAAAAAACTAAGAAAGAACATGCCAAGGCTTAAAAGTCAGAACAGAAGCCTGGAGGGACGAAGATGGACACATACGAGGGCAAGGTGAAAAGTTCTCGGCCTGACAATGAAAGACTGCGATTTTCAGCTAAAAAGTGATTTTCTTTTTTTACATAATCTCGCTTGACTTCAACACACTTAGCCCAGCGTTTCTCCAACATCAGTATTCCTTCTCGGAAGTGAGTCTGGAAGGCTGTGAAAATATTCATTTACGGCCCTCTCAACTTTTGCATTGGATGCGAAGCGCTTCCCAGAAACAAATTTCTTCAAGTTTGGAAACAGACGGAGGTCTGAGGGTGCCAAATCAGGTGAATAGGGCGGGGTGGCCGAGCAAATCGTACCCCAAATCCCGCAGTTTTCCCATCACCTTCGCACACTTGTGTATAGGTGTATTGTCCTGGTGAAAGACGATGTTTTTCTTCTTCAAGCCAGGCCTCTTCTCGCGAATTTTGGCATCCAGCTGGTCAAGAAGGTTGAAGTAATATTCGCCTGTAATTGTTCTACCTCTCTCAAGGTAATCAATTAACAGGGTCCTTTTCGCATCCCAAAACACACTGGTCATGACCTTTCCGGCAGATGCAATCGACTTCGCTTTCTTTAGCGCTGAACCACCGGCATCCACCCACTGCTTCGACTGCTTCTGGCGTGTAGTAGTGGACCCATGTCTCATCCATGGTGACAAATCGCCGCACAAAATCGGTCGGATCTCTATTGAATCGGTCCAAAGATTGCCGCGAAAATCGTTTGCGCATTTGCTTTTGATTGGTATTCAGCAAATGCGGCACCCGTCTTACGCAGAGCTTTCGCATCCCTAAGTATTTGTGCAAGATGTTTCGCACCATCTCTTCCGATATACACACAGCCTCATCTATCTCACTCACCTTCACTCGCGTATCGTCCAATACAATATCACTTTTCCGATGGTTTCGGGTGTGGTTGCGGTTTTTGACCGTCCTTCATGTGGGTCATCTTTGTGGGACGTGCGACCACGTTTAAATGCTGCTGCCCACTTTTTAACGGTTGACATGGAAGGAGCAGAGTCCCCGTAAACTTTTGTCAACTTTGTATGAATTTCCTTATGGGTTAACCCATCCAAAACGAAGAATTTTATGACCGCACGATATTCAAGTTTATCCATTTTAACTAAAAATACGCAAGACGTGTACTGCAAAAATTCGTGTAAACAAACTACTTGAGAGAACAACTTGAAACTTGTCATTCGAACTAATGAGAAGTGCAGCCATGCAGGAAACATACATTTTTGCTGATTGGAACGCTATCTCTGCGTCAGGCCGATAACTTTTCGCCTTGCCCTCGTATCATTACAATCACAGTCGATGCTAAGGATATGGAAGGAACACTTCTGCAGACAGTTAAACGGTGATGGTGACAAAAATCCTACTGTCAGGCGAAATAACGTGTTCAAGTTGGACGATGATGGACAACACTTCCGCCCACTCGACTCGCGATACCTAAGCTAAAGTCAAATAAAGCTGCGGGAGGAGGCAGCCTAGTCTGTTTAAAGCAGCGGGTGATGATTTGGTAGGCAGTAAGTCACATATGGTTGGACGAAAGTAGGTATGCCCGATGAGTAGAACATTTGCATCATTTGCTGGATCCTCAAAAAAGGAGACACCCTAAGCTGCGCCAATAAGAGGGACATCAGTCTCCTTAATATCGCCTTCAAGATCTCATTGGGCCTCTTGTGTTAACGTCTAAAACCATTTGTCAAAAAGCTGATTGGTCCATATCAGTGCAGTTTTAGACGAGGAAAGTCCACCATTGACCAAATATTCACACTACGACATATCTTGAAAAAAAAAACACAGGAACACATAATCGATACCCACCACCGTTACTATGACAGCATACTCGTACATCGAGAAAGGCTATACAGAGCTATGTCTAGTTTCGCCATTCCTAGAAAAAACGTATTCGACTTTGCAGGATGACAAAGGAGAACTCTTCCTGCTCCGTCGAATTCACCCTTACAGACACCCCTTTGATGTCAAAAAAGGATTAAGACAAGTTGACGCTTTGTCATGTGATTTCTTGAATATCGTACTCAAAGGTATTGTACGCAACTCACAAGTCAGCTTTAGCAGCACAATATTTCAAAGTCTGTACAATTACTTGCCTACGTGGACGACATTGACATAATTGGGAGAAGAGAGTCTTCATATCAATGGTGCCATTCGTGAGGATTGAATCAGAAGCGGCAAAAACCAGGAGAACAAGGGAAAAACAAAGTACATATTGATAATAAAAAAGGACAATCAACATCGACGGAATGTCACTATAGGCTGTCACAACTTTGAGGTAGTTAAAGACTTTGTTTACATAGACTCCGCTATATACCCGAGCAATGACATCAGCGCGAAAATCAAAAGAGTAATCAAGCTTGTCAATCGCTGTTTCTTTGGGCTAAGACGGTAGTTAAGCCCTTTTTCGAACGACTGAGGTAGTCCTGTACAAAGTCCTAATCACCCCAGTATTGCTGAAGCTTGGGTCTTATTGAAATCGGATGAGGATGCCCTTGGTTACTTTGAGAGAAAGGTTTTTTGAGTGACTTATGGACCCATCGACATAGACGAATAATGGACGAGAAGATGCAATCAAGAACTGTTTGGACTGTATGGAGATCTCGACCAAGCCAGAGAGAGCACATGGACATCAACGCACCGGACAGAACCTGTCACAATTTAAACTTTAAGCCTTCACGCCAAACCTTGTCAAAGGCTTGAGAGACGTTAAGAATGCTAGAATGCTTACTTCTGAATTCGAATTGACGATCCGGAATAAGATGCCTTTCTTGTATTACTGGATGTATTCGCCTAACTAATATTCTCTCGAACACTTTCGATATGACACTTATGAACCTCTCCCGCGATTAGGCCGTATCCAAGAGCTTTCTTAGGTTTAAATTTCTTTATTTTTTCCTTAAGTTCGGTTAGTGTTGTATTTCTTACTGCACTTTTGGCTATATACAACGTAATTATATTTTGAATAAGAGCTTGTCCATCAAATGGTTTAAAAGTTTCTTCCAGGCGGGTGGCAAAAACTTACGCTTTCTCTTTATCATGCCTGGCCCATTCGTCTTAATTTTTCCTAATTGGTGCGGATTGCATTTGAGGTTTTTTAATACCTTTTATAGCTTTCCAAAGCGAGTAATTAGAATCTTTTTCTCCCGTTAAACTTTCTAGGTAAGTTTGTATTTCATAATTCTTAAGGTTTTTAATAGATCTTTCTAGTTGTGAGTTTAGTTGCACAAACGTTTAAGATGTGCTTTATGTTGCGGAGCCCGAATTTGCTGCCATTTTTTGCGCATTTTTTTTCTTCTCCTTAATCATCTGCTTTATTTCCTGTGGATAAGTTTGAATGTAACTGGCCGATGTTTTTTTCGGCTTGGGAGTATTCTTCCATGCGGCATCCTGTAAGATTTCGACGAAGCGGTCAATTTCAACTTCAAGTTCACAGGACGTTTTAAGTGATACGCTCAGCTAAATATTTGCCTCAATATATTTTTTGAAGCCAACCTAATTAGCTTCGCGCTGGTTAATCTGGCCGGTCTTACTTTTTTAATCAGAGCTTCGCTTATCGTCGTAATGATTGGAGAATGATCAGAGGAGAGATTAAATCTGGCATCTTATTTCTATCAGTCGGCCTATATGTATGTTGGTTTACCCGTCGATTGAAAATCACGGCTGTTATTCATACCCGCATTATAAAGCTTTCTTCCTTTCTGAGAGGCGTACCTTGAACCCACGAGGGGTTGTTTCACGCTGAAGTCGCCACCAATAATAAAATTTGGCTTAAGGAAGTTAAAGATATTTGTGAAATCATTTTCTTCAAGTTCACATCGCAGTGAACAATTTATAGACGAAATGTTGAAGGCAAAATGTCTATTTCTAACGCATACCGTGCTAAGTTGCATTACTTCCATTTCAATCTTTATTTCTGCTGAGTGTTCGATACATTCTCTTATAAACAAAAATGTTCCGTCTCTGGCTCTTTCCGCATACATAGCGAATGTGCAAATTGAGCTGCGAAGAATTGATAAAATTCGAAAAGCAGCAGAAGCAGAACAAGAAGCTAATGTAAGATGAATAACATGATATGCTAGCCAGTTCTACAAAGTAATACCTAACGGCAGTCTCGCAGGGAGAGTGGTAGAAGTGTGCAAGGTATGGCTAGTCCACGTAAGCGCATTCCTCGTATCGATTATCTAGGTTTGCGAATCGTGCAATGTAGCAGCCAGGTCTCTAGTATCTTTAGAAGATTATACCACATCTCTTGGCGCAGCCCATTAAGGGTCTAGGTCTACCTTCTTGCAACCACTGGTATAGTGTGCGTTATATTTCCCACACGAATTTAACGGACCTACAGTTTTGTGCTGTATCGGAAGGGCATATTTATTTTGTTGTTCAGGAACTTTTTCATGACAAAAATACTCTCGGATGTTTGTCAAATGTTCGCGAGAAGTGGGACCATGCTGCACTGCAGTTACCTAAGGCGTCATTTTTATATTTTAATCTTTTTGTATATTGAAAAACTCAATAGTCGCATAGCTCTGGAAATATGTTCTCATCGATATAAATGTGAGCTAAAGGAGCAGGTCTGTCAGGGAAAAAGATCTATACCTACAATAATTTCAAAAAAATATAATTACTTACTTTACTTAAGCTTTTCTTCAGCTATCACCACTTTTGCATCCCAAGTTGGTTGAAGATCTTTCCAACCAATCACAATACATAAGGCGAAGTCTTCCTCTTGCATTACTATTAAATACAAAAATTGATAGGGCTGGTATACTGGTGCTCAGACAATTCACGTGACAGAGATGTCCATTCTACACTCTGCATGGTATATTTTCTAACTAGATAATTCCTCAATGAGTCGTCTCGTCTATTTTCCCTTTTCATTTCAGAAGAATAGCAATTACTGCGATTATAATTGAAAGCAAGACTCAAAGCTCGAACATCAGCAATGTACATTGAGAAGGCAATCTGCGAAATTTCAAAGAAATCTAGTCTCGCTTACACTACAAACCCATTTCGACGAAAACTAATCATGTCTTCTGAACTATCTTGAAACATATTAACGTAAAATGTGAAAGTGCCATATGATATGTCGCACACGAACAAAATATCACTAATGTCTCTACTAACACGACATAATCATCTTCAAAATATCTTCCCCTACACACACAATTCGAAGGAAGAAATTAAAATAGAAAAATAAAATTCCTAAATTAAGCATTTTAAATGGAGCCAAAGTTGGAGTACTCTTTTTAGATTTATTCAGCACTCATTAATCCATCGAAGGAAAATTTTAACACAAAGTTTCTAATATTTTTTCTTATTTTCTGTTTTAACGTAATATTAACACTTAATTATAATAATTTAAATTGGAGTTATCTACATTACTTTGTAACTATCTTATTTTCTGAACTTGCTGAAATATACTATTATTTTATTGACCGACGGTTTCTATACCACGTCACTAAAGACAATGTATCCTGATTTTGCTAAATAAAGTCTTTTCTAATCTAATCTAATCTACATACGTAAAAACTTCAAAAATTCCTATTTTTCCTACAATGAAAATCTTTGAAATTCTTTATTTTGTATAGGATAAGCACATTTAAGTTTTTTCTAATATTATAGTTAACAAACGTTTTTAAGAACTTTGCGAAGCAACGCGAGCACGGGTCTGCTAGTAACGGGTGGGCCATCTAGTGATTTCTTTTTAAATCATAGGTTATTTTGACACTGACAGCTGTTTCCCGCTTGAAATCTTAACAGAAAGTCAGTATCATACCTCCGCTGAACGAAATGAGTCGCTTTACGCTTGAACAATATTGGAAAATATTGAAAACTTATTTCCAAA
The DNA here is from genome assembly GCA_945910035.1 of Brachypalpus laphriformis. Taxonomy (NCBI): domain Eukaryota; kingdom Metazoa; phylum Arthropoda; class Insecta; order Diptera; family Syrphidae; genus Brachypalpus; species Brachypalpus laphriformis. Next base: position 163,370,252 of record OX246755.1, on the reverse strand, counting down.
GTGAGTGCTGTGTAGCTCAAATAGTGCGTTTTTTGAAAATAAGTTTAGGCCGTTTGGCAAGTTAGGCAAGTTTGTGCAAAAAGTTCATGAGACTGGTATGCTAGTGGACAACAGTCATGGACCCCGTCATTGTACGGTGTCCACAGATGAGAATGTGGCTGCTGTAGCCAAGAGTGTGAGACTCAATTCACGAACATCCACTCGTCATCGATCTCAACATTTCACGCACTAGCCTGAGGAGAATTCTGCACAAAGATCTGGGATTATTCGCTTACAAGGTCCAATTGATTCAGCAATTGAAAGCAGACCACTATCCGCTTCGTTATCGCTTCGCAGTTTGGGCCTTAGAGCAGCTTGAATTGGACAACGATTTTGGGCGAAAAATCATATTTTCTGACGAGGCACATTTTCATCTCGGCGGCTACGTTAACAAACAAAATTGCCGCATCTGGGGCTCCGAAAACCCGCACGTTATTGTCGAGAAGCCAATGCATCCACAGAGAGTGACAGTTTGTGTGCGGATTGTGGAGTGGTGGCATCACTGGACCATTTTTCTTCGAAATGAGGCTGGGAACAACGTTTCGGTCAACGGTGGGCGTTACAGAGCCATGTTTACGACTCTTTTTTTACTGAAATTGAAGACATGGATTTGGACGACCTCTGGTTCATACAGGATGGCGCGCCATGCCACACAGCCCATGCCACAATCGGTCTTTTGCGCACCAAATTCCCAAATCGTGTTATCAGCCGTCTTGGCGATGTCAATTGGCCGCCTCGGAGCTGCGATTTGACCCCTTTGGACTTTTTTTGTGTGGAACCGTGAAGGGCCGATGTTATGCCAACAATCCGGAAACGATTCAAGCACTTAAGGCCAATATCATCCAAACAATCCGTGAGCTACAGCCCGAAACCATCAACAAGGTCTTGGAAAATTGGAGTGATAGAATGCGCTACTGCCAGACCAGCCGAGGCAGCCACTTGAACAACGTTGTATTCCATAATTAATGGGAATATTTTCTCTTACTAATAAAATCATGATACACGGAAAAAATTTCATTTTGTTCATTTTGTTGCATTTTTAAAAAGAAACTTGCAGTTGGCCCACCCTGTATAATATAAATCCTTAATTGACCTTCATATTTGAATTGTGCACGGTATTATTTAACCCTGGTACAGGGACTGGGGTGAAATGTTACCCCCACGCAACTTTGGAATCTAATAATTTTTTTTTCTGACAAGTTTTGAAACCTGGGGTCTTCTGCTGCTACAACAAATTTTGTCCTGAGTCCATTTTAAACGTTTTTAGTGATCTGGGGGCGTTCCATATACTTTTTGCCATATTTTTTTGCAAAAGTCTACGAGTTTGATGGCTGGGGTAACATTTTACCCCGCGCTATTTTGTCTGCGTTTTCGGTAATTGCGTCTTACAAAACGTATTCTCATCTGCCGGTGAGTTTTTATGTTATTTGTTGACAACTGCTTCTTGAAAACAGTTCGTTTCGTGCTACAGTTATAAATATTTGGTATTGTGAAAAAGTGTATTTCAGGTATGAAAATTGATTTGTTTAGAATAAAATAAGAAGAATTGTGCAAATATTGTATACTTTTATTTATAAATGTCTAATCTACGCAGACTCAATCACGGTCAAATGACTGCCGAGGAACGTGAGGCATCTGTTACCGGTTTGCTTTATGAGAGCTCATCAGACGAAGAAGAAGATCCTTTTCACGTGGATGATGATCATGAAATGGATCCGGATTTTATTTCAGAAACCGAATTACGTGCAAACGCACATATGATTGATTGTATTTTTTCATTGCAAATCTTCAACCAAATTTATTGTATTTTAGATGTTATATCTTTATCTTTTTAGCTGATTATGATGACGATAATGATGAAGAAATGATTCCCGTATCCGATATAAATGTGGCTCATGAAGTTTTGGTTGGTGAAGATATTACCGAGTTTGAAAATGATGAAGGTGATAAGGATGAACGTTTGGATGAAGATGAACATGAAAATTCAAATTGTGGTGTCAATTAGTATCGTGCACCAAGTGGAAGAATTTGGACCAAAGAACCAGTTGCAAGTTCAACAACTTCTCGAATGCCTGCAATCAACGTATTTCGACCAGCCAGAAAGCCTGGTCCTCTGCCTTCTTTGAAGCACGGCTCGATCGTGAACCTATTTGACAAGATATTCACATCGAATTTGAAAAACGAAATCATAAACTGGACCAACGCCAAAGCCGAACATTGCTGCAACCTTTTGAATGAAAATCGCCAAAGAAAGCGTCAATGAGGACCTTTGACTTTATCTGAATTCGATGCATATCTTGGCTGTTTGTTGTATATTGGTGCAATGCGAGATGGGCATCGTGATAAGGTTTCGCTATGGAGTGCTGAGGAAGATCATATCGTTCTTCGTGCGGCAATGAGCTACGATAGATTTAGATATATCACCAAATTTCTACGTTTTGATGATGCACTTTCTCGTCGTTTGCAATCACTTGGCAATCGATCTGTTTCACATCTTCGACCAGTTCAAAGTATGGTAGATATTATCAATCAGAATTTGAGTATGGTATACTAACCAGGTGAAAATTTGACTATAGACGAACAGCGCAAAGGTTTTCGTGGCCGATGTAAGTTTCGGCAATACATGCCATCGAAACCGTCGAAGTATGGGATAAAACTATGGTGGATAACCGATAGTAAAACAGCATTTCTATTGAAATGTCAAATTTATACAGGTTCTCAATAAACCATATCTCCCCATGGTCGTGCATGCGATGAGGTTATGTATTTGATGGAAGAATATTTCAATGTCGGCAGAAATCTAACTATTGACAATTATTTTACTTCTGTTGATCTAGCCTTGACTTTGAGAGATAAAAGAACGACAGTTGTTGGAACCATGCGAAAAAATAAACGTGACATTCCGAAACCATTTGTGATGAAAGAAGCTGTCGATGACAACAGTGCAATTGTTTTAAAAAATAGAAAAAAAGTGTATAGTTCAATTGAGAGCAGTTTGTTTGGATTCTCAGATGGAATGGCGCTCGTCTCTTATGTGCCTAAAAAGAATAAATCGGTCGTTTTACTATCAACCAAGCATTCGTCATTACCTGGAACGGTCTCTGGTCCAAAAAAATTAGATATTATTTTGGACTACAACCAAAATAAAGCAGGTGTCGATCTGTATGATCAATTGGTATATACCTATTCGGGTGCCCGTATGACAAGAAGATGGCCAATGGTTATATTTTATAATTTTGTTGACGTTGCGGCTCTTGCGACAGTCATTTGCCTACGTCATTTTCATCCACCATCAGCCAACTTGAAACGGTTTCGACATTCTAAGCTGATCGAGCTTGCTCGGCAATTGCGCGCAAGAGAAATCATTCGCATACGGTTCAATTACCAAAAGTTGTAGCACGTTTACCACGCAAATCGGTAAGTTACCTGCATTTGTTTTTATGCTGCGCGAATATTTACTATTTCTGTTATATTGATATATTGCAGGCTAGATATTCCATGTGTCTACAATCGGCCGACAAGAAATCAAAAATACAATGCGACAAGTGCCCGACGAACGTATGTCAAGAACATTACATCATTACCTATGTAAAATTTTTTTTTTTTTTTTTTTTTTTTTTTCCGAGGGTAGGTGAAAATCTTCAACAAGACACTATGAGGATCGACAGCGCGTGCTCATAGTAGTGTGGGATTCTTACCCACTAAAAAACCTCCCTTCAAAACAGACTTGTTTTTATTTTTACTACAACTAAGTATTCGACTTATCAAGTAGTTTTCGTTTCGCGAAATAATGACGTTTTGCAGGTACCTTCCCATTGGAAGTTCCTGCCAGCTCCGCAGTTTAGACGCGGTTACTTATCGCGCTAGGTCTAAAGGTTTGGTTCTTTGTAGACGGCGCAGTAAATTTCTTTCTTCCAAAAGTTGGAGGACTGTAATATTTACGTGAGTTTCTAGTCGACTTCTATGCTTTCTCGCGTAGGTTTGAATTTCGTCTTCGATTGTTTTAATGCCAAGATCTCTGTGGATATCGCTATTTCTGATATACCATGGCGCATTTACAATACCTCTTAGCACTTTGTTTTCAAAAGTTTGTAAAATTTTAATATTACTTATTTTGGTACAACCCCAGAGTTGTATACCATATGTCCATACAGGCTTTAGCACTTGCTTATATAAAAGCAGTTTGTTATATATATTAAGCTTGGAATATTTTCCAAGTAACCAATACATTTCTCGATATTTGTTATCTAGTTCTTTGCGTTTTTTCTTAACGTGCGTTTTCCATTTCAGCTTTGTATCAAGTGTCATTCCAAGATACTTAGCCTCGTTTGCAAACGGGATTTGAACCGAGTTTGAAAAGATCGGCAAATTATTTATTTTTTTATAAGTAAAATTTACATGAACAGATTTGGTCTCGTTGAGTGCGATTCGCCAAATCTTTGTCCATTCATTTACTCTATTCAAAGCTTCTTGCAGTTTTTCTGTAGTATCTTCGACCGTTTTACCTACTGTCAAGATAGCAGTGTCGTCGGCAAATGTAGCTAGCTCAGTGCCTTCTACTTGCGGTATATCACGAGTGTATAATAGATATAAGACTGGACCAAGAATGCTTCCTTGCGGCACCCCAGCCATTATTTCCTTAAAATCTGAATATTCGTTTCCACATTTGACGCGGAATAGCCTATTCGTAAGGTAGTTCTTCAAAATATTATATAGGTGCTCTGGCAGAACTTGTCGTAATTTAAACTTTAAGCCTTCGTGCCAGACCTTGTCAAAGACTTGAGAAACGTCAAGGAATACGCTTGAACAAATCTTTTTTTCTTCAAGTGATTTTTCGATTACATGTGTTATTCGATGTACTTGTTCAACTGTAGAATGCTTACTTCTAAATCCGAATTGATGATCAGGGATGAGATGCCCTTCTTCTATAACCGGCTGTATTCGCCTAACCAATATTCTCTCGAACACTTTGGATATAATTGGAAGAAGCGAAATCGGTCTATAAGAGGTTTTTTCATTCGGCGGTTTTCCAGGCTTAAGGACCATTATAACTTCGGCGACTTTCCATTGACTGGGAACATATTCTAGTCTAATCGCGGCGTTTATAATGAACAGAAGCTTAATTAGAGCTTTTCTTGGTAGTGCTTTAAGAACCTCTCCCGTAATTAGGTCGTATCCAGGAGCTTTCTTAGGTTTAAGTTTCTTTATTTCTTCCTTAAGTTCGGTAAGCGTTGCATTTCTTATTACACTATTGTCTATATACGACGTATTTATATTTTCAATAAGAGCTTGTCCATCAAACGGTTTGAAAGTTTCTTCCAGGTGGGCGGCAAAAACTTGCGCTTTCTCTTTATCATGCCTGGCCCATTCGTCTTGATTTTTCCTAATTGGCGCGGCTTGAATTTGAGGTTTTTTAATACCTTTTATAGCCTTCCAAAGCGAATAGTTAGAATCTTTTTCTGCCGTTAAGCTTTCTAGGTAAGTTTGTATTTCATTATTCTTAAGGTCTTTAATAGATCGTTTTAGTGAGTTGCACAAACGGTTAAGATGTGCTTTATGTTGCGGAGCCCGAGTTTGTTGCCATCTTTTACGCGCTTTTCTCTTCTCCTTAATCATCTCTTTTATTTCCTGCGGATAAATTTTAATGTAACTGGCCGGGGTTCTGTTTAGGTTGGGAGTATTCTTCCACGCGGCATCCTGTAAGATTTCGACGAAGCGATCTACTTCAACTTCAAGTTCATAGGGCGTTTTAAGTGATACGCTCAGCTCAATATTTGCTTCAATATCTTTTTTAAAGCCGTCCCAATTAGTTTTCGCGCCAGTTAATCTGGCCGGTCCTACTTTTTTAATCAAAGCTTCGCTTATCGTCATAATGATTGGAGAATGATCAGAGGAGAGATCAAAGCTTTCTTCAACTTTTATGCAGTTGCTAGATAGTCCTTTAACAACAAAGAAATCAATCAGATCTGGTATCTTATTTCTATCAGTTGGCCAATATGTTGGTTTACCCGTCGAGTAAAAATCACAACTGAATTGCATACCCGCATTATAATGCTTTCTACCTTTCTGAGAGGCGTATCTTGAGCCCCAGAAGGGGTGTTTCGCGTTGAAGTCACCACCAATAATAAAATTTGGTTTAAGGAAGTTGAAGATGTTTGTGAAATCACTTTCTTCAAGTTTACATCGCAGTGGACAATATATAGACGAAATGTTGAAAGCAAAATGTCTATTTCTAACGCGTACCGTGCTTACTTGCATTGCTTCTAATTCAATTTTTATTTCCGCTGAGTGTTCGATATTTTCTTTTATAAACAAAGATGATCCGCCTCTGGCTCTTTCCGATGGGTGAAAGGCGTGATACCCGCTATATCCCCTTATCTTAATATTCGATTGCTTTTTCAGATGAGTTTCACAGACCAAGCATATATCAATATCTTTCTCTCGCATAAATATTTCTAACTCGTCGAGTCTTTGTATGAGCCCGTTAGCGTTCCAAGTAAGAATTTTAAGCGTTTCTTTCATATTCTGGTTGAAGTGCGCGTGTTATGAATGTTGTTTTCTAGTGCAACTAGTCTCTCGAAAATTAGTTTATTTGTTTTGCATTGCTCTTCAAGTTTCGCAAGAATTAGGGAAAAAACATTGGATACATGATCTTCTGAACTACCTCTATCACTATTTTTCAATGTCGCAACTTGAGAAGGAGTTTTTACATTAAAGTTTGGACGGTTTCTTGCTTTGATCTCCCGTGAGTTGTCGGTCGTGTACGTACCCTTAACTGTCTTCGCCGCTTGAGCATAAGACTGCACGCCAATATTCGGAGATTTTGCTTCTGTTACCTTATCTCTATTACTTTCGGATTTTTTATCATTAACCGATCTTAAGTTAATATTGACGGACTTTCTATCTTTCGCTGCTTTTTTCGTAGCTATTTTGGGTCTGTTCTTGATTGGTTTCATATTCGGACGCATCGAATTTTTTAGCGTATCGCGGCGTTTTTGAAGCTCTTTCGCCACTTCGCAACCTCGATAGTTCGCAGGATGTTTTCCCTTGCAATTTATACAAGTGGCTGGGGTTTGCTTGTTTAGGTGACACTCTTCCGAGAGATGTTTACCTGCGCATTTGATGCATCGCGGCTCTTGGTAATACTTAATTACAATAGTACCTATGTAAAATGGTAAAAATAAATTATTTATTTACCTCTTCATCGATCAATATGCCATCGAAATCATATTCAAATGTTTAGTTTTATAGGCTTATAGTCCGTAAAATATTTCCTTTTTTTGTATGATGTGGTCTGCAAAAGACTCACGCCTAATTTAATGTGAATGAATCTGCCAGATTTGGTCTGATTTCCCGTTTACCTGCGTTTTTTAATTCGTGGGGTAACATTTTACCCCAGGCCTTAAAACTTGTAAATGGACCTTGCCCCTGTACTAGGGTTAAAATCAAACCATGTATCATTTGCAAAACCTCAAACAATCAGTGGTGTGTATGTAGGTCACTAAAAAAATGTACATATTGACAAAGGCAACAACATACTCGTAAACATGAATGTATGTATTTATTTTAGAATAAACGTTGCATCCGTCCGTCGTTTTACATATTTTTATACGTATTCCTTAAAAAGTACCAAAAACAAATTTCGACTTTTTGTGGATCTTACATGCTAATGCTGGTTTCTGGTATTTTTTTTTTTTTGTTCCATAATTTTATTTCACTCAGTTTGTTTGTTTAGCTTATATTCACATTTCCATAGTTTTTCCAGCACACATTGCAGTATGCAAAATTCGATATTTTTTGTGCCGAAGTAAATAGAGAAAAATACATTTTCATGATGAATAGCTTGCACGGTATGTTGTGAATACTTAAATTTGTTTTAAATGAAACCACCAATTAAGAACTGACTCGAATAGTCAGTCTATTGTTGAAGTTTTTTTTTAAAATAATGAGGGATAAACCCGGAAAAATTCTTTTGAACCTGAAAACATGTTTTTATTTTAAATTCACTAGAACCACCCGCATAATAAAAATAAGAAATACTCTTTCGAATTGAACAAATAATAAAACTGAATGTTTGACGACAGAATAATTAATAGAACAATGGGATGTGGTCAAATTCTGCACCTGTTTTTGTTTTCGCTTCGATAATTCTGAAAGAGCAACTCACCCAAACAATCGATTAAACAAATATTGGTTTCCATAAGATTGCCTTTAGAATTCGACCTTTGGGGATAGCTTCGCCAATCATGCGTGAATTCAAGTAGAATTCCAGTGAATCGTACACGAAACACCACACTTGTGGATTTAATGGAAGGAGTTCGGTATCAATGACCTCTTATATGTACTAACAGCATTGATGTATTCACTGATTCCAATGAAAGGGAAGTGAATGGTACGAGATTTAAAAATAATTTTTTTATTCTTTTTTGTTTTTAAATACAAAATTAATGAAAATAACTTCCATGGTATTAAACTTATAAAATATGAATACTTACTTACTTAGGTAGCCCTACAATTCGGGGTGAAAACGGGCCCCAATAAAATATGCACAGGTTAGTCCAATTAAATAAATTCATTACACATTAAATAATTTCAAATAACCAAACTATTCTGCGTATAAAGGGTGGTCCCAAAACTCCCCCAAGATTTAAATTTTGCGCCATTTGTGATGTAAAGTGTTGCCAGCCAAAAAAAAAAAAAAAAACACAGCTGACAGTTCTAGGGTTATTAAAAATGGAGTGCTACACGAGTGAACAACGCGTTTTCATTGTTGAGCAATATTTTAAAAATAATGACGGTTTGGCAGCTAGGGGGGTAGGGGTAAAACTCCTTTATAGGAGCCTACTCCTTGTAGCCTGTGCTACGAATTATGGCCGACTTTATGCTTCTGCATGGTTATGTGCTAAAAAAGCCCTGCTGTTTTCCTGCGGCACCGCCAGTCAAGGCATTCCTTCGCAGGAGTAGATTCGACATTTCATTACTTCTTTTTAGCTGGAAGATTGGTTTGCAGAGACACTCCCGGAAGCATCCATGTCCTGATAAAGTATTGTGCTGGGTAGTAGTTTACCTCATCTGGCTTTCTGCCAATCTATTCATCAACTTCGGGGATCAATTTGTATGTCCATCACCTTTTAGTTGTGATGTTCCACCTACATATGTTGCCATTGTGCTTTTAGAGCTTCCACACTTATTGTTCTGTCATCGTGCTCGTTTTCAGGTAGTGCCGCGGTTTTCTTCGCATCTAGATCGATAGGCACTCGGCCTGATATTGCACTTATCGCATCCGCTGACAGAGTTCTAAAGGCGTAGCTAAGCCTTAAAGATGTGATTCTATGTGCTGAGTTTATCGTTTTAATAGGCGTTTTTCTTTTTCGTTCAGAGCAGAGCCTGAGTTGAAAAAAAAAATCGTGTTTCCCTTTAGCTCAGACACATCAGACACATCAGAGCTCTGAATTCGTTTTTCTTTTAGTCCCTCTTTCATGTCATAGTAGAGGATTCTATCATCGAAGTAATGCACAATTATCCGCAGTAGTTTGGTACCTGCAAGTCACTCAATTCTTTTAGTATGCAGCTCCAGTCAACTGAGTTGGATGCGTTCTTGACGTCAAGTGTAACAACAGCACAGTACTGTTTTGTCCCTCTGAGCCATATTTCTCCCGCAATTGCCTCACGTACTATATCGCATACAGCTTGTATTTTATGGTTGGCGCTTCATTTCTTTCGAAGTCCAAATTGTCGGTTACAAAGCCCCGAGTCCTCTTCCGTATTGTGCTCTAGTCGTGCTCGTATAATTTTCTGGAAAACGTTCCCCAGCGTAGCTAGTATGTACAACTGGGGACGATGATTGCTCAGGTAGTTTGTCGCTCTTTGGTATGAGGACTCGTCGTTGCCGTTTCTATTGACACGGAAATTTTCCTCTTTTAGGCATGCTGTTTAGAGTTATGTGAAGACATCTGGTCTGGTTTTGATCGCCTCCTTCGGAACGAAGTTCGGGATTCCGTCCATCCATGGTATCTTGTTGCTTTTGATATCTGCTACGACTTCAACGACTTACTCAGTTGTAATTGGTTTCATCTGCTATGTCTCGTAGCAGTGCGAATCCATCTTTCCTCGGGTATAGGCTGCTGACAATTGAGTTCGTGATACGTGGGTATATCGGTGCAGCTGCCGTTGTGCTTTTTAGTTTTTTCGCGACTGTTGTGTATGCGCTTCCACATGGGTTGTTGAGAGTCCTGAAACATCAATTCGGCTCCGTGGTCAAGAATTGGATATTTCGAGAAGTTCTCTACAGCATATTCAAAAATTGAAGCCTACTGACCATGCACAGCGAAAAGAGTTCGTTGAATGGATTATGGAACAAGAACAAGTTTTTTTTTTTACACTAGGAGGTGATAATCTTCAAAAGACGAAACTGAGCCCGTACTTAGTAACAGTGTGGAATTTTTACCCACTTCCCCCTTCTATCTTCTTCCAGTTTTCCCTGCGGTAACCCCATCTTGGCTTTTCATCGCAGGGTGGGGAGGAGCCAGCCTTATTTCGATCTAGTCGCTTGGACTAATAAGCAATTTTTTCCTAACATCTACGTCTTTGAATGAGATCCACCATCTGGTGTATATTTTTTTCGGATGTGCTATGTTAAGCATATTTTTTTGCTTGAGAGGTTTTATTCTTTTGAGCCTTCGTAATTGATTTTCATTATTCAAAAGTTTTCTCGCATCTAAGTTTATACGCTCTTCTAGCTTCTCTTTGTGTTTTTTTTTTTGCATGTTTAAGAATTTTCGAACTGACACTTTCTATCTTCAAGTCTCGATGAAGGTCAGTGTTCCTTATGAACCAATGTGCATTTACTAATATATATTTCTAAGCACCATATGTCTACGTTTGTCTTTTTAACACAACCCCATAGTTGGATTCCATATGTCCATGTTGGTTTCAGAATTTGATTATATATAAGCACTTTATTTCGAATTGATATGGTTGAGTTGATAAGAAGATCAACAAGTGCAATTTTCTATGTTTGATCTCTAGCTCTTGTTTTTTCTTTTTTATGCGCCCTTTCCAACGCAGCTTAGCATCTAGTGCCATATCTAAATATTTCGCTGTATTAGCGTGTGGAGCTATTTTTTCATTTATGAGGATTTGTATATGTTCAACCTTTTTATTAGTAAAATCAATCAATCAACTTGGACTCATTCAATTTGATTCTCCACCGTTTATGCCTATTATATTTGGAGTTCTTCTGTGGATCCCTCATTAGTTCTCCCTTCTGCTAGTATTGCAGTATCATCTGCAAATGTTGCCATACTATGCTTTTCTAGTTCCGAAATATCACTAGTACTTACTTACTTACTTAGGTGGCGCTACAGTTCGGGGTGAACCTGGGCCTCAACCAACAAGACTCTCCATTTAGCCTGGTCTTTAGCTAATTGCCTGCAGTTGCGCACTTCAAGTTGGTCGAGGTCCCCTTGAACTTGTGCGCGCCACCTACGGCGATGATTCCCTCTACTGCGTCGTCCCTCGGGATTAGATTCGAAGACTCTGCTGGCCGGAGCGTTGGTGTCCATTCGCTCTACATGTCCTAGCCATCTCAGACGTCTAATACGCAGTTCTTTGACTAGGTCGATGTCACTGTACAGCTCGTATAGTTCACGATTGAATCTACTTCTCCAAAACCCGTCAACGCAAACGGGACCGAAAATCTTACGAAGAATTTTTCTCTCGAAGCGACCAAGGATATCTTCATCCTCTTTTAATAAAGTCCATGTTTCAGCGCCGTAAAGCAGGACTGGGATGATCAGGGTCTTATACAGAGTCTCCTTAGTTGTCTGATATAGGGCTTTACTGTTTTTTTAATTTTTTTATTTTTTATTTTTATATTTGGCGCAACAGCTCTTTGAGTGCCAGGGCCTAGCTTCTCACAACCCTTCATGTTGTGTGCGTTATATTTTTCACACGAATGGAAGGGACCTACAGTTTAGTGCCGAATCCGAACGGCGATTTGAGAAGCTTTTTCGAGACAACAGAACTCTCGGATGTTTGTCAGACGCTCGCGAGAGGTGGGACCGTGAAAAAAACTTTTTGGTGTTTTCTGGGATTCGAACTTGGATCCTCATGCGTAGTGATCCGACACACTAACCACTTACGCCACGGCTTTACTGTTGAATTGCCTTATAAGCCCAAAAAAACAGCGATTGGCAAGAGTTATTCTTCGCTTGATTCCTGCGCTGATGTGGTTCTCAGAATTAATAGCAGAGCCAAGGTAGACAAAGTCCCTTACTACCTCGAAGTTATAGCTGCCCACTGTGACGTTTTGTCCCATTCGTCGGTGTTGGCTTTCCCTTCTGGTTGACAGCATATACTGGGTTTATCGCTACACCCATTTTGGCCGCTTCCGCCTCAATGCTTGCAAACGCAACGGTGACAGCCCGATGAGTTCTTCCGATAATGTCTATATCATCGGCGTATGCAAGCAGTTGTACAAACTTGTAATAGATTGTGCCTCCGGTATTGGCTTGTGAGTTCCGCACAATCCGTTCAAGTACAATGTTAAAGAAGTCACATGATAGCACGTCACCTTGTCTAAAACCTTTTTTGACATCAAAGGTCTCGGTGAGGTCATTACCGAACTTGATGGAGCAGCGAGTGTTCTCCATCGTCAGCCTGCACCGACCGGCAAGTTTGGCAGGGATGTCAAAACTAGACATGGCTCTATAGATGCTGTCATAGGCGGCCTTGAAATCGATAAAGAGGTGGTGAGTATCGATTTGGAATTCTTGGGTTTTCTCCAGGATCTGCCGAAGTGTGAAGATTTGATCGATGGTGGACTTTCCTGAAACCGCACTGATAGAGTCCAATCAGGCTGTTCATAAAAGGTTTCAGGCGTTCACACAATATCGCAGAAAAGATCTTGTATGCGATGTTGAGGAGACTGATGCCTCTATAATTGGCGCAGTTGAGGGGGTCTCCTTTCTGCCACTAGTATATAATAGGTATAATATAGGGCCCAGTATACTACCTTGCAGTACGCCGGCCTATATTTCACTTAGTTTTGAATAAGTATTCTGTTGTTTTATTCTAAAATGTCTTCCATATAGGTGAGATTTAAGAATGGAAGTATACTGATTTGGCAGCATACATCTCAGTTTATATGTAAGTCCTTCTTGCCATACTTTATCAAAGGCCTGTGCCACATCCAAGAATACAGCCGAACAGACCTTTCTTTCTTCTAATGCTTCTTCGATCTTATCCGTAATTCTATATACCTGTTGTATTGTAGAGTGCTGCCTTCGAAAATCAAATTTATGGTTCGGAATCGGCTTTTTCCTTTCAATTATTTTATTTAAACGTTTAGCGAGCACATTCTCAAAGACTTTTTATATCATCGGCAATAGCGATATAGGTCTGTAAGATAATACTATATTTGGCGGTATACCTGGTTTGGGGGTCATTAGGACATCAGCAACCTTCCCAAAACTAGGGACTAACCTAAATGTGGCATTTATTAAATTTGTTATTTTAGTTATTGCCTTCATGGGTAAGTTCTTTAATACGTCACCAGATATAAGGTCATATCCAGGACTTTTCCTTGCATTTATCTCATGCTTGATTAAGTTGCGTATTTCGTTAGGATTTGTGGGTAGAATCTTTTCACTTTCCTCTTTAGATGGTTCTAATAGCATAGGTTGTATGTTTCCATTTTCATCTTGTGGTTTAAATATGTTTTCTAGGTAGTCTGCGAAAAGAATGGCTTTATCCTCATCGCTTCTTGCCCAGTTTCCACCAGGTGATTTGATTGGAGTTATTTGCACAATAGGTTGTTTTAGTCTTTTTGTAGCTTTCCATAAAGAGTAATTTGTAGCGTATTCAGCTGTTAATGCACCGAGGTACCTTTTCATTGAGTCCTCTTTAAATTTTTTAATTTCTCTTTTCAGTTGCTGACTAAGGTTGTAGCTTCGGATCAAGAACAAGTGGATGTTGATTTTTCAAACAAATTTATCTTCAGTAATGAGGCTCATTTTAATCTTGATGGTTTTGATAATCGTCAAAATTGTCGAATTTGGGGTTCAGAAAATCCACAAATGATTTTCGAGAAAGAAATGCGTCCACAACGTGTCACTGTTTGGTGCGGATTTTGGGCTGGAGGCACCATCAAACCATTCTTCTTTGAAAATGCTGCTGGTCAGGCAATAATAGTTAATCGTGCTCGCTATTGCGACATAAAAGTCAAGGTGTTTATACCTAAATTGCAAGATATAGATGTGGACGATATGTGGCTTTAACAAGATAGTGGCACATGCCATAAAGCCCGAGAAACAGTTTAATTACTGCATGAGTCATTTCCTGGTCGTGTAATTTCGTGACGTCTTCGAAACAGAAAGAAGAAGATGCTTTTCTATACAAAATCTATACTGTATACTTATGAATCAATTACGTACAATTTTTAAATTATTGAAAACCTGTGTTTTCTATCAAAATTACTCCTTGTGCGCATTTTGGGCCACCCTTTACTCGTATGTACATTACATACTTAAAATAAGCAGTTGTACTGAGTATTTTATGTATGAATAATCTTTTTTTGTGTGCATAATATTATAAAGCTACCGAAATATATTTTAATCAAATTAAAGAATAACGTGTTAATTGCATCGTCATTATTGTAATTGCATGGATATTTAACAAATTTTTGCAATAACTTTCAGTAAGCCAATGTGGTTGAGATTATTTTACAAATTAAAAATAATGTGTGGGAATGTATTGATGTACGAGTAAGTTTATGTGGATCTACTAACCGAAATTATGAGATAAGTGATTTGCAAATTGTGGTCACATAATTATTATTTCATTCGGGATGACAACAGATTGTTAACTTTACTAAAATAAATATATGGATAACAAATTTATTAGTTTTATTTAATTATGAATCGAGAGGGATGATTTAGGCCTCTTACCGTCACATATTCAATTCGAAAAGAAAGTGCAGCCTGTATTAGCTACTCCAGCAAAGCCCTAGGATAGGAGATACTAATGAATCCGGATATTGTATCAGGGTAGAGCCACGAAAACAACTTTGGTGCAGATGAGGAGGGCGTCGACTTAGCTCGTCAGACGGGGTGGTTCTCGCCCACCCCACCATATACCATCTACTCAATCGTAAAAGAGAAAACGCCAATTTAACGGCTGACGGACAGGAGAAAAGAGATAAAAAGGAGAAGAAAATAAGAAATGTCCAAGACCTTATGCCAATACCTTGGAGAAAGAACAGAAAAGGAAACGCAAACTAATCTTATATATGTCTTATAGATCTCACACGAGATAGTGACATTCACAAATGAAGCAATATGTCGCATTAAAAATTGGTTAGTAACAGCTGATCTGGAACTGGCGGACCATAAAATGGGGGCCGTCCTTATTACCAGTCGAAAAGTTTCAGAATATGTTAACATTCAGCTTGGAACCAACAAAATAAAGTTCAAAGATGCCATCAAATACCTTAGTGTGATGCTAGATAACCGGCTGAACTTCAAGAGCCATGTAGAATGTAGAAAAGTTTGGCGAATCCAAGCAGCGCTCTGCAGGATCCTTCCAAATATCGAGGGACTCTGTTACGCCAGGCAAATTCTACTCTCAAAAGTAGTCAGCTCAAAGGAAGAGTTCCTTTATGGGGCCTGATGTGAGCGAAGACATTGACAACAAAGGCAATACGAAAAAACTTACTTCAGTATACACACTTTATGCTCGAAGGACCATAAGTGAATTTAGAATAATATCGAATGAAGCAGCATTCATCATAGCCGAAATGGTCCCTATCGACGTTCTCGCATATAAGATGCTGCGAATCTATATACAGCGAAAATAATTACAGAAGAAGAAAGGTCAACATCATTAGCCAGTTGGCAAAACAGATGGTACAGTGCCATAAAAGGCAGATGGACCTACAAACTTATACCAAGAATCGATGTTTGGACAAATCGCGAACACGGGGACTGTAACTATAACCTTACACAGTTCTTATCCGGTTATAGAGCTGTTGCACTTTTTATTCGAAAAGAAAAAAAAAAAAGATTAGACCGCGGGTAAATTCAAAGGAATGTAGCCCACTTGCCATACTGATTAAAAAAAAAATTAACGTAAAAAAAAGCAACACGACCGATCGCTTTTGCGATCGGAAAACGAAATGAGGCAAAGGGCGAAAAAAAAGAGGGAAAATGCAAAAAGTACAATAACACAGCACGTGAAGTGCTGTTCGCTCACCGGCCGCTCAGCTGGGGTGGGTTCGATTTGAGAAATTAAAGATAAATGGGAAATAGGGTGAGTAACGCGAGGTTTGGACGCCACGTAATTTTTTTTTTGAAAAGGGAGGAAAATTACGAAACCTTTTGGGGTGGTTTTGGGAAATGGCGGGTAATGCACTTGTGCTGAAACAAATGAATGAAAACAAAACAATGATTTCTACCTCGTTACGAGCGGGCGATTTATTAAAATAAAAAAAAAAGCAATCGAGGGCGCAAAATGAAATTTACAAAAAGAAAAGAACAATAAGGTAATTTACGGGGGATCGAGAAAAAAACACGAAAAAACGAATAAATTACGGGTCGCGTGTCCCGCTTTCACTGGCAAATATAAAAGAAAAACGGAACAGAGTCCTAGCGGATTTCACAAAAGAAAATCAAAACAATTCCTAACCGAAACGCCCACTAATTTTCAATTAAAAAAACAACTTATCTGTTTTGCACTGTCCGTGCGTCTCCTTGTTATACTCTCTTCCAATGGTATGCCCCGACCTAGCTACCAATCTTTCTCAAAACTCTTTATGTCTTCGTTCTGTCCTTGTCCTTGTCACTTCTCTTATCCTTTTCACTTGGAATCTTTTTTAACCTTTCTTCCACCGATAAAAAAACTCTCAAAAAAACTTGATCCTCCTCACTAAAAAAACTTCTCAACACTCTGCTGGTCAACCAAGAAGTGGTCTCCCGCTGAATACTAGGCCTAGTCGAGCTTCGAGCCTTTTACTCATACATAGGTGAATCCCCGCAAATTCAGCTATTGGATTCAAGAGCAGCTTGCTGTGCATTACTTCGCTTATTTGCGTAAATATGCAACCGCTCTTGAACCACCGCTATTGTACTCTCAATTTTCCTCCTACATTCCGCTGACTCGAATTCGCCCGACTTCGGCTTTTCTTGCCCCATTAGCCGCAGTTGTGCGTCCAGCGCTCACATACGGTTCACAATGTTGGACGATGTACAAAACGTATGAGAGTAAATTAACGCCAGCTGAGATGCTTCGCATGACAGCAGTAGTGACAAAGCTTGATCGAATGAGAAGTTCGAAGATCCGTAGAAGCTTTCACATCAAGGATACCATCGTACGAAAAATAGAGCGCGATCGGCTCAGTTGGTATTGCCACGTTCAAAGAAGAGATCATTTGAACCCAGTTAAAAAGGCAATATCAATGCACGTTCCAAAGACATCGTGATGTAGGAAATGCAGGCCTATAAACGCCTGGATCAGACAAATGCGACGACATTGGCATTTCATTGGCCTCAGTAACTGAGTGATCCAAAATCGGCAGGCTTGCCGATATTCTCTGAGGTCAAATAGGCGAACCCCACAGGCGGATCAGTAGAAATGCAGTGAAGTGGGAGGGTTGTGATGCCTTGTTTTCGGATCATAGCGTCGCTGATAAAAGGAAGAAGAAGAAAAAGAAGAAGTTGGAAAAATACTATAGATGTAAATGGAGACAATTTTTTTTGGAATAAAAACTTTGTTAAATTTTTAAATAACATTGTTTAACTTTCTACATAAAAATCGGTAATTTTATATGTAATGACCTAATATAGTTCTACACAAATAATACTATAATACTGAAAAATCTAATATTATGCATAGCAGAAATCAGATGTAAAAATATCCAAATCCGGAAGAATACAAAAGCCCTACGGCCAGAATTAGACATCAGCAAATCTAATAGCCACAAGTTTTATACGGGACATACGTTACATGTCAAGCAAGCGAGAGGTTGTGACGATTCGGATGTTGAGGAGGATACAAATAAAAAATACAAATATTTGGCGCAACAGCTCTTTAAAGTGCCAGGGCCTAGCTTCTCGCGACCACTCATGTTGTGTGCGTTATATTTTTCACACGAATGGAAGGGACCTACAGTTTAATGCCGAATCCGAACGGCGATTTGAGAAACTTTTCGTGACAAAAATACTCTCGGATGCTTGTCGAACGCTCGCGAGAGGTGGGACCGTGAAAAATTTTTTTGGTGTTTTCTGGGATTCGAACTTGGAACCTCATGCGTAGTGATCCAACACACTAACCACTTACGCCACGGCGCCACGAGGAGGATACTTTCTATGTTATTGTCCAAGAATCAGCAGACTCCGTCAAAGTTGTGGTGAACTTTTCTTTGAAGAATTAAAGTAACTGGCAGACATACCCATCTCGATAATCATAAATTTCTGCAACAAATTCTGTTGTACAGACTTCTATTCTCGAAACGAAGATAACCACATCAAACAGTCAAGTCTAATTGAGGCCATCAGCGCAAAAGTGGTGTAACTCACAATTTTTGTTGGTTGCTGTTCTGGTGTTACATACATTCCTTACATTACCAACAAAAGTGGAGTAAGCCACCTTTTGGTATTCAAAAGCAGATGGAACTGAAAAAATCGTTTTTGCACGGAGCATAATATAACAAAGTAATAGAGCAATCAAATTTAAAATCCCCATTCTCTCCTAATTAAATAGTTTGGTGTTACACCACTTTTGCGCTGATAGCCTCAATTGTAAGTATCATATAACTCAAGAAATGTCTCTTTCTTGTCCCCTTTTAAGCAAGTACATATGTAAATGAGTATCGCTAAAGGCCGACGTAGGCGAGCCACCAGGTAATCTGGCGACAACCGTCCTAGCCTAACCTAACCAAACAATCCAATGGAAATTGCATAGTATGATACCCCAACTCTTTTTCCTAACTCGGTCGTTTATAAGTGAAAGTGACACGGCGTAGTAATGTCTTCTAACAACCATAGCTTGTATCTTAAATGTTAGCTTATTTGGTTTTCTAAAAAACAAACTCCTAAGCTAGGACGCAAAGAGTAGTTAAATACGGATAGATGGACATAGCTAAGTCGACTCGGCTTACTAACTTATATGTACTAAAGTGGCGTTGTAGTTCAGAGTGAACCAAGGCATCGACCAACAAGTGTCTTCATTTAGCTCGATCTTTAGCTAGTTGCTCTCAGTTGCGCACTCCAACTTGCTGGAAGTCCTCTTGAAATCGATAAAGAAATGGTGAGTGTCGATTTGGACTTCTTAGGCTTTCTCCAGTATCTGTCGAAGTGTGAAGATTTGCTTGATAGTGAACTTTCATGGGCTGAAATTGCACTGATAGGGGCCAATCAGGGTGTTGATGAAGGGTTTCAGGCGTTTACACAATATCGTGGAAAAGATTTTGTATGCAATTTTAAGGAGACTGATGCCTCTATAATTAGCCCAGTTTAGAGGATGTCATTTCGTGTGTATCGGGCAAACGATGCTGTGATTCCATTCATCAGGTATACTCATCGCTAAGATTTGATCAGACGAGTGACCAAATCTTAAGGATGAGTTGCTCTTACCTTGTGTAATAAAATGTTTCTTCGACTTAAGCCGAATAAAACTTAATGCCTAGTCATAAGCAGAAACAATGTAGACACAACCTGCTTTCCTTACATTCACCTTGGTAATTTGCAAATAGATTTTGATGATAAACTAAAAAACCTAGGCGTCTGGTTCAACAAAACTTTGTGTTGGGATGACCATATTCGAACGATAATCGGGAAAATTTATGGGTGCTTTAGAAATCTTTCTCTGTCACAGAGCTACATACCATTGAAAACCAAACTAATGTTGGCAAGATCCCTGGTCGTCCTACTTATCACTTACAGTTGCGAAGTTTTTTGTTGCAATAGTGCTCTTATTAATCGTAAACTCCAGGTTGCCTTTAATAATATCAGACGTTACGTTTATGGACTGCCATCTATCGCTAAAAACATCTTTGACTGTTCACTAGACAAGTATCTTGACCTTTATACAATCAAGTATTTACACAAGATCTTAACCACCAAGCAGCCTCATTATCTATACTTAAAATTACACTTTTAGCAATCAAACCGCTCTCTGAGCTTTATTCTACCCCGTGTTATATACCAAATTCCACAATGTCAGTTCTTCGTTCACGCCATTCGCCTCTAGAATGCCCTCCCTCTAAGCGGAGAAGTCTCTATAACGCGAACAACTTTGGTGATATTCTCTTTCGGCACATTGCAGGCAACACATAAATACAGAAAATACTAATTAAGGTAAATTATTTGCTTTTCTTTCTTTTTCCTTTTCTCCTTTCCAATATAATTTGTATTTCCATGTTAGTTTAAATTTAATAATATTATGTAGCATTAAAAACAATAATATCTAATTTAAAACTTTCACATGTACTATTTCGCGTTATATTATTTATAGATGATGTGAAGTCTACTATGAATACTTAGATCCTTTAACCCCTCGGGGGGCATAGGGCGTCAGCCACGCCTGCGCGCCATCGTGTTCGGAGTTCTGCAACGCATTTGAGCTGCATCCAACTCATTCCTAAAGAGCTCGATTCCTCCTCAACTGTTCTGCGCCACGTTTGCCTAGGGCGTCCCGCTATTCTGCCTGCCTGGGTGAGCGGATTCCACTGCATAGCGTATTTCGCAATGGAGTTGTCTTCGCGCCGTAGGGTGTGTCCAATCCATTGCCACTTTCTTCTTCGTATAGTAATGCTTATAGGTTCTTGGCCCGTTCTCAGATAAAGCTGTTCGTTAGAGATGCGGTTCGGCCAAAAAATCCTCAAAATGATTCTTAAGCATTTGTTTACAAAGACTTGCAGCTTCCGTGTGTTAATGGTGTCCACCTTCCAAGTACTGCACCCATAAAGCAGCACTGATTCTACGTTGGAGCGGAACAGTCGCAGCTTGGTTCTTAAGCTGATAACATTGCTTCTCCAGATTTTAGATAGCATTCCGAACGCAGCTTTAGCCTTCCCGATTCTGCTGCACACATCCAGTTCGGTGCCACCGCGATTAGCCGAGACCACACTTCCTAAATAAAGAAAGTTATCAACTTTCTCGACTTCCTGTCCGCCAATGTTAAGTTGAGCGCGGTTGTTAGAAGAAGTGCTCAGGGCTTTTGTTTTGGCTGTGTTTACTTTTAGCCCCACTTTGTTTGCCTCAGCTTCTAGATTTTGGGCCATCAGATGAAGATCCATTATCCGATGTGAAAGTAGACAAACATCGTCAGCGTAATCTAGGTGTTTAAGGTAAGATGTCATAGTCCAACGAATTCGAATTCGTACATCGCTGATAACCACCAAAAACAATAGTGGTGACAGTATGCACCCTTGACGTACTCCACTTTGGACTTCAAAATCCTCCTACACCTTACCATTGTGCACGACGTGACACTTACCGCCCTCGTATGTAGCCTTGATAATAGCTATAAGTTTTTCTGGGATGCCTCTCCTGCGCAAGGCCAACCAGATAGCATCTCGATTCAATATGTCGAAAGCTTTCTCGAAGTCGATAAACATTAAATGTAGCGGAGACCTATACTCAACGCATTGCTCGATAATGATCCGTAAGGTGTTTATGTGGTCAATGTAGGAGGATCCAGCGCGAAAGCCTGCCTGTTCGACATCGAGAGTTGAATCTAAATGTTCTTTAATTCGTTCTAGAATTATTTTAGCTATTATTTTAGCCACGGCTGGAAGAACGCATATACCTCTCCAGTTACCGCAATCCATCAAGTTTCCCTTCTTTGAAAGTTTAATGATCATCCCCCTTTTCCACTCCTGTGGAAATTGTTCACTATCCCAAGCTCTCCGTATTAGGGGATGCAGCAAATCTGCCGATGTATTTGGCGCCGCTTGAAATAGCTCGGCAGGGATGCCATCAATACCCACCGCCTTGTTCTTCTTGAGGGACTTGATTGCTGTTATTATCTCGGTTTTACTGGGAGGTGCGGTGCGAATTCGGGAATTTGTTGCTTCGAACTGCTCATTCGAATTCGAGATCATACTGCCATCGTCTATGTGATTTAGCACTGTAGCAAAATGTTCTCTCCATCTAGTGAGCTGATCCTCATCCGAAATCAGAAGGTTACCGTCTAGACTCTTCACTGGATGTTGTTTGGAGTTTCGACCACCGATGAGCTCCTTAGTGATGCTATACACAGTCCTACTGTCGCACCAACTCGCTGCTTCTTCAGCCCTTGAGGCCAGTGAGTTGATATATTGACGTTTGTCACGTCTCACACTACGCTGCACTTCTTTCTTCTTCGCACGGTATTGGGCTTCAAGCTCGGTTCTCTCTACTGCTGAGGCCGCTGCAATCCGAGCCTTGATTGCTGTACGCTCATTGATCCGTCTCCAGGTGTCTGTAGAAAGCCATGTGCGGTGGTCTTTCTGCTTTTTACCGCCATACGTGCGTGCCCCAGTCGCAAAAGCATTTTTCACAGCACTCCAGTGGTCATCCATGTTCTCTATGCTGCTGATTGCTTCTGCTTCTAAGGCAAGATGGTCCCTGAACTGTTGGCGCACTTGGGGAACCTTGAGCCTGTCGATATTAAACCTGGTGATGTTAAGTAGGTTTGAGCGATTGCTGTTGACGGATGCAGTACGAAGGCGTAAATGAGCTACCATAAGATGGTGATCTCGTTCTAGTCCGACGTCAGCTCCACGTCTGTTTCGGACGTCCAGGAAACAATTTCTAAAGCGGCGACTGATCGCAATGTGGTCGATCTGGTTGGATGTTCGTTGCCTATCAGTAGAGACCCAACTGATTTTGTGGCAGGTGTTATGCTTAAACAGCGTACCTCCGATGACTAGGCGGTTGGTATTGCAGAAGTCCACAAACCGCTCACCGTTATCATTACGGTCTCCCACGCCGTGAACTCCCATCACGTGCTTAAGCATGGTTTTGTCGCTACCCACCTTGGCATTGAAATCTCCCATCACCATTACGATGTCCCCATTAGGCGTTTGGTTGTAGGCGGCGCCTAAGTGGCTATAAAAATCATCCTTTTCGTCCTCAGTCGCGTCTAGAGTCGGAGCATAACACTGTATGATGGTAATTTTTCTAACTCTACTCTGGAACCTAGCCGTCAATATCCGGTCATTATGGGTTTCCAGGATATGAGGCTACTACGTGCTGCTGGAGTTAGCATGAGTCCTACTCCGGAACTCCGTGCACTTCCAGCTGGTTTCCCAGAGTAGAGCATGACTGTGTTTTTGGTTGGGGAGATGAATTCCCCAGCATCGAACCATCTTATCTCGCTCAGCCCTAAGATGTCTATTTTATACCTTGCGAATTCGCGTTCTAATTGGAGGAATCTGGCGTTATAAGGCCCTTCCTTGAGTGAGTCCAGGAGGGTCTTAACGTTCCAGAATCCGATCGTTGTCCGTGTCCGATAACCAAAGGTCGTCATCAAATTATCCATCCGTATCCGAGGCGTTGGTTTTCGTTTCGGAGCAGTAAAAGTTTTTACGGTTGCGGCTCGCTGGGCCACAGACCAACCGACACTTATCCTGTTTTTTGGCGCAGGAAGCTCGCCATTCGTCCTCTCCCGTTAGCAATTTCCGAAGAAATCCCCAGATGGCACCACGAGGAGGTGGAAGTAGGGCTTACTAACAGAGCTGCTAGGTTTTCGGCTGCAGTGGCTCTTTCTCGTTACTTAGCGGACCAACACCTATCGGGAGATGCTGCCCCTACGAGGCCTTTGTTAGTCGTTTGCCATCCGAATGATGATCTATGAATGCTGTTGTAATATTTAATAAATACTAAATAAATATGAGTATGAAATATGGTATGCCTTTTACCAATTTATCGCCAGCTGCCCTGAAAAGTTCGGTCAGGTCCAGCAACCCTGCCGATTCGCCTAGCACCAAAATGAATATACCCTGTGGGCTGTAGTATAAGAACTCTCGTCACCCAAGAAGTGCTGTAATTCCAAAAGCGTGAGCGTGATCAAAGTGCTTTTAACTTTTGATGGTCCTATTTGTGTTCGCGATTTAGGTAGCCCAAGATTCTACCACGAACTGTACGAGCTATATAATACTACAACGGTTGGTTTGTTAGGATCGGCCCTCGATGAGGATGCACTTAGATCAGAAATAGGTCCATTGTACTGCCGATCTGTAAGGTGAGTGAACCACCCTCTTACTCTAGAAAAAATTTGCTTGGTTGCCAAGATCATCATCCCGAATGTTGGCAAGCGGCCAGGAGGTGGTCTCTTCTACCTCTTCATCCCTACAGCTTCTGCAGAAGTGGTTATAGGGGATGCCTAGTCTTCGGGTATGTCTTCATATGACGCAGTGTCCGGTGAGAACGTTCTTTATTTTAGAGAGGGTTCCTCTCTTGTGTTTCAGGAGTCCGATGAACCCTGATTTATTTTGATCAGTTTTCTTTGATTTACGGAATTTACAATACATTTACTTCACATATAAAGTAGACAGAGAAAAAGAGAACTGATTATAATTATTAACAAAGAATAGATCAATATAGCCCATAACATCCCAATCGAAATACACTGCGCATCTGGTCACACATAAAACTGGTCATTAGCTTCAACAAGGTAAAAGTGGTGGCCAATACTTAATAATTCAATAAATTCGCGCCCACAAGTAAAGGGAAAACCTAAATTAAATACGCACATTGGTCGAGAACAAAAACCTGGCGACTGACTTACTATTAACTGTTATAGCAATTACAGACTCTACTCTAAATGGTTGGTGTGATGGACTTCTTATTATTTGACAAAGTCTGGATTGTCTTGAATCTTACCGGAGAACTGCAGCCGACTGTCTATGATTTGGACCAGCTCCTGTGGTGATGGAATTCTTCCGGATTCAGACGATACAAGCTGCTCCTCGACCATATTCCCAACAAAGAAGATCATCACACACGCATCCAACTTGTTGTCGATCAAATGCCGCCACCTCCCGGGTGCCTGTTGGCCTATAGCGCCAAAGATATCGTACACCGGCACACTCTTTAGGAAGAAAATAACTTTCGGTAAATACATGTTAAAGGATCTGTGGATGCTTCTTGGACAAAATATTCACATAGTCATCGAATTCCTTTCGATAGCCACACGAGTAGGAATAGAGGAAGATCATAGTGGATCCACCAACATTGTGGCCAAATGTCATCGGAATTTCCTTTTCGGCGTCAACGCCAAAGTTGATATTCCCGATTAGTAGAAATCCAATTAAAGTGAACAGCGCGAGCGATACACTTTTACTAGTGACACCCATTTTGTGTGTTTGGGATGTTTGAGGATGATATTGTATGCGCCGATGTCTTAGCTGAAAGGAACTCACAAGTCAGGATATACAAAACAACACAACGATTTCAATGCGCGGTCAGCTTTTAACTGCCACTTACTTTCTTTATTATTATCCTTTTGAATTAAACTCCTCTTACCTGGTATCCAGTATATCTATTTATTTTCGGTGTTGCCATAATATTTGGATTCTGCCTGCTCGCCGACGAGATTTTGCTGGGGCTATCGTTCGTCAGGTGTAATTTTTTTTTTGTTCTATGGTTCTTTTTTTTGTCTTTTCAGTGTTGGCCAAAGTTGTCTGGTGGTGTTACATTGCCCGATTTGAATAAGGTGCTTAATATAAGGCTTTGGCTCTTCGATGTCGATAATGGTTATGCTGTTTATAACAGAGGAGCCTTGTCGAGCCAGTTCGTCAGTTGCACGATTCCGCGGTATGTCACAATAACCTGGTACCCAGCAAAGGGTGAGGTTGTACTGTCCCACTATCTGGCTGAGAGATATGCGGCAGCCTTTCACTACATTAGATCTCGGAGTGCTGTATGCGAGGGATTTTATGGCTGCCTGACTGTTGACGCAAATAACAATATTCGATGTTGATAAAGTATTAAGCGTTAGCCAGTCAGCGGCTAACTAGCGGGTAATTTCGGTTTGAAAAACGCTACAAATAGCTACGGAGAGTAAAGTTATTTACAAAAGAGTCTTTCGTTCGAGTCTTCGGTTCCAGCTTACAAAGTACCAATGCGAATTTCACCTTTAATTGGCTGTAGCTGGGGCTTCCCCATGCTTCAAAAAGGAAGTTATCTTGACGGAAAAGCTCTCAACCTGGAGGGCTTCGTTTTACCCTTAAAATGTGGGTCCGAATACACCGGTGCCAGTAGTCTATTATGGGAGTATGAGCGCTGCAATTGGTCCAATAAGTGCTCTTCTGCCACCATCTACTGCACTATCTTTCGACTACCTGCTTAATGTTTGGACCTATTGTATTATTGTTGTTCAAACCAATTGCTGACTATGGACCTAATCGATTTTCTGTGTGACAATGGTGCAGTGGATAGTGTGTTTGCTCGTTAACCGATGTGTTTATGTTCAAGCCCCAGCGGGAGCAGCAATCATCAGCCACCCGAATCTTCTTTCTTCTTTCTTTTTCAGCAAGGTTATGATCCGCAAACAAGGGATCATAACCATCCCACTTCACTGTATTTCTACTAATCCGCCTGTGGGGTTCGCCTATTTAACCTCAGAAAATATCGGCAGGCCTACCGATTTTGGATCACTCGGTTACTGAGGCCAATGAAATGCCAATGTCGTCGCATTTGTGTGATCCAGGCGTTTATAGGCCTGCCTTTCCTACATCACGATGTCTTTGGAACGTGCATTGATATTGCCTTTTTAACAGGGTTCAAATGATCTCTTCTTAGAACGTGGCAATACCATCTGAGCCGGTCGCGCTCTATTTTTTATACGATAGTTTCCTTGATGTGAAAGCTTTCACGGATCTTCGAACTTCTTATTCGATCAAGCTTTGTCACTCCTGCCTTCAGGCGAAGCATCTTCATCTCAGCTGCCGTTAATTTACTCTCATACTTTTTGTACATCGTCCAACATTGTGAAGCGTATGTGAGCGCTGGACGTACAACTGCGGTGTAGAGCCTTCCTTTCAACTTAGGTGGTATTTTTCTGTCACAGAAGATAGCGGAATTTTCTCGCCACTTCATCCACCCTACGCTCACGCAATGATTGATGTCGTCAGCACAGGTTGATTTGCTATTTATCATAGATCCCAGATATTTGAACTTTTCGCACTTGGGAAGCACTGTTCCATTCAAATAAATGTCTGGAATAGGCCTGAGTGGATCAGAGAACGGGCAGCATAAGTACTCTGTCTTTTTTGAACTAATGCGATACCCATTTCCCTCCAGAACGCCCACCCACACATGCTCGTTGCAGGGTTGTAGGATCCTCACTTATGATGGCTCCATCGTCAGCAAAAATAACTGATGTACCTTGGGGTCCATCACTTTACCTTCAGCAGATAATCAAGGACTGTTATTAAGAGAAGAGGACTTAAAACGCTTCCCTGGTGCACCCCGACTTTGATTGGGAACTCTTCGGGGCATCTTACTCTTGTCTTTGCCTTTTCGTACATGTCCATGATCATCTGTACATAGGTTTCTGGAACCCCTCGATGTTTTAGCGTCACCCATATCTGATCTCGTCGTTGTCTGTCGAATGCCTTTTCAAAGTCAACTAATACAATATGCAAATCGTTTAAGGAATCACGGTGTTTTTCCATTATGATCCTTTGACTTTGCTTTGATTGCATCTGTGGTTGATTTACCCGCGACAAACCCGCACTGATCATCAGAAAGCCGTATTATTTTTCACAGGCCACCTAATACCCGCTCAAAGATCTTCATGGTGTGTGACATCAGCTTGATTGAACGGTAGTTATCATCAGCCACCCGAGTATAAATGGTTTTTCACCCACTGCACCAAAAAATGTTCTTGTCTGTTAGTACAATAAATCGGAGAGTCTGAGTGCTCTAGGATTTGAGCTTCTTTTAAAATAAGAATCCGAGCCGAATACAATGTTAAATTATCTGCGTGTTGTCTAACTTCATTTATACAATATTTCTTTTTTTTTATCTTTTGTTTTAGAGTCAGTAATAGAACTCAATGGTGTAAGCTAGAACAACTTTCCTATATACACATCTCTCATCACTTCATCGTCATCTACCTGATGAGCAATCAGTTACTTGAATAATAGATGATGAAATAATTTTTTTAGTAAGCCAAATTTGAGATACGTAACGAGCGAGGTTTACCGATCGAATAATTTCGAAACTTTCATAGATACTTCTTGAAAGTCTGGAGCAACTTTTTGTCGAAAAATGTGTGGAAATAAATTCAATATCGATTTCGAGAATCTGTTTCGCATTATTTGCACATTCACCCCAGACGACTGATTCAGAATAAAATGACGTCCTTAATGATTATCTAATTTATTTTCATTTTTCAATTTGGATTTACGACTTACAAAAAAAGTTCAACGTCTGAGTAATTACTTTATGATATGCAGAAGTCTAGCGCGCAAATTTTGCGGCATGCCTATGCATTACTGGTGTCATAAGAACGTGGTTAAGGATGGCGCAAACAAAATGATCTTAATGAAAGGGAAGGAATATTTTTTTATTATTTTTATTTATTATTCAACTAATTCTGCCAAGAAGAGATTGCTCTCATGAGTGGCTGTACATTGTTGTAAATATTCAAAAGTAACAAGGTTAACAAAATTATGAATTATTATTGAAGAATAGAAAACAAAAGGAATTCAAAGACGAAATAAGAAATAATAAGATATTGGCGAAAGAGATAACAATCATCAGCATTTTACAAAAAAAAAAAAAAAAACAGCGAAAGAAAACAAGTTCAACAGATTAACATTTTTACATTAAACGTTGGAAAAGAAAAATATCAAAAATTAGAAACAGGAATTGTTTCGGTGACAATGACTTAACTTCAAGTGATAAGCTATTATACATCTTTATTGATTTAATCAGTAAAGATGAAGTTCCATACTTGCAGGTTTTCGGTTGGTCCTGGTGAATATGATTTCGGCTGCGAGTGTTATGGTTGTGGATCTCCTCTCTATGAACTAGTTCAAGTGTTGAGTATGTTGACTCTGCTTGGATATTGTGGATGTTGCTTATCAGGTTAAGTTGAATGGTATCACGAACCATTAATAACTTCAGCTGCTTGTGCATTTCGATGGAATTAGTGAACCAGTTTAACCCGTAGAGATTTTTCAGAGCACTATTTTGAATCACTTGAAGATCAGATGTAAGTTCTTCACAGCAGCAACTCCAAACATTGATTCCGTATACCAGATGACTATGAAAGATCGCGTGGTATAAGAATCTTGTAATTTTAAAGGGTAGATAGTCAGAAATCCATTTAAAAACTCCAGCGATTGATGACAGTTTTCACCTTATTTTAATACAGTGATTTCGGAGTTTAGTTCTGGATCAAACCACACCCGCAAGTATTTAAATTCATCAACCCTTTCGACTACTTGCTCTTTGTATTCAATATTAATATCAGGAGTGTTTTTGCCTAAGATCATGTATTTAATTTTTTTTATATTCCTGGCTAGTTTATGAGTAGCTATCCAGCATCCGGTTTTCTCCAAATCTTCATTGATACTTTTTTGAATGGACCAAGTACTGCTTTCATTATTAACCAGACATATATAATCCGCGAACATGAATAATTTTCCTTTTATAGATAGTTTGCAAATATCATTTATACAGATGCAGAATAGTGTTGGCCCAAGCACGCTTCCTTGCGGTACACCGCAATCAACCTCAGACTCAGAGCTTCTAATCCCATCTAATTGTGTATATTCCTGCCGATTTCTTAGATAAAAGCTAAACCAGCTATAGCTAGTTCCTCGTATACCAATTGACATAAGCTTGGAAAGTAGAATTTGATGATCCGCTGTATCGAAAGCTTTGGGCAAGTCAATAAGGAGCAGAGAAACCATCTTTTTTGAGTCATTTTCTTTTTGAATATGTGAGACTAGGTCCACAAGCGCTGAGGTAGTGCTTGATTTCTGTCGGAATCCATACTGCCCCTCAAATTTCAAATTGTTTTTTGTAAGCAATTCTTGTATTTGGCAGTTAACTACTTTTTCGAGTATTTTTGATACAACAGAATAGATATGGGGCGATAGTTGCTGAAATTGCCAGCCTCGCCTCCTTTGTGAACTGGTATAATATTCCCGACTTTTAACTGGTGTGGTACACAACCTTCAATTAATGATTGATTTACAATTTTACATATAGGCCCATACAATTCGTCCCGAAAACTTTTTATGAGATGCGGAGATAATCCATTTCGATCTTTTGATTTCGATGGTTTAGGATTGTTTATAATTTTTTTTTATTTTATTTGGATGGGTGAGTTCAAACCTCAATTTACCGACACAGTTTCTTCCAGGATAGAACATTTCATGGTTGCCGTTAGACATCGCAACAATCTTTCCCATAGTTGCAAAGTAATGGTTCATTTTATTTATCTTCTCGACTTTCTCTTTGGTATTGCAGCTTTTAAATAGTGGACATTGAACAATATTGTTAGTTCTACCGTACAAAAGATTATTAATGCATTGGCAGGTTTTCGTATTACTGTGCAAATTTTGGTTAAACATATTGTGGTAATAATTTTGCTTTCGCTTCCTTTTCGCGCTGGTAAGTAGATTCCTGTAGTATTTTTATTGGATTAAGATTCTTACATTCTGGGAATCCTTTCTATGTTTACAATACCAAAAGTTACAAAAAAAAAAATACAAATATTTGGCGCAACAGCTCTTTAAAGTGCCAGGGCCTAGCTTCTCGCAACCACTCATGTTGTGTGCGTTATATGGAGGAGCGGCGATCTGAGGAGCTTTTTCGTGACAATAATACTCTCGGATGTTTGTCAGACGCTCGCGAGAGGTGGGACCGTGAAAAAAGAGAACCAAAAGTTCTTTGTACGAATTATTCTTTCTAGATTTTCATCTATCCATTAAGTTTTTGGGTCCTTTAATTTTGGCTTGTGCCTTATAGATGATTTGTTTATTTTACTACACAAGTTTTCAATGCAATTTAAAGGTTCCTGATTGAATAAGAACTTTAGTTTGTCATGGCATAATTTCCTAATTTTTGTTGTAGTCTGACTACTAGCTAATTTATTCGAGGGTAAGAATTCATTGATTTCGGTGACGATTAAGTTGTTGTCAAAGCAGTTGGCTTTAAAGATGTGTGAGTGAATAAATCGGAAGAGAAAAGTACCTACATTGGAGCAAGAGAATTTAGGGTGATTACTAAAAGCCTCCTCTTCTAGCGATCCCTAGGGATGACAGTATTAGGGAATTCAATTCCAGAAAAGAATTTTCTGTGTCGAAGCTCAGAAAAAATTAGAACTGGGACAATCTATTCATTGTCTAAAAGCTGAATAACCACCAATAAGGGACAGCAGACCCCTTTGTAGGACCTGAACTATTCTGCAATAGGGGACCTTGGCCTAAAAGAAGAATGCATTTAAGTACAATAGTAAGAGCAAGCAGGGCAAGTACCTGGATCAACACTCGAGGTATGACGCAAGCGGAGAAACTATTAGAGAACTATAACCGAGAAAGGTTCGAAGCATGTATCAAACTTAATGATAATAATCTACGCATCCTAAAAGGTTTCTTAACCGGGCACTGTGAACTCAAGAGGCACCGAAGGAAAAGAGGCATAGCTGAATTCTGAAATGAGTCCAGAGAAACCCCGGAGCACATTCTGGAATTTTTAGGGGCTCCACCCTAAAAAACAATAAAATTTCTGGGAAAAGGCCAAATATGAGAAAATACATCACCCATAGACCAGCTTCTCATTCTAAAATTCCCCAAAGAAGCTGGACTAGAGAGGAGGGTACATAACTTTCAAATCGAGTTCTCAAAAGAATTTTAATACGAGCGGAACTCTGATGAGAGAAGAAACCACTGCAACTAGTAGGGGACACAATAGACCATTAGGTCGAAGTGTAACACATCGTTCTCACAAATAATAATAACTACCTTGTTGTGACTAGCCACACAACTATGTCTATTTTTGAAAACGTGCTCCAAAATGTCTGTACAAATTCTTAACATATACGGATGATATCTGAAAGAAAACTTTTATATAAGCTGCGATGACAGACAACAAGAATTTGATGTACTCAGACTCTGGTATTATGTACAAACAAGGCAAGCCCTCTCAAACACATCCATCCCTTCCATCAAACTTGGCATCATCCACATGAGCCACACGGGACATCCATAGCATAGGCTGAATGAGGACCATGCTGCAGATTGCCTTCACCCTCGCATCGAGTTGGCTGCTATAAAACATTCTCTTTGTATGGACAAAAGCAACTTTGGCTCTGGCCAGAGCAGCATCTACATATATGTTTATTAAAATGTTGATCTAGCCTGACCCCTTAGGTGCCTGACCACACTTCGACTCGCAAGTGGCTGCCTGTGCTATCCCACGATAGAGAACTTTCGCCAATTCTTTCTGGTATCTCTAGAGACCCGAGACAATGGCGTTTTGAACCAAATGGTCTCCGACTTTGAAAGTTGATCTTTAGCTTCCAGTCGTCGCGCTATCTATTGATTTTATCGAAGTCATGCTGCAAGAGTGTTGCAATGACCTCGATCTTAGGCTCTAAGCTGTACGCGATCAAATCGTCTGCATCGCTATGGCATGGTGAAGTGAACCTATGGATGGCTCGTGTAAATGTTGAATAGGATTGGTGAATTACCCGCACCTTGTTGCAGACAATTTTTTACTTCAAAAAATTCAGACGTCACATTGCCATTCCTCGCATTGAACCTCTTACTGGTGAGCATGTCATAACGTATGTACAGTAGTGGTTTACGTATGCCCAGCCTGCTCAACTTGTAGAAGAGTCCCTCTAACTATACGGTAGCAAGCCAACCAAGCAGGCACGCGTGCATTGGTTCTTGATTTTGTTCCATTGGATATCCGATACCAGCTTAGACGCGGTAAGTATGGTATCATGCCCCGCCTTCAAACCGAATTATGTGCATGTCCTCAACCCACTTAGTCAGAGCGCTATGCATCACTTTTTCGAATACCTTACTGACGTTCGGAAGGAGACTTATGACAGGATATTCCCTAGATTTTTTTTTGGAATGAGCTACACCACCACTGTTTTCCAATTCACTGGATAATGGGCATTATTCACTGCATTATTAAACAAGATGGTGTAGAAGTTCACCGCTTCTGGAGAAAGATGTCTAAGTAAAATGTTGGTTATACCATCGATTCCCATGGGTTTATTTTTTCTCAGTATGTCAAAGCCTTCGAAATGAACGGGCGATGGGAAAGGGTATACCTTTCATCGGCATTTTTTGTCTTATTTCTTTCCTTGAACAGGGTGAAACCAGTATTCTCAGATCGCCAATGCTCCATGTCATTTCGAAGATAGATATTGTGCACAAGAACTCGATTTTCCAGGTCGTGGTTCGGGCAAATGCTATCATTCACCTTATACACACTTCCTGAAGAGTCGCTCCCATTGACTCTATCTTCTCCAAAAGAATTAATTGAAACGAAGTAAGGCTCATGAGTAAGGCTGATAGGAGGTTAAGAACAATGTCTCTTGATTCTGTTTTAATAAATTTAAGGTTTCGTGCATATATAAGGATGAAAAACGTAATAATCGTCCCACCCAAAAAGCCTCCCTCCCACTTTAAAATAACAATGGTCCCAGTCTGAGAACGTGCTCTCAAACAAAAATGAAAAATACTATCCGACAATTACTCAGCTGAATTCCGGCAACACGTGAAAATGACAAAACAAATTCACCCATGGACGTCAAATCTTCCGCCTCATATACCCCACAAGAAGTGTAAGTAAAAATCAATTTACTCTTCATTGTCTGAAAGTCGATTAGTGAAACACATTTTCAATTACTTCTACACAATTTGTCTGCATCACCACTTCGAGTGTACTGCCGAAACAGCTGTTAAAATGGGCGTCCGATTTTTGTAACTTTAATAATTGGATTTCTGATTGCTACCTAGCAAGGTTGGAAAATATCCGTAGAAGTGCAAAAGGGTTTCTGCTTGTGCGAGTTTATGTAACTCCTGCCAATCACTGTGACTGCCGAAAAGTGGTTTCTCTGCAAAAATGCCCTTAAATGCCCCGCAAAGTTTGTGTCGATGCACCAGAACTTTTGAATAGAAATAAGTTTTATTTTCGAACTTTAAATATTCGTAGTTTTCGAATGGGAGTTTCCATGGCAATCTCATTTAAGTGGCTTTTTGTTGGCTTTGAAAACTCATTCAGTTATGTGGTTAAAGAACTTTAATGAGTTTTAAGCTAACAATAATAAGTGGCTTTTGTGGAGTGGGGTTTCAGTCTCCAGTTTTTCAATTGCAGCTAATTATCTTTAGAGCATTACAAGTTTAAGTTACCTGTGAGGTTTATTGTTTTTCTGCAGGTAGTTGATATTTTTGTTTCTTTATTATGTTTAGTATAATATGTTTGACTCGTTTTGTGTTTTTCATTTAAGGCAATTCAGAGTTTCTTTTTTTCCGATGGTTTTTTTTTTCTGATGCGCAGGTAGGGGTAAAAATTGTTTATGGACACTTGTAGCCCGTGCTATGAGTTATGCTCGACTCCGTGCTCCTGCATGATTATGTGCTGAAAAACCACTCCTTTTTTTGTTTCTCAAAGCAGACATTACCGCCATCCAAGAAGTGCGATGGGATGGGCCGGGTAAAAGGGGTATGAAAAACTGCGACATCTACTACGGCGATTGCTACAGACAACAAAGACAGCATCTATTCGGGTGCGGATTTGTTATTGGAGGCAGACTTAGGCAAGAAGTCTTGAGTTTCCGGCACGTGAACGAGCGCCTTATGACTATCCGTATCAAGGCTAAATTTGCCAACATTAGCCTAATATGCATTCACGCCCCTCACGAGGAGAAGGACGACGCGACAAAGGATGACTTCTACCAGCTCTTGGACAAGACGTATGAACAATGCCCTAGCCACGACGTTAAAATTATCCTAGGCGACTTTAACGCAAAGCTAGGAAGAGAGGACGTCTTTAGTAGCGTGGTCGGAAAGCACAGTCTGCACGACAACACATCCGGCATCGGACTCAGGCTAATCGACTTTGCGGCGGGGCGAAACTTTGTCATAGCTAGTACGCGGATCCCACGTCTCGATATTTACAAGGGAACATGGCTCTCCTTTGATCGAAAAACTGTCAACCAAATCGATCACATTGCGATCGACGCAAGGCACTTTTCCAGTATTCTGGGTGTCCGGACTTTCCGAGGAGCCAACGTGGACTCGGATCACTACCTAGTTGTAGCCAAGGTACGGATGCGGATATCCACAACGGAGCGAAATCAACGAAATGCTGTGAGGAAATTTGACGTCGGGCGGCTACAATCACAAGAGACCGCCAGAACCTTTGCCGATCGTGTTTCTTCTAATCTCAATCTAAGTCCTACGCCGCCAGCAGCAAATGCGAAAGACCAGTAGCAGCGTTGCCAAAAAGCCATCAGAGATGCCGCCTCTGTTTCTCTCGCCCACCACAACGAAACCCCTGGTTTGATGAGGAATGCCGGCAAGCACATGCAGCAAAACAAGAGGCGTACAAAGCGGCACTGCATAGAAGGACTAGAGCTGCTTACGAGCTCTACGTGCGCAGGAGAAAAGAGGAACATCGACTTCTCAGAAAGAAGAAAAAAGAGCATGAGAAGCGCTCGATCGAGGACATTGAGAGACTTTATTGCAGGAATAATGTTCGAAAATTTTACCAAAGGGTAAAAAGAACAGAAGCCTGCAGGGACGAAAATGGCAACATAGTAGTAGAATCGCAGTCGGTGCTGAGGAAATGGAAGGAACACTTCTGCAGACTGTTAAACGGCGATGATGATCAATATTCCGCTGTCAGGCAGAATGAGCCATTCAACAGTGAGGATGGCAGTCAAGACTCCCGTCAACCCGATCAGAATGAAGTGAGGATAGCGATATCTAAACTCAAATCCAACAAAGCTGCTGGAGCCGACGGCCTTGCCGCTGAACTTTTCAAGGCAGGAGAAGGTAAGTTGGTAAGGAGCATGCACCAGCTCATCTGTAAAATCTGGTCGGACGAAAGTATGCCCGATGAATGGAACCTCAGCAACGTTTGCCCGATCCTGAAGAAAGGAGACCCTCTAAACTGCGCCAACTACAGGGGTATAAGTCTCCTAAATATCGCATATAAGATCCTGTCTGCCGTACTATGTGAACGCCTTAAACCGATCGTCAACAACCTGATAGGTCCTTATCAGTGCGGTTTCAGGCCGGAAAAGTCCACCATTGATCAAATATTCACACTTCGGCAGATCTTGGAAAAAACCCATGAATATAAAATCGATACGCACCACCACTTCAACGATTTCAAAGTTGCCTATGATAGCGTGTATAGAGATGAGTTATACAGAGCCATGTCTAGTCTTGGCATCCCTGCCAAGCTTGTCTGTTTGTGCAGAATGACGATTGGAGAACTCTCGCTGCTCCATCAAAATCGGTAAGAACATCACCGAACCGTTCGATGTCAGGAAAGGTCTTAGACAAGGCGACGCACTATCCTGCGATCTCTTTAACATAGTACTTGAAAGAATTGTACGAAACTCACAAGCCAACACCGGAGGTACAATCTTCTTCAAGTCTGTTTAACTACTCGCTTATGCCGATGACATTGACATAATCGGAAGAACTCAGCGGGCCATCAATGGTGCATTTACGAGTATTGAGATCGAGGCAACAAAGATGGGTCTAGCGGTCAATGAAAGCAAAACAAAATATTTGCTGTCTACAAAAAAGGACACCCAACATCGGCGTCTTGGACAGAACGCCACAATAGACAGATATAATTTTGAGGTAGTAAAGGATTTTGTCTACCTAGGCTCTATGGTCAGCTCCGCAAATGACATCAGTGGAGAGATCACATGGAGAATTGCGCTTGCCAATCGTTGTTTCTATGGGCTAAAACGGCAATTGAGTAGCAAAGCCCTATCTCGAACTACTAAGGTAACTCTTTATAAGACATTAATCATCCCAGTCGTGCTGTATGGCGCAGAGGCATGGGCTTTGACAAAACCGGATGAGGATGCCCTTGGTTATTTCGAGAGAAAAGTTCTTCGAGCGATCTTTGGTCCCGTCTGCATAGACGGTGAGTGGAGGAGAAGGTACAATGCCGAACTATACGGCCTGTACAAGGACATCGACTTAGCCAGAAGAGTTCACATACAGTGACTAAGATGGCTGGGTGATTTAGAGCGGATGGAGCCCAACCTTCCCGCTAAGAAAGTCTTCGAATCCACCCCGGACGGACGGCGCAGTAGAGGACGACCTCGCGGTAGGTGGCGCAGACAAGTGGAGAGGGATCTCAACCAACTTGGCGTGCGCAACTGGAGGCAGCTGGCTCGTAACCGTGCTGGCTGGAGAGGTTTGTTGGTTGAGGCCCAGGTCCACCCCGGACTGTAGCACCATCTAAGTA
Source organism: Brachypalpus laphriformis (assembly GCA_945910035.1). NCBI lineage: Eukaryota > Metazoa > Arthropoda > Insecta > Diptera > Syrphidae > Brachypalpus > Brachypalpus laphriformis. The sequence continues at coordinate 163,332,750 of OX246755.1, read as the reverse complement.
AGTAAGTAAGTAAGTAAGTATCTCTGTCCTGTTTGTTCCCCTGCGGCAACCCCCGGTCAAGGCATTGATTCGCATGGGCAGATTTGGCATTTCGTCACTTCTATTTTAGCTGCCAGAGTTGGCAGGATCTTCGTTCCTTTCGTTTCTTCTCGCTCATTGCCCTATGTGCAGTTTCTACAGCATACTTTTCTTTAAACACTTGCGTGTAGTTGTGTGCGCAGGTATGTATGTGCATATGTCCGTCTGCCTACACTCGGCGCAACTGGACTATAATTGAACATCAGGAAATGCTTTATAGCATCGTGGCCAGAAGAAGAACTCCAGTGATTATTGGTGGAGACTTCAATATATGGGCGACGGAATGGGGCAGTAGATTTACCAACGCAAGACGTCATGCCCCCTGGAAACATTTGCAGTTCGTAACGTAGGCATCGCAAACATAGGTAGTGCTAACACTTCCGCAGAGCAGGCATGGGCTCAATAATTGATATCACTTTAGCGAGTAACTCCATCCTGCGGAGAATTAAATGGACGGTCAGTGAAGATTATACCCACAGTGACCACCAAGCTATTATAATTGACGTTGCAATGCCAGAAGCACTCACCACCCGAGATCGACTTGTTCAAAATGGCAGGATAAGCTCTTCGACAAAGATACATTCGTGGAAATGGTTGCCATATACACGATAGTCCAAGGATCGGCAAAACATTCAGCTCGCCACCTCACCCAGTCCATCAACATGGCATGCGATGCGTCAATGCCCCGGAGGGCTCCAAGTAGAAGACACATGCCTTGCTACTGATGGACCGACGAGATCAGGGTACAAGGCAAGACACAAAGTACAAAGATTTCGAAACACACACAGAGCTATCAAGAAGGGCAAAGCAAGATGTTTCAAACAGCTCTGCGTATAGGATGGTGATGATAAAGCTTAAGGGCGGAAACTCCCCACAGGTAACACGCCCGACAATGCTGAAGTCAATAGTAGAACACCTTTTTCAAAAGAGATCATCTACTATGAGCGCTATCGCCAGAGAAAACTTCACAGACGTAATTCCAGTGATTACAACAGAGGAATTGACAATCGCATCCAGAAAGTTAGGCGACAACAAGACGTCCGGACTTGATGGCATCCCTAACAAAGCAGTGAAAACCGCTCTTTAAAAAAGGCCACACATGTTTATTGTAACAACGCAAAAGTGAATAGAAGAAGGAGTTTGCCCTAATCAATGGGAGTAGGTAGGTAGGTAGGAATGGTTGTGTCAGCAAACCATGCCGACACTTAATTAGCGCAGAAGCGCAGTTTTATTACCACAACTCAAGTGACCTAACAGATGGTAACTACTAGGGGAAAGAAGAAAAGAGGGTGGAAGGATTATTCAAATTCGCCCGTTGCATTGAGGAAGCTGATAATATCCCCTATGCTAATCTCCGCTACCTCTATAAGGTTGTCGAAAAGAGTTTACCTAAGGTGCGTTGTCTGGCCTAAAGCCGGGCACTTGCAGAGGAAGTGTAAGATTGTTTCTAGTTCATCAGCAGTATTGCAGTTGCGACAGTGTGCATTAAATGCAATGCCTATTCTGGCCGAATAAACTCCGATGGGCCAGTGGCCAGTACTAACTGCCAGAGTTCTTGCGATATCTGTACGGTTTCTATTTAGTAGATCTTGCGTTCTTTTTAGGGAGTATTTTAGCCACATCTGCCTGAAGATGACACAGTTCCGCACCCCCTGCCATCTGCTATCCGCCTTTAGCAGATAGCAGATGTCTCCCTTAAGGACCCCCAACGGCACGTTCACCTCATTTGCTATGGATGCATCAAGAGCAGATCCTTGCCGCGCGAGTTCATCAGCCCGCTCATTCCCCTCAATGTTGCTATGACCCGGAACCCAAAGGAGACAGATCCTTAGACGGTGATTAAGCGAGGCGAGTTCTTTTTTGCACTAGCTACCAGATCCTGCGGTAGCAAATTCAGGATACTGCTGTGACCTTACGGATTGGTGCACCAGCATCCTGTTTCCCTTAGCCTGACCGCACTACAAGATTATAGATGCATAATGTGAAGATCGAGTGGTAAAAGGTGCAGAATAACGTTCAAGGCATCGGTTCGACGTGTCCTCATGGCACCCGTTGCGCGTATAGCCGCAGTTCTTTGTACCCTGTTGATAAGTTTGATGCTAAAAGCTTTCCTTAGCGCAGGCTACCAGACTAGCGATCCATAGGAAAGAATGGGATGCACCACGGCAGTGTACATCCATAAGACCATCTTCGGGCGAAGTCCGCACTTCTTGCCAAAGGTCTTGCTGCAGGCATAGAAAGCCACACAGGCCTTATTTACCCGTTGCTCAATATTAAGTTTCCAGCTTAGTTTTGGATCAAGTACCTCACCTAGGTACTTGGCACTGGAGGATAGGGAGAGTAGATGATTATTTTGCCGTGGAAGCGTAAACGTCGGTATTTTGGTTTTAGTGGTAAAGAGCATCAGTTCGCTGAGTCCACATCCAGTGGCCCATAAGATAATCTTGCCCAAGGCACCTTCCCTTATCTCACTGATTACGGATAGAAACATCCTCGATACCAGTATTACCACGTCATCCGCATACGAGACAACCTTAGCTCCACCCCTATCAAGTCTATACAAAATTTTATTGATGACCATAAGCTATAGAAGAGGAGATAGGATCCCACCTTAAAGAGTTCCTCTAACAACAGATATGGAGGAGCTGCTGTTGCCGAGAGTCGATTGAATGATTCTAGTTTTTAGCATTGTCAATATCCATTTGCTAATGAACTCTTCCACACCCAGTTAGATCAGAGCTTCCTGAAGCGATTCCGTACTGACGTTATTGAAGGCACCTTCAATGTCTAAGAAGGTAGCAAGGGTATATTGTTTGAAATGGATTGTCTTTTCTATCGTTCGCACAACTTCGTGGAGCGCCGTCTCTGTCGATCACCCTTAAGTGTACGCATATTGAGATTTGGATAGAAGGGATTTATCTAGGGTATTTCGGATATGTATATCTAAGATGCGTTCCAACGTCTTTAAAAGAAAAGAGGATAAGCTAATGGGTCTGAAATCCTTTGCGGATCCATGACCCCGCTTCCCAGCTTTCGGGATGAACACAACACGAACACGCCTCCAGCTCAGGGAACGTGGTTTAGGAGAATACAGCTTCTGTAGATCGGAACTAGCCATGGGACCACCTGGTCCAATGTTTTTTGCAGCAGTCGATTTATAGGGAGAGAAACTGGCCCAGGAGGTGTTACCTGCTGTAATTGTTGTTTTAATGTCATTCCAGGCAGAAGATTGCGCGACCTGAGCTACTGGTGGGAGGGCAATCTCATTACTACATCCTGGAAAGTGTGTTTGAATTAAAAGTTCCAGTGCCTCGCTAGAGGAGACCGTCCAAGTCCCATCTGGCCGTTTAATAAAGGACGTGCTAGAATGCTCCTTTTACTCAGCCTGGCAGAGTCTTTTATGGTCTCAATGGACTGACAGTAGTCTTTCCAAGCAAGAGACTTGGCACTTTTAATGGATTTCTTGTATTCCTTTAGACAATCCTTATAAGGTTGCCAGAACTTGAAGCAGACATTGAAGATCTCCCTAGTTATTTTCCTTAGATTAGATAGATCTTCTTGTTATATTTAATAGGACATGAAACCTTAAAGGCCGCACCCATGGCTGTTTCGAAGGTCCTGATTTTGGCGTCTAGTTCCTCGACTGATTCAATTTTCAAGTCGGGTATTCTATGAAGTTTAGATTTAATAACCTAACCAAACTTCTGAGGCTTGGGGGCCTCAACCTGGAGGCGCACATTGTAGAGAATCCATCTGTGGTCGGAGAAGGACATTCGATCGGATACTCGCCAGTTAATAACCTTAGGGTAGATTATTGTTGGTTTTGAGAGTGATGTCTAAAACTTCCTCCCACCCTCTGAAATTTTCCATACTCGGAAAAACAAAAGTTGGAGTGTTACCCACGTTACAAACAGAGAGGTTGGACATCACTAGAAAATCAAACAAGGACTCACCGCGTTCGTTGATTTCGGAGCTGCCCCATAATGTATGCCTGGCATTTGCGTCGCAGCCCAGAAGCAGATTGTCCTTTTTTGCTGTTGCCATAAATGTTAAATGGCGTACCGCCTCTGGTGGTGATGGCCTATCACGATCCATGTAAACTGGGGATATAAAAAGAGTGTTATTTGCAACCTCCAATTTAACTACCGTTAAATCGGCAGAGCTCAAATCAGGACATAGAAATACATTCAAATGTTTTTTAGCTAGGATGCCAGTCCTAGGTTTGTTACTAACCTGGATTGTGGTCTTGAAGAAGATGTTGTAACGGTTGTCCGTGAGCTCTTTTATGGATGAACCCTTCACCCAGGGTTCATGTACAATGCCGATATCTATATCCTCCTCGCCGAGGAAGGCAAGCAAATTATCTGACGCACTCTTCGAGTTGTGCAGATTAATCTGTATGATGTTCAGCATTGGTGGTAGGTGGAATAATGACATCCCCCATGTCTTCCGACATTTTGTCGGAACCGTCGATTTCACCTGAATCTTCATCAGGACCAGAGGGGCGGAAAATCTTAAGTTTAGCATGCCTTATGCCGAAACGCAGCTTGTGATCTGATTTCTCGACAGCCAACAGGCTAGCCTCGTTGATCAGCAGCAGGAAGGAGGAGCTATTTTTCTGAGGTTCCTCCGCCTTGATGATTGCGCAGTCATCCATCGGAACCGCCGGATTGTGCAGTTTCAGACATTGGAGAAGCCTTCCCCCGTCAATCTGCATATTGGGCAGCCAGATGCGGGCCCTTGGGCTCCTGGAGATATCATTAGCGGGGATAAGCTTGAGCTTCAAGCCCTCCCAGGCGTCACTAACCTTAGTGACACAATCGCTAAGGAAATCCTTGGAGAACTGGTCCTCGCATCTGATGACCCGATAACCCCTGACTAACTCGGCAGAAGCAAAGCACGGCAGAGGTCCCCCAGGATTTCCCAACAGGTAGTCCAAGACCATACCCCACGCTTCACTGACCGTCTTGCCATTTGGGGAGCTCTCGTCCACGAGAGCGACCTGCAGATGGTCTCTTACTACTTCGGAAAAGTGTCGCGTTGTCTAAGTAGGACAGGTCGAGGATGTATCTGGTAGATTTTGTGTAGAAGTAGGCGTCTTGACAAACTTGGAGTTTTTCGCCTCGCTATTAGTCTCATCCGAAGACCTGTTTCGCTTGCTTGCCTTGGTGTCATACTTCTTCTGTTGTGGATATTGTTGTTGCTTCTTCAGATGTGCGATGTACTCATCGACCACAGCTTGATATTTGGCCTTATCCGCAGCGTCCCTTTCCTGAACGGTACCAGCTGCTTCGTTTTTGACAACCTTGTCAAGAATGAATCGAGCCATCTTGCACCTGCTCTTCATGATGGCGTCCGGGGTTTTGGTTTTCTTCGACGCACCAGCGCCACTAACCATAGTGCCTTTGGTTGCCATTTTGGTGTTTGCTGTTGTTGCTGTCTGATGAGCCGCCCTCTGTACGCCAGAGGGAGTACTTTGCCTAGTACTTGCTGCGGCTGAAGGGAAGACTGAAGACTCCTGGATGCTAAAAGCTCGTCTTCCGATGAGGAGCCAATGTCAGGCATCCCCACCACATCTTGCTTGTTTTGATTGTTTGTTCTTGATTTTTTTTTATTTTTTTTATCCATTTTTTTATAGCTTTTTGGTCCCACGAGTATGTCCGGAAAGAAGAGTGATTCCTGGCAGAGCCGACATACCAGGATAAGGCGATTATACAACCGACCTCGCCTGGGCATCGATTGGCACCGTTCGACACCAGCACTGTTTTATCACCAGCTGGCCATGCAGCCCTCGGCACGAGTGCCTACACATCTTGGCTTAAGTGAGATTTTTATGGGTTTACTCCCCACCTTCGTCTTAATGAACCACAGCGCACGATTGAGTACATGCGTGTAAATTCTTAGCTGACACTAGACACCTGAAGGGCGAATAGCCATTTCCGGTGGGCGCCCATGGGGAGGACCAAAGACGAGGATTTTCGCCCACCAAAAGTAGTGACAGTAACGTCACACAAAGCTACAAAGGGTTTTAATTGCAAGAAGGTTTGATAACATAAGCATTTGGCATCGGCGCTGATAATATTATTTTTTATTTTTTTTTCAATTTTACTCTAGAAGGGATTGCGCACTAAAGTTCAAAACAGCGCGCCCATATACTCACTCACACATACTATTGCAACGATAGCCACTGCTGCATGACTACTGGCCGTGGTCTCCACTGAAGGAAGATTGCTCAGCTTTAGGACAATGCAGAAGGATGTGATACCTTAAATGAATCAGCGGCGAATTTACTAAATTCACCTGTTTTTTATTTTTTTAATCCGAAGAGCCAGTACTGAGCTACGGGTGTGGAATCAAAATTTATAGATGGAAAATTCGATCTCAACACCCTTTATGCCACTTAGACCTTGAATTTCGAAAATCCCTTCTTATCTCGCATCTAGACAAAATAAGAAATAACTGTGCAAAATTGCAAGTACCTACGTCTGGTAGTTTTCGAGAAACGGTGTTCACAAGGAAAATCGACTTTGCTTTTATAGTATTTAAAGATGAAAACGAGTTTCTTTATTTATCCATATACTTATTGTAGGTGTTACACTCTTCAGCTTCGAGATCCAAATGGACGAGAAATCCGAATAATAAGATGAATGTTAATAAAACTGTTATACAATGTTAACTCTTATACATTATGTACATAACAGAAATAGTGAGAGCATTAGAGGAAAAATGAGTAACGGGTGGGCCATCTAGTGATTTCTTTTCAAATCATAGGTTATTTTGACAAGGACAGCTGTTTTCCGCTCGAAATCTTAACAGAAAGTCAGTATCATACCTCAGCGGAACGAAATGAGTCACTTTACGCTTGAACAACATGGGAAAATATTGAAAACTTATTTCCAAAGTGAGTGCTGTGTAGCCCAAACAGTGCCTTTTTCGAAAAGAAGTTTTGGCCGAAATGAAGCATTCACCGCGCCTGCTGTACGCAAGTTTGTGCTAAAAGTTCATGAGACTGGTATGATAGTGGACAACACTCATGGTCCCCGTCATCATACGGTGCGCACAGACGAGAATGTGGCTGCTGTAGCCGAGAGTGTGAGACTCAATTCACGAACATCAACTCGTCATCGATCTCAACAGCACAACATTTCACGCATTAGCCTGAGGAGAATTCTGCACAAAGATCTGGGATTATTCGCTTACAAAGTCCAATTTATTCAGCAATTGAAAGCGCACGATCATCCACTTCGTTATCGCTTCGTAGTTTGGGCGGTAGAGCAGCTTGAATCGTTGTCCAATTCTGGGCAAAAAATCATATTTTCTGACGAGGCACATTTTCATCTCGGCGGCTACATTAACAAACAAATTTGCCGCATCTAGGGCTCGGAAAACCCGCACGTTATTGTCAAGAAGCCAATGCATCCACAGAGAGTGACAGTTTGGTGCGGATTGTGGAGTGGTGGCACCATTGGACCATTTTTCTTCGAAAATGAGGCTGGGAACAACATTTCGGTGAACGGTGGGCGTTACAGAGCAATTTTAACGACTTTTTTTTTACTGAAATTGAAGACATGGATTTGGACGATCTCTGGTTCATGCAAGATGGTGCGCCATGCCACACAGCCCATGAAACAATCGGTCTTTTGCGCACCAAATTCCCAAATCGTGTTATCAGCCGTCTTGGCGATGTCAATTGGCCACCTCGGAGCTGCGATTTGACCCCTTTGGACTTTTTTTGTGGGGAACCGTGAAGGCCCGATGTTATGCCAACAATCCGGAAACGATTCAAGCATTTAAGGCCAATATCATCCAAGCAATCCGTGAGCTACAGCCCGAAACCATCAACAAGGTCTTGGAAAATTGGAGTGATAGAATGCGCTACTGCGGCAGCCACTTCTACGACGTTATATTCCATAATTAATGGAATGTTTGCTCTTACTAATAAAGCCATAATACATGGAAAAAATTTCATTTTGTTCATTTTATTGCATTTTTAAAAATAAACTTGTAGTTGGCCCACCCTGTACTTAGCAACATAATTACTACATTAATAATGTGTATGTATGTTACTATGCAAAAGTCTAAATGCGCCCTGTTTGCCAAAGTGAAACAAATAGACGAAAATGGGAAGTACAATTTGTCGACGGTTAGATGCTGCATTCATTCCGAAACAAATATATAGCACTGCATCTCCAGTTTCGCTCAAAACGAATGTTGCCAATGACTGGTACCTACAAAAATCATGGCGACTGAAAAGATATCTACAATGCAGTATCCATTTTTAATTTATTCCCGCTGAGTCTATTTTCTTAAATACACATTTTCTGTGTTAAACTTGAACCATAAAAGAATCCAAAATAAAAGTTACAACGAATCTATTATTTTATCCTCGAGAGTTTATGTAGAACATCGCTCATTTCCTTCCTTTGTACTGTTACATAAATTAGTACAAGAAATTCGCTAAATGAATCCCAGTGTACTCCATCACTGGATGTTTCCGCTTGGTACTAAACTTAAAGATTATCATAAAAAATAGAACAAACACATAAAACTCCTACTGTAATATATAACGAAAAAAAACAAAAAAAATCTGCTCCACAGAAAATAAATGTAAAATATATCCCAAATATTTGCGCTCCCATAAACCGCCTCAAAACATCTACATCTGCCCACCCTCTTCACTGTAAATAGTACACGCTATGTACCTTCAAAATAATTTGATCGCCGGCTCAATATTCACCAGCCATCTCATTCCAGTGAACAAATAAAGGATCCCCCTCTTGATGAAACACTCTTCATTTTCTTTCTTAACAAAAAAAAAAAAAACGAATACCGACCTAGGACAAAAGGACTATGAATCCTACACTCCAGCTAGAAAGCCTGAAAAAAAAATCGACATGAAATTAAATTGCCAACAATGAATGGACCTAAGACAAATAGGGAGTGTACGAGTATCTCCCTTTCATTTAGCCAAGATACACCGCACCGAATAATTTCCCTAGAGAACACCAATAAAGCACGCACACACGTACGGACGCACACATACGCTCCTCCATCTTCAATGGTTCAATAATTTTCTCGGATTTAATTAAGAAAAATTGCCAATGCGCCAGAGGTGACATTCCACCATCACCAGGACTAAAGATGACATCCAGATACAATTTCCAGATCCATACCAGTTTGCGGGGGCGGGTGGCTCTCAAGAGAGATCATGATGACGATAACGGCACAACAATGATATCACAAAAGGGACACCTCCGCCCTTAATAGACGACCTACACGACAACCGAAAATTATTCAATTTTCATGCCTAACAAAAATTATTATGATTGAGGACCATGTTCCGTTGGTGGTTGGATTTTCATTTCGAATCTGATGCTTGCCATTAGAGAACGACCCCCAAAACGTCGGCACCATGGGAATACGTATCGCATACCCTGTTTGGTGATAAATTAAACGCAAATATTTACCTTCATCGCGTGTGCATATACAAACACAGACACCACCACCGCCGTCGGACCGGATTGCTAAGCCGCAATCATACATCATCCCAAAACGTTGCCGTCGTGGTTATTACTTTGTGTGAAGCAAACGGAGTCTGAGTGAGTGCACTTTGTTGCAATTGCAGGTCCTGTGGAAGGTATAATCGGAACATAATAAAACTGAACCAGGACCACGACTGCCAGACCATATGGGATATCCGCAAATAGGATTTAGTGATTTATCGCAGCGTAAATCTCCAAAGTGGTGGCACTACCATGGAACTCCTGTGTGGGGTCTGCAATGGAAAACAGGACGATCTGGTGTGCACGCTAAAGGCGACTATAGTGTCGATGGCGACGTCGCCGTCGGCAAGAACGGCCTTCGCATCATAGAACGTTTATTTCAGGCGGTGTAGGGTTGGCTCCTTTTTTTTTTTCGTTGATGGGATATTTATTTGGTTCAACGAGTCTTCATCCACTTGGCCTTAGTTGAAAGATAGGATGAATTCTTCTCTAATAAACTGGAATAATAGAGATGGGCTATATATTTACGGGTTCACTTGGTGGGATTATTTCGAGTTAATGGGGACGCGTTTAGGATAGAGTTATCCATTTTCAAGCTATTAGGGGACACCCGAAGATTGGGAAACGCAATTATAATTTTCAAAAGAGGGAAACTGCATAAACGGCGAGGGAATTTTTTTTGTAAGAAGTAGTATCCTGCGTGCCTTTATTTCGATATTCCGTTTTACTACCAATTTACTCGAATTTTTTGATGTTTTTGGAGCAAGTCTTTAAAGGTAAAAAACAATTAAAATGTCGAGTGTAAGTCCAATGAATTCAGCTTTGTATTTTATCGTCCTTTGGGGTAGCTTTTACCAGACTTACCTATTTAAGTGGCGCTGTAGTCCGGGGTGGACATTAGCCTCAACCAACAAACATCTCTAGCCAGTCCAGTTACGAGCCAACTACTTCCAGTTGTGCACGCCAAGTTGGATGAAGTCTTCCTTCATTTGTTTATCCATCTGCCGTGAGGCTGTTCTCTACTGCGTCGTACATCCTGGGTTGATTCGAAGATTTTTGGGGTTAGAACGTTGCTCCAGTCACTCTACATGACCTAGCAATCTTTTCTCTTAAAGTAACCAAGGGCATTCTCACCTAATTTCGACAAAGTTGATGCCTATGCGCCATACAGCAGGTGATTAGTGTCTTATGCAGAGTTACGTTAGAAGTTCGAGGTACGGGTTTGTTACTCATTTGCCGCATTAGCCCATGAAAACAGTGATTGGCAAGAGAAATTCTTCATTTGATCTCCTTTCTGATGTCATTTGCGGAGCTCACCATTGAGCCTAGGTAGACAAAGTCCTTTACTACCTCAAAATTATATATATCTATTGTGACGTTCTGTCCAAGACGCCGATGTTGGGTATCCTTTTTTGGAGACAGCATATACACTTTTTCGTTTTGGTTTCATTGACCGATAAACACATCTCGCTGCCTCGATCTCAATACTCGCAAATGCCCCTCTGATGGTCCGCTAAGTTCTTCTGATTCTTCTAACCATTTCCTATAAGTTCTATACGGTAGACCTGTAAAATATTGTACGTGCGATGTTGGCTTGTGAGTTTCGTACAATTGTTTCAAGTAGTATGTTAAAGAAATCGTATGATAGCGCGTCACCTTGTCTAAGAACTTTCTGGGCATCGAACGGTTCGGTGGTGTTCTTTCCGGCTTTGATGGAACAGCGACAGTCCTCTATGATCATTCTGTTCAGACAAATGAGCTTGGCAGAGATGCCGATATGGGTCTGTATATCTCGTCTTTATACACGCTATCATAGACAAGTTCCAAATCGATGAAGAGGTGATGCATATCGATTTTACATTCATGCCGTAGTCTGAATATTCTATCAGTTTTGGAGTTTCTTGGCCTGAAACCGCACTGGTAAGGAACTACCAGGTTGCTGAAGATCTGGCTTAGGCGTTCACATAATACGGCAGACAAGATCTTGTATGTGATGTTGAGGACACTTATACCTCTGTAGTTGGCGCAGTTCAGAGGGTCTCCTCTTTCATTCATTGGAAATGCTTCCGTCCGACCAAATTTAACAGATGAATTGGTACATGCTCTTTACCAGCTCATCTCCTCCTGCCTTGAAAAGTTCGGTGGTATGGCCATCAGTTTGGATATCACTTCACTTTATTCTGATCAGGTTGACGAGAATCTTGACTGTCATCATCACTATTAAATGGCTCGTTTTGCCTCATAGCGGAATATTGATCATCCTCACCGTTTAGCAGTCTGCAGAGGTGTCCATTCCATATTCTCAGCGCCGACTGCGATTCTACTACTATATTACTATCTTCGTCCATACAGCCTTCTGTTCTGACTTTGAAACCCTGGTATGTTCTTTTTACCTTTTTGAAAAATCTTCGAACATTATTCCTGCAGTAAAGTCTCTCAATCTCCTCGAGCGAGTACTTCTCATGCTCCTTTTCTTCTTTCTGAGAAGTCGATGTTCCTCTTTTCTCCTCCGCTAGTAGACCTCGTGAGCAGCTCTAGTCCTTCTATGCGGAACCGTCTTGTTTTACTACACGTGCATGCCGGTATTCATCATCAAATCAAGGGTTTCGATGTGGTGGCCGAGAGAATCCCAGTACATCAGAGGAGGCACCTCTGATGGCTTGTTGGCAACACTGCCACAGGACTTAGATTATGATTAAAGGGGACTCAATCGACAAAGGCTCTGGCGGGCTCATGGGATTGTAGCCGTCCGATGTCAAACTTGCTCACAGTATTTTGTCGATTTCGGTCCGTTCTGCATATCCGTATCTGTACCTTAGGTTAGGTTAGGTTGAAGTGGCTGCCAGCAGAGTATCGCCAACACACTTAGACCAAAAATTGGTCCATTGTAATAACACATGGGTCATGAGAGAAAGTTTCTCCTACCTACTCGTTAAACCATTTTGAGCTTCTTATGAAGCGTAGTAGGCTCTTAATATCGATGTTTTTCAAGTCGTCTATGTCGTTGTAATAGAGGGCTCCTAGGTGAAGCTTTCTTCTAAGGAAGAGAGCTTGGCAGAAACAAAGAAGGTGAGGAATAGTTTCTTCCCCTTCTTCGTCCATGCAGCTTCTACAAAAGTCGTTCGCAAAAACGCCTAGCCTTGTAGCATGCTTGCCTATTAGACAGTGTCCAGTGATGACACCTATTATAGCGTCGATATGCAATCTGTTGAGCAAAATTAAATTCTTAGAACGTTTAAGATCCAGCTTCGGCCAAATTTGTTTTGTCGCTAGAAATGTGGGTCCACTTGTCCACCTAAGATTCGTACTCTCGATAGCATCCAGCTTAAATTTGAGTTTGCAAGTAGCGATTGGTATACCTGAGGAGTCTTTATCCGGCAGGATTGGTATAGTCGTTCCTATTCTAGAGAGTTCTTCAGCCTTACAATTCCCTGGAATGTCCCTATGCCCCGGCACCCAACACAGGTGAATATTGAACTGCTCAGTCATCTCCACGAGAGACGATCGGCAGTCTAGAGCTACTAAGGAATTTATAGAGGTCGATTCCAAGGGCGCCGTGGTGTAAGTGGTTAGTGTGGCGGATCACTACGCATGAGGTTTCAATTTCGAATCCCAGAAAACACCAAAAAGTTTTTTCACAGTACCACCTCTGGCGAGCGTCTAACAAACATCCGAGAGTATTGTTGTCACGAAAGAGCTTCTCAAATCACCGTTCGGATTCGGCATTAAACTGTAGGTACCTTCCATTCGTGTGAAAAATATAACGCACACAACATGAGTGGTTGCGAGAAGCTAGGCTCTGGAACTTTAAAGAGCTATTGCGCTAAATATATATGTATGATTCCAAGCATTTGATTGCTGCTTGGCTGTCTGTAAAGATGCCGATATTTCTAGCAGATATCGCGTTTTTTTAAGCCAAGATAAGACTTCTTTAATCGCCAAAATTTCCGCCTGGAACACGCTACAATGATTTGGAAGACGGAATAAGAGCTTAAGCATGTAAAAGAAAACACCTACACCAACTCCGTCCTTTGATTTTGAACCATCAGTGAAGAAGTGGATTGACCCATCTTCTAAAAATGCATCATCATTCCAGAGTGATCTGGAGGGGATGGTGACGAGGAAGTTCTTGTTAAAGTTTAGACGTGGGATGGTGTAGTCCGTGTTTTCGGGAGAGAATTTGAATTTATTCAAAGTGGAAGCGTGGCCAAATTCTTTTCTTGACCACTGTTGGGTAGCTTCGAGGCGAACGGTTGAATTCGCTTCCATTTGCTTACTAAATATATCGAGGGGTATCAGATGAAACAAAATGTCCAGTGCCGCAGAGGGAGTTGTACGTAGTGCCCCGCCCATGCACAGGCAAGCTGTGCGCTGGACCTTACTTAGATAATCACAATTTATAGCTTTTTCTAAAGCCGTCCACCAGACAATCACCCCGTATGTGAGTATCGGTCTAATGACCAGTGAGTGATTCGGGGCTATAAACCCCATCTATTTCCGATAGATTTTTTGCAAGAGAAAATTGCTACTGTAGCTTTCTTTACTCTTTCTTGAATATTAGGTTTCCAGCTTAATTTCTTATCCAGGATGAGACCCAAATATTTTTGCGTCAGAGAATGTTAAGCTAATACCATTGATAGAAGGAGCGTCGACTGACGGAATTTTATATTTCCTGGAGAAGAGTACAAGTTCAGTTTTGTGGGGGTTAACACCCGAACCACACCGAGCTACCCATCGAGTGAGCTTGTTTAAAGCGTTTTATAGAAGTTCCTTTAGAGTATTTAAGTGCTTTCCTGAGACAGCCAAAGCAACATCATCTGCATAAGCGATCGCCGTGCAACCCTTACCTTCCATGATTATCAATAGCTCATTGATCACCAAATTCCACAAAAGGGGAGATAGAACACCACCTTGCGGAGTGCCTCTACTGACAGACCTTCTAGTAGACGTCCCACCCAGCTTAGAATTGATAATCCGATCATTAAGCAGTAGATTAATCAATTCGCAAATTGAGCAGCCGACCTTCAGGTCTGATAGTGCATCTGCTATCGCTGATACATTGACATTGTTGAAAGCGCCTTCTATGTATATCCAGAAAAACAACCATTGTATACTCCTTATGAAACAAGGAATATTCTATTTTGCGCACCAGTGAGTGTAATGCCGTATCCACTGATTTTCCTTTGCAATATGCATGTTGGGTCGCCGACAGTAGTTTCTTATCAATACTGTTGCGTAAATGGATATCAATCAGTCGTTCTTATGTTTTTAAAAGGAATGATGATAGACTTGTCGGTCTGAATTATGTGAAAGCATTTACCCGCTTTGGGTATGAAGACAACTTTAACTTCTCTCCATATCTTTGGGATATATACCAAGTCTAGACAACTTTTAAAAATTGTCTCAAGCATCGGCAGGATTATACCCGATGACTTCTGCAACTCGGCATGCCGTCTAGTCCCACGGATTTATATGGTTTGAAGCTGTGCAGTGCCCACTGAAGCTTGCTCTGTGTAATCGGTTTTGAGGAGTTTGTTTTCTGTGCAGATGGTTTGCTGAAAACCATGTTGCTAACAACTTGGGAACTGAGTGGGAAATGAGTGTCAAGCAATAAATTTAGCGAATCTTGGCTTGAAGTCCTCCAAGACCCATCAGTTTTCTTAAGGTAACTGGGTGTTATTGGATTTGAAGAGAGAATTATCCTCAGCCTAGATGCCTCAGATGATTCTTCTATTTTACCACCGAAGAGTCTCCAAGAATTACGTTTGGCTTTCCTTAATTCTTTTTTGTTTATGTTTAGGGATGCCTTGTACACGTCCCAATCACTAGGCCAGGTTGGCCTTATTGAAAAGTTTTCTACAACTATTTCTTAAAGGACCTAACCCTGCAATCCACCAATGTGGCTTCTTCTTGCCCCTGGATTGAATCAAGGGGCAGGAAGAAGTCATTGCTATATTTAAGGCGGAGGTTAAGTCATCAACCACGCGATCAAGTCCTTGGGGGGTTGCAGGGGGGATTAAGGTAATCTGAGGTAACTAAATTGCTTAAATGTTGACCTGTACTTGAGCCAATCAGTTTTGCGGTAGTTCCTAAAAACTGGAGGACTAATAGAATCTACGTATAGAGAGAATTGGAGATACCTGTGATCCGAGAAAGATGGTTCGCTTGACACCTTCCAATTCTTGATGCGTTGGACAATACTGTCGGGGGCAAGGGTGATGACCAATACTTCTTGCCTGTTTCTGGTGACGAAAGAAGGCTCTTTACCTATGTTGTACAAAATAAGGTTTGTACTTAAAATGAAATCAAAAAGTAGCTCACCTCTTTTGTTGATATCGGAACTGCCCCAAACAGTATGGTGAGCGTTAGCATCACATCCTATAATCAGACTTTTGACTCCGCGCATCTACGATCAGTCTTTCCAGGTTATCCCCAAAAAAAGAGTCCATATTGTCATTGGCGAGATACGCCGACACCAAGAAGTAAGAGCCGCTGGGTGTTTCTATTCTCGCTGCTGTTGTACCTCGATCGCTGTAATTAGGGAGTAAAGTTACATTTAGGTTACTTTTCACCAGTATACACGCTCTTGGCTTACCTTCGTTACGCACATACAGGGTGTAGTAGTTAGGAGTCTTGAGTCCACGTATCAAGTTGTCCACAACCCAATGTTCCTTGACCAAGACTATATCTTCATTGTCCTTTGAGAGACAGAGAAGAAGGCCGGCAGAAGCCGTAATGAAGTGGTGGAGATTAATCTAAACTAACTGCTGCATAAGCGCTACAATCAGGCAGAGAAACCTCCACCACTGTGGTATTCAAGGCTTCCAAGTCCGAGGACGATTCGGACAGTTCGTCCTCACTCAAGAGCAGTGGATGAAGTTTTTTAAAATTATCATCCGTCTCCATGTCAGACAATTTGTCATCATCATCACTATCGAGAGAAGGAAATGTGATAGATGACTCGGTTTCTTTGATAGCAGGAGTAGGGTCTGCTCCAGAATCCGGCAAGTTGTGCGGCGATCTTTGTATGCCTGCTTTGCATAGGCTAGGGTGCGCCTTGTTCCCGAAGAGTCCCTAAGGGAACTTGGGGGGGTACTAGTACCTTGAGGCTCCATGCGGCTATTGGTAGTAGTAGGACCATGAATAGCCACAGTCTTCCTACTTACCAGCACTTTAGGAGCCTTAGCGGTAGACAGCTTAAGCGCCGTACTACCGTCCAGTTTAAAAGGAGAACCGGTCTTCATTTTGTTTTGTTTTGTTAATTTTGTTCTTTTGTTGTTATTCATTTTGCTTATGTTCCCACGAGTAGCTAATTCGGAGGTCGCCAGGTATCCGAATACTTCGTTCGCGACTGAGCTATTTTGGGATGGGCTCCCAGCCTGGTCGATCCTTGGCACGGGTCGTATGACAATTTCATCCAGCCCACCGGAGCGGAGAGGGGAAAGGAGGGATTAGGGTCGACTGCATCTTGGTTTCGAATCTCATCTAGGGAGAAAATCCCAAGAGTCGTTGACATCTACTAGACCCTTACACCACGACAAGGTGTGCAGTCACGTAAGGGTATCTGTACCTTGTTGGCTCCTCAGAAAGTCCAGACACCCAGAATACTGGAAGAGTGCCTTGCGTCGATCGCAATGTGATCGATTTGGTTGACGGTTTTTCGATCAAAGGAGAGCCATGTTCCCTTATGAATATCAAAACGTGGGAACCGCGTACTAGCTACGACAAAGTTTCGTCCCGCCGCGAAGTCAACTAGCCGGAATCCGTTGTCGGATGTGATGTCGTGCAGACTGTGTTTTCCGACCACCGTATTTTTTTTTTTTATAATTTACTCGCGCTTAAGGGGTTATGACTACCATTTTTATGCATTATACATAGCGTGAGCGTTAAGGAAGAGGGGTTAGGGGAAAACGAGGCACCGATGCACATTGGTCTTAAATGACTGTAGGTTATAATGGAGAGGAAAACAGACTCGGGGAGAACATTTCACAAAAGTGTTGTGCGGCTCATAAAAGAATCTCTATATTTCACGGTACGTCCGAAGATAGGCTTAAGGGTAAACTGATGAGCATTCGAGGCATCGCGAGTATTGCGGTTAAATCGAAGAAGGGGTGGAATGCTATTGGCTATTTCAACTGAGCATTTTCTGTGGAAATATCGATAAAATAAGGATAGGCAGGAGATATTACGAAGGTGTTCGAGCGAAGCAAAATTGCTTGTAATATTCGTGTCTCCTATGAGTCTTAACGCGCGTTTTTGAATCCTATCTAGCAAGTGCAATATGGTTTTTGGTGCACCAGACCAGATGTGAGCGTTATACTCTAGCTTAGGGCGAATGTACGCCTTATAAATTGAAGCCAAATCAGAAGGGGTGAAATATTTCTTAGACAGCTTTAGGAAACCTAAACATTTCGCTGCATTCTTGGCGATTTCGAGTACATGGTCGTTCCAACAGAGTTTGTTGTTGACACACATATCGAGCATGGAAAGTTTTCGGTTTCTACAATGCAAGTGCCATTCATGGATAATGGCTGATAAATAGGGTTTCGCTTTAATGACAGAAGACAGCATTGAGTCTTGGAAGCATTAAATTCCACTCTATTGGTTAAGCCACATTTAAATATGCCGTCAAGGTCGGAATTTAATGTGTTTAACATACGTTGTCGTTCTTCATCCACGGCCGAAGAACAGGGTCGTGAGTTTGGGAACGAATATGAAAAACTGAGGGTGCTGTCATCAGCGAAGGAATGGATTGGATTAGAAGTTGCAGACAGAAGATCATTTATAAAAATGAGAAAGAGAGTCGGAGACAAAACAGAGCCTCGGGGGACACCAGCATTTATTTGGTGAGATTCGGACTTGAAGCCGTCCAAAACAACTTGAATTGAATGGCCTGAAAGGTAGTTTCTAATCCATAGAAGAAGAGTATCATCGATTCCACATGCACGCATTTTCGACAAAAGAGCTTGATGCCAAATTCTGTCAAATGCTTTTGAAATAACAAGCGCAATAATCTTGCTTTCACCAGAGTGGTGCAGAGATTCGTTCCACTTATCGGTGAGATATGACATCAAATCACCAGTGGACCTGTTGCCACGAAAGCCATACTGTCGGTCATTGAGGAGCTTTCATGATTCAAGATATTTCATTAGCTGACGGTTTATCAGCGTTTCCATGACCTTGGAAAGAAGGGACGTTAGTGCAATGGGTCGATAGTTGGAGAGAGAAGAAGAATCGCCTTTTTTAGATACGGGCTGGACAAATGCTGTTTTCCACTTACTCGGAAAGAGACCTGAAGAGTAGGATCGGTGGAAAAGCTTACGCAGTGGTTTTGCCAGCGGAAAAGAACACCTCTTCAGAGCAATATGGGGTATACCATCTCGGCCAGCGGATTTGTGTATGTTAAGACCTTTGAGTACTCCTGCAACTGTACGAGTGCGAAAGTGGACTTGTCCTATGGAAAATTCTACCTACCTCAAGTACAGGTGAAGACAAAGCAATATCTGACAGTGTGGAGTTTGCTGCAAAGTGAGCAGCGAACAGATTAGCTCTCTCTATAAGGAGCTGACAGTTGGTACGTCGTTTTGAACGAGCGTCGATATAGATGACGAGGCCGAATTCTTAAGGTTTTTTACGAACGACCAAAAGTTTTTACTACCCTTGGGACAATGTAGTATTTTTTGCCTCAACTTTTGGTCGTGGGAGAATTAAACTCGCTTAATGAGGGCATTGCAGTCATTTCTGGCTCGTTTAAAGGTATTAAAGACGTCCTCCTCTCCTAGCTTAGCGTTAAAGTTACCATGGACAATTTTAACGTCGTGCCTAGGGCATTGCTTCTACGTTTTGTCCAAGAGCTAGTAGAGTCATCCTTCGTCGTGTCGTTCATCCTTCGTGATGGGCGTTAACGCATATTAGACTAATGTTGCCGAATTTATCCTTGATACGAATAGTCATGAGTGGCTCGTTCGCATGCCGAAAACTCAAGACTTCTTGCCTAAGTCCGCCTCCAGCAACAAATCAGCACCCAAATAGACACTGTCTTTATTGTCCGTAGCAATCGCCGTAGTAGATGTCACAGTTTTTAATCCTCCTATTTGAAACAGTTTGTTAGTGTTGAATAAAATCACTTCTGCTACTCTTATCCTCTATGGTATATTTATTTTAATATTATTTATTCCCTTCATTGCAAAGCTGTCTTAAAGTCATATGCTCATGCAAAATGCAACCTATTCTGCCCTGAGTGTCATAAATTTTTTAATCCTGCAAATTTTACGCGAATAATTTTAACATCAACACAAAAGGAATTTAAAATTCCCATAAATCTGTTGTCACAATGCGATTACAGTCAACAACATAAACAAAGCCCCTGCCCCTCTGGCAACGGACAAGTTCACGTCCTTTTTTGACCTACATTAATTTTTAATTAGCGAAATAATTACCCCGACGTACAGAAATATTTCTGCGACCCCTCTTTGAAACAATGAGGAAATAATTACACACCAGCATCGTCCTTGCGACGACATATTTTGCAGCGACCGACGACGACATTTCAGTTCAAAGTAACATACAATTCCTTTCGAAATTGAACTTCCGTAATGGAACGTGACTTTCGTCCCTTTATTTTCGCATCTATCCATCGTGGTCATCATATGCTAAATTGCTCCGCAACTATGGTGAAGTTAATGATGATGGCGATGATTTGAGACACACACAATGTACGCTATGCAATTATCTTGTCCCGAATCCTAGCCCAATACGAATTTTTTTGGAATTTAATTGCTCCTGGGTGCAACAATCATTAGATATATGCATGGCAACTACAGCAGTCACAGTCATACGAAAGCACTCAAACTAATCATTCTTTGAATTCGATATTCATCCTCATAGCATACAGGTGCAGCAGTTCTTCTAAAGATCTAAGGGAAAATGAAGCAAATTGACTTTGATTTGTCAGACAATGGGAAGGGCATGACTACGATAAATGTCGTAAAATCAAAAACAGGATACTACCAGAACAAAGGACTCCTATAACATAGTCCAGCATGTTCTTTCGCTCGCCTGCCTATGATTCATGCTGAAAGTGTACATATTGCATGCAGTTGAATCAAATTTCAAAATATACAGCACCGGAGATAGGTACGTCTATCCAAAGAAGAGCACATTCGATGCAAAAGCGCAGAGCCAGCAGCAGAACATAATGCTACGACTGGCTGGTATGTACCCCACTTATCGACGCCCCTTCATTTGCCAAATCGTTGAAGTGACTCCTCTCTTCCAGGTGGTGAGGAGGTGGGGCTGAATCAAAAATTGCCTGCGATTGCACAAGTATCAGCAAAATTCGTTGAAATGCCAGAACCTGCCGCTCTTCGACTCCTTCGTCATTTTAATCGTATTTGACGTAATGTAAACAAGGGTAAATATTGGAATTCGAAGGGGGTTCACTGCTTTTTTTTCTTTGCCCAACTTTGCATATTGTAGGATACTCTGCGAGGTCTGGAGGATCTCACAATTGAATTTACTGAATTCAGCACCCCTCCCAGGCAAGGCTTGGTGGGGCCAATTGAATACTCGTTCACTCTGTTACAAGAGCTCCTCCATGGCTTTGCTTCAATCAATTGAAAACTGTGCAGGAACAAAATCTCATTTCCGTATTTTGTGTGTTGTACAAACATGACAAAATGTTACAATGGGCTGGAGGTGTATGGGGGATGAATTTTCGTTGAAATTGCATTTTCGATTCTTGGAGATATTTTTGAATTCATAATTCAATGATGAATTGGACACAATCCGATCTGAGAGAACATTTCAATTCGAGATACATATTTTGTGAGATTCACTATGGTCGTTTATGTGTGTGCATGTGTTTGGAGGTAAATTGGAAAGTTGTAAGCCGATGGGATGATGGCTTCATCGTTGATTTATTACGTGGGGGGAATAACTGGCAAGTCAAAGTCATAGGCAGAGCAATCGGATGAATAGATGTGCCAATTAAGATTAAAGTCATAATAAAAAGGAGGATGTGCAATTAATTTGGTAATTGGACAAGTAAATTGTTTGAATTTCGCAAAAGCAAATTGATTGCGAAATGTGTTTGCGGGAAGTTTATTTGTTGAGTAAATTGGCAGCAGATATTAGTGGATGTGATCTCTTGATAGGCTCTGTAGGGTATTAAGGGGGAGCTTTCTCGTCCTTGGAATAAATTATATATAATATGCCACAATCTGGAGGCATAGCAATTAGTTTGAGGCACTGTAACTCTGATTTCTTACAGATCCTATTATTCCATGCAAAATATATCTAGCTTGATCACAAAACCTTGAAATGCGTCGAGGCACTATTAATCATAGGATCGGTGCTTTGTCTTTATACAAAAAAAAAACCGAAATAAAAATAGTTTCGCAAATCTAAGCGCAGAGATTGTGCCTCTTTTTTTGCCTAAGGGGTGGTGGAAAACGCTACTGCTCACGAGAAACAGGCCCGCTCTGTTTCAAGTAGTGTGAAACTTTCTACTCACTATAAAACCACCTTTAACCCTTTTCAACTTGACACCATCCACTCCGGAACCGCTTTTGCATTACTTCAGAGTGGTGTCGTTTTCTTTCCCCTTTTTGGGGCCGGCTTTTTCATATTTGTATCTTGCTTGCGGGTTAATTCTTTCTTGCCGGCAAGGCTTACATCAGGCTTGCATAAATCTCACGAGGGTGATTATTAGGTATTCCTGTCCATTTTTTTGTTTTAAGCACTTTTTCTATAAAGGAACGTACTTGATTCCAGCTCTGTTCACTCATTGACATTTTTGTCACTATGTTTTCCGGGGTGATGACGCCGATTAGAGATTCTAGCGCCCCCCTTTCAGCTTCCCATCGGTTGCACTCGAAGAACGTGTGGTTTGCGTCATCCAGTTCTGAGTCGCCATATTGGCAAGCCGGGCTCCATGTTTTGCCCATTCTGTGGAGGTAGGCGTTCAAATAACCGTGTCCGGTAAGAAATTGGGTGACGTAATAATTTACTTCCTCGTGTTTCGGTTCCTTCATTCAGCGGTGTTGCTGATCAGCCTCGCGGTCCATCGTCATCTGCTTTTTGAGCTCCATCTCTCCTGCCATTTCTGTTTGGTAAGCTCCTCGATTGCCGCTTCTACTCCAATTTTCGCTTTTTTGCCGTAGACGCACTTCCTCTCTGCCGCAAGGAGATCAATACGGGTCACTCCCGCGACTATGAGGACGGCTGGTTCCGACACCGTTCGGTACGAACTTGCAACCCGTAGTGCCGCGCGCTTTGTACTGCGACCATTTTTTCCTGTATTTCTCTTGTCTTAGTGCGTCGGCCCATATCTCGCACCCATACAGGAGGATGGCGTCGGTGACTGCCATAAGAAGCTTTCTCTTGCTGGCTGTTGGGCCTCCAACGTTTGCCATTAATCTGCTCAGTGACATTGTGACCTTCGTAGCTCGTTCCGAAGCAGATCTTATTTGGTGCCAGAAAGTGAGCTTCGTATTTAGGGCCATCCCTAAGTACTTCACCGCCTCCTTGCTGGTTATTACCTCAGACCCGACTTGGAAGTCGACAATAGTTGGAATCCTCTTCTTTGTCAAAGGGACTATCTCCGTATTTTCTGTGGCCAAACCTAAGCCATATTCTTCCAGTGGTGGTGCACCCGCCTCATCACATGGTTGAGTTTTCTTTGCGCGCTCTCGGTGTCTCTTGCGTAATCACCGCGGCGATATCATCTGCATACCATACCAGGAAGGTGTCTTCGGGCATTTCCATACGAAGGATGCCATCGTAGGAAATGTTCCAGAGATCGGGTCCCAGGATTGATCCCTACGCTGCTCCACCAGTAATCTCCTTTATTCATGGTCCCTCTGTGGTGTTGTATAACAGCTTCTGGTCCTTGAGATAGTCCTTCATCATCCGCAAGAGATATTCGGGAATATCAAAAGTGCTTTCGAGGGCGTCCAGCATATCGCTCCATCTGGCTGAATTGAAGGCATTTCGCAAGTCCAGAGTTGCTAGCAATACGATTTTCCTTGAATAGTGGTTGCCCTGTTGAGTCAATTGGACGGTCCTTACCACTTCTTCAATTGCTCCAATCGTAGAGTGGCCCTTTCTGAATCCGTGCTGTCTTTCGGACAAATCTCCTGCTCTCTGCACGGCTGCAGTAAGCCTTGCCTTTAGCGACTTTTCTATGAGTTTTCCTGCGGTGTCCAGCATACACAGAGGCCTTCCAGCTCCTAGGAAAAACCCCTTCCCGGAGACAGCTATGTGTACATGTTCAGCAGCAACTGAGGACATGTCTGAGCAATCGTCTTGAGCACCTCTGCTGGTATTCCGTCGGGTCCAGGGGCCTTTCGGTTTTGTAGTGTTTTCGACGCGAGGATCAACTCTTCTTCACTGAACATCGGGGTTTCTGGTCGTTGGACTAGAGAGGTCTCGGGAGACCGAACACGATGCGTTGGAAACAGTGTGCTTACTATAAACTCCGTCCTTTCTTCGCCGAGGACAGGGCCAGCCATGTTCCCAATTTTCGCATTACGACTTTGAGGCCTAGCCCCAAGGGGTTGCTGTTGACATCCCGGCGGAGATCCCCCCCCCCCCCCCCTTTCCAAGATACGAGTGTCCAAAAATCACAGTGTCACTGGTGGACTGATAGATCATCGTAAATGTAGGCAAACAAAGCGGCTCTGCATAGAAGGACTAGAGCTGCAGAGAACACCAACTTCTCAGGAAAAAGAAAAAGGAGCAATGGAAGCGCTCGATCGAAGACATTGAAAGAATTTATTGCAGGGATGATGTTTGGAAGTTTTACTAAGAGGTAAAAAGAACGTACCAGAATTTCAGAGCCAGAACAGAAGCCTGCAAATACGAAAACAGTAATATAGCAGTAGAATCGCAGCCTTCTTCTTATTTTTCTTTTCTCCTTTGCCTTTGTCCTTATCTGGGGTCGGCCCTCCTTGTTCGAAGGCGCCAGGATCATCTATCCTGGGTTGTCTCTGCTTCGATGTGGTTTTTTCTCATGTCCTTCCTTACGGTACCAAGCCATGTGGCGAGTGGTCGTCCCCTTCCTCTTGTGGGCTCCGGGATCTCCATTGATTTTCGAACTATTTGGTTTTCGTCTCGGTGCATTATATGAGCATACCAGCTAAGTCTATTCTCTTGTAGTTTTTCTGTTATTGTCGTTATTTTCATGCTTCCTCTTATATACCTATGTATTTCTTATTTGGTCAAGTTGTGTTACTCCCGCTGACCATCTGAGCATGTGCATTTCAGCCATGTGTAGATTTATGTATGTGTGCTTTGTGCTACCCAACACTCGGACCCGTACATCATGGTCGGTCTCACAGCCGTCTAATACACTTTGCCTTTCCGTTTTAGTGGTATTTTCTTATCGCAAAGCACTCCGGTAAGGCTTTTCCACTTCATCCAACCAGCGTTTGTTCTAGTTACAACATCAGCGTCGATTTTACCATCAGAACTTATTGTAGAGCCTAGGTATTTGAACTGGGTGGGCATCATTAGTGGTTCTTCCCCGGTGTAAACTGTGTTTTTTGGCCCGAATACTGAGACCCCAAAGGGGAGGTACAGGTATTTCGTTTGGCGCACATTAATCCTTAGGCCATTGTTCTTCAAAGCCAGGTGCCATTCGCTTAGCTTACGTACGTTCTAGCTCCTGTGCATCATCTTCAATCAACACTATGTCATCGGCATATAGTATATTCTAGGGAATTGGTTTATGTATGGCTTATGTAAGACAGTCCATAACAATGTTGAAAAGGAGAGGGCGTAATGCTGATCCCTGATGCACGCCAAATTTGATTGTAATTTTCTCCGTGAGTCCTACTGGGCTTCTTCTTTGTGTGGTTGTCTCGAGGTACATGTCCCGTATGTGTCCAATGTACTGTTCTGGCACTTTCTTCAATCTAAGTGCGTGATATAGGAGTTTTCTTGGCACTCGGTCGAATGAAATTTCGAGATCTATGAATACCATGTGTGGGCTTCGTTTGGCACTTCGATACTTTTCAACTATTATGCGAACGCTTTATATGACGTCCATTTTTGACTTTTCAGCCATAAATCCACATTGGTTTCCATTTGGAAATAACTCTCTCCCAAAGTTTAGGCGTGTGAGATGTTAATTTGATACCGTAGAATCTCAGCTGAGAATATGGAAAGAACACTTCCGCAGACTGGCAGACTGCTAAACGGCGATGATGATCAATATTCCGCTATCAGGCAAAACAGTGGTAATGATAATAAAAGTTCTCGTCAACCCGATCAGAAAGAAGTGAAGTGATATCTATACTGATGGCCTTCCCGCCAATCTATTCAAGGGAGGAGGAGATGAGTTGGTAATAAGCATGTACCATTTCATCTGTAAAATTTGGTCAGATGAAAGCATTCCTGATGAATGGAAAACGAGATCCTCTGAACTGCGCCAACTACAGAGGTATAATTCTTCTCAACATCGCATTTAAGATCCTGTCTGCCTGTCTTTGAACGCTTAAAACCGATCGTCAACAACTTGGTAGGTTATTATCGGTGCGGTTTCAGGCCAGGAAGTCCACCATTGACGAAACACCCACACTACGAAAGATCTTGGAAAAAAACCATCAATATAAAATCAACACACACCACCTCTTAATCCATTTTAAACTTGCCTATGGTAGCGTGCGTAAAGACAAGTTATGCTGACCCACGTCTAGTTTCGGCAAACCTGTCAAGTTCACCCGTTGGAACAGGATGACAATGGAGAACTCCCGCTTTTCCATCAAACTCGGTGAGGACTCCAACCAACTGTAACTATGTTGAAACAATTGTACGAAATTTAGAAGCCAACACCGGAGATACAATCTTTTATAAGTCTGTACAGTGACTCGCTTACGTTGTCGGTGACATTGAAATAGTCGGAGGGACTCAGTGGGGAATTTGCGAGTATTGAGATCGAGGCAGCAAAGATAAGTTTAGCGGTCAATAATAGAAAAACAAAACATGAGCTGTCAACAAACAAAGACACGCATTATCGGCAACTTGATGCTACAATAGATAGATATAGCTTTGAGCTAGTAAAGGGCATTGTCTACCTAGACTCTATTTCGTAACTAGAGTAAGAGATGAGGTTCTCGAAATTACACTAGGCAATCCGAGTATTAGTAACTGCATACCAGGTTGGTTTCTGACGAGCCGTCTATGTCGGACCACAGGATCATCACTTTCAATATAGAAGGTCTCAGGAAGGAGGTTAGTCCAAACAGGAACGACGAGCCATTTCCTTTATTTTCCAAATTAAATAAGTCATACAATTTTTTTTGCGAAGCCTAAAGAGCTTATCTGCAGAAGATTGGTCTTCAAATTAGGTTTAACGAAGTGAGCAAAAATAAAAGCTTGAAAAATTGAAATCGGAAAATTTATTCCATAGCTTAGATCATTGAGAAAAAATAAATTAGCGCTTTAAAAAAAAAAATAAAAAATTACATTAAAACTAATACTCGTGAAACGAAAAAGAAAAAAAAATGCATCACATTGAAAATGATATTAAAAATACTACAATACTTTATAAAAAAAAAAACCTTTGATATTCTTTTTTCTAGTTTTTTCATTATTAATTGTTCTAAGTGATTGTGAAAATTCGTTAAGTGCTTTTGGGACGCAGTATTTAAGTTGTCTTCTGTCGTAGGTATTTGAAAACGTTGGTACTTGCAGCATACCTTGAGCACGCCTCCTTGTGTTGATCTCGTGGTCAATAGCCCTCTTGAAACGCACGTCGTCATAATACTCCAGAGCTTGAGTCATCTTGGAGATTTCTTTCACACCAAGAACTTTAAAACACTTTCTACCCGATAGATTCTGTCTCGCCGTCCCGCCGTTCAGTTTTTTGAGGATGGTATTTTGGAGTTTTTGCAACTTCTCCAGATATGTATTGGATGCATTGCCCTATGCAAGCACACCATATCTTAGTTTTGACTCAACTAGCGAGTGATAAACTTGCTTCTGGACCTGCAAAGTTGAGTAATTTTTTTTAAATAGGCCAGCGCGAACAGAGCCTTTTTAAGGTCAGAGCGAAGTTTGTCAATATGCTCATATAAAATGGCTATCGATAGTTACACCTAAGTACTTATAGGTTTCGACTCTCTCAACCAGATCGTCCTGATGACTTCTAGTACAGTTGTTATTCTTCAAGTATATCGCTTGTTGTGTGGGTTTGTGACGAGGTCCACAAATACGCATTATTTTCATATTCGACGAATTTATAACCAACCCGTTGTCGTGGCACCATTCAACTGCCTTATTGAGCTCGTATTGTATAATGTTAATTGCCGTATCGAGGCATCTATGCTCCACCACTATCGCCGTGTCGTCCGCATACGCAAATGGAATACTATTCTCGAACACCCTAAATAATTTATTTGTGTACAAGATGAAAAGTATTGGGACGCCATACTTAACGTATTTGTCGTCGCTAAATTTATCCTTCACCTTAACATGAAAGGAACTATTTCCTAGGTTGTCCTTCAGCCAATCAGCTAACAACCCCCGAATCCTAGTCTTTCCAGTGCTGATATCATCTTTGAATGGTTAAGCGTGTCGAATGCCTTACTGAAGTCTATGAAAACTACCAGGCCATGATGATTTTTATTTAGACTTTCATTATGCTTTTATTCTTCTGGAAGCCGTACTGCTTTGTATGTATAATAATATATTTATCTATAAATTTCAGAAGTCTCTTTACTACGAGTACTACCTACTCGAGGAACTTCTCAATTACTGGCAGAATTGATATTGGCCTGTAGTTTTCCACTATTCCTTTGGCTCCGCCTTTATAGATGGGACGTATAATAGCAGTCTTCGGTATTTCAGGAATCTTGGATTGGCTTAGGCTTAGGTTGACAATTCTTGTTATCAGAGGGGCAAAAATGGCAGCATGAGATTTTAAGTCTATTGCCCTAATGCCGTCAGCTCCTGGTAATTTATTAATATTCATACTTCTAAGGATGTTATATACTTCGATGTTATTTCTTTCTTCAACAAAAATAGAATTTCGCACAAAGTTGTTATTATGGTTGGACATGGATATATTGTATCACAATCGTGAACTATATGCAAGGTTTGCTCGGAAAAATGGTAAGCATACTCATTCGATAATGTCGTCAGACATTAATCAGTTGGGAAAGTTTTAACTATTAAATCATCTAGGCTAAGTTTTTTACGACCCATAATTTCATTTATTATTTTCCAAGTTTACCTGGGATCTTGGTTCGCTTGAGTGAACTGATTTTTATAAAACGCTGCCTTTTGAAAGTTAATTTCTTTATTGACTTCATTTCGGAAGCTTTTGTACTCAAGTTCATAGGACTTATTCAGCATGTTGCTTTCCCATTTTCTTTACAGCTCATCCCTTTTGCGACATTTGCCAAAGAGTTCAGGCGACATCCATGGGTTTTGTTTTCGTTTCGTACACACACTTCTTTTAACTGTGGATTTATCATAGATGTCATGCATTTTGGCAACAAATTTACGATACAATTCGTCAACATTTATTTCCAAGTAGAGTTCACTCCAATCTGCATTGTTAATCAATTCATCCACGGAAGTCTTTCGAATGAACGACCAATTATACCACACACTTCGTTCTTGATTTCTGCACTTGTACCATATAATGTGGCATAATGATCGAAAATATCGCTTTCAATGATAGCTGAGAAAATCGGGATTTCTGCTATGTTGACCAGAATGTGGTCTATTAGGGTCGTGGTACCCCTACTAAGATCTTCTCTTGTGTTTTTATTAATCACATTCATCATACCGTGGGAAACCAACATGTCCAAGTAGTATTTTACATAATTCGCAATATATCTACTATTAATATTGATATTCATATCTCCGATTATTACAATATCCTTCTTTGTGCCAAGTGCTCTTATATTGTCTCCGAGCTCTTCAATAAAGTTCGGAATACTAAAACCTGAGGGCCTGTACAATCCAACAATATTCTTAATTCTCCATTCTTCATTAATTTGTATTTGAATATTTTCGTAATTCAAGGTTTCATAATTCATTCTTTCGGATTTTATATTATTTTTTATATATATGGCAACTCCTCCACATCTGCATTCTCTTCTATTACAAAATCGCCATTAAAACCCTCAATACTATATAAACTATTCTCTTCATTCTTTATGTTTATTTTGACAGGAACAATAATGTCAATAACACATAAATAATTATTAATATTAGCGTAAAAGTTATCCCAGTTTTTACGCAATGATCTTATATTAAGGTCTAAGCAGCAAATATTAATTTCTTTTTTTTAATTCATTTAGGTTCATATCGCTAAAGCCATATATTACTCTATAATCTAAGTCACATAAGACACTATCATCACTGCTTGTGTTCTCCATAACGGATTAACAGTTTTGATTTTCTTGTGTTATGTTCTCTACTTTTCCTAGAACTGGAAAACAGCATGGAAGTTGTCAACATGCATATGAAAGCAGTTGTCCAATTAGTCGTAAGAAAAATTCGAAAGATACTCCATGGTGGAACAGAGCGCTGGTCGAATTAAGAACAGAAGTCTGGAAGGTCTTTAACAAAGCAAAGCGTGACGGAGACTGGCAAACATATACCGAGCAATTAACAAGGTACAACTTGGAAATCAAAAAAGCTAAAAGAAATAGCTTTAGAGCATTCTGTGAGAACATAACGTCAAACCCTGCAGCGGCCAGATTACATAAGGCTAAGAAGAAAGCAGGCGCGCTATCCTCACTGAAAAGAAGACCAAAGATGAAGACCAGAGGTTCCTTTTACTATTAGAAACACACTTTGCGAGTAGCTCAATCCACATCAGCACAGATGTATTGAAAAGATATAAAAGGCCTAGGAGAAAGAACTGGGCGATAGCAAGAGACGTCTGCACGAAACAAAGGGGCTAAGTTGGGCTCTAAACACCTTTCAGTCATTTAAAGCACCAGGAGCGGACGGAATATTTGCTGCCCTAAAAGGCAGGCCTTAAGGCCAAGAAATCATCATGCCACACCTTCTAGGGCTACTGAGAAGCAGCGCAGCACCTGAGCATTCGCCAAGAATCTGAAGAAGGGCAAAGGCTATGCTCATTTCTGGAAAAAAAGGACACCACTTCACCAAAATCCATTAGACCCATCAGCTTGATCTCATTTATGCTAAGGACGCTAGGAAAAGTCATAGATAATCACATAAAGAATAAAGAATCACATGACTGCGCTAGAAACAATACTTCTCCGCCACAAGCAACATGCCTACGGAGCAGGAAAATCCACCGAAAACGTGCTCTACTAGCTGACAAGTTGGGTTCAGGATGCACTGGAGAACAAGGAAAAGGCAGTTTGCGTGTTTCTAGACATCGAAGGAGCCTTAGAAAATACCTACCATGAAGCAGTTATGAGGGGTCTCAAAATAAAAGAAGTAAATCATACCACACGTTACTGGATGTGTGAAATGCTGAGAACTAGGACTGCTGGGACAGATTTGGAACAAAAAACCAGAGTGAACCCTAAAAAAGCCCCTATGATGCTGTGCAGGAACATTTCAGGAAAAACATGGGGATGCAGCCCAGCCACACCGAGGTGGATGTACATGATGATAGTAAGATCCATCATCGCATTCGGTGCAGTAGCATAGATTAATAGAATAAAACTAACCACGACGAGGACAATTCCTGTGCAAAATGCCTGCAAATGTAAAACAGGAACCATGCGAACCTGTCCCACAGCAACACTAGAGGTAATCGTAGGTACACCTTCGCTACACATAGTGCTAGAGCGAATCTCCAAGGAGACCATATTGAGAATTTGCAAAGAGGGTATCGGAAAATGAACATGCATTGCAAACAAAGAGCGATTAACTCTACCCAGATCAGTGCCGCTTGTGGACTAGCCCAGAGACGATATGGTCACGAAATACTGCTTTGAAAGGAAATTTGACTCAAAGCTGAGCAAAAAAAGAAACTGGAGTCGTGAGTTCGATAAGTATCAATTCGAACAACACACAATTTAATAACAAAGCACAGATGGATCGAAGACATCTATTGGCACTGGGACAGGAGTGTTCCGGCCCAGGACTAGATATTCGGAATCACTGGGAATATTCTCCAGTATATTTTAAGCAGAAGTTCATGCGATCGAAAGATACGCACAATTCCACCTAGACAGGAAATATCGCGGACAGGACATTGTAATACTATCAGACAGCTAAGCTGTTATCAAAGGATTGACCTCGCACGAGATCAGATCCAAACTGGGAATGCTTCACCAGAATCAACGGACTGGGAGAGGCAAATAAAGAAACTCTCTACTGAGCACCCATATGTAGGAGTAGAGGAGATCAAAGGAGCTGATGAACTAGCAAGAAACGGATCAGACACGCCGTTTCTTGGATCGGATCTTTTTTATGAGATATGACCCCACAAAATACGGGAAGACTTAAGGACAGAGGAAGGGAACAGATGGGTCGAACATTGAAATGATAATCCCCCAGGCAAAATAACTTCTAGGGAAATACAACCAGAAAAGGAGTAGAACCTGTCTGAGAGTTAGAAGGAATCGACTTCAGATCTTAGCGGGCATACTAACGGGACACTGCAGACTCAAGGACCACCTGAGGAAATTGGGAAAAGAGGGAGATGGATACTGCAGACTCTACAGAGACTTCGCAGAAACACCAGCACCTTCTTATGGAATACGAAGCAATGATCCATTAGAGAAGAAATCACCTCGGTGCTTATTTCCTACCAGAAACTTGTCTATTTTCGCTGGGTCTACTCAAGATACTCCGGTTCATAGTAGCAGCTGGACTGAAGGAAGTGCTCTAGAGCAATTATATCTTCGAATAGAGCCTTAGTTTGGGGGGCACAATAGATCTGTTAAATGTAGCAGTGCACTTGCATCTCATTACATCTGCATATTTATCTATCTAGACTCTGTGGTGAGTTCCGCAAATGACACCATTCTTGAGATCAATCGAAGTATTACTCTTGCCAATTGTTGTTTTTATAGGTTAAGAAGACCCATATTCACGTGCATGTGCCCACGAAATTGAGCTATCAAGCTTATTCCTCTGTAACAGCTTTTATTACGGACGCCTAATCAAACCGCAATGCGCAATTGTGCTCTCCGCAAACCAAGTCAACTCTGAGAATAACATTTTCATTAACAAACTAAATCGCACATAATCTGAGTTAAGCATTATTTCAATAGATTCGGATCCGACAATGGTCATGTAATCCATTCTGTAAAGGTCAATTCCCAGGGTTCGAATGTGTTCCTGTTACAACATGTGTTGCCTTACATAAGCCTATATACACGATAATTGATGCTATCAAGATTATAGATAAATAGTAACGACAATCGAAATTCGATACCCCTAGAGCAGTGTATAGTTTTTGAATGTTAAGTGCTTTTGTTCCAAGGGTCATCAACATGTTAATTTGCTTGTTGATGGCCATCAGATAATACATTGTTGAAATGTTTATTCACCCTAATTTTCTCACTCTAAATCCAAAGCTATAGGATTACGTCCCCAAAGCACAATTTCTGCACTGCAATTATTTCCTTGCCGTAGCAATTACGAAATCATTGTTGGATGCAGCAAGTAATTATTTCGGATTACACTTCGTTCCAAATAGAGCCCAAATCCTTCCCAAAAACCTCATGTACAACCCTAAACAGATCAAACATTGCATAATCAATTTTGAAAATGTCCTTTCCCAGTCAATTGGGTTCCAGTAGCCAATATTAGTGAATGAGGCATTAATAATCAAAAGTGTATGAAATTTCCCAAAGCGAATGTGCGTTCAGATACAAAGTAAATACAAATCAAATAAAATACCCGACCGAGTAGAAAATTACACTCGAATGCAGTGGTCGGAACGGTTGTCATCTCACACGGTTTAACGAGTTACTATTACATTGGACTAATTGCCATTTAATTAATTTCAGAGTTCGGTAACGAGTTACCCTTTGACTGGACACGACCAGTCATTGCCGCCACTATCATCTAGGCTCATCTCTAATTAATGGGGGGCGATAACCTAAGTGCGGGGTTCGTGTGTAAAATACTTCCGGCTATAAAGTATAATTGGTTTCACGAATGCGGAACAAGTGGCTTGCATTTGCATGTTCACAAATCCGATGTTTATTACAAAAATGACGTTAATGCTTATTGCAGTGCACAGATATTATGCAATTTATCTATAATTTAGTTTGGCTTCGTGGGTATTTTTGTTTGGTTCAATCCAGTTTGAATTGTGGGCGAGGATGAGAGGATAATATATTTTGTTACGTATACGCCCGAGTGAAGTAATAAAACTCCACCAATCTTTTTTTCCAGGGGCAGAAGGTGTTTCTAACGTACAAGTTCAATTTTTAAACTAAATGTTCTCATCGCGTACGGTTTTTGAGATATAACATGTTTAGATGCGAGTTTTTGGCACGAAAGCCAATTTGCCAATGGCAATTTTCAAACAGATACTTAAGAGTATGTACCATGTTTGAATTCGTATCTAACCGAACTTTAATGAAAGTTTCACATAAGGCTTCGGCAAAATGTAATTTCAGTGGTTTACAGAAGTCGCACCCTCAATGTCTGCTCAGGCGGGAGTGGGAATACTCACAAGTCCCAGGTTGACAGAAAGACTATTGGAGCGGAGAGAGTTGCGATCTTAAAGATCAAGCTTGAAAGATCTACTCTGGCATTGGTGCAGGTGTATGCACCGAACCTTCCGTCAGAGTATGCAGCTTTCTAAGATGAAGTTGATGCTGCCCGCGAAAAGGTTGCGGATATGGATTCTTTTGTTCTCATGGGTGACTTCAATGCTCACGTGAGTATAGATGTTATGACATGAGGGAATGTGATTGGAAGGAACGGTGATCCTGATCAAAACGCAAACGGAGAGAAGTTGTTGGATTTTTGCTGTGAAAATGCCTTATGCATCACGAACACCATCTTTCCACGCAAACACATTCACAAATACAGATGGTACCATCAGAGTCTTCAGCAGAAGACGCTGATAGATTTCTTTGTGGTACTATCGTGTCTGAAGAGAAAGATTTGTCATGCTCACGTATTGAAAGGCACCGAACTGTCAACTGATCACCACTTAGTGCTGTTTAATCGTATCTTAGCAAGAGAGTGCGTCCCCTACCAAAACGCAAACCAAGGAAGGTCACACGCATACGATGGGAGAGGCTACAGAATAATGAGATACGGGAGACATTGGCGCGGGGAATAAGGGAAGGGGCTTGGTGTGGCGGCTGGTGGTGAGAAAAGAGCTGCTTGGTTTAAAACGCCCGGGTTCAGGCAGCCATCAGAGAGAAGAAAAGAGCCTTTAAGGTGTGGATTCACTTGGAGAACTTCGATTCTCGAGATCGGTACACTGAGGCGCGAAGAACTTACAAATTAGCTGTGAAAACAGCGAAAGAAGAGTCTTGGAATGAGTTTAACGAAAAATTGGAATGTGAGCACAGATCTGCAAATAGGATGTTCTAGCAGACTCAGAGGAAGAAAGTTGAATATCTTTGAAAGAGTCAAATCCGAAGACGATACACTTCTTTCGAATGAGGAGGATATCTTACGTAGGTGGAGCAAACACTTTTCAGAATTTCTCAATCCCGAACAGGGCACCGAAGATGATAGACCTATGGTCGAGAGTAGGGCGGAAAGTAGTCCTACGGTAGAGGATGTAACTTTGACGATCAAATCGCTAAAAGTTACCAAATCTGCCGGTGTGGATAAAATCCGACCAGAAATGCTCAAGGCTTTAGGGATTGTCAGGAATTGACGGTAAGACTTCTAAATACCAAAAATGGTATATGGTATCAAGCCATATGGACTGACACTAAATACCTAGTAATGCAAGTATTCTCTACCTATTATAAGAATATATCACAATTAAAAATTTAAATTTCTAAAAACATTTGCATTATATGCTATTTGTCTGGCAAATTACATAGACTCATCGTTTGAATGCTTGACAATTGCAGCATGTCAATTGTCAGTCCATACTCGTATGAATGGGTTAAATGATATCAAAAATCATATTTAGAAAAAACCTCATAGCTATTGATTTTGATACTACAGCGGGCGCTAAATAGGGCTATAACTTTAGCCCATTAGCATTTGCGATCTATATAGATGGCATAACAAAGGTATCCAAATCGGTGGAGTTTGCATTAATGTACTGTTGTATGCCGGTGATTTAGTTCTGCTGTTTGATTCGCCAGAAAGCCTGCAGAGAATGATGAACAGGCTGCAAAAGTACTATGCAAATGTATCGAAATCGAAGGCAATAATATTCAGAGGAGGGGGAGAAAGATATATGAGAGGCGAAATCTGGATGTTTAATAGACAGGAAGTAAAGATTTTGAAAACGTACAAGTATTTAGGTATTAATATCACCAGCAACATGAACATGGATCATCATCTAAAGGAGATGTTATTAGCAGCGAAGACAGACATGAGCGCAGCACGAGAAAATTGCCTAGAAAACAAATATATATCCCTGAGAGTAAAATATCTAATATTTCAAGCAGTAGCAAAATCAATCTTGCTATATGGTGTGCAATAGTGGGACTACAAATCGTACGAAACTGTCGAAAAGCTTCTTCGATATTACCTTAAACGGATTTTCAGACTACCTCAATGCACACCAAACAATATGTTGATTGTTGAAACTGGACTCCCACCGCTAGATACCCGTAAACTTTACTTCGCCTCCATTTTGAAATCGTTAGCCACGGGCGAAGAGAGACTAACAAAGCGCATTACGATACATGTAATAGAGGCGAAGATACTCTGGTTTGATGAATGGCAGAAGTTGGCTGAATCCTGTGGACATACCTTCACTTTAAACCTAAATAATGTATTAAGCTGGAAGGGAGAGCTATACAATTCGCTTAAGATTCTGGCCGATAAATGAAAACAGCATCGAACAAGTTGAAAACTCTATACATAGGGAAATCTATGCTAGACTTAATCACCGACTCGGCGACAAAAATTATTTTAATGATGAATATACAGCGGAAATGATATCAACAATTTTTAAAGTAAGAGGGGAAGTTATGCTATTGAATTACATACCTCATCGAGAAGACTTGCCAGCGTACTGCACACTTCCAGAAGAGGGAGAACGTATATCATTTCCTAGGAACATGTCTCATACTTGGCGAGTTCAGGCAACAGTATTTCGGTAAGCGGATTTTATAAGAAGGTGAGGAAGTATTTCGGTAAGCGGATTTTATAAGAAGGTGAGGTTTTTAAATGGTACAGATTAGGTTCAACTTTACAAATATTGCGAGAAGGCATCAAAGTACAGGACAGCTATTATTGAAGAAGCTTTTTAATTGTCAATCTTAAGCAGACAACTATTCAAGCCATGCTTTTCATAGGTTTAAGAAAATCGCATTTTGCTTTTATACAATATATGAATTACAATTACCCTTACTGAAATTAGAGCCCTTGTTGTTGATCCGCAAGTTAAATTCTTCTGAAGTACATACGCTACATTGTCATACTCATAGTGGCTCTGTGAATAATCATCTCTTCTTTCACACCTTCTAAAGCCCTTCTATTAACCAAATATTTAATAAATGTTTTAAAATGAATTGGCATTCTTTTTTTTTACATACATAAGTACATGAGTTTTAAATAATTTTTTGTGGCACGAAATCCGAACAACGCGTGCCATCTTTTAACATGAATTTGCTAATTACCAGACTCTCATTTTTTCCACAGATGTACATATACGTATGTGTATGTAGACATGTGCTTAAATATTTATGATATCATGTGCTCATCTTTATTCATTTTTAAGAGGATTGCGGACATAATGCTTTGCTCATTTCTATTCACTTACGCCAGCAACATCTCAGACATGATAATAATCTATATTTTGACTGTTTTCAGCACGAGGAACAATTTAGCAAATCAAAAAAAGTTAATTAATCAGAGTCATCATTAGAAGGGAAATGTACACCCATTAAATGAACTGGTACGAAATGAATTCAAAAACGATAAGAGAAGAACGAAAGCATTCCTGTGGGATTTGAGTTGATGCCATTCAGATACTCCGATCAAAAGAGAGTAGATTAACATTCTGTAAGATGATGCTGTCTTCAACCTGAAATTGGTACAAATAGCACACAAGAGTTGAAGCAAAGACAACAGAGGCTTACTACCTGCAAAAAATAGCAGAAAAGTACCTGACTAATGGAAAGTTAAGGTATGAAACTGACGAGGGCTGAGAATATTACAACCTAACTGCGGCAGTTTCATAAGGTTCCGTACGCGGTCCCCTTCTGTGGAACATCATGTATGAGAGAGCGAGCAGCTCTAGTCATTCCATGCAGCGCCGCTTTGTACGCCTCTTGTTTTGCTGCATGTGCTTACCGGCATTCCTCATCAAACCAGCGGTTTCGTTGTGGTGGCCAAGAGAAACCCAGTACATCAGAGGCGGCATCTCAGATAGCTTGTCAGCAACGCTGCCACTGGTTTTCCGCATTTGCTAATGGCGGCATAGGACTAAGATTAAGATTAGAAGAAACACGATCGGCAAAGATTCTGGCGGTCTCCCTCAATTGTAACCGCCCGACGTCAAATTTTCTCACAGTATTTCGTTGATTTTGCTCCAATCTGGATATGCGCATCCGTACCTTGGCTACAACTAGGTAGTGATCCGAGTCCATGTTGGCTCCTCGGAAATTCCGGACACTAAGAATACTGGAAGAGTGCCTTGCGTCGATCGATTTGGTTGACAGTTTTTCGATTAAAGGAAAGCCATGTTCCAATATCGAGACGTGGGAACCGCGTACTAGCTACGACAAAGTTTCGTCCCGCCGCAAAGTCGATTAGCCTGAGTCCGTTGTCAGACGTGATATCGTGCAGGCTGTGCTTTCCGACCACGCTACTAAAGACGTCCTCTTTTCCCAACTTTGCATTAAATCACCTAGGACAATTTGAACGTCGTGGCTAGGGCATTGCTCATACGTTTTGTCCAAGAGCTGGTAGATGTCATCCTTGGTCGCGTGGTCCATCTTCTAGTGAGGGTCGTGAGCGCATATTAGACTAATGTTGGCAAATTTAGCCTTGATACGGATAGTCATGAGACGTTCGTTTACATGCCTGAAACTCAAGGCTTGTTGCCTAAGTCTGCCTACAATGACAAATCTGCACGCAGATGTCGCAGTGTCTAATCCTTCTGTTGCCCGGCCCATTCCATTGCACTTCTTGGATGGCGGTAATGTCTGCTTTGAAACACTCTAGGGCCTCCGTAAGTTGTTCGGGTGCACGTGGTTTGTAGAGAGACCTAACATTCCACATTCAGACACGAAGATCGTTGACCTTTTTACGTTTGCTTTGGTCGTCAACAGTAAAATCATCCATCCCCAAGGCTGTTGGTTGCTCCGTAGCCAAAGATTTTTTACGTGGTAGGGAAGTTAACTCGACATCACAACCCCCAACCTGGAGGACCAAATCCTTTTTTTGCAACCCCTATAACCCACTTTGGGGATATGAGCGCTGCCATTGGCCCATTTAGAGTTCATCCGCCACCATCTCTTTTTCAGTACCCTGACGCAGTATTGAAAAGCCTTACTACCCTCAGCTCCAAATATGTTGAAGTAGCTCAAGTAAGGTATCCGCTGGCCTGTAAACGTCACCATTGATTCCATCGGGAAAATTCATTCGCCGCACGTCCTCCTTCTGAGGAGCTCTTGCTAGACTTCTAAGACGCATATTTCAGCCAATCAGGTCAACAAGAGATGCTTCGTCCGGTTAAACATATCCGTGCTAAAGTTCACCCAGATGTGCTTACGCAGGTCTGAGTGTTTAGCTAAACATATGGTATATCGTCAGACTCAGCACACGCTCATCGTTAGTTCTCTAACAGATAGCTATCCAGCGGGCACCACGAGGATGTGCTGATGCGATTTTGCCACGCCAAGATGAAAAAGGGCCTCACAATTTAATCTGATCTTTTTTGCCAAAATAGTGGTCCACTTCGTACTGCTATAACAACCAACTGTCAATGTTCAAAGTTGCAAATCCTTTATGCGTTGTAGATAGCTCATTGAAATGTCCGATTCCGTAGAATGATGCAGAATTGGCGTTCTCTGGTTTTTGCCACTACCACCGAGCAAAAGGAAGAAGAATGAGATTAATCCCAGAAATATTGCTAGTGTCCTGGATAATGTGCACTACTCCACTCTATCCCTACACGTTTTACTTTGCGAAACCTAGAGGGAGTAACATTGGTAAACTTATTTCGGTTTTATCCTGCAATGTTAAACACATTTCTGTGGCAATCGAATATTAATTAAAACCAACCAACCAACCCATATGCGTGTTTCTCGCCCGGATGGAAAATTAATTTCCCATTTCTCGTTTCCTGTTCCATTTTTCCATATTTCTCAACTCATTCATTTTTAAACTTCCTTTGCCACTGTAAATTTGCATAACAGTGCAGCAATATAAAACTCAACAAAATTGTAAACATTATGCACACACGGTGTTCTACAGTCAAAGTGCAAAATTAGTTTTCCACAGGATATCCGCGTGTTTACTATCAAAACAAAGGACTCGCCTACAACGTGTTCTTAACATTGTTTGTACAAATATATGTATATGATATTAATTAGCACAAAAATAATAAATACGTTTTTTTTTTCCACAAAAAATGTACCGGAAAGTTGCATTTATGGCAAAAAAAAACACGAAGTTACGAGGATTAAAAAGGACTCCAAGGACAATAAAATTCACGCAAGCACCCATAAAATTCAGGCCGTTTATATAAATCGTATCGTTGCGGCATGTGGGGTAAATATGTGCCATGGTGTTGTGCGCCTGGTGGCTTTTGGTACACACGCTCCCCGGAAAAAATACGCCTTGGAAGCAAATAAAAAATATTCATTTAACCTTTAGCGGTGAAAATTACCTTTATTTTAAAATTTTAAGGAAATGCATTACGTTTTATCACCATGTCCGTGGGTGGGTGGTTGGGTCCTGGCAGAACTGTTTTACGCTTCAATAAGGTTGCATGTGACGTTAATTAAGGTGGAAAGGAAAAACGAAAAGACACATTCATATATGTAAATAGTTGCTGCAGGACATGAGTGCATCAGCTAAGGATTCAGGTAGAGAGACTGTTAAAATGGGAAGTGCTTGTCACAGTCCGGGGCAACATACTGTATGCGTGGGAGATAAGACTTGACAAAGTATGTGTGTGCATTCGTAATTGAGTTGCCAAAGAGTTGGGCGGCCGGCGTAGTGCACGGTAAAAGTCAGTTTGGCATACATGAATTACCATAAAGCATAAATGTATATTTATAGGTGACAGATGCAGGCCTCAAGGATCCTCAGGTACATGTGTACATACGTGAGCGTCGGCAAAATAATGGTAGGCATTCTGGCGATTAATATGAAATATGAATGGAAACATGTCAATGAGTCGGATGAAATTTGCATATCCAAGTTCTGAATGTGGTCGATAATAAGATATTTTTGCTCTGCAAAAGTAAAGAATATGTTCATTCGAATACAGCCGTCAGACTTTTGCTGCAATTTACTGCATCGAGAGGAGTCTGTAATGAGTAAGCAGTAATCAGCATGTAATTCCTCAATTTACAAAGCATAATTCCAATTTGAACTATAAGCTATTCAGAGAAAG
Organism: Brachypalpus laphriformis; assembly: GCA_945910035.1. Lineage (NCBI taxonomy): Eukaryota > Metazoa > Arthropoda > Insecta > Diptera > Syrphidae > Brachypalpus > Brachypalpus laphriformis. Next base: position 163,291,485 of record OX246755.1, on the reverse strand, counting down.
CCAAACAAATACGCACTGGCTGCACTTAATTTTCGGCTCTTAACGAAATCGGTACCATCCTTATAGGTCCGGGTCTCAAACATGAACCAGAGGAAATGGATCCAACAGGATCTTCTATTACCAGCGCAAACTGAAGCGTCAACCATACTGCAAATAATTCTTTTACTTTATTAGTTACTGCATGGAATGCTCAGTTCCCTTTTGGCCCGCTGCTTCTATAGCATCCGTAGGTCGAAAAGCGTCCAAAAACTCAGGTGGCAAACACCCTAAGAAAACAACTGATCTCTGGCTTGGAGAGTCAATGCAACAAATCTCGACAATAATGAATATGATATGACCGCTCACTGAATATGCCTCTTGTGAGGTACTGGACTGTTACCGCGATTTACCTCTTACATTGTAGGATTATGTACTAATACTTACTTACTTACTTACTTACTTAGGTGGCGCTACAGTTCGGGGTAAACCTGGGCCTCAACCAACCCCACGTTGGTCGAGGTCCCCTTGAACTTGTGCGCGCCATCTACGGCGAGGAGGTCATCTACGGCGTCGTCCCTCCGGGTTAGATTCGAAGACTCTACGGGCCGAAACGTTGGTGTCTATCCGTTCTACATGTCGTCCTAGCCATCTCAGACGTCCAAAACGCAGTTTTTTGACTAGGTCAATGTTGCTGTATAGCTCGTATAGTTCGTGATTGAATATTCTCCACCATAACCCGTCAACGCAAACGAAACCGAATATCTTACGAAGGATTTTTCTCTCAAAGCGACCAAAGATATCTTTATCCTCTTTTAATAAAGTCCATGTTTCAGCGCCGTAAAGCAGGACTGGGATGATCAAGGTCTTATAGAGTCTCCTTAGTTGTTCGAGATAGGGCTCTATGGTTGAATTGCCTTATAAGCCCAAAAAAACAGCGATTGGCAAGAGTTATTCTCCGCTTGATTTCTGCGATGATCTTGTTTTCAGAGTTTATAGCAGAGCAAAGGTAGATAAAGTCCCTTACTACCTCGAAGTTATAGCTGCCTACTGTGACGTTCTATCCAATTCATCGGTGCTGGCTGTCCCTTCTTGTTGACAGCATATACTTGGTTTTGCCCTCGTTTATTGTTAAACCTATTTTGGCTGCTTCCGCCTCAATGCTTGCAAACGCACCGGTGATAGCCCACTGACTTCTTCCAATAATGTCAATATCGTCGCTTATGCAAGCAGTTGTACAGACTTCTAATAGATTGTGCCTCCGGTGTTGGCTTGTGAATTCCGCACAATCCGTTCAAGTACAATATTAAAGAAATCACATGACAGCGCGTCATCTTACCTAAAACTTTTTTTTGACATCGAATGTCTCGATGAGGTTATTACTGACCTTGATGGACCAGCGAGCGTTCTCCATCGTCATCCTGCACAGGCGAACAAGTTTGGCAGGCATATCAAAACTAGACATGGCTCTATAAAGTTCTTCTCTATAGATGCTGTCACGGCCTTGAAATCGATAAAGGGATGGTGAATATCGATTTGGACTTCTTGGCTTTTCTTCATGATCTGCCGAAGTATGAGTCCAATCAGGCTGTTGATAAAAGGTTTCAGGCGTTCACACAATATCGCAGAAAAGATCTTCTATGCGATGTTGAGGAGACTGATGCCTCTATAATTGGCGCAGCTGAGGGGGTCTCCTTTCTTGTGGATCGGGCAAATGATGCATACACTCGTCTGACCAAATCTTAGAGTTGAGTTGGTGTATGCACTCTACCAATTGATCACCAGCTGCCTCAAAAAGTTCGGCCGGTAAGCCGTCAGGTCCAGCAGCCCTGTTGGATTTCATCTTGAATATTGCTATCCTTACTTCGTTTTGGATAAGTGGACGGAAATTTTGGCCATCATCATCTATGTTGTATGGGTCATTCTGCCTGACAGCGGGATGTTGGTCTTCGTCGCCATTATACAGTCTGCAGAAGTAGTTTTTCCATATTCTCAGCACCGACTGTGATTTTACTGCGCAGTTTCCATATTCATCTCTACAGGTTTCTGTACGGGCATTGCTTCTCCGACACATTTTTTTTGCATTTTGGTAAAACTTCCGTACATTGTTCATGGAGTATAAACTCTCGATATTCTCGAACGCGCGCTTCTCATGGTCTTTCTTCTACTTTTGGAGAAGCCGATGTTTTTCTCGTCTCTTTTGCTCGTAGAGCTCACGAGCAGCTCTCGTCTTCCATTGCAGCGCCGTTTTGTATGCCTCTTGTTTTGCTGCATGCACTCGTCGGCATTCTTCGTCAAACCAGGGGTTTCGCGGTGGTGAGCGGGCGAGACCCAGCACATCGGTGGCGGCATTTATGATGGCATGTTGGCAGTGTTAGTCCTGGTCTTCGACACTTGATGCTGGCGGTATAGAGGTGTTTGAGAGATTTCGGGATACGCGTTCAGTGAAGGGTCTGGCGATCTCTTGTGATTGTAGCTTTTCGACGTTAAATTTTTTCACAGTGATTCTTCTTTGTTGGTCAGTTTGGGATATACGCATTCGTACTTTGCCAACAACAAGGTAATGATCCGAGTCCGGACATCCAGAATACTGGAGGCATGTCTTGCGTCGATCGTAATATGATCAACTTGGTTGATCGTGACATGACCATTGGACCGCCATGTCTGCTTATGAATATCGAGATGAGGAAACCATGTGCTTACTATGGTAATATTTCGCTCCACAGCGAAATCAATTAACCTTAGTCCGTTATCAGACGTGGTGTCGTGTAGGCTATGCTTACCGACTGCCCTACCAAAGACGTCCTCCTTTCCTATTTTGGCGTTAAATTCGGCCAATACGATTTTAACGTCGTATTTAGGGCATTGCTCGTATGTTTCATCGAGGAGCTCGTAGAAACACTCTTTGGTGGCAGTTTCCTTTTCTTCTGTGGGGGCATGAACACATATTAGGCTTATGTAAGCGAATTTAGCCTTGATCTGGATAATCATAATACGCTCGCTAACGTGTCGGAAGCTTAAGACTTCTTGCCTAAGTCTGCCGCGTATTACAAATCCGCAGCCGAATAAGCGTTGCCTGTTGCCTCTGTAGCAATCACCGTAGTAGATGTCACAGTTTTTCATTCTCTTTTTGCCCGGCCCATCCCACCGCACTTCCTGGATGGCGGTAATATCTGGTTTATAGCAGTCTAGGGCCTCTGCTAATTGTTCAGCTGCATGTGGTCTGTAAAGAAACAGAACATTCCACGTACAGATCCGAAGGTCGTCATCATTTGAGTCATCCTTATCCGAGGCTTTTGCTTGTTTCGGAACCATCAGTTTTTTACGTGGTAGGGAAGTTACCCCGACGGCACAACCCCCAACCTGGAAGTTGGAAGGTTCTAACTCTCTAGTTTGTTTTCAGTTTGTCCGCTATTAAACTATCTTCCACACAAATTTGAGCGATGAATGGCTGCAGGAAATTAAAATTTTTTGATTCAGTGAATGGTATAACTCTCGCCTATTTGTAGTCGCCCGCCGTTGATGTTTAGTGAGAATTTGACTTGATTAAGCAATTGCGTTGTTATTGATATAACAGACTACTGCGTGTGAAGTTCAACGTATGAATTTCAAAGAACACTGACCTATTTTCAGGATCCCTCGTCTGACAAAATTTCAAGAACAAACGCTGGTGTACACCAGTGCAAGGGTCTTATGGGTAGCCATAGCGACCAATCAAAACCTGTGTATTTAAATCTGTTAATTGGTTGACGCTAATGGATGTGGTTGATTGATTCGGGGTCGCTATAACGTTCGCTATTACAATGATTTTTGCGCCGATGTGCGCCAGCCTTGTCATAAGAAAGCTTTTCTATTTGGAAATTTTATCTTTCTTTTAGGCGCCTGCTTGGGATGTGATCTTAGTGTCTCCTCCGCTATATGCGGTCACGGCCATTTGCGATCACGATCTCTAACGTCTAGTTCTTCTTCTCGAAGATACTTCATCTTTCAGCTAGCTCTGTCTTTCACATCTGTAACTCGGTCTCCCAAAAGTTCCATTCATGTAAACTGCATTCAAATAAAAATGCTGATCTTGGCCACTATCACGGGGGTTGTCTCGTTGCTTAGGCCGAGTCAGGTTAATGCCGCTGCATATCACAACACTACTTCAGGAACGATGGTTGAAATTGAAGAGAGTGACAGAAGACACGGTTGTAAAATTAGCTCACCTGCTTACGTTATAGCATTTGGAGCGGTAAACGCAACTAATGTATCTCCTTTTAACCGGCCGCCGACACTGCCATTCAATAATTGCATCACTTAATGCAAAGTAAACATCCCAAAAAACACAAGTACCGCCACCGTCATTACCATTTCTTTGGTTGGGACATTTCATCTCCTCCTTCATCCACTGGCCATCCATCTCACAACAAAGAATCCCCTGGAAAGGTATGTCATCTGCCAACCGTCTTCGGAATGTCGGTCACGCGACTTCTTTGAAAGAGAAGAAAGTACAGTGTAAGTGCCCAGTATTTCATTACAAGCTAATCTCCATCAACTAGCCTCTCGAATGACACAATGAGGGCAACGAATCCACCAAAGATGCTATCGCCATGGCAAGACGAATACACGACGATATTCTAAATTTAAGAATTTAATTTTACTGATGGTCGGCATCATCATCCCAGTCCTGCTGCGGCACAGAGGCATGGGTTTTGACAATGATAAGGATGCCCTTGGTTATTTTGAGAGAAAAGTTCTTCGAGCGATCTTTGGTCCCGTCTGCATAGACGGTGAGTGGAGGAGGAGGTACATTGCCGAACTATACGGCCTATATAAGGACATCGACTCAGCCAGAAAACTTCACATACAGCGACTGAAATGGCTGGGCCATTCAGAGCGGATGGAGTCCAACGTTCCCGCCAATAAAGTTTTCGAATCCATCCCGGAAGTTTGTTGGTTGAGGCCCAGGTCCACCCCGGACTGTAGCACCATGGAAGCACGGTGGAAGTTTGCAGTAGAAGTTTCAAAAATTTAAATTAACAAAAAAAAATTAAACTTTTAAAAACTCTTTCGTGAACCACAAAATTAATTTGTTTTGGGGGTATATGAAATAAGACGATTAGGAGCTGAAGAGTAGCAGTATCCAACACGTAACACTTACTTACTTACTTACTTAGCTGGTGCTACAGTTCCGGGTGAACCTGGGCCTCAACCAAAAAACCTCTCAATTAAGCTCGGTCTTAAGCTAATTGCATCCAGTTCCGCACTCCCCCTGAACTTGTGTGCGCCACTTCCGGCGAGGAGGCTCTCTACTATGTCGTCCCTCCAGGTTAGACTCGCAGACTCTGCAGGCCGAAGCATTGGTGTCCACTCGCTCTATATGCCTCCTTTCTTGTGGATCGGGCAAACGGTGCTGAGATTCCATTCATCAGACAAGCACTAGTCTGACCAAATCTTAGAGATGAGTTGGTGTATGCTCCCTACCAGTTGATCACCAGCTGCCTTAAAAAGTTCGGCTGGAAGCCATCAGGTTCAGCAGCCTTGTTGGATTTCTGAGGTATTCTATTCCGGAAGACCATCCGGAAGTCCGTGAGAATAAGGAGTCCGACCGCTGCTAACAATAACAGTACGCCTAATGTCCTAATTTCTTGGCAGCCTCATAGTGATGGAATTATGACGGCCAAATTCCAGACTAGAGTACGACACGTTACCATTATATAATACAATGTAATGCCCCAACAGATGGCTCGTCTGAGGGCGAAAAAGAGAGCTTCGACAATATTTAAACAAATGGAGACATTATGATGTTGATGAATGCCAAGTTAGACAACGGCAGAGAAGGGCTCAAACATGTAGTCGGGAAGCATGAACTAGAGTGACAACGGCGAAAGGTTTATGGATATCTGTTACGCAAATCACTTTTTGATAGTTGACACCATGTTGGACCACAAGAACTGCCACAAAGTCAGCTGGGTTTCCCACGACAGGTAAGCAACCTCCAATCAAATTGACCATTTTGCCATTAGCCGCCACTTTAGGAGTAGTCAGACGAGGAGCCGATGTGGAGATAGTACGATGATTGCTACTCTCCAACTACACACAGCTGCAATTCGAAAATCCCAACGCAAGAATGCCCAGGTTCAACATCGACAGATGCGTAGTCAGTTGTAATCCAGGCACCAAGCCGAAAGCAACCACCGCCAGTCTATCGTGCATTTCCCTTTAAATGGTTATCTTTATATCGTAATTGATCTGTGTATTTTTTTATCAATAATAATTATCATTAAATAATTATCATTAACGTACGAATCTGCGCGAACAATTAAGGGAGCACCTTTCGCAAGGTGTGGAAGCAATCAGCATCTCACTGCCCCCAACCATCCAAGACTATTGGTGTGCTTTAAAAAATGGTTTTACATCTGATGCTGAAATAATTGTCGGTCGATCGTAGGGAAGACACCTGGGGCAGACTTCCCGAGGATATTTGGAGATGGATTGACGAACGGAAACGGCTTGAAGTTCACACTGCAGCTACTTCAGCAACAGGGAGAAGCGAGCTAGAGTCCCTACATTTCATGAGGATGAGTGAAGTTCAGCGTAGCTTGCAAGGTGAAAGGCGCAACTGCATCATTGCGCTGGCTAGAGAAATAGAAGAAGCTGCACGGATCTGCTACAGCAAGACCGTCTACAGAATCACCAGAGAACTGACAGGTGGTCACAGCTCCAGCCAGCACTCAGTGAAAAGCCTAGATGATTCCTTACTCATTTCGGATGAGGACCAGCTCAAGAGATGGAAGGAGCATTTTGGCATGGTAAGAACTATTTTAGGCAAGAACTCGCCAAATAATCTCAAAAACTGTGCAAATACGAGTATATAGCCATTTGTAGAGCTCACTAAGCTACGAGAAAATTTGCTTCATCTAAAGTGGTTGAATCCAAACTAGTAGCAGGATAACCAAATGTGTTTAATTTTTTTACGTATACGCCTTAGATCGAGTTCCTACTTTAGCTCAAGTTTCTACGCACTTTTTGTATTGTATATCGATGAGCTGTATTTTTGCATATCGATGAGAGTCGAAGCTAGCAAAATTCAAGTTAGATTCTGACTAAAGTCATTTAGCATACGCCCTACTCTTCACTCCATTTACACTCAAGGCATTGGATTATCGAAAGTAGTAGCAGGCATCCCCCAAGCTTATCCAAACTCGTTGAAGTCCATGAGTATGTATGTACGTTCAAGTACATGCTTTTGTTTAAGGCCTCTTCCGGGAAAAAGTAAGTCTTAATACTAATCCCTGGTTGGGGACAGCTTCGAATAAATTCAACTTTTCCAATATCCCACACTCATATTCCTTTAAGATCTCCCATCGACCTCACACTACATATCTTTCTGCGCGTTATTATAAATTCCTCTGCAAATTATTGGATTTTTCCCGATGGAGAGATATTGCGAGCATCTTGCAAATTACCACATAAGTAAATTTTCAAAACATTCTTCGCGAAAGTACTTTGGCGTTATCATAAATTATCCGCAAACGCCATGATTGAAATAACTGGCAGCTATTTGCAAAAGAAGAAATGAAACTCTTTCCCGTCCTCTCTCCATGCATGCAAAAGTTTATTTTTCATTTTGCTTTCTCTTCAGATGAACACACCCGCCAGAGTGTAGTGCAATCAGCAGTGGAATCATCTTCATCATTATAGTGATTTAAATTTAATTAGTAGCACTCTTATTCGCACTCATCCTTCGTTCTTTCCTCACATCGTCAGCGCTGAGGACTCATCGACACATCCTTTTATAAATACTTTACTACAAGCTACCTCGTCTGGAAACTAATAGAAATGAATGTGACAAATGGGGATGAACACACCGGAAATATTAGTGGTCGATGGTGGGTTTATTTAATACCCTATAATTTGCAGACTCCTTAAATATAATGCGCAATAAATATCTGCAGTTCATTCACACAAACACATGCAGGTGGAAAGGTTTATTGCGGACATTATACAAAAGAATGCAAGCAGTTGTATAGTTATGTAAAGAAGTAAGGATATGGTGATTACGTGATGATTGGGAACTACGAGTAGTGTTCAAGGAACTAGGAAAACAATCTTTGTTATACATTGCCTACCTCCTAGGTAGATGGGTGCCTGTAACAAAAAGAATCACTGCTCACTTAGACCAACAGTTCGGGTCCATTGTGTTCAATTATTTAACCCTGGTAAAGGTGTAAAGATAGTCCGTTGTTAGAACCACTCAGGTAGTGATATTAACCTCAGGAGGCTCGTCAGCTTTACATTAACTAAGTCCTCCAGCTCCGAGAAGAAGTAACTACTAAGTGTCCTCATTCTTCTGACGGATGAGACCGGACAATCACACAGCAGGTGAATAGATTCAACGTCTTCTTCGTCCCTGCAACTTCTACAATAGTCGTTATGCAGCACACCCAATCACTTTGCACGAACGCCAATGACACAATAACCAGTAACTATGCCACAAATGACCCGTGTGTTATAGTTATAAGTTTCACTAGAGAAGTGGATCTCCTCTTGCTGAAGGTCGACCAAAGCGCCCTTGCCGTTGCACATGTTTCCAAATGAACCCAGGATCTGTTTGCTCGACCCGTGGCTTCATCTTCTATTTTCTTCCGAAAGGAACTGATTGGGGTTACTACAAAGGGAAGGGACCGCGATAAATGAACCGCCGGCCCTTTTCTAGCAAGCTCATCAGCCCTTTCGTTTCTTGCAATATCCATATATCCTGGTACCCGGCAGAGGATCACCACATTGGGTTCTCTAGGAGTGATTTGCAGGTCCTCACAAGCCTCGACCTAATTACAGAAGATTCCATAGCTTTAACGGCTGTCTCGCTGTCTTTGTAGACAGCGATCGTTTTACTAACGATATTACTCTCGCGTATATTTTCAGTAGACTGCATAATGACTGTGACTTCAGCCTGAAAGACGGTGCAGTCGTCACTTATTCTAAGAGAGTGGCTTACTCCTAGGGCTTCACAATAAACTCTAGCTATTATGCCAAAGCCCATCTTAGAACCGTCGGTACAGAACGCTTTTCCTTTTTATTCTTGGTTCTGCAGTCCTTCCAATTTATTCTGTCGGGAAGTCTTGCAGCAAATCTCCTTTCAAATGCTAGTATCGGGTTCATGTTCCGTAAATCCACTGGTAGTCCCCGTATATTACTGAATGCCTTTTTGCAAGAATATAAACGCTTGCTTCTTTGACGCGTTCGGCAATGTTTCCTTCCAGCTTAGTTTCCAGAATTGCGCCAAAATATCGAGCTCAACTTGAGATATTAAGTTCAATATCACCGATGTTTGGGGGTCCGAAGGTAGGGATTGATCTTTTCTTAGTGAAAAGAACCACCTCCGTCTTTGAGCGATTTACTCCCAGCACTCTGCTACTGACCCAGTTATCCACTAGCGGTAGTGCGAGATTGAGCATTTCACTTACCTTCTTACTTAGATGGCGCTTCAGTTCGGGGTGGACCTGGGCCTCAACCAACAAACTTCTCCAGCCAGCTGCCTCATGGTGCGCACGCCAAGTTGTTTGAGGTCCACCTCCACTCGTTTGTGCCACCTACCGCGAGGTCGTCCTCTACTGCGCTGCCCATCCGGGGTGGATTCGAAGACTTTCATAGCGGGAACGTTGGGCTCCATCCGCTCTAAATGGCCCAGCCATCTTAGTCATTTTAGTACGTGAACTCTTTTGGCTAAGTCGATGTCCTTATATAGGCCGTATAGTTCGGCAATGTACCTTCTCCTCTACTCACCGTCTATGCAGACGGGACCAAAGATCACTCGAAGAACTTTTCTCTCGAAATAATCAAGGGCATCCTCATCCGGTTTTGTCAAAGCCCATGCCTCTGCGCCATACAGCAGGACTGGGATGATTAGTGTCTTATAAAGCGTTATCCTAGTAGTTCGGGATAGGGCTTTGCTACTCAATTGCTCTTCCATAGAAACAACGATTGGCAAGAGTAATTCTTCGCGTGATCTCCCTACTGATGTCATTTGCGGAGCTCACCATAGAGCCTAGGTAGACAAAATCCTTTACTACCTCAAAATTATATCTGTCTATTGTGGCGTTCTATCCGAGACGCCGATGTTGAACTCATTGAACGCTAAACCCAACGTTGCTGCCTCGATCTCAATACTCGTAAATGCCCCATTGACGGCCCGCTGAGTTCTTCCGATTATGTCAATGCCATCGGCATAAGCGAGTAGTTGTACAGACTTGTAAAAGATTTTACCTCCGGTGTTGGCTTGTGAGTTTCGTACAATTCCCTCATGTTAAAGAGATCGCATGATAGCGCGTCACGTTGTCTAAGAACTTTTCTGACATCGAACGGTTCGGTGTTGTTCTTACCGACTTTGATGGAGCAGCGAGACTTCTCCATCGTCATTCCATGGGATGCCAAGACTAGACATGGCTCTGTATACCTCTTCTCTATACACGCTATCATAGGCAACTTTGAAATCGATGAAAAGGTGGTGCGTATCTATTTTATATTCATGGGTTTTTTCCAAGATCTGCCGTAGTGTGAATATTTGGTCAATGGTGAAATTTCCCGGCATGAAACCGGACTGATAAGAACCTATCAGGTTGTTGGTGATCGGCTTTAGGCATTCACATAATACGGCAGACAGGATCTTATATGCGATGTTGAGGAAACTTATACCTCTGTGATTGGCGCAGTTTAGAGGGTCTCCTTTCTTCAGGATCGGGCAAACGATGCTGAGGTTCCATTCATCGGGCATATTTTCTTCCGACCAGATTTTACAGATGAGCTGGTGCATGCTCCTTACCAACTCATCTCCCCCTGCCTTGAAAAGTTCAGCGGCAAGGCCGTCGGCTCCAGCAGCTTTGTTGGGTTTGAGTTTAGATATCGCTATCCTCACTTCATTCTGATCAGGTTGACGTGAATCTTGACTGTCATCGTCACTGTTGAATGGCGCATTTTGCCTGACAGCGGAATATTGCTAATCATCGCCGTTTAATAGTCTGCAGAAGTGTTCCTTCCATATTCTCAGCACCGACTGCGATTCTACTACTATTTTGCCATTTTGTCCCGGCTTCTGTTCTGGCTTTGAAACCGTCGCATTCTGAGAAGTCAATGTTCCTCTTTTCTCCTCCGCTCGTAGAGCTCATAAGCAGCTCTAGTCCTTCTATGCAGCGCCGCTTTGTACGCCTCTTGTTTTGCTGCATGTGCTCGCCGGCATTCCTCATCAAACCAGGAGTTTCATTGTGATGGCCGAGAGAAACCCAGTACATCAGAGGCGGCATCTCTGATGGCTTGTTGGCAACGCTGCCACTGGTCTTCCGCATTTGCTGCTGGCGGCATAGGATTAAGGTTAAGATTAAGAGAAACACGATCGGCAAAGGTTCTGGTGGTCTCTTACGATTGTAGCCGCCCGACGTCAAATTTCCTCACAGTATTTCGTTGAATTTGTTCAGCTCTGGATATCCGCATCAGTACCTTGGCTACAACTAGGTAGTGATCCGAGTCCACGTTGGTTCCTCGGTAAGTCCGAACACCCAGAATACTGGAAAAGTGCCTTGTGTCGATCGCAATGTGATCGATTTGGTTGACAGTTTTTCGATCAAAGGAGAACCATGTTCCCTTGTGAATATCGAGACGTGGGAACCGCATACTAGCTACGACAAAGTTTCGCCCCGCCGCAAAGTCTACTAGCCTGAGTCCGTTGTCGGATGTGATGTCGTGCAGGCTGCGCTTTCCGACCATGCTACTAAAGACGTCCTCTTTTCCTTCTTGCGTTAAATCACCTTGGACAATTTGAACGTCGTGGCAAGGGCATTGCTCATACGTTTCGTCCAAGAGCTGATAGAAGTCATCCTTGGTCGCGTCGTTCATCTTCTCGTGAGGGTCGTAAGCGCATATTAGGCTAATATTGGCAAATTTAGCCATGATATGTATAGTCATGAGACGCTCGTTCACATGCTGGAAACTCAAGACTTCTTGCCTAAGTCTGCCTCCAATGGCAAATCCGCACCCGAATAGACGCTGACCTTGTTGTCTGTAGCAATCGCCGTAGTAGATGTTGCAGTTTTTCATCCTCTTTTTGCCCGGCCCATCCCATCGCACTTCTTGGATGGCGGTTATGTCTGCTTTGAAACACTTTAGGGCCTCCGCAAGTTATTCGGTTGCATGTGGTTTATAGAGGGACCTAACATACCACGTTCAGACACGAAAATCGTTGACCTCTTTACGTTTACTTGGGTCGTCAACAGTAAAATCATCCGTATCCGAGGCTGTTGGTTGCTTCGTAACCGAAGGTTTTTCACGTGGCAGGGAAGTTAACGTGACATCGCAACTCCCAACCTGGAGGACCAGATCCTTTTTTTGCATCGCCTATAACCCACTTCGGGGATATGAGCGCTGCAAATATGTCGAAAAGCAGAGCCTGGGAATTCAGATAGACGGATGTGGAATGTGAATTTAATTCGAAATATCAACACACGCTGACTTTATCGACGTAGCCACAAAGTTTATCTTTGAAAGCTAACCGCATTTCGAAACGGTATTCCATTTTCAAAATGCGGATGCCAGGAGACCTGATCTGGGTTAGTTACATCAGCAAGACAGGAAGGCTGCAGTATCTTAGTAACTCAGTCTTACCTTGTGGCTTCTAAGGAGCATAAAACTTATTTAGTTACTTAGGTGGCGCTACAGTCCGGGGTGGACCTGGGCCTCAACCAACAAACCTCTCCAACCAGCCCGGTTAGGATCCAACTGCCTCCAGTTGCGCACACCAAGTTGTTTGAGGCTCCACCTACTGCAAGGTCTTCCCCTAATGTGCTATCCATCCGCAGTGGATTCGAAGACTTTCTTGCACTGGAACGCTGGGCTCCATCCAAGCTACAAGATATACATGAACTCTTCTGGCTGAGTCAATGTCCTTATATAGGTCATATAGTTCGGCATTGTACCTTCTCTTTCACTCACCGTCTATGCAGCTGGGACCAAAGATCACTCGAAGAACTTTTCTCTCAAAACATTCAAGACCATCCTCATCCGATTTTGACAAACCCCATGCCTCTGTGCCATACAACAGGACTGAGATGATTAGTGTATATGATATACACAGGCACCTTAGTAGTTGAAGATAGGGCTTTGTTACTCAATTGCCTTTTTAGCCCATAGAAACAGCGGCTGGCAAGGGTAATTCTTCGTCTGATTTCCCCACTGATGTCATTTGCCGAGCTCGCCATAGAGCCTAGATAGACAAAGTCCTTTACTACTTCAAAATTATATCTGTCTATTGTGGCATTCTGCATTCAGTAGACTCCGATGTTAGGTGTCCTTTTTTGTAGGCAACATATATTTTGCTTTGCTTCCATTGGCCGATAAACCTACCTTTGCTTCCTCGATCTCAATACTCGTAAACGTTTGATCCCTCCACTGGTGTCATTTGTGAAGCGGGGCATTGGGCATACCTTCATTCCATCAGATTTTACAGATGAGGTGGTGCATGCTCCTGACTTGAAAAGTTCGGCGGCAAGGCCGTCGGCTCCAGCAGCTTTGTTGGATTTCAGTTTATGTATCACTATCCCCACTTCATTCTGATCGGGTTGATGGGAATGTCGACTATCACCGTCACTGTTGAATGGCTCATTCTGCCTGATAGCGGCATATTGGTTAACGTCGCCATTTATCAGTCTGCAGAAGTGTTCCTTCCATATCCTCAGCATCGACTGCGCTTCTACTACTACATAAACATTTTCATCCCTGCAGGCTTCTGTTCTGGCTTTGAAGCCCTGACATGCTCTTTGTACTTTTTGGTAAAATTTTCGAACACCATTCCAATGTTCCTTTTCCTTCTTTCTGAGAAGTTGATGTTCCTCTTTTCTCCTCCACTCATAGAGTTCGCGAGCACCTCTAGTCCTTCTATGCAGCGCAACTACGTATGCCTCTTATTTTGCTGGGTCTGTTTGCCGGCATTCTTCATCAAACCAGGGGTTTCGTCGTGGTGGCCAAGAGAAACCCAATATACCAGAGGCGACATCTCAGATGGCTTGTTGGCAACGGTGCCACTGGTCTTCTGTGTTTACTGCTGGCGGCAAAGGACTTCGATTGAGATTAAAGAAGACTCGACCGGTAAAGTTTCTGGCGGTCTCTTGCAATTGTAGCAGTCCGACGTCAAGCTTCGTTATAGTTGTTCATTGATTTCGCTTCGTCCTGGAATCCGCAACCGTACCTTGATTAGAACTAGGTAGTGATTCGAGTCTACATTGGCTGCTCGAAAAGCCTTGACACCCAGAATACTGAAAGAGTGTCTTGCGTCGATCGCAATGTAATACAATATGATGATAGGGGAAAGAGAAAGAGCTTAAGTGCAGGATTTCTTATTTTTATGAGTTAAAATCAGCCACCTCAATAGCGCACGCACCCTACACCATAAAGTAATGAAAAAACAACTTACAGCATGTATGCAAACACAATTTGCTCTGGCGTTCTACCAAATCTTTTCTGGAAGCAACATTTCATTGTCTTACAGAATCTTCATTCTCAAATGCAAACACCGAGTAGTACAACCAGATACACATGCCCTCTCATGAAGATACTTTTCAGAAAATGAAATTTTCCAAGAGGCAACATGCAAAACTTTTCCACAGTGAACATCTTAGCCGTATCCGCCTGCCCAGAACACCGAATACGACACTTGTAGTATTTGAGTATTTCGCAAACACAATTTTAACATACTCACATACAAGTGCAAAAGAAAACTTCCTCCTCAGTGTGTTGTTCAGATTTTTCGCTCGTAACTTGTTTTGCCAAGGAACTCTGCCATCATATGCCATCCTCACATGTCTTTGTGTTCTGGTTGATTACCCAAACTGCAACAAGGATTTGTAATTAAATAAAAGGATACAAGAAATAAACATGGCAATTTAATTAAATTATGAAACCACACGAGACGCTTGCCGCACATCATTTATGGAAACGTCCTTTCGGGATGCAAGAAGATATCGAATGGATTTCCTTTATTTTTCGCCTCGCTTCCAGGAAAATGTTCTCAAATTACACTTCCCCGCAGGAAGTGTACGTTTAATTCAAAGAGAAATATCCTTCAAAATATATTTGCTAATATCGCTACAAAAACACGGGCCATGCTTAAGGATGAAAAGGAACATTATTTTGCTCCTCTTCAAAAAGATAATAACAGTGATTTGCTGCGGGTGGATGGATACTTTTGTTTTTTTGCTGCGAAAGAGAAACTAATTTCTGAAATCCCCGAAGACGGTTTTTTTCGGTAGGACTCCCCTTGTACGGCACATCATTGCAGTGCTTAAATAATAAAATACAAATATTCAACGATATTTCGAAAACATGAAATTATCTGCAGGGAAAAGTAAATAAACACGTGTAATGCGGCGGAACATGTTCCCAAAACTCGCCCATTCACTCACCTGTCTCTGGGGAGGACCGAAGAAGGATAGCTTGTACGGGTCCCTTGTGAGTGGCAGCAGGCATCAAGCTCCTTTTATACTTGTGTACACCCAGTTGGCTGTAACAGAAATAGAGAAATCTGGAAAATGTGTGCCAGTGGTTCCTGTTTTCAGGAGGTTTTATGGCTTTTTAATTGATGTAATTTTTGTGGTTCCCAAATTGAATAGCTGCCAATGCTAACGATGGTGAATTCGATCAATATTTGAAAAGAAAATAACATTTGAACAGAGGGATGGGCGGCGAATGTAAGCTGAATTAGATAGGCAATTCGTGTTCAATTTCGTCAATGTATTTACGGAACCGAGATTTAATTTTCCAAGTTATGTGCATTTTTTCAGAGATAGTTATGAATGTGAGGATTTTTTTTTTTTTGGGATAGGAAACGCTCGACTGGAGCACTCAGACACCAGAGAGCAAACCTTGGAGGTGGCAATGGTGTAGTAGTAACGTCATCAATTGCCACGCCAATAGTTCATGGTTCAAATCCTGATGTCAGCAAGCATTTATTTATTTCCATGAAATATACAATATCAGTCCGATAGTTTGCGAAAGCTTGTGGGAACACTACTGCGAAAGCATAACACTGGCAGTAGCTTGGCCATATGGCTGGAAAAATTGTTCGCTCTGTTGATGATGATTTGCCTATGACATCGGATATCGGAAAAAAAATACTGTGAATCAGAACCAAAGATAAAAAATAACAAAGGTATCCCCAGTTATCTGGACGCCACCCCTGGTTTACCCATTTTTGGAATTTCCTTGTCTTTTTTAGAAAGCCATGTTAGCTCTTCAGTGATTAGGAGCTTACAGTACCAGCACTCACCACATCAACACCGAAGATCTGCCACCTGATACGAGCAAAGGCCGGAAACTCACAGAGATAATGTTCTACAGTGTCGTCGCTCTCTCCACAAGCATCACAAATTGTCGTGTTAATTAAGCCTATCACGTTAAGGTGCTTGGAGAAAGTAAAATGGCCTGTCAAGACGCCAATAAGTTGTCTACAGTCTTTCCGCGGAGAGACAGCAAGAATGCCGCTGATTTTTTACAGACGTCCGGTAGCATTCGTTTATTCAACCTACATCCTGAAGAATCATGCCACAAACAATTATGCTCGTGAAAGACCCAATCGTCAAACTAAGCCCTAACCAAGGGCGAAGGCAGACCCAATGCTGGTTTGGGACCTAAGAAAGCCTCCTCCGAGCCTTGTCTAGCAATCTCACCGAAGGCCTCGCTCCCCAGGATCCCTATGTGAGCTAGAACCCATATAAGAGACAGAGAATACAGCCTTGCGACCGAGTTTAAAGAGTTTTTGGTTTCACAAACTATTTGGGAAGTGATTATAGGATTAATCAAGGCCTTAAGCGTAGCCTGACTATGACTACAGACACAAATACTACGGCTCTTCCACCTGTCCCTCACAACATATTTCATGGCCTTTAGGATTGCATGAGTTTCCGCTTGGAAAACACACACATACTTATCTAATGAGAAAGGAGGTCTAATATTGTCGACTTCCACGAAGACACTAGCGCCAGACCCTTAACTAATTTTGGAGCCATCTGTGAAAATACGAGTGCACTCCATTTCTGGCACAGACTCTGACCGAAGCCAGTCCTGAACACAAGGAAAGTCGATCCTGAATTTGCGCATCAGTTGAAGTTCTGGTGTCTTTGCATCAGATTGCACTTCAACGACACCGCAACTGTACCGCAGCTGCACCGCAAATGCACCGCAGTCGCACCGCAACGGCACCGCAGCCGCCCCTCAACCGCACCGCAGCGGCATCGCAACGGCACTGCAACTGCACCGCAGCCGCACCGATTGACGTAGTTTCTTCTTTTAGTGCATCTATATGAGTAGCTCCACTTAAAGTTTAGTCGACCGTCAGTCCAAGATATTTATAAGTCGACACGTTCTCTATGTATACGGAGCAGTCGTCATCTTCTCTTATTAGATCGTAACATCCGATTCTGTGCAAGCAATCTATGTTATGATTATTAATTCATGGTCGTGAAACTTACCGTTCCCATTCTTCAGCTGCCTTGACGTGGCGGAACAGCTTAAGAGTCAATGACCCCAGGTGAGACATCGAACTAAAGGCTGAAGACGTCTTGACTGTGATGCAAAATAGTATGATGGAAGAAACAATTCAGATGTCTGCTCCAGATGGTACTTGCGTAATTGACAATTCACCTGTGGTCTTTTCGACCTCGGCCGGGACAAGGATTCTGGAGGTCCCAACCAGCACACTCATACCCCCGCCTTCGGTGTGGACCCGGAAATAGTAGCGATGCTTGCTTCTGAAGAATCCTGCAGCTCTGTCTCCGACTCGTTTGGTAGACTGGGCTGGAATTGAAGGAGAAATTGGCGGAAAGGCTTCGGCTGGAACGTCTAATCTCTGTCTTAATAGTCGGCCAGCTGATCGAAGTTGTTGACTTGGGATACCGAAAAGGCTGAGCGAGCTCCTGAAATGGTGCACTCCGATAAGCTCCTGAATAAGAGTCAGTTGAAAAGGAGAAGAAGGAAGGGGGCAATTGGGTAGTGCAAAGAGGCTACAGAGTAAGCTGAAGGCGCAAGGGCCGTCATCCCTCAATGGCGATGGGAAAAAGACCTAGGTCGGCAGAAAGTACTCCAACTGGAGTCGATCTATCCACACTAGTGGACAGAAAATGGCAGACGCAGGCAAAGCCACGGGTAAGGGTGCTCGTCTCGGCGGAAGCGTGGGTGCATCAGATGCTCGCCCTTCTACCAAGAAGCCTCATACCGGAGGTAGCTTCGGCAGCAAATGCCTGCATTCAAGTAGAGGGCTGTGCGTTAAAGAGCGGAACATTCATGGTGAAGTGCTGATCGCAGTAAACGCTTGAATAGATAAGCAATGCAGTGCCGAAAATACCACCCTTGGGGAGCACTTCTTTTGTGGTTCTCATGCCTATTAAGAGATCGCGCGCCATTTGCTTTATCCCGGGGAAATTCAGGAAAACGGCGGATGTGCTGACGCGTCTCCGTACCCAGAATCCTGGCCTCGACATCATGAGCGAGGTTCGTCTACTCTCACGGCAAGAGCAAGAATCGGGAAAATGTGGAAGGCTCTTCTCTTGTTGTGGGTTTGGATCTAGGCTCTATGAAGGTCTTGAGGTCTAGATATGACATACGTCTTTACCTGCATCTTGGAAGGTCTGAAAGACCGAGAGCTTGTCCAATTGTGCCGAATTTCCTCTCAGTAAGCAAGCTTGGACAATTCTGTGGTTGCTGTAGCTGTAAGCTACGAAACGAACGAAAGTTGGAAAACTTTCGTCGTTGCGTCGGCTTATTTCCCTTATGATTCGGTAATGCCTCCACCACCGATGGCGGCTGCCGAACTCGTAAAGTATTGAGACACTCGTGTGATGGGAGTAGTCGTATGTTGCGACGCGAATGCTAAGAATACAATCTGGGGCAGCAGCAAATGCAACATTCAGGAAATCATCTCCTAGACTTTATTTTATCATCTGGTATGGCAATTAGCAATGTTGGCTCTTAGCCAACTTTTCTTACGGTAAGGAGGCAGGAAATGATTGACTTGACTATATCTTATAGGTACTTAACTGGAAGGTACTGCCGGAAGTGTCCTTATCAGATCTTAGGTACATCGTTTTCCAAATCGAATGAGAAGCTATAACTTTGCAAGAGAGGAGGAATCCGAGGAAAACCAACTGGGTGCGGTTTAGGGAAAAGCTGGACAAATCTGTCAAAACTCCAACTAAACACAGAACGAAACGAAAGGTGGAGGATGCTGTTCAAAACCTGACTAGTGTCCTTACCAACTGAACTGACGTGTCCAATGACAAAAAACTTCTGGAGAACGCCGGTTCCCTGGTGGAGCCCAGAACTGCGGAGACTTAGGAAAGCATCCAGAAAACTTCTAAATATGTCACTCAAGACAAATTTAGAAGGTCACTGGGATCTTTTTAGATCGAAACAAAAAGACTATAAGAACTTAATTTGGTTGTCGAAAAGTGCTTCTTATAGAGATTATTGTGAAAAGATCGAGACAATCGGTGAAACCAGCAGGTTGATTAAAATCCTCAAAAGGGGCAAACCGACCAAACCCGAGTCACTCAGAAGGTCTGATGGCAAGTTTACTGAGAAGAAAGCGGAAACTTTTAGTCTTCTGCTGGAGACCTACTTTCCTGCCAATCAGGTAATCACTAGGTCACAAAATCCGCGCAGCTGGTATACTGCATCAGCCGTGGTAACAGTTCAAGCCATCAAATATGCTGTGGCATCTTCTGATGGTTTCAAGTCGCCTGGCACCAATGGAATATATCCAGCTATGCTGCAACAGGGTATAGATTAGGTGCTGCCAACTTTGAAAAGAATTTTCACCACGGGCTTGGCGCTGGCATATATTCCTACACCTTGGCGGACAGTCAGAGTAGCTTTCGTACTGAAAATCGATAAGGAGGACTATTTGCTCTCCAAGAGCTTCAGACCTATAAGAGAGAGAGACTGGTAGAATTTCACGTGCGCGAAGTTGCTTTGAGGCTGCATCCACTATCGGAGATGCAGCATGCTTATCAAGGTTGGAAATCTTGCGAGAGCGCACTTCAAAATTTAGTGGCTAGAATTGAATGCGCGCTTGATAGGAAAGAATACTCCATGGGTGCTTTTGACAATGCGACTCGGCCAGACAACACGGGGTAGATGAAACATTAGTGTTGTGAAGTAAAACAATACTAATGAATAGAACTGATTGAAAGTCAAATTTGCAGGCAATCTTCGGCATTGTCCGAAGAGTGTTCCTATGAAGTGTGGTCAAAATCGGCCCACTACTTTAATATTGTTACACGAGCGCACAAATCGGCACATAAAAAATAACACAACTAAGAAATATCGCGAAAATTCGACAACCTTTCAACGCGAAGATACTAGAGCTTGCCAGGCTTTTGACAACAGAGTTCCAGCGGCGAAATGGAAATTCGGGAATTCGCCTGGAGAGTCGGAGCCAAGTATAAATGAAGGTAGGCAGAAACCAAGGATGAGTTCTCTGTTGGCAGCAGTGACATGTATTTGTACTAGGTTTTATTTTATTTTTTGTTTAAAGCTTATTAAATAAAACAAATTAAAAAACCCTCTCGGGAACCAGAAAAATTCTGTTCTTTTCGTCTCCATCATCCGTCGTAACTTTGGCATTCTTCGGCTTGATCGGCGATTTTTGTAAGAGTATTATAGTAATTTAGTAGTAAATTGCTTTAGTACTACACTTTTTATGTTAGGTGCAGCAAAGCACGCTGCCGGATACCATCGGTTCATTAGCCTTCCCATTACTTTAGTATTAAGTACTTTGGTACTAAAAAGTTGATATATATATATAATTTTGGACCACTTACCCGCTGTTGGCCGGCACAAAACTGTTACCTAATAGACTTAGCCCCCAGGCGCCTGGATGACAGTTATTGCTCCAGGCGCCTGCCTGACAGTTGTTGCCCCAAGCGCTTGTCTTACAGTTGTTTTTTTGTTTTTTGTTAGACATAGCAAGGCATGCCAAGTACCCGCTAGTATGCTCATAAAAAGAATGTGTACTAAGAGAGTTATATATATACGAGTATATGACACAGTGCACTTTGTACATCCATCAAATACTTCCAGACTTGAATATTCAACATCGATGCCCACAGATTTATCAATGATTCTGCAATTAAGAGATGACATGTAGTAAATGACAACGATTTCACCCCAGTAGCTTGTGAGTCTATTCTTGCGATATAACGTATAGTTTGGTATACCATATAGGTATATGGCTGGAAATAGCAGGCTTGTGTTTCGCAAACACAGATTAAATTTACATCCCATCCATCAAGAATATCACTTATAAAAATTCAATTTTGGGGTATTGAAACTCCTAGCGTTAAAGTGGCATATTTTTAAGCCACGGGGGTCACAACCTCGATTCACTCACTGGTTCTACACCTCGGTCATTAGACCGATACTTGCATACAGGGTGACTGTCTGATGGACAACCTTAGAAAAGCTATAAATCGCGATTATCTAAGTAAGGTCCAGCGTACAGCTTGTTTGTACATAAGCGGTGCACTACGTACAACTCCCTCTGCGGCACTGGACATTTTGTTTCATCTGATACCCCTCGATATAGTTAGCAAACAAATGGCAGCGAATAGAGCCGTTCGCCTTGTAGCAACAGTGATCAAGAAAAGAATTTTGCCACGCTTTCATTCTGAATAAATTCAAAATCTCTCTCGAAAACACGGACTATAGCATCCCACGTCTGAATTTTGACAAAAGCTTTCTAGTCACCATCCCTTCCAGATCATTCTGGGAGGATGATGCATTTTTAGAAGATGAGTCGATTCACTTCTTCACTGATGGCTCAAAAACCAAAGACGGGGTTTGTGCAGGTGTTTTCCCTGGCAGGCTTAATCTTAAGCTCTCCTTATGTCTTCCAAATAATTTTAGCGTGTTCCAGGTGGAAATAATGGTGATTAAAGAAGTCTTATCTTGGCTTAAGAAAAGGGTGATATCTGCCAGATACATCTGCATCTTTTCAGACAGCCAAGCAGCAATCAAATCCATGAAATCGACCTTAGTAAATTCCTTAGTAGCTCTAGACTGCCGATTGTCTCTTGCGGAGATGGCTGAACAGTTCAATATTCTTCTATGTTGGGTGCCGGGGCATAGTGATATTCCAGGGAATTGTAAGCCCGATGAACTCGCCAGAATAGGAACACCTATACCCATCTGGCCGGTTAAATGCACCTTAGGTATACCAATCGCTACTCGCAAAGTTAAGTCTAGTTGGATGCAGTCGAAGGTACAAATCTTAGGTGGATAAGTGGATCAACATGTCTAGCGACAAAACAGATTTGGCCAAAACTGGATCTAAAAGGTTCTTAGAATTTGGTTTCTCTCAATAAATTGCCGATATGGCACTATAATCGGTGTCATCACTAGACACTGCCGAATAGGCTCGGCCTTTTTGCGAACGGCTTTTGTAGAAGCTGCATGGATGAAGATGAGGAACAAACTATTCCTCACCTTCTATGTTTCTGCTCAGCTCTCTCCCGTAGAAGGAAGCTTTACAAAGGAGCCCCCTAATACAACGATTTAGGCGACCTGATAGATATCGATATGAAGAACCTCCTACGCTTCATAAGAGGCTCAAAATGGTTTAAGCGAGTATGTAGAGAGATTCTCTCCCATAATCCATGTGGTATGTCAATGGATCTATTATTAGTCTTAGTGTGTTGGGGACTCTAATCTGGCAGCCACTTCAACCTAACCTAACCTAAGCCACGATGCAAGTGAGATAATATGTCCCTGTACACGAACCTTGCAGCTGCTGAAATCACCCTTCCACTCATTGCTTAACAAATTTTAGTGTACCACTTTATACCCTTGAGCTACATTCCACAGCAATACTACTTTGTTGCTTTTCGAATTGCAGGGCAAATACCCATCTTAAGTAGTTAACACTCAAATCCTTTCCTCGGTGGCAATGACCTCCCACTAATTCCATTTTGCTGCTTTTCAATTCTAGACCATCATCAGCTTGCTATAAAATGTGTCCTTCTTTCATTTTGTTTTTCACCACGACATTTTACTTAATTGCTTTGAGGAAGTGCCTCTTAATTGGTTTGCCTCATTAAATGTTTATACCATCAGCATATTTTTTTTTTACGATTTTGAAAGGGTTGCTAATGACGTTATTATGACTCTACGATGATAGTCGCCAAAGCAAATTGTTTTTCTGTAGCAAAACTGAATGGAAAATTGTTTTATAAGATCTCTACATAAAGTTTTTATTATTTTCATGTTCAGCACAATGACGAAAAATGGTAGTGTGGTTGTATCGTTATATTCATGACGTGGTATCTATTAACGTAGATATTTGCAACAACGCTTAGTTTGAAGAGATTTACAATAAAATACTGTCGTGGATTTCTTTGTACTAAAAGTGCGGTTAATTAATTAAGGGTAAATTTCCCACTTGGGGAACTCCGATTTTCGCATTCGGTACAATTTGGCCCGAAAACTTGCGAAGAAGCTTGTGAAACAGCAAATGAAGAGCGTTGGAAGGAGTTTGGCGAGAAATTGGAACATTACCACAGATCTGCAAAAAAGATGTTCTGCAGACCATTCGCCGACTCACAGGAAGAAAGTTGAATATAGTGAAAGGAGTCAGATACAAAGATGGTACATGTCTTTCCAATGAGGAGGACATTTTATGCAGATAAGAAAATAAAGATGTAATATATGGCATTAAAACTACCATATTCTAAACATCGTGGTCAAAATATCATACGCAGACTTACTGTCAGAAAGAACTGCGATGCGTGAAATCCGCAGGTAAACATCTCTCGGAAGAGTGTCACCTAAATAAGCAAACCCCAGCCACTGGTATAAACTGCAAAGGAAAACATCCTGCGAACTATCGAGGTTACGAAGTGGCGAAACTAAACTTAATCTTTGCTATTTTCCTGTACTGTATCTTGGGGACACAGTTCTGAAATATGTGGAGAAGGCTAATAACCTTGGTATTTGGCTAAATTCTTCCCTCGAATGGAACTTTCACACCCAACTGGTAATTGGTAAAGTATATGGCTGCCTAAGAACTTTGTCCTTTACCAAAAATTTTACACTGCAACCCATAAAACTTAGGCTTGTCAAAACACTTATAATGCCAATAATAACATATGGTTGCCAAATCTTTTGCTGTCATAATTCCGAAACAAAAATAAAACCAACCGTTGCTTTCAATAATGTTATCAGATATGTATTTAATCTGACATGCTTTGATCATATCTCGCAATATAAAAAAAGTATCTTAGGATGTGATTTATATAAATATATAATCTTTCGCCCACTCAAAATGTTAAACACATTCCTAATGAGCAAAGAGCCTTATTATATCTATGAAAAAATTTACAACCTCTAATCGCTCCTTTGTACTTCTCCAACCTAGATTAACATGTACTAATTCAGAGCGTCAATTTTTTATGTGTATTATTAGAGAGTTTAACGCATTGCCTCTAGACATAAGAAAACTTCGTGGCACCAGACAATTTGAAAAGGTTTTGTTCTGAAATTTTGCCGAAAATTTTTAGTTAAAATTTTTATTATAAAGTGTATATACAATTCTCTTGTTTTATGTTTTTCTAAATTATTACTTATTTTATGTAACCGATTTAACTTTTACTTGTAAAGACTGTTAGTCTAATGTAAAAGATGATTATATTAAATTAATAAATGAAATAAATGAAATGAAATGAAAGAGTTCCAAAAAGGCGCGATACGATTAAAAATTCCATGCACCCGAATACGAAACCAATTAAGAATACACCCAAAATATCTGCGAAAAAAGCAGCGAAAGGCAAAAAGTCCGTCAATATTCTCTTAATATCGGGTAATGAAGAAAGACTCAAACGTAGTAGAGAAAAGGTGACAGTAGCAAAATCTTCCAATATTGGCGTGTAGTCTTATGCTCAAGCGGCGATGACAGTTAATGGCACGTACATGACCGATAAATCATCGGAAATCAAAGCGAGAAACCACCCAAACTTTAACGTAAGGATTCCCGCTCAAGTTGCGACATTGGAAAACGGTGATAGAGGTATGTAGTTTACAAGATCCTGTATCTCACGTTTTTTCCCTAATTCTTGCGAAACTTGAAGAGCAAAGCAAAACAAACAAACTAATTTTCAAGAGAATAGTTGCACTAAAAACCAACATTCATAACAAGCGCTCTTCAACCAGAATATGAAAGAAACGCTTAAAATTGTTACTTGAAACGCTAACGGGCTCATACAAACACTCGACGAGTTAAAAATATTTATACGAGAAAAAGATATTGATATATGCTTGGTCTGTGAAACTCATCTGACAAAAC
This sequence comes from Brachypalpus laphriformis, assembly GCA_945910035.1. NCBI lineage: Eukaryota > Metazoa > Arthropoda > Insecta > Diptera > Syrphidae > Brachypalpus > Brachypalpus laphriformis. Next base: position 163,266,152 of record OX246755.1, on the reverse strand, counting down.
AATCGAATATTAAGATAAGGGGATATACCGTGTATCATGCCTTCCACTCATCGGAAAGAGCAAGAGGAGGATCATCTTTGTTTATAAACACTCAGCAGAAATAAAGATTGAATTAGAAACAATACAAGTAATCACGGTACGCCTTAGAAATAGACATTTTGCCTTCAACATTTCGTCTCTATATTGTCCACTGCGATGCAAACTTGAAGAAAATGATTTCACAAATATCTTCAACTTCCTTAAACCAAATTTTATTATTGGTGGCGACTTCAACGCGAAACACCCCCTCTGGGGTTCAAGGTACGCCTCTCAGAAAGGTAGAAAGCTTTATAATGCGGGTATGCAATTCAGTTGTGATTTTCACTCGACGGGTAAACCAACATATTGGCCGACTGATAGAAATAAGACACCAGATCTGATCGATTTCTTTGTTGTTAAAGGAATATCTGGCAACTGTATAAAAATTGAAGAAAACTTTGATCTCTCCTCTGATCATTCTCCAGTCATTATGGCGATAAGCGAAGCTCTTATTAAAAGAGTAGGACCGGCCAGATTAACTAACGCGAAAACTAATTGGGATGGCTTCAAAAAAGATATTGAAGCAAATATTGTGCTGAGCGTTTCCCTTAAAACGCCCTATGAACTTGAAGTAGAAGTTGATCGCTTCGTCAAATCTAACAGAATGCCGCGTGGAAAAGTACTCCCAAACCGAAGACAACGCCGGCCAGTTACATTCAAACTTATCCACAGGAAATAAAGCAGATGATTAAGGAGAAGAGAAAAGCGCGCAAAAAATGGCAACAAACTGGGGCTCCGCAACATAAAGCACATCTTAACTGTTTGTGCAACTCACTAAAAACATCTATTAAAAACCTTAAGAATAATGAAATACAAACTTACTTAGAAAGTTTAACCGCAGAAAAAGATTCTAATTACTCGCTTTGGAAGGCTATAAAAGGTATTAAAAAACCTCAAAATCAAGCCGCCCCAATTAGGAAAAACCAAGACGAATGGGCCAGGCATGATAAAGAGAAAGCGCAAGTTTTTGCCACCCACCTGGAAGAAACTTTTAAACCGTTTGATGCACAAGCTCTTATATATATAAATAAAAATGAAATGCTGTTCGTTTGTCATCGCATCACTTGAGAACGGAGACCGATTTGGCTCATTTTTCCTTTAAAATGTTTGTAATAGTCCGAATAAGGTTTTTACGGAAAGAAAAATTGAAAAAGTTGCCCGGAAAATTGGAAAATTCGGAGAAAACTTAAAGTGTTTTTTTTTCATGGGAAAAAATGTGTGCACCTATGTTTGTATGCTATGGACTCTGAAACCACGGAACCGATTGAGCTCAAATTTTCAGACAAGTATTGACAGGTATTGGCTCTAGAGTATTCCCAGTTTAGTCAAAATTGGTCGACTAATTTAGTATTATAGTACTTTAGTACTAAAAAACTGCTCTTTTGTTAGTCGCATCGCAGCAAAGCACGTCGAGTACCATCGGCCCAGCAGTTTGCCGACTACTTTAATATTATAGTACTTTACTGCTAGTTTTTTTTATATATATATTTACCGTTGCACCACTTACCCACTGTTGGCCGGCACAAAACTGTTCTCTAAAAGTCATAGCCCAAGGCGCCTGCCTGACAGTTGTTGCTCCAGGCGCAAGCATGACAGTTGTTGGCCCAGGCGCCTGCCAGGCAGTTGTTTTCCTTTTTGTTAGGCGAAGCAACGCTCGCCGGGCACCCGCTAGTTCAAAATATAAATACGTCTTATGTAGACAATAGTGTAATAAGAAACGCAACAATAATCGTACTTAAGGAAGGAATAAAGAAACTTAAACCTAAGAAGGCTCCTGGATAAGACCTAATCACGGGAGAGGTTCTTAAAGCTTACTTACTCACTTAGATGGCGCTACGGTCCGGGGTGGACCTAGGCCTCAACCAACAAACCTCTCCAGCTAGCACAATTACGAGCCAGCTGCCTCCAGTTGCGCACTCCAAGTTGGTTGAGGTCCCCCTCCACTTGTTTGCACCACCTACCGCGATGCCGTCCTCTACTGCGTCGTCCATCCGGGGTGGATTCGAAAACTTTCTTAGCGGGAACGTTGGGCTCCATCCGCTCTAAATAACCCAGCCATCTTAGTCGCTGTTGTGAACTCTTCTGGCTAAGTCGATGTCCTTGTACATGCCGTATAGCTCGGCATTGTACCTTCTCCTCCACTCACCGTCTATGCAGATGCAGACTTTCCTCTCGAAATAACCAAGGGCATCCTCATCCGGTTTTGTCAAAACCCATGCCTCTGCGCCATATAGCAGGACTGGTTAGTGCAGGATGATTAGTGTCTTATAAAGAGTTACCTTAGTAGTTCGAGATAGGGCTTTGCTGCTCAATTGCCGTTTTACTCCATAGAAACAACGATTGGCAAGAGTAATTCTTCGTGTGATCTCCCTACTGATGTCATTTGCGGAGTTCACCATAGAGCCTAGGTAGACAAAATCCTTTACTACCTCAAAATTGTATCTGTCTATTGTGGCGTTCTGCCCAAGACGCCGATGTTGGGTGTCCTTTTTTGTAGACAGCATATATTTTGTTTTGCTTTCATTGACCGCTAGACCCATCTTTGCTGCCTCGATCTCAATACTTGTAAATGCCCCATTGACTGCCCGCTGAGTTCTTCCGATTATGTCAATGTCATCGGCATAAGCGAGTACTTGTACAAGACTTGAAGAAGATTGTACCTCCGGGGTTGGCTTGTGAGTTTCGTACAATTCTCTCAAGTACTATGTTAAAGAGATCGCATGATAGCGCGTCGCCTTGTCTAAGACCTTTCCTGACATCGAACGGTTCGGTGATGTTCTTACCGACTTTGATGGAGCAGCGAGAGTTCTCCATCGTCATTCTGCACAAACGGACGAGCTTGGCAGGGATGCCAAGACTAGACGTGGCTCTGTATAACTCGTCTCTATACACGCTATCATAGGCAACTTTGAAATCGATGAAGAGGTGGTGCGTATCGATTTTGTATTCATGGGTTTTTTCCAAGATCTGCCGTAGTGTGAATATTTGGTCAATGGTGAAATTTCCCGGCATGAAACCGCACTGATAAGGACTTATCAGGTTGTTGACGATCGGTTTAAGGCGTTCACTTAATACGGCAGACAGGATTTTATATGCGATGTTGAGGAGAATTATACCTCTGTAATTGACGCAGTTCAGAGAGTCTCCTTTCTTCAGGATCGGGCAAACGATGCCGAGGTTCCATTCATCGGGCATACTTTCGTCCGACCAGATTTTACAGATGAGTTGGTGCATGCTCCTTACCAACTCATCTCCTCCTGCCGTGAAAAGTTCGGCGGCAAGGCCGTCGGCTCCAGCAGCTTTGTTGGATTTGAGTTTAGATATCGCTATCCTCACTTTATTCTGATCGGGTTGACGGGAATCTTGACTGCCATCGTCACTGTTGAATGGCTCATTCTGCCTGACAGCGGAATATTTATCATCATCGCCGTTTAACAGTCTGCAGAAGTGTTCCTTCCATATCCTCAGTACCGACTGCGATTCTACTACTATGTTGCCATTTTCGTCCCTGCAGGCTTCTGTTCTGGCTTTGAAAAGCTGGCATGTTCTTTTTACCCTTTGGTAAAATTTTCGAACATTATTCCTGCAATAAAGTCTCTCAATCTCCACGATCGAGCGCTTCTCATGCTTATTTTTCTTCTTTCTGAGAAGTCAATGTTCCTCTTTTCTCCTGCGCACGTAGAGCTCGTAAGCAGCTCTAGTCCTTCTATGCAGCGCCGCTTTATACGCCTCTTGTTTTGCTGCATGTGCTTGCCGGCATTCTTCATCAAACCAGGGGTTTCGTTGTGGTGGCCGAGAAAAATCCAGTACATCAGAGGCGGCATCTCTGATGGCTTGTTGGCAACGCTGCCACTGGTCTTCCGCATTTGCTGCTGGCGGCATAGGACTTAGATTGAGATTAGAAGAAACTCGATCGGCAAAGGTTCTGGCGGTCTCTTGCGATTGTAGCCGCCCGACGTCAAATTTCCTCACAGTATTTCGTTAATTTCGCTCCGTTCTGGATATCCGCATCCGTACCTTGGCTACAACTAGGCAGTGATCGGAGTCCACGTTGGCTCCTCGGAAAGTCCGGACGCCCAGAATACTGGAAGAGTGCCTTGCGTCGATCGCAATGTGATCGATTTGGTTGACAGTTTTTCGATCAAAGGAGAGCCATGTTCCTTTGTGAATGTCGAGACGTGGGAACCGCGTACTAGCTACGACAAAGTTTCGCCCCGCTGCAAAGTCGATTAGTCTGAGTCGGCTGTCGGATGTGTTGTCGTGCAGGCTGTGCTTTCCGACCATGCTACTAAAGACGTCCTCTCTTCCTAGCTTTGCGTTAAAATCACCTAGGATAATTTTAACGTCGTGGCTAGGGCATTGTTCATACGTCTTGTCCAAGAGCTGGTATAAGTCATCCTTTGTCGCGTCGTCCTTCTCCTCTTAGGGGGCTTGAACGCATATTAGGCTAATGTTGGTAAATTTAGCCTTGATACGGATAGCCATAAGGCGCTCGTTCACATGCCGGAAACTCAAGACTTCTTGCCTAAGTCTGCCTTCAATAACAAATCCACACCCGAATAGATGCTGTCCTTTTTGTCTGTAGCAATCGCCGTAGTAGATGTCGCAGTTTTTCATACTCCTTTTGCCCGGCCCATCCCATCGCACTTCTTGGATGGCGGTAATGTCTGCTTTGAGACACTCTAGGGCCTCCGCAAGTTGTTCGGCTGCACGTAGTTTGTAGAGGGACCTAACATTCCACGTGCAGACACGAAGATCGTTGTCCTTTTTACGTTTGGGTCGTCAACAGTAAATTCATCCGTATCCGAGGCTGTTGGTTGCTTCGTAACCGATGGTTTTTTACACAGTAGGGAAGTTAACCCGACGGCACAACCCCCAACCTGGAGGACCAGATCCTTTTTTAGCAACCCCTAGGACGAGGGGCCGGATACACCGATGTCAGTAACCCACTTCGGGGATATGTGCGCTGCCATTGGCCCATTAAGGGTTCATCCGCCACCATATCTTTTTCAATACCCTGACGTAGTATTGAAAATCCATCGGGAGAGTTCATCCGCCGCACGTCCTCCTTCTGAGGACCTCTTGTTAGACTTCTGAGACGCATATTTCAGCCGATCAGGTCAACAAGAGATGCCTTGTCCAGTTAAACATATGCGCGCTGAAGTTTACCCAGATGTGCTTACGCAGGTCCGAGTGTTCAGCTACCCATATACCGTAAGACTCAGCATACGCTCATCGTTAGTTCACTATCAGATAGCTATCCAGCGGGCACCACGGGGAGGTGATGATGCGTTTAGGTTCTTAAAGCACTACCAAGAAAAGCTCTAATTAAGATTCTGTTCATTATAAACGCCGCGCTTAGACTAGAATACGTTCCCAGTCAATGGAAAATCGCCGAAGTAATAATGGTCCTTAAGCCCGGAAAGCCGCCGAATGAAAAAACGTCTTATAGGCCAATTTCGCTCCTTCCAACTATATCCAAAGTGTTCAAGAGAATATTGATTAGGCGAATATAGCCGGTTATAGAAGAAAGGAATCTCATTCCGGATCATCGATTTGGATTCAGAAGTAAGCACTCTACAGTTGAACAAGTGCATAGAATAACACATGTTACCGAAAAATCTCTTAAAGGAAAAAAAATGATTTATTCAAGAGTATTCCTTGAGGTTTCTCAAGCCTTTGACAAGGTCTGGCATAAAGGCTTAAAGTTAAAATTACGACAAGTTCTGCCAGAGCATTTATACAATATTTTGAAGAACTTCTTCTTCTTCCTTTTATCAGCTAGGTTATGATCCGAAAATAAGGGATCACAACCCTCCCACTTCACCGAATTTCTACTGATCCGCCTGTGGCGTTTGCCTTTTGAAGAACTACCTTACGAATAGACTATTCCGCGTCAAATGTGGAAACGAATATTCAGATTTTAAGGAAATAATGGCTGGGGTGCCGCAAGGTAGCGTTCTTGGTCCAGTCTTGTATCTATTATACACCCGTGATATACCGCAAATAGAAGGCACTGAGCTAGCTACATTTGCCGACGACACTGCTATCTTGGCAGTAGGTAAAACGGTCGAAGATACTACAGAAGAACTGCAAGAAGCTTTGGATAGAGTAAATGAATGGACAAAGGTTTGAGAACAAATCTGTTCATGTGAATTTTACTTATAAGAAAATAAATAATTTGCCGATCTATTCAAACTCGGTTCAAATCCGGTTTGCAAACGAGGTTAAGTATCCTGGAATGACACTTGATACAAAGCTGAAATGGAAAACGCACGTTAAGAAAAAACGCAAAGAACTAGATAATAAATATAGAGAAATGTATTGGGGGTTGTGCCCTCCAGGTTGGGGGTTGTGCCGTCGGGGTAACTTCCCTACCACGTAAAAAACTCATGGTTCCGAAACAACCAAAAGCCTCGGATAAGGATGACTGATGACGAAAGCAGCAAACGAAATAAGGACAACGACCTTCGGATCTGTACCTGGAATTTTCTGTCCCTTTACAGACCACGTGCAGCCGAACAACTAGCAGAGGCCCTAGACTGCTATAAAGCAGATATTACCGCCATCCAGGAAGTGCAATGGGATGGGCCGGGCAAAAAGAGGATGAAAAACTGTGACATCTACTACCGTGATTGCTGCAGGGGCAACAGGCAACGCTTATTCGGATGCGGATTTGTCATACGCGGCAGACTTAGGCAAGAAGTCTTAAGCTTCCGACACGTGAGCGAGCGTATTATGACTATCCGGATCAAGGCTAAATTCGCTAACATAAGCCTAATATGTGTTCATGCCCCCACGGAAGAAAAGGACCCTGCCACCAAACAGTGTTTCTACGAGCTCCTGGACAAAACATACGAGCAATGTCCTAAATACGACGTTAAAATCGTATTGGGCGATTTTAACGCCAAAATAGGAAAGGAGGACGTATTTGGTAGGGCAGTCGGTAAGCATAGCCTACACGACACCACGTCTGATAACGGACTAAGGCTAATTGATTTCGCTGTGGAGCGAAATGTCACCATAGCAAGCACATGGTTTCCTCATCTCGATATTCATAAGCAGACATGGCGGTCCAATGATCATGTCACGATCAACCAAATTGATCATATTGCGATCGACGCAAGACATGCCTCCAGTATTCTGGATGTTCGGACCTTCCGAGCGGCCAACATAGACTCGGATCATTACCTTGTTGTAGCCAACTTACGAATGCAGATATCCCAATCTGAGCAACAAAGAAGAATTACTGTGAGAAAATTTAAAGTCGAAAAGCTACAATCCCAAGAGACCGCCAGACTCTTCGCTGAACGCGTATCCCAAATCTCCCAATCGCCCCTTTGCCGCCAGCATCAAGTACCGAAGACCAGTGGCAACGCTGCCAACATGCCATCAGAAACGTCGCGACTGATGTGCTGGGTCTCGCTCGCTCACCACCGCGAAACCCCTGGTTTGACAAAGAATGCCGGCGAGTGCATGCAGCAAAACAAGAGGCATACAAAGCGGCGCTGCAAAGGAAGACGAGAGCTGCTCGTGAGCTCTATGAGCAAAGGAGACGGGAAGAACATCGGCTTCTCCAAAAGAAAAAGAAAGAGCATGAGAAGCGCGCGTTTGAGAATATCGAGAGTCTATACTCCAGGAACAATGTACGGAAGTTTTACCAAAAGGTAAAAAGAACGTGTCAGAGAAGTAATACCCGTACAGAAACCTGTAGAGATGAAAATGGAAACCTCGTAGTAGAATCACAGTCGGTGCTGAGAATATGAAAAAACTACTTCTGCAGACTGTATAACGGCGACGAAGACCAACATCCCGCTGTCAGGCAGAATGAACAATTCAACATAGACGATGATAGTCAAAATTTCCGTCCACCTGACCAAAACGAAGTGAGGATAGCAATATCCAAGCTAAAATCGAACAAGGCTGCTGGACCTGACGGCTTACCGGCCGAACTTTTCAAGGCAGCTGGGGATGAATTGGTAGAGTGCATACACCAACTCATTTCTAATATTTGGTCAGACGAGTGTATGCCTGATGAATGGAATCTCAGCATCGTTTGCCCGATCCACAAGAAACGAGACTCCCTCAACTGCGCCAATTATAGAGGCATCAGTCTCCTCAACATCGCATACAAGATCTTTCCTGCGATATTGTGTGAACGCCTGAAACCTTTTATCAACAGCCTGATTGGACCCTATCAGTGCGTTTTCAGGCCAGGAAAGTCCACCATCGATCAAATCTTCACACTTCGGCAGTTCCTGGAGAAAACCCAAGAATTCAAAATCGATACTCACCACCTCTTTATCGATTTCAAGGCCACCTATGACGGCATCTATAGAGAAGAGCTATATAGAGCCATGTCTAGTTTTGACATCCCTGCCAAACTTGTCCGTCTGTGCAGGCTGATGATGGAGAACGCTCGCTGCTCCATCAAGGTCGGTAATGACCTCACCGAGACCTTTGATGTCAAAAAAGGCTTTAGACAAGGTGACGCGCTGTCATGTGACTTCTGTAATATTATACTTGAACGGATTGTGCGGAACTCACAAGCCAACACCGGAGGCACAATCTATTACAAGTCTGTACAACTGCATGCATACGCCGACGATATAGACATTATCGGAAGATCTCAGCGGGCTGTCACCGGTGCTTTTGCAAGCATTGAGGCGGAAGCGGCCAAAATGGGTTTGGCGATAAACGAGGGCAAAACCAAGTATATGCTGTCAACTAAAAGGGAAAACCAACACCGACGAATTGGACAAAACGTCACCGTGGGCAGCTATAACTTCGAGGTGGTAAGGGACTTTGTCTACCTTGGCTCTGCTATAAATTCAACAAACAAAATCAGTGCAGAAATCAATCGAAGAATAGCTCTTGCCAATCGCTGTTTTTTTGGGCTTATAAGGCAATTCAACAGTAAAGCCCTATCTCGAACAACTAAGGAGACTCTCTATAAGACCTTGATCATCCCAGTCCTGCTTTACCACGCTGAAACATGGACTTTATTAAAAGAGGATGAAGATATCCGTGGTCGCTTCGAGAGAAAAATTCTTCGTAAGATTTTCGGTCCCGTTTGCGTTGACGGGTTTTGGAGGAGAAGATTCAATCACGAACTATACGAGCTGTACAGCAACATCGACCTAGTCAAAAAACTGCGTATTGGACGTCTGAGATGGCTAGGACATGTAGAGCGAATGGACACCAACGCTCCGGCCCGCAGAGTCTTCGAATCTAACCCGGAGGGACGACGCAGTAGAGGGAATCATCGCCGTAGGCTGCGCGCACAAGTTCAAGGGGATCTCGACCAACTTGGAGTGCGCAACTGGAGGCAATTAGCTAAAGACCGAGCTAAATGGAGAGGCTTGTTGGTCGAGGCTCAGGTTCACCCCGAACTGTAGCGCCACCTAAGTAAGTAAGTAATGTATTGGTTACTTGGAAAATATTCCAAACTTAATATGGAGAACAAACTGCTTTTATATAAGCAAGTGCTAAAGCCTGTATGGACATATGGTATACAACTCTGAGGTTGTACCAAAATAAGTAATATTAAAATTTTGCAAACTTTTGAAAACAAAGTGCTAAGTGGTATTCTTAATGCGCCATGGTATATCAGAAATAACGATATCCACAGAGATCTTGGCATTAAAACAATCGAAGACGAAATCAAAAACTACGCCAGAGAACATAATAGTCGACTAGAAAATCACGTTAATATTACAGTCTTCCAAGTTTTGGATGAAAGAAACTTACTACGCCGTCTACAAAGAACAAAACCTTTAGACTTAGCGCGATAAGTAACCGCGTCTAAACTGCGGAGATAGCACGAACTTCAATGGGAAGGCCCCTGCAAAACGTCCTTATTTCGTGTAATGAAAACTACTTGATAAGTCGAATACTTAATGTAGTAAAAATAAAAACAAGTCTGTTTTGAAGGGAGATTTTTTAGTGGGTAAGAATCCCACACTACTATGAGCACGCGCTGTCGATCCTCATAGTGTCTTCTTGAAGACTTTCACCTACCCTCGGAAAAAAAAGAAAAAAAAAAACCAAATCGAGTAAAGAAACTTATTTGGCTTATAGATCTGTAGCAAAAAGATGCAAATCTTCCCTTCTTGGAATAAGGTACTGCGGGCAAAACAGGGTTGCTATCCAAATTAAAGTCTAATCACTGTTAATGATACAGCAGCAGAGATTGATTTCGAGAATCTCTTACACCTTACGGCTAGTCGCATTTGCCAGTTGCAATCAGAAGTAATAAGGAATTGTTCAAGTGATCAGCTTACTTTATCATGTAAGTGGGATATAGACCGCAGCTCTGGACAGAGCTGGTGAAGAGTGACAATGATGATTCTTCGGTATTAGTTATATTTTTTGTGCCTTTACAATTACGTGATAATACTACAATTCTGTGGGAAAACCCCGTACCTTCCTCTACAAGGTTTTGTAGGCCAATCATATTTATATTTTGTAAAGAAACGTCAGAAGTTACAGTTACTGAAACAGATACAATTCAAGGATAAATTGATAATTTACGTGACTTTATTTATGAGAATGAAAAATCGGTGAACTTTAAACTCGTACTGTCAATGGTTGATGGAAAAAATTATCATACATTAACTGGAACGAAATTAACCTTCAACTGCTACATATGCAAAGCAACACTCAACGAAATGAACGACCTTAAAAACATTAATACAAAAACGCCGCTTATAGAAAACTATAGCTTTAGTTTATCGAGCTTACATTCTTGGATTTGTTTCTTTGAGTGTTGTCTTCATATTGGTTATAGACTTGAGATAAAATGTTGGCTAGGAATGAAAATAGAAACAAAATGGAAGAAAGAAAGAAGCTCATCATTGAACGTTGCAGAAAGGACTTACTCGTAGGTCCTAAGTCGGGATATGGTTCAACAAATACAGGGCATACGGCAAAGTTTTTTTTTTCAAAAGTGCAAAAAAAAGCATCTGAAATCACAGGCGTTGATTTGGAAATAATCAGAAGATTTCATATTATACTTCAGGCCATATCTAGTGGTTATGAAATTCATACACAAAAATTTAAGCAATTTTCAGCTGAAACTGCTGAGAAGTTCATGTCCCTCTAGACGTGGTACTACAAGCCCACGAGCGTTCATATAGTACTCGTTCATGGATCGAAGATTATAAACCACGCCATCTTACCTATTGGTCAGCTAGGGAAAGAGGCGCAGGAGTCAAAAAATAAAGATTTGAAATTCGTGAAAGAACATAGAACAAGAAAGGATATCAGTAGTCACACAAACGAAGATTTATTAAATTTCCTTATTCTGTCTTCTGATCCTATTATATCACAAACTTGGCTTGAAGATAAGTGCAATAAACATAAATTGGCATTACAACCAGAAGCTTTATCTTTACTGAAAGCCCCTCGTAGGTTAGGTTAGGTTAGGTTAGGTAGGGTTATGAGGTTATCATAAAACACTAGGCACCAAAGTGGGCCCATCACGATCCCTAGGGAACTTCACGGCAGAAGACCTAAACCCATTCTCCCAAGCAACTAATCTCCCTACAGAATCTGAAGAGTTCTTTGTTGTGGTTCAGGGACCTCACCTCTTCAAGGTTATCGAAGAAGTGTCTGCCAAGGTACTTTAGCCTTGTCCTGGCAATTCCTTGACATTCACAGAAACGAAACAAATATTTGGCGCAACAGCTCTTTAAAGTGCCAGGGCCTAGCTTCTCGCAACCACTCATGTCGAGTGCGTTATATTTTTCACACGAATGGAAGGGACCTACAGCTTAATGCAGAATCCGAACGGCGATTTGAGAAGCTTTTTCGTGACAACAATACTCTCAGATGTTTGTCAGACGCTCGCGAGAGGTGGGACCGTGAAAAAACTTTTTGGTATTTTCTGGGATTCGAACTTGGAACCTCATGCGTAGTGATTCGACACACTAACCACTTACGCCACGGCGCCCACATGACATTCACAGAGTATATGAGTTATATCCTCTGAGACATGTAGGTCATCGCAGTACCTACAAACATCCGTATCGGATAACCCTAGTCTCATGGCATGCCGCCTTAGGAGACAGTGGCCAGAGACTATTCCTATCGCTGTTCTTAGCCTTGATCTATCTAATCTAATTATCTCCCCAGATTTTCTGTGATCTAACACAGGCCACAAGGCCTTAGACACCATGCGACCATCTAAGTTTGAACATCTTAGATTAACCGTGTCGATGATTTTATCCCGAATAATTCACTTAGCCACGCACCCTGGTGGTTTAATACTACCAATTATGTCGCTATGTGGGAGCCCTGCTCTTTTTCTAGCCAGCGCGTCGGCCTACTTGTTGCCTTCGATATCGCAGTATCCAGGTACCCAACATAATCCGACTCGGTTCTGCGTACATAATGCCCTAAGCATTGTGCGGCAATTCCTGATTATCTCAGATTTGGTGACGTAAGACTCTAGGGCCATTAACGCAGCCTGACTGTCAATGTAGATAGCGATATTCTTATGGGATATTGATCCCATCTCAAGTGATTCCGCAGCTTTAAGTACAGCTAGAACCTCTGCTTGGAACACACTGCATGTGTCCGGAAGTCTCAGGGCCACCTGTAGGTTCGTATCTCTCGAGTAAATACCTGACCCCGTGCCCTCACTGGTCTTAGAACCATCTGTGTATATGCAATCTCGTTACGGAAAATGTCTTCCTTCGCCAGTCCTCTCTTATAGGATACAGTACTTCGTACGGTGTGTCGAAGTCTAAGGTGCCAAGAATATCGTCCGATTAGTCAGGGATTCCGGAAAAAGTTTCCTTGAGAATGGAGCTGTGTCCTATGTTATTAGTCCTGAAGAGACCAACGTTAGTGAGCCGAAGCGCACTGTTGCCCGCTTGAAATTTAATTTGTAGGTTTGATGGTAAAAGATACAGAAAAATCTCGAGTGCAGCCGTAGGTGTTGTGCGTAGCACCTGTGATGGCAATGCAAGCTGTTCTTTGTACCATGGCCAACATATCCCGTGTGTTTTTCGTATTCGTTGCCTTCCACCACACAAGAGCCCCATACGTAAGGATGGGTCTGACTATCATGATGTATAGCCAGTGCATCATTGCGGGCGGCAGGCCCCATTTTCCCCGCGGTCCGCTTACAGATGAAAATAGCATTATAAGCTTTGCGGACTCGTTCCTGTATGTTAAGTTTCCAATTTAGTTTCCTGTCCAGCATTATACCAAGATATCTAGCGCGATCGGAAAGGTAAAGCTCCACCCCTGCTAGCTTAGGCAGTTTGAAGGGTGGTATCTTGTATTTTTTACTGAAGAGTACCAATTGAGTTTTATCCGGGTTGACGTGTAGTCCACACCCTCTAGCCCATTTTTCAAGACTATTAAAAGCTGATTCCATAATTTCACTTAATGTGTCAAGGAACTTGCCCTGAACTAAAATACCACGTCGTCCGCGTAAGCAGTGACGCTTATGCCTGTGTTGCTTAGTTCTTTAAGTATCCCATCGATGACTAGAACCCAGAGGAGGGGTGAGATAACGCCACCCTGGGGAGTCCCCTGGTAACGGATTTTCTTATTGAACTGTCTCCCATAGTGGAGTTAATGCTTCTAGTGCCGAGCATATTGCACAGCCAATTGGTAATGCTATGCTCGACATTCATAGTTTCTAGGGCCTGTTTGATGGCCCTTCCTTCTACGTTATCTAACGCACCTTCTATATTTAGGAAGGCTGCTGGTGCAAATTCCTTATGGTGAAGGCTAGTTTCTATCTTCCCTACTACGTCATGTAAAACTGTTTCCATCGATTTCCCCTTCAAATATGCATGCTGAACTTTGCATAGAATGCCGTCGCAACACTTACTTCTGATGTGAACATCAAGAAGTCTTTCAAGTGTCTTGAGGAAAAATGACGAGAGACTTTTGGGTCTGTAGTCTTTCGCTGAAGTGTGGCTTGTTTTACCTGCTTTAGGTATGAATATAACCCGCACTTCACTCCATGCCACTGGTACGTAACATGACCTTAGACAATATTTAAAAATTTCCCTAAGCCTGCTTCTGACCTTGGCTGGAGCTTTTTGCAGCATAGCTGGAAAAATTCCATCAGGGCCTGGTGCTTTGAATGGTGCGAATGACATAATAGCCCATCGCAGATCCTTCCATGTAATGAGATTTTCTACGTCATCCCCTATTGACCTAACAGTATAGGAGTAGCTATTACTAGTAGAATCCATTGATCTACTTCCTGGAAAGTGAGCTTCAATTAACGTTTCTAAAACTTCCTCGCTACTCTCTGCCCACGAGCAGTCAGATTTTTTGATGAAGCATGGGACAGAAGTGTCCTTAGCTAGCATCTTGCGAAGTCTGGAGGCTTCACTAGTATCCGCAATGGACTCACAGAATTCCTTCCATGACTTCCTTTTTGATTGCCTGATTAAGTAATTAAACTCCCTCTTGCGATCTATATATTCATCCCATGAAGTACCGTCGCCTATTTGTTTGGCCCTGTTGTAGAAATGCCCCTCGTATCGTCTAAGACAATTTCTCGGAGGAGTCAAATAGTTCTGATAGTGAATAAGTTCTTTTTTTTTCATACTTATAGACTATATGATCCATCAAAATGTTTTTATTACTTAAATATCTTTTGTTGAAATCAACCATTAAGTGTTTTGAAATCAACATTTGAATTTTATTTTAAAAATATTTTTGTTATTTTTCATATTTAATCATTAAAACTATATATTATAATTCTGCTATGACACAATCATACTTTTGTTATTTAAGTACTATACATTTAAAGGATTCGTCTTTTTATTGGTGGTAAAATTTAGTTTTTATAAAAATGTCCTTAATTGGACAAAAAGAAAAACCATCAACTAAGAATTACTTAATTAAATAATTTCTGCGGTCTACATTGGCTCCCTAGCCCACTGTGCGATGGTGGAACCGAACTAGATATAACTAACAGGGTCACCAAAGCAATGTCTGCGTTCAATATATTGTAAAAAAGGAAGCGACGTAATGCAACACGTGAAAAGTGACTTTTACTCGTACTTTCCCTAAAAAGCTACAAACGTTCGTTAACAGGTGTCCGTTCAACCTCTTAAGGATATTCTGGGCCAACCATATCTCTAACGAACACCTCTACCAGAGAAAGGGTCAGGAACCAATAGGCTCAACCACCCAATGATGGAAGTGGCAGTGCTTGGTCACAAGTTCCGAAAAGCTAACAGTTACATAGCTAACCAAGCTGTGCAGTGTAATCTTTTTACTCAGGATGGTATAATCCGAGGAGAATATGGCGCAGAACAGTCGTAAGGAGGCACGACAGTTGAAGGGAGCTGAGACATATTGCCAGAAACCATATACAATGGCGCGTAGGCGTAGTGGAGGCCCTAGGACCCACAAGAGGATACACGACATGAGTAGAATTTTTAAACAAGTGAGAGTAGGGCTGCTGTTTATTACCATCACTACTTTTACTGACTGAAATCAGTGAGACTAGATGAAGTAGCTGCGTGATGAATTTGTGTAGATAAATTAATTTTCTATAAAGCCCGTGGGTAGGTTAGAGGTAATGAGGCAAACGCTCTTAAAATTTCCCTAATAAACCTAGTTAATAAAATTTTCTCTAATATCCCTAGTCGCATATCCTAGAAGAAATTCTTTTGAAAAATAGTCCTTACCTACTTCAATAATTTCCAGGCAATTAATTTAAAAGCAAAAGGTTAATACAAAAGTTTAAGGCAATTTAATATCCATAAAAGCAGGATACTTGTGCATGCCAGGGAAACCGTAAAAATATCAAAATGGAAATTCTAAGAGGATATCCATTAGAAAGGAACACTTTTACGATCCAACAAACAATTTCACAAATCGTTTGTTCCGCATGAGAATAAAACATTTACGCGCGCGAAGATGGTAATTAATTTGATAAGGACGCACGATTTACGGTGCTAACCTTTGACAAGCCTTGACTTTTTTTTTATGCAGAATAATATTCCAGTAAAGGTAATCCCGCTGGTATTCTATTCTAGGGATTTATATGTTTGCCAAGGAATGACAGGACGAAACACAGAAACACTTAGCAAGTAATAAAGCTTTACTGCTTTAAAAAAAAAGGATGTAACGACTTCATAAAAAAGTGTATACACACGGGTTATGGCTTTATTGGCGAAGCATTGTCATAAGGTCTCTGTGAGTTTGCCTCCCATGAGAACATCACATTGAACAGCAGGCATTGTCCTTTTTAGCCGCTTCGCTTACCAATTGTCATCGTTGTCCGTATCAACAACCAAAGGATGCATGTTGAAGTTAATTACTCAAATGGTGGGATATTGCGATTTCGCCCTTAATTAAGAGTGCAACCGGTGACGGGGTATCTGCGAATGTAGGTGTGTGTGCTATGTAAATGAAATGCGATAATGGCGATGGAAAGTTGTGAAAAGGATTGGAATGCCTGTGAGTCCTTTTTTTTTTGTGTTCATTCACTGGCAGTAATTAGCAGTTTTTCTGTTTGTTCTTTTGTTGCGTGCCAGACGGGAGGGCAAAACTAATTTCGGATTTAACCGGATACGGAATGGGTTGCAATTCTGGATGGTTACAAGTTGAAGGCACATCCCCGTTTCAAATATATATTTCGTCGATAAGTGCAAAGTTTTATGGCAGATTGGAAAAGTTATGAGAGAATAACAATTGATATTGATGAAAGGGGTGTTTTAGGGGATAGAAGAATTTTATGGAAGAAAGAGAGTTCAGTGTAATGGGAGCCCTTGCTAGAGTCATAAAATAGTTTCATTAATTTTGAATAATGAGATACTTTAACTACTGCTGCTATATGTATGTATAGATTCATCGAAGTACTAGCAGGAGAGATGACAAACTTCGGCACCATAAAAGTTCTAATGCACTTTTTAGTTGCAGCGATTTATGCGCTGATGGTGGACTATAAAATAAAGTTATTGAGCTTCGTTGATGAACTAAGTTAATGAAGTCAAAAATCGAAGTGCGGAAGAAACCCAAAAAAGTCCTTAAAAATATCCAATTACTCAGTTAAATTTTATTGGCTATTATTTATTGTAATTTATCATCATTCCACTCTCCATAGTTTTGTAGTAAAATGCGCTGCTATTGATAACTGTTCCTTAATTTCTCTTGAAATTATTGAGTTTGAAGAATCTGATTGATACTGCTACTTAACCTACTCTGCAACTGTGTTATTATTCTATTGTTACTCCCCAACTTTGGAAGAGAACAGAATAGCCACAAATAAAGTGTAAGGATAATTATTATTTTGGTGGCTTTAATGTCTATATTCCTGCGCAAGCACATCTGGATAAACTTCCGCACATTCGTGTTTAACCGGACGAGGTATCTCTGGTTGACCTGATTGGCTGAAATATGTGTCTCAGGAGACTAGCAAGCGCTCCTCAGAAGGATAACGTGAGATAAAAATTTAAATAATCGAAACCATTGAAAAAGAACACCAAACTTGAATTACGAGTACCTTTATATACCAACGGTTGAAAAAAAACTCATCCATTTAATTCTTACTCTCTAACTTACGACTTGGCATAAATATTGATATTTTAAATAGAGGAAATTAACCTACTTTTCTCAACTCCATCAGACAAGATGTTCTGGATGTTACCCTATCCAGTTCCTCTATGTCCGATCTCATTACCAATTGGCATGTCTCTAAGGAGCTCTCGTTGTCTGACCATATGCACATTAGGTTTGACATCGAAACTACTCGTGACCCAATCACTCCTAGCAGGTCTCCCAAACGCACCAATTGGAATCTCTATGCAGAAATCCTTTGGGGTGAATTTATTCCTTCCTGTTCAAATATAGACTCTTCTCATTCTCTTGAAGAAGAAGCCTCAAAACTTAGCTCTCAGATCACCTCCGCATATGAAGCTAGCTGCTATTCCAAAAGCAGAACTAGCTTCCGCGATGTACCATGGTGGAACAATGAGCTCGACACCCTCAAAAGAAAGGTTAGAATTCTATTTAATAAAGCCAAAGGCACCAACTCATGGAGCGAATATAAGATAGCCCTCACAACCTACAACTCTGCTATTAGGAGATCAAAAAGACATACATGGAGATCTTTCTGTGAAAGCATAAATAATCTCCCTTCAGCTGTTAGGGCCCATAAAACCCTATTCAAGAACCACAGCCACGGTATTGGTCTCCTACAAAAACCTGACGGCAGTTTTACACAGGCATACTACGAAACATTAGGTCTTCTTCTGCAGACCTACTTCCCTGACTCACTAATCTTTGGCCCCAACTACAAACTCTTTACTCCATTAGGTCGATCCACTACTATCTTCCAAGCAGAGGTCTATGCCATCGAGCTTTGTACCAGAGAAGGCATTAGACGAAACCTCCGTTAATATAATGTCAGATAGCCAAGAAACACTCAAGGCTCTCACGTCTTTTGAATATAAGTCTAAGCTGGTTTGGAATTGTCTCCAGATGCTTTTGCAGCTTGCTGCATACAATATTATCACACTAATGTGGGTCCCCGGTCACAAAAGTCACCCCTTCGGGTAGGGGCCAGAATATACCCGAGGTAGGCATGCCTGTCGTAAGAGGCGACTAAAATCCACCCTTCGTATACCGGTGATAAAATGTATACATATTATGCAATGAGTAAAACAAATAGATATAGTACCCCAGGTGGCAGTCCAGGTTCTCTGGAAAATCCACCCTCTTCGGAGGTAGGCTCTACGGATTCTGGGGAGAGCCAATTGTTGCATTTAATAAACCCCTTTTTAAGAAATTCAAGGGTAACTCGGTCTCCATCATCAAGACCGAATGTCTCCGGAAAAAGAAGTCCGCCGGAAGCGCAAGCGCAAAAGAAATGGGACTCAGTGAAATGTAATAGCTTTGAGGAAGAAAACAATGAACTCCGTATTAAGCTAAATAAAATGGATCTACTCTACCAAGAGCTTAAGAGAGAGGTAGAATCACTAAAAGAGGAAAACAAGGCCTTAAAGAATTCACTTTTGCAAAGAGAACGCGAAGTTACCCCACCCCGTTCAGCTAGTCTCAAATATCACACGGATGAAGAAGAGCTAGCACGCGAAACAAATGGGGTCTCAAAGAAAAGACCCAGCAAAAAACGAAGAGCCGGTTCTTCACCTGAAGTCGAGCCACGAAAACAACACAAAGAAAAAGGCTTGAAACAGAAACAAACTCACGACAAATTACGTCCCCCGCCTTCAATAAACGTCATCGGCTTTACGGACTACAATAAATTGCATTGCCTTCTCAAGGGAACTGTGACATCGGAATTTAAAGTAACGTCATTCCGAAACAATGATTGGAAAATTAATGTAGTTGACTCTGACGGCTACCGAGCAATATCGAAAAAACTAAACGCGGAAAAGATCCAGTGGTTCACCTACGAAAATAAATCAGAAAGACCACTCCGTGTTATAGCAAGGGGTCTCCACCCCTCGTGCACTTAAGATGACATTATAAATGACCTTAAAGGAAAAAGCTTGAAAATTATCAACGCAATTAATATCTTAAAGAAGATAAAGCAGAAAACGGAACAAGGCAATGAAATCTTGGTCAAGCATGGACTTCCGCTCTTTATGCTAACCTTCGATAGAAGCGATAATATAGACGATATTTATAACGTAAAAAGTATTTTGAATATCGTAGTTAAAATCGAGCCTATGCGTACGAATACACGATCGATACCTCAGTGCAAACGCTGTCAAGGTTTCAATCACACCCAGTCGTATTGCCAAAAAGAACCGAAATGTGTAAAATGTGCCGGGAACCACTTATCAGAAAGGTGTGACTTAAATAAGCAGGCGCCGGCGACCTGCATAAACTGCAAAGGCAAGCACCCAGCAAACTATCGAGGTTGTGAAGTAGCAAAGGAGCTTCAAAAAAGGCGCGATACTCTCAAGAAACCGATACACCCGAACCCAAGCTTAAGAGATCGTAAAACCGATAAGCCTAAGATCGCTAAGCCAGTCAAAACGACGAGACCGATAAAGGGAAATAAAAAAATTGCGCAAGAGAACGTCGCTGGTCCAAGTGCAGCGGAAAAACCGCCACAGGTTGACGCGAGATCGTACGCGCAAGTCGCATCAAACGAAAACAAATTAAGATCAGCTACAACAGATCCGGTTAGCCAAATATTTACCATTATATTGGAAAAATTTGAGGAGCAAACCAAAGTTAATAAAATTATACTTGACAAATTGAGCAAGCTCGAGTTCAAACCTCACAAGACAATCAAAAAAACATGAATATGAAACAGCTACTTAAAATACTAACGTGGAACGCAAACGGCCTTCTGAAAAAAATCGACGAGTTAGAAGTGTTTCTACGGAAAAATAACATTGATATATGTTTGGTATCGGAAAAGCACTTAAAAAAGGGACTTAGACCCAAAATAAAAGGTTGCAGCGATTACCATGCGAATCATCCTTCGGAAAATGCGAGAGGCGGGTCCTCTCTTTACATCAAAGACTGTATTAAGCACTCCGAAAACATTGAAATAGAATGATTCTATGCAAATAAGCACAGTCTCCATAAAAATAAACCACTTAAACTACAACATCGGATCTAGTTACTTCCCTCCGGGATATAAGCTAGTAGAAGACGACCTCGTTCGTCTCTTTGACTCACTCGGACCTAATTTTGTCTTAGGTCATGACTTTAACGCGAAACACACTTTCTGGGGATAAAGATGCAATTCGACAAAAGGCAGATTATTGTACAAAGTCAGCATGAAACGTGGGGTGAACTTTTTTTCGACAGGAAAGCCAACTTATTGGCCAACTGACAAATATAAAATCCCTGACCTCGTCGACTTCTTTATGGCAAAAGGGTTAACTAAAAATTTGACGGAAGTCGAAGAATGCTATGATCTATGCTCAGATCACACGGCAGTCACTCTGAAAATAGGTGGAAGTCTAGTAAAAAAAGGAAGGACCGCCTAGGTTAACTAGTAACAAAACTAACTGGGACGCTTTCAGAAGAGACTGCAAGGAAAATGTTGCTTTAAATGTACCGCTAAAGACACCGTTCGAAATAGAAGAAGAAATCGACAAACTCGTCGAAGCCATTCAGAGCTCGGCATGGAAAAACACTCCTTTGCGGAAGACAGAAGCGCGGAACAATAAAGTCAAATACCAGCCTGAAATCGAAGACCTCATACGAGAAAAGAGGAGAGCGCACAAGAGATGGCAACAATCCCGCGCGCCACCGGATAAAACTTATCTGAACCACCTTTGTAACAAGCTAAAAAATGTGCTGCAGGACCTAAAAAATCACAAGACTTCTACTTACCTCGAGGGTCTGACCGCTGATAAGCATTCAAACTACTCTCTATGGAAAGCCTTGAAGTCCATAAGGAAACCTGTAATGCACTCGCCGCCAATTAGGAAAGCTAACGGAGAATGGGCAAAAAAAGACAAAGAGAAAGCAGAATTATTTGCCGATCACTTAGAGCAAACGTTCAAACCGTTCGATGGACAACCGTTGATCGAAGATCCGAATCATAATACGGCACCCGACAACTTTAAAGTAAAAACCGTATCCCTGTCCGAACTTCGAATGGTAATAAAAAAATTGAAAAATAACAAGGCTCCGGGATATGATTTAATCACTGGCGAAATTTTGAAAGAGCTACCGAAAAAAGTGCTGGTTAAGTTGCTCTACATTATAAATGCTTCTTTAAGACTGTTATATGTTCCAAGGCAATGGAAAGTCTCCGAAGTTATTATGGTTCCGAAACCGGGGAAATGTGCAAATGACAAGAAATCATGTAGACCCATTTCACTTCTGCCAATAATATCTAAGGTCTTCGAGAAACTTCTGCTGAAACGATTGCAGCCAGTAATTGAAGAAAGACACTTGATCCCGGATCATCAATTCGGCTTTCGGATCAAACATTCCACAATCGATCAGGTGTATCGAATAACGAACGAAATTGAAAAAGCTCTAGAAGGGAAAAAATATGCTCTAGCGCTTTTCTCGACGTATCGCAAGCCCTCGACAAGGTATGGCACGAAGGACTAAGGTATAAGCTAAGGGTAATCTTACCGGAAAAGTTGTACAGAATATTGGAATCTTATCTTGAAAACAGACTTTTCCGTGTTAGACGCGGGAGTGAATATTCAGATTTCAAAGATATCTACGCCGGTGTTCCACAAGGAAGTGTTCTCGGTCCAATCCTGTTCCTGCTCTACACAAGAGATATACCACAAGATGAAGGGGCCGTTGTAGCAACGTTCGATCGTCAGTCGAATCATCAACGGGAAAACTCCAACCAGCTTTGAGCAAAGTATGCGAATGGACAAAAACCTGGCGAATAGTCCTCAATGAGACAAAATCAACGCATGTCAATTTTACGTTAAGGAAGATAAACAACTTACCTATATCCATCAACTCGGTGCAAATACCGTACGCAAACGAGGCAAAATATTTAGGAATGACCCTAGACGCAAAACTTAAGTGGAAACCCCACGTTAAAAAGAAGCGCGAAGAGCTCGAAATCAGATTTAGAGAAATGTATTGGCTACTCGGAAGATACTCGAAGTTAAGCGTATACAACAAACTGCTTCTGTATAAGCAAGTCCTATAACCGTCTTGGACATATGGTACACAACTTTGGGGTTGTACCAAACCAAGCAATATGGCTCTACTGCAAGCATTTCAAAACAAAATACTAAGAGCAATCGTGAATGCTCCTTGGTATATAAGAAATAGTGATATTCACAGAGATCTAGGAATTGCTACCGTGAGGGACGAAGTAACAAACTTTGCTCGCAAACTTCGTACCCGTCTTCATTTTCATTACAATAATGAAATAATCCGTACTATGGACGTGACAAACCTTGAGCGCCGACTACAAAGAACAAGACCTTTCGACCTAGCGCCGTAAGGAAAAACCGCATGTAATGACGGTATTAGTAGGTGCCTTCACTGGAAAGCTACCTACCTAACGCGATTAACACTACAGAAGCGTAAACTACTCGTTAAGGCAACTTAGTCGTAGTCATCACAAAAATGAAAAAATGAGAGGGATGAATTTCCTACTACTATGAGTACGCGCAGCCGGTTCTCATAGTGCCTCTCTGAGGGAGTGAGGTTTAGTCCGTAGGCATATACTGACTAGCACTGATGGCATTGTCAGATATATGAATCGGGCATAACCAATGGTACGGACCATTGGTATCTTTTGAAGATTCCTGCACCTCCAGGCGCAACCAAAAAAAAAAAAAAAAAAATCCCTGGTAATGAAGAGGCTGATAAACTTGCCAGACTAGGTGCCCAATCTCCCTATATTGGACCTGAACCCTTCTGCGGTTTACCCACCAGCCAGATTAAAATAGAGCTACTCCGCTGGGAACACAAACAAATGCTCTCTCACTGGAATCCTCAATCCGGCCTAAGGCATTCCAAGAAATTGATTAACTTCTCAAAAAATAGAACTAGAGACATTCTATCAATGAGAAAACAGAATGCTAAGATCCTTACTGACTTCCTAACTTTACATTGCTCTCTCAACTACCATCTCAAGAAAATGGGCCGTGTTCAATCGGAAACGTGCCGTCGCACTTGGACAATTGGATATTGTTCTTATTTACATGTCTGGTCTGGCCCTAAGCAGAATGTCGTCAACTCATATCGCACAACTCTTGTGTTCCAAAGTAATTTGAATCAAATGAAGGCAAAAAAAAACTTTCTAAAAAGCTTTTATTATTCAATATCCATTCAATGTCACACAGCTTATCGCAATCTATTGATCAAATGCTTTCGTTTTATACCCATGTCAAGGGGTTGTAAAGAAACAGGTTATCTGCCATCTCGGAGCCTCCGCCACATTAAGTTTGGAATGACGTCATATAGCTAATCGTATTCTACTTATCAAACGCTTTCCCTTGATATCCATATCAAGGGGAATGTGAAAAAATGTTATCCGCCATTTTGGGGCGCCCGCCATTTTGGATTTAGAACGATGTCATGTATACTATATTGCACCGTCACCGGACATATATACTTACCTGCTTAGGTGGCGCCACAGTTCGGAGTGAACCTAGACTTCATCCAATAAGCCTCTCCATTTAGATCGGTCTTTAGCTAATTATTTCAGGTTGCGTACTCCAAGTTGCTTCAGGTCCCCTTGAACTTGTGCGCACCACCCATGGCTAGGAGGCCCTCTACTGCGTAGTCCCTCAGAATTAAATTCGAAGACTCTGTAGACTGGAGCGTTGGTTTACATTCGCTCTACATGTCCTAGCCATTGTAGACGTCCAATACGCAGTTTTTTGACTAGGTCAATGGTGTTATTCAGCTCATACAGTTAGCAATTGAATCTTCTCCTCCAAAACCGGTAAACGAAAATAGGACCGGATATTTGAGGAAGAATTTTTCTCTCGAAGCAACCAAAGAGTTCTTCATCCGCCTTCAATAATTCCATGTTTCAGCGTCGTAATGCAGGACTGGGATGATCAGGGTCTTATACAGTCTCCTGACCCCTGCAAACAAGATCCAGAGGAAATGGAAAGCAACCATGGTTTGATTGGGAGTGCGAGGCAGCTAGAAAAATATGTTTTCCCTGTCTTCGACTGCTGAGAAGTATAGGCACCAATTATGCAAAACTTATGTACAAGGAGGCAAACAAAACGTACAAAAATATGTGCGGACATAAACAAAACTATACATCCAGAGTATTTGAGCAATGCTAACAAGTATAAAAGACAGTCGGTCTTTCTGGAAGATCGTCAAAACACTAAACGGTGTGCTTTTCTCAGAGTATCAAAATCAAGGCATCCTTACTAGCCGAGTATTTTGAAAAGTTGCGGAACCCACCTCACAGTCAATATGAAATGCACTATGCACTGCCATTTATCGAAATAGTATCACTAGACCGACCCATAACTTTCCATGATGTCACCAGAGTCATAAACCGATGTACGTTGAACAAAGCCCCAGGCGAAGATCGTATCCCTTACGAATTCTTCAAAAATGCGACAGAAGACTTCCTGAAAAAACTCACGAATACCTACAACTTTATTTTTACCAATGAAGAGGTACCAGAAAGTTTCAAGAGGAACATAATCTTTCCGACTTTTAAGAAAGGAGATCCAAAGGAGCCAAGCAACTACAGAGGGATATCGTTCTTAAATGCTGTCACTAAAATATTTACGTGTATTATCTTGGAGCGCTTAACAGACTGGATACAAGAGAATGACCTACTTAGCGAATTTCAAACCGGTTTTCGAAAACGATACTCCACAGTTGATAATATCTTCTCATTAACAAGCATCGCCAGAGATTTTTTGGACAACGGGAAGAAATTATATGCTTTCTTCGTAGATTTTAAGGCGGCTATTGACTCCATAGACAGAAGAGCTCTGTTCTTTAAACTAAGCAACCTGGGAGTCTCAACAAAAATACTTAGAGTACTACAAAAGCTATACGAAGAAAACACAACGGCTGCATGGGACGGAAACATCTTATTCAACTGGTTTCAATCGAAAACAGGAATAAAACAAGGCTGCCTTCTGAGTCCTCTTCTATTATCAATATTTCTAGATGACTCAGTTTCGTATCTCCCGGAGGGAATAACATTCGTTGGGGTGAATATAAAGTTCTTACTCTATGCTGATGACATCGTCATACTAGCGGAAACTCCTAACATGCTGCAGATTATGATCAACCGACTTCAGCAATGCTACAATCTTTCGAATCTAAATCTAAACACAAGCAAATCCAAAGTCATGATCTTTCACAATGGAATGGGACGCTATACAAGGGAAGAAAAATGGACCTGGCATAACGAAGAACTTGAAAAGGTTAAAGAGTACAAATATCTCGGAGTTATAATAACACATCTTTTAAAAAGCACCTAAAAGAGGAACTAAGGGAATCCAAACGCGCAATAAACTGTAGCTGGAAAGGTATCCTGAGCAGGAGAAATATTGCGCCAAGTACGAAGTATAAGATTTTTGAAGCCGTCGTCAGGTCAATCATTTGCTACGCGTCACAAGTTTGGGGCATTTTCCAGTTTGATGAGGTAGAAAAAATGCTCAGATACTTCATAAAGAAAATTGACTACCAGAAAACACCCCGACGTACCTGTTGCATCTGGAAACTGGTCTACCACCGCTGTACATTCACACTCTGAGATTGCATTTCTTATATATTCTAAAAATCATTGGACAACCAAGTCATCGGCTCCCAAATAAGATTGTTACCCACCTTAGAAATAGAAATCTTCAACACTTTGATGAATGGGCAAGGCTGAGACGCGAACATAACGTTGTCTTTTATACTTCAAGCAATACCTTGGGAAGTGCTCTTCAGGAGTTATTAGTAAAGATTGAGGAAGGCACGCGTGAAACTTTCAGGGCACAAAGCCAGCAAAGCCAAACAAGAAACACATATAAAGTTCTTCAGCATGACCTTTATGACAAGAACTATTTCCATGATCGTAACAGCTTGGATGTAATTTCAACCATTTTTAAAGCCAGAGGTGAACTGTTGCGCTTGAATTATCTGCTACACATATCCAAAGGAAATGCTGAATGTTCTTTGTGTAACCAAAGAGCTAGAGAACACGTCTATCATTTTATTGGAATCTGCCCTATACTTAGCGAAATCAGAAGAGCCAATTGGGGGAAAAATACTCTTACGTCGGAAGAAATCATTTGCATTTTAAATGGTGAAAAATTGACTGTCCTCTATAATTACCTAAAATCCGCACTAAATTACCATCAACAAATAATAAACGATTCCTTTTACCTAATATAAATATTATTGTGAACTTTTCTGTAAAATGAATTTTAATGTATAAATAAAGACACACTATTACTTACTACTTACTACAGAGTCTCCTTAGTTGTTCGAGATAGGGCTCTACAGTTGAATTGTCTTATAAGCCCAAAAAAACAGCGATTGGCAAGAGTTATTCGTTGCTTGATTTCTGCACTGATCTTATTTTAAGAGTTTATAGCAGAGCCAAGGTAGACAAAGTCCCTTACTACCTCGAAGTTATAGCTGCCGACTGGGACGTTCTGTCCAATTCGTCGGTGTTGGTTGTCCCTTCTTGTTGACAGCATATACTTGGTTTTTCCCTCGTTTATCGTTAAACCCATTTTGGTCGCTTCCGCCTCAATGCTTGTAAACGCATCTGTGACAGCCCGCTGAGTTCTTCAAATTATATCAATATCATCGGCATATGCAAGCAGTTGTACAGACTTTTGATAAATTGTACCTCTGGTGTTGGCTTGTGAGTTCCGCACAATCCGTTCAAGTCTAATATTAAAAGGTCACATGACACCGCATCACTTGTTTTAAACCTTTTTTGACATGGAAGGTCTGGGTGAGGTCATCACTGACCTTGATGGAGCAGCGAGCGTTCTCCGTCGTCAACCTGCATAGACGAACAAGTTTGGCAGGGATGTCAAAACTAGACATAGCTCTATACTATATAGCTCTTCTCTATAGATACCGTCATAGGCAGCCTTGAAATCGATAAAGTGATGGTGAGTATCGATTTGGACTTCTTGGGTTTTCTCCAGGAACTGCCGAAGTGTAAAGCTTTGATCGATGGTGGATCCTGGCCTGAAACCGCACTGATAGGGTCCAATCAGGCTGTTGATAAAAGGTTTCAGGCATTCACACATATCGCAGAAAAGATCTTGTATGCGATGTTGAGGAGACTGATGCCTCTATAATTGAGATTCCATTCATCAGGCATATAATCGTCTACCACAGTTCCAGCAGACTTGTTAGATTTCAGCTGGGATATTGCCATCCTCATTTTATTTTGGTCAGGTGGACGGAAATTTTGACTATCATCGTCTATGTTGAATTATTCATTCCGCCTGACAGCGGAATATATATAACGTCGCCGTTATACAGTCTGCAGAAGTGGTTTTTCCATATTCTCAGCACCGACTGTGATCCTACTACGAAGTTGCCTTCCTCATCTTTCACATTTCTGTATGGGCACATAGGATGCCATACGTACCATGCACTGCACTTTTATAGCCGTTTTAACGAATCCCCCTGAGCAATAACTCATAGAAGGATCAAGAGTCCGCTATTGTAAATGCACTAACCCGAAGACATAAAGTTCACAAATTAAACTAAGCTTTCATTAGAACTCATAGGTGCAACATATTCTGGTATTTGACGGGGATAACTACTTTCATCATCGACATTAGTCGAAACCAATAATCGAATTGAGTAAAAAAACATACGAGTCTTACGGCCTCCTAACAGAAGTCATACGAGTATATTTCCACCGGATTTATTCAGTCTTAGCCATACCATTCCACCGTTTCGATTGAAGTTCACTAAACGTACACTTGTTCCATTCATTTCTTTAATGCACTCTGCTTAGTCCCTCAATTGTGGTTAAACGACTGAAATTCTAAGATAAATCTTTACTTGTTCGCTCCGGGAACACCCTCAACCTAGTATAATCCAACTGCAGGACATTATATACAACATAAGGGCTGGGATAATCTGAAATTGAATTTTTGTTCTGTTAGCTCTAAGACGATTCTACTTCAATTCATCTAAACGTGACAAAGGACTCTGTACTTCTTTATCCTTTAATTTTTATTTTTTTTTTTTCTAAGCATCCTTCCAAGTAAGCTCCATTGCAGTCCATCGGCACTTAATCCGAAATGGAACGAAGATGCTTCGTAATCGCTTGGACGGAGACACAGCAATAAAGTTTCTATAATCTTACAGTCCATTGGACAGACGCACTTTCGAATGAAAACCCACCCTCGATCTTGAACAACACTACTGAAAGTATTAACATGTCCTGACGCTTCGGTGAAATACAGCATATAGACGTGCAGCAATAGTTTTTGTTCCATCTCACGACACTGAGACGGAGAGATGAGGTGTCAGGAACTTGCACCATTATCTCTAGAGAAAGAGATTATTTTTGCTATGCAAAAAGTAGGAAAATTTCCATTCATGGACCAGGATGTCCAGACAAGCAGATGCAGAGCCATCGAGGGCACAGAGGACAACTATGTCAGGCAAATTATCAGTCTGACATGAGACATGATTCCACAGAATCCACTCCTACTTGTCTGCTTGTCTACTCTTTTTTTTTTTTTGTTCTTTGCTGCTATTGACAGTGACAGCGGCTGGTTTGATAGGTGTCATAGTGCAGAAACACATTTGTGCTGGGGGATTAGGAATTATGTTACTCGTTCAAGGATGCGCTCATGGAAGGAGTATTTGTTCCTTTTCCCCTTTTTAGCTTAAAAGCCAATGCAATGAAAAATTTAATTTTACTTTTTTTACGTTTGTGCTGTATAAAGTAGGAGTGGATGGAGGAAACGTTCGTAATTGGAGCGATGTCATGGCACTTTATCTCCTTCCCTGCAAACATAAATCACCTTAAATATAAATCCAGGAGAAACGGTGTCCCGAATGTTTTTTTCCGACTGGATGAAGCACTTCTGTGGA
This sequence comes from Brachypalpus laphriformis, assembly GCA_945910035.1. Classification (NCBI taxonomy): domain Eukaryota; kingdom Metazoa; phylum Arthropoda; class Insecta; order Diptera; family Syrphidae; genus Brachypalpus; species Brachypalpus laphriformis. Next base: position 163,236,605 of record OX246755.1, on the reverse strand, counting down.
AGTGGAGGGACAATGAAATCAATTCGAAGGGCAAATGCGCAGACTAATGAATGGCAAAAGGACGACACGATGATGAGAACCATCGCAAGGACGATGACAACCAGGGAAAGCAATGTGCAACAACCCGATCCGGTAGTGTCACGTATTTTAATGGATTATTATTATTTGAATTTTTTTTTTTTTACTTTTTATTTATCGTATGCGACGGGACATGATGTTTATTTTATCCCTGAGAGCATTCGTGTGAACGGAAATATGCAACGCTCTCGCCTTGTGGGCGGATACTAATTGTAAACGATTGCAATTGGGTTGCAGGTAAATATTGTAAAATATTCAGTTGAAGGGACATAATTGAAATGGGTTGATTCAGTTTTTCCCTCGCCTGGATTTACAGCGTTCAATTCTGCATGAAGTAAATGTGACACATCGTGTGGGCATGTTGTGACTTGCATTCTTTGGGTATTCACTTCTGCTCCATGGCTTGAGAATTATAGAGTTACATGACGTCCAATACATGTACACAATGTAAGCTTTTTGGATACTTCTACTCGTATGTCCGGTTGGACTAAATCCCTTATAATAACCTTCGTTCCACTGAGCTTCCCAAAAATAAATTCTTCAAATGGTCTCGGAAAAGTCCCCGTCCTTGTATGTTTGTAACTCGTTCACTCACAAAGTACTTATTCGATTTCAATAGAACTTTCACTAGCATACTAGGCACTATATTCCAAATAAAATAAGCTATATCGAATCATAATATCAATGGAGTGCTGAACAATGACAACAGAGAGGGAGTAAGTCAGTGAAAAAATGCCATTACGATGGCTGTTATTACTCACTCTAGCCAAATCGTTAAAGATATAACAAAATGATGTGTGGATAGTTATGAGGTAAAGAGTAAATTTCAAAGAGTAGTGATCACAGTGAGCAGTTAAGATAGAAAACTGTTAAGACTTAGAGTGAGACGAGGGAGACATTCACAAAAGTACAAAGGCGTACGTGCCTCTGCATCACCAAGGCCATTTATTTTTTTTACTTTTTTTTATGTCGGGATAGGAAATGCTCGACTGGAGTACTCAGACGCAACTGGTCCATTTTACTACCTCAGAGCAAAACCAGATTTATTCAGTTTATTGGATTTTCCTTTTCTTTCTAAGAAAGCCAAGTAAGCACTTCAGTGATGAGGAGCTGATACTGTACAGCACTCACCACATCAGCACCGAAGATCTGCCATCTAATACGAGCAAAGGCCGGACACTCACAGAGATAATGTTCCGCCATGTCGTCCCTCTGTCCACAAGGATCGCAGATTGTAGTGTCATTTAAGCCCAGCACGTCAAGGTGCTTGGCAAAAGCAAAGTGGCCTGTCAAGACGCCAATAAGTTGTTAACAGTCTGTTTTGCTGAGAGACAGCAAGAATGCCGATGATTTCTTACAGACGTCCGAGAGCATAATTTAGTCAACCTACATCCTGGAGAGTCACGCCAAACACACTTGTGTTTGTAAGAGACCGAATCTTCAATGGAAGCCCATACTGAGTTCGGGACGTGAGAAAGCCTCCTCTGAACCTTGTCTAGCAATTTGATTGTAGATCTCGGTCCCCAAGATCCCAGTCAATTCAGCCTTGTGACCGAGTTTAAAGGGTTTTTGGCTTCACGAACTATTTTAGAACTGGTTAAAGGTTTAAGCAAGGTCTTAAGAGCAGTCAGACTGTCACTACAGGCACAAATACTACGACCCTTTTACCTATTCTTCACAACATAGTTCATGACCATTAGGATTGCATAAGTTTCCTTTTGAAAAACACACACGTATTTGCCTGGAGGAGAAAAGAAGTCTAATGTTGTCGACTTCCACAAAGACACCAGACTCAGACCCTTGACTGGTTTTGGAACCGTCCGTGCAAATACGACTGCATTAGATACCTGGCTTAGACTCTGTTCGAAGCCAGTCCTGAATACAAGCAAAGCCAACTCTGAATTTGTGTATCAGCAGAACTAGACCACAGAGTCAGCGCAGGCGTCTTCTCTGACAAGCTGAATGTCTCGAAGTCTTTCCGCTTACCGAACTTCGCCAATATTTTTCAAGCGGGGATTCTCGTGATTCGTGAAGCTTTCAGCATGCTGAATGCGCCTCCAACTCTCAACTTGCTTACGTACTTAGGTGACGCTACAGTTCGGGGTGAACCTGGGCCTCAACCAACAAGCCTCTCCATTTAGCTCGGTCTTTAGCTAATTGCCTCCAGTTGCGCACTCCAAGTTGGTCAAGGTCCCCTTGAACTTGTACGCGCTAGCGGTGAGGAGATCCTCTACTGCGTCGTCCTTCCGGGTTAGATTCGAAGACTCTGCGGTCCGGTGCGTTGGTGTACATTCCCTCTACAGGTTATAGCCATCTCAGATGTCCAATACGCAGCTTTTTGACTAGGTCGATGTCGCTATACAACTCGTATAGTTCGTTATTGAATATTCTCCTCCAAAACCCGTCAACGCAAACGGGACCGAATATCTTACGAAGAATTTTTCCGCGGAGCGACCAAGGGCATCTGCTTCCGGTTTTAATAACGTTCATCTTTCAGCGCCGTAAAGCAGGATTGGGATGATCAGAGTCTTATGCAAAGTCTCCTTTGTTGTTCGAGATAGAGTTTTATTGTGGACTTGCCTTATAAGCCCGAAAAAATAGCGATTGGCACGAGTTATTCTTCGCTGATGTCGTTCTCAGAGTTTATAGCAGAGGCAAGGTAGACAAAGTCCCTTACTACCTCGAAGTTATAGCTGGCCAGAATAACGTTCTATCCAATTCGTCGGTGTTGGTTGTCCAATCTTCTTGACAGCATAATACTTGGCTTTGCCCTCGCTTATCGCTAAACCCATTTTGGCCGCTTCCGTCTCAATGCTTGTAAACACACCGGTGACAGCCCGCTGAGTTCTTCCAATTATGTCAATATTGTCGATGTATGCAAACAGTTATACGGACTTTTGATAGATTGAGCCTGTGGTGTTGGTTTGTGAGTTCCGCAAAATCCGTTCAAGTACAATATTAAAGAAGTCACATGTCAGCGCGTCACCTTGTCGAAACCCTTTTTGAGGTCTCGGTAAGGCCATTACCGATCTTGATGGAGCAACGAGCGTTCTCCATCGTCAGCCTGCACAGACGGACAAGTTTGGCAGGGATGTCAAAACTAGACATAGCTCTATAAAGCCCTTCTCTAGAGATGCCATAATAGGCGGGCTTGAAATCGATAAAGAGATGGTGAGTAACGATTTGGAATTCTTGGGTTTTCTCCAGGATCTGCCGAAGTGTGAATATTTGATCGATGGTGGACTTTCCTGCCTGAAACCGCACTGATAGGGGCCAATCAGACTGTTGATAAAAGGTTTCAGGCGTTCACACAATATCGTAAAGAAGATCTTATATGCGATGTTGAGGAGACTGATGCCTCTATAATTGGTGCAGTTGAGGGAGTCTCCTTTCTTGTGGATCGGGCTAACGATGGTGAGATTCCATTCATTAGGCATACACTCGTCTGACCAAATCTTAGAGATGAGTTGGTATATGCACTCTACCAATTCACCACCAGCTGCCTTGAAAAGTTCGGTCGGTAAGCCGTCAGGTCCAGCAGCCCTGTTTGATTTCATCTTGGAAATTGCTAACCTCACTTCGTTTTGGACAAGTGGATGGAAATTTTGACTATTATCATCTATGTTGAATGGTTCATTCTGCCAAACTGGGCGCTCACTCAAAAATCACCATCATCTGGGTCCCTGGGCACAGTAACTTCGAGAGAAACGAGCGAGCGGACGATCTGAATAGACAAGGGTCAGCCTTTAGCGACTCTCTTGCAGAAAGAGTCGATATTCCACTGGGAGTCGTCAATGGTAACATTCGCAATCAATTCATAAAGCACGTTGCCTACGAGCGAAAATCGCTTTCTAGCTGCGCTATATTAAAAAAGACATGCCCCAGGTATAACAAACCTAAATCAAGCGAGCTACTTAGCAGATCAAAACCAGATATTGCAAGAATTGTAGCCATCAGTACAGGACATTGGCCGATAGGTGGCCATGCAGCCAAGCTTGGCACCCCCCATAACACGTTCTACCGTAGCTGCAGAGTTGCTTATGAGAGAGAATGTCTTTTCACTTTGTTTGCAGATGCCTCGGCCTAGCGAGAGGGGGACCAACTTGAAGAAATATCTAATAAAAGGATTGGAACCCTAATTCTTTACCTAAACTCAACAGGCTGGGTCTAGCATCTTCTTCAACTGAATACTCTTATTGATTCATCAATAAAATCAACCGAATTTTAAAAGAAATTGTTACGAAAAGTGTTAAGCTTTATATAATTCCCGTCTACATCAACTGTAGTAAATGTACGGACGACTTTACCAAACTGTACGATTTTTTAATGGAGTTTGATAAGCAGGATATTATGGTAATCGGTGACTGTAATGCAAGAGTAGGGGTCACACAACTACTAGAAGTAGAGCCGGAGCTTTTGACACAGTATTTACACACTCTACGGGAATCAACAGATAAAGTGGTGGACTGCAATGGTTTTAAATTCATCGAGATGTGTGGGTCGATTGGGCCGCTAATAAATGGTCGATCTAAGGGCGATAAGCAGGGTCGCTTAACGTTTTATAGAGGTTCCGCCTGCTCAACGATTGACTACTGGGAAATGGATCGAATTCATAACAGACCTTAACGTGAAAGATTCAATCTATTCAGATCACCTACCGTTATCAGTAACAGTAAATTTACAAATATCTGCAATGTTTTCCGTTCTTGAACATCGGTTACTACCTAGATTGCAATGGAAGGACATTTTTTCTTTTGACTACAAGAGAAACCTGAACCGCATAGTCAATGCTATAAATGGAAGTGACTTCGAGTCGGATCGTTGTACGGATGTTCTTGTTTCTTGCATCACAGAGGCTGCACGACCTTTTCAACATTCTGGCAGACGCAAGGGAAAACGAATATGGTACGACCGGGAGTGTACGATAGCTAGGAGAAGATCGTTTGCTTATCTACGTTTAGTCAGGGAAACAATCTCAATTTATGCAAAAAGGATGTACCAAGAAGCGAACAAAGTATTCAAAAATATGTGCCGGTATAAACAGTCACGGTATATACATCAGCTGACGAGGACACTAGGAGCTGTAACAGATAGTCGCGCTTTTTGGAGTTTGGTCAGGACTCTTAATGGATGGACATTTGCTCGAAGTATCCAAGTCGAAACGTCAGTACTAGCTGAGCATTTTGAGCAATTATTAAATCCACCAAGTAGCGGGCTTCAAATGAATTATGCGATGCCTTACATCACTTGACCAGGCAATTACACTTCAGGAAGTCTGCAGAGTATTACACCGCTGCAAGTTAAATAAAGCACCAGGAGAAGACCGTATTCCGTACGAGTTCTATAAGTTGGCTTCGAGTGAATACCTAGAAAAAATTACATTAGCATACAACTACATTTTTGACATGGGTGAAGTTCCGGATAGCTTCAGAAGGAATGTAATATTTCCCTTGTTTAAAAAAGGAGACATGGTAGATCCGAACAACTACAGAGGAATATCATTCATGAGCTCAATAATGAAAATATCCACAGATGTTATATGGTATTAGAACGTTTGACTCAATGGGTACGTGAAAATGATTTGATGAGCGAGTTCCAGGCGGGGTTTAGAAAAGGATACTCAACAGTGGACAACATCTTCACGCTAGAAAGTATTGCGAGGACCTATCTGGACAAGGGAAAAAAACTCTACGCATTTTTCGTTAACTTCAAAGCAGCCTTTGACACCGTTGACAGGAAAGCGCTTTTATGCAAGCTGAGTAATCTAGGAGTGTCAACGAAAATGCTAAAAGTCATTCAAAGTTTGTACACCGATAATAGGACTTCTGTATGGGATGGACACAACCTGTCTAACTGGTTTGGGTCTCAGATGGGGGTCAAACAGGGATGTCTGATGAACCCACTTATTTTCTCCATATTTCTGGATGATCTCTCAACATTTTTACCAGGAGGAATCATGTTTAATGGGCTTCTTCTAAAACTTCTCCTCTACGCTGACGATATTGTGATTTTGGCTGAATCTCCAACAATGATGTAAATAATGATCAACAGGCTACAGCAATATTATAGGTTATGGAACCTTAAAGTCAATACAAATAAATCCAAAATAATGGCGTTCCATAATGGATTTGGACGGTTTTCAAGGGATGAAAAATGGACATGGGAAAGCAAAAAACTTGAAGTGGCATAAGTATCTTGGAGTGACTGTAACACCCCAATTGTCATTAACAAAGCATCTAAGAGAAAAACTTGAAGGAGCGAAAAAGGCGATAAATTGTAGTTGGAGACGTGTACGTACCACCAGGCACAGAATTTAACATTTTTGGCTCTGTATAACTCGTCTCTATACACGCTATCATAGGCAACTTTGAAATCGATGAAAAGGTGGTACGTATCGATTTTATATTCATGGGTTTTTCCAAGATCTGCCGTAGTGTGAATATTTGGTCAATGGTGGACTTTCTCGGCTTGAAACCGCACTGATAAGGACCTATCAGGTTGTTGACGATTGGGTTTAGGCGTTCACATAGTACGGCAGACAGGATCTTATATGCGATGTTGAGGAGACTTATACCTCTGTAGTTGGCGCAGTTCAGAGGATCTCCTTTCTTCAGGATCGGGCAAACGATGCTGAGGTTCCATTCATCGGGCATACTTTCGTCCGACCAGATTTTACAGATGAGCTGGTGCATGCTCCTTACAAACTCATGTCAGCAGCAAGGCCGTCGGCTCCAGCAGCTTTGTTGGATTTGAGTTTAAATATCGCTATCCTCACTTCATTCTGATCGGGTTGACGGGAATCTTGACTGCCATCATCACTGTTGAATGGCTCATTCTGCCTGACAGCGGAACATCGGTCGTCATCGCCGTTTAACAGTCTGCAGAAGTGTTCCTTCCATATCCTCAGTACCGACTGCGATTCTACTACTATGTTGCCATTTTCGTCCCTGCAGGCTTCTGTTCTGGCTTTGAAAAGCTGGCATGTTCTTTTTACCCTTTGGTACAATTTTCGAACATTATTCCTGCAATAAAGTCTCTCAATCTCCTCGATCGAGCGCTTCTCATGCTCTTTTTTCTTCTTTCTGAGAAGTCGATGTTCCTCTTTTCTCCTGCTCACGTAGAGCTCGTAAGCAGCTCTAGTCCTTCTATGCACCGCCGCTTTATACGCCTCTTGTTTTGCTGCATGTGCTTGCCGGCATTACTCATCAAACCAGAGGTTTCGTTGTGGTGGGCGAGAGAAGCCCAGTACATCAGATACGGCATCTCTGATGGCTTGTTGGCAACGCTGCCACTGGTCTTCCGCATTTGCTGCTGGCAGCATAGGACTTAGATTGAGATTAGAAGGAACACGATCGGCAAAGGTTCTGGCGGTCTCTTGTGATTGTAGCTTTTCGACATCAAATTTCCTCACAGCATTTCGTTGATTTCGCTCCGTTGTGGATATCCGCATCCGTACCTTGGCTACAACTAGGTAGTGATCCGAGTCCACGTTGGCTTCTCGGAAAGTCCGGACACCCAGAATACTGGAAGAGTGCCTTGCGTCGATTGCAATGTGACCGATTTGGTTGACGATTTTTCGATCAAAGGAGAGCCATGTTCCTTTGTGAATATCGAGACGTGGGAACCGCGTACTAGCTACGACAAAGTTTCGCCCCGCTGCAAAGTCGATTAGCATGAGTCCGTTGTCGGATGTGATGTCGTGCAGGTTGTGCTTTCCGACCACGCTACTAAAGACGTCCTCTCTTCCTAGCTTTGCGTTAAAATCACCTAGGATAATTTTAACGTCGTGGCTAGGGCATTGCTCATACGTCTTGTCCAAGAGCTGGTAGAAGTCGTCCTTTGTTGCGTCGTCCTTCTCCTCGTGAGGGGCGTGAACGCATATTAGGCTAATGTTGGAAAATTTTGCCTTGATACGGATAGCTATAAGGCGCTCGTTCACATGCCGGAAACTCGAGACTTCTTGCCTAAGTCTGCCTCCAATGACAAATCCGCACCCGAATAAATGCTGTCCTTTTTGTCTGTAGCAATCGCGATAATGTCTGCTTTGAGACACTCATTTGGTTTGTAGAGGAACCTAACATTCCACGTGCAGACACGGAGATCGTTGTCCTTTTTACGTTTGCATGTGTCGTCAACAGTAAGATCATCCGTATCCGAGGCTGTTGGTTGCTTCGTAACCGAAGGTTTTTTACGTGGTAGGGAAGTTAACCCGAGGGCACAACCCCCAACCTGGAGGGCCAGATCCTTTTTTTTTGTACCCCTAGGACAAGAGGCCGGATACACCGATGTCAGTAACCCACTTCGGGGATATGAGCACTGCCATTGGCCCATTAAGGGTTCATCCGCCATCATCTCTTTTTCAATACCCTGACGTAGTATTAAAAATCCTTACTACCCTCAGCTGCAAATATGTCGAAGTAGCTCCGGTAAGGTATCCGCTAGTCTGTAGACGTCGCCGTTGATTCCATCGAGAGAATTCATCCGCCGTACGTCTTCCTTCTGAGGAGCTCTTGCTAGACTCCTGAAACGCATATTTCAGCCAATCAGGTCAACAAGAGATGCCTCGTCCGGTTAGACATATGCGCGCTAAAGGTTACACTTCCTTTATATTTTAAAATCATTGCAACTCCCAGAATACCGTCTACCACATATAGTAGCGCAACATCTAATACATAGAAAAAAGCAATTCAACAGCGAATGGTGTAGACTAAGCAGCGAACACAATACTTCTATATCAGAATATAATGAAGAATCTTGGAAGTGTACCACGCAAAAGCTTTTAATTGCTGTTGAAGACTCCATTCGTGCAACATTCAGAGAGAAAGCGCAACAAAGTGAAGTTAGGCTTATATGTCGAGTACTAAACCATGACCTCGGCGAAAGAAATTATTACCATGACCGCTACAATCTGCAGATGATTTCAACTATTTTTAAAGCAAGAGGTGAACTGCTTAACCTTAACTTTGTTCCACATAGAGTCGTCGAGAATGTGAACTGCACTTTATGTAATCTGCGGCTGAAGGAAGACGTGCATCATTTTATCGGAATCTGTGCAAAACTAAAAGCGATCAGGCAAGCTCATTGGGGAAAAGATACACTTTCGGAAGATGAAGTCAATGGGTCAACGCTGACCTGAGTGTAGCAGAGAGCGTCGCTCCCTGCCAGCCCACATACCTAACCTAGCTTAAATGGCCAAGAGTATTCTATACAGCTATCTTAAATCTGCCTATAAATACCGACAGCAAATAGTCAATAAAGCATTTTGAGTTCAATTGCACTTATGTTAATACCGTTAATTTTAAATCTTAAGTAGGTATTTAAGTCTTTATATTTAGTATACATATATTTTTTTTCTCTCTTACCCGGCTGACGGCAAACTACCAATGCTCATTATTGTGTACTTTGTAATTTTATGAAAATACTTATGAATAAAATCACATTATTATTATTATTATTATTATTATTATACTCCATCATATAACTAGGTGTACATGCGTTTTGTGGTATCAAAATGTGTTCTTTAATGAACTGCCACCTCAAGCAACCAATCAATCGGGGCCTTCTGTTACTAAAAAGTCTTCAGTTATCTGCTATTGCATATCCACAACATTTTACACAGTTCCCCACTTAACTATTACCCATTGAAGGTAAATCGATTTTTTCCATTGAAACTAGATTTACTAATAACAATGATCATATCCCATAACAGATGGGAATTGTATCTAAATTTCCAAATAATAATTAAATTCCTATATACATTCTACTTACCGGTGAATTTTTGATACTATTTCCTTTAAACCATTATTAGATGCATTCATCCCATCCGCAAAACTAAACGAATCTAACAACTCGAACATTGGCACATTATGATAACATTTTCATTAATAAGCTTTCAGCGATTAAATTCTATTTATGCGCCTGTGAGAGCATTTCCCGTACATAACCTGTTTGGTAAATTAGTTTAATTATTACCAGGATGCCGAAGGACATTTATATGCGAGTGCTAACGCATGTTTATATGAAACCACCGCTCCACGGAAATCAAAATTATTTCTATCCGTACCGGGCAGCATCTACTTGCCAACAATTACCGGCGTTCTGTGAAATTCTATACAAATATGTTAAAAATTATAATCAAAATGCAATTTAACGAATCTACATTATGAACAGATGCAGGAAATAGCAGTAGACACATCGAGGAGTCCACTGCCAATGTGTATCGGGCTTTTAACCCGATGCGGTGCTATGGCACCAAAGTGCAATCAAGCTTAATTGATGACAGGCACTTTTATGACTATGACCGTAGGTATAGGGGTGGAACAGCTGTTGAAAAATTTATTCACGATATAGTGATGAAAATTTCAAGTTTTTGGCTATTTGGCTTTGATACATTGTCGGTGAAATATGTTATGTTTATAAATAGAGCTCATACGGAACTCATAAAGAGCCAATAGTTTACATAATTTGAAACAAGTGCAGCTCTTCAGTTGAAACAGGTGAAACTTGAAACATATGGAACCATGCCTAGCTTTGACATCCCTGCAAAACTTGGCCGACTATGCGGTATGACGATGCAGAACGCTCGCTGCTCCATCAGGGTCAGTAGTGACCTCACCAAGACTTTTGACACCGACATCGCGCAAAAAAAACTCAACCAGGTGATGAGACGGGTCCATAGCTGGATGGAAGAACACGGTCTAGGTCTGACCACAGAAAAGACGGAGATAGTCCTTCTGACTAGGAGGAGGATCCCGTTTATTGTCAATTTTCAATTTGGGTCTGAGATAATAACCAGCAAGGAAGCGGTTAAGTATCTAGGGATAACCCTCAGCACGAAGCTCACTTTCTGGCAACAGATAAGGTCTGCGTCTGAATGAGCTGCGAAGGTAACCGCGTCACTGATCAGATTAATGACAAACATAGGTAGTCCAACGGCCAGCAAACGGAAGCTTCTGCTGACAGTGACTCACGCCATTCTTCTGTATGGGCGCAAGTTATGGGCCGACGACGGACTACTGCAAATAAAATACAAGTAGCAAATGGTCGCAGTACGTAGGCGTGCAGCACTACGGGTGGCAACCTCGTACCGCACGATGTCGAAACCAGCCGCCCTCGTAGACGCAGGAGTTATACCTATCGATCTCCTTGCAAAGAGGAAGTACGTCCACGACAAAATGGCGGAAATTGGAGTGGAAGCGGCAACCGAGGAGGCGAAGGAGTTCACCAAACAGCAGTGGCAGGAGAGATGGAGCTCAGAAATCGGAGGACTATGTACTACGAGGGTTATTAAGAAAATCGCCATGGAAGGGACGGAAACACGGTGAAGACAATTATTACACCACCCAGTTTCTTACCGGACATAGGTATTTCAAAACCTACCTCGGCAAGATAAGCAAAATAAGGAGTTCAGCTTGCCAGTATGGCGACTGACAGGTGGACGACGCAAACCACACATTCTTCGCCTGCAGCCGATGGAAAGCTGAAAGGAGGGCGCTGGAATCGCTGATCGGCGTCATCATCCCGGATAGCAGCAAAAATATTAACGAGTGACCAGAACTAGAACGGAGTATGCTCCCTTATAGAAACGGTACTCAAAACAAAGAAGAGAGAGAAAGACCAATCCTTCATGAGATTAATGTTAGCCTCACCGGCAAGAAAGAATAAACCCACAACAGAAGACGAATATGAAAAGGCCGGCCCCGAGAGGGGAAAGAAAATGACACCACTCTGAAGTAATGCAATAAGCGGTTCCGAAGTGGATGATGTCAAGTTGAAAAGGAGTTGAAGGTAGTTTTTTAGTGAGCAAGACTAAGTCTCATATTACTTGAAACAGATAGGGACTGCGCATTAGCATTTTCCCACCACTACCAAGGCAAAAACAAAAGAAACAAAAAAAAAAAAAAAAACGTTTGATGTCAAAAAGGGTTTTAGACAAGAGGTGACACGCTGTCATGTGACTTCTTTAATATTGTACTTGAATGGATTGTGTGGAACTCACAAGCCAACACCGGAGGCACAATCTATAAAAAGTCAGTACAACTGCTTGAATATGCCGATGATATTGACATTATTAGAAGAACTCAGTGGGTTGTTACTGGTGCGTTTACAAGCATTGAAGCAGAAGTAATCAAAATGGGTTAAGCGATAAACGAGGATAAAACCAAGTACATCCTCTCAAGAAGATGGGACAATCAACACCGACAAATTGCACGAAGCGTCACAGTGGTCAGCTATAACTTCGAGGTAGTAAGGGACTTTGTCTACCTTGGCTCTGATATTAATTCTGAAAACGATACCAGCGTAGAAATCAAGCGAAATATAACTCTTGCCAGGCGCTGTTTTTTGGACTAATAAGGCAATTCAACAGTAAAGCCCTATCTCTAACAACTTGAGAGACTCTGTATAAAACTCTGATCATCCCAGTCCTGCTTTACGGTGCTGAAACATGCACTTTATTGAAAGAGGACGATGATATCCTTGGTCGCTTCGAGAAAAAAATTCTTCGTAAGATATTCGGTCCCACTTGCTTTGACAGGTTTTGGAAAAGAAGATTCAACGACGAACTATACGAGCTGTATAGCGACATCGATCTAGTCAAAAAAGGGAACTGCGTACTAGACGTTTGAGATTGGTAGGATATGTAGAGAGAATGAACACCAACGCTCCGGCCCACAGAGCCTCCTCGCCGTAGGTGCACGCACAAGTTCAAGAGGACCTCGACTAACTTGGAGTGCGCAAATGGAAGCAAGTAGCCGAAAACCGAGCTAAATGGAGAGGGTTGTTGGTTGAGGTACAAGTTCACACCGAGCTGCAATGCCACCTACTCGTAAGTAAGTAAGTATGTTGCTATAGCTGTCTATGGGAAGCACTTCACTATGGTCAGAGATCCTCGCTAAGCCCTCTAAGTGGACGTTAGACTGCGACCTTTGGTCGCTTTGACTAAGCTATATAAAATTTCTTATTTAGGCCCTCCGAAACTGTGTGGTGTCTGCTTTGTACTCACAAACAGGACTAAATTTCTGGGTCTCGCTATGGATAGGAGACTCGACTGTAAACCCATTATCTAATAATTAGTAAAGAAAGCCACATCAGCTCTATTCTGCTGCAATAAACCTTTAGAAAGTGAATGGAGTTTACAGCCACGAATTACATACTGGCTCTATATATCCGTTAATAAAGCAAAAAAAATTGTTGGCGCAACAGCTCGTCAAGTGCCTAGGCCTAGCTTCTCGCAACCACTCGTGCGTTATATTTTCCACACGAATGCAAGGGACCTACAGTTTAGTGCCGTATCCGAAAGGCAATTTACCATATTTTGCGATGATTTGTGATGACTACAATTCTCTCGTGTGTTTGTCAGGCGTTCGCAAGAGGAGGGGACCATGAAAAAACTTTAGGTGTTTTGTGGGATTCAAACATGAAATCTCATGTGCAGTGGTCGTCCACACACAGGTCCCATTATCAAACTAATATTAACGTGTGGCATGGCAAGATCAGCCTGCTTATGCATTAGTGGTGCTCCTAAAACCACTCCTTCCGTGACACTCCACTATTCTCAATGATTTAGAATACCTCGCGCAAGATACCGACTGCATTCTACCACAATTCCTAGTCGTCAAAAACTTTGGAACCACCATCCCCTCCAGACTCGACTGGGAGAACCATCTTAAGGGTGTCTCTATGTCTCTACACAAATGACTCTTAAACTGAATTTAGAGTTTTTTTTGGAGTGGATGGAGGTGTCTTCTTCAAAGAATTCACATTGACTGTTGATTCTCTTATCCTGAGAGGAGATTACAGAAATAATTATCGTCACCCGATTTCAAGTGCTAGGTAACTTGATTTTTCTTGTTTTGAGATATCGGCAAAAAGAGTTTTACATTAAGTTTCTTCTTGCTCTGAATGGCAAAGGATATTTCGTTTATCTAGTTTTTTCACACCCCAATAAATCTTAAGAGAGAAGGAATATGACTACGGTTGTAGTTGACGAGTTGGACGCTTTGTACAAGGACTCTACACCATCATTTACCACCGTGAAACTTTGGGCAGATAAATCTAAATGAGAGGCGATTAACGTTCGGAACGTCCAGAAACTGCAACCACTCAATGGTCTCTCGAACCATTACGGGGGTCAAGGGGTGAGCGCGCTGTGCACCGATAGGGGCACAGATGGACTCTCTGAGATTCGACAACGGCATCGACTTAGGATAGGCACATGGAATGTCTCACCGCTCAAAGGAAAGGACCTTGAGCTTATTGAGAAGGCTGTTAAAAGTCCACTAGATATAGCTGACGTCACTTCAACAAAGCAGAAAGGTTCTAAAACTCTGGACCTTTCGGATGGGTGGAAGCTCTTTCTGTCAGGAGTCGCACCCTCAATGTCTGCTCGGGCGGTAGTGGGGATACTTACAAGTCCCAGGTTGACAGACAGAGTATTGGAGTGGATACCATTGGGAGGGAGAGTTGCTATCTTAAAGCTCAAGCTTGAAAGATCAACTCTGGCATTGTTGCAGGTGTATGCACCGAACCTTCAGTCAGAGTACGCAGCTTTCTTAGATGAAGTTGATGCCGCCCTTGGGAAGATTGCAGATCTGGATTCTTTTGTCTTGATGGGTGACTTCAATGCTCATGTGGGTGTAGATGTTATAACATGGGGGAGTGTGATTTGGAGGAACGGTGATCCTGATCAAAACGCGAACGGAGAGAGGTTGTTGGATTTTTGTTGTGAACGTGGCTTATCCATAATGAACACTATCTTTCCACACAAAGACATTCACAAATACACGTGGTACCGTCAGAGTCTTCAGCAGAAGTCGCTGATCGATTTCTTTGTGGTACCATCGTGTCTGAAGAGAATGGTTTGTAATGTTCGAGTATTAAGAGGGGCCGAACTGTAAACTGATCATCACTTAGTGCTGTGCAAATTATATCTTAGCGAGAGAGTGTCTCCCCTACCAAAGCGAAAACCAAGGATGGTTACACGCATACGATGGGAGAGGTTACAGGACGATGAGATACGAAAGACATTTGCGCGGCAAATATCTGAAAGGTTTGAACGAATTCCAACTGTTCTATCAAATGTAGAGGAAAAATGGCAACTGTTTTCAACAGCGGTTATTGCCTCTGTGGGAGATGTTTGTGGAGTGAAGCGGTTTGGTGTGGCGGCTGGTGGTGAGGAAAGAACGGCTTGGCTTAAAACGCCCGGAATTCAAGAAGCCATCAGAGAGAAGAAGAGGGCCTTTAAGCTGTCGATTAACTTGGGGAACTCCGATTCTCGAAATCGCTGCACTGAGGCGCGAAGAACTTGCAAATTAGCTGTGAAAACAGCGATAGAACAGTCTTGGAAGGAGTTTGGCGAGAAATAGGAACGTGGCCACAGATCTGCAAATAAGATGTTCTGGCAGACCGTCCGCCGACTCAAAGGAAAAAAGTTGAAAATCGTTGAAGGAGTCAAATCCAAAGACGGTACACTTCTTTCCAATAAGGAGGACATCTTACGCAGATGGAGCGAGCACTTTTAAGAATTGCTCAATCCCGAACAGGGCACCGAACATGACAGACCTATGGTCGAGAGTAGGGCGGAAAGTAGTCCTACGGTAGAGGAAGTAACTTTGGCGATCAAAGCGCTAAAAGTTAGCAAATCTGCTGGTGTGGATGAAATTCGGCCAGAAATGCTCAAGGCTTTAGGTAAAGAGGAAGTGCAATGGCTCTCGCGTGTTATTAAAGTAGCCTTGAAATGCGGTGAAACACCTGGTGATTGGCAAATGGGGGTGATAGTTCCTCTTTATAAAAACGGGGATAAAAAAGATTGCGCCAACTATCGGGGTATATCTCTTTTAAGTCTCCCTGGAAAAGTCTTTCCTAAGGTGCTAGCAACGCGTTCCAGAGCTGTGGTTGAGGGCAGTTTGGGGGATGAGCAGTGTGGTTTTCGTCCCGGTAGAAGCACAACCGACCAGTTATTCACTCTCAGATTGGTTCGTGAGAAGGCCTGGGAGTATGCTTAACCTGTCTACACTTGTTTTTTGGATTTGGAAAAAAGCATATGATAGGGTTCCTCGAGGCAAACTCTGGAGTGTTCGGCAGAAGTATGGGATTGATGGTTCTCTGTTAAGGGTGATTCAGTCTTTATATACAAACTGTAGAAGCTGTGTTCGGATAAACGGTGTTAAATCAATAGCTTTCACTGTGGGCGTTGGACTCCGCCAAGGGTGCGTTTTGTCACCTCTCCTCTTCATTGTATATATGGATTGGATGTTGCAGCGCAGCCGTGGCGAGGAATGTTTCAAAGTGGGAGACCTAGGGATTAGTCATCTGCTCTTTGTGGATGATTTGGTCATCCTTGGGTCCTCTCAAACCGAACTTCAGCGCGCACTCGAAAGGTGTGTACCCGTTTGTGATGATGCTGGAATGAAGATCAACTTGAACAAATCGGAAGTAATGGCCGTATCCAAAAAACCCATTCAGTGCTTTCTGCATGTAAGTGGAGTTCCACTGAAGCAGGTGGATAAGTTTAACTACCTCGGGGTCTTATTCACGAGTGATGAGAAGAGCAATGCCGAGTTATCCTGTATAATTGGTCAGGCTGGATCAATTTTGAGAGAGCTCGGCCAATCTGTTATAAGGAAGGCCGAACTTAGTGTTCAAGCTAAGCTATCGGTTTTTAACGCGGTGTATGTTCCAACTCTCACCTATGGTCATGAAATTTGGGTAGTGACCGAAAGAATAAAATCGCGGATACAAGCTTGCCGAAATGAGGTTCCTTCGCGGTGTTGCTAGAATAACCCGTAGTGATCGAGTGCGCAACACCAGAGTACTTGAGGCGCTCAATGTTGAGCAGCTACTTCTCCGAACGGAACGATCTATGCTTCGATGGTTTGGTCACGTAGTGCGTATGCCCCTAGACCGGCTTCCAAGACGTGCCATGGTTGCTGTGCCATCAGGTAGGCGACTCCACGGAAGTCCTAGAAATAGATGGTTAGACCAAGTCCAACATCTCTCCTGGAGCCGTCTAGGGATTCCTCCTGATGAATTGGAGTCAATGGCGGAGGATCGAGAAGGATGAAGAGTCCACCTGAGCATCCTACCCCCGCGACCCTCATGAATGGTTAGCGGTCCATTGAAAATGTATGTATGTATATACAGTGGACTGCTAAGGGCGAATCGGGAATCCTTACTCACCAGATCAAGGCCCAAGCTACTTTATTTTCCCCTAAGCTAAAAGTAGTTGCTCTCGAACGACAGAAATTTTCGTCAAATGAGGAGGCCATCACCTTTGTAAACAATTATTTTGCAGAGAAAGACCCCGAGTACTATTTGGATGGGTTAAAGATATGGGAGCTTCGCTGGGAGAAATGTGTCAAAACTCACAAGGAGACTATGTAGAAAAATAAAAATAAATTTGAAGAAAAAATATCTTATATCTTTGTTAAGTCGGATTCTTTTGGGACCACCCTCGTATATCTGTTTTACAAATTTGTGATTCTGAATCTGTGGTATTCAGTGCTTAACTTCTATTTCATTTAAATACTTAATCTCCTTATTCTATCTATTTTCAAAAGAAGTCATTCCTGACTTTGAAGTATTAACCCCTTAATCTCCTTGAAAGAAGTAATAACAAAAAAAAAAATTAATTCGGATAATACGAGTACTGTGAGCGATATTCACTTCCTCTGCCAACAATATTCGTGGAAGAATACATTTCATAATTAACTCGTGCAATGCCTTTGTGTCACAATAATTCAAAACATAGATATATACCATCTTTAAACCATGAACGTAGATCCATTTACAAATTGAGTAACTTGAATGTAAATTACGGCATTTAAATCGACCGTATGACGGAAGGACGTGTCGACTTATGTATGTCTTTTTTAAGGCTTTCCGTCGGTAATTCTCTCGGGACAATTTTATTAAGTGCGGTCCAGCCCCATTCTCAAGATGAGTTATATTGCCTCACTTTTCTTCTTTTTCCTCCGTCGTCCCTCTGACCCTTTCATAATATTTAAATTTCATATGACAAATGGCACAGGATAAAAATGCAAAACCAGCAAGCAGTTTTAATCCTTTTCAACTAGTGGGCAAGGGTTGTTGACGTCAAAATAAAATTTAGAAAAACAAGAAAAACTGAGAATCAGATAAATTTTTCCGGATATAATGTACCCTATTATAGAAAATACGTTTTATGCGAAAAGTTGAAATTAAACATTTTTATTGCTTTAGAACCGTGTCCTTTGGTGATAATTTTTGGGTCATAATAGTTATTGTTTTCTAGCCATAAGCAGGGTGTGCTTGTACTTTTAGTACCTGTCCGAGATAAGAACAGTAAGTTAGACGGGAGGTAAATTCTGGAGAGGTTTCTTTCAATTTCATATGTAAACCCTTAAAGATCTTGACCTCGGTATAAGAACACATATGTATGTATGTTCCAACTTGTGTTGCCGATATGCGACTTTATTCGTAATGTGACCCTTTTCGATGTCAAGCGGCTATGACCTTTCAAACACAAGCTGTATTTTATCCTTTCTAAATTTGTTTAAAACTTTTTGACACCGTCTGCGTATAAAGAAATGTTTCCAAGCAAATTTTGTTGAATTGGTTTTCACGAAATGCTAAAACGATGAAATTTATTTTATCCCTCTTATCCACTTACTCAACAACAAACTCATCACTTTCCTTATAAAAATGAATTCATTCTTCTTCGACATTGAAAGGGGGTCAAAGAAATCAAAGCAAGATGCGTTAGGTCAGATGCCAAGCACATGCCCTGACTTTCAGAGCCACCCTTATAAAGGAAGTTACTTACATTGCTATGCATCTTGGGTGCAAACCAAATAGTATTGAAACTAAAGGACGGGGTAATATGCCGCACTTGCAAATTTAAGAGACGCTAAGTAGTTAATGATTATTATCATAAACAAAGACGGAGTAGAAGATTTGTTAGCTGCGGTTCACCACAAGGTGGCATTCGTTCTATTCTCACCTCTTTGGAATCCAGTAATAAATAAGTTATTAGCCTATCTGTAAGGAATGGGATGCAGAGTGATTTCTTATGCAGAAGACCTTGCAATTGCATTCTCAGGTAAACATTCAAATAGTCTGAGAGAACTTCTTCAATATGTCTTTCTTTTGCGCTCCAATTGGGCCACAAGAAACGGACTCCCAGTCCGGCCCAATAGATCGATGATAGATCAAATTTTCGCATTGAAGAAAAGCCTAGGAATCCCAACGAATTTACACCTTAAGGCCACATATTGTAGTAGAGAGAAGCAAAAAATCGCAACGTGCTGCTTACTTACTTAGGTGGCGCTACAGTTCCGGGTGAACCTGGACCTCAACTAACAAGCCTGTCCATTTAGCTCGGTCTATAGCTAATTGCCTCCAGTTGCGCACTCCAAGTTGGTCGAGGTCTCCTTGAACTTGTACGCGCCACCTACGGTTGGGAGGTCCTTTACTGCGTCGTCCCTCGGGATTAGATTCGAAGACTCTGCGGGCCGGAGCGCTGATGTCCATTCGCTCTACATGTCCAGAGATATCCCAAAAGCAGTTTTTTGACTAGGTCGATGTTGCTGTACAGCTCATATAGTCCCTTATTGAATCTTCTTCTCCAAAACCCGTCAACGCAAATGGGACCGAAAATCTTACGAAGAATTTTTCTCTCAAAGCGACTAAGAATATTTACATTCTCTTTTAATAACGTCCACCTTTCAGCGCCGTAAGGCACCACTGGGATGATCAGAGTCTTATACAGAGTCTCCTTAGTTCTTCGAGATAGGGCTTTACTATTGGATTGCCTTCTAAGCCTAAAAGAACAGCGATTGGGAAGAGTTATTCTTCGCTTGATTTCTGCGCTAATCTTGTTTTTAGAGTTTATAGCAGAGCAAGGTAGACAAAATCCCTTACTACCTCGACGTTATAGCTCCCACTGTGACGTTCGGTCGAATTCGTCGTTGTTGATTGTCCCATCTTGTTGACGGCATATACTTGGTTTTGCCCTCGTGTATAGCTAAACCTATTTTGGCTGCTTCCGCTCAATACTTGCAAATGCGCCGGTAACAGCCCGCTGAGTTATTCCGATAATGTCAATATTGTCGGCGTTTGCAAGCAGTTGTACAGACTTTTGATAGATTGTGCCACCGGTATTTGTTTGTGAGTTCGGCACAATCCGTTCAAGTACAATATTAAAGAAGTCACATGAAAGCGTGTCACCTTGTCTTAAACCTTTTTTTACATCAAAGGTGTCGGTGAGGTCATAACCGACCTTGATGAAGCAGCGAGCGTTCTCCATCGTCATCCTGCTGTCATAGGCGGCCTTGAAATCGATAAAGAGGTGGTGAGTATCGATTTGGACTTCTTGGGTTTTCTCCAGGATCTGCCGAAGTGTGAAGATTTGATCGACGGTGGACTTTCCTAGCCTGTAACCGCACTGATAGGGTCCAATCAGGTTGTTGATAAAAGGTTTCATGCGTTCACGCAATATCGCAGAAAAGATCTTGTATGCGATGTTGAGAAGACTGATGAGTCTATAACTGGCGCAGTTGAGGGGGTCTCCTTTCTTGTGGATCGGGCAAACGATGCTGAGGTTCCATTCATCCGGCATACACTCGTCTGACCAAATCTTAGAGGTGAGTTGATGTAGCTACTCTACCAATACATCACCAGCTGCCTTGAAGAATTCGGCCGATAAGCCGTCAGGTCCAGCAGCCTTGTTCGATTTTAGCTTAGATATTGCTATCTTCACTTCGTTTTGGTCAGGTGGACGCGAATATTGACTATCATCATCTATGTTGATTGGTTCATTCTGCCTGACAGCGGGATGTTGGTCTTCGTTGCCGTTATACAGTCTGTGGAAGTAGTTTTTCCATATTCTCAGCACTGACTGTGATTCTACTACGAGGTTTCCATTTTCATCTCTACAGGTTTCTGTACGGGTATTGCTTCTCTGACACGTTCTTTTTACCTTTTGGTAAAACTTCCGTACATTGCTCCTGGAGTATAACCTCTCGATATTCTCGAACGCGCGCTTCTCATGCTCTTTCTTCTTCTTTTGGAGAAACCGATGTAATTCCCGTCTCTTTTGCTCGTAGAGCTCGCGAGCAGCTCTCGTCTTCCTTTGCAGTGCCGCTTTGTATGCCTCTTGTTTTGCAGCATGCTCTTGCCGGCATTCTTCGTCAAACCAGGGGTTTCGTGGTGGTGGGCGAGCCAGACCCAGCACATCAGTCGCGGCATTTCTGATGGCATGTTGGCAGCGTTGCCACTGGTCTTCGGCCATTGATGCTGGCGGTATAGGGGTGATTGGGAGTTTTCGGGATACGCGTTCAGCGAAGACTCTGGTGGTCTCTTGCGATTATAGCTTTTGACGTTAAATTTTCTCACAGTGATTCTTCTTTGTTGCTCAGTTTGGGATATCCGCATTTATACCTTGACTACAACAAGGTAATGATCCGAGTCTATCTTGTTTGGCCGCTCGGAAGGTCCGGACATCCAGAATTCTGGAGGCATGGCTTGCGTCGATCGCAATATGATCAATTTGGTTGATCGTTACATGATCATTGGACCGCCATGTCTGCTTATGAATATCGAGATGAGGAAACCTTGTGCTCGCTATGGTGACATTTCGCTCCACAGCAAAATCAATAAGCCTTAGTCCGTTGTCCAGCGTGGAGTAGTGAAGGCTGTGTTATCGACTCCCCTACCAAAGACGTTCTCCGTACCTATCTGGCGTTAAAATCGCCCAATACGATTTTAACGTCGTATTTAGGGCATTGCTCGTGTGTTTTGTCGCGGAGCTCGTAGAAACACTCTTTGGTGGTGAGGTCCGTTGTTCCGTGGGGGCATGAACACGTATTAGGATTATGTTAGCGAATAAAGCCTTGATCCGGATAGTCATAATATGCTCGCTCACGTATCGGAAGCTTAAGACTCCTTGCCTAAATCTGCCTAACAAATCCGCATCCGAATGAGCTTTGCCTGTTGCCTTTGTCGCAATCACCGTAGTAGATGTCACAGTTTTTCATCCTCTTTTTGCCCGGCCCATCCCATCACACTTCCTGGATGGCGGTAATATCTGCTTTATAGCAGTCTAGGGCCTCTACTCATTGTTCGGCTGCATGTGGTCTGTAAAGTGACAGAACATTCCACGTACAGGTCCGAACACAACCCCCAACCTGGAGGGCCAGTTCCTTTAGTTATTCCCCTAGGACGAGGGCCGGGTACACCGATGCCAGTAGTCCACTACGTGAGTATGAGCGCTGCCGTTGGCCCATTAAGGGCTACTCCGCCACCATCTCTATTCCAAGGTCCTGACCAACATTGGAAATTCCTTACAAACGTGTGATCCGAGTACGTCGAAGCAACTCGCGTAAGGTATTCACTAAGTTCAAACCTAGTTGGAACTATAGCCGCCACCGTTGACAACGTCTAGGGAATACGTCCGCTGCTGCCTGGAACAAGAAAAATCGCTCTAGTGAGAAAGCACTCTTCCCCCCTCTCTCATCTGCTGCCGCCAAGAATCATCCATTTCTTGGACTAAGGTACTAGACACCCGGCTGTCACCGCTTGGAGGTTGAGATTAGTAGTTGGTAGACCTCAGCTAAATGAAAATGCTTGTGCTTTCATGTGATCGCATGCCCTACTGTTGGACCAGGCAGAATTTCCTCTTGCCTTCTTTATAAAATGCTGCAAAACGTACAAAACTGCTGCTCTTTTTTTCCACTTTTCGACATCGTTTTTAATACGGTTCTAATCAAAGAAATGGGCGTCGTGGCGTAAGTGGTTAGTGTGTCGGACCTCTGTGCCTGAGGTTCCAAGTTCAAATCCCAGAAAACACCAAAAAGTTTTTTTTACGCTCCCACCTCTCGCGAACGTCTGACAAACATCCGAGAGTATTGTTGTCTCGAAAAGCTTCTCAGAACAAATTGTCCTTCGGATATGCACTAAACTGTAGGTCTCTTCCATTCATGTAAAAAAATATATATGTAATGCACACAACAGGAGTGGTTGCGAGAAGCTATGCCCTGGCACTTAAAGAGCTATTGCGCCAAATATTTATTTATTTTTTATTTATTCAAAGAAATAAATTTATTCACTAGTTGAAAATGTTTTCTTCTGTCAATATTTATGTTGGGAAATTCATTCGGCTTTAATGAGAGCAAGCGTCAACCAATGGTCAATTCGATTGACATAAAAAAGATTCAATCGTGTAAACGGTCCGATTGCACGGTTGACGGTTTACACTTTTTTTAAAATTGCGTCAATCGATATTTTGGTTGACGTTGACAAAATCGACGCTTTTAAGTCAATCGTGTAAATCGGGGAAAAAATCTATTTAAGCTTCTGTCAAAACTGCATCAATCGGACGTAAAACTATTGACGCTAGATTTACGCTTTTTCGTCAATCGTGTAATCCTAGGTTAACAGACCTGAATGATGCAAATTGCATTTATGTAATACCATTCCGTTTAGTAATGATCTTTAGTACATATTTCTAATTCATTTAGAACTCAGTTTAGCTTTATCCTTTCTTATTTGTATTGTAAGGAAAAGAATCTTAAATTTGTTTTTTATTTTATATATATGCATATGTATTTTTTTTCCAATACCAACCATCGAGCCCTTAAATATCCCATTTGGATGAAATGCATATGAGTATCTGACAAAAAATGAATCCCTCTATGCACAATTTTAATTATGAATACACAGTTTCGAAAAACAAAGTCTAAAATATTATTATGCATTCTGATATGAAAATATTAAAGCAGTCAGATTCACGAGTCCGTCAAATAATTCATGTTGAGTATTTTTGTTTGAAAGCTTAAAATGAGTAAACCCCAAAAGAATGGGTTACGCAAACAAATAAAGAAAAAACAAAACGGCATCAAAATAACCCCAAGGCTGTATATTTTATGAGTAATTTCCTAAATTGAATGCTCTCACAAAGTAACCAAAATTGTTTAGGGGTTTTTATTGGAAGTTCAGAAAAAAAAAAGGATTTACTTCTGTGAACCACAACTTGTATATTATTTTAATTTTAAAACATTTCCGGCAGCCCTTTCATATTTTACAGCTGGAAATATAAAAAGAAATCCCTTCATCTGTTCGATACTTTTTATTTGTTATCGACAATGAGGCGGAATAAAAGTACACAAACTGGGTATCTACCAACCACAAATGAACAAACGATATTATTTATTTATTTTTGGGTAGAATGTCAACAGGATAATGAAAAATAAATATATTTAAGGGGATGCTGGCAATTACTTTATGATGTCCCATGGCAATGGTATAGTGGTAACGTCGTCAATCGCCGCACTAATGGTTCATGGTGCAAATCCTGATGTCAGCAAGCATTTATTTCTCTGGTGTTTGGGAGAAATCTGGTAACTCCAAAAGTAATGTTTTTCAGTACAGGCATTTTAAAGTTGATCGAGACGTAATAAAAAAGATTTTAGAAATAAAGGGATAATTTGTTTAAATTCATGTATTTATTTTATTAAGATTCAAATGTAATTATCACATTCTTCTCAAAATGGAGTATTTTTAGAATTTGTGACAGATATCATGTTTATACCAAATAGGTACACAGAAAAAATATGAACAAAAATGGGAGTTTTTTTCCCGATGGTAGGTGAAAAATCTTCCATAGACACTATGAGAATAGCAAGCGCGTGCTCATAGTAGTGTCAGATTCTTACTGTCTAAAAAAAACACCACCCTTCGATATAAATTTGTTAGATATAGCAATTAAGTATTAACTTATCAACCAATTTTTTATTACAAAATAAAAACGTTTGGCAGGTTACTTTCAACTGAAAGATCCTGCATGTTCCGCAAACTATACGCGGTTAACACGTTCGTGGACACATGATTTTCGGTGGGGAACGCTAGAATAACACACGCATATCTCCGACATTTTTAGAGATATAGTATTTTATCCGGGATTGGACCAAAATGGTGAAAATCGATATAGAATGCGATTGTGATAGTTTTTACTCACTCTTCAATTTGACGGCTATTGCCGCCGCAGCCCAGCTATTGTGTTAAAGTTTGTCAATGGGACAGCGCGGGATAACCCGACATAACGGCTATAGCCGTCATGACCCATCGAAGAAAAAACTTATGCAAATTGACAAGACGGCATATCCAGCTATGAGGAAGTTGTGAAATACATAAAAAAAACGCTTGATTTAGACATAAATTGATATATTATTTTGAGAAAAAAAGAACAAAAATAAAACGTTAGAAACAATTCAATTTACCGAATTCAATAAATAAATAAAAATACATTCAGGTATGAAAATGAATACAAAAAATGGAAAATATTTACATCACTTTGTTTTGTAACATTGCTTGCATCTCGTATAAACAACTTTCCTCTTTCGATTAGTTTCAAATGGAATTCTTTCAATGAAATGTGCACGAGGACTATCAATTGAACCGCCTTTTGAAGTTGATGGTCGATTTGGTGAAGAAACGGATGATCTATTTCCTCCATGATCATGAGCCGGCACCAACAGTGGTCTACCAATCTTTATGCTACCTAACAGGTGTATTAGAGATTTGATGAGACTATTTCTAAATTGAATAAATTCCAATTTCGTATCATCAGTTTTTATTTTGTATATGTAAAATGAATTCCAGACCGCAACATTTAGCATGTGGAACATCACTTTCTTATACCAGTGAATAGTTTTTCTTGGTGGGGAATAGTACGATGTCATTTGATCCGCTCTATCTATCGCAGACATGTTGCGATTATAAACATCAATTTTCTTGGGCTTTTCCTTAGAATATCGGTTGAAAGTTGTAATAATTACAGGATGGTTCGCAGTTGTAATAAAAAGTACGTCACATCTGTCGCGCCATTTCGATACATAAACCTGCCCTTGACGTAGCCACACATGTTCTCCTCGTATAAGTTTCTCCGATTGCTGCGTAACGTTCCGGTAGTATGTGTCCTTTGAGTCAGCAGAGTTTTGGAGAGACCAACACTACTGTAGAAATGATCGATAATAAGATGATGGCCTCTGTAAACGTATAGAGACATAAGGCAAGTAACTATATCACCAACTTTTGAAGATTTGTTATTGATTGCTTTCCCTTGGTAGATTTGGACATTTAAAATGTTCCCGTCACTCGTTGTAAGCTCGTAAAGCTTTATCCCATATCTCGCTCTCTTTCCTTTAATATACTGCCTGAAACTAAGTCGTCCTCTGAACAAAAGAAGAGATTCATCCAGCGCAATATGTTCCTTAGGATAGTAGGCTTTTTGAAAACCTTCCAAGAAGAGCTTCATCAACGGTTAGATTTTCCACAATTTAGTTTCATCGCCTTCCTCAGTAGAGCAGCTGAAGCATCTTAATAGTTGTTCAAATCGCCGGCCGGTCATTGTGTATCGAAATATTGGATGATAATATAACGGGTCATTAGAAAAGAGATCACGAATCTTTGGCGGTTTGAATTGTGCTTGAAGCAAGCAAAGCCCAAGGAACTTAAACATCTCTTCGGAATGCGTTGGCTTGAAAACAGCAAAACGTGCATGTCTGGTTTTGCGACTATAGCTTGAGCAAAGTTTTTCTCCATAAGCATTTGTCGAACTCAAAATTTTGTCAACTATGTTCGATCCAAATATTTGGTGGAAAACGTCAAGGAGAGTACATTTTTCGTCCAAGTTTATCTGCCCTCCACTAATCCCTGCATCCAAATTGAACTGAGGTATTTCTTTGGTATTTTCAAACCGTTCGCCATCGAATTCGGTTTCTAAAGCACTTCCCGATCCCTTGATTTCTGAGTCTAAGTCAGAAAAGCTATCGCTATCTGATCCTTCAGGATAATCTTGAATGATTTCATCTCCAGGTTCTGCCTCGGTGTTGTGCTGGTCATCTCCAATAAATTGGTCATCGCGAGTTACTTGCAGGCTTGCCTCTGGTGAAGTTTCTGCAGAGTCTTCTAATTGATCATCCTGTTCCGGTTGATAATCAGGATCGTCGCCAAATGTCCCAACATCGCCAAATGGATCATGTTCAGATTCCTCATTGGAATCATCCGAAATTTCACTAAATAGCTTCAACATTTTCTCCTTTTCTTTACTGTAACGATCCATATTCAAGCTATGCATCTACATACATATATGTGTAAAAGATAATTTCTGTATTTATTTTATTATACATATTAATTCCTGTGAGATGTGCATCATTTACCTTATTTTGCACTATTTCTATAGGAGCGCTCAAATGCGACCGTTGTCTGGGGACACTCTAAACTAAATGCACTGAAAACTGACGGCATATGCCGGCTTGATCGTGCGAAATGCAACAAGTTTGTGCAAGTTTTGTAAAAAGATAAAAACGATTCCGCAGGTCACAGTGAAGTGAAAATTGGACTCCGGTGGGACAAATAATGCTGGAATATGGACATATAATGTATTTCTAGTCGGGGTGTCCCATCTTGTCATAACAGACTTAAATTCTTTGACGGCATATGCCGTCTTGTCCGCGAACGTGTTATTTATTATTTCGCCAAGTCGAAAAGTTTCGTCCGTTGTAGTCGGCGCAATAAATTGCTCTCACCCAATATTTGTAGAGCTGTATTGTTGACATGTCCGATTAGTCGGTTTCCGTGCTTTCTCGCGAAGCTTCTAGTTTCAGCTTCGATTGTCGGAGTTCCGAGATCCCTGTGGAAATCGTCATTTCTAATATACCATGGTGCTTGGACAATTTCTCTTAGCACTTTATTTTGAAAAGCTTGTAAAATATTTGCATTTGTTTTCTTAGTACAACCCCAAAGTTGTACACCGTAGGTCCACACCGGCTTTAGCACTTGCTTGTATAAAAGCAGTTTGTTCTCAGTACTGAGCTGGGAATGTTTTTCGATAACCAGTACATTTCTCTATATTTGATTTCGAGTTCTTTACGTTTCATTTTCACGTGCGGATTCCATTTCAGCCTTGCGTCGAGTATCATTCCCAATTATTTGGCCTCGTATGCAAAAGGTTTTCGGGCCGAGCTTAGGAAAATTGGCAAGTTATTAATTTTCGTGTTAGTGAAATTCACGTGAACAGATTTAGATTCATTGAGGGCGATCCGCCAGTCACTCGTCCATTCATTTACGTTATTCAGTGCGTTTTGCAGTTTTGCAGTCATTTCTTCGATTGTTTTACCTACTGCTATGATAGTGGTGTCATCGGCAAACGTAGCAAGGATAGTGCCATCTTCTTTCGGTATATCACGAGTTTATAACGGAGATAGAAGCGGCCCAAGCACGCTTCCTTCCGGTACGCCGGCCGACATTTTTTTGAGCTCGGAGTATTCGACTCCATGTCTAACACGAAAGAGCCTATTCCCAAGATATGATTCTAGAATATAATATATATTGTATAAGCATACAGGGAGAACTTGTCGCAGTTTGCATTTCAAGCCATCATGCCACACCTTATCAAAGGCTTGCGAGACATCAAGAAATACACCTGAGCAAATTTTTTTTTCTTCAAGTGCTTTCTCGATTACGTCAGTAATTCTATGCACCTGGTCAATCGTCGAATGCTTACTTCTGAACCCGAACTGGTGGTCAGGGATAAGATTATTTTCTTCCATAACCGGTTGGAGACGCCTTAGTAATATCCTCTCGAAAATTTCCGATATATGTAATTGGAAGAAGCGAAATTGGTCTATACGATTTTACCTCATTTGGCGGTTTCCCTGGTTTTAAAACCATAATGACTTCCGCAACTTCCATTGACTCGGCACGTGTATTAATCTGAGCGCGCATTTACAATATGGATAAGCTTAAACAATGCTTTTCTAGGTAAAACTTTGAGAATTTCTCCGGTAATCAAATCATAACAAGGAGTTTTCTCAGGTTTTAAATTCTCGATTTTATGTTTAAGTTCCCTTAGCGTTGCACTTGTGGGTGTTAAATCGTCCTATTGATGTTATCGTACACCACTTGACCATCGTACG
This sequence comes from Brachypalpus laphriformis, assembly GCA_945910035.1. Taxonomy (NCBI): domain Eukaryota; kingdom Metazoa; phylum Arthropoda; class Insecta; order Diptera; family Syrphidae; genus Brachypalpus; species Brachypalpus laphriformis. Next base: position 163,207,575 of record OX246755.1, on the reverse strand, counting down.
GTTTAAAGATTTCTTCCAGATGGGCCTCAAAGACGTCCGCTTTTTCTTTATCTTCCTTGCCCATTCATTTTGATTTAATTTAATTGGCGGCGCGAGGACTTTGGACCTTTTGGTAAGCTTTCTAAGGTAAATAATTGGAATCTTTTTTCGCTGTTAAACTCTCAAGGTAAGGACCTATTGCACGATTCTTAAAATCCTTAATAGTCTTCTTCAACGAATGGCACAGACGATTCAATTGTGCTTTATGCTGCAGAGTACGACTCTGTTGCCATTTTTTGTACGCTTTTCTTATTTCATCGACCAATTCTTTTATTTCCAAAGGATATCGTAAACCGTATCTATCCGGCGTTTTCCTTGGATTGGGAGTATTATTCCAAGAGGCGAGCTGTACAATCTCAACGAAGTGATCAACTTCAACCTCAAGTTCGTATGGTGTCGTAAGTGGAATGCTCAGTTCAACATTATCTTCAATTTCGTTCCTAAAGCCTTCCCAGTTAGTTGTTCGACCAGTTAATCTCGCTGGCTCTAGGTCATAGACTAGTTTTTCACTCAATGTCAAAATGGGAGTTACCTATCATAAACAGTCAATTGTTAGTTAATATTACAAAAATCGCATAATGAAACAGCATATAAAGCATACCATATAGCTAAAGCTAAATTAATGAAACCAATTTTATGCGTCGTAATTTTCATCGCTGTAACTGTTATGAGTATACACTATTTCAATTTCAATTTCAATTTATTCAATTCAAATGTACATTAAGATATGATCTTTTATAGTACTTAGCTTATACATACTTAGAACCATTAATCGAAAATTATAAAAATTCATGTTAGCAAAGAAATAACAGTTAACCAGATTATTCATGATAATTACAAACAGAAGAGAAAATATAAAATAAAAATAAAATAGAAAAATCAAAAGGGAAATAGTAGATTGTGATGGAGAAAGTGGTGTGGGGGCTCGAAGTAGAACAGAGACAAAACAGGAAAGGATACACAGTTATCCACAAAAGTCTGCGTACAGCGATGAAACTTTGGAAAACAGAGGCGTTGTGGCCAAATAGTAAATAATGTATCTTTCAAATTGCAATATTTCAGTAAAAGAGCATTAAACCCATTCATTTTGAACAATATTTATATATTTTTTTTTACTTTCTTAAGAAAAAGTTAACAAAAACAAAAAAAAGTCATTAAATTCATTCCACAAAAGTTTGCGTACAGCTATAGATTTTCCTTCCCAGAATTCCGTTTAAGTAACGGGACATTTCTTTTTGCAGGATATTAATAAGTTGCGTGGTTGTCTGCTTGTAGTGCTTGTAGAGAGAATAGTTTTCTTTGAAATTCGGTTAAAATTAATTCAGAAAATGGGAAAAAAAGAATTAAGTGTGTCTGAAAGGCAGTTGATTTTGAATTTATACATACAGCAGCAAAAGTCGTATTCTCAAATATCTGAAATAACTTCAAGACCCCGGTTAACGATCCAGAGAACAATAAGTCGCTTTAGGGATGAAGGTGAAATTGAGTCAAAGCCAAGATCTGGGAGACCACCGAAGCTAACTCTGAGGGATAAGCGGGCGATCAAGCGGATTGTGGAGCAGGAGCCTTTCATTAGCGCTCAAAAGATAAGTTCGCATCTCGAAATTTACAATAACACCACAGTGCATCCAGAAACAGTACGAAGGGTCATCGTCGATATGGGACTTAAGTCATGCACACCCAGAAAAAAAACCTTTGGTGATTAAAATTAACCATCAGAAACGTCTCATGTTCGCAAAGGAATACGTGAACAAATCTGCAGACTTCTGGCGCAAGGTTATATTTTCGGACGAGTCAAAATATAACATTTTTGGTTCGGATGGCCGCTTGAGAGTCTGGCGACGTCAAAACAATGCACTAAATCCCAAGTATACCGTCAGGACAGTGAAACATGGAGGTGGAGGTTTGATGGTATGGGGCTGTATGTCTGCATCGGGGGTCGGAAAGTTGGAAATAATCGAAGGAATCATGGACCAGTTCAACTACATTGATATCCTCAAAAGAAATTTAAGAGACAGTGCTGAAATACTGGGAGTCTCGGATGATTTTTACTTCCAGCAAGATAATGACCCAAAACATACGGCCCATAATGTGCGTATGTGGCGTTTGTTCAACGTTCCCCACATGCTGCGAACGCCCCCGCAGAGTCCAGACCTCAAGCCGTTGAGCACCTGTGGGATGAATTAGAACGCAGGATCCGAACGCGTGAGATTCGGAATAAAATGCAACTTAAGGAAGCCTTACTAGCAGAATGGAGAAATATTACTAGTTCGTGTACAGAAAAACTAGTTTCTTCTATGCAAAACCGTTTGAAGGAGGTAATTAAGAAGAAGGGATATCCGACAAAATATTAACCATAAAAGTAAAAAGAAATAATTACTTTTTATTCAATTGAACTAATGTTTTCCATTTTATTTCAGTGCTGTACGCAAACTTTTGTGGAATGTATTTAATGACTTTTTTTGGTTTTTGTTAATTTTTTCTTAAGAAAATAAAAAAAAATATGAAAATATTGTTCAAAATGAATGGGTTTAATGCTCTTTTACTGAAATATTGCAATTTGAAAGATATATTATTTACTATTTGGCTACAACGCCGCTGTTTTCCAAAGTTTCATCGCTGTACGCAGACTTTTGTGGATGACTGGAATGACCCTAGCAATTTTCCAAGATTGCGGAAAGATCGAGGTTGTGATGCAATGGTTAATAATATGGGTTAGATGAGTGATAACAAGAGGTAATATTAGTTCGATAAACCGGATAGACACTCCATCCTCACCAGCAGAATTAGACCGTATGGCTGCAACACACTCAATCACATCGCTCTCCACTACTGCTTCAAAGTCCGCTAATCTGGGCACAGATGTACCTGCATTAGCCATCAGGCAAAGGTGATTTACTGCCTCAACACTGCCCAAGAAATGGTCATTCAGTACGTCTGGGTCAAATTCACAATTGGTGCAACTTTTACCTCCCGTAATTCTAAGATTGCGAAGATTACCCCAAAGTTTTTGGGGGGGCACCGACGTATTTAATTTAGAGGCGAAGTAATTACTACTTCTGACTTAGAATATTTTAAATTTTTGTAAAGGTCATAATAAATTGGGTCAATAAATGGCAGCAGGTCTTGAACGTCCTTATAATTTTATATCTATAGGCAACGCTTTGGAATAGGCTAGTGGCAGGTGAATTCTGCCCAAAGAAAAAGGTCTACCTTCTGCAGGTACATCGAAAAAAATCATATTTGTTCAGATATATCCAATGAATACTTGAATGCCACGTCACTTTATCATTTTATCTGTGACAAAGTTTCTTTTCGAGAAATATGTAGTCGAGAGTTTAGAGAATCCCATAGAGTTATTCCGTGCCATTAAAGTTACATCAAGTCTTCTATTTGCCATTTTTACTACAGATACCCAATCTTGAGGAACGAAAATGGTACTGTTGTGTTTTTAAAGAAATTTTTCTTTTAACACCCCTATTATGGTTAGCGAATCGAACATTCGACTCAAGTCGAACTGTCAGCGAATTGCTTCTGTCGTGGTATTGCTGTTAGCAAACATTTTAATTCGACTAAAGAATAAGTGCTGACAAAGGAAGAAACAATTAAATGTCATCTGTGAAGTGTATGAAGCGACAGAAGTAATTCGCCGGGAGGTTCGACGTGAGTCGAACGCTCGATTCGCTAAGCATAATAGGGGTGTAAAGCATGGTCGCTATCACATTCTATATGAGTGTGTTCGGAAACGAGGAGTTTCTACTTACTTTACCTAGATCCTTTAAAAACTCAGGGGACATAGGGCATCAACCACGCCTTCGCGTCATCTTGTTCCGAATTCTGCAACGCGTTTGAGTTACCTCCAACTCATTCCTAATGAGCTCGATTCCTCCTTAACTGTTCTGCGCCACGTTTGCCCAGGCCGTCCCCCTATTCTGCCTGCCTGGGTGAGCAAGTTCCACTGCATGGCGTATTTCGCAATGGAGTTGTCTTCGCGCCGTAGAGTGTGTCCAATCCACTGTCACGTTCCCCTTCGCATGGTAATGCTTATAGGTTCTTGGCCCGTTTTCGTATAAAGATTCGGCCAAAAAAATCCTCAAGATGATCCTTAAACATTTGTTTACGAAGACTTGCTTGCGTGTGTTAATAGTGCCCACCTTCGAAGTTCTACACCCATAAAGCAGCACCGATTCTACGTTGGATCGGAACAGTCGCAGCTTGGTTCTTAAGCTGATAACATTACTTCTCCAGATTTTGGATAGCATTCCGAACGCAGATTTAGCGCGGGTATTAGAAATGCTCAGGGCTTTTGTTTTGGCTGTGCTTATTTTTGGCCCCCTTTTTGTTTGCCTCAGCTTCTAGATTTTGAGCCATCCAATGAAGATCCATTATCCGATATGAAAGTAGACAAACATCGTCAGCTTAATCTAGGTTTTTAAGGTAAGTTGTCATAGTCTAACGAATTCCACAATTACCTTCCGTCAATGCTGCACGGAGTACATCGCTGATAACCACCAAGAACAATAGTGGCGACAGTATGCACCCTTGACGTACTCCACTTTGGACTTCAAAATCCTCCGATACCTTACCATTATGTAAGACGTGACACTTACCGCCCTCGTATGCAGCCTTGATAATAGCTGTAAGTTTTGCTGGGATGCCTCTCATGCGCAGGGCTAACCAGATAGCATCTCGATTCAATCTGTCGAAAGCCTTCTCGAAGTCGAGAATGCCTCATAATGAAGTGCAGCCTTGTCCTGATGTAGCATTAACTCGTTCTCCAGTTGTTGTTGTTGATTGTCAGAAATGCTTCATTTTATTTTCAAATTTTTTCATTTTTATTTTCATTTGACTTGAAAACGCAAAATAAAGTTATGCTGATCGGTTTTGATGTAGAATCTTGGGTCAATGCATTCGATGCAAAATATTTTTCCTTATAAAGTTTGTACAAAACTTGCAAATTCAAGTTATGTTGTAAATATAGTTTCGAAGTGTGTTTTCTAGAATAATGGCTCTTGTTTGCTAAGAAGCTATTTATAAACTCTTTGACAAGAGCTATGCCTTCCTTCGAACGTTTATTACTTGATGGTTGCAAGCCTCTTCGGTTACTTTATTTTCATTTTCTCATGACTAATTACGAATACAGCATCATGCTTATATCTTCTTTTAAATTGTACGATACAAAAACGACAAGAAAGTAGCATAGCACTGATATTTGTAGTATCAGTAATTTGGTATCAAATTGAAACATGGGACTTATTAATATTTTGTTAAGGCTCATTTATTTTTCTTGTTTGGTACAAACATGATAAATTAATTTAACAATTTAGTACCAAATAGAAAATAAAGCACCGACACTTATCATGTTTGGACTAAATGATTACAGACATTTCTAGCGGTGCTGCAGCTATTACTGTCAGATAAATGAAAATATAGCCCAAAAGCCTTAACAGGAAAATTAAATTTTTTGAGTTATCAGATTTCTCCCAAACACCACAGATTTATTTCTCATGAAATATATTAAGTCAGACCGATCAATTGCTAACACTACTGCGAAGGCATAACACTGGCAGTAGCTTGGTCATGTGGCTGGAAAAATTGTTCGCTCTGTTGATAGTGATTTGCCCTTGACATCGGTTATCGGGAAAAAAGTACAGTAGAAAGTACAGTAAAAGTAGTAGTAGAAAAAAGAAGCAAAGACAAAAAAATAAAAAAAATCTCCCCAGTTATCTGGACGCCACGCCTGGAGTTTTTCTGAAAAATAAACAACTTAGCTTTAAACCACTACACCAAACCCCTCTCTGAGGAGTCGTTGACTTTTGAGTCGGGCAGTTTTTATTTTTTGTGGTGACAAAAAAAATAAAAAATAAAAAAAACCAAAAAGTGAAAATTAAAAGGAGAACAAAAAAGAAGGAAAGTGAAAAAAGGCTTTGTTTACTATTAACTAGTTAAAATACATATAGATTATATAAATAATAGTGACGTCTTAAACAAAAGAAAGTAGTGGCAAGCACATATACAACAATGGAGTCCTCCGCAAATGCGGGGGACAATGAGGAAATGCCTCTTACACGCTTTTCTTGTAAAGATTTTAATGAGGCACTAAGCCTTGCCCATAAATACTATGAAGAGGTGTTAATCCTATGAGAACAATTAAAAAAAATTGAGAGTGATAGTGACGACGGTTTTAAGAAAAGATTAAACAAAAGAAAAAAATTGATAGAGAGTACCCAAAATGATAAGATTTCAAGTAACTCCTTCGCGTTACTTGCTGATGACAAATGAAGTGGTTTCTAATAAAAACGAACAACAAAAGGCCGCGACAACAAATCTAATCGCGAATATAAAAAAACAGAAACGAAGAGAAAAAAAAGGCTGCAGTCCAACATCAAAAATAAATGGCAGTCGTGAAATAAATACATCGCAGAAGAACCCAACTACACCAGCGGCTCCAAAGAAGAGACCACCACCAATCAAAATTTACAAGCAGGATAGCCGAGATATCACCAATTTGCTGAATGACATCGTAGGTAAGGGTAACTTTATAATAAGAAACACAGGCAATGACAGCTTATCTGTTAATTTAAACACCAAGAATGACTGCAACACTGTCAAGGGTCTTCTTAAAGAAACTGATACTGAGTACTTTTCGTACACAAATAAAGAAGACAAGTTGCAGACATTCTTGCTAAAAGGTCCAAGCAGTAGCTTCACACCAGAAGAAGTGCTCGATGAACTCCAAGATTAAAAACTGGAAAATCTTAAATTCGAAAAAACGTTCAGGTATAATACGGCGCGTTCAAAGCAAAACAACAAAACCCTACCATTTATTGCGGTACAGCTATCTCCAGATAGCAAAGTCCAATTCCTAAGAAGCATTAGGTATCTCGCTGGTCACGTCGCCACCTTCGAAAAAATTCGGCGCAGTGATGTCCTGCAATGCCATAGATGCCAATGATTCGGTCATACTGCATCAAATTGCGGCATGATAAAAAGTGTGCAGAAAACCACGAGCCTGGTAAGTGTCTGGTGCAAAAGGAAGCATCAAAAGAGCAGCTATTCTGTGTTCTTTGCAAGAAGACTTTTATAAGGGATTTTTAGCCAGACTTCAGCAAACTAAAAAGGAGGCACGCAATAATAATGATGGTCGACAACATTGTTAAGAAGGGAGTTTCTTATGCCAATGTTGCTCGAAACATCAATGGTCCAGATGTTGTTACAGTTTCTACAAACGAAAATCTACAGAAACAAGTAAACAACTTAACCACTGATGTTAGAGACCTGACGGCAAAAGTAAACGCCCTTCTAGACATTTTAAATCGCCAAAATGTCTTGACTACACAGCGTTGAACTCAAGATAGCTGCTCTGAATGTCAATTCCATATAATAACTAATGCTAGACGAGGTGACTTACTGCGTTTTACGACAGATCATAGACCTGACGTGCTTTTTTTAAGCGAAACAAAATTGAACGACCGACATTACTTGGAATTCAAGGACTATAATTTAATTCGAACTGACAGAATAAACTCGATTCGAAGCGGTGGTACGGCGATTATGGTTCGGAAACCGCTTAGATTCACAATAACCGAACTAGCTGAAACTAAAAACTCTAACTGTTTGGAGACAACCATTATCTCACTGCCTTTAAGGGGTAATGGAAGTCTGTATCTTATATCGGCATATGGGGCATCCACATCCGCTAGTCAATTTAACATCGAGTTGGAAAAATTGTTCGAATTACTAAGGCTAGATAGTTCAGACAACTATTTCGTCTTAGCGGGAGATCTGAACGCGAAGCACTCGGCTTGGTTGAACTCAACAACTAATGGGAGAGGCAGATTCCTGAAGAGTTTCCTTGATGAAAACCAGGTCGGGTACAAGTTTAAATTATACAGCCCAGTTACACCCAGTTTTCCTTCTGGAAATTCATATCTTGATCTATGCATCGCGGATGCACGTTTGCAAATAAATACAATCCACAATAATAAAATCCCGCTATTGCCGTATGATAGCGATCATAATGCTATCGTAATGGTAACATCTTTCCCTACTGAAGCGCTGCTAAGTTTTGCAACGGAACACGAGTTTTCTAAATTAAATTTCAGGAAAACTGATTGGTGTAAGTTCTCCCTTTGTGCCACCAGAAAATATAGATCTCACCGCCCCTCTTCCGAAGTTCCTAACAATGAGAACCTCACAAGCGAGGAGTGTGATGTCTACATCGGGAATCTTAATACAGTGGTGCTGGAAGTAGTGGGGTCAACGGTACCAAGGCTTAAAAGCAAAAATTGTATGGAATGCTATCTTAACCGCGATATTCAAACACATCAGACCCACAAAAGCTTTTTGCTTACTCAGATAAACTGGATACGCCAACGGTTTCAGGATGAATCGCACAATCTGGAGTTGATAAGATTAAAATCCCTTTTAAGAAATGTTAAGTCGCTCATAAATCAGCAATTTCGGAATTCCATCAACGATTACTGGAGGCAACGAGCCGAAAAAATAGTGAAATCTGATTCTAGGAACATGTTTCCTCAAATAAACAAGATTTTTAAGCCTCGTAAAATCATTCGAGTTCCGAAATTGAAAGTACCAGTACTTTCTGAACCACTACTTTCTCAAGCAGGGATTGATAGCCAATATTGTCCATTCATCGATAACCATTTCGTTATCGATGGTGGGACAGATAAGCTTAATCTGATTGGCTCTCATTTTGAGGCAGTTAATGCAACAGACCTCCCAGTTGCAAAGCTGATGACGTATCTAGGGAGCTGATAAGGTTTTGGACAGTAAACAGAGATTCAGACACTGTGCTCCATTTTTCTGACCAAATAAAGGCAAATGAACTGACGACAGATCAGGTGAACAATTACTATGCGACACCAGAAGAACTGACAGACATATTCAGGAAACTGAGTAATAAAAAGTCGTCTGGGTTGGATAGCATTCCAATCATTGTGCTCAAGCATATGGTATACCAATCGAAATTATACGGCAATACTGCGTTGTTTTTAATAATCTGCTGAATAAAAGTTACCTCCCTAGTTGTTGGAAAACATCGAAGGTTTTTCCAATTATCAAGAAAAAAAGGATCCTTCTGGTCTTATGAATTATAAGCCAATCAGTCTCCTGCCTAATATTGAGAAAGTTTTTGAGATAGTTATCAGCAAGTCAATTTTGTTCGCGTGCGAAAGAACGGAGATAATTCCGCGGAATCAATTTGGGTTCAAAAGAAACCACTCGTCAGTGCATGCTATAACCAGATATTAACTGGAATTTTAGCGCAAAGAGATGTACAGCTGCCTGCCTGGTGGATATCGAAAAAGCCTTTGACGCGGTTTGGATTGACAGGTTAATTTATAAGCTTATCAGATATGAATTTCCACATGAGCTTGTAAAGATGATCAACTCAATGGTTCGCGGGAAAAAATTCGTTGTAACAGATAGACAATACACGACGACCAGAGTATTTAATATCAGCAATGGTCTGTCGCAGGGTACAGTTACGGCACCAATACTCTTTAATATTTATGTTTCTAAAATGCTCAAGGATGTGGATAATTCCTTAGCATTTGCTGATGACGTCGTCCTGTATGCACATGGCACCAAGATCGAATATGTACAAAATGAGCTCCAAATTAAATTCAATAATCTCCTGAAATTCTGTCGCAATTGGAAGTTAAAAATAAATAACTCTAAATGTGAAACCATATTGTTCCGCATCCCTCTAAGACGCGGTAACTCAGATTTGAAACGTAACTGGAAAAACTTACAAATAGTTGGTGATAATGGACATCACATCGAATCAAAAACTATTGTAAAGTATTTAGGTGTTTATTTGGATAATATTTTATACTACAATGACCACATAAATATACAGTGGAAAAAGGCAAGGGCGACATTCCTGTATCTCAGAAGTCTTTTCTACTCCAATTTTTTGAGATCCGATGTGAAAGTCATATGTTACCAGGCTTTTGTGCGTCCAATCCTGACCTATGCGAGTCCAGTATGGTGGAATATTACTCCATCTTACATGGAAACTCTAGGAATTTTTGAACGAAAGTGTCTCAGAGCCTGCATGCGCATGTACAGAAGTGCTCATTCTGACTTTCGGCATTACGTCTCTAACGAAAGACTATTGGATGAGTCCGGCGTGTCCAGGATCGATAATGTCATTTTGGACATTGCAAGAAGTCACTTTGTGCGAACGGCAAATGTTACGGAGGATGAATTAGTCTCTGGGCTATTTTATCTTAAACCTGAGTATTTAAAAAATTCATTAGAAAACGGGCATATACCACCAGAGATATTTTTGTATTTGGATGCATATTGCTATTTATCAGACTCGTCAAACATTCCTATCATATATCATGTTCCAAGAAGGGCGACGGACAGAAGCATTCTATATGATCCTGCATTCTTGACGAATGGCAATGCTATACTGAGATACTGCGTAGGTGTACCTGACAGGGATGTATGCAATACTAACCGGTTAAATAAAGAAAAATACTGGTGGCTTGACTGGATTGAAGCTGATGCTTAGATTCGGCGCATTCCATGCACCCCGCTGGCGCTAATGGAAGTAGTACCTCTGTGCGCGATGACAACTTTTCAGCTAGCGGGTGTTAGACTCATTACTGACAAGTGTCAAGCGGATCCTGAGGAACTGTTTCAACTAGAGCTGGCGGGGAATATGGAATACGCCGATTAAATAAGATTAAGTTAGTTTTAGTTTTTCTGTTTGTTCGTTTTTTTATTATTGTTGTAAATAGTTTTAATTTAATTTTTAAGGTAGACCTTATAACCAAAAATAATATGACAGAAAAGTTTTTTTAAATTTCCGCATTTTTTTTTCGACATTGTAGAACACAGCCATATAAAATGTATCCTAATTATAAATAGATAGACTTTCATATTAGTTAAGTAACGAGAACTGTCAAAAACAGTCATTTACTTCTATTAAAAGTTGTTACTATTAGTATTTAGCTTATTCATACTTAAAAAAACGATGTTATATATTTACTGGAAATAAATAAGTGTAAAAAAAAAAAAAAATCAAACCCCTCTCTCCCTCTATATATCTATACTTGCCAACACCCGCACTGTGTGTAAACATGTTAAGTGTATTCATAACCCCTTGAGTGCGCGCAAAATAATAAAAAAAAATGGCAACGGAGAGGCTTTGGGTGTTAAATTCATTTTATTTCCACAGAGTCTTCATTTTGTTTTTATCCGAATCTATCAGTACTTTTTGTAACCAAAGAGTAAATGATGTTTAATTGCATAAAGAATGCCGTGTAAGTCACAACGAATTTCTGTAGAAGGTAGTAGACTTCATCCGCACTTATAAGAGAAATAAAAAAATAAATATTTCGCGCAACAGCTCTTTAAGTGCCTGGGCCTAGCTTCCCGCAACCACTCGTATTGCGTGCATTATATTTTTTCACATGAATGGAAGGGACCTACAGTTTAGTGCCGTATCCGAAGGGCAATTTGTTTTGAGAAGCTTTCTCGTGACAACAATGCTTTCGAATGATTGTCAGACGTTCGCAAGAGCTGAGACCGTGAAAAAATTAGTCTGAATGAGTTGCATACGTACATATGCACGGAAGTACCACGTGAGGAGAATATTGTTATATGGGAATTTTTGGCTGCAAATCAATTTACTTTCAGAGTAGTCCTTTTAAGTTTTTATTAATGTTCTCAAGTAAAGAATTGAGATTTATATTTTCGTTTACAATCAGCCTTCCTTTTTGTTCAAAGGACATAACCCCTGTTAATGAGGCACACTTTCGAAGCCCATATCTACGTATCGCTCATAATGTTCACTTATCAGCACAACTTTCATTTGAGTAATTTCCTGCAAAGCAAATGCTACTACCTTGATGACCTGCCAAATAAATTTTACCTCGGAAACTGAGACAAACGCCAAAATGTCCTGATAAACACAACTTACTAAAGTTTCCTTTGGCCGGGAATCCATGCACCCACACTCCGCTTATGTATAAATCTTCCACCTTCGCATTGCTGTTACCTCAAAACAAAACCCCACACATAAAAAGAAAAGAAAGGAGAACTATCATCATCCACTTAAGACAATGTAAACTTCTCCCAGCTTATGCACACCTACCCAGCCATCCTTGGAGAACTACATTCAAGGCTCACAATGGTGATAACTTATAAACTTTTGCATTTGGCTTATTTTTTGCTGCGCTGCAAAGGACTCTCATTAAGATCTCGTTGGAACTTCTTCCATCCACTGCTACCAACCTGGCATTTGCTTATCGCAAGGAGCACCCAACCCAACAAAAAGAAGCAAACATACATAAATGACACATATGACCTGTTTCAGTCTGTTTCGGGTCTTGTCGTCTGCGATGATAAATAGACTGGAAATAATGGACAATAACCGCATATCCTGTCTTGTTTTATCCAGCCAGGATGTAGGGCAGTCCATTGCATGCGGATAACTTACGCCCGGAACTCATTATGAGCTGCAACTTGCAGCAATAAAAACACTGTGGGGCAACGGACCTGCAGAGCCGCCTTCAAATGGAGTATAACTTTCGGATTCCAAATTGAGTGGAAAAGTTTTATTTGGACTTTTTGGATAATTTTTCTTTCATCGCTTTCCGACTGGATCTCTGTGTGTATATATGCGTTTCCGTTCCTTTGTTCGTAGTTGCTTTTGTATTTTGGTTGTCCTTTCGAGAGGTCAGTCATGGTGGTCACCATGTGTTGTTTATAGAATTCCAATTTAAATATGCTATCGTTCTTGTTGTCCTTTTGTTCGGATAGCCTTTCAAGTTTCTCTTAGATTTTAATGTTGTTTTGAAATTTCATATCATCATGTAGAAAAGGACACACAATCGGAAACGAAAAAGGTCCTATTGCGTGTTTGAATGTTTGAGTTGTTTTCATTTGACAGGAAGGGTGAGTAAACCCATCGCAATACTTGCTGAGCTATCCGATACAGATACAGATGGTTTCATCAATACGAAGTCCCTTTTGCAGTTTGTATTCAATTTTTTTCTCCAAATGGTTGTGTGTACGTTTTCACCCAATCATTAATCATATAGGACTAGAATGATGGTACAGTGAGTGACGATTTTATTAATCTAGTCGAATTCAAATTAAGCCCGTTCTTACAAAAGTATATTGTTGAGAAGCCAAAAGGAAGCAACATCAATGGAAATACGGCTTGCAAACTATATTATCTCAGTAGCTACATAAGACGCTGAATTTGTATATTCCTCACTAGGGCAATGTAGCTGTTCAGCCCGTACAGTTCATGGTTATATCTTCTACATACACCGTCAATGCAGATAGTGCGATAGATCACCCAAAGAATTTTCCTCTCAAATATTCCAAGGGCAATTACATTCGACTGAAATGATAAGTGGTTCACATACAAAGTGCCTCCTTTGTTCCTCTTGATAGTGCTCTACAACTCAATTGCCTTCTCAACCACGGCTGGTAACAATTATTATACGTTTGTGTGAAAAATAGACCCTCCTACGATAAATAGTTCCAGTCTCACCTTCACCTGGTCCTTATTTTGAACAGAAAACTGAACCGGAAAACCAATCTACTAGAACACGTAAGGAAAGGCAACGTAGCTCTTTATTTCTGTAAAAAGACTATAGCCAGGAGCTGGGGTATGAAAGCTCTGTGCATTATCAGACCTACACTACTCTATGCCATGATCGGCTGTCCACCTCAATCAACTAGCTAGGATGCAACGATCTGCATGCATTTGCATCAGTGGTGCACTAAGAACTACTCCCTCTGCGGCACTAGACATTTTGTTTCATCTGCTGCCCTTGGATATTTTTGGCAAACCGATTGTGGCCATCCGTCTCAAAGCCTCCTTGCAGTGGTCTTATTATCACACTGGCCCCTCTTCGATCCTTAATCTTCTCAACTTCGCCCATGAAAATAATGACTGCACCCCACCGAAACTAGGATTTGACCGCAACTTCCGTACGAGTAGCCTTGAACGAGGGAATTGGAATAATTCTCCCCCTGTTGACGGCAGTTCATTTCATTTCTTTACAGATGGCTCTAAGACCGTTTCCTCCGGAAAGCTTCACATGAGCATCTCCTTCCGCCTCCCTGGTCATTGTAGCGATCCTTAATCATGGCGATTAAGGAAGCCCTGCCCTGGCTAAAGTGTAATATACTATCTGCAGGGATATTAGCATTTTCACTGACAATCAAGTCCTTGGAATCGTGCTCCCTTCACTTCAAAGGCGGCCTTAAATTGCCGTTTGTCTCTTATGGGGACGAAAAAGCAGTTCAACATTCACATATGCTGGTTGCCAGGCCAAAGGGACATTCCGGGAAACTGCAGACGGACGAGCTCGCCAGACAAGGTACAAGCCTAAGGATTCTGCCCTATACGAAACCCTAGGTATACCCCTTGCTTAATGTAAGCATCTACTAAAGCTGCACGCTAGCAGGACCAGCCACGTATGAGAGAATGCCTCAACGTGTCCCATTTTGAAACAGATCTGGCCGAAGCTGTGTAGTGGTAGGTCTTCGGAGAAATAGGTGGGAAGGGTGAAAAGAAGAAAGTTGCGAGAAAGGTAACTAAGATGTGGATCAGAGGAAAGGAAGAGGAAGGGGATCTTTCGTCAACTGTATAGCGAGTGCAAGCCTGCTAATCTCAGCTTGAGCTCGCCGAGGGTGAGCTGAAGCCTGATGTTGCGCGGTCTTTTCATGGGTATGCAAAGGAATATTTGTTCCACCTACATATGCATCGATCAGAAACAGACGCTTGGTAATTTGATTGCCATAAAGGTAGGCAATGCTCGCCTAATTTGTTATTTAATGGCAAAATAAGCGAATTTCCTGCCAGAAATTTGTACCAAAAATACCGGACGAGAAATTGTCAACTGCTTGGGGGTCAAGTTATTTGGGGGTCGTTCCTGTCGGTTTCGAAGTTTGTAAAAGAGAATATAGAGTCTTCTGAAGCCCAAGAAAGAAGCTTGATCTTAGTTGTCACATCAGGAAAACTCAGATTGCAACTCCATTCGGTGCGAACTCTTATGCATACTGTTTTCGGTTCACTACTAATGAATGTCAATAGTCGTCCCATCACACTCTCATACATCTCCAAAGTTATTTTGCATAACAACCGACGTGTGCAAATTGCATCCGATGAGAAGCTCCAAGCCCGCAATGGTTTCGTCATCAACTTAGTTGTTCTTCTTCAACAACTTTCGATTAAGATTAAATTGGATCGTGTGGATCCTATGTTCCCATTTTATTCGAATTCACTTATTAACATCGATCTTCTTCTTCTTCCTTTTATCAGCGAGGTTATGATCCGAAAACAAGGGATCATAACCCTCCCCCTTCGCATTTTTACTGATCCGCCTGGGGTTCACTTATTAACATCGATAATGACACAAAACTTCGATTCACCGAAGATGAGTTTAAAAAATTCATTGAGTGTTAATTTGAGGATATAGAGCACAATGCTAACTTCCAAACGCAATGCTGGTTCCTAACAGTACAGGCTCATATGCTTTGGGGTAAGAATCCACCCTCCGGCGAGCTCAAGCTGAGACCAGCAAAGCATGCACCGATCTAGAGTTGACGAAAGATCCGTTTCCTCTTATCCAAATCTTATAACTATTTCCCCCTAAGTTTCTCCTTTTCATCACGTTATTTCCCATATCCTAACTATTTCTCCGTAGATCTACTATTACAGCTGAAGCGGGAACATAACGCTGAGTTGGTTAAGCTATAGCGACCGCAGATCAACCGCGTTATCGGTGTCCTAATTGGACACTGTCTTATAGGCCAATATGCCAAAAGATTAGGCCTCTTCTCTAATGACATCTGTAGGAGCTGTAGGGATCATTCTTAACCTCCTATGCACATGTCCAGCTCTATCGTATAAAAGAATGCTCCTTCTGGGTGCCCCCTTTCTTTATGACATCGGCGATTTGGCGTCCTTAGGCGCCATGAGCATCCATCCCTTAATCAAAAGCTCCGCTTGGTTTTATTAGTCTCTGAGTGGTCTAATAGCAGATCCATGACATCACAAAGGACATTTACTGGTCTAAGTGTGTCTGCAATATCGTGCAGACAGCCAACCTAACATGACCTATCAATCCAATCCCAAAAATATGATAAACTTGCTTGTATTCACCGGACTTGAACTGACGTAAAAACTAACAAATCTGGCAACCCTGAGTAATGCTAACCACACAACATCTATAAAGGAACCATAAATTCGAATTTCCTCTCAGTAACCAAGCTTGGACATTTTTGTGGACAGGGCTTGGTTGCTGCAGCTGTAAGCTACGAAGCGAACGGAAGTTGGAAAACTTTCGTCGTTGCGTCGGCTTATTTCCCTTATGGTTCGGTAATGCTTCCACCACCGAAGGCGGTTGCCGAACTCATGAAGTATTGTTAAACTCGGGAGATGGGACTAGTCATATGTTGCGATGCTGATGCTCAGAATAAAGTCTGAGGCAGCAGCAAATGCAACATATGAGGAAACTGTCTCTTAGACTTTATATTATCATCTGGTATGGCAATTATCAATGTTTGCTCCCAGACAACAAGGAGGCAGTAGGTAATTGACTTGACTCTATCTAATAGGTATTTTAAGTCAATTACTAACTGGAAGGTACTGCCGGAGGTGTCCTTATCAGACCATAGATACATTGTTTTCCAAATCGAATGCGAGCCTATAACTTTGCAGGAGAGGAGGAATCTGAGGAAAACCAACTGGGTGCGATTTAGGGAAGAGCTAGACAGATCTGTCTTAACTCCAACTAAACTCAGAACGAAACGAAAGGTTGAGAATGCTGTTCAAAACCAGACTAGCGTCCTTACCAACTGTTTTGAACTGACGTGACCATTGACAAAAAAACACCTACAGAACGCCGGAGCCCAGAACTGCAGCGACTTGGGAAAGAATCCAGAAAACTTCTAAATACGTCACTCAATACAATTTTAGAGGGCGACTGGGATCCTTTTAGATCAAAGCAAAAATACTATAAGAAGTTAATTCGGTTGTCAAAAAGTGCTTCTTCTAGAGATTTTTATGAAAAAATCGAGACACTCGGTGAAACCAGCAGATTGTTTAAGGTCCTCAAGGTCGACTCTCTGTTGAATGCTCTAAATCAGGGATTCTTAAACTATTTTGGGCAAGAGACCCCTTTTCCAAAATGAACTGAAACCTCAGACCCCCATAGCCAAATTACTTTAAAAATCCTATCTCTAGTTTTTTTCCTATTAATACAAAATACTTACCAATTTACAAACTTTGGTTGGTTTAGTGAGTAAACTTGACATCATTTGCTCATCAAAATTTAACAAAATAAATATACATAAAATTAAGTAATTATCAAGTGTAATTAATAATTATTAATACAAATCAAGTAAAAATACTTAAGTAGGCATGTCATTATTTTTTTGAAAAAAAAAACATTAAAAAAAGTAAAAAAAAATATAAAAAATTCAGTGTGATGGATGAACCTGGTGACTTTCTACCAATCTAGCTAAATCCGGTTCAATATTGATGACTTGCAGCCTTAAATCTCCGCGTTCGTTGATTTTCAAACGGTTTCTTCAAAATGTTTGTAACCACACTGAAGCCTTTTTCGACTAGGTGTGATGATGGAAAAGCGATAAGGTATTTTTCAGCAATGTTCCACAATGCAGGATACTGTGTTTCAATGTTGCGTTGCAACCAGAACTTCTGATAGCCGTGGTTGAAATTCTGCTTAAGCTCCTCATCTGTGCTGATGGTAATCAACTCTTCTTGGATTATCACATTGGCTTCTTCCATGGCTGTGATATTGTACAGATTTATTATCCATTGAGGAATTTGTAAATTTAAGAGATCCTCAAACCTTTTAGTAAAATCCTTGTGTAATGCGTCCAAGTGAGTGACGTATGGTAAAATAACATCGTCTTGAAGCATTTCTGGTAATTTTGACAAATGCGGAAACTGCGAATATTCTTTTCTGCTTGAATTTTGTTTATAAAGGATGAGTTTACCCACAAAGGCCGATATTATTGATTTTGTTTTAATCAAGTTGAGATCGTCACCCTGCAGCTGCAAATTAACTTTGTTGAACATACCAAAGATATCAGTCAAGTAATGAATATCTGTTTTACAATTGTTCAGATTTTCTTTCAAATTCGGATCTTTTTCTTGTAAAAACTCCAACACAGATTCAAAAATAGCTGAAAATCTTGCTAAGAAAGAGCCAGCGAACTTCAGTGTTCAGAAGCAACCGAGTAAAGACTTCGTCATTTTCCTCACATATCTGAGCAAATAACTGAGAGTTCAAAGAACTGCTTCGAATCTTATTGACAGCATTTATAACATATTGTAAAGACTGATGCAATCTAGGACTCAGATTTTTTGCTACTAAATGCTGTCTGTGAATCACGCAGTGAATGACCAGTATCTCAGGCCGTTGTCGCTTTAAGTGGTCTAAAAAACCACGATGACGACCAACCATAGATGGTGTACCATCAATCGCAACAGAAACAGTGTTCTTCCATGGAATAGCTATGTCGATAAAAAAACTTTCCACGGCCTGAAAAATCGATTCTCCTCTGGTATCAGTCACTAAACATGTAGCAAAAAGTAGTTCTTGGCACATATTTTCATCTTTAATATATCGAACATATCTTAATAATAGAGCTTCATTGCCAGGTAATGTAGACTCGTCCAACTGAAGAGAGAATCTGTTGGTCTGTAAGAAATTGCATAAAATGTTTTCCACGTCGCGACCCATCGCCTATTCGTCTCTGAACGGTGTTATTGCTCAAAGGAATTCTCTTAATAATATCATGTGCGGGCTTGTGCAATACATTGTTGAGGACCTCCGCAATGGCTGGTAAAATAAGCTGCTTTCCAATTGTGTGGGATTTCCCCGACTTCGCTATTAGTAAAGATATATTATAGGACGCTCGTAAACCATCGACGTCTTGTATAGATGATAACGTAAACATCGATCTTATGGATGGCCCTTTCTCTAGTTTTTCTTTAAGTGCTTGAAAGAAGGACAAGGGCTTACTTTTTTTGTCAGCATGTACTCTTGATAAGTGGTCCTCGATTTTTGAAGGCTTCATGATCATGGCATCGTTACTGAATACTTTTTCACATACATATGAGACACATCGGCAAGTGTTGATTTGATAGAGATGAAATAAATCCAAACTTCAAGTAGTCCAAAATGAATTGTCTGCATTTTTTTTTTCGTGTCTGCCTTCATAAAACTGAACATTTATAATTTTAGGTAACAATTTTTCTTAAGTAATTTCAAAAAATACTTAGAAAAATATTAAAACGTTTTTTGGTACTTACCCTGTTACTTTTTCGTAAACTGCAGAAATGTATGGTTACGCTATTAACGCTCGTAGGTAACTAAGGATTTTGTAATTTTTTTTCAATCACTTTATTTTAATTCACTTTATTTAGCTATGTAATCACTTTATAATCTCTTGAAATAAATTAGTAGATGAGTGTATTATCATTGATATTCAAGTTCCAACGAATTTCAAAACGCAAATTAACTTTCAACCTAAGTGCAAGCTTGTTATATAATAAAATATCAGGAGCATGTTTGGACTTGAACTTGATCATGATTTCGTTCGTGTTAAATCGCGTATATGCGTCAAATACAGAGCAAGTCAAAACGTGTCTGAAAGACTTGTACACTCGAACACGTTATCTTGCACGAACTTGTCACCGCATATTGACGTGCAGAGTTTTTTATCTTGTTCGAACTTGTGCACGCTTATCGACTTGTTGAGTTTTTTAATAATACAACAATGATACTTCCTACTAAAATATTAGTCATTCTTATAACAAGTTGGTACACGTAAGACAACTTATACAGTATCTTGAACGTTTCAACGTGTTAATTAATAGGGGTCGATTTTTAGACCTCGTCGACCCCTAAAATCAGTTTTCGTTTATGTTGACCACTTTGGGAATCCCTGCTCTAAATAGAACTAACGTCCCCGCTCAGGCATATGCGGATGATGCCGCCGTACTTTCTGTCGGGCCATGCCTGGCAACGGTCTGTGCTAACGCGCAGGCGGCGCTTGACATGATCGATGAATGGTGCACTAGGAGGGGGCTTTCGATAAATCCTCTTAAAACTGAGGTTGCTCTCTTTCAGCCAGTGCTAAAAGGCGTCACTATCCGCGTTGCGAGTGAAGCCAAATATTTGGGAGTGATTTTAGATAAGAAACTTCATTGGTCTATACACGCCGAGTCGAAAGCATCCAAGGCGCTCTCAGTCTTCTGGCAGTGGGGCTTGTCACCGAATAAGATTATCTGGATCTTCACGGCTGTGATAAGACCATTCCTCGCATATGCGTGGGTTGCTTGATGGAATGGACTCTGGCGTAAATATGTGGTTGTCTTTTGTGCGAAACTACAAAGAACTGCTTAGCTCGCCTACATGGGAGCTTTTCCGAGTACGCCTGGCTCTGCTATAGATGCTTTGCTGAACTTACCTCCCCTCGATACTTATATCATGGGTTTTACTATCAAAGTCATCCATCGTCTTAGACGGGGCGGGTTTTGGTATATGAAAATTCAGAGTTGACTTTCCTTGTGTTCTGGACTGGTCTCGGCCAGAGTCTAAACCAGGAATAGAATGTAGTCGTATTTTCACGGATGGTTCCAAAACCAGTCAAGGGTCTGGTGCTGGTGTCTTCGTGAAAGTCGACAACATTAGACTTATTTTCTCGTTAGGCAAATATGCGTGTGTTTTCCAAGTGGAAGCTTATGCAATCCTATTGGTCATGAACTATGTTTTAAAGGACAGGTGAAAGGGCCGTAGCATTTGTGGCCTTGCTTAACCCTTTAACTACTTCCAAAATAGTTGCTGAAACTCTTTGAACTCGGTCGCAAAGCTTAATTCTCTGTCTCTTATCTGGATCCTAGGTCACACTGAGATCTTGGGGAACGAGATCTCTGATGAGATTGCTAGGACGTTTTCTCAGGTGCCGAACCCGAGTTGGGTCTCCCTGCGTCCTCGGTTAGGGCTTCCATTGAAGATTGGGTCACTCATGAGCACAATTGTGTGGTATGATTCTCCAGGATGCAGGTTAGCTAAACGCATGCTCCCGAACGTATGTAATAAATCAGCGGCGTTCTTGCTGTCTCTCAGCAGAATAGCCTACAGACAACGTATTGGCGTGTTGACAGGCAACTTTGCTTTTGCCAAGCACCTTAACGCGTTGGGCTTAAGTGACATTACAATCTGTGACGTTTGTGGAGAGAGTGACGACGACACCACGGATTATTATCTCTGTGAGTGTCCGGCCTTTGCTCGTATCAGGTGGTAGATCCTCGGTGCGGATGTGGTGAGTGCTGGTAGTGTAAGCTCTTCATCATTGTGCTTACTTGGCTTTCATAGAAAGACAAGGAAATTCCAATATGGGTAAATCAGGGTTTGCTCTCTGGTAGTACAATGGACCAGTTCCGTCTGAGTACTCCAGTCGAGCGTTTCCGATCCCGAAAATAAAACACAAACTCGGATTTAACATCTGCTTTCATAGTGAATGGCGAAGTTAGTTACATCAACCTCGTATGGCGTTATGTCATCTTCGATATTTGGCACTATTACTGTTCAGCAACCTGTGGCGACATATCAAACTTATATATCAAAATCATGTTTTGTTTGCTCGAAATGTACTACATATATTTGTTCGCACTTTTCTTTTATTTCCTGTTTCATCTCAAATTCGTGGATATAAATATAGGTGACATAACCTGAGACGTTCTTCTTCTTCTTATCATCAACGCCTCGTGTAACAAACCGATTTGTCTTAAGTAGTATGTAAGTTGGATTTGTTAATAAAGTGAATTGTTTTAATTAGAGTGAAGCTTTTCTTTTGGTAAATTCGATTTTGCTCTTTTAGCAAGCTAACTCTTACTAATCATCCATAAAATAATTCTTCTCTATTTTCCCTACTACATCTCCAAGTCTTTGCTGAAGGTGCTTATTCAGGTGGTGGTTGTGTGTATTTTACGAAACTTACTGCACACAGTCTACTGCATTAACAGCGTAATTAGAATTCGCATTTATTCGATTAAACCATTTGGTGTCTTGCACTATGTTACGTCAACCGATCCAGTAATATTACTCAATTAACTTCCATCAAAAGCAGTGTGAAACTATTTTCTGAACCACTTACTAATTTCTAATAATGCAGGCGGCATTGTCTTCAAAAAGCCAATACATAACCTCCCTTAATGGTTTTCCAACCGCTAAAATGAAATTAGTTTCGTACATAGTACCACGACAAAAGTTATCTGTTCCTTCCTCCAGCTAGATATATGTTCACAGTTTAATAGCTACTTAAAGTTATGTATAGAGTTTTAACTTCGGGGTAAGCCACGGATTAAATTCATTGAACGTCTTTCAGGGAACTCCCAGGCAAAGAATTACCGCAAAGCTGCTTAGTAAGCTGGGGGATAATAGTTTTGTTGCATACACAACCCTCGAACTGGGTAAATGAAAATAATTACTGTTTTAGAATAATCCTTGACGTTTCAAATTAAACATCATCATATATAGTTGCACCGTGTCTTCAAATTTCAATTCATTCTAGTGTACTCATAATGTCTGCCATTAGCTAATTGGGACGAAACGTTTTACGAGTAAACCTTAGGGAAATTCGGGGAAAGAAGGGTGATTACTCAAGCACGGTAGGTTCTCAAAAAGAATACTTTTTACAGTATATCACAATTTGAACGGAGCAGTCGAAAATGTTTTCCGCAGACCTTATGTAAAATAATCTGATTTAAGATTCATGTATTCCAAAAAGTTAAAGGAGTTTGAATTGAACTTGTTTTGTAAGGAGTATTACAATCTAACCTGATTGATGCGATTCAAATACTTTTGGAATACAATCTGGCTTATTACCCCATAAAACCGCATTATAATAATCATACTCGACATTAGACGCCCAACAAAGTGCTTCTGACTCTTGACAGGCTGTGTTTTGAGATGCACATTATGCTAATGACTCGAGCAAATCATTCTGTGTTACAAATGAAATTAGATGTACGAGGGACTTACAAAAATTATAAAAACAAATTTTTTTTTTTTGCCGAGAGCAGGTGGAAATCTTCCAAAGACACCATAAGGCCCGACCGCGCGAGCTTATAGTAGTGTGAGATATTTACTCACTAAAAAAACACTTCTCCTCAAAATTATTACTACAACTAAGCCGACGGTTATCCAGTAGTTTTATTTTCGCTTACGAGAATCGTGATTATAGAAAAAGATGTTCGAAATAAATGTAGCACTTTAGACAGGTTAAATTCCAATGAAAGTTCCTGCCTTTTTCACGACCTTCATATGCTATGACGCGAGGTCCTTTGAAGACGACGAATGGAATTGTTCGCGTCAAGTAGTTGAATGACAGTACGGTTACAATGGCCGTGAACACGATCTTTGTGTTTACGCGCAAATTTTGTTATCTCTTCGACGACGCTGGGAATTCCCAGATCCCGATGAATACCATATCTTCGTTATGCACATACCACGCTGCGTTAACGATCGTTCTAAGAACTTTATTTTCAAAAGTTTGTATGATGTTTCTATTGCTTTTCTTGGTACAACCCCATAGTTGTATACCATACGTCCACACTAGCTTTAGCACTTGCTTATAGATAAGCAGTTTGTTATGTTGAAGTGTACGTTGACGGGGTAACACGCGTTTAGAATTGCCTCCTACAACTGACTATCTCCTTCCTTTATTAATTATCTTTTACATGAAGTGCGGTACATGTAATTCGAAAGTAGACAGAATCGATTTAAAAATTAAATGTTCACTATGCAATGAGTATTATCATGCAAGCTGCGCTAAACTTGAAAAGAGAGACATCGAGTTTTTTGAGAAGAGCAAACAGGGATTTAAATGTTGGTTGTGTTTCTCTGCGACGAAAGTCAATTCAAGCTGAACACACTCCCATTACTTTGGCACAGGCTCCCGTAAGATCATCTTCCACCCCGACCCCTTCAAACAAATGATCAGAAGTCCATACTCCATCTACTTGTACTTTGCCCAGTACATCAGTTTCCTCTCTTGCATCTCAGCAATCGAATGCAACCGTTGATTGCGTTACTCTACAAACACTGTATTGTGAGATCATTAAACTCCAAAAGTTAAATGCAGATGCTCTTTCAAAAATTGAGTGTTTAGAACAATACAATGTATCTCTTTTAAAAAAAGTCGATGTGCTTGAGGTGAAATTGAATTATTTGGAGCAGAGAGAAAATGAGTGTGTGGTGGATATTGTGTGTGTGTGATCAATGTGAACAACGATAATGCCATGGAAAAAGTACAAAAGCTTTTTAATGATGGTGTTGGGGAGCAGATCAATCCTGGTGAAATCGAACATTGCTACGTCAAACATTTAAAAGGAAAAGAGAACAGCGATAAAAAAGTGGTGTGCGTTAAATTCTCTACCTTTTCGAGGAAAGAGAAAATTATGAGTAAAATGCGCTCGCAAAAAATCAAACTGAACTCAAACATCTTCTATGGCCATCAGAATAATACCGGCGGTACCAACAACAACATCAAGAGCAGAATTTTTATCAACGATTCCCTTACCTTTTATACTCGAACTCTATTAAAGAAAGCAAAGCAGCTAAAAAACAACAACAAATGCAAATACGTTTGGGTGAAGAATTCATCTGTACTCATCAGAAAGAAAGAAGGCGACAAAGTAATTAAAATTGTTAGTTTTGAGGATTTTTCTAAACTTGAAATTTAATTTTGTTTTTTATTTTTTTTTACTTACATTATGTCTAATTATAACCTAGAAAATTCATCTTTTAGTCCTCACAATAGTTCATATATTAACAATGTAAAATGCCTTTGTATAGAACATCCAAACCTAGAATGCTTTTCGGGGTTTCAAATTATTCATCAGAATATTAGAAGCCTCAGAAAAAATTTCGACTCGTTTTACTCGCATCTTGCAACTCTCGATCATTTGCCTGACTTAATTTCTCTTTCCGAAATATGGATCTATAATTATGAGATTTCAAATTTTTTGTATACCGAATTACACATTCGCAGCGACCTGTAACGATTTGTATTCTTCGGGTGGCATCGCAGTATTCTTTAGAAGCGACCTGGGGTGTAAAATAAATAATTATAATTTAAATAGTGCTGACATAATTAGTGTAAATTGTGAAATTTCGGGAATGCAATTCTGTTTTATGGGCATTTATAGATTACATTTATGTTCAGTCAAAGTATTTTTGGACGAATTTTCTGCATTTCTTGATAAACAAACTTCTAAAAACATGGTTCTCGTAGGTGACTTCAACATCAACCTGTTATCAAATTCAGGAATTGTAGACATTTTCCTTGCAAATTTATCTTCTTTTGGTTTTGAAACATTATTATTCGAATCTACCCGAATTACCCAAAATTCAAACTTCTGTTTGGATCATATTTTTATAAGGTTGCATAGGAACAATTGTATTACGTTCAGATCTGCAGTATATGATCTTAAGATAACTGATCATTGCTTAACAACCATTCAGTTTGATTTTGGAGTCTTAAGGTCAACGCAGGTTAATACCATTGAGTTTCAGAGAACTGATTTTAATGCGTTACGCAGAGCATTAACTTTCGAGTTTTGGGATGATGCTTACAATGCAGATCACCCATCCACTGCCTTTGATTTATTTCTCCGAAAGCTTCAATTTCATATATCAAATAGCAACCAAAATTTAAATAAAAGAATTCATAAACTCAAAGCTCTCAAGCCCTGGATGAACCTTAGGTTATTAGAGAAAATAACGAAGAAAAATCAAATTCGGGCTCACGTTAAAAAGCATCCAAACAATAGCCGGCTTAGAAGGTATTACGATAAAGTATGTCGAGAACTGATGACCGAAATTCCTCTTTGCAGAGATGATTATTTCAGAAGCAAACTAACACAGTATACTGGGAACTCTAGAAAAGAATGGGAAGTGGTAAATGAAATCTTAAATAGAAAAAAACCCAACCTTGATATTGCAATCATTAAGAGCAACGTTAACGTAACTGAACCTTTAGAGATCGCTGATTTATTTAATAATTTTTTTACTAATATTACTAGTCACGTTCAGGATTTTCCGATGGAGAATTTCACTTCATGCCAATGTGATAACTCGCTCAGACGGGAGGAATTACAAACAAGAAGTTTTTTTTTTAAACCCTTTACGCCATTGGAAATACATAAAATTATAATGTCACTAAAAACGTCTAATTCATCGTCCAACGACAGCATCTCAAGCAGCCTCTTAAAAAAAATATCTTTTCATGCTTCTGATATACTCTGCTTTATTTTTAATTTAAGCATTCAAAACGGTATTTTTCCTGATTCACTCAAAACTGGAATAGTAATCCCGCTGCATAAAAAAGGTGATACTACTACTTTAAATAATTACCGTCCCATTTCCCTTTTAAGTACCTTTTCCAAGATTTTCGAACGAGGTTTTAAGACGAGAATGTTATCGTTCTTAGAAAAAACAAACTTCTTTAGTGATTTCCAATATGGTTTTAGAAGTGGAAGGTCTACTGAAGATGCTTTATTAAAATTATGTAGTGAAATCTTTAGCAGCGTAAATAAATCGAAAATTTCTGCCGCTCTATTTATAGACATTACCAAAGCATTTGATATGGTCGATCATGGGATTTTATTAAATAAACTGTATAATGCAGGTTTCAGGGGTTCTGTGTATTCGTGGTTTGCTTCGTATTTAAGTAATCGTAAACAGTGGGTTAAAATTAAGACTTGCTTGAGTTCGGTTAATCTTACCAATATAGGTGTTCCACAAGGCTCCGTCCTAGGCCCACTATTATTCTTGATTTATGTGAACTCCTTATTTATACAACCTTTCAAAGGCAAGATCACAGCCTTTGCTGATGATACTGCTATATCTTATTCCACTAGTAACCATCTTAACTTATATGCTAATATGAATTTTGACTTAGATGTTCTTCGTAAGTGGTTTAGCTTTCATAAACTGGCGATTAGCGATAAAACAAAGTTCATGTTGTTTAAGGCCATGGGAGCAAGTTATATAGACATGTCTTTGAAGTATCATTCACCTAGTTGTAATAGACTTCGCCTTCATAATGCTTGCTACCATAACCAGGATCTGCCCACCTTTAACGTAAATGCTAACTGTTCGGTTCATTGCTTCGTAATTGAACGTGTTGAGAGCTTCAAATATCTAGGTATTATTTTGGACCAAAATCTCAGTTGGAAAGAGCACACTTCAAATTTAAAACAATATTTGAATGCAGTTGTTAGGCAAATTTATCACCTAAGCCTCTACTGTAATTCTAAAATCCTCAGTTTAGTGTATAATGGTCTTTTTCAGTCTAAACTACAATATGGTATTTCATGTTGGGGTGGTACTCATTTCGTTAAAATTGAACCGCTGCTTATAAAACAGAAGCATGTAGTCCGAATTATTTGTAAAGTTAATCGTAGGACCCCAAGTTTTGAGCTATTCAGCAAACTAAAAATTCTTCCTCTACGCCATCTTTACTTCTATAAAGTTCTTAAAATATTTTTCCAAAGATCTGGTTTTACATCTGCTAGACTGTATGGCAGCCATAACCTACGCGTCAATACCTTGAATTTCGTTACTGTTCCTGTAATCAATAAAGCCCTTTACTCTAAATTTTATCAAGTTACTTCTACCCGTCTATTTAATAAACTTCCAGAAAGACTCAGATGCGAGCGAAACGAGTCGACATTTTTAAAACAGGTTCGAATTTGGCTCTTCTCAATTAGTCATAGTCGTATAGAAAATTTGATCAACCCAATACTTTAATATTCTCTTTCTCTGCACATGTGAATTGTATTTGTTTTATTATTATTCTGTTTTATTATTCCTTTGTATTAAGTTAATTTTTATGCTTCATTTTTGCACTTTGACGTCCCCTTCAATACACAACATTTTGTTTATTTAACTTAATGGTGCATTCGCCTCTTGTCCTTCTGACAATAGAATGCACCTAACTATTTCATATTAAAAACATTTTTGCCTAAATCACTAAAATCCTCATACTGAATTGTTAACCTGTAACATGTTTTAATTTGAAATAAAGCTTCTATTATTATTATATTATATTATTATATTATTATTATTATATGTAGGCTCAACTCGGAATGTTTTCCGAGTAGCCAGTACATTTCTCGGTATTTGTTTTGAAGCTCGTCGTGTTTCTTTTTCACGTGCGATTTCCATTTGAGCTTGACATCTATAGTCATTTCTAGATATTTTGCTTCGTTTGCGTATGGTATTTGAGCCGAGTTTAGATACCATATACAGGCAATCTATCTACTTTTTTGTACGTAAAGTTGACGTGAGTAGATTTGCTTTCGTTCAGCACAATACGCCAAGAATTCGTCCAAGCGTGGACTTTATTAATAGCATGTTGAAGCTTTCTGGTTGCTGTTTGAATGGGATCGCCCGTTGTCAACATCGCCGTATCGTCCGCAAACGTGGCGACGACACAGTTTCTTTCTTGCGGGATGTCACGCGTGTAAAGTATATATACAGGGTGTCCGCCGGGAACGTATACTACTTTGTTTTGCCGCCATTTTGGTAAACATTAGTCTTGACAGTTCATATTTGGCAGTCGTGAAGTAGACACGTGGCAAATTTATTATGGAAAAATATTCGATAAACTAACGTGTTTTAATCGTTAAAACATTTTATCAAAATCAATCATCGATTACTGTGACGATGAGAAAGTTACGTGAAATTTTTGGGAGAAACAACGTGCCAACAAAACGCACTATTTATCGTGTAGTGAATGATTTCGAAGAAAGAGGATCTGTAGGTGATAGGCCCAAGCATGGGCCACAACGTACTGCAAGATCGGCTGAAAACATTACTGCTGTTCAAGGAAGTGTTCAAAACAATCTATCAACCTCAATTCGACGCCGTGCTCAGGAGCTTGGTCTTCAAAGAACATGACTGAAAACTTTTTAACGCCACAACTGCATGCTTTGGGCTTGATTAACATGTGGTATCAACAAGACGGTGCCACATCGCATGCAGCCAGGATTACAATGGAATTACTGCGAGACCTCTTTCCACAACAAGTTATTTCAAAAAATGGTGATGTTGATTGGCCTCCACGGTCGCCTGATTTGACTGCTCCTGACTTCTTTTTGTGGGGATATCTGAAAAGCAAGGTTTATGCAAACAAACCAGAAACGCTTGAGCAACTCAAACAAAATATTCGTGATGAAATTAATGAAATACCGCGTGAAATGTGTGAGAATGTAATGAAAAATGTGCTCAAAAGGGCTCGCATTTGTGAGACTAGCAGAGGCGGACATTTACCTGATATTGTATTCCATACATAATTGCCGACATTAAATAAAACATTTATCAATATAAGATCCATTCTCTTTCATTTAATCAAAAATTATAAACAAACAAAGTAGTATACCTTCCCGGCGGACACCCTGTAGAAGTGGGCCAAGGACACTTCCTTGCGGGACTCCCGCTGCAATCTCCTTGAAGTCAGAGTAATCGTTTCCGTGCTTAATATGAAAGAGTCTCTCGGTGAGGTACGATCGTAAGATTAAAAACAGTTGCCGTGGCAGTAGTGGTTGTAATTTATACTCCAAGCCTTCGTGCCAAACCTTATCGAAAGCTTGTAAGAGGTCAAGAAATACACCACAACAAATCTTTTTTTCTTCCAGAACTTTCTTAATCACATCAGCTATTTTGTGGACTTGGTCAATTGTAGAATGTTTCATTCTAAATCCAAACTAATGGTCAGGAATGAGACGTCTTTTGTCGATTATGGGTTGTAGACGTTCGGAAAGAAGTTTTTCAAATATTTTTGAAATAACCGGCAATAGGGGTGCACATGCTCCCCCAATTGGCTGCGATCAGAGGGTTAAAGGTAGATTTCCACAATCTCCTTAAGAAGATCCCAAAGGAAGAGCTTCTGTTTGTTGGAGGAGATTTGAATGGACATGTCGGGAAGTCAAGCGCAGACTATGAAGACTGCCATGGAGGACTAGGATATGGCACCAGGAACCTTCTTGGTGAAGACATCCTAAGCATGTGCAAATCACACGATCTTATTGTGTTAAATACCATGTTCATCAAACAAAGCCGACACCTGATCACTTACAGCAGTGGTGGAGATGAAACCCAGATTGACTTACATTTGATAACCAGTTTCATGAAGCCTCGGGTAAAAGATTGTTAAGTGATCCTGGGAGAGGCGATCGCTCAGCAACACCATCTCCTGCTAACAGAAATCTTTATGATGACACCAAAGAATAGCAAACAAACAAGGGTCCCAGAGAAAATCAAGTGGTATAATCTGCACAAAGAAAAAGGCAAAGCTTTTGTTTTCGTGATGAAAAATGACCTCTAAATCGAGCTGAGGATGAAGAGCGCAGAGCACGAACTATGTGAGATGCCCCACGGCGAACTTGCTTAAAGAAGGCGAAATCAGATTCAAAAGGTCACCACCAACACGCCAAAGAAATATCGTGGTGGAGCTAACAAGGTAATAAATGAGAAGAAAGCGGCTTTCAAAGCTTGGTCAAAGTGCCCCTCTTATAATAAAAACGAAAAGGCTCGCATCGAAGTGGAATACAGATGTTGCAAGAAAACAGCGAAGAAGAAGTGCGCCTACCTAGTACCCTCTGCAATCCCAACGCTCATTTACAATGATATTTCAGCTGTCAGTTCCTTGGACAAAGCCAATCTGCTTGTTGCTCACTTCGCAGCGAACTCCACCCTGCCAGATAGCGCTTTGTCTCCGCCTGTACTTGAGAGCGTCGAATTTTCCATGGGACAAGTCCACCTTCGCACTCGTACAGTTGCAGGAGTACTCAAAGGTCTTAACATACAAAAATCCGCTAGTCCAGATGGTATCTCCCACATAGTTCTGAAGAGGTGTTCTTCTACGCTAGCAAAACCTCTGTGTAAGCTTTTCCGTCTGTCCTTCTCTTCTGGGCTCTTTCCGAGTAGACGGAAAACAGCATTTGTCCAGTCCATCCCTGAAAATGGGAAATCCTCCTCCCCGTCTAATTACCGACCCATTGCACTAAAGTCCCTTCTTTCCAATGTCATGGAAACGCTGATAAATCGTCAGCTTATGAAATAACTTGATTCACGAGAACTCCTCAATGACCGGCAGTACGGTTTTCGTAGCAACAGGTCCACTGGTGATTTAATGGCATATCTCACCGAGAACTGGAACTAACCTCTTCATCACTTCGGCGAAACAAAGTTGGTTGCGCTCGATATTTTTAAGGCATTTGACAGAGTTTGGCATCAGGCTCTTTTGCCGAAAATGCGTGCATATGGCATCGATGAGTCTCTTCTTCAATGGATTAGAAATTACCTTTCGGGCCGTTCAATACAAGTTGGCTTGGACGGCTTCAAGTCTGCAATTCACCATATAAATGCTGGTGTTACCCAGGGCTCAGTTTTGTCTCCGACTCTCTTCCTCATTTTTATAAATAACCTCTTGTCTGCAACATTCTTTTGCTGATGATAGTACCCTCCGTTTTTCATATTCATTCACTAACTCTGCTCTTCGGTCGTAGAAGAGGAAAGTCAATGTATGTTAAACGCATTAAATTCCGACCTGAACAACATAACCAAATTGGGTTCAATAAATAGAGTGGAATTTAAAGCATCCAAAACACAATGCTGTCTTCTGTCTCTCAAGCGAAATCAAGACCCTCAACCATTATCCATGAATGGTACTTGCATCACTGATTCCGAAAGGCTAGCCATTCTCGGTATGTGCCTCGATAACCGTCTTCGATGGAACGATAACATATTCGAAGTCACCAAAAATGCTGCAAAATGTCTAGGATTCCTTAAGCAGTGCAAAAAATATTTTACCCCGTCTGATCTGGCCTCCATCTATAAGGCATTCATCCGCCCAAAGCTGGAATATAACGCCAACATCTGGTCTGGTGCACCCAAGACCGTTCTGCACATTCTAGATAGGGTACAGGACCGCACATTAAAACTGATAGGTGATAGAGACATAGGGAACTCCACAGTCTCACTTGAACATCGTAGAAATATCTCGGGTCTTTCTCCTTTTTATCGCTCTTTTTTATAATAAAAAAAATGCTCCAGCGAAATAGCCAGTTGCATTCCTCTCCTTCAAAACTTCACCCGCAATGCGGGTCACGCTTCGAATGCACATCAGTTTACCCTCAAGTCCAACTTCGGACGTACTGTCAAATATAGGGATTCGTTTATAAGTGTTTATACACGTTTGTGGAACGAACTACCAGCCTCTGCATTTTCTAATCATTACAACCTTCAAACATTTAAAGCCAACGCAAGCCGGCATCTCCTCTGTCTCTTTCCAGCCTTTTGCCAGCCGCCCGTGCTCAGGCCCCAGTATAAGGGTATTAATAATCCCTTTGGCAACCGCAAATTATAAAAAAAAAAAGAAGAACGGAGAGGCTGTATCGGGAGCTGGAGACAATATCTTCACCGGTTGCTGATGCAAACCAGGCTACCCAGGAGCAGCGAAGACAAAATATGAACAAAAGCGCCACCATCTTCAAAATAGCCGCGCAAAGACGGAGGAATGCTCAAGAGATTCGTTCGCCAAAGTTCATTAACAATGCTTATGGCCAGCTCCTTGTGGATAACATGACGACAAAATTTTGCAAAGGTGGCGGCAGTATTGTGAAGAACTTTTAACAATTTCCCCGGCTATACTTTCTAAGAACCACCCCTAACTGTGAAGAAATACCCGAGATTTCAGTCGAAGAAGTCAGTGAGGCGGTGAAATACTACAAAAAAAACGAAAAGCGGTTGGGCCAGACGAAATGCCCTCTGAGTTCTGGAAAAAGATGGGAGACGTCGGGTTCAGGTGGCTCAGAATTCTCATCTCCAAATTTATGGGAGATGATCCAATGCCCAATCAATAGAGAAAAAGTTACCTTCTCTCTGTAAAGCGAAGCTGATCAAGCTGATGTCACACACCATGAAGATCGTTGAGCGGGTATTAGGTCGCCGACTGCGAAAAATAAAACGGCTTTCCGATGATTAGTGCAGGTTTGTTGCGGGTAAATCAACCACAGATGTAATCCAAAGTATAAGGATCATAACATCGTGATTCCTTAAAGGATTTGCATATTGTACTGGTTGACTTTAAAAAGTCATTCGACAGACAACCACGAGATCTGACATGGGTGGCGCTAAGGCATCGAGGGGTTCCAGAAACCTATGTACAAATGATCATGGACATGTACGAAAGAGCAAAGATGTTACACTGGAGTAACCGAAGAGTTCCCAATCAATGTCGGGGTGCACCAGGGAAGGGTCTTAAGTCCTTTGCTCTTTATTACAGTCCTCGACTATCTGCTTGAAGGTAAAGTGACGGACCCCAATGTACATCAGTTATTCTTTGCTGATGATGGAGCCATCATAAGTGAAGATTCTACGACCCTGCATCGAGCACTTGATGTGTGGGTGGACGTTTTGGAGGGATCGGATTAGTTCGAAAAGACAGAGTACTTGTGCTGCCGGTTCTCCGATCTACTCAGGCCTATTCCAGATATTTATTTGAATTGAACAGTGCTTCCCAAGTGCGAAAAGTTCAAATATCTGGGATCTATGATCAATAGCAAAGCAACTTGTGATGACGACATCAATCAGCGCGTAAGCGTAGGGTGGATGAAGTGAAGAGAAAACTGCGCTATCTTCTGTGACCCAAAAATGCCACCTAAGTTGAAAGAAGGCTCTACTCTGCAGTTGTGCGTCCAGTGCTCCCATATGGTTCACAATGTTGGACGATGTACAAAAAGTATGAGAGTAAATTAACGGCAGCTGAGATGAAGATACTTCGCATGACAGTAGGAGTAACAAAGCTTGATCGAATAAGAATTCGAAGATCCATGGAAGCTTTCATGTCAAGGAAACCATCATACAAAAGACAGAGCGCGATCGGCTCAGCTAGTATTGCCAGGTTCAAAGAAGAGATCATTTGAACCCTGTTAAAAAGGTAATATCTATGCACGTTCCAAAGACATCACGATGTAGGAAAGCCAGGCATATAAACGCCTGGATCAGACAAATGCGACGACATCGGCATTTCATTGGCCTCAGTAACCGAGTGATCCAAAATCGGCAGGCCTGCCGATATTTTCTGAGGTCAAGTAGGCGAACCCCACATGCGGATCAGTGGAAATGCGTTCAAGTGGGAGGGTTATGATCCCTTGTTTTCGGATCATAACCTCGCCGAAATAGGAAGAATAAAGAAGAAGATATCTCCAACTGACCTAAAAAACTCTGTAAATATCGTTCTCATTAGGATGGCAGATGTACTGCTGTCATAAAAAGTTGGCTTCTGGCACAATAGATCCCACTGATCGCAGTGCCTACACGCCATATGGGCGTAGCCACCGACTTGTTTAGAAAAAAACGAAAAAGCATAATCGTGCAGCAAAGCAGAAAATGAAACAAAATTAATTGTGCTACCATAATTATATTTAAGCTTGCATTACAAATAGTTTGTAATAATCATACGGACTGGAAAAGGGTAGCACAGATGCCAAAGTCTTCCATTTGTTTGTAATTGGGTTATATTCGGCGACCCCCGTACCATCATCTGTTCTTCCAAAAACTATAAGTCGACCATTAAAAACACAACAAGACGTTCTTTCCATTGCTTTTTCCAATGGAGCAATCTCCGTCCAGCTGTTCGTTGCTGGATCAAAGCGCTCAACTGCGCGAATTTTATTACCATTAGCTGTGCCTCCAACTGCATACAAATATCCGCCAAGTGCAACGATGCCAAAGGTTTTCGATTCTACATTTCTAGATGACTTCCTAGTCCACTTATTGGTCTTGAAATTGTAACATTCCAGGGTTTTGTAGAATTCACCAAGATGATACAAACGCCCACCGAGAACTGCTGTCTCAGAACATGTATACGCTGATTGCAAAGGCTCCATTATTTCCCATCTTTTTGCGGAAAAATTATACTTTTCCACCGAATGTATCGCACGATCCCAAGTGTTCTCACGTCTGCGGACAACATACATATTATCTCCCTTCAATAACTTAGCAACTGTTGTAAAAGAACGAACTGATGCCGAATCACGGTAACGATGAAATACCTTCATTCGATCTATGTACTGAAGGATCTCTAAGTACTTATAATCAATCAAATGTTTAGAGGCCAATCGTTTTCCGTTTATCAGCCATGGTCGATATAAGAACATTTCTCTCGTTGGAAGGGGCAAGTTTTCATGAGACCATGTGTCCAGTTCTGGATTATAGGTTTGAACGCAAAAGTCTTCATCGGCATAACAATTTATAAAAGTAAGCTTCCTTTTTGGTTTTCTTAGTCTTGGCATCTCTGCGAGGAATTGTGATGAACGAATTTTAGGTGATAGATGCCAATGCAGCCAAATGAAGATCAGATCGTAACTCTCAATAGTCTTGCATACCCAATGCCTGTTCTCGATAATGAACTTCGGCTCCAACAACGGGAAGCGTATGAGTGACATAAGCTTTACACAATATACCTCGCGATTTCGTCTGTCATACTCAAGCCAAGTCACGAGACCGAAAAAGAGCTTTTCCTCCGACAGCAAATTGAGATCCGTATTCAAAATAAATGTAATTAACTGCTCCTCGCTGAGCTGTAAAAACTCGCTCTCCTTGCACATCAGCTCCCAGTGGTTACATATCCATTCTGAGGATTTCATGTGCAGATCGATGTAACTGTGTTGCTGCGCAAATAACGTAATGCCCAAGCAATTGCTGGCGTCTAGATGTTCGCCCAAAAAATGACAGCAACCCGCTACCAATGTGTGCATTTGGAAGAAGTCTGCTGCTCTCAGCACCCTCTCAACTGTTGTACACAGAAGCTCTATCTCAGCCGTGTACATAAAGTCAGTTATCAGTTTAAGTGTTACCCCATCGATTTCTTTAATCATAATGCTGTCTGCTGTAGCTTCACTCATGCTGCTATGGAACATTGCTCGGAAGTAATCACTGGATGCCGAAAGAACATCCCGATGAGTGTATACCTTATAGTTATCAAATTCGGCAAACAGAACTATATCGATGCATTTCTTTCTCTTGCAGAACGTCTGCTGTTTTGTTGATATAATTTTCGCATGTTGTTCACACTGGAAAATCTTGGGCTTCTCCGACGATGAGGGTGTAACATACTTGCGTCTAGGAGACCTGCGTAACATATGGCAATTCTAGAAGCGGTCACAAATGTCAATACGAGGAGGTCAAATAAAGTATGGAATGTTTACCTATTATATTTATGCAACTGCTGAGATATTTAACACAAAATTCTTGTGCTGAGAGAGCAGCTTTTAAGTATATTTAATTTGGAGCGCAAGCGCAACCAACACAGAACAGATAACAGAAATGGAATGACAAAGCACAGACAGTATTGTCATACGGCAACTTATGTGCATAGAATGAATGGTAGTACAGGGTGTCACTGTGGCAGGTTTATGTTTCAAAATGTGAATATTTCAATAAGTTATTAACTGTGCGGATTTGTCAGTAGTCGCAATGCCGCAGTGGTCTTATTTTCTTTTCTTTTTGTTCTGGTAAAGGATGTGGTTTATATATATATTATATTTTTTTAATGGATGTGGTAAGCCGTGTTTTGGTGAGAACTATGCAAAGCAAAGTGAAAGCTTCATAACAAGATGATCCCCATTCAATCTAGTTTTAAACGGTTTTTATTATTTGAAAATTGGTGTTTGTATTGAAATTCAAATGAAAATATGAAAAAGGTGTGCTTGAATTTGTGAAATACAACTAAATCGTTCAAATTGAATAAAAAGCTCTTTGCAGCGCCCTCTGAAATTGATTATTATGACTTCCCCTTTTACGTATATATTTCAATACATAGCATGAGTATTAAGAAAAATGAGTTAGGAAGAAAGAAGGCACTGACGTTGGAACGCATCTTAGATACACATATTCGAAATACCGTAGACAAATCCCTTCTATCCAAATCTCGACATGCGTACACTAAGGGGCAATCGACGAAGATGGCGCTCCACGAAGTTGTGCGAACGATAGAAAAGACAATCCTTTTCAAACAATATACCCTAGCTACCTTCTTAGACGCTGAAGGCGCTTTTAATAACGTCAATACCGAATCGATTCAGGAAGCTCTGATACAACTGGGTGTGGAAGAGTTTATTAGCAAATGGATATTGACAACGCTAAAGGCTAGAATCATTCAATCGAATCTCGGAAACAGCAGCTCCACCATATCTGTTGTTAGAGGAACTCCTTAAGGAGCGGTCTTTTCTCCTCTTCTATGGCTTATGGTCATCAACAAAATTTTGTGTAGACTTGATAGGGATGGGGTTAAGGTTGTCATGTATGCGGATGACGTGGTTATACTTTAATCGGGGATGTTTCCATCCGTAATCAGTAAGATTGTGGAAGGTGCCTTGGGCAAGGTTAGCTCATGGGCCACTGGATGTGGGCTCAGCATCAACCCAAGCAAAACTGAACTGATACTCTTTACCACTAAAACCGAAATACCGACGTTTACGCTTCCAGGGCTTAACAATCATCTACTCTCCCTATCCTCCAGTGCTAAGTACCTAGGTGTGGTACTTGATCCTAAACTAAGCTGGAAGCTTAATATTGAGCAACGGGTAAAGAAGGCCTGTGTGGCTTTCTATGCCTGCAGCGAAACATTTGGTAAGAAGTGGGGACTTCGCCCGAAGATGATCATATGGATTTAGGCCGCTGTGGTGCGTCCAATACTTTCCTCTGGATTCCTAGTCTGCTGGCCTGCGTTAAGGCAAGCTTATAACATCAAACGCATCAATAGGGTACAAAGAACTGCGGTTATAGGCACAACGGGTGCCATGAGGACATGTCCAACCGAAGCATTAAACGTTATTCTCCACCTTTTAGCACTCGATCTCCACATTATGCATCTATCATCATGTAGTGCTGTCAAGTTAAGGGAAACAGGATGCTGGTGCACCAATCCGTATGGTCACAACAGTAGTAGCAAATCCGACCGACTATATAACTCCCACAGTGAACTTTGGAAATGACGTCACGGTCAGATTCCCTACCAGGGCGGAATGGGAAACTGGCCTACTGACAAATGAGTTTGAAACAACAATCTTCACCGACGGTTCAAACATGAACTGCGGGGTAGAAGTTTTTGCTGTACGTGAGGCCTGCCGCCTACTTAAGCAAACCCCTACACCCCTAAATACCATTGCCATCCTCATTGACAGCCAGCCGGCTATCAAGGCTATAATCCGGCACTACATCCTCAAGGATAGTAGAACAGTGCAAAAAAAGAACTCGCCTCGCTTGGTCGTCGGTTAAGGATCTGTCTCCTTTGGGTTCCGGGTCACAGCAACATTGAGGGGAATGAGCGAGCTGATGAACTCGCGAGGCAAGGATCTGCCCTTGATGCTTCCCTAGCAAAGGGGGTGCACGTCCCGTTGGGACGTTGATTATGCTTCAGCTATTCTCCGGGGGTGGCGTCCAGATAACTGGGGAGATTTTTGTTATTATTGTCTTTGCTTCTGATTCACAGTACTTTTTTCCCGATAACCGATGTCAAGGGCAAATCATTACAATAGAGCGAACAAGTTTTCCAGCCACGTGACCATGCTACTTCCAGTGTTATGCTTTCGCAGTAGTGTTCACAGAAGCTTTTGCAAATGATCGGACTGACTTTATATATTTCATGAGAAATAAATAAAAGCTTGCTGGCATCAGGAATTAAACCATGAACCATTAGCGTGGCAATTGACGACGTTACCACTACACCATTGCCACCCCAAACTGTGTCATCTCCAGGCAGATGTGGCCCAAATATTCCCAGAAAAGAACACAAGATCTACTAAACAGAAACCGCGCAGATATCGCAAGAGTTCTGGCAGTTAGTACTGGCCACTGGCCCATCGGGGTTCATGCGGCCAGAATAGGCATTACATTTAATGCACACTGTTGTAGCTGCAATTCTGCTGACGAGATAGAAGCAATCTTACACTTCCTCTGCAAGTGTCCGGCTTAAGGCAAGGCCAGACAGCGCACCTTAGGTAAACTCTTTTTCGACAACCTAATAGAGCTAGCGGAGATTAGCGTAGGGGATAGATATCAGCTTCCTCAATGTATCGGGGTGGATTTGAATAATCCTCACTCCTTTTTCTTTTTCCTTTTTCCCTAGCAGTTAACGTCCTTTTGCATCCGATAGGTCACTTGAGTTGTGGTATTAAAACGGCGCTTCTGTGCTAATTAAGTGTCGGCATGGTTTTTCTGACACAAGCACTTCTACCTACCTACCTAAGGAGGCATTGATGCATATTGGTCTTAAATGTCTGTAAGCTATAATGAAGATGAAAGGCAGGCTCGGGAGAGCATTCCACAAACGTGTTGTGCAGCTTATAAAAGAATCTCTATATTTCACGGTACGTCCGAAGATAAGCTTAAGAGTAAACTGATAAGCAATTGAGGCATGGCGAAAATTGCGGTTAAAATGAAGAAGGCTATTTCAATTGAGCATTTTCGGTGGAAATATCGATAAAATCGAGATAGGTAGGAGACATTACGGCGGTGTTCGAGCGAAGCAAAGTTGTTCGCAATACTCGTGTCTCCTATAAGCTTTATCGTGCGATTTTGTATCCTATCAAGCAAGTGCAATATAGTTTTTGGTGCACCTGACCAGATGTAAGCATAATACTCTATCTTAGGGCGAATGTACGCCTTATAAATTGAATCCAGATCAGAAGGGGTAAAATATTTCTTACACCGCTTAAGGAAACCTAAACATTTCGCTGCATTCTTGGCGATTGCGAATATATGATCGTTCCAACAGAGTTTGTTGTTGCCACACACACCGAGCATGGACATTTTTTCGATTTCAACGATGCAAGTGCAAAAAATACAAATATTTGGCGCAACAGCTCTTGAAAGTGCCAGGGCCTAGCTTCTCGCAACCACTCATGTTGTGTGCGTTATATTTTCCATACGAATGGAAGGGACCTACAAGTTTAATGCCGAATCCGAACGGCGATTTAAGAAGCTTTTTCGTGACAACAATATTCTCGGATGTTTGTCAGACGATCGCGAGAGGTGGGACCGTGAAAAAACTTTTTTGGTATTTTCTAGGATTCGAACTTGGAACCTCATACGTAGTGATCCGACATACTAACCACTTACCCCACGGCGTCCACAAGTGCCATTCATGGATAATGGCTGATAAATAGGGTTTCGCTTTAATGATAGAAGATAGCATTGAGTTCTAGAAGTATTAAATTCCACTCTATTGGTTAGAGCCTATTTCAATATCCTGTCGAGGTCGGAATTTAATGTGTTTAATATACATTGTCGTTCTTCATCCACGACCGAAGAGCAGGGTCTTGAGTTTGGGAACGAATATGAAAACTGAGGGTGCTATCATCAGCGAAGGAATGAATTGGATTAGAAGTTATAGACAGAATATCATTTATGAAAATGAGAAAGAGAGTCGGAGACAAAACAGAGCCTTGGGGGACACCAGCATTTATTTGGTGAGATGCAGACTTGAAGTCATCCAAAACAACTTTGATTGAACGGAGTGGTGCAGAGATTGGTTCCACTTATCGGTGAGATGTGACATCATATCACCAGTGGACCTATTGCGCGATTCAAGATATTTCATTAGCTGAAGGTTAATCAGCGTTTCCATGACCTTGGAAAGAAGGGACGTAAATGCGATTGGTCGGTAGTTAGAGAGAGAAGAGTATCACCTTTTCTTGGTATGGGCTGGACAAATGTAGTATTTTTTGCCTCAACTTTTAGTCGTGGGAGAATTTAACACGAAAGCTTGATTCCTTTACCCTAATAGCTTCTTTACAGCTCGAGTCATACCACTTCATTGACTTTGTAGTTGGAATACGAAAACTTAGCTGGTGTGACACAATGGTCTGACGAACCTAGAGGTGATAATACATTTACCGTGTATTTATTAGAATGGGAACTAAGGAACAAGTCCAGAGTGCTGGCGGTATGACCAGTAATATCCGGAACACGTGTTGGCTCATTTACAAGCTGAGTTAGATTATTTACCTCAGCGAAGATCTCAACATACCTTCCTTCGGATGTTGCCTGTCCAGAGTGGCGAAGCCAATTAGAATAGTGGACATTGAAATCACCCGCAATGGCGAATTCAGAATGTGGGTAGAGGGATACAATTCTAAGGATGGAATCTGATAGCGCATCAAACCCATTAAGTATAAGTAGAATTAATGTCAATGTTTGGACTTCTATGAATAAAGCAGTAGTGGATTAACTGCTTACGAACATGGAGTTTCAGCCACGTAAAATTAAATTCCGAATCAGCCGTATTGTGGGAGAATTTGGTAGACTATGTCACTACGTATATAGACGACGAGACCGTGATGGTAAAAGAATAATGGCTCAATGCTATATCCAGGCAGTTCGAATTCCGAAGGCTCGGAATTTTGACCCACCTGTGTTTCACAAAGAGCCAAAACAGCCGGTTTATATTTGGCAGCGTGGACGTACACAGAAAAGGAATTCGATCTGAGCCCACGAATGTTGCTCAGATCGACTCTGAAATTACCCGCCATTATAAATAACAAGCACAACTCTGACGAAGTGGCAATGGTGTAGTGGTAACGTCGTCAACTGAACGATAATGGTTCATGGTTCAAATCCTGATGTCAGCAAGCATTTATTTATTTCTCATGAAATATATAAAGTCAGGCCGATCAATTGTGAAAGTTTGTGTGAACAATACTGCGAAAGCATAAAACTGGCAGTAGTCTGGTCATATGGCTGGGAAAATTGTTCTCTCGGTTGATGATGATTTGCGTATGAAAAAAATACTGTGAATCAAAAGCAAAGGCAAAAAATAACAAAGCTCTTCCAGGTTATCTGGACTCCACCCCCGGGGTTTCTCTGAAGCATAACAAATTGAGCTTCAACCCGCTACACCAAACATCCTTCTCTCTCTCTCTCTATCTATCCTTTCCAACGCCCACACTGTATGTTAACACGTTAAGGGTATTCATAACCCCTTAAGTGTGGGCAAATTATAAAAAAAAGGCACATATGACTGAAAAAAAAACTAAAGCGGTTCCCAGTCAGTTTTTGTTGTTGTACTCCAGGCTAAATCTTACTTCACTGAGAAGTGACGCCTCACCAAAACACTCCTGTAATCTTCTCTTCATTTCTACCACTCTCCCCGTGGTACTGCCTTTAGGTATTACTTTGCGGAACAGATTAGCATATAATGCTAATCTATAGGGCGAACCCCACAGGAGGTTCAGTAGAAATGCGGTGACGTGGGAGGGTTATGATCCCTTATTTTCGGATCATAACCTCGCTGATTAAAGGAAGAAGTAGATTAGCATATAATGCTATTCATCTTACGTCAGCTGTTGCTGCTTCTTCTGCTTCTGCTGCTTTGCGAATTTTGTCTTTTCTTCGCAGTTCAATTTGCACATTCGTGATGTATGCGCCAATTTCTGTCCAGCTCTCTTTTGACAACAGCATGTAATCGATTATAGAGGATGGGCTACGAGGAATATATGCTCTCCAATTTGAGAACTGTCTGCAGTGGAATATTGCGTGCTCCGCTGTTTCTTCTTCTCTGCACATTCAGGGTAAAGCGGGGAGTCGTGTTCAAATCTGTACAGGCACTTGCAATAGCCTCCATGACCGGGTAAGAACTATGTAAGGCGATACTTACAGTCTCCATGCTCGCGACTTGTCCAAACATCGATTTTTATTATAAGTTTGTATGTTCAACTGCCTTTGGTGGCCTTGTCCCATCTGTTCTGCCAGCTGGCTAGTAATGTTGATCTTTCCTCTAGTTTTATTGTTCTCGCTGCAGCCGCATCTTGTGGATGAGGGGGTCTTTTTATATAGATTCTCAGCATCTTATCTGCGAGAATATCGATGGGGACCATTCCGGCTATGACAACTGCTGCTTCATCCGAGATTGTATATAGCTGTGAATTCTCGACATCGACCAGGTCCCAGCAAAACAGCATGTAGCACCGAAAATATTTAGGAGGTGGAACGAAGCTTGCGCGAATATTCCAGAAGCTAACCCAGAAAATAGCGGCTTCTTTAGGACTCTCAAAATCTTACAGAAAGGCTTAGAATTTCACCCTTTTAAGATTCGATTGGTATAAGAACTTTAAGCAAATGACTCGTTCACGTAAAAACGTTAGTGAAATAATGTTGGTGAGATTTCGCACTGTGAATTGCATCTTCTGGAGCAACGAGGCCCAATTCCACCTGAATGGGCATATAAATAACAAAAACTGACGCTACTGGGCTCCACGAAAACGTAATCCTTGACTTAAACACCGGTCTCTATATTGTCCAAGTGCTTAGTGTGCCTTATCGACGAACGGAGTCACCTCCCCTTTTTTTTTATTTTCCAAAGAACAAGCGGTAATTGTGAACAGCGAAAATCATAGGCATATGATCAGAGATTATTTTTTACCTAAATTACCAGCGATCCATCTTACTGGTCACACAAATGGTTTTAACAAGATGGAGCGACTCTGCATACTGCTAGAACCCTTATTTAATTTGCTGCGTGAACATTTCCCACGAAAACTGATCAGCCGCTTTGAAGACGTCCCGTGGCCACGGAGGTCTCTAGACTTAACCCTCATCGATTTTTTTCTATGGGTTACATCAGAAGTAAAGTCTTAGCTAATAACCCACGGTCTGTCACGGAGCTACGAGTAAAAGAAAATATCCGCCCTGAAATTCACGACATTCAGTCAAACATGATGCAGTACGTGGCACGAAATACGGTGGTCGGCTTCGAAGAACGTGTGCGACTAAATGCACGGCATTTGGGCGATATTATTTCCAAAAAATAGAATCCGCATTTTTTCTCTTTATCTTGAACTTAGTAATAAAAAAATATGTCTCATAGTTTTTTCTATTTTATTCATGTTTAAAAATATAAATCTCTCACCGGACACCCTGTATATAGCGTATCTGCTATGTATTCCGTTTTTATTTCAATAAGAGGCATCAAAAGAAACATTCAGAAAAGTGATATCCCGCCTGGGAAGGATCGTATGATACCCTATACCTTATCACGTAACCCAGACCTATTTAAGTGGGCGTGGCGTTATGTAATTAAAACTTCCTA
This sequence comes from Brachypalpus laphriformis, assembly GCA_945910035.1. Classification (NCBI taxonomy): domain Eukaryota; kingdom Metazoa; phylum Arthropoda; class Insecta; order Diptera; family Syrphidae; genus Brachypalpus; species Brachypalpus laphriformis. The sequence goes on along the minus strand of OX246755.1, from coordinate 163,163,334 downwards.
GTTATATGAAAAGGGCCATTATTGTAGTATATTTCAAAAGTTCTGGTGACTTAAACCCAGAGCGAGGATGATGAAATTTCATATAAAGGGTATTATTCCGAAAGCAACGGCAATTTAACTGAAGTTTAGGTAGTCCGTGCCATATGTTGGATTTAAAATCAACATTCGCACCAAAAAGTAGCCTCAATGCAAAATGTGTCAAAGTCCGTTATTTTTCGCGATGTAAAGCGATGTAGAGAAACCGGTTCTATGAACAGAAAACAGAGACAAGTAGGCCACGACGCAACCGGATTCTGGTAAGTTATGCCCTCAGAAACAGGGCAACATCAACTATATATACCTGTCCCACAACAGCCATAGAAGCCATAATCGGATTCGCTCCGTTACATATCTCCATAAAAAAAATGGCAATTCGCAGTGCAGTTAGTCTTCGAAAGTCGGGTGGTAATGGTATATGGGATCATGTGGATCTCATGGATTTATTTACTGACTTCCCCGAGCTAGACATGCACAGCATGGTTTCTGACTTAACGCCTAAATCACTCCACTTTGGTAGAGAGTTTGAGATTGAGGTCCCAAGCCGTGATATATGGAATAATGGCGGACCGTTGCTTGATCCAAAAGGAATCGCGTGGTATACCGATGGATCAAAAATGGATTTATGAGTGGCGCTGGTGTGTATATAACCAACTGTAAAATTTCAGAAGCATTTGAGAATGGTCCCAGTGTTTCCCAGCCCGAGCTTTACGCTTTGAGACTTTCAGTAACATAAACTTGCTCTCAGGCATCAAAGGTGCCCTATCCACATGCTTACCGACAGACAAGCGGCGCTTAAAGCGATGTTCCCCCAGATAGATAGATAAATAATTGAAATAATAATTGTGAGGTGCAAGTGCACTGCGACCTTTAGCAGATCTATTGTGCACCTCAAACTAAGGCTCTAGACGATGATATGCTCGGTCTAGAGCACTTCCTCCAATCCAACTGCTGCTATAAACCGGAGTGTCTTGAGTGGATCCAATTCTGATAGGATGTATGCGCCTAAATGATTTCTTATTTTGTGGATCAGTGCTTCGCATTCAATAAGAAGGTGCGCTGGTGTTTCTACGAAGTCCCTGCAAAATCCGCAGTGTCCATGTCTCTCTATTCCCAGTTTTCTGATGTACTCCTTGAGTCTGCAGTAACCCGTTAACATGCCCGTCAAGATGCGAAGTCGGTTCTTGGTAACACTTAGGCAGGTTCTACTTCTTTTCTGGTTGCATTTCCCCAGAAGTTCTTTCGTCCGTCTTAGTTGGGAGATGTCGCCCCAATGCTTGGGCCATTTGTTCTCTTTCTCTTTCCTTAAGTCTTTTTTTTATTTTCTGGGGTCCTATCCCACAACAGCTGAATTATTTCCGTCTACTCCTACGTGACCAGGAATCCAGTAGAGAGGAGTTACTTTATTTGCCTCTCCCATTTTTTTGATCCTGGTGAGGCATTCCCATACCAGTTTGGATCTGATCTCATGTGTGGTCAATGCTTTGATAGCGACTTTGCTGTCTGACATTTTAACGATGTCCTGTCCACGATAGTTCCTGTCTAGGTTGAATTGCGCGCATCTTTCGATCGCGTGAACTTCTGCTTGAAATATACTGGGGAATATTCCCAGTGATTCTGGGTTTATGGTCCTGGGCCCTGTAGGTATTTTCGATCCGTCCGTGTAACATTTAATTGTATGTTGTTTGAGTTTGTACTTATCAGACTCACAGCTCCAATCCTTTTTGTTGCTCAGTTTTGATTCGAACTTTCTTTCAAAGCAGTATTTCTTGACCATATCGTCTCTGGCGCAGTCCAGAAGCGGAACCAATTTGGATAGGGTTACTCGCTCTCTGCTTGCGATTCATACTATTCATTTCCCCATGCATTCTTTGCTTATTCTCAAAATGGTATACCTCCGCCTCTAGTGCTGCTGTGGAACAGGTTCGTATGGCTCCTGTTAGGCCGGCTAATCTTTGCACCTTGCTTAGAGATGTCCTCGTCGTAGTTAACTTTGTTCGGTTAACCCATACTACTGCCCTGTATGTGATGATGGGTCTTAATATCATTATGTACATCTACCTCTGGGTGGCTAGGCTGCAATCACAGGCCTTTCCTGGAATGTTCATGAACACCATAAGTGCTCTAGTGGCTTTGATTACCACAGCTTCTAAGTGCTCTCTCTAAAGGAGTTTACTGTCTAGTGTTATATCTAGGTATTTGACCTGTTTCTGTGGGTCGCTTTACGCTTTAGCTGTCTTTCTTGGTGAAGGTATCACAGTGGTTTTGGTAGGATTTACTCTAAGTAGTACCGTTTCGCACCATTTCTGTGCGATTCTTAGACCCATATGAATGATTTCGCATAGCGTTTTTTCAAATTTTCTTCTCGCAATAATAACTATATCGTCGGCATACCCCTGACACGTAATGCCAGCATCTGTCAATTTGTGCAGTAATTCATCTACTACTAGGACATCAATGGTGATAATACCCCTCCTTGTTTGCAGCCTCTAGTGCTGTTTATTGTAATGGTTTTTATCCCGCGTCTATCTCAGCCGTCCTAGTTCTCAGCATCTCACACATCCAATTGCTTGTGGTGTGATTTACTCCTTTTATTTCGAGACCCCCCCTAATGGCTTCATGAGAGATGTTGTCGAAGGCTCCTTCGATGTCTAGAAAAGCACACACTGCCGTTTCCTTGCTCTCCAGTGCTTCCTGGACCCAACTTGTCAGCTGGTAGAGCGCGGTTTCGGTTGAACTTCCTGCTCTGTAGGCATGTTGATTGTTGTTGATAGGTATTCTTTTCAGTACAGTCATCCTTAGGTGATTACCTATGACCTTTTCTAGCGTTTTTAGCATGAATGAGGCCAGGCTAATGAGTCTGTAGGATATAATTGAAGTGGCGTCTCTTTTACCCACTTTCGAGATGAATATGACCTTTGCCCTTCTCCAGATTCTTGGTATATGCCCAAGTGCTAAGCTGCTTCTCAGTAGTCCTAGAAGATGTGGCATACTGATTTTCTGCCATTTTTGTAATAAGGCAGGGAATATTCCTTCCGCTCCCGGTGCTTTAAACGGCTCAAAGGTGTTTAGAGCCCAACTTATCCTTTGTTCCGTGCAGATGTCTCTTGCCTTCGTCCAGTCTTCTCTCATGGGCCTTTTAAGCCTTTCGAATACATCTGTGCTGCTATAGATTGAGCTACCTGGAAAGTGTATTTTTAACAGTAGAAGGGCCCTCTGCTCTTCATCTTCGGGGTAACTGCCATCTTGCTTTTTCAGTGAATACGGCGCGCCTGCTTTCTCCTTAGCCAGTGCCTTATGTAATTTGGCTGCTGCAGGGGTTGACGATATGTTCCCACAGAATGCTCTAAAGCTATTCCGTTTAGCCTTTCTTATTTCCAAGTTGTATCTTTTTATTTGCTCGGTATATCTTTGCCAGTCTCCGTCACGCTTTGCTTTGTTAAAGAGCTTGCCCACCTTTGTTATTAATTCTACCAGACTTTTGTTTTACCATGGAGTATCCTTCGAATCTTTCTTATGATTGATAGGGCAACTGATTTCATATGCCTGTATAATAGCCCTGTTGATCCCCCAACTCGATCACTTCAATATTAGTTCTAAGCTGCTTCGGCAGTTTACAAAACTTGGGCCGATGCAGTAAAGTAAAATTGTGGTGGCTACCGGGACACGTAGGCGTTTACAGCAACGAAACTGCAGATCTTCTTCTTCTACTTCTTCTTCTTCTCTTTATCAGCGAGGTTATGATCCGAAAACAAGGGATCACAACCCTCCCACTTCACCGCATGTCTACTGATCCGCCTGTGGGGTGCGCCAACTGTTGGGTTCGCCTGCAGATCTGCTAGCCAGAAAAGGTTCCTCTGAGTTATTCACTGGATCTGAACCCTTCTGCGAAATATCTGATTCTCTTTCTAAATGTACCCTAAACAGCTGGGAACGCAACATGTGCTTTTCTCACTGGAGTAACTCCAACGGCCAGACAAGCTAAAAGAGCCCAACCCTTCCAAAAAAGGCAGTTGATATCCTTAAATACAGCAGAAACGAATTAAGAAGGCTTGTGAGCTTCCTTACCGTCACTGTCAAGTTCTCTACCACCTGAACAAAATGGGAATCCCGGACGATATCATCTGCTGCCACTACTTAGAAAAGGACGAAACCGCAGAACACATACTATGTGAGTGTGCAGCTCTGTGCAGTATCATGAGAAGCTGTTCTTTAAGGAGACCATTTTTCCAACTGACCTAAGGAACTCCTCAGCAGCCGCAATTATCGCTTTCATAAGGAGAGTAGGAGTACTGCTGTCTTAAAAGTTGGCTTCTGGCACATTAGATCTTTCTGATCGCAGTACCTACACGCCATATAGACGTGGCCACAAACTTCACTAGTCTCGCTAAAGAAGTTTCATTTCAAAATCTGTAGAGAAGCGAATAGGTCTCTTCCTCCCTGAACGATATGTGTCGGATATAGGATCCCGCATACATGAAAAATCAAATAGATGTTCTACTATAGTTTTAAAATGCGGAGCAGATGAAACACCACATTGAGATTGTGTCATCCGGGAACTGTCATACAATGAAGCATGAGAAGCATTAACAAAGGATTAATACTTAAAAATTCATAGACAATGCTACCTAATCTAAGTTCATGGTCCCAGTCCTGCAGAAAATAAACCAAATCAAATCCCCTACTAACCTTGAAAACTCCCAATGATACCTCTCATTAGTGAAATGAACATTGATCCGTGCCTTCTAAAGGGCGGTCGCTTGATGTTTAAAATGATAGTCTCAGATATCTCTATCATAATTAAAAATATATTCAGTGCTTAGTTTACGCCCTTGCAACGCGAGCCTGCTCTAGGAAAGCAGCATTTTTTAGTCTTAATTAGTAGGTCGAAGGATAACTTTTTTTCTGCCAGCTGTATCTCCTGTGACTTGCCCCAGCCTCAGCTTTCTGAAAGATTCATTTACAAAACACCAAGCTCACACCGCTGAGCCGCGGTAATTCAGATGGTTTTTATGCGACATTAAAAATTCAACATCGCAACACAGCAGGGAATTAAACACCAAATAGCTTTTTGCCTCGCGAAATAATTGCTGTTGGCAAACCAAAGGACGAAGGACATTTTTGTGTGAATATTATACTTTGGTTTTTTTTTTTTTTTTTTCTTTTTTCACTGGCCCTCCTGTCTCGATGTTATTATTTTTCAGTCCTGCTCAATGTGTGTCATTGTGTCCTGTGTTCATTACCACCAACACAAAAAATATTAATATAACCACAATTTGCCCATGATGGCGTGAATACTAGAAGCCAAGCGAATGATGGAGCCCACTTGGCTTCGTCTCGTGGTTGTAGCCTTCAGTCATTTGCACATTGTGTTTTGGATTTGTGAACTTTTTTTTTTTTCTCTTTGGGCATCCTGGGAGTTTAGTTTGTTTGGAAAGGAGCTCTTTCACAACTTAATCAGATAATGAATATATTTTTCATTCGAGTAGAGAGTTGTTCGTTCCCAGTGGGACAAGGGAATGGAAACCATGTGGTAAGCCAGATGGTTTGTATGCGAAAATCTAGAGATGAGGTGAAATTTAAATTTTGTTGGGTGTAAATAGGGATTAATTAGCATTGTGCAGGACGCGAATGGTTAAGGGAAATATATTGTCAACGTAGTACTATGGTGGAGATTTTTATAATTAGCTGAAATTTACTTTATCACACGCAGCAATTTTTGATACAAGGGAAAGAGATGCGTTTCGCTTCGAAGAATTCGCTCTTAGACTAATTATGGTTTGCCTTAGAAAGTGGGTCGTTTGCATCTAGTGAAGGAAAGTTGAAAGCCTTTAATTATATTTTACACAGGACAAAGCAGATTTGACTGTGATTCAGTATCATCTGCTTTGTGCTTAACTAGATCGGGAACGTTACAAAAGCAAGACTAGGGATATTTCGCACTTTTGTTGCCATACCTACCTAAAGGAAATGCATGTGCTGTATGTCTTCCAACACCTTCTGTGTATATGTTGGAGCGCTGCAGGACTTTTTTCTTAATTTTAAAGACAAATAATAAGTAACTTAATGTTGCCAATGACTGGACTCTAGTAACATCTCTTTCTTATAGTCTCCTTGTTAAAGTAAATAGCACACATCTTCAGAGAAGCGACCAAAATCCAATCATCAGCCGCGATTTCAAGGCGAATATTTTCCTGTACGGACATCGTTTGAGAATTGTTATATTAAACCTACGACTTGAGGTATGTCCACAAAAGAAAAGTCCCATGGTATGAGATTCAGCGAGCGAGGAGAACAGGAAATGTCTCCATACTAGCTTTGGAAAAATTGATTTCATCTTCTCCATCGAGACTCTAGCGGTGTGTGGAGTGCCAGCGTCTTGCTGAAATAGCGTTCTGTTATTATACCTGGAAAGCAGGTGCAGTTGTGGGAACAGAAACTCGTCGGCAATACACTTCAGCAGTCAGCGTTTCTCCCTCGCTAACCAAATAAGGGCCAATTACCCTTCAGGCAGAAATCGCACACCACACTGTGGTTTTTGGACGATGTAAACATTTTTGATGGCATCCTCTAGGGTTGTTGAGCTACCAGTAACGCATGGTCTGTTTATGCACATAGACATCGGTATGAAAACGTGTTTCGTCACTAAACAGTATGTTTGCGCTCTTGCTGTTCGAAAACGTTCTATTCTTGCGTGGGTTTCTTGCAAAAAGTAGTCACTTTCGTTGAAATGTTCATCTTGTATGGGTGGAACTTTAATTTCCTTTTCAAAACAACGTGTACTGATGATTTCTGAATTTCAGTAGAGGCCGCAGTCTTTCTTGTTGGTTTTCACGGATTCCGCTTAATTTCATCTCAAACTTGAGCTACATGTTCTGGCATCGCTGCTGACGTCGACGGTCTCGGAAGAGTTCTATTGACCATTGTACTTTCTTGTCTGAACCTTTGCAGCTACGACCAGATTACTTGCGTGCTTGGCCCATCACTTAATAATCGAATATTAGAGATCGTCAGAGTACTATAGAAAACTCCATACAGTAAAAAGAATACACTCTTGCTACCTTTCCAGACATAGGAGGTGCTTTCAGTAACGAACACACTGAAGCAATTCTAGAATCCCTAACTGAGCTGGGGATAGAAGCAATTCAAGTCAATGGATTGTTTCTATGGTTAGCACTATAGCTATTCAGGCAACATTAGGCAATAGCAATATAACCAAATTTGGAGGAGGAGGGGAACACCCCAAGGCGATGTTATCTCACCTCTGCTATGGCCTATAGTAATGAATAAAATCCTTTAAACATTAGACAGAGAACAGTCGGGTATGCAGTAGACATAGTGATACTAGTGTCAGGAAAGTTCTCCTTCGTGCTAAGCGGAATCAGGGAAAATGCTCTGAGTAAGGTAAGCACTTGTGCCAAAAAGCATGATCATGGTGTCAACTCAACCAAAACTAAACTGATGCTCTACATCACTAAAACCGAGATACCTGACTTCGCACTTCCTCGGCTACATGGACAACTGCTCTCCCTATCGTCCAGTCCTGGGTATTTACGAGTTATCCTAGATTCTAAACTCAACTTGAATGTAAACATAGAATAACGGGTAAAGAAGGCATGTATGTATAGCTCTATATGCATTCTGCAAAAAATGGGGACTGCAAGCAAAATTTACCTCATGAATGTACACAGCTGTGGTGTTACCAATTATCACATATGGGTCAATAGTATGGGGACCGACTGTAAGAAAAGCCTATAATATAACCAAACTTAACAAGGTACAAAGAATGGCACTTTTAGGCACCACAGGCACGCTACGGTTAACCCCGACCAATCCTGTAACAGTCTTTCTGCATCTTCTCCCTTATGGGCCTACACATAACAAACATCACAGCACATAGTGCGGTCAAACTCAGGGAACCTTTGTGCTGGATAACGAAACCCTTTGGGCATTGTAACATACTAGACTCTCTGCCAAGAGAACTCTTTTTACCCACAACAAATTGGGGTGCTATGATAGATCGCCTCCTCGTGGTGCACCCTAAGTACCGCTAAAAGATCTATCAACTCGGAAGCCAAAACAGTTAATCTCTCTTGGCTACTAGTACAAAGACAAGCAATAAACTAATAAAGTACAATAGTTAACTGCAAACAAATAAAAATGAATTATAGAGCCTGTACGTCTTAGTAGAAAAAGACGAGACATATAGGCCCTTCTTTCCGAATATGTCAGTTAAACATCGAAAGCATAAGTAGGTCAAAATGCGAACACTTATCGAAACTACTTCTAAGCAACAAAATTGACATTATAGCCATTCGAGAAACTCACGTATCATCAGAAGTTGAACTTCAGCCAAGAGGCATCATCCACGGGTACTCTGTGATCGGCTCTATATTCCATCCTGCTTATGGTGTCTCAATATATGCAAGAAACGACCTTGACGAAGTTAAACTCATCAACTCAAATTCCGACGATTGCGTTTATTCCGTAACAATAGAGGCAGCTGGGACCTACATAGTGAACCTATATAAGCCCCCCGGAATCTTTTGGCCAAACAGTGCTCTCAAAACTTACGATAAGCCAACAGTCTACATAGGCGACTTCAATAACCACCACCATCTCTGGAGGTATACCATAAACGACGAAAATCGAAATAAGCTTGCCGACTGGGCCGATAACAACAACATGCATTTAGTATTCGATGCTAAAGATAAGGCCACGTTTTATTCTCGGAGATGGAAAAAGGATTACAACCCTGATCTCTGTTTTCTCACCAAGAACTCTGATAACCATCCAGTCCCTGCTGCGAAAACTGTACTCCGAACTTCCCACATAGCCAGTACCGTCCAGTCATCGTCGAAATTGGGATACAAATCCCATTAATAAACTCCGTCCCAAAGCCTCGTTTGAATTTTAACAAAGCTTACTTACTTACTTAGATGGCGCTTCAGTCCGGAGTGGACCTGGGCCTTAACCAACAAACCTCTCCAGCCAGCATGGTTACGAGCCAGCTGCCTCCAGTTGAGCACGCCAAGTTGGTAGAGCTCCCCCTACACTTGTTTGCGCCACCTACCGCGAGGTCGTCCTCTACTGCGCCGTCCGTCCGGGGTGGATTCGAAGACGTTCTTAGCGGGAACGTTGGGCCTCATCCGCTCCAAATGACCCAGCCATCTTAGTCGCTGTATGTGAACTCTTCTGGCTAAGTCGGTGTACGTTGTACAGATCGTATAGTTCGGCATTGTACCTTCTCCTCCACTCACCGTCTATGCAGACGGGACCAAAGATCGCTCGAAGAACTTATCTCTCGAAATAACTAAGGGCATCCTCATCCGGTTTTTTCAAAGCCCATGCCTCTGCGCCATACAGCAGGACTGGGATGATTAGTGTCTTATAAAGAGTTACCTTAGTAGTTCGAGATAGGGCTTTGCTACTCAATTGCCGTTTTAGCCCATAGAAACAACGATTAGCAAGAGTAATTCTTCGTGTGATCTCCCTACTGATGTCATTTGCGGAGTTCACCATAGAGCCTAGGTAGACAAAATCCTTTACTACCTCAAAATTGTATCTGTCTATTGTGGCGTTCTGTCCAAGACGCCGATGTTGGGTGTCCTTTTTGTAGACAGCATATATTTTGTTTTGCTTTCATTGACCGCTAGACCCATCTTTGCTGCCTCGATCTCAATACTCGTAAATGCACCATTGACGGCCCGCTGAGTTCTTCCGATTATGTCGATGTCATCGGCATAAGCGAGTAGTTGTACAGACTTGAAGAAGATTGTACCTCCGGGGTTGGCTTGTGAGTTTCGTACAAATCTCTCAAGTACTATGTTAAAGAGGTCGCATGATAGCGCGTCGCCTTGTCTAAGACCTTTCCTGACATCGAACGGTTCGGTGATGTTCTTACCGACTTTGATGGAGCAGCGAGAGTTCTCCATCGTCATTCTGCACAAACGGACGAGCTTGGTAGGGATGCCAAGACTAGACATGGCTCTGTATAACTCGACTCTATACACGCTATCATAAGTGATGATGAAAAGGTGGTGCGTATCGATTTTATATTCATGGGTTTTTTCCAAGATCTGCCGTAGTGTGAATATTTGGCCAATGGTGGACTTTCCCGGCTTGAAACCGCACTGATAGGGACCTATCAGGTTGTTTACGATCGGGTTTAGGCGTTCACATAATGCGGCAGACAGGATCTTATATGCGATGTTGAGGAGACTTATACCTCTGTAATTGGCACAGTTCGGAGGGTCTCCTTTCTTCAGGATCGGGCAAACGATGCTGAGGTTCCATTTATCGAGCATAATTTCGTCCGACCAGATTTCACAGATGAGCTGATGCATGCTCCTTACCAACTCATCTCCTCCTGCCTTGAAAAGTTCAGCGGCAAGGCCGTTGGCTCCAGCAGCTTTGTTGGATTTGAGTTTAGATATCGCTATCCTCACTTCATTCTGATCGGGTTGACGGGAATCTTGACTGCCATCGTCACTGTTGAATGGCTCATTCTGCCTGACAGCGGAATATTGGTCATCATCGCCGTTTAACAGCCTGCAGAAGTGTTCCTTCCATATCCTCAGCACCGACTGCGATTCTAGTACTATATTGCCATTTTCGTCCCTGCAGGCTTCCGTTCTGGCTTTGAAACCCTGGCATGTTCTTTTTAACTTTTTGGTAAAATTTTCGAACATCATTCCTGCAATAAAGTGTCTCAAGATCGAGCGCTTCTCATGCTCTTTTTTCTTCTTTCTGGGAAGTCGATGTTCCTCTTTTCTTCTCCACTCGTAAAGCTCGTAAGCAGCTCTAGTCCTTCTATGCAACGCCGCTTTGTACGCCTCTTGTTTTGCTGCATGTGCTTGCCGGCATTCCTCATCAAACCAGGGGTTTCGTTGTGGTGGCCGAGAAAAACCCAGTACATCAGAGGCGGCATCTCTGATGGCTTGTTGGCAACGCTGCCACTGGTCTTCCGCATTTGATGCTGGCGGCATATGACTTAGATTGAGATTAGAAGAAACTCGATCGGCAAAGGTTCTGGCGGTCTCTTGCGATTGTAGCCGCCCGACGTCAAATTTCCTCACAGTATCTCGTTGATTTCGCTCCGTTCTGAATATCCGCATCCGCACCTTGGCTACAACTAGTTAGTGATCCGAGTCCACGTTGGCTCCTCGGAAAGTCCAGACACCCAGAATACTGGAAGAGTGCCTTGCGTCGATCGCAATGTGATCGCTTTGGTTGACAGTTTTTCGATCAAAGGAGAGCCATGTTCCTTTGTGAATATCGAGACGTGGGAACCGCGTACTAGCTACGACAATGTTTCGCCCCGCCGCAAAGTCGATTAGCCTGAGTCCGTTGACGGATGTGTTGTCGTGCAGGCTGTGCTTTCCGACCACGCTACTAAAGACGTCCTCTCTTCCTAGCTTTGCGTTAAAGGCGCCTAGGATAATTTTAACGTCGTGGCTAGGGCATTGCTCATACGTCTTGTCCAAGAGCTGGTAGAAGTCATCCGTTGACGCGTCGTCCTTCTCCTCGTGAGGGGCGTGAACGCATATTAGGCTAATGTTGGCAAATTTAGCCTTGATACGGATAGTCATGAGGCGCTCGTTCACATGTCGGAAACTCAAGACTTCTTGCCTAGGTCTGCCTCCAATGACAATCCTTTTTGTCTGTAGTAGTCACCGTAGTAGATGCCGCCGTTTTGCATACTCCTTTTGCCCGGCCCATACCATCGCACTTCTTGGATGGCGGTAATGTCTGCTTTGAAACACTCTAGGACCTCCGCAAGTTGTTCGGCTGCACGTGGTTTGTAGAGGGACCTAACATTCTACATGCAGACACGAAGATCGTTGTCCTTTTTACGTTTGCATGGGTCGTCAACAGTAAGATCATCCGTATCCGAGGCTGTTGGTTGCTTCGTAACCACAGGTTTTTTACGTGTTAGGGAAGTTAACCCGACGGCAAAACACCCAACCTGGAGGGCCAGATCCTTTTTTTTTTTTGTACCCCTATGACAAGAGGCCGGATACACCGATGTCAGTAACCCACTTCGGGGATATGAGCGCTGCCATTGGCCCATTAAGGGTTCATCCGCCGCCATCTCTTTTTCAATACCCTGACGTAGTACTGAAAATCCTTACAGACCTCAGCTCCAAATATGTCGAAGTAGCTCCGGTAAGGTATCCGCTGGTCTGTAGACGTCACCATTGATTCCATCCGTCCTCTTTCTGAGGAGCTCTTGCTAGACTTCTGAGACGCATATTTCAGCCGATCAGGTCAACAAGAGATGCCTCGTCCGGTTAAACATATGCACGCTGAAGTTCACCCAGTTGTGCTTACGCAGGTCTGAGTGTTCAGCTGCATATATATCTTCAGACTCAGCATATGCTCATCGTTAGTTCACTATCAGATAGCTATCCAGTGGGCACCGCGAGGAGGTGATGATGCGATTTTGCCCACCTTTTAACAAAGTTAACTGGAACAATTTCAGCCAAGAAGTCGATGCCTGCCTCCGCTTCGTCCCTCCGTCAGCAAAAAACTATGACAGATTTGTTGGTATCATCCTATCTGTTGCCAAAAAACACATTCCACGGGGCTACCGCAAAGAATATATCCCTGGATGGTCCGAGGAAAGCAAACGGTTGTTCAAAGATTTTAAAGATACTGGCAGCCCTAACATAGCTGACAGATTACTAAGGTCCCTTGACGAGAGCCGTAGACAGAAGTGGTCGTCAACGGTTGAAAGAATGAACTTCACACATTCCAGCCGTAAGGCGTGGAACCTACTCCGCAAACTTGGAGCCAGCAACTCAACATCAGCCTCACCAACTCCTTTTAAGCACGTGCTATAAGCACGTGCTATAAATAAAAATACTTGAAAGGCTACTACTGTATCGCATCGGTCCCATTGTTGAGGAAGCTCTCCCCATCGAACTAGCTGGCTTTCGGCCTGGACGAAACTGCGCTAACCAAGTGCTATCATTGACAACGCATATCGAGGCTGGCTTTGAAAAGGGCCTTAAGGTCTCTGTGGCATTTGTCGATCTGACAGCTGCATACGATACTGTCTGGAGGGATGGACCTACATATATATAAACCATACCCTGCCTGACGATAGCACAGCTCATAAACAACACCATGACGAAACGGATACTACGAGTCTTCATTGACGGAAAACAGAGCACAATTAAGAAGCTTAACAATGTGCTCCCGCAAGGATCAGTGCTAGCTCCAATCCTGTTTAATTTATACATGTCCGACCTGCCTGAACTTTCCTCAAGGAAGTTTGGATATGCAGATGGCCTTGCGATAGCTACCCAACACAAATCCATCCCATGCACTGAAGAAACGCTCAACGAGGACCTCCGGACGCTGGATTCCTACTTTCAGCAATGGCGGTTGTGCTCGAGCCTTTCAAAGACAGAGGTTTGCTGCTTCCACCTATTATTATTATTTGTGTAGGGTTATTTTGCACTGCGACCTAGTGGTCTATTGTGCCCCCTGCTAATACCTTGGGGAGGTTTGTTCCCTCGTTAGAGTCCCCTTCGCAACTGCAATTCCTGAGGAATTGTTTTTGAAAGTCATATGCTCTTTGCCTTGGCGAGAATAGTTCACCTTAGAGCTCTTTCTCCAGACCAGTTTCTTTTAAGAATCTGAGAATGAGAAGTGGGTCCATGGTTGGCATATCCTCTTCTGATACTTGGTATTTGCCCAAGTATTTCAATCTTTTGTGGGTCAGTGCCCCACAGGACTCCAAAAGGTGTTCCGGAGTCTCACATGACTCGTTGCAGAATCTGCAAAGGCCTTCATTTGTTATACCTAGTTTCCGTAGATGCTCCCTGAGTTTGCAGTGCCCCGTTAGGAAGCCTGTTAGGATCCGTAGGTTATTCTTGCTAAGGCAGATGCAGGCTTCGAATCTTTTCCGGTTGTAGTTTCTTAGCCTGCCTCAGGCCTGTGGCGTTGTTCCAGGTTCTTGTCCTGTCTTCTCTCTCCATTTTCCTGAATTTCTCGCGTATGGTGTGTTCCCCCATTCCACAGAATGGTTCAGGTCCAATGAAGGGTTCTGCGGCCCCTTGTCTTGCCAAGGCGTCCGCTGCTTCGTTACCTTTTATCCCGACGTGACCGGGTATCCAGTAAAGTGTAACTTTATTGTTTCTGCCCAGCTCATTAAGTTTGCATAGGCATTCCCACACAAGCTTCGACTTAATGACATAGGAGTCAAGTGCTTTGATAGCTGCTTGGCTGTCTGACAGTAATGCTATGTTGCAGTTGCTGTTTCCCTTTTCGAGATTGAGTTGGATGCATCTGTTAATAGCACATATTTCAGCTTGAAAGATGCTGGTGTACTTGCCCATAGGTTCTGAGTGCTTGGTCCTTAGCCCAAATACGCCCGCCCCTGTTCCCTCTCCAGTTCTCGAACCGTCTGTATACCACTTTATCGTGTGGCTGCCCAGTCCGTACATCGTGGATTCGTTGCTCCACTCTTTCTTGTTACTTAACTTTGTACTAAAGTTTTTCCCAAAGTTAAATTTCCTGATACTGTCGTCCCTGGGGACGGCCAGAAGGGGAAGTTTTTTGAGAAGTGCATCGTATTCTCTCATACTAACGCATTTCTCCCTTCCGATGCCTTCTTTTGCCATCCTTAGGATCGTTCGCTGCGCATTTTGCTCCACTACAAGATGGAGCGGTGTTAGCTCCAGGAGTACTTCCATGGCTGCAGTTGGACACGTTCGCATGGCTCCAGTAATGCAGAGGCACGCAAGTCTTTGCACTTTAGTGAGTGTCTCCCCCGTAGTGACTAGACTAGTTCGCTTTGTCCATGCTATTGCTCCATAAGTGATCATTGGTCTCACAATGGCAATGTACATCCATCTTAGAATATTTGGACTAAATCCCCAAGACTTACCCGCTAGGCTCCTGCATATCATTAGAGCACGGGTAGCTTTTTTGGATATCTCCTCTGTGTGTTTCTTCCACAAGAGTTTGCTATCTAGGTGTAATCCTAGATATTTCACTTCCTTTACCGGAGTCAGTATCGTGCCCGACAGTCGGATTGGCTTCAGTTCAAGTTTTCTCTTCCTCGTAAACGGTACTATTGTGGTTTTGACCGGGTTAATATTAAGCCCAGCTGTGCTGCACCATTCTTGAGTTACTGTTAGGCCCCTTTGTATAATATCACATAGAGTTTCCTCAAATTTCCCCCTGGCAATCAATACAATGTCATCAGCGTAGGCTTGACAATTAATTCCAAGGCTTGTTAATTTTTCAAGAAGCTCATCCACAACAAGACTCCACATTAGGGGAGATAACACTCCTCCTTGTGGGCATCCTCTTGTTGTGTTGACCTTGATAGTTCCATGTGAAATTTTAGTTTCTGCTGATCTTGTTCTCAGCAATTCATACATCCACTTAGATACTGTTCTGCTAACTCCCTTACTGTCAAGGGCTCGTTTAATAGCTTCATGTGAAGTATTATCAAATGCCCCTTCAATGTCTAGGAAGGCGCAGATTACTATCTCTTTTGTTTAAGAGCACTTTGGATTGTTTCCGTCAGCTAATACAGAGCAGTCTCGGTGGACCTGCCCGCTCTTCATGCATGCTGACGATAATGCAGTGGGGATGTATTAAGTACATCCTCCCTTAAATGGTTATCCACAGCTTTCTCCATTGTTTTGAGAAGAAACGATGTTAGGCTGATCGGTCTGTATGACTTAGGCTGTGTTGGGTTCTTCTTCCCCATTTTTGGTATAAACACAACTCTCGCCCGTCTCCATTGGTTTGGAATATATCCCAGTGCAAGACTGCTTTTTTTTATTTTGACCAGGTGTGGTAGTAGTTTTTCTTGCCCCCTTTGCAATAGGGCTGGTATAATACCATCCGCACCCGGTGACTTGAAAGGCTGGAAGGAGCTAATTGCCCACTCGATTCTCCCTCTGGAACAGATAGCCCCTGCAATTTCCCAATCTTGCTTCCGAGGTCTGGTCGTGTTGGTCATGCTCCCGTCACAGGCGTTCTGCAAACTTCCGGGGAAGTGAGTGTCTAGGAGCAGTGATGCTCTTTGTTCTTCATCTATAGTAAAGCTGCCGTCAGGTTTTTTAAGGGATGTTGGCATTCGCCCGGATTTTGCAAGGGCTTTATGTAACCTGGCTGCAGCAGGAGTACTGTTTATTGTCTCACAGAACTTCCTGAAACTTTCCTTTTTCGCCCTTCTTAACTCCTTGTTGTAGTTTGTGAGTGCCGCCCTGTAGCTTTGCCAATCCCCATTACGTTTTGCTCTGTTAAACAGCTTGCGTGTATCAGAGCGTAATTTTGTTAGGTTGCTGCTCCACCATGGCACATCTTTCCCACCCTTTCTGTTGCTTATGGGGCAACTCGATTCGAACGCGTTTGTGATTGCGGTGCTAATGCCCTCTACCGCATTTTCTAACTCTATATAGTGTGCTGGAGCCCTCCTCAGATCAATATGCTCCAGATTACTGTCTAGGGTTTCTTTAAAAACCTCCCAATTTGTTTTTCTTCGGTTCCTGACTGGATTTCTTTTGATACATGCACTATCTCGGCTCATCTGATACTTTTCAGTTCCTGACTAACCTACTGATGCTCGGACTACCCAGCGTGAGGTCAAGAACTTCCTGTCTAACTCTAGTAACAAAGGTTGGGGTATTCCCTACATTATATATATCAAGGGATGAACAAAGAATGAATTCTAGTAAAGACTCACCCCTGGTATTGGTGTCGGTGCTCCCCCATATAATGTTGTGAGCATTGGCGTCACATCCAATCAGCAGCGGCATTTGGAGCTTGTTACAGTGCTCCACTAAGCGCTGCAGTTCTGTTGGGATAGCTGGTTCATCCCCAGCACAGTATGCAGAGGCGATGATGATGGTGCGGTGTACTCCGTCGATGTTCAGGGAAACCTGTAATGGCACCAAGTCTCGCGTCGCAAATTCTGAAAGTAGGAGAAAGTTAATTTTGTTATTGATAAGGATACATGCCCTTGGATTGGTCACCCTTATATCCCAAATTACCTTTGCCTCCTTGCATGACAGTCCTTCGACTCCTCCTTTCAAGATCCATGGCTCCTGAATCAATGCAATGCCCATGTTTTGTTTGGTAAACATCCTAGCTATTGCGGCTGATGCCGCTATGGCGTGGTGGACGTTTACCTGGGCGACCTTTATTTTTCCGGTGGAGGTCATCGAGCTAGTGCTCGTCGGGGGCTGTTGCCCCACCCTCCGCCAGCAGAATCTCTTCTTCCTCAATGTTCAGAGGGAGAGAGATTACTGTACTGTTTATGTCCTCCTCAGATAACGAGTCATCTGAGATGGACATAAATTCATCTGCGCTCTGGGCATCCCGCTCTGCAGTTACTGTTGGTGCTTCAACCGTCAGCGGAACTGGATGCTCCACTTCCGGCGGTATCTCCTCTGAGGCTGGTTTCGAGCTTCCACCTAACGAGCCAGCTGGCGGATGTGAATCTTACAGTCTCTTTCAACAATGCTGTCTTGAGGCACAATCCTCACCCCAAATACCTCGGTCACTAACCTACAAGCATCACCGCTCTAATGCTGCAGCTACACTTTGCACTCGAAACAACATCATTTAAAAGCTAACGAGATCTTCGAGGGGCGCAAACAGTACCTCGCTCCGTACTGCATCTCATGCGCTAGTCTACAGTGTCGCAGAATACTGTGCCCCGGTGTGGCTAAAGAGCGCCCACGTCAACAAAATCGACGTTCAGCTCCACACCACCATGCGACTAATATCCGGCACAATTCGATCCACTCCGATTCACTGGCTCCCAGTTCTCTGCAATATTGCACCTCCTAATCTTCGTCGTTCAAATTCAGCCCTGAGAGACTATAGAAAAATCTTGCCGAATCCAGATTTAATTATACACGATGATATTGGTGTATTGCAGCACACACAACCGAGACTTAAGTCGAGGAACCCCGCTATAAAACATGCAGGAATCTTGCCTGCAAGCGGCTTTAACATCCAAGATGAGGGGAACAGAACTTGGTCAGCCTCTGGGCATAATACAATGGCCTACATCTCAAACCCATCCTCTAAGCTCCCTGGCTTCGATTTGCCAAGACACATCTGGTCAAAACTAAATAGGGTCAGAACAAACTCTGGTTAATATGCTGATTCTCTCTATCGATGGGACATCCTTGACTCTCCAGGTTGCGATTATGGAGCGACCCGACGAACTATGAAGTACATTGTCCAAGAATGCAGCATTCGAGCATATCAGGGGGACCCTGTGAATTTCTACGAAGCAACTCCAACTGCAATTGAATGGCTGCAGAATTAAAATATTGATATTTGAACAAATAGAAATATGGTATTGTGCAATTTTATAATGTAACTTTCATATCCTTTGCAAGTCTTTTAATTGTATAATTTATTTTACTTTGTTAACTTATTCGTTAGTAGTAGGTTTAGGATGGTTCTGGCTCAGGAGCTATTCGGTGCTATGTGTTAGAGTGAGAGCCCGTATGGTGCTATGGGTTAGAATGAGATGTAAGATGCGGGGTGAGGCTTTTTTCCCCTTCGGGGTGTCATATTTCATGTTTGTTTATTTTAGCTTTTGGATTGAGATCTGAATTTGTGGCGCGAGGTGTCATATTTCACATTTGTGTATTTATTTGCTTTTGCATTGAGATCTGAATTTGGGAGCGAGGTGTCAAATTTCATAGTTGTT
Organism: Brachypalpus laphriformis; assembly: GCA_945910035.1. Taxonomy (NCBI): domain Eukaryota; kingdom Metazoa; phylum Arthropoda; class Insecta; order Diptera; family Syrphidae; genus Brachypalpus; species Brachypalpus laphriformis. Next base: position 163,144,598 of record OX246755.1, on the reverse strand, counting down.
AGTGTTTAGATGGGGGAATCATCATCGGAGCGAGGTGTCATATTTCCAGTTCGTTTATATTAGCTTTTGGATTGAGATCTGAATTAGGAGCGAGCGAGGATTCGTAAGATCAGAGTCAGGGAGTGTGTGTGTTTGTGTGTGGAGAGCGAGTTCTCATATTTGATTTGATTGGCGAATTGCAGATTCCATAGATGGGTTATAATTGCTTAGAGATGTCATATTTCATATTTGTTAGTTTGGGCTGTGGGGAAGTCGTACGATTCCAGGAATTTGGTTGAGATGTAAGAGCAGAGTCAGGGAGTAAGGCATTAAGTGTGTGTGGAGAGCAAGGTATCATTTGGTAAATTCTATAGATGGGTTATGATTGTTTAGAGGGTCTATTTTTTTAATTCTATTGATCAGTATGTGTCTTTTTTTCGTTTAGGGGGGTGAGAGTGAGAGGGGAGATGGGCTGATTCCAGGAATTGGGTTTTCGATTCCATAGAGGTATTATGAACACGTATAAGAATTTGAGAAGAGTTCTGGGCTACGAGTCAGGCAGATTCATAGCTGTGTGTTTATTCTTGAATGCTGACCTTGAGTTAGTAAATGTTTATCCCATAGGAAATACTGTGCAGTATAATTGTTTATCTGTTGCTGTTCCATAAAAAAAGTATAATATGAGTAAAGAGGATGACATAAGGGAAAACAAAAATCTGGACTATGTGAGTCAAATTGATTTGTTTGCTATTCGGTAGAAAAAAAAATTGAATTTTATTTCTATTGATCTGCGTGTGCGTAACGTCATCGGGGGTTGGAGCTTAGATTGGTTGGATTGGCGAAATTGACTAATTCCAGGAAATGGATATTGGATTCCACAGATGGGTTGTGATTGCTTAGAGGAGATTCTTTATTATGTTTATTTCAATTGATCTCTGTGTATGTGTACGATCATATTTCAGAGATTAATTTAATTTAATTGGCAGTAAATAGCTAGGCCATTGATCATTTGCTAGAGTGAGAAGGGCTACATGGATGTTACAGTGGCTGGGGGTGATAAGAATTTGAGAAAAGTTCTGGACTGTTTGTTCTTGAATGCTCACCTTGAGTTAGCAAATGCTGAGCACTACAAATGCTGTTGTTGTTGCTGTTCCATAAAGAAAAAAAGTATGATGTGTGTAAAGAGGATGACATAAAAAAAAAAAATCTGGACTATGTGAGTCAAATTGATTTGTTTGCTCTTCGGTAGAGAAAAAATGAAAGAAATAAATGTATGATATGACTAAAGAGGATGATTCCTATAAGGAAGGAATAAAAAATCTGGACACTGTGAATCAAACTGATTTTTATTCTTAAACGGCAGACTTGAGTTAGTTATTTCAATGTGAGATATAGAATATTGAGGTAGGTAAGCTCTTTAAAGTAGATAAATAAATAAAGAGGTGACGTACAATAGTTAATGTTTTATCAGAGCAGAGCTAAAAATATTGAAACAAACCGGTGAAGTGGAGAGTGATTTAGGGGTTGTTAAGGAGTAAACGATGATTAATGCAAAGTCTCGTTTTTTGCAATTATCAAAGCATAGACTTAATCAAAAGATGGGACGTATTTCCTTATGATTATTTAAGCTAGTGGGATAAATTAAATGAATTATCTCTTACGTATAGAATTTTTAAATCAACTAACTAATGAGAAATTTTTTTATTTATTTTCCGAGGGTAGGTGAAAATCTTCAAGAAGACACTATGAGGATCGACAGCGCGTGCTCATAGTAGTGTGGGATTCTTACCCACTAAAAAACTTCCCTTCAAAACAGACTTGTTTTCATTTTTTACTACAACTAAGTATTCGACTTATCAAGTAGTTTTCATTTCACGAAATAATGACGTTTTGCAGGTGCCTTTCCATTAGAAGTTCCTGCTAGTTCCGCAGTTTGGACGCGGTTACTTATCGCGCTAAGTCTAAAGGTTTAGTTCTTTGTAGACGGCGCAGTAAAGTTCTTTCTTCCAAAACTTGGAGGACTGTAATATTTACGTGACTTTCTAGTCGACTTTTATGCTTTCTCGCATAGTTTTTGATTTCGTCTTCTATAGTTTTAATGCCAAGATCTCTGTGGATATCGCTGTTTCTGATATACCACGGCGCATTAATAATAGCTCTTAGTACTTTGTTCTCAAAAGTTTGTAAAATTTTAATATTACTTATTTTGGTACAACCCCAGAGTTGTATACCATATGTCCATACGGGCAAGTGCTTATATAAAAGCAGTTTGTTCTCTATATTAAGCTTGGAATATTTTCCAAGTAACCAATACATTCTCTATATTTATTATCTAGTTCTTTGCGTTTTTTCTTAACGTGCGTTTTCCATTTCAGCTTTACATCAAGTGTCATTCCAAGATACTTAGCCTCGTTTGCAAACGGAATTTTCGATTCGCCAAACCTTTGTCCATTAATTTACTCTATCCAAAGCTTCTTTCAGTTTTTCTGTACTATCTTCGACTGTTTTACTTACTGCCAAGATGGCAGTGTCGTCGGCAAATGTAGCTAGCTCAGTGCCTTCTACTTGCGGTATATCACGGGTGTATAATAGATACAAGACTGGACCAAGAACGCTTCCTTGCGGCACCCCAGCCATTATCTCCCTGAAATCTGAATATTAATTTCCACATTTGACGCGGAATAGCCTATTCGTGCGGTAGTTCTTCAAAATATTATGTAGGTGCTCTGGCAGAACTTGTCGTAATTTAAACTTTAAGCCTTCATGCCAGACCTTGTTAAAGGCTTGAGAGACGTCAAGGAATACGTTTGAACAAATCCTTTTTTCTTCACGAGATTTTCCGATTACATGAGTTATTCTATGCACTTGTTCAACTGTAGAATGCTTACTTCTGAATCCGAATTGATGATCCGGAATGAGATGCCTCTCTTCTATAACCGGCTGTATTCGCATAGTCAAAATTCTCTCGAACACTTTGGATATGATTGAAAGAAGCGAAATCGGTCTATAAGACGTTTTTTCATTCGACGGTTTTCCGGGCTTTAGGACCATCATGACTTCGGCCACTTTCCATTGACTGGGAACATATTCTAGTCTAAGCGCGGCATTATAATGAACAGAAGCTTCATTAGACCTTTTCACGGAAGTGCTTTAAGAGCCTCTCCCGTGATTAGGTCGTATCCAGGAGCCTTCTTAGGTTTAAGTTTCTTATTTTTTCCTTAAGTTCGGTTAGTGTTGCATTTCTTATTATACGATTGTCAATATACGACGTATTTATATTTTGAATAAGACCCTGTCCATCAAGCGGTTTGGAATTATGCCCGATTCATATATCTGACAATGCCATCAGTGCTAGTCAGTATATGCCTACGGGCTAAACCTCACCCCCTCAGAGAGGCACTATGAGAACCGGCTGCGCGTACTCATAGTAGTAGAAAATTTTACCTTCTCATTTTTTCATTTTTGTGATGACTACGACTAAGTTGCCTTAACAAGTAGTTTACGCTTCTGTAGTGTTAATCGCGTTAGGTAGGTAGCTTTCCAGTGAAGGCACCTACTAATACCGTCATTACATGCGGTTTTTCCTTACGGCGCTAGGTCGAAAGGTCTTGTTCTTTGTAGTCGGCGCTCAAGGTTTGTCACGTCCATAGTACGGATTATTTCATTATTGCAGTGAACATGAAGACGGGTACGAAGTTTGCGAGCAAAGTTTGTTACTTCGTCCCTCATGGTAGCAATTCCTAGATCTCTGTGAATATCACTATTTCTTATATACCAAGGAGCATTCACGATTGCTCTTAGTATTTTGTTTTGAAATGCTTGCAGTAGAGCCATATTGCTTGGTTTGGTACAACCCTAAAGTTGTGTACCATATGTCCAAGACGGTTTTAGGTCTTGCTTATGCAGAAGCAGTTTGTTGTATACGCTTAACTTCGAGTATCTTCCGACTAGCCAATACATTTCTATAAATCTGATTTCGAGCTCTTCGCGCTTCTTTTTAACGTGTGGTTTCCACTTAACTTTTGCGTCTAGGGTCATTCCTAGATATTTTGCCTCGTTTGCGTACGGTATTTGCACCGAGTTAATGGATATAGGTAAGTTGTTGAACTTGAACATGAATTTTTATTGAGACATAAATACAACATTTTTTTTTTCATAAGTTACAATATTTTCAATATAGCCGACTTAAATTAGTTATATCTGGCTTAATCTTAATAATTCAAAAAAAGTATTCATTACCTATAGCTCGGATGTATATATATTAGTATAATATGTTATTATATCTTTAGTTTGTCTATGCTTGCTCCCGGCATAATTTCACAACATGACTTTTATTGCCAACTTAAAACTAATGACTAGAACTAAAATAAAACAAAACAGATAACTTGGTATCGCAAAATAAAAGTATTGGCTTAATGAATATAAGTCAAATTTATATTAAATGAGCATCATACAATTTGTTCACACATACTTAGTTCATTATAATACATAAAATATATAGGAACAAGTCATGCGAAAATCATATGATCTATCATAATGACACTGTTTCTTTTAAAATGACATGAACAAAAATATGAACAAGCGCCCACGGATGCCAACGCACACTAGCATTGGCAACAGCGAAAACACGCCCACATTCCCATCTATGTGAATCAATACCCTTTCGGATTTTGTGGATCTAATTTTATTTAAAAGAAACGGCCATTATTCGGACAAGTGTAAACAAGTAATTTGTTAGACAACTGTCCTCTCAAGTTGGGCAGCGAGGCTTTCTCATAAAAAGGTAAAGTGGGGGCACTATTTAATGCAAATTGTAGCGTAGAGCGTGATCTATCGTGCAAAAGATTGAAGGGGGAGAGGTAATAATGATCGTGGACACTTTCGTTTACATTTGCATCCCACAACGCCTTAATAAGCGGATTAGGATGGGATGCGGTAGCCTGCAATCTTTTCTGTAGGCTTTCGGTCATATAAGCTATGAGGGGATTAACTTTAGTTATATTGTGTAATGTTCGTTTTGAGTACCATTTTTTATTCGGTTTCCGATATTTACCGCAACAAAATCTTAAAATCTTTCTTTCAAAAGTTCCAAGTTCTTTTGCTGCAGTAGGCGAAATAGTAAACCAAGAACCAAACCCGTATGCAATGATTGGCCTAATAAGGGTTTTATACATAAGAATTTTAGTTTTATATGACAAGTTTTTTGAGGAAAGTAACTGTTTCAGAATGGAAATAGCTGTTCTTGCTTTAATTAAGATTTTTCCAGCGTGGACGTTAAACATAAATCTATTTTGAAAATATATGCCCAAGTATTTCATTTCCGTTTTTAAGGGTACGGATTCGCCCAGTAATTGTAAAGAAAGTGCTTTACTTTCTTTTACCGCTAAGTGGTGCCCTTTTCCGTAGGCGTTTCTGAAACAAGTTAATCCACATTTCTCTGTATTTATATTCAAACCCCAGGAACTCAGGTAAGATGTTAGTAACGGCAATGATTCTTTAATTTTATTTAACGCAGCTTGAGGCCTTACAGCTGCAGCTAGAATAATAGTGTCATCAGCGTACAATATAGCTTCAGGGCCATTTGTAATTGGCCTATTAAAGGAAAAGTCTTGAAGGAATATATTAAACAATTTAGGGCCCAGTATTGATCCTTGGGGAACGCCCGAAAGAACTGGAAATATTTCTGACTGCTCCGACCCAATACATATGCGAGCACTTCTTGAACTGAGAAAGCTATTTATTAGGCGTATGAGTGCCACAGGAAAATGTAGCCTTATTAATTTATAGATCAGCCCTTTATGCCAAATAGAATCAAATGCTGCTTGCAGGTCGATATCTAAGATGACCGTACATTTCTTTTGCCTCAAATTGTTTACAATCTTATCACCAAGGAATAACAATGCATGCTCTGTTGAATGTCCTCTCCTAAAACCAAACTGGTTATTTGGAATTATACCGAATTCTTCGCAGAAATTGTCTATGCTATCAGCTAACACCCGCTCAAATAGTTTTCCTACATTACAAAGCGGTGAAATTGGCCGGAATTCTTTTATATTCTTTGCGCTTCTTTTCTTAGGTATTGGTAATATTTTTGATTCTTTCCAGATTTTAGGAAAGTAGCCGTTATTAATACAATGGTTGAATATGTGCGAAAGAGTAACGTCTAATGAATGGGGGCATTTACGTAAAAGAAAGTTTTGGATCTAATCAGGACCAGATGACCTTTTGTTGTTGAGACCAATTCTATGCAAGTTGACTTTTTCGGGTGTAGTGAATGGTGACGCAACGTGACTAGAGATAGTGCTGGACGGTGAAAAGCAAGTGAGATTAGAATTCGATTGTGTGGTATTGAATTCGCTGAACGTTGAAAGGATTTGACTGGTCAAATTTTGGTTGAAATTAGGTATTTTCTCAGCGTAGACGTCGCAGTACAAGGTTTTGAAAGTATTGAGCTTCGTCTCAACATCAACCAATTCCTGTCCATTGTAAATTAGAGCGTCTTTGACGATATCAGTTCCGAAATATTTCCTTCCTGTTATTCTGTCTATTTCTTTAAAAGCTTGAGGAGAAGGTCTTATTTTCCTCAAACGTGACCTGAATGCGTTGTCAATATCTAATTTTACCCTTTCTCTAATGATCTTATTTAGGCACTGTATCATGGAATGAAGATCCTGATACTCCCTATTTGTTCTGTTAAGGTTTCGGTTAAAAATTCTTTTCAGTTTCCTAAGCCAAGTACTCCGAATTTTTATAAGACGTTTGGTAAATATCGAGATATAATCATATTTTGAATCTTTTGAATTTCGAATAACTGAGTTGTTTTGAATGCTAGAAATAATTTTCCCGTTGACTTCGCTTATTAGTGCATCTACTTCTGAGTTAGACATATTTCTTTCCGTTGGAATTTTTACCCTTGAAAGGTTATTATGAAGTTCACTTCTAAAAATATCCCAATTAGTGTTTTTGAAACTTGTATAGCTAATTGGTGGTGTCAAAATGGGGTGAACATTAAAAATGCCTAATATTATTTCTATTCCGAAGTGATCGGAAGGTGTAGAAAATGTTTTACACGGATTACTTCCAGTTTGTGTAGCATTTAGTGAGCATGAAATTAGAAATAGGTCCAGGATAGAGGATGACCTAGGGAATGTTGGACTAAAAGGAGATACTAAGTCGAGCTGGATAAAAGGACCTTTGTAGAACCAGTTGTTCAATACGTTCCCATTGACATTACTAGCAGTGTCACCACAATTTGGGTGTCGAGCATTGAAATCACCTCCAATTATGATCGCATCGAAAGTATTTGCAATGTTATGGAGTCTATCAAGTTCGCTGGAAAGATTTTGTCCAGCGCCCGATGGTATATAAATACTTCTTAGAAGTATTCGTTTGATAACTCCTGCAGCATTTCGACGCATTAAAGCGCCTAGGCAAACTGAGAATATAGAACTGTGAAAAGGAACTTTGGTCAGTTTAAACTTTTGGTCAATAACGATGGCAGTTCCCCTGCCATCGTCGTTTCTTATAATATTGTAACCCTCGAATGAGGGTCTGTGTCTTTCACTTAACCTAGTCTCCGATAAGAAACATATTTGTGGCTTACGACTTTCTAAAACTTCAAATAATGCTAATCTTCTATCATGAGATATGATGGAATTTATATTAATCGAAATTGTTTTTAATGTCATGGATTGCATCATATTGCAATAGAGGCAACGAATTCAAGATATGCGAACATCTTTTCTTCTTTCGATTGCAGTTTCTGATAATTAGGCCAGAATTGCCTAATTTTGTAAAGAAGGTCTGTGAGAGATATATTAAATAAGTTCTTTGCTTCATTTAGAAAGTCACTAATGTTGTTGGGCTTAGGATCCAATTCATTAGAACAGGCGTTGGCCGCCTTGTTTATTAGATTCTGGTTGCTTATTATTTGATTCTGTCGATTAGGGGGGTTCCTTGCTATGTCAGCGAACGAAATATTAGTATTGGTGAATGCATTAATTGACTCCTGCACTTGAGTTCTAGTTCTGTTGGCTAGATATTTTGCTTTTTGGGCCAACATTGCGTGCTTTTCCTTATATTTTTGATATGCAGAGCATCCCTGATAACTAGCAGAATGTCCCTCCGAGTAGCAATTCACACATTTCGGTATGGGAACTTGTTGATTATTCTCCTTAAGAGCTTTAAAGGAATTAATACAAACCTCGGAATCATGAGATTCACTGCATAGAACACATCGGCTTTCATAAGCACAACATTCTCCTGTATGCCCAAACCTTTGGCACCTATAACAACGTATGACTGTTTTGTTGTGTTTCTTTTCCCAATGAACACGTTGATGCAACAAATATCTTATGTGCGTAAGGCTTTTTGGGGATTCGCCTACTTCTAACTGAACAATAAAAATGTTTAGCTTTAGCCCTGACTCTTTGGTTTTAAGAGAAGTAAAAGGAGATATCTTACTAATTTTAACATTCGGAGCCGCTTCACTCAATGCGCGCCTAATTGCCTCTACAGAAGTATCTCCGTCAAACCCCTTCAAAAGGATAGATACACGCTTTGTTTCTTTGGGTGAAAAAGAGAAAGCCCCTATGCCTGTCCCACGTATTTTTTCAATTATTAATCTATGAACACCCGCATGATCCACATAGACTTTAGTTTTTCTGTAACCTAAATTTACAAATTCGTGTCTTAGATTAGAAACCTGACATTCAGAAGCTGCGAGATTTAATACATCATTTATTAAACTACAATTAGCACCGAATATATAAATAGGTGGACAAAAAGATTTCTTGCTTACAATACGATTTGCACTGTCCTGAGTAGTTTGTTGATCTGCGTTTGACAAGTTGTTGTTTAAAGAATCAGTGACACTTCTTTTCGCGCCTTTTTTAGGTTTTTTACTATCGGGTAGGGCTGAAGATGATGGGTCCATCTCAGATAATATAGCGAATGGATTATTTGATAGATTTGATTGAGTAGGTTATCCAGGATCATCATTTCGCCTTCTCTTATTTTTGCCATAGTTATTGGCCGCGTGCTTTAGGTTAGTGATCACTGTGGTCCAGTCACTTTGGTTGACAGCTTCGTTGTTAATCATGCTTTCGTCGGTGTATTTATTATTATTTGATAAATTGGTAATGGTGGGAGGTATATTCCCGCATTTATCTATCGTATTAGTAGACATTTGGACACTTTTTAACAAAATATGATTGTTTTGAGTTTGTATTTCACTTGGGTTAGTAGATAATTGGGTACTACTTTCTTGCACTGTGTGCTCCAGAATACATTCTGGAGCGCAATTGTTTTTTTCACTATTTTCCACCTTTGTTTTGTTTTTATTTTTATAAGAGTCACTATCTCAACAAAATATTATTTGGGCAGTATAACTGTCCAAAGTTATAGATGGAAATCGATTTTATTTAAGTTGCTGGAATTTGCTGCACACACAGTATGTAGATCACTTGCGTTCGACACGGCGGCTAAGGTCGCCTAGGTAAGTTGTTTACCTTTCTTAACGTAAAATTGACATGCGTTGATTTTGTCTCATTGAGGACTATTCGCCAGGTTTTTGTCCATTCGCATGCTTTGTTCAAGGCTCGTTGGAGTTTCCCCGTTGATGATTCGACTGACTCATCCGTTACGAGGATAGCCGTGTCGTCTGCGAACGTTGCTACAACGGTCCCTTCATCTTGTGGTATAACTCTTGTGTAGAGCAAGAACAGGATTGGACCGAGAACACGTCCTTGTGGAACACCGGCGTAGATTTCTTTGAAATCCGAATATTCACTCCCGTGTCTAACACGGAAAAGTCTGTTTTTAAGATAACATTCCAATATTCTGTACAACTTTACCGGTAAGATTACCCTTAGCTTATACGTTAGACCTTCGTGCCATACCTTGTCGAAGGCTTGCGATACGGCGGGAACGTTCTAGAGCTTTTTCAATCTCGTTCATTATTCGATACACCTGATCGATTGTGGAATGTTTGACCCGAAAGCCGAATTGATGATCCGGGATCAAGTGTCTTTCTTCAATTACTGGTTGCAATCGTTTCAGCAGAAGTTTCTCGAAGACCTTAGATATTACTGGCAGAAGTGAAATGGGTCTATATGATTTCTTGTCATTTGCACATTTCCCCGGTTTCGGAACCATAATAACTTCGGCGACTCCATTCCATTGCCTTGGAACATATAATAGTCTTAAGGAAGCATTTGAAATGTAGCACTTTTTTCGGTAGCTCTTTCAAAATTTCGCCAGTGATTAAATCATATCCCGGAGCCTTGTTATTTTTAAATTTTTTTATTGTCATTCGAAGTTTGGACAGGGATAGGGTTTTTATTTTAAAGTTGTCGGGTGCCGTATTATCATTCGGATATTCGATCAACGGTTGTCCATCGAACGGCTTGAACGTTTCCTCTAAGTGATCGGCAAATAATTTTGCTTTCTCTTTATCTTCTTTTGCTCATTCCCCGTTAGCTTTCCTAATTGGCGGCGAATGCATTACAGGTTTCCTTATAGACTTCAAGGCTTTCCACAGAGAGTAGTTTGAATACTTATCAGCGGTCAGACCCTCGAGGTAAATAGAAGTCTCGTGATTTTTTATGTCCTGCAGCATATTTTTTAGCTTGTTACAAAGGTGGTTCAGATATGTTTTATCCGGTGGCGAGCGGGATTGTTGCCATCTCTGTGCGCTCTCCTCTTTTCTCGTATGGGGTCTTCCATTTCAGGCTGGTATTTGACTTTATTGTTCAAGACGACACCTAGTGTTAATAAGATTCTTCCTTTTTAGTAGAACCACCATACCTACCTACCTATCTACGAATATTGAAGTGAATGCAAACAGAGTGCTGTGCTGGAACCAGTGATTCACTGCTCTGCAGCTAGACCCTGAACGCGCGGTGCGCTATCCACCAGTAATTCATGGTGGCACAGTTGTATCCACAAAAAGTCCCCGTCGAACCATACCTCACCCGCTAACCTCACCCCGCTTGATTTTGAGCAGTTACAATTTAAAGTTGAAAATGTTCTCCACTGGGCACCCTTTACTTCCGAGAGGAATACAGCATAGAGGTAATAGCAACGGTTCTAAAGTTGCATGGAGAGCTCCTGAAGTTGAATTATTTACCCCATAGAGATAATCTATCGCTAGTTTGCAACATGTGTAATTTTTCAGAGAGAGAAGATGCTTTTTATTTTCTTGAGAAAAGATGTGAAATGGTGTCTTATTGGAGAACCGAGTCCTTCAAATCATTAATGGGATTAAAATCCGGCGTAACAGCGCACAAAGGGCCGGCTTCACGGAATATACCATGGACATTTATTTGAATATACTCCTAGCCTATGTTGCTGGACATTACCCCTGCATTCTTCGTAATTATCCGTGAAAATACGTTATCTCGAGAAAAGACCTTTCGTATACACAAATTAAAAAGAAAAATAATTGTAATCCTCAAAAATATTCCTTTACTTTCATTAAGGTTGCTTACCCAGAGATGACAGAAAAAAGTAAACAGAAAGCAATTCTGGTTTAAAACTTAATTCAATTGATTTATTCATTGAGCTCTCCATCTCCATCACGAAGGCGTCGAGAAGAATAACTCGAACAAAGGACCGCATTTGTATTATCCCTTTCGGGAGAAGCAGTAGTAGTAATATTAATTTATTTATTTATTTCCGGTCGAAGTAAGCCAACCCTGCCAGACGGGACAGATACATCCAGACGAAGGAAATCTCATTCTGGCATCCTGCCGCAGGATGACTCCTCCACCGACCACCTGTACACGAACCGCCGAAAAATAATAAACTTATTCGAGTTATTTTTCTTTTCGTATTTATTATGGAATGCTATTGTCGTGCTGCACGGATTCACTGCACCACAGCATGCACTGGAGGGCGGTGTAGGATGATATATGGAGTTTCGTCCTTTTCTGGGTGACTTAAGCCACAGTCAGTCGTTTGTCTGTGCAGCAACCGCCACTGGTGGTCGAGCTCGTGCCCAGAATGAGTTTAATTTTTTATTATTTTTTTCTTCAGAATCGATGGGGAAGTCTCCTGGGTTACGAAAAGATACAAGCAATAGGGAGAGAGAGAGAAATGGATAAAAGTGGCGAACAATTTTAATGCAACCACCCGGCAGGGATCCTTGTGGCTCCCACAGGGCGACGAATATCACACAATGGAAATGAATATAAATTTCATAGCTTGCTGATAGTTTAAAGCATTGCCAATGGCAACCAAACGGGTACCGTCACCGCTGTGCGGTGCACCGATGTAGGTGGGTAGAATGAAACAGGTCAAGGTGTGAAAAATGTTGGAAATCCCTATTGGGAAAATGGCTTTTGGGAGCAGCGCGGGGAAATAATTAAAGCAAAAATTATATTGGGACTTTAGGTAACTTTTTGAAGTATTTATGGGTGTTTAAGACGTTGCCCCTGTGGAAGATAGTAAACGGTTTTTGGAATTGAAATACTTTGCTATGTCGTTTGTATTCTGTTTTCTTTGCTTTAATTGAAAAACTTCGGTACATTAAATAGAGAAGGTAGTACAAAAAGGATTTATTATTATAGAGTGCTGGATAATAACAGAAAGCATGAGACTTTCCAGGTGTTGTCAAGTTGGGTTCCTTTTCTAAGTTCTCTCTTCATTTCAATGATCTTGGCCTGAGAGGTAAAAGCTGAGTACTAACAGCTTAAGTCTGTCTGTTTGTTTGTTTTCTTTGCCCTAGAGAACTCAATTTTTCTGTGCATGCAACACACATTTTATTTATTTTTATTTTATTTTTTATAAGTGGGACACTTTCACATTAAGAACAAATTCTTATAAGATTGTGAAGCCTTTACAAGTGTGGAAAATTATTACATTTTAAAACAAACATATATATATACACATGTAGAGGTAGAAACACAGAAATCAAACGTTATAAAGTTTTAATTTATTAAAATGGGGTAGGTAGGTAGTTTTAATTCAAATATTACAATTTAGATAAATAGGTACGATTTAATTAATTAGTTGAAATATAGTAAACTATGGTATATGATGATCTTCCGATAGACAAGCGATAGTAGCGATGGTGTCGAGGATTGGAGCTTTCCCTTCGATGGTTGGCGGCAAAGAGATCGAATACTTGCTAGCTCAATCTCCACTATAGCTCCCTCTTCTTGTTCTACTTTTTATTTCCTCTTTCTTGAAATTAGGTCGCAGCGTAGGATGTATCCCAGTTTACTGCGATGTTGCCAGATGCTCGATATTTGTTTCCTACAACTCGGCCATCCTTTGATTCTACGTCTCGGAGAATGCAATTCGTTTTCACGTGTCATCACTAGTAGTCGTAGTTTGCAGATCATCTAAGCGGTCATCTCACTTCTCTTCGTGTCAGTCGTCTCTGGCACGTATTCTTAGTCATCGGTCATCTCAGACATTAGGCTCGACAATCGTAGTTAAATTGAAGTATCTCCCAAAGCTTTTGTCATCATCAGTCATCGCAGAAAGATCATCTCAAATAAGGGTTGGTTAATTCTGAACAGCGTCCATCATTGCAGATGAGTAACGGCTCAACTCTGGTAAGGTGGCGTTGTCATCGTGCATAGATGTTTCATCTTCTTCTGAGCTGTCGTCATATGACACCCAAGGTTTCATGTGGTCAGCGCTGGTGCTGGTCTTTCTGGGACCTTCCGACTCCCCAACCTTTTCCACGTCGTAGCGACCATGAGGACCAACGTTTGTTACCCTGTAAGGACCAAAGAATTTTTTATGAATTTTGATGAGGTTACCAAACTGTGTCCGACGAATAGCTACTAGGTCCCCAAGCCCATAAGTCCTAGCACGTTTCCTTTTTTTACTGTAGGTCCTCGAATTTTCTTGCTGGATGATTTTGATTTCTTCTTTAGCTTTTTCACGGATGATGTCGCGCTCTTCATCGAAGATTTCTAAAAGTTCAGCAGCTACAACTTCTTCAATATTTCTCATTTGGATTCCGAACATTACTTCAAAGGGACATCTTTGCGTACTTCTACTGTTGATGGAATTTAGAAACTGTTGTACTTTATTAGTAAATTTGTACCAATCGTTTGGTTCAACCAGAGATAATTTGGTTAAAATAGGTATGATAGTTCTATTAATTCGCTCTACTTGCCCGTTACCTCTAGGGACACCTGTAGTTATTTTGATGTGATTAATGCCTTCTTCTTGACAATATTCATCGAAAATATTAGAGTAAAAGCGGTCCCTTTATCTGTGATTACTCGCTGTGCGTTACCAAACACAGAGCTTTGTAGGTGAAGTTTCTGGAGGACTTCAGCTGTTGTAAGCGTTTGCGTCGGATATATCCAAACAAATTTGCTAAAACCGTCTATTACAACGAAAATATACTTGTAGCGCTTTCCAGTAGCCGACAGTGGTCCCAAGTGATCCAAATGGTAGATGTGCAGAGGACGGTCCTCCTTTGGTATGGGATATAAGTATCCTACCTGTTTGCCCTGCTTTTTTTCTGCTAGAATGCACTGAATACAACTTTGCCCACATCTCTCAATTTTTTCCCGAAATCAGTTATTGAGTACTCCCGTTTAATAATCTCTTCGACCTTTCGCACAGCAAAGTGCCCTTGTTCGTGTGGCCTTCTAATGATCTGTTTCTCCATGCCTTTTGGAACACACATTAGACCTCATAAAGAATGCCGTTTCCTGACACAACATTTTTGTAAGGTCCTCGGTCCAACATTTTGAAAATTAAGCTGATCTTTTCGTCCCTCCTCTGCTCTGCTACTGTTCTATCAACAACTTCACTGTGAATAGTCATAACTAAGGGGTTTCGACTAAGTGCGTCGACATGCCTCATTTTCATTCCTGCTCTATGTTCTAGTTGATAGTTATAGTCCTGTAGTAACAGAGCCCATCCTGCTATTCTTGGAGCCAAATCCCTTTTCTCCATCGTCCTTTTAAAAGCTGCACAGTCAGTAATTATTTTAAATCTTAGTCCTAGTGGATATACTCTGAATTCTTTTAAGGCTGCTACGATGGCTCCAACTCATAGCTGCTATACCGTTCTTGTGCTGGCGAAGTTTTGCGACTAAAATAGTACACTGGATGAAACATGTTATCATCGCTAGATCTCTGCATCAGAATTGCTCCAAAGCCGATTTTCGACACATCGGTATGCAGCTCTGTTTGTGCTTTGGGGTATGTGTTGGTTTCTACGATAAAGCCGACTTTATTTGGACAAATGCTTCTCTTTGCTGATCTCCAAAGTTAAATTTAGTGTCCTTTCTTAGTAAATCACTTAATGGTTTTGCTAGAACTCCATAGTTTTGCACAAACTTTCTGAAATATCCTGATAAGCCCAAAAAACACTGAACATTTTTAACAGACTTGGGCTCTGGGAAATGTTGTGCAGCTTTTATTTTTAGCTGGGATGGACTAATGCTTCCATTAGCAATTTCATATCCGAAGTACTCTATTCTTGTACAAAGGAAATGACATTTTTTTCCATTTGAACTGAAGACCGTACTTCCTAGCAAAGTCAGAGACCCTTTTCAAATGTTCTATAGCCTCTGCATAGTCTTTTGCGACAATTATAATATCATCCATGTAAATTATAATAACTTTTTCTTTAATCGGGGGTTGAAATATTAAAATAATGAATTTCTGGAATATGGTAGGTGAAGTACACAGACCAAAAGGCATTCTCAAGAACTCGTATTGGCCGGTGGCAGTCACAAAAGAAGTGTACTTTCTGCTTCCCTCCTCAACTGATACATGAAATATTCCATTTTCGAGGTCTAGGGTACTGAATATTTGCGACCCAGATAGTTGATCCACCTAATCCTCTATAAGTGGGAGTGGAAAATGATCTCTAATAACTTGTTTGTTCAATCTCCTATAGTCGACACAAAGGCGTTTAGTCCCATCTTTTTTTAGACTAATACTGGCAAAGTCCGATAAGCTAGGTCTAATTATTCCTTTCTCGAGCCATTCCTCAATTTGGGATTCAACCAAATCCTTTTCTAAAGGTGAAAGTCGACGAGGGTGTTGAAAAATAGGAGTGTCGTCTTTCAAGGTGATCTTCATCTCAAAATTATGCTGCCTTTCTTCTACCGGCCTATATCCTTCTACGACTTGCTTTACCTCTTCCCGATAAGCCTCATTTTCTACATTCAGCTCAGCTTCCGTCTCTGGGTTGATCTAGCAGATTGTCAAGCCTTTTTACCTTAACCGTCTCAGGAGTTATCAAGATTTGGGTGTTAATGAAGACATTTTATCCCAAAATCATTGGTATTGAAACAAAGCGATTCGAAATGACGTAAGCTACTTCCTCGAAAATATTCTCATCAAAAGCTATTCTAGTAACGTAGCTTCCTAGTGTTTCCACACCACTTTCTGATAGACCTCGCAATGGGGTTATCTTTCCCGATAATGTTGGTGAACCTAACTGAATGAATTCGTCTGAGCGAAAAAGTGTTACTTCACTTCCCGTGTCTAGAAGTGCGTTTACTGAGTACCCCTTGTCGACAAAGTGGACTGCTTTGTGGAAAGTGCCATTAGAATTTGGCAAGATATTAGCTGCCTTAATATGTCTAGCGACCACATCTTTTGAACACTGTGGAGCCTTATGGCCAAACTCCTTACATCAACACTTGGGCCCCTGCGATATTTTACAACATTCAATAGCACGATGTCGGCACGTTAGGTCGGAGCTTCTCGTCTTCTCAGCAGGTGAAGAACTGGTCTGCTTTCTTTCTGAATAAAAATTCGACTTCGAATTCGATGACTGATTTCTTTCAGAAAAAAACTCTGCAAACTTCTATTTTTTTCTTAAATTTTTTAAAATTACTTGCTTCATAAAGCAGAGCTTTGTTATTATAAGTATCATTAACACCATCTACGACATACTGTATTACAGAAACCTCATCAATTTTTGCCCTAGAATCTAGCTCCATCATTTTCAGAAAATACTGCAACACTGTCTCTCCTTGTTGTTGTTTCCGCATCATTAATTTTCGGTGAACTTCCGCACTTGAAAAATGTTCACCAAACTTGTCTATTAGAAACTTTTTCAATTCTGCTCACGTTGTTGGCCCTGGCTCCGAACGCACAGCCACCCTTGCGGACGCCGACGAAATCTCTACCTCTTTTCCAATCGTAGTTTCTTTTTCTTGTAGATTCTTCTCGCGGATCTCTAACTGTCTACTCTTTTCTTTTAACTCTGCCAAGGCATCGGATATGTCCAAGCTTTGTGGCAATCTGGCTGTACTATTTCTGTTTCGCCTTCCCATCTTAGACATCAATTAAAACAAGAGTGGCACCAACTACAGAATGCACCTGCACAGCAAATGATATGATATGATATGATATGATTTCTTTATCTACCAATTTTTTGCCTAAGATACTGAATGAACTGATCGTGTCATGCACTCTTAGTACTGTCGATACAAATATGTGCTATACTTATTTATGTTTTAACCTTGGAACAGTCTTATCAAGTTGTTTATCCTCTACTCTTAAGTACTCCGATATAATTGATAATAATAATTTTTATACAGACTATACCAATTGTGCCGGGTAAACTAAGTATCACGGCAACCTTTTACCTCGATGAATAAAGGTGTGGTGTACAAAGTAGACTCCCTTGATGCCCGAGCGCACGTAAAACGATTATCACGACGAACTCGATGATATAACAGCAAAGTTTTTATGTCTTTAATTTAAGTTCGATTAATTTAAGTCTTAAATAATCCCGGACCCATGTTGAGGTAGAAACACAGAAATCAAACGTTATAAAGTTTTAATTTATTAAAATAGGGTAGGTAGGTAGTTTTAGTTCAAATATTACAATTTAGATAAATAGGTAGGATTTAATTAATTAGTTGAAATAATGTAAACTATGGTACATATATGATGATCTTCCGATAGACGAGCGATAGTAACGATGGTGTCGAGGATTGGAACTTTCCCTTCGATGGTTGGCGGCAAATAGATCGAATACTTGCTAGCTCAATCTCCACTATAGCTCCCTCTTCTTGTTCTACTTTTTACAGCGTAGGACGTATCCCAGTTTACTGCGGTGTTGCCAGATGCTCGATATTTGTTCCCTACATACATATTGATATTCATATTCATACATGCAAAATAAAATGAGTAGAGAGTGATAGGAGTTAATCGTGTTTTTATGAAAATTCAAAGAATTTATATAAAAAAAGAAATGGACTGAGCAGAAAAAAATGCTTTGAGTGCATTTTGTAAGCCATTAATATAATACATACTAAACTTCTCAAGCGATTTGGTAAAGAATCCCACAAGCGGACGGTATGGATACAAAACTATTCTGCAGGCAAATGTAGGATTAATTATTACATTCGTTCGGTTTGATATCGAAAATCGCAGTATGTCATAAAGATAACCTGGGTGGTGTGACTGAATTATATTAAATAATAAAACGAGTACCCGATATTGAAGAGGTTTGTTAAATGGCATATTGTAAAAGCTTTCTACATATCCTAATATATGATCGTACGTTCTTAAGCCACAAATATAACGCACGGTGCTATAAAAAGCAACGTTTAGCTTCCTTTTACAAGCAGCGTCACCATCACAATAGATTTCATACCGGTATATTAGCATTGGAACGACCAGCGTCTTAGCCGGCATTTTTCTTGTAAATAAAGGAATAAAATGTTATGAAGCCCACAACATTCGAAGTGTCCCATAAGCTTTCCCGACAATGCAGATTATATGGTCATCGCAGGTTAGTGTTCTGTTAAAAATAATACCTAAATTTTTCGCACTGTCGACGAATTCTATGGGGGCACTTCTGACAAATAAACTCGGGAAATAGATATAAGGGAATTAAGCCAAGCCTAAGACATTTCGAGAAATAACAATGCATTTCGACTTTTCTGGATTGAACATCAGGCCATTCCTTCGGGACCAATCAAAAATGTTGTTTAGGTCCTCATTTACGATGTGAGCGAAGTTCTCAATTAAACCAAGGGGGCAGCTTTAATACAGTTGCACGTCATCGGTATGCATTGGTACGGAGGAATCTGATACAACACTCGGCAAGTCGTTTATATATAGCGAGAACAGAAGCAGTCCCAAAAATGGAACCTTGCAGTACACCTCTTAATTCTGACAGAAAGACAGGCTATATTATTATAAACATATACAGCTTGCTTTCTTCCGCATAAATAAGACTATAATAGTTTAATAGCCGAAGAAGGAAAATTATAAAGTCTCGAGAGCTTCTTGCAAAGAATTGAGTGATCGACGGTATCGAATGCTTTAAAAAAATCCAGCAGAACCAAAAACGTTACTTCGTCAGCGTCAAAGGTATGCCTTATATCATCGACAATATTAATGAGTGCAGTAGTACAGTTATGCTTGGGACGAAAACGGCGAGGAAGCTCCCTACTGCGTCGTACCTCTTGCTTAGGTTCAGCTAGAACGTTAGTGTCTACTCAACCTACAAGTCTTAGCCACCTCAAACGTCCAATACGCAGTTTTCGTTTTACTAGGTCAATGTTGCTGTACAGCTCGTATGGTTCGCCATAGAAACTTTCCCTCCAAGACCCGTCGACGCAAACGGGACCGGGACCAAGGATATCTTCATCCTCTTTTAATTTTTTTTTTTTTTTTTTTGGTTGCGCCTGGAGGTGCAGGAATCTTCAAAAGATACCAATGGTCCGTACCATTGGTTATGCCCGATTCATATATCTGACAATGCCATCAGTGCTAGTCAGTATATGCCTACGGGCTAAACCTCACCCCCTCAGAGAGGCACTATGAGAACCGGCTGCGCGTACTCATAGTAGTAGGAAATTCGTTCCTCTCATTTTTTCATTTTTTGTGATGACTACGACTAAGTTGCCTTAACGAGTAGTTTACGCTTCTGTAGTGTTAATCGCGTTAGGTAGGTAGCTTTCCAGTGAAGGCACCTACTAATACCGTCATTACATGCGGTTTTTCCTTACGGCGCTAGGTCGAAAGGTCTTGTTCTTTGTAGTCGGCGCTCAAGGCTTGTCACGTCCATAGTACGGATTATTTCTTTATTGCAATGAACACGAAGACGGGTACGAAGTTTGCGAGCAAAGTTTGTTACTTCGTCCCTCACGGTAGCAATTCCTAGATCTCTGTGAATATCACTATTCCTTATATACCAAGGAGCATTCACGATTGCTCTTAGCATTTTATTTTGAAATGCTTGCAGTAGAGCCATATTGCTTGGTTTGGTACAACCCCAAAGTTGTATACCATATGTCCAAGACGGTTTTAGCACTTGCTTATACAGAAGCAGTTTGTTGTATACGCTTAACTTCGAGTATCTTCCGAGTAGCCAATACATTTCTCTAAATCTGATTTCGAGCTCTTCGCGCTTCTTTTTAACGTGTGGTTTCCACTTAAGTGGAATTGCTTTACTAGAACAGAAAAACAGCGGTTGGGAAGAGTTATTGTAGCTGCCCATTGTGACGTTCTGTCCAATTCGTCGGTGGTGATTGACCCTTCTTGTTGACAGCATATACTTGCTTTTGCCGTCATTTATCACTTAACCCATTTTGGCTGCTTGTACTTCAATGCTTGCAAACGCACCGGTGACAGCCCGCTGAGTTCTTCCATTTATGTAAATATTGTCGGCGTATTCAAGCAGTTGTATGAACTTTTGATAGATTGTACCTCTGGTGTTGCCTTGTGAGTTCCGCAGAATCCGTTCAAGTACAAGTATAGTACCTTGTCTAAAACCTTTTTTGACATCAGATGTCTCGGTGAGGTCATTACCGACCTTGATCGAGCAGCGAGCGTTCTCCACACCATCCTGCACAGACGTATAAGTTTATCAGACATGACTCTGTGTAGCTCATCTCTATAGATGCTGTCATAGGCGCCCTTGAAATCGATGAAGAGATGATGAGTGGGCGTAAATGGTTAGTGTGTCGGATCACTACCCATGAGGTTCCAAGATCGCATCCCAGAAAACACCAAAAAAGTTTTTTCACCATCCTACCTCTCGCGAGCGTCTGACAAACATCCGAGAGTATTGCTGTCACGAAAAAGATTCTCAAATCGCCGTTCGGATTCGGCATATTATATATATTCTCTTAATATCGCAGAAAAGATCTTGTATGCGATGTTGAGGAGACTAATGTCTCTATAATTGGAACAGGTGAGGGGATCTCATTTCTTGTAGATCGGGCGAATGATGCTGAGATTCCATTTATCAGGCAAACACTCGGCTCACTAAAGCTGAGAGATGAGTTTATGTATGCTCTTGACCAATTCATCACGAGCTGCCTTAAAAAGTTCGGCCGGTAGGCCTCAGGTGCAGCAGCCTTGTTAAATTTTAGCTCGAAAATTGTCCTATCCTCACTTCAGTTTGATCAGGTGGACGGAAATGTTGACTATCGTCGTCTATGTTGAATGATTCATTCTGTCTGACAGTAGCATATTGGTCCTCATCGCCGTTATACAGCCTGCAGAATTGGTTCTTCCATATTTACAGCATCGACTGTAATTTTAATAGGGGGTTTCCTTCTACCTATACATCTCTACAAGTTTCTGTAAAGGTTTTGCTTAACTGACACACACTGTTTACCTTTGCTCTTAGTGCTCACGAGCAGCTCTCGTCTTTCATTTCGGATTCGCACATTGACTACATCAAGGTAATGATCCGAGTCTATGTTGGCCGTTGGAAGGTCCGAACATCCAGAAGTAGGCATGTCTTGCGTCGATCGCAATATGATCATATTGGTTGATCGTTAAATGATCATTGGACCGCCATGTCTGCTTATGAATATTGAGATAAGGAAACTATGTGCTAACTATAGTGACGTTTCGTTCCACCACGAAATCAATTAGCCTTAGTTCGTTGTCCGACGTGGAGTCGCTATATTTAGCGAATGCCATACCAAAGATGTTCTCCTTACCTATCTTGGCGTTAAAATCGCCCGATATAATTTTAGCGTCGTATTTATTGCATTGCTCGTATGTTTTGTGGAGGTGCTCGTAGAAACAATCTCTGGTGACAGGGTCCTTTTGTTCCGTAGTGGCATGAGCACATATCAGACTTATTTTAGCGTATTTAGCCTTGATTCGGGTTGTTATAATGTGCTCGGTCACGTGTCGGAAGCTTAAGGCTTCTTGCATAAGTCTGCTTGTTGTCTCTGTGGCAATCACCGTAGTAGATGTCACAGTTTTTCATCCTCTTTTTGCCTGGTCCATCCTATAGCACTTCATAGATGGCGGTTATATCTGCTTTATAGCAGGCTAGAGCCTCTGCTAATTGTTCGGCAGCACGTGGTATGTTAAGGGTCCGGACATTCCTCGTAGAGATCCGAAGGTCGTTGTCCTTATTTAATTTGCTGGGGTCGTCATCAGTTGAATCGTTCCTACCCGAGGCTTGTGGTTGTTTCTGATCCAGTGTTGTTTTTACATGGTAGGGAAGTTACCCCGACGGCACAACCCCCAACCTGGAGTTCCAGTTGCTTTCGTTATACCCCTAGGACACGGGGCCGGGTACACCGGTGCCAGTAGTACACTGCAGGAGTGTGAGCATTGTCGTTGACTCATTAAAGGGCTCCTTCGCCACCATATCTATTCCAAAGACCTGACTACCATTGAAAATTCCTTACTGGCCTATGATCCGAATATGTCGAAGCAGCTCGTGCAAGGCGTTCACTTAGTTCAACCTTACTGGAACTGTAGACGTCCCTGTTGACTCCATCTTAGGGAACCCGTCCGCACCCGTCTGGAACATGAAGAAGTGCTCTAGTGAGAAAGCACCCTTCCCCCCTCTCTCGTCTGCTACCGCCAAAAATCAGGGTTGGTTATCCATTTCTTTGATCAAGGTACTAGGCACCCAGCGATCACCACGTGGAGGTTGCGAGTAAGAGTTGGTATTCCTAGGCTAAGTGAAAACGCTTGTGTTTTCATATAGTCGCATGCACTTCCAAACAAAGCCCCCAATAAGCAGAATCATTTCAACACCAACTCCATAAGTTCTTCGGATTAATATTTAGTGTTGATCAGTAAATAAATTATTTTTATATTACCCCAGTGTAAATTCATTTAATTCATAAACATCAGGATGCAGTCTTCAACTGTTTATTTCATTCCGAACACAGACTTCAAAATACCAATCACTTAGTCAATGAATGAAACATCCCAACACTGTCGGTATGCCAAAGCACTTTAATTCATTCATGATAAACTAACTAAATTCATTTTATCTTCAATCATTCGCTCCCATTGCCTAGGAGTGAACAGAAATGCAAATAGATGCAGATGCCATCCAACAATAACATTTGTACAGATAGCTTCTGTCGGTTAGTATTTAAGTGAAAACAAGCATACATAATGCAGAAGAAATTCAAATCCAACTCGAGAGACTTCGTTTTAATAACTTTAATTATTATTATTAATTTTGCAACGAGCTACAACATGGACGGATGCACCCTGCCATCTCCCAAAAGTGCAAGATTATTTGCATTCTGCATGTTTAACAATCTTGATTATGTTGTTCGAGAGAGAGTATCTACTCTCTGATTCGGTATCTGACTTTGTGAATGAATGTTGGAGTGCAGTTTCGACGCTACTCCTAGATTACAGGTATTTACATACATAAATTTGAAATTAGTACCCGAAACGACGAGGTATATTCCTACACCAACAGTAGTGTGTAGTGTGCTATTTAATTTGTATTAAAATTTAGGCAATCGGAAATTGCGGTTGGGGTTTGAAAGAATATTTTATGTTATTGCCGAGAAATTTAACTCATAATAAACTGTGGCTTAGTTTTTATAATTAAAGTATTCATTTAGAAATTAAAATTGAGGTGGAATTGAAGTGAATTATGGCCAAAGTCCCCCAATAGAGCTCTTAGCACTGAAAAAAGAAACAGACGTCGTATCGCTCACTAACATGCTAGGTAGCGTCTTTTTATGTGTTAATGTTGTAATGATGAGGGAACTTAGGGTTGATTGTACCAACATTCGTGGGCTTCGAGCAAATGCCTTTGGCTCAATCCCATAAACCAGCGGTTTTGGCACCTAGCCAAACACATATAGTCGAAGAATCAACCGATCTAAAGCGCGGCCTCGCCATTTACGTTCGTAGTGACATAGTTTACAAAATTCCGCCACAGAATAGCCACTGCTCCAATCCGAAACGCTTCCTCGATTGCGACGTGGATGCCGCCACTGATATGATTACTGCACCATCCTCTTAGGTATGAATGACTATATTCCTAACAAAATAAAAAGCATCAAACCTACGACAGACTCATAGTTTGACCAGAACTGCAAAGAGGCTATCAGGTTAAAAGAGGTTAGTTTTCGGTCTTATATAGCCAACAAATCGGAGGAAAACCGGAATAAGTTTAAACAAGCCAGAAAAGACTGCGCAAATTCGACGTGTAAAATTCTTATATGACCAAATATTGAGTCAAACAATTCTACAATGTCCCAAAAGTAGTAAAAATGGTTGGTCATTGGTCAAAAATATTTAAAATTTTTTCTTGTCCACCACCCCAAAGCGTAAAACGAGGTCCGGAGATGTCTTGCTTGAGCTCGGTGCCAAAACAAAAGACAAGGATGGTTTAGCTCATCCCTCATCGCTCGCATAAGAGTCGGGTGGGTTTTCTGCAGAATTCGCAGAACAGTGGTAGTCACGTGCTGCTACAGATGTTTCGGCTATGGCCACCAGCAAGCTAATTGTAAGGGGCCCGAAGGAAATAAGCAGGGACCATGCTTCAAGTGCAGAGTACAGGACCATACAAAAACCGATTGCAAAGCAATTGCAAAGTGCTGCTTATGTGTGGAACTGAAGCTCGGGCCAGCACTGCTAGTTCATTTACTCGGGTCGGAAAACTGTCAGGTGTTTAGAGAGGCTCTTGAAAAGGCGAAGAGAAGCAGCGCACCATGATGAAAATCCTGCAACCAAATCTCCATATAAGTCGCACGGCTGAAAACCTACTCTCACAACTTAAACTCGATCTTAAAGTGGATGTGGTGGCCATAAGTTGGTTCTCAGATACACTCGGCACAGCTCCAATATGGATACAGGACGCAAACATGAACCGCATAAAAACCTATGGCGCAGTTAGTGGCTTTGTTTGAGTGAAATGCCAAGGGATCACGACAGTAAGCTGTTATTTTACGCCGAACGATAGTATCAGTAATTTTCGAGCAAAACTAGACCGCTTGTCTTATCACAAAGGACATTCACTGATCTAAGTGTGTCTGCACTCTCGTGTGGACAGCCAACTTAACGTAGACCGCTTAGCCGACACCGTGAGAGATATCGAGGGCGAAGTCTTAGTTGCTGGCGATTTTAACACCAAAGCCTTAGATTGGGGAATGCCTAGTACAGACTCACAAGGTAGGCAGATACTTGAGATGGCTGCCAGACTGGGGCTCTACGTGTTGAACGAATGACATGCACCCACCTTCAAGCGACCCGGATATGAGGAAACAATATCGGATGTTACTTTCGCGTCAGAAGAGCTATTAGCAAAGGTGAAAAACTGGAGAGTAATCGAGGAGTACACCTGGAGCGACCATCAGAACATCGTGTTTGACCTAAAGAGGGCCCGACGAGTCTCTAACGGAAACCAGAGGCGAGCATCGAGGAGGAAAGTAAGTCGGCTAAATGAAAAGGTTCTCACGGCCATGCTAGAGGAAGGGAAGGAAGCCATCCTAGAAATGACGGAGACAGCTGAGATAAAAGCTCAACCGACGATGCAACTCTTACACCGCGCATGCGATGCGTCGATGCCTCGAGTTAGTAAATTAATTGGAGGGCGAAAGCCAGTGTACTGGTGGACGGAGGAGATCGCTGAACTAAGAAGGATATGCCTACACGCAAGGTCACCAGGGGAAGACGAAGACACGCTGAAATCATGAACGGCGCAGCTTGCGGAATACAAAACCTTAAAATCAGAGCTAAAGAGGGCCATCAATTCGAGCAAGAAACAAAAGTGGGAGGAACTTCGCCGGGAAATCAACAGCGACCCCTGGAGACTCGGCTATAGCGTTGGCATGAGCAAATTAAGAGGGCAGGCGACCTGCCCCACGATGACCGCGGAACAAATGAAGAACATAGTGGATACACTCTTCCCGGCTCACCCTGTTAGGCCAATGGAGATCTCTCCTGCCCAGCAACAAGACATCCCAATGTTCAACGAAGAAGAGCTAATTCTAGCAGCTAAATCTATTCAGAACAATAAGGCCCCTGGCCCCAATGGCATACCAGCGGAAGTGTTGAAAACGGTTGCCCAAACTTCCCCGCAAATACTTCTATGTATGTATAACGGCTGTCTAAAGGAAGGGATCTTCTTCAAGAAGTGGAAGGTGCAACGCTTGGCGCTTATAAGTAAGAGACAAGGAGACCCGGATTCCCCATCAGCATACAGACCTCTGTGCATGCTGGACACGGCAGGAGAACTCCTCGAGAAGATGCTAAAGCCTCGACTCACAGCAGCAATCCAAATAGAGCAGGTGGCCTATCCGATCGGCAACACGGATTCAGAAAAGGCCACTCCACGATAGGAGCAATTGAGGAAGTAGTCAAAACCACCCACGCCGCCTAAAAGGGAAATCACTACTCAAGGCGAATCGTCGTGCTGGCAGCTGTGGATGTGAGGAATGCTTTCAATTCGGCCAGAAGGGGAGATATGTTAGATGCGCTCGAGAACACCTTCAGGATACCGCAATATCTTTTTGAAATTGTGAAGGACTATCTTAAAGACAGGGAACTTCTGTACGACACTGTGAAGGGTACTCACAGAAAGGAAATCACTGCTGGAGCAGCGCAGAGCTCAATCCATGATCCTGATCTGTGGAATATCTCCTATGATGGAATCTTTCGTATGGAGATGCCCGAACACACCTTCCTAGTCGAGTACGCAGATGACATCGGTGCGGTGATTACCGCGAGAGACATCGAAGGGGCTGAGCTGAAACTTTATCAGGTAATGAGATGAGTACTCGCCTGGATGGAAGTCCATCTCCTTAGTATCGCTGCAGAAAAAACGGAGATAGTCCTTCTGACTAAGAGACAGATCCCGATAGTTGCTGAATTCCGAGTAGACCCAGAAGTGATAATCAGCAAACCGGCAGTAAAGTATCTAAGAATCACCCTGGACTCTGAACTTTCTTTCTGGCATCTGAGCGAGCTGCAAAGGTCACGTCGTCTATGAGTAAGCTCATGGCAAATATCGGAGGCCCGACAATGAGAAGGCGACGACTCCTCATGTCCATCAATCACGCCATTCTTCTGTATGGGTGTGAGATCTGGGTGGATGTTAGACAAGAGAAGTACAGAAAACAAATTGCCGCAGTACAAAAGCGAGGAGCCCTCCGAGTTGCAAGTTCCTATTGCACAGTATCGGAACCAGCCGTCCTCGTAGTTGCGGGAGTGACACCCATCGACCTCCTAGCGACAGGGGGGAAGTACGCCCACGACAAGAAGGGGGAAGTAAGAGCAGAATTGGCAGTCGCGGAAGCGAAGGAGCTTGCTAAGCAGGCTTGGCAAAGGAGCGCTGCAACAAGGGGAAGGTGGACAGCGAGGCTGATTACAGATATCACGGCTTGGACAGAGTGGGAACACGGCGAAGTATTCCGATATCTCCACAAGATGAGTAAAGTAGAGAACGCAGCCTGCCAATTTGGAGACTCAGCGGAATACGATGCTTTTCACACCTTTTTCGTCTGTAGCAGCCTCTTGTGGTATTGTCCTCATTAAAGTCACACGAGCTCCTATTGTCACTGCTAGGACCTCTGCCTAGAAAATGTTGTTGTGCTTTGGAGGCCGAACTGGCCTACGCCCACATCCATTTCCATTTTGGATCCATTGGTGAAACAGCTATAGATTGTTCGTTAGGTATTCTACCGCTTTTCTATTCTTCCCTGTTCGGGTAGGTGCTCAAAAATTGTCTCTTGAGGTCTAGGTATGGCGTAGTGTAATCGGTACTAGTTAATTTGCCTAGATATCTCTGTAGGATTTTAACTGGATTTATTATTTATGATTTTGTCCAGCTATCTCTCTGGCTTAATCGCAGGACACTAATTGCCTCTGACGCTTGTATGAGTATAAAGATGTCTAGCGGAAGCAGGTTGAGAATGGCCTCGAATCCTGTTACAGGTGTCATTCTCAGAGCAGTAGTACTTCCAATCCACCCTAGTCTTTTACTTTTGTGATGGCCGTTAGATTGGTAGTTTTTTTGGTGGCTTACGTAGGATAGTATGGGTCTCACTATAGCCGTATACATCCATAGGATGATATTGGATTCGGTCCCGAAGTTTGCCCGAATTCTCTGTTGCACGAGTAGAAAGCTATCGTGGCTTTTTCACTCTATCGGTAATGTTCAATCTGCAATTCAGTTTCCTATCGAGGGCCAGAGCCAGATATCTCGCGCTGTTGGAGATACTTAGAGGGATACCCTCAACAGAAGGTGTTACGAATTGTGAGTGTTGACCGTTCGTCTACATCTTTAGCGCCCCTTCAATTTGCTCGGTAAGGATCGGGAGAAATTTTCCTGTTACCAGCAGCACTACGTCGTCCGCATAAGCTACTCGTATGGTTTTGACGCCGCTTCTCTGATTATTTGGAGTACTTCTTCTAGGACAAATAGTAGCGGTCTTCAAGTAAATTTAAAATATTTCGCTATGAATTGAAGGTAGTTAAGACACCTAATTAGAGCAATGAAATACATTTCTATCTCTTTATCTGCAATTTATAATCCTCACTTTCCATGCACTTTCCTCCAACCGTATGTGTACACACCACACAAGATAACGAATTGATATTCGTTAGTTAACTTGTCTAGTTTCGCCAACATATTCTGCTGTATTGTATTTCAATTGAAAATAAATACACCAACTGGTCTTACGTGCTCCTCTTTGCAAGGACTACAACCGATGATAGGTCAAAGTTTGTACAAATCAGATACACGTTTCAGGAGGTAAGTTTGCCGCTTCTTGTTTGGATAGAGTAACTGACGAAGCTGTTATTTGAGTTCAGTGAGACTTTCATGATTGTGCAAAGATATATTCATCCAAAAGATACACACATCTTGTTCTTGTGTTACTCACAAAACTTATTTGGATAATGATGACTAAATGTGGTTTTGTGAATGTGATCTGATTTCGGGTTTATTTAATAAAGATTCCAGAAACTTGGGTATCCTAGCGTAATTAATTAGTGTAAATGGTATTTGAATAACTTGCCAAAGTGGTTAGGTTATTCGAATTCATAGGAATTTGCCACGTGTTTTTACGGTATGACTTTGGCCAGATAGTGATCATATTTGCTCTGCAAAAATAAACTTTATGATGGAATGGTGAAACTTCTGTTAGAGTCTATT
Source organism: Brachypalpus laphriformis (assembly GCA_945910035.1). Taxonomy (NCBI): domain Eukaryota; kingdom Metazoa; phylum Arthropoda; class Insecta; order Diptera; family Syrphidae; genus Brachypalpus; species Brachypalpus laphriformis. The sequence continues at coordinate 163,115,273 of OX246755.1, read as the reverse complement.
AGTAGACCATTACTCAGGGAACCACAATTAGGTCATATGCAAGATTTACACCCTTATACACTGGAATGTTGTTCAAAATATAGCAAAGTAATGCAATCGGTCTTAACACCAAACTACGACTGTTCCGCCCCACTGTGGAATCCTTGCTTTTGTATAAGTGCAGCACTTGAAAGGTGGCCGCCACTATCAAGAAGAAGTAGTAGATACTTGTAAACTCCTGCCTACGAAATGTTTTAAGGATTTTCTGACCGAACTGTATCCCAAATGAATGCCTATATCAGAAAACGGATCAGAGTACTATAGTTACCACCCCACATCGACGTGATTAGTCACACATAAAACAAGCAGTGTAATGGAACTCATTAATCTAGAAAGGCAGAAGACAGATGTCCGGGAGCATTCGTTTAGTCAACTTACATCCTGGAGAGTCGTGCCACATACAATTATGTTCGTGAGAGACCCAATCGTCAATCGAAGCCCTAACCACCACCTTATTGTGGCTCATATACGTACTGCGTCCGTCATTCGTATTGCGTCCGTCAATAGCAACCGCTCAAACTTACCTAAATTCACCAGGTTTAATATCGACAGGCTCAAGGTTCCCCAAGTGCGCCAACAGTTCAGGGACCATCTTGCCTTAGAAGCAGAAGCAATCAGCACCACAATTCAGGAGAGCATGGATGACCACCGGAAATACTGTGAAAAACGCTTTCACGGCTGGGGCACGCACGTATTTCGGTAAAAGGCAGAAGAACCATCGCACATGGCTATCTGCAGACACCTGGAAACAGATCGATGAGCGTACAGCAATCAAGGCTCGGACTGCAGCAGCCTCAGCAGTAGAGAGAAGCGAGCTTGAACCTCAGTATCGGAGAAGAAAGAAGTGCGGCGTAATGTGAAACGTGACAAACGTCAATATATCCAACACACTGGCCTCAAGGGCTGAAGAAGCAGCGAGTAGGTGCGGCAGTAAGACTGTTTACAGCATCACTAAGGAGCTCATTGGTGGTCGAAACTCCAAACAACATCCAGTGAAGAGTCTAAACGGTAAGCTTCTGAACTCGGATGAGGATCAGCTCACTAGATGGAGAACATTTTGCCACAGTGCTAAATCACTTACACGATGGCGATATGATCTCGAATTCGAATAAGCAGTTCGAAGCAACAAATTCCCGAATTCGCACCGCACCTCCCAATAAAACCGAAATAATAACAGCAATCAAGTCCCTCAAGAAGAACAAGGCGGTGAGTATTGATGGCATCCCTGCCGAACTATTTCAATCGGCACCAAATATACGGCAGATTTCCTGCATCCGCTAATACGGAGAGCTTGGGATAGTGAACAATTTCCACAGGAGTGGAAAAGGGGTATGATCATTCAGCTTCCAAAGAAGGGAAACTTGATAGAGTGTGGTAACTGGAAAGGTATATGCGTTCTTCCAACCGTAACCAAAATAATAGCTAGAATAATTCTAGAATGGATTAAAGAACATTTATATTCAACGCTCGATGTCAAACAGGCAGGCTTTCGTGCTGGATCTTCCTGCATCGACCACATAAACAGGTTACGGATCATAATCGAAAAATGCGTTGAGTATAGGTCTCCGTTACATTTGCTGTCTTTCGACTTCGAGAAGGCTTTCGACAGATTGAATCGAGATGCTATCTGGTTGGCTTTGCGCAGGAGACGCATCCCAGAAAAACTTATAGCTTTTATCAAAGCTACATACGAGGGCGGTAAGTGTCACGTCTTACACAATGTCAGGGAGTCGGAGGATTTTGAAGTCCAAAGTAGAGTACGCCAAGGGTGCATACTATCACCACTATTGTTCTTGGTGGTTATCAGCGATGTATTCCGTGCAGCATTGACGGAAGCTAATTCTGGAATTCCTTGGACTATGACATCTTACTTCATACACCTAGATTACGCTGACGATGTTCGTCTACTTTCACATCGGATAATGGATCTTCATTTGATGGCCCAAAATCTAGAAGCTGAGGCAAACAAAGTGGGGCCAAAAATAAGCACAGCCAAAACAAAATCCCTGAGAACTTCTAATACCCGCGTTCAACTTAACATTGCCGGGCAGGAAGTCGTGAAAGTTGATAACTTTGTTTATTTAGGAAGCGTGGTCTCGGCTAATCGTGGTCGCACCGAACTGGATGTATGCAGCAGAATCGGGAAGGCTAAAGCTGGGTTCGGAATGCTATCTAAAATCGGAAGAAGCAATGTTATCACCTTAAGAACTAAGCTGCGACTGTTCCGCTCCAACATAGAATCGGTGCTGCTTTACGGGTGTAGTACTTGGAAGGTGAACACTATTAACACACGCAAGCTGCAAGTCTTCGTAAACAAATGTTTAAGCATCATATTGAGGATTTTTTGGCCGAACCGCATGTCCAACGAACAACTTTATAAGAGAACGAGCCAAGAATCTATAAGCATTACTATACGTAGGAGAAAGTGGCAGTGGTTTGGACACACTCTACGGCGCGAAGACAACTCCGTTGCGAAATACGCCCTGTAGTGGAATCCGCTCACTCGTCCTTAAGGCAATGGAGAGACTCATAGATATCCATATTAGAGACCGGTTAGATCTGTCTAACCCTCTGCACTCGAATCAGTACGCATACAGGAAAGGCAAATCTACAGTAGGTGCCCTTCACTATCTCGTCAAAAAGATAGAGGGAACACTCAATTCAAGGGAGATAGCCTTGTGTGCATTTCTTGTTATCGAGGGCGCATTCGATAACACTGGTTACGACTCGATCGCAAGGGCGATCAGTAGCAGAGGTATCGAAGAATCGACCAGCCAATGGATCAGGGCCATGCTGGTAAGTCAATTCATTACTTCCTCCTCTGGGGGAGTGTCGGTGTCCATAACTGCAGCCAAAGGCTGTCCTCAAGGCGGAGTTCTTTCCCCCCTGTTATGGTCTATAGTCATCGACAACTTGTTAGTAGATCTTCACAGATCAGGCTACACCACCGTCGGTTATGCTGACGACTTGGCGGTTTTTATCAGAGGTAAACACAGCACAACAATTTCCAACGTCATGCAAAGTGCAATATCTCAAGTTGTAGAATGGTGTAACAAAGAAGGACTATCCATAAATCCTAGTAAAACCGTTCTGGTGCCTTTTACAAGGAAGACACAGGTCAACCTTGAACCTATCACAATCAAAGGCACCACACTAGGTTATTCCAGCGAGGTCAAATATCTTGGTGTAATTCTTGACAAACGACTTAATTGGAATTCACATATCAAGTCCGCCACTGAGCGCGCTACTAGAGCACTGTGCGCCAGTAAACGCCTATAAGGCAGAACTTGGGGTCTCTCTCCTAAGATGATACATTGGTTGTATATAATGATGGTTAGACCCATTATCACATACGCGGCCATCATCTGGTGGCCAAAAACTCTCCAGCAAACAAGTTGCAGAAGTTGCAAAGAATTGCCTGTCTTGGCATTACAGGTGCGATGCGCTCTGGAAGCTATTGTTGAGCTTACACCCTTACCAATCTTCATTAGGAAGATGGCTGCTAGATATGCCATCAGGCTGCAGCTAGATCACGAGTATAAACCAGGTGACCTTGTGGGACATTTAAAGATACTCAACTCAATCCCTAAAAGAGACATGTTTTGCACTTTACCAGATATTATGGACAGGCAACACTGCTTTGGTTGGCTATTCGAAGTTGAAATATTGGACCGCGAAAACTGGTCCAATGGTGCTCCAACACTGAACCCTAGAAGTCTGGTCTGGTTCACCGACGGTTCGAAAATGGATTCTGGAGTTGGGGCTGGGGTTTTTGGACCCAACACAAAGATTTCGGTACCTATGGGTACGACTCCCACTGTGTTTCAGGCTGAAATCCATGCCATTGAGATTTGCGCCAGACACAATCTTCGCAAGGGGATCAAAGGCGCTAGAATACATATCTTCTCAGATAGCCAAGCAGCACTTATGGCACTGTCGTCCAACCAAATGGACTCCAGAACCGTGAAATGCTGCTACGATGCATTACAAGACCTTGCCAAATACAACAGGGTAAAACTCGGTTGGGTACCCGGACACCAAGGGATTGTGGGCAACGAATCTGCAGATGAGCTTGCTAGGGCTGGCTCAGAATCTGCGTTCATAAGTCCTGAACCTTATTGTGGCGTCAATTGGGCGACAGCTACAACGTTGATTAACGAATGGGAAACAAACTTCGTCTAGACCACTGGACTAGTGGGCCAGGTCTAAGGCAATCGAAACGATTAATGAAGCCTTACTCCTATAAGGAAATCCTTAACTTAGATAGGGAAAGCATTAAGAAGCTTGTGAGCTTTATTACTGGCCATTACGGCTTGAGATACCACCAGTGGAACTGAAATGCTCCGCTACTAAGGACATACTCACTTCCATAAGGGAGGTAGTACGTCTGTTAGATTAACTCCAAATCTCCGATACAATAGATCTTTCAGGTCGCAGTGTCGTTGCCACGCGGGCATGGGTTGTACAAGAGGAAAAACAAAAATGATCAGAAATGTCAGTTGCAATGGCTTCCGATACGATATCACGATTTGTTATGCTGACAAATAAAAGATCAATTAATGTAGCTGTATTCGCATGTAGATCCACACGTGTGCTTTGTTTGACTACATTTGTAAGCCCCTTAGATGCCATCATCTCTAAGTATGTTATAATACGAGAGTCACATAAATTGTGTAAATTGATATTTATGTCACCCAAAACTATCACTTCTCTTCTATTTACAACGTGCTCATCTAATGAAACAGCCTAGGTTTTGCTTCGGTGGCCTGTATATGGCATGAATATATTTTTTTCCATTTTGCTTCTGAATTACTATACACTGGCGATCACTAGGATGAGGCCATACATTTTGCAATCTATTTTCACTCTTTACACCTGTTGGAAATTTTGTACACGAAAAACTTTTACTACACGTGATCAGGTACATATTTTCCCAACAGGACGTCATAAAATTAAAGTGTAAATAAGAAACGACCGTTGGAATTTCCCAAGATCAAACAATGAACTACTTGAAAAGCGTATAAAAAGATGCGCCACTTGGATGAGGCCATTGCGAATATTTCGTTCCAGGAGTTCACATCAGCGATTTTTTTGTAAACTTTTGTTAAGAATATATAAACAAGCGCTGAAAATAACTGTTTTTATTTAGTTTAAAAAAAAATGGGTTCCGGAAGGACTTTGACAGCGACAGAAAGAGGAAAAATAGATGCTTTCAAGGAGTTAGGACTCTCAGGCCGAGAAATTGTAAGGAGGCTTAATAGAAGTAAGACTGTTGTAAACAGTTATCTTGCGGATCCACAACACTATGGGAAAAATTAAAAAAGGCGCACGGCAGAAGCAACATCATTGGGAGAAAAGCGGTTAATTCTACGGCTTGCCTCAAATTCTACTCTACCAGCGACTAAAATAAGGGCCAACAGCGGAGTATCAGCCAGCATAACAACGGTCCGAATGATAATACGAAAAAGTGGTACTATACAGAGAAGAAAACTTAAAAAGAAGCCTGTTTTGAGGCAAGTACACAAGGAGCATCGAATGAATTTTGCACGAGAACATGTCGCTTGGAGCAGTGAATGGAAACGCGTTCTTTTCGGATGAAAAAAAGTTTAACCTTGACGGCCCCGATGGTTACAACTTTTATTTCCATGATCTAAGAAAGGAGGAGCTTATTTTGGTAAGAGAGAGGAGCTTATTTTGGTAAGAGATCACAGCCGTACATCAGATGTAATGGTGTGGGGAGCTATTACTTACTATGGCACAATCGAGTTGGAGTTTTTGTCCACAACAATGAACGGAAACAACTTCAAATGTTTGCTGGAACGGTCATTTCCAAAAGTGAAAAACATTTTCCGACCCCATCCACACTTCCAGAGTTGTTAGAAGTTGGATTCAATCAGAAGACGAGGAACTTTTGCCATGGCCGCCCTATTCACGGACTTAAACATAATCGAAAATGTTTGGGCATGGTTATCTCGTAAAGTGTATGAAGGCGACAGACAATTTGAAGACAAGGATACTTTAATCGAAGCTATTCGTGATGCCTGGGCCGAAATTTCTCTTGATTATTTAAAGAAACTGTATGATTCTATTCCAAACCGCTTTATAGAGGTCATATCGAAAAATGGCGGGCATACTCATTATTAATGTAGAAAAACGTAATAAATAAATGTTTTAAAACCATAAAATGTAAACATTTTATACATTTTTTTCCTTTTTTTCGAAGATTTTGCATGTGGCCTCATCCAATTAATTGGGGCATCTTTTTATACGCTTTTCAAGTAGTTCATTGTTTGATCTTGGGAAATTCCAACGATCGTTTCTTATTTACCCTTTAATTTCATGACGTCTTGTTGGGAAAATATGTACCTGTTCTCAGGTAGTAAAAGTTTCTGGGTACAAAATTTCCAACAGGTGTAAAGAGTAAAAATCGATTGCAAAATGTATGGCCTCATCCTAGTGATCACCAGTGCATCAATACTTTCGTATTTTAACATACATTCTCTCATACAATAAGTAACTTTTTATATATATTCCAATTCCTCCTCCTCTGGAATCTTTTCTATTGTAAAATTCCGATTTGAATCCATCCATAAAATTCATTTTCTTCTTGTTTTAAGTTTTTCTCATTTAGAACGATAATATCGACATAGAACAAATAAGACCGGAGTCGTAAGATAAGTGTCGCGCAAGTTCATCAAAATTCCAGTGAGAAGTATACCAAAACCCATCCTGCAAAAGACGATGAATGGCTTTGATAGTGCAGCCCATGATATAAGTATCAAGGGGAGGTAACAGCAAAGCATCTAGAACAAAGTCAGGCATACTAGCAACGAACTTCAGTAAGCACATTAGTGTGAGTGAGAACATACTGGTGTTCCATTTTCATTATATTTTATATCAGTGTTCAAACTGATTGCATTCCTTCACCGTAACTTGGACAACATACCGAACGCGGAGTTTACTTTGGCGATCTTGTTGGCTTTATCCAGTTTGGTTCCACCATCGGTAGAGTCAATACTCCCAAGATATTGAAAATTCTCTACTCTCTCTCTATCGGTTGTCCAGCAATGCATATTTGAGCCGATGAGTTTGTTCCTTCTTCTTCTTCCTATTTCAGCGAGGTTATGATCCACTTCACCGCATTCCTACACATCCGCCTGTGGGGTTCGCCAATGAGTTTGTTCCAAGGCTGATAATTTTAGTTTTAATCATATTAGTGGCAATACAATGGTTCTTTTTATGGTTCTTATCGAAGGCCACTCCAACCTTTGGATGAACACGTAATGTTGGGTCGTTGTGAAATATTTTCCCAAGGTACTTCAATTTGAGTTCATTTGCTGACCAGTCGTCACATAGAAACGTCATTACTTAGCTCAGCTAGCTCATACGAGTAGGCTCTGGAATCAAGCCAAGGCGTTCTAATGGCATACAATATTAAACTTATGATATGCATACATAGTTATGATGCAAATTTATGAGAAAAATCAGCAAATATGCCTTAGTGAGCTCAAAGCCTGTTCAAAACCCGAAGTCAACTTTAATGCTCCGCAATATGACTTCATTTTTGTATGCTTAATTTTGTGAAAAACCAAGTAACCACCGGATGAACATTGTATTTTATTTCCGACAGAAACATAAAAAAAAACTCAGTACTAGTCCTTGTTGTAGCTGTCCGTGATGGCCAGGACTTTTCATGCAAATTTCATGAGTTTCCCTCCACAGTAACACACTTCAAACTATGCGCTCATGGTGTGTGTTTAGTGGGTCTTATTTTTTCAATTCACCAAATCTACGAAGAGAGAACTGCAAAAAGGACATTCTAACTCACACAGTGAATGGAAAAAAATAACAAAACCCAGTAACAACCGGAAGGAGAGTTGCTATGAAAAGTTGCAGTGAAAATATTTCCACTGAATTAAGCACTCATAAGGAGAGTCGGTCGCTCATCCTGAGTCGAAGGAAACTACTTCCTTTATTTTTTATAATAAGCATTCCACCCAAAAAGGAAAAATAGATTTAAACGTTTCTTATTTGTTGATATTAGCATAAAGGATTCTATTTCTCTTTTTCCAAAGGATAACGCCAGGGTGAAACGAATGTCACCGCAATCTACTTTCGTCGCGACAAGGCATTGGCACCGTTTCAGAAAACTATTTTCGATTCATTTCGAGAATAGCAATTGCACTTAATTATTCTTCGAAAGGATAATTGAAGTTTACCAAAGATGCAGCTGCTTTTGAATCTGTTTAACTTTGCTTTCAAGAAAATGACAACACAATTGCATTACCGAACGATGAGAGCAAAAGATTTTAGCTAGATTAACAGTCTTAAAGTTAGTCTTGTCCTTCTTCCACACATACCACTATTACAGTGATGTCCTTTCTTTATACATTTGTATCATTTGTTCTTGTTTGGGTCGAATATTTGGCTATATGACAACGAATGGCATCTCAAGATACATACAGAAAACTTCATACGGATGGATCATGCAACATGGATGAGAAAAGTCCTTCCAAGCTCGAAGGCACATACAGGGACACACTCTTCCAAAGTAGTTTTGAGTAGTGCTTAGAGGACGAGCATGGTACGACCACTACGACTTAAGGGCGAAACGAGAGAAGTTTGGCTGGCAAACTTTGGACAGAAAACTCAAATTCCCTGATGCTATCGCTACTTCTACTGCTGCTGCAAGGAGTTGGAACAAAAAACTTTCGATGAAACGTCCTTCCCGTTTACCTTTAATGCTTTAAATGGTGACATTCAGGGATAAAGAACTTTCTATTACCGGACTGGAACGTGGGCTATCGTGCTCTTGCTGCTCTGTTGCTATATAAGTATGCATCCGATTCTTTCGAATTTGTGTGACTCTTTACCTGTGGTTACGTTCGATAGAGTCGTTTGTCATCCTTAACGTGGACAGAGGAGAATGTAAGGAAGCGCAGAACGATTCCTGATGATATGCAGTTTATGGAATATAGTGGGAGTTGAAGTGCTGGCTGGTAGAAAGGAAGTGAATTTAATCTGTACTCCACCAGGGGGAATAGCTTAAGAAGTAAAATACTATACAACTAACGTTCAACGTGTTAAGTAGAAGTGTCTGCACAGTGCACTAGAGGTAAGGATATAGTGCGTGGGGATCCTATGAAGGACATATCATTTACTTATGAAAGTATGCGACCATATGTGAGGAGAATAAGTTAAGTTTTGTTGGGGACAGTTTAGCAACTTATTGAATTCTAAATCGGTGATCAGGAAGTTAATCGATTTATGGCAACATGTCATATGGCTAAAAGGAAATGCGTTCTTAGGGACAGAGTCTGGTTCAACTGATGTGAGAAATCACAGCGAAAGAAATGCATTGATCTGTCAAGGTCAATTTGGGGGTTCTTATTCAGGGTATCCGATGTAGAAAGACTTCATATTTTCCAACAACCCTGTACCAAATTAGATAAGTATTGCTAAGTTGAAGATATAGACTATATCGCTTAAACCAAAAATTCAGTTAGAATTTCTTTTCGAATTCAAAGTCAACACATTGCAAAGTGTGGCATTCAAGACCATAAGCACACCACAGTTCTTAATCAAAATAGTGATCAACTATTTCGATGGATTATTATCTGATGCAGTTCCTCAAGGATGTATGCTAGGACTCATCTTGTTGAAAGTAATGTACGTTCTTATACTTAGGATAGATAAATGAATATAGTTGTAATGAGATGCAAGCGCACTGCGACCTTTAGCAGATCTATTGTGCCCCCCAATCTAAGGCATTAGTCGGTGATATGCTCCGTTTATGCACTTTCTCCAATCCAGCTGCTACTATAAACCGGAGTATCTTCAATGGATCCAGCGAAGGTAGATCCATTTCTGACAGGAGATTGACACCTAGGTGATTTCTTCTTTTGTGGATCAGTGCTTTGCATTCCATAACAAGGTGCGCTGGTGTCTCTGCAAAGTTCCTGCAGAATCTGCAGTGTCCGTCTCCCACCAGTCCCAGTTTATTAAGGTGCTCGCTGACACCCATTTTAGTGACCCATTAACTCGCTGTGTGTGTGGTGAAAAATGTTTTTACATTTGGTGCTAAAAGAATTGCCGTTCGGTCGCACGGAAGACATAGGCGTGGATTTCTGAGGATACCTGGAGATGACTTGGCGAACGAAAACAGCTGAAAGCTCGCGTTGCAGCCACTCCAGCAGCAGTGAGAAGCGAGCTAAACTCCCTATATCGTATGAAGATGAGAGAAGTTCAGCGTAGCGTGCGACGTGACAGGCGGAACTACATCAACGCGCTGGCTACAGAAGCAGAAGAAGCTGCACGGAGGTGCTCCAGCCAGATAAACTCGGCAAAATTTGTGAATCCATACAAAGTGCCGCGTGGAAAATACTCTTTTAAGCAGGAAAGAAGTCACACGCAGTGAAACTAATTATCCGTCGGAAAAAAAAAAAGAATTTATTTGCGAAAAGGGGAGAGCACGCGAAAAGTGATCTGAGATCTAAAAAACCAAGAGACTTCTGTTTATTTTGAAGGTCTAACCCCCTAAAAAAGCACAAATTTCTCGCTCTGGAAAACCATTAAAACTATTAAAAAGCCCCAAAAGCAATCGCCACCGATCAGAAAAACAATTGCGAATGAGCAAAAGATGACAAAGAAAAAGCGGCCGAGCACTTAGTTGAGACTTTTAAGCCAGTTGATAGACAAACATTAATAGACGATCTTACCGGTACGACAACGACATCTGTGGTTAGTATATCGGATCACTACGCATGAGGTTCCAAGTTTGAATCCCAGAAAACACCAAAAAGTTTTTTCACGGTCCCATCTCTCGAGAGCGTCTGACAAACATCCGAGAGTATTGTTGTCACGAAAAAGCTTCTCAAATCGCCGTTCGGATTCGGCACTAAACTGTAGGTCCCTTCCATTCGTGTGAAAAATATAACGCACACAACATGAATGGTTGCGAGTAGCTAGGCCCTGGCACTTAAAAGAGCTGTTGCACCAAATATTTATTTTATATTTATTTATAAGGTTGTCACTTAGAATAAAATGTGTGCTTACCCAACTTTGCTAGACAATAAAAAATCGGATCCTTCCGGAGCAATAAAGCTCCTGGCTATGATTTAAGGAATTGGCAAAAAAGCGCTAATAAAACTCCTTTATTTAATAAATGCTTCGCCTAGATTATTATACGTTCCAAATGAATGGAAAGTCGCAAAGGTAATAATGGTTCCGAAACGGGGAAAATCTCCAAACGACAAGAAATCCTACAGACCGATATCGCTATTACCAATAATATCAAAGGTATTTGAAAAATTCCTATTGAAGCGCATTCAACCGGTCATTAAAGAAAGACGCCTCATACTTGAGCACCAATTCGGGTTCAGAATCAAGCATTCCACAATTGACTAAGTTTACAGAATAACTGATGAAATTGAAAAAGACCTAGAGGAGAAGAATATTTGCTCTAGCGCTTTTCTCTCAAGCCTTCGTCAGGGCTTGGCACGATAGCTTGAAGTATAATACTATATAAGGCAGATCCTTCCGAAGCACCTTCATAAGATCTTAGAATCTTACCTAGAAAACTTTGGAGGCAGATCTGGCCTAAGCTGGACTAGAAACGTAGTGCCGAGTTGGTTAAACTAAAGCGATTACAGATCAGCTGCGTTATCGGTGTCATCACCGGACACTGTCGAATTGGCCAAAATACCAAAAGACTTGGTCCTTTTTCCAATGAGTTCTGCAGGAGCTGTAGGGACGAGGAGGAGGAGGAAACCATTCTTCACTTCCTATGCATGTATCCTGCTCTATCACGTAAAAAAATGCTTCATCTAGGAGCTTCCTTCCTTGACGACCTCGGCGATTTGGCGTCCTTAGACGTCATGAGCATCCATCGCTTCATCAAAAGCTTCGGTTGGTTTCATTAGTCCCTGAGTGGTCTAATGGTAGATCCTTGACATCACAATGGACCTTTACTGGTCTAAGTGTATCTGCATCATCATGCAGACAGCCAATCTGACCTAACCTAACCTACCTAGAAAACAGGTTTTTTCGTGGTAAACACGAAACGGAAAATACTGAATTTAGGGTAATCGCCACCGGAGTTCCGCGAGGAAGGGCCCCATCTCATTCTTGCTGTACACTAGGGGCATACCTCAAATTGAAGGCACCATTGCAGCTACATTCGCGGACAATACGGCTATTCTGGCAACGGAAAGTTCAATTTACAAAACTCCAACGAACTTTAGATAAAATCTGCTAATGGACAAAAACTTGGCGCATTGTTCTTAACGAGACCAAATCGACGTATGTTAACTTCACTTACCTGTTTTCGTTAACTCGGTACAGATACCGCATGCAAACGAATCTAAATATCTGGGAATGACACTGGAAGCGGAACTTAAGTGGAAGCCGCGCGTTAAAAATAAACTCAACGAGCTTGAAAATCGATTTAGAGAAATGTATTGGCTACTTGGAAGATATTCCAAGCTAAGAATATATAGCTTCTCTTCATGTAAGCAAGTGCTTAAACCTGTATGGACGTACGGTATACAACTTTCGTGTTGTACCAAAATGTTATACAATCATTCCAAAATTAAGTTATGAAAGCAATCGCGAATGCTTCCTAGTACATAAGTATATTAGAAACAATGATATCTACGGAGATTTAGGGATAGCCACCGTGGAAGACGAAATAACTAACTACACTTGCAAGCTCCGTATTCGTCTTCATGGTCATTGCAACCGTGCCATACTCCAAGCTTTAGAAGTGACAAACCTTACGCGCAGACTCCAAAGAACGAAACCGTTCGAAGTAGCCGCATGTAATAACGGTATTAGCAGGTGCTTTTGCAGGAAGTCTACCTGCCTCTATCCTGTATCCTTGCGAAGACCCATCTAAACATCCTTTTACTCTCTAATTTCAGCAATCAAGACATAGTCGCTACCAACCTGGAATTGCGATCAAGAAATTACTGGCTGGTATGGGCATATTTAGGTCACGATCATGTGGGCCCACTCCCCCCGGATATCTTGGGGAGCTTGATTTCTAAAGCGGAGAGCCATAACACTAGTCTCATCATTGGCTGTGATGCGAATGCCCATCACTCAATCTGGGTCAGTTCCGACATAAATGAAAGAGGTGAGCAACTTTTTGATTTTATCCTTAGTACTAATCTCCTAATCTGTAACAGGGGGTCCAAACCGACCTTCATTACTCGCAACCGACAAAAAGTCCTGGATATCACTCTTTTCTCCGATCACTTATATAACTTGGTTAAGGACTGGAGAGTCTCTGAAGAGCACTCTTTTTCAGACCACCGTTACCTCCAATTTAGTCTTGATGACAATCTGCCTGATCAGAAGGTTTTTAGAAATTATAGGAAAACCAACTGGTCCCTTTATAGGAAACGTTTATTAATGCTTATTCCCTCCCACCTGCCTACTGAACCTTCTTGCACTGAGGACCTTGACAATCTAGTCAACACTAAATGGTGCCATGTCCGAGGCCTGCCCACTCCGCAAACCTCGAAGTAAAAAGAAACCACCCTGGTGGAATGCAAATCTCAGTACTCTTAGGAAAGACAGTAGGCTCCTTTTTAATATTGTTAAAAGCTCCCGTGAGACGGCCGATTGGGACTCCTTTAAACTGTCTCTCAGGAAATACAAAATCTCACTGAGGAAAGAGCAACGACGATCCTGGAGACTCTTCTGCGACAGCATTGAAGAGGCCTCGGAAGCTTCCAGGTTGCGGAAAATCCTCTCTAAAAGACCTTCTCTACCCAGCTACCTTTTGCATCCGGATGGTCACTGGACCTCCTCTGCTGAGGAATCGATTGACATCTTACTGGATACTCACTTTCCTGGTAGCTCCCCTGTTGCTGTATCGTAGGTGGAAAATTCCCCCCCTCAACCTTGCAGCAACTCCCAAACCCTTCAAGTCCCCAGGACCTGACGGTGTTATTCCAGCTGAAATTCAGCAATGCGAGGACATTGTACTTCCATGGCTCAAAGTCATCTTGTCGGGCTGTCTAAATCTGGTATATATTCCCAAACTTTTGACCGAGGTTGAAGTCATATTTATAGCTAAAGCAGGAAAGAGCTCGCACGTGGAACCAAAGGATCTCCGACCTATCAGTCTATCGTCCTTTCTGCTTAAAACTTTAGAAAGGTTAATTGATATCCATCCAAAGTATTAGCCCAGCTTTACTCTCGCTGTCCCAACATGCGTACTGCAAAGGCAAATCGGTTGAGACAGTCTTACATTCGCTTGTGCGCACCACCGAAAAATCCTTGAGCATCAAAAAATACACCATGATGGGTTTCCTTGACATTGAGGGAGCTTTTAACAATGTCAAATCAAAGGTGATTACCGACGCACTTCCAAATCTGAAAGTGGATACTTCGCTCGGAGTGTTGATCAATCAGTTGCTTACATGCAGGATTATTAACACACAGCTGGGCGGAGCATCGGCCGGAAGAATTGTTCGCTCCGGTACACCTCAAGGTGGAGTTTTTTCACCTCTTCTGTGGAACCTGGTAGTAAACGAACTACTGATGGACCTGGATACGTCAGTTTGTAGAGTGATCGCCTATGCTGATGACATTGCTATTGCTGCCTCCGGTAAACACCCAGACGCTCTCAGGGAAATCCTCCAAAATGCTCCCCTTCGGCTCACCAAATGGGCCTCCAAATGTGGACTGGGGGTTAATCCCCATAAAACGGAACTCGTTCTCTTCACGAGGAAATATAAAGTTCCCCTCATAGACCCTCCTATGATAAATGGCACCAGTCTCACCTTCTCTGAAAACGCAAAATATCTGGGTCTTATTTTGGATAGGAAATTAAACTGGAAGGCCAATCTACAAGAGCGCGTCAAGAAAGCTAATGTAGCTCTCTATTCCTGTAAAAACGCTATAGGTAGGAGATGGGGTATTAAACCTCAAATCACTCATTGGCTATACGTGTCCGTTATCAGGCCTATACTACTATATGGCGTGATCGTATGGTGGCCTGCTCTTGGCAAGGCGGTCCACCTCACTCAACTAGCTAAGGTGCAAAGATGTGCATGCATTTGCATCAATGGTGCACTGAGAACTACTCCCTCCGCGGCACTGGACATCTTGTTCAACATGCTACCTTTAGATATTTTCGGCAAACAGATGGCTGCCTGTGCGGCCATCCGCCTGAAAGCCTCCGCTCAGTGGTCTAGCTATCGCTTTGGCCACTCCTCGATCCTTGATCTTCTCAACTTCAAACACGAAAACACGGACTACACCCCACCGAAGCTGAGATTTGACCGTAACTTCCATACGAGCATCCCTAACCGGGATGTATGGGACAATTACCCCCTGTCGATGGTAGTTCGGTTCATTTCTTTACAGATGGATCTAAGACGGAGGATGAGGTTTGTTGTGGTGTTTTCTTCGAACAGCTCAATCTGAGCATCTCTTTCCGCCTCCCTGTTAATTGTAGCGTTTTCCAGGTGGAAATCATGGCGTTTTAGGAAGCCCTATCCAGGCTGAAATGTAATGTATTATCTGTCAGGGATATTAGCATTTTCACTGACGGCCAGCGGCAATCAAGTCCCTGGAATCGTTCTCCTTCACTTCACAGGCCGCCTTAAACTATCGTCTATCTCTTATGGAGATGACAGAGCAGTTCAACATTCACCTATGCTGGGTGCCAGGCCACAGGGACATTCCAGGTAACTGCAGGGCGAGCGAGCTCGCCAGACAGGGTACCACTTTAAGGATTTTGCCTGACAGGCAAGCCCTGGGTATGCCCCTCGCTACATGTAAGTATCTACCAAAGCTTAACGCTATTAGCACGACCAACCTCAGATGGGTAAACGGCTCAACGTGTCACATTTCGAGACAGATCTGGCCTAAGCTGGATCAGAAACGTAATGCCGATCTGATCAAGTTAAAGCGTACACAAATCAGCTGCGTTGTCGGTGTTCTCACCGCACACTGTCTTATAGGCCAACACGCCGAAAGACTTGGTCTCTTCTCCAACGACTTCTGCAGAAGCTGTAGAGACGAGGAGGTGGAGAAAACCCCCCTTCACCTCCTATGCACATGTCCAGCCCTGTCGCATAAAAGAATGCTCCATCTAGGATCCCCCTTCCTTGGCGACCTCGGCGATCTGGAGTCCTTGGACGTCATGAGCATCTATCGCTTTGTCAAAAGCTCCGGTTGGTTTTGTTAGTCCCTGAGTGGCCTAATGGTTTGATCCATGGTATCACAAAGGACCTTACTGGTCTAAGTGTGTCTGCACTCTCGTGTGGATAGCCAACATAACCTTACCTAACCTAACCTACGTGCCTCACGCGAATATCTTATTTGAAGCCTAAACTACAATACTTGATAAGGTACTTAACTTAGTTGTAGTAAACAAGACGAAGGGAAAGAGGTTTTTAGTAATGATGGGCATAATCAAATGATTTAAAGAATTGAGACATTAGTAATCGAGTGATCCGTATAATCGAATGATCATTCGAAATATGAGTGCTATCTCAAGACATCGTATAAAATCATTCGAATGATTTACTTTATCTACTTCCTACAAAGCCGCGAGAACAAAGAATGAGCGCAAAGGGTACATATCTAGAGGCATTGTCTTAAATCATTCAAATGATCTTTTATAGCGACTTCCTACGAAGTAGCAAGAACCAAGGACGAAAGCACAGAGTAAACACAAACGTCTCATGTCTCGAATGATCATTCGAGATATGAGTGCTATATGCATATGAGAACGTCCCCAAGTGGTTGAATACACAAATAAAATTCTCGATTCCACTCATATCCACCTATATGAGATGTATATCCAAGTAATATAGTACTCGATTCATTTTAAAGGCGGGTAGTAGCAAAGAGAAATAGAACCAACAACCGGTTTTCTCTTACATACGGATGCATTGCATGTGTACTCGATTCTGCTTTGCTTCCGTTTACTCTTTGCTTTCGTTCTTGATTCTCGCTGTAGGTAGGTATAGTAAGTCATTCGAATGATTAGACGATGTCTCGAGATATCTCGGAATATTAGAAGAATAGATTATAATCGATTATATCATTCGAATGCGCCCATCACTAGTTTTTAGTCAGTAGAAATCGGACACTACTATGGGTACATGGTGTCTCATAGTGTCTCATGAAGATTTTCACCTACCCACACAGAAAAAAAAAAAAAAAACGACAATCTGGTACATCCCGACACCAAATCTACAAAATAATATCAACTTCTACACCCAGTGGCAAGTGATTACTCAAGAGGAGTAGATATTTGCGTTCCTAGGAGAAGTTTACTTATGCATATGCTTTAGCCATATTCAAGCACACGCATCCCACCAGCAACATGTTATAATAAATTATTTTCCTCATGAAACAAAATATTTAAAAACTTAATTTAATTTAAGCTCCAAACCTTTAAGCGGAATTATGAAATTATTGCGTAAGTCACGTACAACACGTTCCAGATACTTCGTGATGCAAAGAACTGGTACATGTGCAAAGCATTATATAGTGTGTACTACCATTAATCGAATTTGAAATGTGATATCCTTTTGTTTTCCTTCACCACCTCCCTCACAATCTAATATTACATTCCTACAGTTTTTCCCACTCTATTCATGGAAATTCGGATTAAACCATCTTGAAACAAGCAATGAGTGTACGAATAGTTTCAGATAAACACGGTTAGGAAAATTATACCGCTGTAGTTTCGGGAGAGCGGATAATAAAAACGAATGAATTCTCCCATGAGAGCTCTTCAACCAGAATAATTCTAGTTTATTGTTTTCTGGAAAATAATACCAAGTTGTATACATTCTATTATGGATAAGATTTAGTATTTGTTTTGAGTGATTGCTAGAGTTGCACTCCAGGGCCGTATTTAATGCGATTTAGTAATTGAAAACTTCCAATTGAATTTGTTGAAATCCATTACTTCCATAGGGAATTTAATGATATATTTGGTCATGCAAGTAATAAGATACATATGGTAACGGAATGTACATATCAAGTTGAATAAATTGAACGCAATAAGTGCATTCATTCCGTAATGGTATCATATTTTCTCAGGTTATCTAATAGCATTACAAGCCTTATGATATAAATAACGAAAGCACATCCCTGTGGTTATGGTTGGGAATCAAAGAAGGTATCAATTTCTGAGTTACAGGTTACCCTGGAGTAACACGACAAAGCTATTTTAGTTACAGAGACACATAGCTCCAGTCGCGTAGGATACAGAGAAGTTGAATAAGTATTAGGATTACGTTATTACGACGTACAAATTATTTTTATGATTGATTGAGTTGGCTTTAATTAATTCTGTAATACGTCTTGGTCTATATCGCTATTCCTCAAACATTTAAGATCATAGAAAGATTATCAATTTTCCCCGGTAGAGAGTTCAGTCTGGAACTTCAACTGTTGTCGCATAGAAGACTCCCGGCGACGTTCATCCCCTACAAGTTAAAATAGAAATGCGTTATACTTAAAACTATTTATTGATCTCACAGTATAACGAAATCAACAGAAAATATTCGCATGAATTCTGATCAAAGTTTTTATCATAACGGTCAGAAAATGTGCACCAGCTTTCATCCGAAATATTCGAAATCCATAAAATGATGCGGAGGAATACGAAAGCTTACAGCTTGCGAGTAGGAGTGATAGTCACTTTCCATGTTTTTTTTTTTTTTTTTTCTCTTATAGGAACGCTCGACTGGAGCACTCAGGCGCACCAGTTGCCATCGTACTAGCAGAGAGCAAATCCTTGATTAAACATTTTATTGGAATTTCCTTGTCTTTCTAAGAAATCCAAGCAAGCACTTCAGTGATGAGGAGCTTACAGTACCAGCATTCATCACATCAGCACCGAGGATCTGCCATTTGATACGAGCAAATGCCGGACACTCACAGAAATAATGTTTCGCAGTATCGTTGCTCTATCCACTAGCATCGCAGATTATAGTGTCACTTAAGCCCAGCACGTTAAGGTGGCCTGTCAAGACGCCAATAAGTTATCTACAGTCTTTCTGCTGAGAGACAGCAAGAATGCTGAGTACTTGTGCTGCCGGTTCTATGATCCACTCAGGCCTATTCCAGAATTTGTTTGAATGGAACAGTGCTTCCCAAGTGCAAAAAGTTAAAATATCTGGGATTTATGATAAAAAGCAAAGCAACCTGTTATGATGGCATCAATAATCGCGTAAGCGCAGGGTAAGTGAACTGGCGAGAAAATTCCGCTATCTTCTGTGACAGAAAAATGCCACCTAAGTTGAAAGGAAGGCTCTACAACGCAGTTGTGCATCCAGCGCTCACATACAGTTCACAATGTTGGACGATGTATAAAAAGTATGAGAGTAAGTTAACGGCAGCTGAGATAAAGATGCTTCGCATGACAGCAGGAGTGACAAGGCTTGATCGAATAAGAAGTTCGAAGATTCGTGGAAGCCTTCACGTCAAGGAAACCATCGTACGAAAGATAGAGCACGACCGGCTCAGCTGGTATTGCCACGTTCAAAGAAGAGATCATTTGACCCCCTTTAAAAAGGCAATATCAATGAACGTTCCAAAGACATCGCGAGGCATCAGAGGCAGACCTATAAATACCTGGATCAGACAAATACGACGACATCGACATTTCATTGGTCTCAGTAACCGAGTGATCCAAAATCGGGAGGCCTGCCGATATTTTCTGAGGTCAAATAGGCGAACCTCACAGGCAGATGAGTAGAAATGTGGAGAAGTGGGAGGATTATGATCCCTTGGTTTGGGATCATAACCTCGCAGAAATAGAAAGAAGAAGAAGAAGACAGCAATAATGCTGCTGATTTCTTACAGATAACCGGGAGCATTCGTTTAGTAAACCTACATCCTGAAGAGTCATGCCACACACAATTGTGTTCGTGAGAGACTTAATCGTGAATTGAAGTCCTAACCGAGGGCGCAGGGAGACCCGGTGCGGGTTCGGGACCTGAGAAAGCCTCCTCTGAGCCTTCTATAGAAATCTCATCGCAGATTTCGTTCCCCATGATCTCAGTGTAACCTGGGACCCAGATAATAGACAGAGAATTCAGCCTTGCAAAGAGTTTTTAGTTTCACGAACTATTTTGGTAGTGGATAAAGGGTTAAGCAAGGCCTTAAGCGCAGCCTGACTGTGACTACAGACACAAATACTACGACCCTTCCACCTGGTCTTCACAACATAGTTTACGGCCAATAGGATTGCATAAGCTTCCGCTTCGAAAACAGACGCATATTTGCCTAACGAGAAAAGAAGTCTAATGTTGTCGTCTTCCATGAAGTCTCCAGCGCCATACCCTTGACTGGTTTTGGAGCAATCCATGAAAATACGACTGCATTCCATTCCTGGCTCAGACTCTGACTAAAGCCAGTCCTGAACACAAGGAGAGTCGACTCCGAATTGCGCATCAGCTGAAGTTCTGGTGTCATTGAGGCAGCCGTCAGACGGCATATCTATGAGACCGTAGTCGTAAGATAAGTGTCGCGCAAGTTCATCAAAATACCACACCGCCTTAAGTATAAAAAAATATTCAAATGTCCTCTGGGCTTTTATTCTTGACGTGTTTATCTTGAGTTCCACTTTTTGGCCTTTGCTTTCAGATTATGGAACATTTGATGCAAGTCAAACTATAACTTAAATTTTTTTTTTGGATGTGCCGATGGATTCGCAAACCTGAATTATTAATGGGCCTACGTTCTAATCCATACCTTGCTTATTTCTACCAATCTCCCCGCGAGACTACCGTAAGGTATTACTTCACAATGTTGGTTAGCAACTTAGGCTATATTATCTGCATTTGCTGTTTCTGGTCTTCTTACTCTTTCGACTCTTCTCAGTTCGTTCTGCACCCTCGTTGTGAAGGAACAGGTCTCTAGCCCGTCGCCTCCTGACCTCGTCCTGCGACTTATTAGAAGCTGTGGGCATAGCACGTTCAGTCTTCTCTTTGCAAAGCGCCTACAGTGGAACACCGCATGCTCCACGTCTTCCTCATCATCTGGGCATTCTGGGCGGAAGGGCAAGCAGTCGTGTCCAAATCTGTGGAGATGTTTTCGATTGCCGCCATGCCCGAACAGGAACTAAGTAAGGTGGTAGTTTCAGTCCCCACGTACTCTTTCTGCCCAGACTTTGGTTGTGGGAATCAGCTTGTGTATCCATCTGCCTTTTTCTGGGTTATCCCGCCTGGCTTGCCACAGTTCAACAGATGTTCCCCTTTCTTCTCGTTTTACCCTTCTGATAACACTGGCTTCTTGCTGGTTCGCTGTTCGCTTAAAGTAGACCCTTTGCATCTCATTACCGAAAATGTCGATGCGGATCATACCGGCTATAACAGAGATCCGAAATTGTTCTGAAACCGCTTATAGTTCTAATTGCGTAGAGCCTGTATGCAGAGAGATCTTTCTTCTTGTATCCTTCATTGTGATGACCAAAGCAGCGTACAGAAGGATTGAGATTACAACTCTGGATAACAGGATCTTCCCTGCGTATACAGGCCCACCGATGTTTGGCAGCATACGGGAAAGCGCTGCCTGGATCTTTGGCGTCTTCTTGGTTGAATAGTCGACGTTCGTTTTGAAGTTTAACCTGTTTTCAAGCATTACTCCTAAGTATTTTAATGCCTCTTTAGACCTCACTGTCTGGTTCCTTACCCGGGAACTTGCGCATTCCACAGTCCTTCTGTTGGTTATTAGGACAGCCTCGGTCTTGTGGTCAGCTAGCTCTAGGCTGGCAGACTCTATCCAATTTTATATATCTGTCAGACTCTATCTTGTGGATGTGTTTGGCCACAGTAATTACGGCGATATCGTCAACAAATTCGTTCACTTTAGTTCTTTGCGGCAGCGTTAGTCGCAGGACTCTGTCATGCAATATGTTCCACAGGAGAGGTCCGAGGGCTGACCCCTGTGGAATTCCCGTGGAAACATTGTAGTACTTAACGTCATCGTCGGTCTGGTACCTCAACTTCATGACTATCTTCAGCTCGTAGTATGAAGTATGTATTCTGGTCACAGATCTCCTAATGCATGACCAGTTCACCGAATTGAAGGCACTTTTACGTCGAGCATTACTAATGTGCCATATATACTTCTGCCCACCATGTAGTGGGAACCTCTTGTCCTCCCTGTTCAATGATGATTCGCAAGGTCACCGCATTTCTACTGATCCGCCTGTGGGGTTCGCCTTTTAGACACAACCACCTAACTAAAAACAAAAAAAAAATTGCGAGCTCTTCAGCTAATTTTTTTCTAGGACTGACTGACTATACCTTACCCGAGGTCGAAGACGCTATTCCTTATACAAGTATATGGATAAATACTAATCAACTGAATTCAATTCCTACAAAAGCGAGTCCTTTTGAAGTAGTCACATGTTCATTCCCTAAATTCGACGCAGCCCTTTCCTTAAGGTATTCATATCCATTTCATTCACTTAGCCAATTCAGTAAAAGAGAAAAGAAAATATTTATCGAGATCTCTATAAAAGAGATTAAAAATAAACAAATTTATGTAAACACCGTCAAAACAGCAATATATCCTTATTTTGCATATTCTGCGCCAAACACCGACGACAGGAAGCAGCAGCAGCAGCATTCTACAACAATAAACCTCTCCACGCTTAATATCAGGAAACTTTTCCTATTTACCTTTAGGGTAGAAACGCAAAACTTCCTCCTCCAGGCAATTTAGTCCTTTTTATATCACTTCTTCCTCCGGAACATAACTAGAGCTTACTCGTCCAAAAGAATATCCTTCAATGGGTAGAAATGTTTTAATCTTTTTTCGTCTCTTCTTTCTACGCACCTCCTGTGTATACCTGCAGCTCTATTCCTAATGTAGTTACATTACGTCCTGTTCGGCCAATATTTTGTCCTTTCGAGTATCTCTCATTCAACAAATAACTTGCAAAAGTGATAAAAAAAAAACAACAAAGGGTGGAGGAAAAGAAAAATGAAACATTAAAGAACTACCACCGTGTGTCCTGGATCTGGTTCTCAGTAAAAATGGCCGAAGAACGATTGTGCAAAGAACAAGATGTAAATATCCTGAAGGGATCCTTTGCGTCGTTATGAAAAGGATTGTTTCGTCTTTTCGACCTGCAATATCTACAGCACTACCTCCATCAACCTATTATCCCTGTCGAAAGGTAGAACTTTACGATTAAAATGATTCTCTACTCCACCATCACACTATGGCCCCGTACTCATAGGACAGATACTCAAAAAAAAAAAAAAGTAGAGAACGGACTATGAGTAGGTATTCTGTTTCCATTTGTGTTTCTGTGCATCTAGGACATGTATAGCGTGTGAGAGGATACCCTTGGGATGATGTAAGCCGACAGCATATTTTCCTAGAGTTATAAATAATTCATTCTATGGTAGGTGGGCGTGCTAGGGTCGATGGCAACCATACTGTGGCACTAAACTATTCGGGCTCTCACCGAGGTACGCACATATCCATATTCAAATGTTCTTAATTAATGAAAGGTTCAATGCTTTAAACAAAAGACCAGATTGTATTGTGTCCCGTTTTCTACGTATGTATGTGAGAAATTCATATAAAATTAAAGGGCACACAGACAGGGATTTATTCTATAGCAAAGCAGCTGATGATTAGAAAAGGACCTTCGGAGAAATTCCGAAACTCCCCAGCAAATGGAACGTGAAGGTATTTAAAGTAAAATTTCAAGTGAAAGAGAAAGGCCAATCAGCGACTTAAATTCTTAAGGGAAAACCCCTTAAAAAAATTGTTTTTTTCCAATTTTCTATGAAATTATGAGAACACGTTTAAGTAGGTTCCACTTGAAAGCACCCTCTTTCCCACTCCTTTTCTTTCTACAAGTTATAAGGACGGGCTTTTCGTTTAGAGTTTTTTTCTTTTTTTCTCATTTTTCTCGTTTCAAACATTCACATGGCTGTGGAGGTAATTAGGAAGTATTTTTAGAATGGACGAGCGGTGTGGTTTACCTACTCGTGTACTACTTACGAAATATTTGGTTTACGTAGGACTCTCATGTGGAGTGTGTGGGATGGTATTATTTCTCTGGATACTCCTGGGAGAATAAAAATGAAAATTTACCGAATTGATATCAAATATTTGAGGAATCAATAACTTCCTTTTGTTTACTTCTAAGGGAAACTAATTATTTTTTTATGCTATAATGTATATTTTACGGTTTTTGCCCAAAATGAATGCGTCGTGATTATAATTAAAGACTAACATAGAAACTGAACTTTTCAAGGCAGGAGGAGATGAGTTGGTAAGGAGCATGCACCAGCTCATCTGTAAATCTAGTCGGACGAAAGTATGCTCGATGAATGGAACCTCAGCATCATTTGCCCGATCCTGAAGAACGGAGACCCACTAAACTGCGCCAATTACAGAGGTATAAGTCGCCTCAACATCGCATATAAGATCCTGTCTGCCGTATTATGTGAACGCCTAAAACCGATCGTCAACAACCTGATAGGTCTTTACCAGTGTGGTTTTAGGCCGGGAAAGTCCACCATTGACCAAATATTCACACTATGGCAGATCTTGGAAAAAACCCATGAATATAAAATCGATACGCACCACCTCTTCATCGATTTCAAAGTTGCCTATGATAGCGTGTGTAGAGACGAGGTATACAGAGCCATGCTAGTCTTGGCATCTCTGCCCTGCATTGCGATTGATCGGGAAACTACTGACTGCTCAAAACTTGGCTTGGGCCAGTAGCGCAACAATCAAGTTCGTGATGAAGTGCTTGCTTTACCTCATAGTGGTGGTCCCCGGGCAACTATACGTATAAACCCTTATACGTATAGGCCAAAATTGTAAGTGCGGGTTGTTTAGGGCCTTGATTCTAGGCTAGGTAACGTGGGCCAGCAACCTGCGTTAGCGAAAGTTTCTCGCTACCGAAACCGACACTATACCTCGGATAAGGAATGATCACATGTTGACGACTTTTGGCTATTGTACCCGGACAAAGATAGGGTTCTGGAATGTAAAGACGCTCCTCGACTCGGGAAGAGAAGGTCCTTACAATGCCAGATTCCTCCAATTGGAAAACGAATTCATGCGATATAAACTGGACATTTTGGGGGTAAGTGAAGTAAGATGGTTAGAAGCGGGCGAGTACCAGTCCCCAACGCGTAACACTGTACTACTCTATTCTGGAAGACCATCCGGAAGTCCGCGGGAATATGGAGTGGGACTACTGCTAACAACAACAGCACGCAAGGGCCTAATTTCCTGGCAGCCTCATGGTGATAGGATTTTGACGGCCAGATTCCGGACTAGAGTACGACGCGTCACCATCATACAGTGTTACGCCCCAACGAATAGTTCGTCTGAGGACGAAAAGGAGAGCTTCTACAATCTCTTAAGCGCCGTCTTCAACACAACACCAAATGGAGACATTGTCATAGTGATGGGGGATTTGAATGCCAAGGTAGACAGCGACAACGAAGGGCTCAAGCATGTAATCGGGAAGCATGGACTAGGCAACCGCAATGATAACGGCGAAAGGTTTGTGGATTTCTGCAATGCCAACCGCCTTGTGATAGGTGGCACCATGTTTGAGCACAAAACCTGCCACAAAGTCAGCTGGGTTTCCAATGACAGGCAAGCAACCTCCAACCAAATTGACCATTTTGCTATCAGCCGCCGCTTTAGAAGTAGTCTCCTGGACGTCCGAAACAGGCGAGGGGCAGATGTGGGGATAGTACGTGATCACCATCTTATGATAGCTACTCTCCAACTACGCACTGCTGCAGTTCGAAGATCCCACGACAACACAAGAATGCCCAGGTTCAACATCGATAGACTTAGTGATCCCTCAGTGCGCCAACAATTAAGGGAGCACTTTTCGCAAGGTGTGGAAGCAATCAGCAGCTCAATGCCCGCAACCATCCAAGACCATTGGTGTGCTGTGAAAAATGTTTTTACATCTGGTGCTGAAAGAATTGTCGGTCGATCGCAGGGAAGACATAGGGCGTGGCTTTCCGAAGATACCTGGAGACGGATTGACGAACGAAAACAGCTGACAGCTCGCATTGCAGCTACCCCAGCAGCAGGGAGAAGCGAGCTAGTGTCCCTATATCGCATGAAGATGAGAGAAGTTCAGCGTAGCGTGCGACGTGACAAGCACAACTACATCAACGCGCTGGCTACAGAAGCAGAAGAAGCAGCACGGAGGTGCGATAGCAGGACTGTCTACAGAATCACGAAAGAGCTGACAGGTGGTCGCAGCTCCAGCCAACACCCAGTGAAAAGCCTAGACGGTTCCTTGCTCATTTCGGATGAGGACCAGCTCAAGAGATGGAAAGAGCATTTTTCTACGGTTTTAAACCGTGTATTCGCTAGCGATATGCTCCCAAATCAAACTGAGATGCCCGACGTAAGAAGTTCCCGAATACGCACCACGACTCCCAGTAAAGATGAGATCATTACCGCGATCAAGGCACTCAAAACCAACAAGGCGGTAGGACTTGACGGTATTCCAGCAGAGCTCTTACGAGCAGCGCCAACAACATTGGCTGAGCTTCTGCTTCCACTTATAGATAGTGCTTGGGAAGCTGAGAGCTTTCCTAACGAGTGGAAAAAGGGAATGATCGTCAAGCTTCCTAAGAAAGGAAATTTAATGGAGTGCGGAAACTGGAGGGGTATCTGCGTGCTGCCTGCTGTAGCTAAGATAATAGCTAAAATCATCCTGGAGCGAATCAAACAACATCTCGAAGACACACTCGATGCCGAACAAGCAGGTTTCCGCTCTGGATCCTCCTGTGCCGACCACATCAACACCCTGCGGATTATCATCGAACAGTGTGTTGAATATCGATCGCCACTGCACCTGTTGTTCATCGATTTTGAGGAGGCGTTCGATAGTGTCAACAGGGAGTTTATTTGGCGTGCCTTGCGCAGGAGAGGTATTCCCGATAAACTAGTTGCTATTATCAAAGCTACATATAAAGGCTCCATATGTCACGTTCTGCACAGGGGAAGGTTGTCTGAGGAATTTGAAATCCAAAGTGGGGTAAGACAAGGCTGTATCCTTTTACTAATATTATTCCTATTGGTGATAAGCGATGTGCTTCATGCAGCTTTGTCGACGGGAAACGGAGGAATTCGATGGACTCTTACATCTCAACTGAAACATCTTGACTACGCTGACGATGTATGCTTACTCTCCCATAGAATTATGGACCTCCACCAAATGACAGCAGATGTGGAGAGGGAGGCAGGCGTCGTCGGGCTGAAAATTAATACGGCAAAAACTAAAATTATCAGCCTTGGAACAAACTCATCGGCTCAAATATGCATTGCTGGACAACCGGCAGAGAGAGTAGAGGATTTCCAGTATCTTGGGAGTATTGTCTCGACCGATGGTGGAACCGAACTGGATATAGCCAACAGGATCGCCAAAGCAAAGTCCGCGTTCGGGATGTTGTCCAAAATATGGCGAAGAAATGCAATCAGTTTGAGCACCAAAATAAGACTGATCCGCTCCAACGTTGAATCCGTGCTGCTATATGGTTGCAGCACGTGGAGAGTGATCACCACTATCACCAGAAAGCTGCAAACGTTCGTTAATAGGTGCCTGCGCAATATCTTAAGGATTTTCTGGCCCAATCGTATCTCTAACGAACACCTTTACGAGAGAACGGGTCAGGAACCAATAGGCACAACCATCCAACGGCGGAAGTGGCAGTGGATTGGTCACACGTTCCGAAGGGGTGACGGCTCCATAGCGAACCATGCTATGCAATGGAACCCTCCAACTCAGGATGGCAGAAGACCTGGCGGTCCGAGAAGAACATGGCGCAGAACAGTCGAGAAGGAGGCACGGCAGTTAGGGAAAAGTTGGGGAGAACTCAGACACATTGCCAGAAACCGTACACGATGGCGCGTAGGCGTAGTAGAGGCCCTAGGACCCACAAGGGGATACAGGCCATAAGTAAGTAAGTAAGTACGTGGAGAGTGATCACCACTATCACCAGAAAGCTGCAAACGTTCGTTAATAGGTGCCTGCGCAATATCTTAAGGATTTTCTGGCCCAATCGTATCTCTAACGAACACCTTTACGAGAGAACGGGTCAGGAACCAATAGGCACAACCATCCAACGGCGGAAGTGGCAGTGGATTGGTCACACGTTCCGAAGGGGTGACAGCTCCATAGCGAACCATGCTATGCAATGGAACCCTCTAACTCAGGATGGCAGAAGACCTGGCGGTCCGAGAAGAACATGGCGCAGAACAGTCGAGAAGGAGGCACGGCAGTTAGGGAAAAGTTGGGGAGAACTCAGACACATTGCCAGAAACCGTACACGATGGCGCGTAGGCGTAGTAGAGGCCCTAGGACCCACAAGGGGATACAGGACATAAGTAAGTAAGTAAGTACGTGGAGAGTAATCACCACTATCACCAGAAAGCTGCAAACGTTCGTTAATAGGTGCCTGCGCAATATCTTAAGGATTTTCTGGCCCAATCGTATCTCTAACGAACACCTTTACGAGAGAACGGGTCAGGAACCAATAGGCACAACCATCCAACGGCGGAAGTGGCAGTGGATTGGTCACACGTTCCGAAAGGGTGACAGCTCCATAGCGAACCATGCTATGCAATGGAACCCTCTAACTCAGGATGGCAGAAGACCTGGCGGTCCGAGGAGAACATGGCGCAGAACAGTCGAGAAGGAGGCACGGCAGTTAGGGAAAAGTTGGGGAGAACTCAGACACATTGCCAGAAACCGTACACGATGGCGCGTAGGCGGAGTAGAGGCCCTAGGACCCACAAGGGGATACAGGACATAAAACATCTCTGCCAAGCTCGTCCGTTTGTGCAGAATGACGATGGAGAACTCTCGCTGCTCCATCAAAGTCGGTAAGAACATCACCGAACCATTCGATGTCAGGAAAAGTCTTAGACAAGGTGACGCGCCATCATGCGATCTCTTTAACATAGTACTTGAGAGAATTGTACGAAACTCACAAGCCAACACCGGAGGTACAATCTTTTACAAGTCTGTACAACTACTCTCTTATGCCGATGACATTGACATAATCGGAAGAACTCAGCGGGCCGTCAATGAGGCATTTACGAGTATTGAGATCGAGGCAGCAAAGATGGGTCTAGCGGTCAATGAAAGCAAAACAAAATATATGCTGTCTACAAAAAAGGACACCCAACATCGGCGTCTTGGACAGAACGCCACAATAGACAGATATAATTTTGAGGTAGTAAAGGATTTTGTCTACCTAGGCTCTATGGTGAACTCCGCAAATGACATCAGTAGGGAGATCACACGAAGAATTACCCTTGCCAATCGTTGTTTCTATGGAGTAAAACGGCAATTGAGTAGCAAAGCCCTATCTTGAACTACTAAGGTAACTCTTTATAAGACACCAATCATCCCAGTCCTGCTGTATGGCGCAGAGGCATGGGCTTTGACAAAAGCGGATGAGGATGCCCTTAGTTATTTCGAGAGAAAAGTTCTTCGAGCAATCTTTGGTCCTGTCTGCATAGACGGTGAGTGGAGGAGAAGGTACAATGCCGAAGTATACGATCTGTACAAGGACATCGACTTAGCCAGAAGAGTTCACATACAGCGACTAAGATGGCTCGGTCATATAGAGCGGATGGAGCCCAACGTTCCCGCTAAGAAAGTTTTCGAATCCACCCCGGATGGACGACGCAGTAGAGGACGACCTCGCGGTAGGTGGCGCAAACAAGTGGAGGGGGACCTCAACCAACTTGGCGTGCGCAACGGTAGGCAGCTGGTTCGTAACCGTGCTGGCTGGAGAGGTTTGTTGGTTGAGGCCCAGGTCCACCCCGGACTGTAGCGCCATCTAAGTAAGTAAGTAAGTAAGTAAGTAACATAGAAACTGAATCACTGGGTTTTTCTTTTGAAGGTAGAAATCTCGGATGAGCCCGTGCTCACTCCCTATGATACGATATGATGATTGGGGCCCAAGTGCCCTGCGACCTATAAGATCTATTTTGCTGGCCCAATGGTTAACCAGAAGCTCTTGATAAACCTCAATATTTCCATGTTCCAGGTATCCGCTGCGCCCATCAAGACCCGCGTTAGATGGAGAAGTCGTTTTTTGCGGCCCCAGGGCATTCACAAGGAATGTGTTCTGCAGTTGCTCTTTGTTCTTCACAGAGTCTGCACATGGTCGTATCTTCAATTTATTTAGATATACCTGAGCGGACAGTGTCCCGTTGGAATTCGCAGATCGTCTTTGCTTGGTTCAAGTAGCTTGCTAGCTCTATTTCTGTTGGGATTTATGACCTTTTTCGCTTGTCCAAGGCCCTTTTGGTTGGCCCAGTATTCGGCGAGTATTTTAGCTTCCGATTTTGTTCCTGTGGAGTGGATATCACTGGGTGGTACCCCAAAGTAGGGTTCAGGGCCGATGAGTTGGCGCCCAGAGCTTCTTTTCGCCAGACTGTCTGCTCGTTCGTTCCCCTCAAAATCTTCGTGCCCAGGAATCCATGCTAGGTTAGGTTAGGTTAGGTTGAAGTGGCTGCCAGCTAAGACTCGCCAACACACTTAGACCAATAATAGGTCCATTGTGATACCACACGGATCATGGGAGAAATTTCTCCTACCTACTCGTTGAACTATTCTGAGCTTCTTATGAAGCGTAGGAGGCTTTTAATATCAATGTTTTTCTGGTCGCCTATGTCGTTGTAAAAGGGGGGTCTCTCCTATGGGAGAGAGCTGGGCAGTGACAAAGAAGGTGAGGAATAGTTTCTTCCTCTTCCTCGTCCTTGCAGCTTCTACAAAAGACTTTCGCAAAAATGCCTAGCCTTGTGGCATGCTTGCCTATTAGACAGTGTCCAGTGATGACACCTATTAAAGCGCCGATATGCAATCTGTTGAGAGAAATCAAATTCTTAGAACGTTTTAGATCCAGCTTCGACCAGATTTGTTTTGTCACTAGACATGTGGGTCCACGTGTCCACCTAAGGTTCGTACTCTCGATAGCATCCAGTTTAAATTTAAGTTTGCAGGTAGCGATTGATATACCTAAGGAGCCTTTGTCCGACAGGATGGGTATAGTTGTTCCTATTCTGACGAGTTCGTCGTCCTTACAATTCCCTGGAATATCCCTATGCCCCGGCACCCAACACAGGTGAATATTGAACTGCTCAGACATCTCTTTCTTAAATACTAGATTTCCAGCTTAATTTCTTATCCAGGATAAGACCCAAATATTTTGCTGTATCAGAGAAAGTTAAGCTGATACCATTGAGAGAAGGAGTGTCGAATAACAGAATTTTATATTTCCTGGAGAAGAGTACAAGTACAGTTTTGTGGGGGCTTACACCCAAACCACACCGAACCGCCCATCTAGTGAGCTTGTTTAAAGCGTTTTGAAGAAGTTCTTTTAGAGTATTTAAGTGCTTTCCTGAGACAACCAAAGCAACATCATCTGCATAAGCGATTGCCGTGCAACCCTCGCCTTCCATGATTATCAAGAGCTCATTGATCAGCAAAAGTGGGGATAGAACACCACTTTGCGGGGTGCCTCTACTGAGAGACCTTTTAGTAGACGTCCCACACAGCTTAGAGTTGATAATCCGACCATTAAGCAGTAGATTAATCAATTCGCAAAGTGAACTGTCGACCTTTAGGTCTGATAGTGCATCTGCTATCGCTGATGCATTGACATTGTTGAAAGCGCGTTCTATATCCAGAAAAGTAACCATTGTATACTTCTTATGAAACAGGGAATATTCAATTGTACACACCAGTGAGTGTAATGCCGTCTCCACTGATTTATCTTTGCAATATGCTTGTTGGGCCGCCGACAGTAGTGTCTTATCAATACTGTTGCGTAAATGGATATCAATCAGTCGTTCTGATGTTTTTAAGAGGAATGATGATAGACTTATTGGTCTGAAATCTTTTGGATTTATGTGAGAGCATTTGCCCGCTTTGGGTATGAAGACAACTTTGACTTCTCTCCATATCTTTGGGATATATACCAGATCTAGACAACGTCTAAAAATTGTCTCAAGCATCGGCAGGATTATGTCCGATGACTTCTGCAACTCGGCAGGTATAATGCCGTCTGGTCCCACGGATTTATATGGTTTGAAGCTGTGCAGTGCCCACTGCAGCTTGCTCTGTGTAATCAATTTTGAGGAGTTGGTTATTTGTGCAGATGGTCTGTTCAAAACCATGTTGCCAACAACTTGGGGACTGCCTGGGAAATGAGTGTCAAGCAGTAAGTTTAGCGAATCTTTGCTAGAAGTCGTCCAAGACCCATCAGTTTTCTTAAGGTAACTGGGTGTTATTGGATTTGAAGAGAGAATTTTCTTCAGCCTAGATGCCTCAGAGGCTTCTTCTATTTTACTACAGAAGAGTCTCCAAGAATTACGTTTGGCTTTCCTTAATTCTTTTTTGTATATGTTTAGGGATGCCTTGTACAAGTCCCAATCTAGCACGTCTTTCGCACTTTTGGCATTATTGTTTTCTACAATTATTTCTTAAAGGGCCTAAACCTGCAATCCACCAATGCGGCTTCTTCTTGCCCCTGGGTTGAATGAAAGGGCAGGAAGAAGTCATCGCTGTATTTAAAGCTGAGGTTTGATCTTCAACCATGCGATCAATTTCTTAGGGATTGCAGGTGGATTAAGGTGATTTGAGGTAACAAAATTACTTAAAGTTGACCTATACTTGAGCCATTCAGTTTTACGGTAATTTCTAAAAAGTGGAAGGCTAATAGAATCTACGTATAAAGAGAATTGGAGATACCTGTGATCCGAGAATGATGGTTCACTTGACACCTTCGAATTCCTGATGCGTTGGACGATACTATCGGAGGCAAGGGTGATGTCCAATACTTCTTGCCTAGTTTTGGTGACGAAAGTAGGCTCGTTACCTATATTGCACAAAATATGGATTGTACTTAGAATGAAATCAAAAAGTAGTTCACCTCTTTTGTTGATGTCGAAACTGCCCCATACAGTATGGTGAGCGTTAGCATCACATCCTATAATGAGACAAGTCTTTTACCTCCACGCATCTGCGATCAGTCTTTCCAGATTATCCCCAAAAAGAGAGCCCATGTTATGATGGGCGAGATACGCCGAGACCAATTAGTAAGAATTAGGGAGTAAGGTTACATTTAGGATACATTTCACCAGTATGCACGATCTAGGTTTACCTACGTTACGCGCATACAGGGTGTAGTAATTAGGAGTCTTGAGTCCACACACCAAGTTGTCCATAACTCAGGGCTCCTGGACCAAGATTATATCTTCCCTACCCTTTGAGAGACGGAGAGGAAAGCCGGCATAAGCCTTAATGGAGTGGTGGAGGTTAATCTGAACTAACTGCAGCATGAGCGCTACAACCACGCAGAGGAACCTCCACCATTGTGGTATTCAGGGCTTCTAAGTCTGAGGATGATTCTAACAATTCGTCCTCACTCAAAAGCAGTGGATGTAATTTATTGAAGTTATCATCCGTTTCCATGTCAGACAATTTGTCCTCATCGACTAAAGACGGATTATTCTTAGAGAAGTGTAGTATCTACTTATATATGTACATACAGGGTGGGCCAACTACAAGTTTCTTTTTAAAAATGCAATAAAACGAACAAAATGAAATGTTTTCCATATATTATGACTTTATTAGTAAGAACAAACATTCCCACTAATTATGGAATACAACGTCGTTCAAGTGGCTGCTTCGGCTGGCCTCGCAGTAGCGCATTCTATCACTCCAATTTTCCAAGACCTTGCCGATGGTTTCGGGCTGTAGCTCACGGATTGCTTGGATGATATTGGCCTTAAGTGGTTGAATCGTTTTCGGATTGTTGGCATAACATCGGTCCTTCACGGTTTCCCACAAAAAGAAAGTCCAAAGGGATGAAATCGCAGCTCCGAGGCGGCCAATTGACATCGCCAAGACGGCTGATAACACGATTTGGGAATTTCGTGCGCAAAAGACCGATTGTGGCATGGGCTGCGTGGCATAGCGCGTCATTCTGCATTAACCAGAGGTCGTCCGAATCTATGCCTTCAATTACAGTAAAAAAAAGGTCCTTAACATGACTCTGTAACGCCCACCGTTGACCGAAACGTTGTTCCCAGCCTCATTTTCGAAGAAAAATGATCCAATGATGCCACCACTCCACACTCCGCACCAAACTGTCACTCTCTGTGGATGCATTGGCTTCTCGACAATAACGTGCGGGTTTTCCGAACCCCAGATGCGGCAATTTTGTTTGTTGATGTAGCCGCCGAGATAAAATGTGCCTCGTCAGAAAAGATGATTTTTCGCCCAAAAACTTGTCCAATTCAAGCTGCTCTAAGGCCCAAACTGCGAAGCGATAACGAAGCGGATGGTCGTGCGCTTTCAATTGCTGAATCAATTGGATCTTGTAAGCGAATAATCCCACATCTTTGTGCAGAATTCTCCTCAGGCTAATGCGTGAAATGTTGAGCTGTTGAGATCGATGACGAGTTGATGTTCGTGAATTGAGTCTCACACTCTCGGCTACAGCAGCCACATTCTCGTCTGTGCGCACCGTACGATGACGGGGACCATGATTGTTGTCCACTAGCATACCAGTCTCACGAACTTTTTGCACAAACTTGCGTACAGCAGGTGCGGTGGGTGCTTCATTTCGGCCAAAACTTATTTTCAAAAAACCCACTGTTTGGGCTACACAGCACTCACTTTGGAAATAAGTTTTCAATATTTCCCAACGTTGTTCAAGCATAAAGCGACTCATTTCGTTCGGCGGAGGTATGATACTGACTTTCTGTCAAGATTTCGAGCGGAAAACGGATGTCAGTGTCAAAATAACCTATGATTTAAAAAGAAATCACTAGATGGCCCACCCGTTACATACAGGTATGGAAGAAATAATGTAGAACTTCAAAATTACACATTTGCAGCGACTCTACGTCCTTATGGTTCATATACAAGGAGAGGTAAAAAATCAAGAATATAAAATTAGTTCATTACACAAACCAGTTTAACCGTAGTCAAATGGAAATTTAAATTAATTCGTCCATCCGTGCAATCTCGCTGAGTTCAATTTAAACCAATTTTCTTTCCTTAATGCCTCATTGATAATTCCCCTCCTTCGTAGCCACTCAGGATCCTTCGACACCATTCCGCCTTCAGCATAGCATCTCTCACCAACTAAACAGTAAGAGCAGCTCCCGAAGCAGGAGTTCAACGTTTGCATACAAAGCAGAACACCAACCCACAGCTTTCTTTGACTCAGGCAAGAAAAATAAACACTACACTTCATTAAATGAAAGTTCTCGAACTATTACTTGGAATTAAGTCCATCCTCTGGTCCCTGTGAAGGTACCAACTCCCCGGCTTAAACAATATTGTACAATTAAAATATTTCCGAGTTTCTTTTCGCCTCTGTTAAGTTAATTCTTGAGAAAGAATTCATTAGCAAGGACTCCGCCTTAGTTTCAGCGCTCCTGTCTCTGTCTTTTTCTGTAATACGATTTGCATCCCTTGAATATTCATGCCTTCGTTCGGATGTTAATGTTTCTTCCTAAGACAAACCCACGAAAGTCTATAGCAACTTAATCAATTTATCCTTAAAAGTCGGTTCAGTATTTTTTCTGTGTCCTTCGTCCTGTAAACAAATTTTCTTATAGACTCAATTTGCATATATATGAGGCATGTATGCCAAGTCACCTTTCAAGCACATGACTTAAAGGACTCGCTCATAAGTGTATGCACGTCAAGGACTTTAGAAAAATCACAGGTGCGTTACTGCAGCTCAGTAATAGCGTAAACATCAAAACTATCTTCAGCCGATGTTCCATAAAAGGAGAGAGATGATGAAAAAATGTCATAAGTCTGTCAAAGAGAGGTATGCTTTGAAAAACCATTTTCCAGTCTCAAAGGACTCACAGCGCAGCATAGATTGGATGGAGAGAATTTCTTGAAATCACATACAAAACGAAGTCATCCTTAAGCATTTTACTTTGACATTCACTCACTTGGCTGAGTAGACGTATGCATGCACTTTGGTGCGTTCTCATCCTTGTGAAGCAAGGATCTTATTCAACTTCGTAGATATGGGAAACTTTACAAAATATATATAATTTACCACGTGACTTGGAATCAAGTCCTGGAGAAGTAAATGGATCCCGAAAAACTTCTTATTACAATACAAGGACCAAAACTTGGCGTCTCCTTTGCCTCAGAAACTAATTTGCCTGCTGTCGCACTGGTAGACAACCAGGAAAAATTGAGCACTCATAGCCTGAGATCGATTTGTGGCAATACTTATGGTTGCATGAATGGGTAGTGTCGGTTTCAGCTGTGTAAGCGAATTGGAATCCTACCCGAATATGCTAACATTGATTCATGGATATCCTAGATGTGCGGCTAAATGGTGGTTATGAAGTGTGGACAGGGCTGTGCACGTTGCCAGTATAGCATGCATTCCAATGAAGGAGAAAAAAACCTCAATGAATTAATTAAATTCTGCAGCACACTTCACCCATCAAAATGGCTTAGGGATGGAGGACTTCGTTTGGTGAAGGGCATTAGTCATGGTAAGGCATACATACTCGTACTTCTGAACATTTGGAATAACTTGAAAATGTCTCACGCGCATGTATGACAGAAGGACTGAGTTATTATTGCTTGCGGTTATGTACAATAATTTGTGTTCCCATATCGATCTTATTCATGGATTCGGTTTCAATGAACCTTTTGGAACGAATGATTGACTCAATTATTCAACCAATTCATCAATTTTTAGGGGGATGACGGAGAAGTGGGGGTTGGGGAGAAAGTCTTGTCGGTTTGTGACTACATAAAGTTGTGAATTGTGAACAGCATGACTTTGTGTTGCTGGGAGGCTATTGACCTTTTGTTATGAGTGACAGGGCTTGCGATACATAATTCTATGATTGGTCTTGTACGAGTAATTGGGGGTCCTTTTGAAATCATGAATGTGGTCAATTGTGCTTTACTTATGTTTGGTACAATTTGATTATTTGACCGAAGAAAGAAAGGATATGCCAATTTGTGTACTACAGATGGTTGATAAACCTTGGTAATGAGTACTTATAGTGTAAAGAAATGAAAGGGATGTGTCGACCCAGGAAAAGCTTAGACTGACACAAAGGACGTACAAAGCATTCAACAGGAGTATAAGATATCGAAGCAATGTTCTTTGTTTGCACTGCATTTGTATTTATTATGTAAGGATATCTTTTAGACCGTAGTCCGTTTTTGGGTAAGCATTCCTTATACGATATCACCAAGCTATTCTGTCCTGGTTGTCTGGTCGTTCTCTCCCGCATATCCTCCTTTAATGTATGGCTCCAGGTTTTAGGTGGTCCTCCCGGTCCTCTTCTCATCTCTGGCGAATCCAATACTTGCTTTACCGCATTGTCACGCCCTGCATCAGCAAAGGCGGTTCTGTTGAGGCTTTTTGAAGATAAGAGTTACTTTGCCGCTGATAATATGCTTGTTGCTGACTTTATCAAACAACGTCACTCCACTGACTTACCTCAGCATGCGCATTTCATTAGCATGAAGTTTTTCTATAAGTATCTGTGGGGCGAACTACCACGCCGAAGAGTACATCTTTGCAAGTCTGATAAATATTTCATAAATTTTGCCTTATCGCTGTTGTGGGATCTTTAGCCTGACGTGGCCCGTCAGCTTTGCCAAGCACACGAAATTCTATGAGCGACTTTTCTCTAGTGACCCATCTCCGCCGGCATGTAAGACTATTTGTTTAAAGTCATCTGCATCTGTGATAAGCTGGTTGCCTACTTTTAGTTATACCGCGCTGCCAGCGCCTTCGCTGAAATAATGAAATTCAACCGTTCTGGTTTTCGTGCGGGTTATGCTAATGCCATAAGGCTCAAGAGCACCCACCAATGAGGAAAGCCTTTGTTTCAGGATCGTTTCATCATCTGCTGGAACAGCTACGCCCCGTCAGCATATAACAAAGTCCACGGTGAATTTCCGTGGACTGTTACCTGGTTTTATCAATCACTCTTTAAGTGCGTAGGACAGGACGCAGCTTGATCGGGCTAAGGTAGTCTTGGCCGATGAGGCTGCCAGGAAAGAAGCGACTGCACAAAAAGGCGAGGCCGAAAAGAAAGTGGAGGTGCTATCTACGAGTGTGTAGATAGCAGCAAAACTGAGGGTATAGACAGAAGGGTGGAGACTAGAGCTGCAGGGTTGTGTTCCAGAGCAAAAGGCGCAGATCTGATGATGTCGTCGAACCGAGCGCGGCGAAAAAAGTTAAGTTTGGTATTTCAATTCGGCACGCTCTACGACCCAGAAGACGAGCTCCTTGTTGCCATCGTCAAGCAAGAGCTCTGCAATCACCTGACCATGGACCAGTGGTTTACTGTCGAGGAGAAGTTTCAGGATGCTCTGTGGAAGAAGATGTCTGCCTCAGAAAATAGTGATCTGAAAGCGAGCGGGAAGGTTATTGTGTGTGGGAACTCTGTTGACTTCCTCAGGCAGTTCATTTCAGAAGCTGGGGAAGTATGGAGCTGTGACGGAGTTGGCTAGATACACTCCGCCGAAAGCTTGGATCTGGGTTTCGCTGCCATACGCCTACCCAGAAAAACTGCTGGGCCTCCTCCACATGTAGAATAGGATACTTGGGTGGTGCTTAAAACAGGGCATAGGAAGCAGTTTACTGGCCCAAAATAGAGAGTCGCTGCCACTCCTTGCAAGAACCAAAAAAATTGTGTGACATAGCAGAG
Source organism: Brachypalpus laphriformis (assembly GCA_945910035.1). NCBI lineage: Eukaryota > Metazoa > Arthropoda > Insecta > Diptera > Syrphidae > Brachypalpus > Brachypalpus laphriformis. Next base: position 163,076,489 of record OX246755.1, on the reverse strand, counting down.
AAAATGTCATGTTGAAGCTCATGACCAAGGGTATTGAGGAAGAAGAGGAGCTCAAAGATGCTGAAAGTGATCACATTAAGGCTGCGACGATATGCTTGATTAACTACATTATCAAGCATGACGTCTCAGCCGTACTGATACAGGAGCCATGGATCAGCGGCACCAACCGGATCCATGGGCTCAATAATAAGAATTGGTGGAAGGTCTTAGAACAGACATCTCTACTTGTACTGGATAAGCGTTCGTATAGACATTCAACCCAGGGGTACTATCAGCTACAGAAACCCTAAGAGGGCAGACTGGAACGGGTATACAGAGATAGTAAGGAAACATCTTAAAGATAGGCCTATTTGCAACGGCGATCCTCCAGATATAGGCAAGACAGGAGATAATCTAGGCAAAGTAATGAAACTGGCATTCGAAAATGCCATTCCAATGAGGAGGAAGCTCAAGAGGTCTCAACCTCCATAGTTGAGCAAAGAAAAAGTAGGTCAAGCATTTCTTCAACAGGGCGAAGGAAGTAGAGGACAGTTCTACATGGGATGAATATATAAAGCGCAAGAGGATGTGTAAGTGCTTAATCAGAAAATCGAAAAGAAAGTCGTGGAAGGAATTCTATGAGTCCATCGCGCATACTAGTGAAGCTTTTAGACTTCATCAGAAAATCTGAAATCTTTAGAAACCTTATTTGAAGCTCACTTTCCAAGAAGTAGATCACCAATGGATTCTACTACAAATGGCTACTCGTATACTAGCATGTCAATGGGAACGAGGTAAATAATCTCATTACGTGGAAGAATTGCGATGGTCTATCATGTCATTCACACCGCTCAAAGCACGAGGCCCTGATGGAATTTTTCCAGCTATGATATAAAAGCTCCAGCCAAGGTTAGAGTCACGCTTAGAGAAATTTTTAAACACGGTTTAAGATTACGTCCATACCTATGGAGGGAAGTGTGGGTTACCTATATATTCATATCTAAAGCAGGTAGGCTAAGTTACACTTCAGCGAAAGAGTAAAGACCCATAAATCTCTCGTCATTTCTCCTCAAGACAAGACAGATCGAAAGACTTGTCGATATTCACATCATAAGTGCACTCGGTGGAAACAGCTTTATACGACGTAGTAGAGAAAATAGAAACAAGCCTTCACCATAAGGAATTTGCACTAGCAGCCTTCCTAGACATATAAAGTGCTTTCAATAACGTAGAAGGGTTCTGCAATATGCTCGGCATTAGAAATATTAATTTCACTATTGGAAATAGTTCAATAAGAAAATCCGTTACTAGTGGAACTCCCCAGGGTGGCAGTACCTCACTCCTCCTCTGGATTCTAGACATCGATGGGATAATTAAAGAACTCAGCTACACAGGCATAGGCATCACTCCTTACGCGGACGACAAGTGGTGATTTCAGTCCCAGGCAAATTCATAGACACATTAAGTGAGATGATAGAATAAGCTCTCAATAGTCTCGAAAATGGGCTAGAGCGTGTGGACTGCACGTCAACTCGGATAAAACAGAATTGGTGCTCCTTAGCAGAAAATACAAGATACCTCCCTTCAAACTGCCTAAGCTAGTAGGGGTGGAGCTTCCCTTTCGGATCGCGCTAGATATCTAGGTATAACGCTATACAGGAAACTAAACTCAAAACTTAACATACAGGAAAGAGTCTGCAAGGATTACGTTGGCCATGGTACAAAGAACTGTTTGCATTGCTATCACGGGGGCTCTACGCACAGCGCCTACCATGTACTCAAGACAGTTCTGTATCATTCACCACTAGACCTACAAATAAAATTTCAAGCGGACAACAGTACACTTCGGCTCAGTCTCTTCAAGACTAGTAATGTGGGACATAGCTCCATTCTTAGGGAATCATTTTCTGATATCCTTAGTACCTTAGATTTTGTAACACCACACGAAGTGATGTATCTTGTTAGAGATGATTGGCAAGGGAGACAATGTCTGTCTACAACAAAATTGCAATATACGAGTATATGGATGGTTTTAGGGACCCAGAGAGGGCACAGGGTAAGGAAGGTATATAATAGGGAGATATTAACCTTTCACCTTTCACCACCTTTCTTTGGGCGCCGTGCCGTAAGTGGTTAGTGTGCCGGATCACTATGCATGAGGTTCCAAGTTCGAATCCCAGAAAACACCAAAAAGTTTTTTCACGGTCCCACCTCTCGCGAGCATCTGACAAACATCCGAGAGTATTGTTGTCACGAAAAAGCTTCTCAAATCGCCGTTCGGATTCGGCACTAAACTGTAGGTCCATTCCATTCGTGTGAAAAATATAACGCACACAACATGAGTGGTTGCGAAAAGCTAGGCCCTGGCACTTAAAGAGCTATTGCGCCAAATATATATTTTTTTTTTTTTTATTAACCTTTCAGGTGGCCCTGAGACCTCCGGACGCATGCAGTGTGTTCCAAGCTAGAAACCAGTACCTAAAGCTGCGGAATTATTTGAGATGGGATCAAGATCCGATAAGAATATCGCCATCTATAATACATTGACAATCAGGCTGTGCTAAAAGCGCTTGAGTCTTACATCACTTAATCAGATTATGTTGGGTGTCTGGACACTGCGATATAGAAATCAACGAAAAGCCGACGCGCTGCCCAAAAGAGCATCAGAGCTCCCGCATAGTAACATAATTGGTAGCATTAAACCGCCTAAATGCCTGGCTAAGGAAATTATTTTTGATTGAATCATCAACATGGGTATACTTAGATGTTCAAACTGAGATGGTCATAGCGTGTCCAAGGCCTCGTGGTATGTGTTAGACCAAAGAAAATCTGGGGAGATCATAAAACTCGAAAGTTCACGGCTGAGAACAGCGATATGAATACTCTTTGGCCATTGTCTTCTAAGGAAGCATGCTATGAGACTAGATTATCAAACACGGATGTTTGCAGGTACTGCAATGACTTACATGTCTCAGACGACATAACACGTATACTTTGTGAATGCCAAGTCATTGTCAGGAGAAGGCAAAAGCTCCTTGGAAGATGCTTCTTCTACAGAAAAAAAAATTGTTTGTAATGCTTACATAAAGCAGTGCACCATCTTTCTCCTTTACCACAACTCGCGGAAAAAAACCAGCAAACTGATATCAGTCCATGACAGAAGACTCAGTACAATAACAATTGAAACTTGTATGACTAGAAGACAAGATGCCTGACAATAGGACTTGCCCTGCATCCTAGTTTTCTTCTTTTTTTTCAAGCAACTTTCCACTTCAAATATCTGAAATCCAAGATTTTTGCTTTATTTTGAGATATGTACCTATGTATGTGTTCAATAAGTCCTTCGGTACCTCTACCATCATGAAAGGTCCAGCAAAAGTTAATTTCCATTCTGAGTTCAATGGACATTCTCATTCGCTCGTCGTCCTTGTAGTCGTAGATAAGTGCTGGGCTGCAGTGTCCGCGAGTCCACTTCATTAAAGTACCGAAAGATATTGCAATTAAAAATTCAACAATGAAACAGTTTTTGATTTCGTTTTCATTTCGAGAAAAAACACACAATCTCCCTCAATGTATGAGTACATCGTTGGTAACAAGGAGCAGAAGAAGCAATTGAATAATTTATGAAAATTTAAAAAATTCCAATCAAATCCTTGGTTATATGTAATCGAGCGGAATTTCGAGACAGAACTCGTTTGTATGGTGTTTTCATTTCATTTTGGAAATTAGAAAATATTTTCATGAAACCGAGAGTAGCGAGTACCTTTCTGGAATGCCAATCAAATAACATGGAAGCACGGTCGCTGTGGTTAGGGATGCTTCAGGCAAACGTTTCCTTGATTCATAAAGCACTTATATCTACGGTAAAAGTAGCACATGATGGTGCATATATTCATGTCCTCGAGATATTTTTGTGAGGGATTTTTGAGCTTTAACTTTCGATGCTATAGCCAATGAGTTGAATTACTTTTTTGGCCAATTTGCGAAGAGAAATGCGAATAAATTGATGAGAACCATTGAATAAAGGGATTAAGCGAGAGGGCTTTATGTAAATTCTCAATTCAAAGTTTGGTTTACAACTTTTTAATTAATTCATGTGGGATTTATTTTTTAATTGGATGGAAATGAACATGAGGGGAGTTGTTTAGGTTTGAAATTCTGTGTGTAAGAACAGACAGTTCAACTTGTCTAAGCTTTCAAAATGTACGACGTTTATACTGGAATGTACATAGTGAGTCAAGTATTTCAATCCTACCTTTCTGATACTTCACATAAATATTCACACAAAAGGGAGATAGGGGATTGAATTTATCCGACGTAGGCATGCGTGTCGTAAGAGGCGACTAAAATCCAAACTTTTCAACTTTTTGAAAAAAGTTAACGTAAAAAACCATGCAAAGGGCAAAACAACAGGAAGTAATAACCCAGGTGGCAGACCAGGCTTACTCGCAAATCCCCACTCTATCGAGTTCGAACCATTCGAGAATCATTTATTGCATCTAATCAACCCATTCACGAAGAGGGCCAGAGCATTTAGATGAACGCCAGGGGAATCTAGTAGAAGCTTCAAACAATACCCACAACACCTCAGGGTTACAAACCAATTACTGCAGAGAATTGAACAGCAGTACTTCTAGCGGAGATGAAAAAAATGCAGGCTGAAAATAAAGAACTCCGAAAAAAACTTAGCAATATACAATTGCTCACAAGCCTTTTGCAAAATGAGTTAAAGGAGTTAGTTAAAGAAAATAAGGACCTCAAAAAGGAACTTAAGTCAAAACCGCAATAAAATGCCGTGAATACCTCAAGACGAGGAGAAACTCATTAGAGAAACTGACTTACTTACTTACTTACTTACTTAGGTGGCGCTACAGTTCGGAGTGAACATGGGCCTCAACCAACAAGCCTCTCCATTTAGCTCGATCTTTAGCTAATTGCCTCCAGTTGCGCACTCCAAGTTGGTCCAGGTCCGCTTGAACTTGTGCCGCCACCTACAGCGAGGAGGTATTCTGCTACGTCGTCCTCCTCAGACGTCCAATACGCAGTTTTCTGACTAGGTCGATGTCGCTGTACAGCTCGTATAGTTCGTGATTTAATCTTCTCCACCAAAACCCGTCAACGCCAACGGGACCGAAAATCTTACGAAGAATTTTTCTCTTGAAGCGACCAAGGATATCTTCATCCTCTGTCAATAAGGTCCATGTTTCAGCGCCGTAAAGCAGAACTGGGTTGATCAGAGTCTTATATAGAGTCTCCTTAGTTGTTCGAGATAGACTTTTACTGTTCAAATGCCTTAAAAGCCCAAAAAAACGGCGATTGGCAAGAGCTATTCTTCGCTTAATTTCTGAGCTGATGTTGTTTTTAGAATTAATAGCAGAGTCAAGGTAGACAAAGTCCTTTACTACCTCGAAGTTATAGCTGCCCACTGTGACGTTCTGTCCAATTCGTCGATGTTGGTTGTCCCTTCTTGTTGACAGCATATACTTGGTTTTGCCCTCGTTTATCGCTAAACCCATTTTGGCCGCTTCTGCCTTAATGCTTGCAAACGCACCGATGACACCCCGCTGAGTTCTTCCAATAATGTCAGTATCGTCGGCGTATGCAAGCAGTTGTACAGACTTGTGATAGATTGTGCCTCCGGGGTTGGCTTGTGAGTTCCGCACAATCCGTTCAAGTACGAGTACAATATTAAATAACTCACATGACAGAGCGTCACCTTGTCTAAAATCTTTTGTGACTTCAGAGGTTTCGGTGTGGTCATTACCGACCTTAAAGGAGCTGCGAGCGTTCTCCACCGTCATCCTGCACAGACGGACAAGTTTGACAGGGATGTCAGAACTAGGCATGGCTGTATATAGCTCTTCTCTCTCTTAGATGCTGTATCAATTTGAACTTCTTGGATTTTCTCCAGGAACTGCCGAAGTGGGAAGATTTGATCGATGGTGGACTTTCCTGGTCTGAAACCGCACTGATAAGGTCCAATCAGGCTGTTGATAAAAGGTTTCAGGCGTTCACACAATATCGCAGAAAAGGTCTTATATGCGATGTTGAGGAGATTGGTGCCTCTATAATTGGCGCAGTTGAGGGGGTCTCCTTTCTTGTGGATCGGACAAACGATGCTGAGATTCCATTCATCAGACATACACTCGTCTGACTAAATCTTAAAGATGAGTTGGTGTATGCACTCTACCAATTCATCACCAGCTGCCTTGAAAAGTTCGGCCGGTAAGCCGTCAGGTCCAGCAGCCTTGTTGGATTTTAGCTTGGATATTGCTATCCTCACTTCGTTTTGGACAAAAATAAATAAATAAATATTTGTCACAATAACTCTTTAAGTGCCAGGGCCTAGCTTCTCGCAATCACTCATGTTGTGTGCGTTATATTTTTCACACGAATGGAAGGGACCTACAGTTAGTGCCGTATCCGATCGGCGATTTGAGAAACTTTTTCGAGACAACAATACTCTCCGATGTTTTCAGACGCTCGCGAGAGGTGGGACCGTGAAAAAACTTTTTAATGTTTTATAAGGTTCGAACTTGGAACCTCATTCGTAGTGATCCGGCACACTAACCACTTACGCCACGGCGCCCACAGGTGGACAGGTGGAAGGAAATTTTGACTATCATCGTCTATGTTGAATGGTTTATTCTGCCTGACAGCGGAATGTTATACAGTCTGCAGAATGAGAGGTAAGGCACTGGATGATATAATAATTCACTTCACCGTGCTCCCGCTCCGTCAACGCAGCAACGTCTCTGATCAATCGGTAGTTCCCCTCGTTTCGGCGTTCCATCTGTTTTGCCACTTCTGCTATGAGAGTTTCTTCGCTTCTATAGCTGCTGTTGCCGCGCCTACTTCCGCCTTCTTGTCGTGGGCGTACTTCCTTGCTGCTGCTAGGAAATCAATGGGCGTCATTACTGCGACTACTAGGGCTGCTGGCTCCGATACTGTTCGGTATGAACTCGTTATCCGAAGAGCTCCTATACATTTAACCGCGTCCACTTTCTTCCTGCATATCTCCTTTTTGAGCACGTCAGTCCAGATCTCGGAGCCATACAAGAGTATTGAGTGCGTAACCGACATCAGAAGTCTTCTTTTACTTGCCGTGGGACCTCCTATGTTCGCCATCAGTCTGCTTAGCAATAGGCATGTTTTCGTGGCTCTTTCGGATACGGACTTAATTTACGTGAGCTTCGTATCTATCCTAACTCCTAGATAATTTACTGCTTCCTCATTTCATTTTCATTTTTTCATTGCATTTTACATTTTATTCTTCAATTCAAAAATATTTGCATTATACATGGATTACTTGGATATATGAGTATTTACAAAATTCTAACAATAATTCATGAAAAGATCAGTAATCAAATAGAGTATGTATTAAAAGCGGTTTTCACTAGTAAATGAAGAATATGTAGATACACTCTGTAGCTCAAAAAGCTGGTCCCAAGTGTACCATAACAGAAAAAAATAAGAGGAAACATTAAATAGAAAGGTGATAGTGAGGTGATCTAGATATGGAAGAAACAAATTCAGTGATATCAGCAATTAAGCGAAGTTATAACAACAACAACAATTAAGGTAATAATACACTGAGTAAGTGATTTATTTCATTTAGATTGAAGTTAAAAAGCCATTTTTTAGTTTCTCGATTAAAAAATAGAAAATTTCTTGCGTATCTCAATGCAAGAGGAAATTTGTTGTAAAGTCTTGGAGCTACTGAGGTGAAAAAGTTAAGAAAGTGGGTTGTGTTATGCGGTGGAATAGTTGCCAGATACTGATCGGAGCTCGATTAAGCGCGTATCCACTTTTTAAAAAAAGTATTTTTAAAACTTTATGAAAATAAAGTGGAAGTATCTTTTAGTTGTAAAAAAGCAGAAAGCTATTCTCCGGACGTCCCTTTCGCCAGATTATTCTAATAATATGCTTCTGGGCAATAATCAGAGGTTGGATTTTATTACCGTGAGTACCGCCACAGCAAACCAAACCGTATTGTAACTTAGACTGTACTAGAGCATAATAAATTGTTTCTAGAAGCTTACGCGAACAGAATAATTTTAGATGGTACATTATGGACGTTGTTTTAAGCATAAACTTTTTAACTGAAGCAGTTTGTGCACCCCAATTCAGTCCGCTATGGGATGGAAAACAACTAACAAAGGCCTCGTAGGGGCAGCATCTCCCGATAGGTGCTGGTCCGCTAAGTAACGAGAAAGAGCCACTGCAGCCGAAAACGTAGCAGCTCTGTTAGTAAGCCCTACTCCCACCTCCTCGTGGGGTCATCTGGGAATTACTTCGGAAATTGCTAACGGGAGAGGACGAATGGCGAGCTTCCTGCTACAAAACCCGGATAAGTGTCGGTTGGTCTGTGGCACAGCGAGCCGCAACCGTAAAACAAACTATTGCTCCGAAACGGAAACAATCGCCTCGGATAAGGACAGATAATTTGCTGACGACCTTTGGCTATCGGACACGGACAACGATCGGATTCTGGAACGTTAAGACCCTCCTGGACTCACTCAAGGAGGGGCCTTATAACGCCAGATTCCTCCAATTGGAGCGCAAATTCGCACGGTATAAAATCGACATCTTAGGGCTGAGCGAGATAAGATGGTACCATGCTGGGGAATACATCTCCCCAACGAAAAACACTGTGATGCTCTACTCTGGTAAACCAGCTGGAAGTGCACGGAGTTCTGGCGTAGGACTCATGCTAACTCCAGCAGCACGAAGTAGCCTCATATCCTGGAAACCCCATAGTGACCGGATATTGACAGCTAGGTTCCAGAGTAGAGTTAGAAAAATTACCATCATACAGTGTTATGCTCCGACTCTAGACGCGACTGAGGATGAAAAGGACGATTTACAACCCAATGCCTAATGGGGACATCGTAATGGTAATGGGAGATCTCAATGCCAAGGTGGATAGCGACAACACCATGCTTAAGCACGCGCTGGGAGTTCACGGCGTGGGAGACCGTAATGACAATGGTGAGCGGTTTGTGGACTTTTGCAACACCAACCGCCTAGTCATTGGAGGTACGCTGTTTAAGCATAACACCTGCCACAAAATCAGTTGGGTCTCTACTGATAGGCAACGAACATCCAACCAGATCGACCACATTGCTATCAGTAGCCGCTTTAGAAATTGTCTCCTGGACGTCCGAAACAGACGTGGAGCTGACGTCGGACAAGAACGTGATCACCATCTTATGGTAGCTCATTTACGTCTTCGTACTGCATCCGTCAACAGCAACCGCTCAAACCTACTTAACATCATCAGGTTTTATATCGACAGGCTTAAGGTTCCCCAAGTGCGCCAACAGTTCAGGGACCATTTTGCCTTAGAAGCAGAAGCAATCAGTAGCATAGAGAACATGAATGACCACTGGAGTGCTGTGAAAAATGCTTTTGCGACTGGGGCACGCACTTATGTCGGGAAAAAGCAGAAACACCAACGCACATGGCTTTCTACAGACACCTGCAACAGATCGATGAGCGTACAGCAATCAAGGCTCGGATTGCAGCGGCCTCAGCAGTAGAGAGAACCGAGCTTGAAGCCCAATACCTTGCGAAGAAGAAAGAAACGTCAACATGTCAACTCACTGGCCTCAAGGGCTGAAGAAGCAGCGAGTAGGTGCGACAGTAGGACTGTTTACAACATCACTAAGGAGCTCATTGGTGGTCGAAACTCCAAACAACATCCAGTGAAGAGTCTAGACGGTAACCTTCTGATTTCGGATGAGGATCAGCTCACTAGATGGAGAGAACATTTTGCCACAGTGCTAAATCACTTAGACGATGGCGGTATGATCTTGAATTCGAATGAGCAGTTCGAAGCAACAAATTCCCGAATTCGCACCGTACCTCCCAGTCAAACTGAAATAATAACAGCAATCAAGTGCCTCAAGAAAAACAAAGCGGTGGGTATTGATGGCATCCCTGCCGAGCTATTTCAAGCGGCGCCAAATACATCGGCAGATTTGCTGCATCCGCTAATACGGAGACCTTGGGATAGTGAATAATTTCCACAGGAGTGGAAAAGGGGGATGATCATTAAACTTCCAAAGAAGGGAAACTAGATGGATTGCGGTAACTGGAGAGGTATATGCGTTCTTCCAGCCGTGGCTAAAATAATAGCTAAAATAATTCTAGAACGAATTAAAGAACATTTAGATTCAACTCTCGATGTCGAACAGGCAGGCTTTCGCTGGATCCTCCTGCATCGACCACATAAACACCCTACGGATCATAATCGAATAATGCGTTGAGTATAGGTCTCCGCAAGGCTTTCGACAGCTAAAATCGAGATGCTATCTGGCTGGCCTTGCGCAGGAGAGGCATTCCAGAAAAGCTTATAGCTATTATCAAGGCTACATATGAGGGCGGCAAGTGTCACATCGTGCACAATGGTAAGGTGTCGGAGGACTTTGAGGTCCAAAGTGGAGTACGTCAAGGGTGCATACTGTCCCCACTATTGTTCTTGGTGGTTATCAGCGATGTACTCCGTGCAGCATTGACGGAAGCTAATTCTGGAATTCGTTGGACTATGACATCTTACCTTAAACACCTAGATTACGCTGACGATGTTTGTCTACTTTCACATCGGATAATGGATCTTCATTTGATGGCCCAAAATCTAGAAGCTGAGGCAAACAAAGTGGGGCTAAAAATAAACACAGCCAAAACAAAAGCCCTGAGTACTTCCAATACCCGCACTCAACTTAACATTGCCGGAAAGCAAGTCGAGAAAGTTGATAACTTTCTATATTTAGGAAGTGTGGTCTCGGCTAATCGCGGTGTCACCGAACTGGATGTGTGCAGCAGAATCGGGAAGGCTAAAGCTGGGTTCGGAATGCTGTCCAAAATCTGGAGAAACAATGTTATCAGCTTAAGAACCAAGCTACAACTGTTCCGCTCCAACGTAGAATCAGTGCTGCTTTATGGGTGCAGTACCTGGAAGGTGGACACCATTAACACACGCAAGCTGCAAGTCTTCATAAACAAATGCTTAAGAATCATCTAGAGGATTTTTTGGCCGAACCGCATCTCTAACGAACAACTTTATCTGAGAACGGGCCAAGAACCTATAAGCATTACTATACGAAGAAGAAAGTGGCAATGGATTGGAGACACCCTACGGCGCGAAGACAACTCCTTTGCGAAATACGCTATGCAGTGGAATCCGCTCACCCAGGCAGGCAGAATAGCGGGACGCCCTAGGCAAACGTGGCGCAGAAGAGTTGAGGAGGAATCGAGCTCTTTAGGAATGAGTTGGAGGTAGCTAAAACGCGTTGCAGAACTCCGAACACGATGGCGCGCAGGTGTGGTTGACGCCCTATGCCCCACGAGGGGTTAAAGGATATAAACCAATTCAGTCCGCTATCAATTTCAAGACCCAAGTACTTAAAAACTTGAACGTTTTCAATAATAAAGCATTTGGGAGAGCAATTAACATCCATATTATACGTACTAGAACAATTATTTTTACCACAAGTAACCGGGCTTAATAGCATGTGGTGGCAATTAATACCATGGTATTTTAAATCCGAAAATAAGATGAGATTACTGTACAGGTTAAAATACATCAGTTTGGTCTTATCACTTATGACTAGTTTGTCCATTTTGAACCAATGTCGTAGATATTCTAAATCGTGAGAGATATTGGCAAATAGGTCTTAAGCAGAAAAGTTAGAGTAAGAGCAAGCTATATCATCGGCAAATCCTGTCTGACTTCCTTTTAAGGCCAGATTGAAAATAGAATTGATATATATCAAGAAAAGTATGGGACCAATAACTGAACCTTGTGGTACTCCAATGCTAATATCTGAGCTTCGACTAAATTTATCTTCAATCTTAACCACCTGTAATCGGTTGTTGAGATATGAAGAAAACCAATTAAAGATGAACCCTCTAAAACCAGCTTTATTTAGTTCTGTTAGTAATATTTCATGGTCTACAGCAAGGCTGTCCAACCCGCGGCCCGGGGGCCGCATGCGGCCCAAGGCAAGTATCAATGCGGCCCGAAAATATTTAAGGTTACTGAAGCATGTCCATTTTTCTGAGGAATGTTGTGGCGCTTTTGTGCTACAGGTGCCAAGTAACAAACAACAGAAACAGGAACAGAACAGAAAGCTCTTTCGTTCTGTAGTTAATTCTCTTTCAGTTTGCGTTGCTCGCTCAGCTACACTGTTCTGTTGTTTGTCACTTGGCGGCTTAATTGATATTTTTCTTCCAGCCCCCTTTTTTTTGGTATCGCGTTGTACATTTTGTTATTCTTTGTGTACAATTGGTCGTACGCCTGTCGGCTACGGTAAAACAGTTAATTTGAAAGTGAGTTAAGTGTTGGTTACTGATACATATATCGGTTTTTATCTGTCGTTGTAAGATAAGTGTTTCATTTTAAGACAAGTAAGTACATATTCTTGTTTACTTCATTATACAGCTTTCTATGTTCTTGCTGTTCATTAATAAAAATAAACATTATCATTTATTTCTGTTATCATCCTAGTCTTTACCTGTACTAAATTAATAGTTTGACCAATTTTCACTTCAGCATGGCCTCTACGTCTCAACAAAAAGAAAAGCAAAGGAAATATATCGATGAAAGAAAGTTATTTAATGAAAATGAACAGAAAATTACTTTTTTCTTCAGGTGAAAGGTAAGGCACTCTGCTTAATTTGTCGTGTTTCAATACCTGTCTTCAAAGAGTATAATTTGAAAAGACATTATGCACAAAAACATGCTTCCAAATTCGTTGTATATCAACGAATGTGTCGTAAAGACCAATTAATTGTACTAAAAAAAGGTCTTACATCTCAACAAAAGTTTTTTAGTAACGTTACAACTCAGACAGAATCATTTGTGAATGCTAGTTATGCAGTCGCAAATTTAATCGCCAAAAAATCAAAACCATTTTCTGATGGCGAGTTTATTAAGGAATGCATGGAATGCGTGGCAGATATAATTTGTCCAGACAAGAAAAGTGATATTTCTAAAATCAGTTTATCTCATCAAACTATTGCCAGAAGGATTGACGACCTTGAGAAATCTATCGAAAACGATTTGAAAAGTAAAGCCTGTGGTTTTAAATTTTATTCTTTGGCCATGGATGAAAGTACTGATGCAACTGATAAGGCTCAATTTGCCATTTTTATAAGAAGGATTAATGACGAATATAGAGTAACTGAAGAAATGGCTTCTTTAGTGCCATTAAAAGACGCGACAAAATCAATAGATTTATATGAAGCAGTGAAAAAAACAGTAACGCAATTTTCTTTGTCACTTTCCAATATATCTGGGGTAGTTACGGATGGTGCCCCAGCTATGATCGGTAAAAAAGAGGGGCTTGTAAAATTAATAGAAGACGTTGCCATTGCTGTCGAAAACTCTCATTTGATGAAGTACCATTGTATAGTACACCAAGAAAATTTATGCGGAAAAGCTTTAAAAATGGATCATGTTATGCAAACCGTTGTCAAGACTGTACATTTTATAGGAGCCCGGGGATTGAATCATCGCCAATTAAAAGAATTTCTCAAAAATGTGGATGCTAAGTATGGCGATATCGTATACTTTATAGAAGTAAGGTGTTTCAGTCGAGGACAAATGCTAAACAGATTTTATGACCTACTTAATGAAATCAAATCTTTTATGACATCGAAAGCTAAATCTGTGCCAGAACTTGACGATGCCGACTGGCTTACAGATTTACCATCTTTGGTAGATTTGGCTGCTCATTTAAATGACTTAAACACACGTCTTCAAGGCAAAAACCAACTGATCACTACGATGATTCAAACAATAAACGCTTTCCAGGTAAAACTAAAATTATGGCAGGCCCAATCAAATGCAAACAACTTTTTGCATTTCAGCACGTTGTCCAAACATATGGTATTCCTAAAAATGGGAAAAAATATGTGGGTTTACTTTTCGATTTGATACAAGAATTCGAAAATAGATTTCAGGATTTTCGGACAAATAATCAAAATTTTTGTATTTTTGCGACTCCATTTGCAGTCGATATAGTTATGCTGCCAGCAAATTTTCAAAGGGAATGCATCGAGTTGCAATCTGACATCCAACTTAAAGAGAAATTGAATCACGTCTCTTTGTTGAACTTTTATAAATCATACCTGCCCAGAGACAAATATCCCGCACTGCATAGTCATGCGTTATTCATGTCATCATTGTTTGGAAGCACGTACATATGTGAATGGGTACTATGGGGATAGTACGTGATCATCATCTTATGATAGCTACTCTCCAACTACGCACTGCTGCAGTTCGAAGATCCCACGACAACACAAGAATGCCCAGGTTCAACATCGATAGACTTAGTGATCCCTCAGTGCGCCAACAATTAAGGGAGCACTTTTCGCAAGGTGTGGAAGCAATCAGCAGCTCAATGCCCGCAACCATCCAAGACCATTGGTGTGCTGTGAAAAATGTTTTTACATTTGGTGCTGAAAGAATTGTCGGTCGATCGCAGGGAAGACATAGGGCGTGGCTTTCCGAGGATACCTGGAGACGGATTGACGAACGAAAACAGCTAAAAGCTCGCGTTGCAGCTACCCCAGCAGCAGGGAGAAGCGAGCTAGAGTCCCTATATCGCATGAAGATGAGAGAAGTTCAGCGTAGCGTACGACGTGACAAGCGCAACTACATCAACGCGCTGGCTATAGAAGCAGAACAAGCTGCACGGAGGTGCGATAGCAGGACTGTCTACAGAATCACCAAAGAGCTGACAGGTGGTCGCAGCTCCAGCCAATACCTAGTGAAAAGCCTAGACGGCTCCTTGCTCATTTCGGATGAGGACCAGCTCAAGAGATGGAAAGAGCATTTTGCTATGGTTTTGAACCGTGTATTCGCTAGCGATATGCTCCCAAATCAGATTGAGATGCCCGAGGTGAGAAGTTCCCGAATACGCACCACGACTCCCAGTAAAGATGAGATCATTACCGCGATCAAGGCACTCAAAACCAACAAGGCGGTAGGACTTGACGGTATTCCAGCAGAGCTCTTACGAGCAACGCCCACAACATCGGCTGAGCTTCTGCTTCCACTTATAGATAGAGCTTGGGAAGCTGAGAGCTTTCCTAACGAGTGGAAAAAGGGAATGATCGTCAAGCTTCCTAAGAAAGGAAATTTAATGGAGTGCGGAAACTGGAGGGGTATCTGCGTGCTGCCTGCTGTAGCTAAGATAATAGCTAAAATCATCCTGGAGCGAATCAAACAACATCTCGAAGACACACTCGATGCCGAACAAGCAGGTTTCCGCTCTGGATCCTGCTGTGCCGACCACATCAACACCCTGCGGATTATCATCGAACAGTGTGTTGAATATCGATCGCCACTGCACCTGCTGTTCATCGATTTTGAGAATGCGTTCGATAGTGTCAACAGGGAGTTTATTTGGCGTGCCTTACGCAGGAGAGGCATTCCCGATAAACTAATTGCTATTATCAGAGCTACATATGAAGGCTCCAAATGTCACGTTCTGCACAGGGGAAGGTTGGCTGAGGAATTTGAGATCCAAAGTGGGGTAAGACAAGGCTGTATCCTTTCACCAATATTATTCCTATTGGTGATTAGCGATGTGATTCATGCAGCTTTGTCGACGGGAAATGGAGGAATTCGATGGACTCTTACATCTCAACTGAAACATCTTGACTACGCAGACGATGTATGCTTACTCTCCCACAGAATTATGGACCTCCACCAAATGACAGCAGATGTGGAGAGGGAGGCAGGTGTCGTCGGGCTGAAAATTAATACGACAAAAACTAAAATCATCAGCCTTGGAACTAACTCATCGGCTCAAATATGCATTGCTGGATAATCGGTAGAGAGAGTAGAGGATTTCCAGTATCTTGGGAGTATTGTCTCGACCGATGGTGGAACCGAACTGGATATAGCCAACAGGATCGCCAAAGCAAAGTCCGCGTTCGGGATGTTGTCCAAAATATGGCGAAGCAATGCAATCAGTTTGAGCACCAAAATAAGACTGATCCGCTCCAACGTTGAATCCGTGCTGCTACATGGTTGCAGCACGTGGAGAGTGACCACTACTATCACCAGAAAGCTGCAAACGTTCGGTAATAGGTGTATGCGCAATATCTTAAGGATTTTCTGGCCCAATCGTATCTCTAACGAACACCTTTACGAGAGAACGGGTCAGGAACCAATAGGCACAACTATCCAACGGCGGAAGTGGCAGTGGATTGGTCACACGTTCCGAAAGGGTGACAGCTCCATAGCGAACCATGCTATGCAATGGAACCCTTTAACTCAGGATGGCAGAAGACCTGGCGGTCCGAGGAAAAGATGGCGCAGAACAGTCGAGAAGGAGGCACGACAGTTAGGGAAAAGTTGGGGAGAACTCAGACACATTGCCAGAAACCGTACACGATGGCGCGTAGGCGTAGTAGAGGCCCTAGGACCCACAAGGGGATACAGGACATAAGTAAGTAAAGTAAGTACATATGTGAACAACTATTTTCAAGAATGAAACATACTAAGTGTAAAACTAGAACCAACATGCTGGACGAACACCTTGAGGACTGCCTGAGAATTGCATCCATGTCAATCGAACCAGATATTGGCGCATTAGGTTCTCAACTTCAATGCCAAGTATCACATTAATTTTATAATATGGATTTATATATAAAATGAATAAAACAATGTTAAATGAATTTCATGTTCTGTTTTTATAATGAACAAATTTATAAACTAATAAATTTTAAATTACTTAAACATGAAAACTTTTTATTTTGGGTTTTTTCTCGATCGTCAGCTATGGTAATATACTTGTGGCCCAAAACACCATGTCTTCTTCCAATGTGGCCCAGGGAAACAAAAAGGTTGGACACCTTTGGTCTACAGTGTCAAAGGCTTTAGTAATATCAATGAATAGAACAGCAGTAAATTTTTTTTGCATTCAAACTGTCGTAATTAAAGCTACAAAACTGTAAGAAGGCACCTTCAATTGATTTGCCTGATCTAAAGCCAAACTGATTTGGGCTAAAAATGAATTTTTTTCTAAGAAGGTGACAACTGTAGTTTTAATGGCTTTTTCAAAAATGTTAGAAAAGACAGGAAGAAGTGATATAGGTCTATAATCATTTAGATTTTTCCTATCCCCTTTCTTCAGAATAGGTATAACCTCAGCGATTTTTAATGAGTCAGGGAATATACCACAATAAATACTTTTATTAAAAATATGAGCTAGTACATCGACGATATTGTACGCAATTTTTTTAATAAAGTTATTGAACCAACTGTTCCTCGTCGAAGAATTAAAATTGCTCAGAATCTTGATTATTCTAAGCAAATCTAAGGAAGAGATAGGCTCAAAGAAAAAACTACGTCCTAGGCTTGTTTCCTTGCAGAAGCAATCCGCCTCATAATGAATGGAAGTATTGTTAAGACCCGCATCTAGAAGTGTATTTGATGCAACGCTTGTAAAATACTCATTAAAAACATTAGCCATATCAGCGGGATTTCGGATTTCATTACCTAAATGAGATATACAAGAAGGTTGTTTAGGCGAAATTTTTTTGTTAAGAAGTTCATTCACAATTACCCATTCTTTTTTAAGTTGTTTTTGGCTTGTTGGAATTTATTGATGTAGTAATTTAAATCTTTAAGAACCGGTACATCAGTAGTAACTTCCTTGCAAATTTGAGCATAAAGATCACGAAAATGAGCGTTGTTAGGATGCTTTTTACATTTAAGGCGAAGTTTATCCTTGTTTTTAATTTAAGTAAGCAATGCTTTAGACATACAAGGTTTTAGTCTTTTTAATTTGCTACAACTATTACGAGTAGAAGTACATGTTGTGACGTGACTTTTTAAGATACTAGAGAAAAAGTTAAACGCAGTGGATGGATTATTTTCAGCGTAGACATCTGTCCAGGATTCATGCAGTAGAATTGCGTTAAGAGCTTCAAAGTTAATTGATTCAGATCTTTCGAAAGGTATATAATTATTGGAAGATTTGATTTTGTCATCTAAAAAGAATAAGCAACTCATGCAGTGATCAGAAATTTTATAATCAGATACAGAACCCACGAAGGAGTTTCGAATTGAGAGCAAGCCTACCAAAAATATGATCAATAAAAGTGCGAGTAGAATGAGTTAGCCAAGTAGGTTCAAGAAAACAAGTTTCAAGCCCATTGCCGAGAGAATAGAGATGTAGTTGGACAAAATGGCGGAATCACTTAAAATATCTAAATTTATATCGCCTAGAGTGAGTATGAAAAACTGCGACATCTACTACGGCGATTGCTACAGACAAAAAGAACAGCGTCTATTCGGGTGCGGATTTATTATTGGAGGCAGACTTAGGCAAGAAGTCTTGAGTTTCAGGCATGTGAACGAGCGCCTTATGACTGTCCGTATCAAGGCTAAATTTGCCAACATTAGCCTAATATGCGTTCACGCCCCTCATGAGGAGAAGGACGACGCGACAAAGGATGACTTCTACCAGCTCTTGGACAAGACGTATGAGCAATGCCCTGGCCACGACGTTAAAATTATCCTAGGTGATTTTAACGCAAAGCTAGGAAGAGAGGACGTCTTTAGCAGCGTGGTCGGAAAGCACAGCCTGCACGACAACACATCCGACAACGGACTCAGGCTAATCGACTTTGCAGCGGGGCGAAGCTTTGTCGTAGCTAGTACGCGGTTCCCACGTCTCGATATTCACAAAGGAACATGGCTCTCCTTTGATCGAAAAATCGTCAACCAAATCGGTCACATTGCAATCGACGCAAGGCACTCTTCCAGTATTCTGGGTGTCCGGACTTTCCGAGGAGCCAACGTGGACTCGGATCACTACCTAGTTGTAGCCAAGGTACGGATGCGGATATCCAGAATGGAGCGAAATCAACGAAATACTGTGAGGAAATTTGACGTCGAAAAGCTACAATCGCAAGAGGCAGCCAGAACCTTTGCCGATCGTGTTTCTTCTAATCTCAATCTAAGTCCTATGCCGCCAGCAGCAAATGCGGAAGACCAGTGGCAGCGTTGCCAACAAGCCATCAGAGATGCCGCCTCTGATTTACTGGGTTTCTTTCGCCCACCACAACGAAACCCCTGGTTTGATGAGGAATGCCGGCAAGCACATGCAGCAAAACAAGAGGCGTACAAAGCGGCGCTGCATAGAAGGACTAGAGCTGCTTACGAGCTCTACATGCGCAGGAGAAAAGAGGAACATCGACTTCTCAGAAAAAAGAAAAAAGAGCATGAGAAGCGCTCGATCGAGGAGATTGAGAGACTTTATTGCAGGAATAATGTTCAAAAATTTTACCAAATTGTAAAAGGAACATGCCAGGGTTTCAAAGCCAGAACAGAAGCCTGCAGGGATGAAAATGGCAATATAGTAGTGGAATCGCAGCCGGTGCTGAGGATATGGAAGGAACACTTCTGCAGACTGTTAAACGGCGATGATGACCAATATTCCGCTGTCAAGCAGAATGAGCCATTCAACAGTGACGATGGCAGTCAAGATTCCCGTCAATCCGATCAGAATGAAGTGAGGATAGCGATATCCAAACTCAAATCCAACAAAGCTGCTGGAGCCGACGGCCTTGCCGCTGAACTTTTCAAGGCAGGAGGAGATGAGTTGGTAAGGAGCATGCACCAGCTCATCTGTAAAATCTGGTCGGACGAAAGTATGCTCGATGAATGGAACCTCAGCATCGTTTGCCCGATCCTGAAGAAAGGAGACCCTCTGAACTGCGCCAAATCAAGAGGTATAAGTCTCATCAACGTCGCATATAAGATCCTGTCTGCCGTATTATGTGAACGCCTAAAACCGATCGTCAACAACCTGATAGGTCCTTATCAGTGCGGTTTCAGGCCGGGAAAGTCCACCATTAACCAAATATTCACACTACGGCAGATCTTGGAAAAAACCCATGAATACAAAATCCATACGCACCACCTCTTTATCGATTTCAAAGTTGCCTATGATAGCGTGTATAGAGACGAGTTATACAGAGCCATGTCTAGTCTTGGCATCCCTGCTAAGCTCGTCCGTTTGTGCAGAATGACGATAGAGAACGCTCGCTGCTCCATCAAAGTCGGTAAGAACATCACCGAACCATTCGATGTCAGGAAAAGTCTTAGACAAGGTGACGCGCCATCATGCGATCTCTTTAACATAGTACTTGAGAGCATTGTACGAAACTCACAAGCCAACACCGGAGGTACAATCTTTTACAAGTCTGTACAACTACTCTCTTATGCCGATGACATTGACATAATCGGAAGAACTCAGCGGGCCGTCAATGGGGCATTTACGAGTATTGAGATCGAGGCAGCAAAGATGGGTCTAGCGGTCAATGAAAGCAAAACAAAATATATGCTGTCTACAAAAAAGGACACCCAACATCGGCGTCTTGGACAGAACGCCACAATAGACAGATATAATTTTGAGGTAGTAAAGGATTTTGTGTACCTAGGCTCTATGGTGAACTCAGCAAATGACATCAGTAGGGAGATCACACGAAGAATTACTCTTGCCAATCGTTGTTTCTATGGGCTAAAACGGCAATTGAGTAGCAAAGCCCTATCTCGAACTACTAAGGTAACTCTTTATAAGACACTAATCATCCCAGTCCTGCTGTATGGCGCAGAGGCATGGGAGGCAGCTGGCTCGTAATCGTGCTAGCTGGAGAGGTTTGTTGGTTGAGGCCCAGGTCCACCCCGGACCGCAGCGCCATCTAAGTAAGTAGTAGAGTGAATAAATTCTTAGACTTTTCGCAACTCAAAAGTGAGCTCAATTCCTCAACAAAAACATTCTTACTTATGTTATGCAGTCGATAAAAACACATGAAAGTAAATTTTTGAAAATCAAGAACACATGTAACTTTAAGCATATCAGCAGAGACCATATTAAAACTGCAGACCTCGTAACTTAAACCTTCATTAACAGAGACAGCTACACCACCAGACGCATATGAATCATTACATTTCGCATAAAAATGAAACCCGGGTACGCTGAAAAGATCTATTTCGTGCTCGAATATGCATATTTCCTTAGTGTATATGACTTCCTGACCCAGCTGGAGCTCGATTATTGTAGGTATCCGGTTCCTCGTCAGCACCACTATCTCTGTTTTCTCCACTGCCAAGCTTAGGCCGTGGTCCTCCATCCATGCATGCAACCGTCTCATGACTTGATTTAGTCTTCTCCTAGTGTCTTTTATGTCCCGTGTGGTGATCACTGCAGCGATGTCGTCTGCATAGCCGACGAGAAAAATGTTTTCGGGCATCTCCATGCGAAGAATTCCATCGTAGGAGATGTTCCATAAATCCAGTCCCAGAATTGAGCCCTGCGCTGCTCCAGTCGTTATTTCTTTCCTATGGGGTCATTCTGTGGTGTCATAAATTAGCTCTCTGTCACTAAGGTAGTCCCTTATCATCCGTCGAAGATACTGTGGTATCCGAAAGTTTATTTTCATTGCGTTCAGCATATCGCACTATCTGGCCGAGTTGAAGGCATTTCTTTCGTCGAGTGTTGCCAACAAAACAACTTTCTTTGGGTAGTGGCTGCCCTAATGGATTACTTGGGCAGCCCTACCCACCTCTTCCACAGCACCTATTATAGAATGGCCTTTTCTAAATCCATGCTGCCTTTCAGATAGGTCACCTGCTGTGCTCCACTGCTATAGAGAATCGAGGCTTCAGCATTCTCTCGAGGAGTTTTCCTGCTGTGCCCAGCATACACAGTTGTCTGTACGCTGATGAGGAGTCTGGCCACTAATTCCCTTTGCTAGTCAGTTCTAGCCGCTGTGTTTTCCAGGCCTTGGGAAAGATTCCATGATCTAAGCATCTGTTGTACATATTTCGTAATAGTTGGGGGCACGTACGGGCGTTCACTTTTAACACTTCCGCTGGAATACCATCAGGTCCGGGGGCCTTCTTATTTTGCATGGCTCTTGCGGCTTGAAGTAGCTCTTCTTCGCTGAACAGCAGAACTTCACTTTGTTGATGAGGGGAGACCTCCTGCTCCCTAAGAGGGTGGGTTGGAAAAAGTGTGCTGACGATGTTTTCCATCTTTTCAGGGCTAAGAACTGGGCTGGCCATATGCTCGCCGATCTTCCGCATCAGAATTTTGTAGCCAAGTCCCCAGGGGTTCATATTGATGGCTCGCCGAAGCTCTTCCCACTTCCGTTTTTTGCTCCTCTTAATGGATTTCTTAAACTCCAGTTTCGCTGCTCTGTACTCCACCAGTGTGTTTTCGGTAGCTTCAGCGTTCCTTCTTCTTCCCTTGTTACCTTGCTTCTGAAATGTAGGCCAATTTTCCTGAGGACTGACGCTATGAATAAGTCCTGCCCCATTTGCAGACGTACGAAAAGGAAAAAAACCGCCTTAGTGGACGTCTGAACTGAACATACAAAGAAGGACTAGCCGAAGACTCTTTAATCGAGCACAAGGAAAGAGCAAAGAAGTTTCTGGCAACTCTTTTTGCTCCTGGTAGCTCTTTGTAAGACAGCAATCATCCCAGTCCTGCTGTATTGCACAAAGGCATGGACTTTGTCAAAATCGAATAAGGATGCCCTTGGTTACTCTGAGAGAAAAGTTCTTCGATTATTAATCATTGGTCCGGCCTGCATGGACGGTGAATGGAGGAGGAGGTACAATGCCGAACTATACGGCCTATACAGGCACATCGACTTAGCCAGAAGGGTTCATATACAGAGACTAAGATGACTGGCTCATATAGACAGTATGGAACCCAACGTTTCAGCATGGAAAATCTTTTACCTGCATACCTCGGATGGATGACGCAGTAAGGGACGACCTCGCGGCTGGTGGCTTAAATAAGTGGAGGGGAATCTCAACCAACTTGGAGTGCGCATCTGGGGGGAATTTGCTAAAGGCGGACCTAAATGGAGACGATTGTTGGTTGAGGTGCAGGTTCACCCCGAACTGTAGCGCCACTTAAGTAGAGTATATAAATAATTCTCTGATTGACGAAATAAATAAATAAATCTAAAAACGAAATTCCCCTGGGATACATAGGACTGTTTGAATGTTTAAAGCCATACTGAACGCACTTTTCGCACTGAGTTAAAATTTTCTAACTATTCTTGTATGCCACAACTCAATAATACTGAACCTGTCACATTTTATTAATTATAATACCTGCCTGTTAATAATATAAAAGGGATCTAGAGCAGACAGATTAATGTAGGCTTACAATGATTGGATAATAGAAACACTGCGGACTCGACTATTGTGCTAGCAACCGCAATCCTTTAGCAACAACATGCAACTCTAATCATAAACCTAGGAATTAGTAGCCATAACCGGTATTTTCTATTACATAACTAGCATCACTTTAATGTTTGAGATCGCCTCCCTCCGCTAATGGTCTTAATCATGGCTCAAGGGCAGCTGCAAACAGCCCAATAATACTCAATTATTCCCGCTCACATTGTATGCGCATTCATACATCAAACATTATGAACAATTGCATCGATGAATTATTAATATTAACCGCCAATTATTCAACAATAGTGCATCAGGATTTCCATTCAATCACCACCACCACTCTCTCTCCGCAACTGCAATACAAGCGAAAATCAAATTCTCACTCATTAAATGCTACGCGAGGACTTTTTCTATTTACTTACCCTGGCATCGGTGTAGCAGGATGATGCTACTGTGTGCTCCTTGCGCTACAGTTTCATTAAATATGCAAATACCTAATCGGCAGGATAATTACGCTTAGAGAAGCAGAATAAATACATTCAATTGAGTATTTCTGCCTGGCTCGTGTGTAAATATTCGCCATCAATTCATAGAAAACGTTCGAGATGTTTTCAGGTGAATAGGTAGTATGGTGGGTGATTGCCATCCCGAAAATAGCTCGTACTCATCGTTATTGATGCGCGTTAGTTCGGGGAGGGAATAGAACTATTTACAACCAGAGCAGAGCGTTTTCATTATCCCAGACTGATGACGCGTGTTGTGTGTGTGTGTGTGTGTGTGGAATATATCACAATATTATCAGGCTCCCACGCAATTTCACACGGAATTAACAACAGCTGGGTGGGGTGCGGTTGTCGAACTGATTCTGTGGGCGGATCTCAATTGAAGCGTGTACCAAGTGATAAGGATACGACGACAAGTTCAAAGCAGTGGGTAGCTCCTTCGAAGATGTATGGTTGGTAATTGTTCGTTGGTTAGACTGAGGTAGTTATTTAATTAAGAAGTAATGTCTAATTTGTTGGATGTGGTGCGTAGAAAGACACTGGAAATTTGCTGGTGGTAATCGACGAGGATTATGTGTTAAAATGACGCGCGGTTAGGTCATTAGAAAGATTCGGTTAATGTTCTTATCTTGATATACAGGTAAAGTTATTTGAATGTGGTTTGATACGTAGACACATTCATATGCCGAATATCGATATTATCTTCATCCTTAAGTAGTAGAATTGCAGTCAGTGCTAAAGGTACTTTCGCAGACTGCTAAACGAGGACGACGAGCAATATTCCGCTGTAAGGCAGAACGAGCAATTCAGTTTACCAGTGACGATTACAGTAGAGATTCCCGTCAGCTCGATCTACGTGAAGTGAGGATAGCGCTTATATGCCACTACGCTGCTGGAACCGACGGCTTTGCCGCCAAACTTTTCAAGGCAGCAAGAGATGAGTTGGTTAGAAGCATGTACCAGCTCATCTGTAAAATTTGGTTGAATGAAAGTATGGCTGATGAATGGAAACTCAACATCGTTGCCCCATCCTGAAGAAAGGAGACCCTCTAAACTGTGCCAACTACAGAAGTATAAGCCACCTTAACATCGCGTAAGCCATCGGATGGTAAAGGACTAATACTCGTAAAGGCTTCGTAGGGGCAGCATCTCCCGATAGGTGTTGGTCCGCTAAATAACGAGAAAGAGCAGCAGAAAACCTAGCAGGTATGTTAGTAAGCCCTACTCCCATCTCCTCGTGGTGCCATCTGGGAATTTCTTCGGAAATTGCTAACGGGAGAGGACGAATGGCGAGCTTCCTGTGCCAAAAAACAGGATAAGTGTCGGTTGGTCTGTGGCCCAGCGAGCCGCAACCGTAAAACAAACTATTGCTCCGAAACGGATACTATCGCCTCGGATAAGGACTGATCATTTGTTGACGACCTTTGGCTATCGAACACGGACAACGACCAGATTCTGGAACGTTAAGACCCTCCTGGACTAACTCAAGGAAGGGCCTTATAACGCCAGATTCCTCCAATTGAAGCGCGAATTCATACGGTATAAAATAGACATCTTAGGATGTTGACAGCTATGTCCCAGAGTAGAGTTAGAAAAATGACCATCACACAGTGTTATGCATCGACTCTAGACGTGACAGAGGATGGAAAGGATGACTTTTATAGCCACTTAGGCGCCGCCTACAATCAAACGCCTAATGAGGACATCGTAATGGTGATGGGAGATCTCAATGCCAAGGTGGGTAGCGACAACACTGTGCTTAAACACGTTATGGGAGTTCACGGTGTGGGAGACCGCAATGACAATGGTAAGCGGTTTGTGGGCTTCTACAATACCAACCGCCTAGCCATCGGAGCAACGCTGTTTAAGCATAACACCTGCCACAAGATCAGTTGGGTCTCTACTGAAACGAACATCCAACCAGATCGACCACATTGCGATCAGTCGCCGCTTTACAAATTGTCTCCTGGACATCCGAAACTGTGGCACACACGTACTTATATCGGTAAAGAGGAGAAACACCATCGCATACGGCTTTCTACAGACACCTGAAAACAGATCGATGAGCGTACAGCAATCAAGGCTCGGATTGCAGCGGCCTCGACAGTAGAGAGAACCGAGCTTGAAGCCCAATATCGTGCGAAGAAGTGCAGCGTAGTGTGAGATGTGACAAACGTCAATATATCAACTCACTGGCCTCAAGGGCTGAAGAAGCAGCGAGCAGGTGCGACAGTAGGACTGTTTACAGCATCACTAAGGAGTTCATTGGTGGTCGAAACTCCAAACAACATCCAGTGAAGAGTCTAGACGGTAACCTTCTGATTTCGGATGAGGATCAGCTCACTAGGTGACATTTTGCTACAGTGTTAAATCACTAAGACGGTGGCGGTATGACTCGCATTCAAATGAGCAGTTCGAAGCAACAAATTCCCGAATTCGCACCTCCCAGTAAAACCGAAATAATAACAGGAATCAAGACCCTCAAGAAGAACAAAGCAGTAGGTATTGATGGCATCTCTGTCGAGCTATTTCAAGCGGCGCCAAATACATCGGCAGATCTGCTGCACCCTCTAATACGGAGAATGGATATCAAGTATTGATTCCCTAAGTATACAGCTAACCTGGAGACTGCGATATAGAAGGGAATGACAAGGCTGGTAAGCTGGCCAAAAGAGGAGCAGAGCTTCCATATAGGGACATAATCGGTAGCATTAAACCACCAAGGTGTGTGGCTAGGGGAATTATTCGGGATAGAATCATCAACATAGCTAGTCTAAGATGGTCCAACTTAGATGGTCATAGAGTGTCCAAGGCCTTGTGACGTGTGTAAGATCGCAGAAAATCTGTGGAGATTATAGAACTAGAAAGATCGCGACTAAGAACAGCGCCAGCGATAGGAATACTCTCTGGCCATTGTCTTCTAAGGAAGCGCCCTATGAGATTATGGACGATGATCGAATACGGATGTAAGTACTGCAATGACATACATGTCTCAGAGAACATAACACATATAGGTACTCTGTGAATACCAAGACATTGCCAGGATAAGGCTAAAGTACCTTGGAAAATACTTCTTCAATAGCTTAGAAGAGGTAGGGTCCTTGAATCATAACATTGATATATTCGAATTCTGTAGGGGGATTAAGTGAATGGAAGAATTGGTTTAGGTTTTTGTCCCGTGAAGGTTCCCTAGGAATCGCATTAGACCCACTTTGATGCCTAGTAATTTATGATAACCTCATAGCCCTACTCAACCTAACCTAACATAACCTTAGTACGTACGACTCATGGTAAATATTTTTTCTTGATTGTTTTGGCAGTGTCTTTCAGTTGGAGTCCAGTTTACTTTTCCAAAAATAAGACTTTTTCCTTACTTGTGGGGTTCTGCTTGACAATCCCCAAACACTTATTCTTGGAATACATTTATGGAACGTCTGCCTTGAAATATTGACAAAACATCCTTGTTTCTAGTTAACATTCAGGTCACCAGATTGCACAATTCTAACCACTTAACCACAATAGGAAATCCAATATATTTTACTTTTAACTTTAAAAATGTCTTCAAATGAATATTTAAAATTCTATCGAGTAACAACACACATGTCCTGCTGACTCAATTTTCAACCAAACAAATAAATGGAAAATGGAAAAACAAACCGCAAATATTCGTGCACATTTGGCAATTTATTTACATCTCTTTCGCTTTTTATCATTAGATATTGAAGTGAAAATTTACTGCAGTAACATAATGTAAAAAAAGATTGTAAACCACATTCCGGAAATTAAAATCAAACCACGTGCGAGCAATCAAAATTCCCTCTTTTGAATGAATTCAACCGAAAATATTGCAAATCATATTAACCCATTAATGATACTCGTCGCATTCTGAACAAGAATTAAAAAAAATATTATTATTTGTCCACTTTACCAGAAATCCACTAAAAAAATTTAATAAATTGTATCATCGTTAAAAAACGACAAAAAGTGACTT
Source organism: Brachypalpus laphriformis (assembly GCA_945910035.1). Lineage (NCBI taxonomy): Eukaryota > Metazoa > Arthropoda > Insecta > Diptera > Syrphidae > Brachypalpus > Brachypalpus laphriformis. Next base: position 163,048,789 of record OX246755.1, on the reverse strand, counting down.
GATGTCAAAAAAGGTTTTAGACGCGTTGTCATGTGAATTCTTTAATATTGGACTTGAACGGATTGTGCGGAACTCACAAGCCAACACTAGAGGCACAGTCTATCAAAAGTCTGTACAACTGCTTGCATCCGCCGACGACATTGACATAATTGGAAGAACTCAGCGGGCTGTCACCGATGCGCTTGCAAACATTGAAACAGAAGCGGCCAAAATGGGTTTAGCGATAAACGACGGCAAAACCAAGTATATGCTGTCAACAAGAAGGGACAATCAACACAGACAAAATGGACGGAACGTCACAATGGCCAGCTATAACTTCGAGTTAGTAAAGGAAAACAAAACGCAGTATTTGTTTAATTTAAAGAGTAAACTACTTTATTTGACCTCGCAAGAAGGAGTTCTTAATCCAAGGTACAATTCAGAAGAAGGGTTATAACTAACCATATGGAAAAGAAATCATTTGTATGTCAAAGTGACAACAGCTTGTCGTTAGTACAGCATTGCCAACATTTTGTGTAGAAACTGGAATACGACGTGTGGGTTGCCACTTAGATGGACATCGATCTTCAACACGCCCTCTCAAACCTCACGTCAGCAGAAAAATCCTTCGTCTTTTAAAGTCCATACCTTCTAAGCATCGATCATTTGATACCCGGGGTAGAGATTTCGTCAGCACATCAGCAACCATTCGTTCCGTCGACACATGTTCCAGCACAAACTGGATGGACTCGCGGACAAAATTATGCTTAATGTCGATATGCTTTGTGCGAGCATGAAAAACTGGATCACTCGCTAAGCATTGAGCTCCTCGATTGTTAATAAAAATAATTATATCGGCCCACTTACGTAAACAGAGCTCACATAGTATACTACGCAAGTAAATAGCCTCCTTCGCCGCCTCCGCTAGACTTACATATTCTGCCTCTGTTGACGACAACGCAACAGTTCGCTGCTGCTGCGATTTCCATGTTAAGGCAGCGCCACCAAATAAGAATACGTATCCTGTGTAGGAGCGACGGGCAACAGCACAGCCACTCCAGTCGGCATCTGTGTACCCAATAAGCGGCTCGTCTGTTTTTGTGTACAGCAATCCAAAGTATGCTCTTCCAGCAAGATACCTCAAAACTCGTTTCGCAGATAGCCAGTGCGACTTATTCGGCTTACTAGTAAATGGTGCCAACCTCGAAACTGTATTCGCCATATCTGGACGTGTCGCTACTGATAAGTACATAAGGGCACCAATTAACTCACGATATGGATAGTTTTCCTGCGACTCACAATTACTAGCATCATAAAAATGCATGTTCACTTCCGAAGGCGTCGACACCGGATTACACTTGTCCATCCCGTATTGTTTGAGTAAGCCTAGTATATATCCAGTCTGCGAAAGCTGGATATTTCCTTCACCTTGGTTTATTTCCAGTCCAAGACAAAATTTAGCAGGGCCAAGATCCTTTATTTCGAACTCCTCCAACAGACTATCACGCAGATTCATCATCTGGCTTCTCTCAGTTGATGCAACCAGTATGTCATCAACGTAAGCAAGAATTATCTCCAAAATTTTTGTAAAATAGACACGGCTCATTCCTTGAGGGTTTTAAGCGCCAATTTGAAAGTTTTTTACTGAGTCTTACGTACCACTCCAGATTGACGTAGTCCATAGAGAGCCTTTTGCAACTTGCATGTGTTGCCACCATTACGTATTTGATTCAGCATTTTTCCTGCTCGATGTCCAAAATTCGAGCAGCATCTCATTCAACATCTCAGGAATTCTCATAAAAACTTCTTCATCCAATGTTCCGTTTAAATACGCTGTCACCACGTCAAACTGCCACACCTTTAGTCCAAACTGACCCGCAAGAGCCAAAAACAAACGCAACGTCTCCAACCTTGCCGCCGGTGCAATGTCTGATGGTAATTGACACCAAATTGTTGACTATACCCTTTGGCTACTAGCCGTGCTTAGCGTCTTTCTACTTTTCCATCAGAACTGTGCTTATTTGTAAGCACCCAACAGCATCCAACAATGTTCGTACGAGAGTTCTTTTTAACAATCTGCCAAGTCTCGTTCTTAATAAGACTCATCACTTCTGCCTCCATCGCGTACCTCCACTCTTCACACGCATCACTCATCAGGGCATCCTTCGTGTTGATTTCTGCTACACCAGCGAAGACTTCATCCTCAGGCTCAGAATCGCATCCATGGACTGGAGACGAGGACTCATCCTCTTTATATTGCGCTGTAGTAGAACGTTTATTGCGAAACAGCTTTCTCGGTCGCCCTCTGCTGCCCGTCCGCAACAAATTAGGCCTGCCAAGAGTTCATGCGAGTTCCTCTTCAGGTTTCCTTTTCATCAACTGTATTCTTGATAGATTCAGGGAACAACATTATCTATCAATAGACAAGGCGAAAACTCAACTGTCCTCAATTCACTTCCTTCGCCCTCTGTTTTCTCTGTTGTTGGCAGCAACTGATCCAACACCTGCATATTATGAATACGGTTTTGCGTTTCTTCAAGGAACTTGGTATCGCGGGCATGAGTGATCTGGTGTTTACTTGGCATCCATATACGATATCCCTTTTCATCTCTAGGATATCCAACGAACACGCCTTCGACAGATCTATGTGCAAGCTTGTCTTTGTTAGGATCTTTATCCAGAACAGGCAATCTTTATCCAGAAGGACTTGATCTCTTCCTAGAAGGCATATTGGTACCAACCCTATTAAATCAGCAATCTTCACCAAAAAAATTAATAAAAATTATTCACTCACTTTTCTTTACTAAAGGCACTTAGTTGCATTCAGAAACGCACTGAACTCACACCACTGTAAGATCGCCTATCTCCAGGTGCTCAAGCCAAAAAATCAAAGGGGGGGACCTGCATTGCGATTGATCGGGAAACCACTGACTGCTCAAAACTTGGCTTGGGCTAATAGCGCAACAATCAAGTTCGTGATGAAATGCTTGCTTTACCTCATAGTGGTGGCCCCGGGCAACTAGCCGTATTATTTTTCGCAGTCGGCCACCTAATACCCGCTCAACGATCTTCATGGTGTGTGACATCAGCTTGATCGATCGATAGTTATCACAGTTTCGCGTATCACCCTTCCCTTTGTCGACAAGGAGAAGGTAACTTTCCCTCCATTGATTCGGCATTGGATCACCTCTCACAAATTTGGAGATGAGAATTCTGAGCCATATGAACCCGACGTCTCCCATCTTTTTCCAGAACTCAGAAGGTATCTCGTCTGGCCCAACCGCTTTTCGTTTTTTGGAGTATTTGACCGCCTCAGAAACTTATTCGACTGTGATGTCGGGTATTTTTTCACAGTTAGGGGTGGCTCTTGGAAAGTATAGCCGGGGAAACTGTTCATTTAAAAGTTCTTCACAATACTGCCGCCACCTCTGCAGAATTTTGACGTCATCCGCAAGAAGCTGGCCATGAGCATTGTTAATGAACTTTGGTGAACGAATCTCCTGAGCATTCTTCCTTATTTTGACGGCTTTTTTGAAGATAGTGGCGCTCTTGTTCAGATTGTGTCTTCGCAGCTCCTGGATAGCCTGATTTGCATCAGCAACCGGGAAGATATTTTACCCAGCTCCCGATACAGGCCATCCGTACTCTCTGCTTGAAGCTGGGCGCACTTCTTCTTCGCTTTTTTCTTGCAACATCTGTATTCCATTTCGAGGCGAGCTTTTTCGTCACTATTATTAGAGGGGCACTGTGACCAAGCTTTGAAAGCCGCTTTCTTCTCATTTATCACTTTCTTAGCTTCATCACTCCACCACCATGTTTCTTTGGCGTGTTGATGGTGGCCTTTTGAAGCTCCCAGCAGTGATTTGGCCTTCTTAAAGCAAGTTCGCTGTAGGGAATCCCACATATTTTGTGCTCTGCACCCTTCATCCTCAGCTCCGTTGATGGTGTGAGAGAGGTAATTTTTCATTACGAAAACAAAAGCTTCGCCTTTTTCTTTGTCCAGATTGTACCACTTGATTTTCTCAGAGACCCTTGTTTGTTTGCTTTTCTTCGGTGTTTTCATAAAAATTTCTGTTAGCAGGAGACGGTATTGCTGAGCGATTGCCTCTCCCAGGATCACTTTGCAATCTTTTGCCCGAGGCTTTATGAAACTGGCTACCAAATGGTAGTCAATGTGAGTTGCATCTCCACCACTGTTGTAAGTGATCAGGTGTCGGCTTTGTTTGATGAACATGGTATTTAACACGATAAGACCGTGTGATTTGCACATGCTTAGGATGTCATCACCAGGAAGGTTCCTAGTGCCATATCCTAGTCCTCCATGACAGTCTTCATAGTCTTCGTTTGACTTCCCGACATGTCCATTCAATCTCCTGCAACAAACAGAAACTCTTTCTTTGGGATCTTCTTAAGGAGATTGTGGAAATCTAGCCAAAATGCATCTCTATCTCCCTGATTGCACCCATTTTGGGGAGCATATGCACTGACAATATTCCACACCTCTACTTGTATTACTAGTTTGAGAGACATCAAACGGTCGCTGGACTTCGAAATGCTCAGGACGTTACCAAGTAGCTCTGCCGGACGTAAAGTAGTCTCCTGGACGTCCGAAATAGGCGAGGGGCAGATGTGGGGATAGTACGATATCACCATCACCAAGTACGCACTGTTGCAGTTCGAAGATCCCACGACAACATAAGAATGCCCAGGTTCAACATCGATAGACTTAGTGATCCCTCAGTGCGCCAACAATTAAGAGAGCACTTTTCGCAAGGTGTGGGCGCCGTGGCATAAGTGATTAGTGTGTCGGATCACTACGCATGAGGTTCCAAGTTCGAATCCCAGACAACACCAAAATAGTTTTTTCACGGTCCCACCTCTCGCGAGCGTCTGACAAACAACCGAGAGTATTGTTGTCACAAAAAAGCTTCTCAAATTGCTGTTCGGATACGGCACTAATTTGTATGTCCCTTCCATTCATGTGAAAAATATAACGCACACAACATGCGTGGTTGCGAGAAGCTAGGCCCTGGCACTTTAGGAGCTGTTGCGCCAAATATGTATTAATTAATTTTTATTTTTTTTTTTTCGCAGGGTGTGGAAGCAATCAGCAGCTCACTGCCCGCAACCATTCAAGACCATTGGTATGCTGTGAAAAATGCTTTTACATCTGCTACTGAGAGAATTGTAGGTCGATCGCAGGAAAGACATAGGACGTGGCTTTCCGAGGATACCTGGAGACCGATTGACGAACGAAAACAGTTGAAAGCTCGCATTGCAGCTATTCCAGCAGCAGAGAGAAGCGAACTAGAGTCCCTATATCGATATCTATTTCTAAGGTAGTAGAAGTCTGGGCAGTGGCAGAGAAAGTGAGTTGTGTCCTCGTGAACCTCCTCGTCGCCGCATCCCCTGCAAAGGTCCTCGTTCGTCACACTTAACTTTTTCATGTGGTATCGTGTAGTGTTGTGCTCCGTAATAACTCATATGAGAGTAGACAGTGATTTTCTATCCCTCTGCATGAGTTTATTGGTTTTTGCTCTATTGAAAGTAGGCCATAGCTTCCTCGTAATGATACAAGTATCTAGAGAGGACCTTCTGTTGTTTGCCTCCGTTAGGGCTTTGTTCGCTGCCTCAAATTTGAGTGTGCAAGGCGGGATGTACGCTGAGGGGTCGGATTAGTCCGAGTTTAGTGCAGTACCACCTCTAGCCAGTTCGTCAGCTTTCTGATTCCCTGGTATGCCTTCATGTCCAGGGACCCAGCAGAGCTCTATATTGTACTGTGTTCCAAGAACATTGAGCTCTTTTCTACAACACTTCACAAGCTTCGATTTTACTTCTGTAGCAGATATTGCTTTTATCGCTGCCTGGCTGTCAATGGAAAAGGTTATATCCTCCCGTGGTATTGCCCTCATCGCAGTCTTACGGGCCGCTATTGTCACTGCCAGGATCTCCGCCTGGAAAACGCTGCTATAGTTCGGAAGCCTGACTGACAAGGAGATAGCTTCATCGGTTTAAATATGCATTGCTGGACAACCAGTAGAGATAGTAGACGATTTCCAGTATCTTGGGAGTATTGTCTCGACCGATGGTGAAACCGAACTGGATATAGCCAACAAGATCGTCAAAACAAAGTCCGCGTACGGGATTTTGTCCGAAATATGGCGAAGCAATGCAATCACCAAGCTAAGACTGTTCCGCTCTAACGTTGAATTCTTGCTGTTATATGAATGCAGCACGTGGAGAGTGAGCGCTACTATCACCAGAAAGATGAAAATGCTCGTTAATAGGTGCCTGTGCGATATCTTAAGGATTTTCTGGCACAAACGTATCTCTAACAAACACCTCTACCAAAGAACGGGTCAGGAACCAATAGGCACAACTATCCAATGACGGATGTGGCAGTGGATTGGTCACTCGTTCCGAAAGTGTGACAGTTCCATAGCGAACCATGCTATACAATGGAACCCTTTAACTCAGGATGGCTGAAGACCTGGTGGGCCGAGAAGAACATGGCACAGAACAGTCGAGAAGGAGGCACAGCAATTGGGGAAAAGTTGGGGAGTGCTGAGACACATTGCCAGAAACCGTACACGGTGGCTCGTAGTAAGTAAAGTAAGTGTTACGTTCCATTTCCGAGATTCAAGACTTTTAGGGCTGACTGACCCAATGGAAACGATCGTAGGAAATTGATGTTAAATGTGGGCGCCACGCCATGGGCTTGGCGATTTTCCATAGAGAATCAAAGGAGGTTCTCCCAAACAATTGTATTAAACAGTTCAATATCTTCAACTCATTTGAAACACTTCTTTCTTAATTGGTTTTTGGAAAATGACTTCAAATGAATTTTTCTTAATGCAAAAGTTAAGAATTCTCAAAGTATTTATCTGGCAGCACTGGATTGAGGTGAAAAAAAACCAGGAAGCGCCCAGACTCTTATCGGAATAAATACACCAATAAATCATTTCAGGATATCATGATTCGTCATTTGATTTGCATTTTTGTTTTCCCGTTGAAGGTCCCATCCGCCCGATGATTTTTATGTGCGTGTGTGTAGCCCCTATCCGTATATAATATTTATTTATTTTAGGGATATCCTACAGAGAGCGTATACATTAATTTCATTTCCGATTTCGATACTACTAGTGTATAATCAGATTTGGAAATGTTTTACCATTGCCCTCCTTTGTATCCTGACTGGATCGAGCCTCTTTTTTTTGGGGTTGGTTTGTCTGTTTCTTTTTTTTTTTTTTTTTGTATGCTCTTTGAGGTTGGGGTTTTTATCCCGCTGTGTGTGCCGCTGGATCAGTTTTATTTTGCCAATTATAAGGGGATGATGGATTTTTACTATAGTGACGACAACAATATACCCCCGGGAGTAGAGGCGGGATGATTTAGGGTATGTTATTCAAATTGCTTACTCATCCGCAGCGGGAGCTGTTGAAATACCATTTCAACTTTGGTTTCGGGGGTGCAAAACGGCGACGAAGTGGATTTGAATTGGTATAGTAAGTTAATATTTTTTTTTTTTTTATTTAGTTTTATTATTGTATTTTATTGTAGTCCTATGTGGAGGGCGAATTGATAGGAACGCCATAGTAGTAAATTGAATACGGAAATCTATGACAACGATAAGATTGATTTATTGTGAACCCTTAACATGGGAATTTAGAGTTGTTTTTGCGGACAATTTTGGGTGTAATAGCTCTGGGATTAGCTTAAAGCTTATTTTTTCATAGAAAAATATTAAATTCGTTGGAGGGTTGTTTTATTTGGATTAGCACTCTGTCAGTATTGAATTATTGTAATAGGGGATAGGATTTAAGATGGTGCTGAATTGAGTGGAAATCTTTTCTCAGGAGGTTCCCCTACCTAATTCACTAAGGTATCGTAACGAGATGCTTACATTCATGTGTCCCTTGGGATGAAATTTCCAAATTTGCTTGTTCGATAATAAAAAGATATTCATACCTAAGGAGTTGCTAACGCGCTAGAGAGATGAACGTGGAAGTAATGTGCAATAGTGGCCTGCCCACATGCCGTATTTTTAGATAAGCCGAGGGGGTGTGCTGCTGATGTGGTATCGACATTTCAGCAAACGTTTTATCACCGAGAATTCAAAATCGTGGACGTTTGGGGCGTCATTAAATGAAATTCTAAAATGAAAGCTATAAGATAAGCAGTGAACCAGCTGCACACAGGTCGTAGCCTCTCCGATTGGGTTGAATGCAAGGTCAAAACGAAACGTATAACCTCAGGACTAGGTTAGGTTAGGTAAGGTAAGTGGGCTGGCAGGGAGGGAGGCTCTCTGCCACACTCAGATCAGCGTTGACCCATTGTGATACCCATGGGGAAAAAGTAATCCCTTACCCAATGAAACTAAAAATTACCACCATGATGATTTGATGAAGTTCAGCATCTTTCCTGTCGAAACGCCGGAGAGCTTTTCGAGATCCTGGAAGAAATATTTACCAAGAAACTTTTTCCTGGAGAGTTGAAGACTCGAACAGTTACACAGGAAGTGGGCAGTGTCCTTAAAAAATTCCTCGTCACCACAGCCTTTACAGAGTTCCTCCTCCGTCAGGTGTAGTTTCTTCAAGTGGTACCGCAGAGTGTTGTGCTCCGTGATGATGCCCACGAGGGTGGAAAGGGATTTCCTATCTTTCCGAGTAATTCTACCGGTCCTTGCTTTGTCGAGGGATGGCCATAGCTTCCTGGTGGTGGCACAAGTTTCCATGGAGTTCCATCTTTCTTTTTCCATCTTTTTGACGTTAAATTTTCACACCTGATTCTTCTTTGTTGCTAAGTTTGGAATATCTGCTTACGTACCTTGGCTACAGCAAGGTAATGATCCGTCTATGTTAGCCGCTCGGAAGGTCCGGACATCCCGAATACTGAAGGCATATCGTACGTCGATTGCAATATGAGCAATTTGGTTGGTCGTTACATGATCATTGAACAGCCATGTCTGCTTGTGAATATTGAGGTGAGGAAGCCATGAGCTTTTTGTAGTGACGTTTCGCTCCACAGCGAAATCAATAAGCCTTAGTTCTTTATCAGACGTGATGGTATGTAGACTATGTTTACCGGCTGCCCTACCAACGAGGTCCTCCTTTCCTATTTCGGCATTCAAATAGCCCAATACAATTATAATGTCGTATTTAAAACATTGCTCATATGTTTTGTCGAAGAGCTCGTAGAAAGAATCTTTGGTGACAGGGTCCTTCTGTTCTGTGGGGTACATGAGCACATATCAGGCTTATGTAAGCGAATTTAGCCTTGATCCGGATAGTCATAATACTCTCACTCACGTGTCGGAGGCTCAAGACTTCTTGCCTAAGTCTGCCGGGTATAACAAATCCGCATCCAAATAAGCGCTTCTTGTTGTCTCTGTAGCAATCGCCGTATAGCTAGAAAAACTAAGATGTCTGCTTGAAAGGCTCTACAGGAATGTTACTGATATTTACATTGTAGAGAGGAACAACGATCCAACAAAAATAAACTTAGAACTGGACCAGCCAATGGCCCAGGCTGACACCTATGACTCTACTCGTACCAAATTCTAGTATTGGCTTCGCCTTTCAAAAGGTCACTTATGATGGATTGAACGCACTCGCACTGCTTAGGAATCAGTCGTAACCACCACGAATAGGATAACATCATGCCACACTAGACTGGGCAAAGCGTTGTGATAATTACAACTCCCGCCATGGGATCACCCGACAGATCCACTGAAAGTCGTTGCAAAAATCATTCTGACAACTGATGTCCCGGGAGGTGACCAAAAATAAACAGAACTAAATCAAGTCAATTATTGTATTTCGCCTGCCTGATTTTTTCCTTTCTCTTTCTAAGGTTCTAAGAATCTTCACTAGGCGGATTGCACTCCCACCGAACGCGTCCCATGCCTCCTGGATTTTTAGCATTTCGCCAACAATGTTTTCTGGCGTTAGTGGCTGACTGAATTCATTTCCTTTCGTCGAGGAATCTTGGGCATTAGAAAAGCACGTGGTCTGCGTTCAATTGGGGTAAATGTGAACTAAACGAGAAACAAAACATTTGATGTGCAGAAGTGGACGAAATAACCATGTTTACATTTACCCCAAATAAAAAACTATTTAAGGAACGAAAAAGATTTTTTATTCAAAAAATTGTATTTAACTTTCAAATTTAAAATTCAAAAACAGGAACCTTCGCATGGAATTCCACAATGGTTTTTCCTTCAGCTTTTCTTTTCGTCGGATCAGACAACAAGCCACAAACTTGGTGCAATGATACAAAACTTTTTGTCGGAATCAACAAGCTCGAACACTTTTTTGAAGGGTCCAATACTCTTGGTACCTACTACCTCAATTTCTTCTTCTTCTTAAAAGACCCTGCAAATTTGGCAGACGTACTTGTATGTGGTAGAAAACCGCTTCCCGCCCTAAAAGCTTACTATTACAAATTGTCCGGATCTTAAGTTCTTTATTCACTGCTCACGTATTCTATTTCTTTTGCATCGTGTTGATCCTCATTATACACGGAATCAATGCTTTGATTAAAGATTTCGTCTTCATCTGAAGTTGAACTGATATTTCCTTTTTTGACTTTGATGCTTTTTACAAGTTTTGCTCTTCCATTTTTCTTTTTTAATAGCTTTCCAGCTTTCAGATCTTCAGCTTCTTTTAGACGTCTTAATACGTCATCTGTTGTTAGCACTTCTCCGTATTTTGACGAGGTACTACCTTCTTTACATCTTGGGGTTTAGTAAGAGATGTCCATGAAGATTCAATACCGAATATATTGTCCAAAATTTCTATAAAAAAGGGTAAATTAAAAGCTACATATACTCGTATAGGAGTTTGACTCTTTTCTAACTACCTTCAGGAGATGATGTTCTATGTTGTAAAGACGTCGATGACAATTCAATCTGGACTGGGCTTGACAGAGGAGTGAAAGTGCCGTCTATTTGAGAACAAATTCTTGGAGTGGATATTGTACCTGCAACATAATCACGTAAACCGGAAGGTGATGGTTCTGTCTGAGGCTCTGCAAAAGATGAAATTGCAGCATATGCTGGCGAACAAGTTGGAGTGGGTGAATTTGAATGATTTGGTATGGAACTGGAAAGACTTGGTAAACTGCTTGGTGCGGGTGTTGGCAAAACAAATTCACTTTGCGAACTGCTTGAGTCCAGTACATTGAAATTCTTCCAAGCTTTGCATAGTTCCGTGTAAATTGCTAACTCCTTTGGACAGAACGCATTGAATTTAACCGGATCCAATGGAAAAATTCCTGTGGAATTGAATCCTGACACTATATTTGCGGACGTAAGATTAGTTTCCCAAACTAGTCTCAGCAGTGCAGAAAACTCGTTTTTTGGAAGCCGACAACTTTCTCTTCCTATCATCCTTTTCCCGTAATTAACAAGACATTTATCCCAAGCAGTTTTCACTGGGCCGAATACATATTTGTTGAGCGGTTGTAATTTATCTGTCAAATGACTGGGAAAACGAATCAGTTGAATGTTGTTATTAAAGGCTTGTTCAACGATCCTTACACTGATGTGACTAGAGTGGCCACAATAAAGAAGTACAGCAGTCTGGTCTAATTGACATTTTGCATTCCTTATTTTATTTACGTGGGGTATGAGCCCGTTTTGAATCCAGTGAAAAAGCTGAGGTTCTTCCATCCAGCCTTGTTTTGAAGCTTCATATAAGGTTCCGGGGTATGAATCATTTAATGTCCAGCGTGCCTGCACAGCGCCACCCTTAAAAACTATCAGCGGCGGTAGCTTACATCCATAAGCAGACACACAAGCTAGCACAGTTGTGTACTCCCTGCCTGAACCGCCCGAAACAAGCTCGAAAAATGGGTAATTCTTCGCGGTGTGGTATATAATTGAGCTTTACCAATTCACCCCTCATTTTGAATACTGATGAAATCAATTCTTGGCTGCTCTCGCTGCGGAAGTAATTTCTTTCGCATAAATTGTGGTTAAGACGGCTGTATATTGATCGATGGATAGATGAAGTAGCCTGATTGATGCAGTCTTGTCTATATTGCTCATCTACCTTAGATACGAGGTCATATAGTGTATTTTTCGTACACAATCTATGTCCCTCCAACAAATGGAAATCACTTCCGCAGTATCTTGCTAGGTCCTTTAGTTTCTCATACCATAGGCTCTTCTTTTGAATCGTATACAACGTTAAAATTTTTGGAAGTCTCTCATCTGACATTTCTAAAACGTTAGCTACATAGTCCACATGAAACTTAAGAGTTTTCACAAAAAGTGGCGACAGTCCCGTTTCGATAATAATCATGTAATTAGGTGTATTCCTAGGTAAATGAAAGCATCTCTTTACATAATATCGAAGTAGTCTTTCAACTTTTTCATACGTTTGGTATCCCCAGACTTGCGCTCCATAAAACAATATAGACTCGGCCACTGCTACGAATACTTTATATTTCACACTATGTGCAATTTTTTTATTGGAGAAACATTTTTTTCAAGTAGCACTCTTCGCCTTTACTAGCTTATCTTTTAAATGTTTTTCCATGCTCAGATTGCTAGTTATTGTTACCCCCAGATATTTATATGCGTTTACTCTTTCAATGGTTTCTCCATTACAGTACCACTTCTCGTTCCTGCATTTTTTTCCTCCACCTTTTCTAAAGACCATCACCTTTGTTTTGCACAGATTTACAGTAAGATTCCATAGCTGGCAGTAGTCTTGAAGTCGATTTATCATGAGTTGAAGGCTTTCAGGTGTATTCGCGAACAGTACCACATCATCAGCAAACAGAAGTGCTTTGATCCTGATTCTTGCAAACTCTATTCCTCCCGGTAGAAACTCGATAAGATCGTCGATGAATAGTGCAAATAGAGAGGGGCTTAAAGTGCACCCTTGTTTGAGTCCCATTTTAGTTTCAAACCAATTCGAGATTTCCAAACCATTCCGTACAAATGACTGGTTACCATTATAAATATTTTTTGGCTGGTCAAACGGTAGTGCATGCGATCATATGAAAACATAAGCGTTTTCACTCAGCTGAGGCCTACCAACTCCTACTCTCAACCTCCACGCGGTGACAGCCGGGTGCCTAGTACCTTAATCCAAGAGATGGGTAACCAACCCCGTTTGGCGGATTCTTGGTGGCAGCAGATGAGAGAGGGGGGGAAGAGTGCTTTTTTCACTAGAGCACTTCTTCCTGTTCCAGGCGGCAGCGGACGAATTCCCTAGACGGAGTCAACGGTGGCGTCTATAGTTCCAGTTAGGTTGAACTTAGTGAATACCTTGCGCGAGCTGCTTCGACGTATTCGGATCACAGGTCGGTAAGGAATTTCCAATGCTGGTCAGGACATTGGAATAGAGATGGTGGCGGAGGAGCCCTTAATGGGCCAACGGCAGCGCTCATACTCATACTCCCGTAGTGGACTACTGGCACCGGTGTACCCGGCCCCTCGTCCTAGGGGAATAATTAAGGAACTGGCCCTCCAGGTTGGGGGTTGTGCCGTCGGGGTAACTTCCCTACCACGTAAAAAGCCTATGGTTCCGAAACAACCAAAAGCCTCGGATAAAGATGACTCAACTAATGACGACCCCAGCAAACGAAATAAGGACAACGACCTTCGGATCTGTACGTGGAATGTTCTGTCCCTTTACAGACCACGTGCAGCCGAACAACTAGCAGAGGCCCTAGACTGCTATAAAGCAGATATTACCGCCATCCAGGAAGTGCGATGGGGTGGGCCGGGCAAAAAGAGGATGAAAAACTGTGACATCTACTACGGTGATTGCTACAGAGGCAACAGGCAACACTTATTCGGATGCGGATTTGTCATACGCGGCAGACTTAGGCAAGAAGTCTTAAGCTTCCGACACGTGAGCGAGCGTATTATGACTATCCGGATCAAGGCTAAATTCGCTAACATAAGCCTAATATGTGTTCATGCCCCCACAGAAGAAAAGGACCCTGCCACCAAAGAGTGTTTCTACGAGCTCCTCGACAAAACATACGAGCAATGTCCTAAATACGACGTTAAAATCGTATTGGGCGATTTTAACGCCAAAATAGGAAAGGAGGACGTCTTTGGTAGGGCAGTCGGTAAGCATAGCCTACACGACACCACGTCTGATAACGGACTAAGGCTAATTGATTTCGCTGTGGAGCGAAATGTCACCATAGCAAGCACATAGGTTCCTCATCTCGACATTCATAAGCAGACATGGCGGTCCAATGATCATGTCACGATCAACCAAATTGATCATATTGCGATCGACGCAAGGCATGCCTCCAGTATTCTGGATGTCCGGACCTTCCGAGCGGCCAACATAGACTCGGATCATTACCTTGTTGTAGCCAAGGTACGAATGCGGATATCCCAATCTGAGCAACAAAGAAGAATTACTGTGAGAAAATCTAACGTCGAAAAGCTACAATCGCAAGAGACCGCCAGACTCTTCGCTGAACGCGTATCCCGAAATCTTTCAATCACCCCTTTGCCGCCAGCATCAAGTACCGAAGATCAGTGGCAACGCTGCCAATATGCCATCAGAAACGCCGCGACTGATGTGCTGGGTCTCGCTCGACCACCACCGCCCAACCCCTGGTTTGACGAAGAATGCCGGCGACTGCATGCAGCAAAACAAGAGGCATACAAAGCGGCGCTGCAAAGGAAGACGAGAGCTGCTCGTGAGCTCTACGAGCAAAAGAGACGATAAGAACATCGGCTTCTCCAAAAGAAGAAGAAAAAGCATGAGAAGCGCGCGTTTGAGAATATCGAGAGTCTATACTACAGGAACAATGTACGGAAGTTTTACCAAAAGGTAAAAAGAACGTGTCAGAGAAGTAATACCCGTACAGAAATCTGTAGAGATGGAAATGGAAACCTCGTAGTAGAATCACAGTCGGTGCTGAGAATATGGAAAAACTACTTCTGCAGACTGTATAACGGCGACGAAGACCAACATCCCGCTGTCAGGCAGAATGAACCATTCAACATAGACGATGATAGTCTAAATTTCCGTCCACCTGACCAAAACGAAGTGAGGATAGCAATATCCAAGCTAAAATCCAACAAGCCTGCTGGACCTGGCGGCTTACCGGCCGAACTTTTCAGGCAGCTGGGGATGAATTGGTAGAGTGCATACACCAACTCATTTCTAAGATTTGGTCAGACGAGTGTATGCCAGATGAATGGAATCTCAGCATCGTTTGCCCGATCCACAAGAAAGGAGACCCCTCAACTGCGCCAATTATAGAGGCATCAGTCTCCTCAACATCGCATACAAGATCTTTTCTGCGATATTGTGTGAACGCCTGAAACCTTTTATCAACAGCCTGATTGGACCCTATCAGTGCGGTTTCAGGCCAGGAAAGTCCACCATCGATCAAATCTTCCCACTTCGGCAGATCCTGGAGAAAACCCAAGAAGACCAGAACGACACTCAACGCCTCTTTATCGATTTCAAGCCGCCTATGACAGCATCTATAGAGAAGAGCTTTATAGAGCCATGTCTAGTTTTGACATCCCTGCCAAACTTGTTCATCTGTGCAGAATGACGATGGAGAACGCTCGCTGCTCCGTCAAGGTCGGTAATGACCTCACCGAGACCTTTGATGCCAAAAAAGGTTTTAGAGAAGGTGACGCGCTGCCATATGACTTCCTTAATATTGTACTTGAACGGATTGTGCGAAACTCACAAGCCAACATCAGAGGCACAATCTGTCAAAAGTCCGTACAACTGCTTGCATACGCCGACGATATTGACATAATTGGAAGAACTCAGCGGGCTGTCACTGGTGCGTTTGCAAGCATTGAAGCAGAAGCGGCCAAAATGGGTTTTGCGATAAACGAGGGCAAAACCAAGTATATGCTGTCAACAAGAAGGGACAATCATTACCGACGAATTGGACAGAACGTCACAGTGGGCAGCTATAACTTCGAGGTAGTAAGGGACTTTGTCTACCTTGGCTCTGCTACAAACTCTGAGAACAACATCAGTGCAGAAATCAGTCGAAGAATAACTCTTGCCAATAGCTGTTTTTTTGAGCTTATAAGGCAATTCAACAGTAAAGCCATATCTCGAACAACTAAGGAGACTCTGTACAAGACCCTGATCATCCCAGTCCTGTTTTCGGCGCTGATACATGGACTTTATTAAAAGAGGATGAAGATATCCTTGGTCGCTTCGAGAGAAAAATTCCTCGTAAGATTTTCGGTTCCGTTTGTGTTGACGGGTTTGGAGGAGAAGATTCAATCACGAACTATACGAGCTGTACAGCGACATCGACCTAGTCAAAAAACTGGGACATGTAGAGCGAATGGACACCAACGCTCCGGCCCGCAGAGTCTTCGAATCCAGCCACGAGGGACGACGCAGTAGAGGGAATCATCGCCGTAGGTGGCGCGCACAAGTTCAAGGGGACCTCGACCAACTTGAAGTGCACAACTGGAGGCAATTAGCTACAGACCAAGCTAATGGAGAGGCTTGTTGGTTGAGGCCCAGGTTCACCCGGAACTGTAGCGCCACCTAAGTAAGTAAGTAAGATATGAAAATCTTCAGGCGGATATCATCCCATGCCGAATCTCTCTTACTGTAAGATGATCTGAACCGATTTTCAGTCTAGTGCCGTAGCAATTTTTTAGAGCTCAACATCAGCAAGTGCCAAGCTATTATATTTTCTCGTAAGCGTATCCGACCATCCGCTAGGGTCTACTCCATTTCCGGTGAACATATCCCCCCTCTTCACTGCGCGATTTGGGCGTTATCTGTTATAGGGAACTCAACTTCCGTTCTCATATCGATAGATAACATTATCAACAGAGCTAACTCTGCGCTCGATTGCGTTAAACGATGATCTAAGGAATTCTCAAACCTAACCTAGGTTAGGATCGGCCCTCGATGAGGATGTACTTAGACATCTACCTAACCTAACCTACGTCACAAAATCCTTATACATCACATTCGTCAGACCCCTCCTTGAGTATTCTTACCAGGTATGGTCTCCATTCTACGAAATCCATATCTTGCAAATCGAAGCTGTCCAGCGTAGGTTTATCCGCTTTGCTTTACGTGGTCTTGCTTGGACTGATAGCTACAACTTATCCCCATACACGGACCGTTTTAAACTAATCAATTTACTGTCTCTCGATAAACGTCGTGAACTTGGTGACATCTGGTTTATTCATCAGTTATTAGCTTATAACATTGATTCCCCTGCGCTACTGCATGTAATCTCTTTTAACACCAACCCACGTCTTACTTCTCATCGCAACAATTATGGATATCATGAACTAATGACCAGAATGCTCTGCAGAGCTCCGCAGATCTTATGCAAACTGCTTTCGACTTTCACAATAACAGAGCCTCTCTAAGGAACATCAAATACAAAATACAAATATTTGGCGCAACAGCTCTTTAAAGTGCCAGGGCCTAGCCTCTCGCAACCACTCATGTTTTGTGCGTTATATTTTTCACACGAATGGAAGGGACCTACAGTTTAATGCCGAATCCGAACGGCGATTTGAGAAGCTTTTTCGTGACAGCAATACTCTCGGATGTTTGTCAGACGCTCGCGAGAGGTGGGACCGTGAAAAAACTTTTTGGTATTTTCTGGGATTCGAACTTGGAACCTCATGCGTAGTGATCCGATACACTAACCACTTACGCCACGGCGCCCACTAAGGAACATCTTTCACTCCTTTAATTCCTCCTCCTGACCCAACAACTCTTTATGTTTAATTTCTAAAGAAGACCTATAGTCCTAAAATGTGTGGGCCCCTTTAGAAAACAAAATTGACTTAGTTAGGTTAAGTGCCCCTTTGTTAGTTTTAAATTACCTTAAGTTCTTGCTTGTATTAAACTCCAACAATATATTATAACCAAGCAGTACTTTTTGGAACTGCCTCTCCATCTTCTTTTTTGTACAGCATCTTGTGCTGCTTTAACTACAACATTGATTGCATCTGTTGTTGAGCGCGCTTTTCGAAAACCGTATTGGTGTTCTGAGAGACCTACAGATTCTTGAATTGCTGCCTCTAGCCTGTTACAGATGATTCGCTCCAATATTTTGTCAGTTGTATCTAACATACAGAACGGGCGGTATGATAATGGTTCGTCTGATGGTTTGTTACCTTTGGGAAGAAGCACTAGGTTTTGCCGTTTCCACTGGTCCGCGAAGACTCCTTACTTCAGGCACGAGTTGTAGAGACTGAGGATATGTAACCCAATGTCTAGCCATCTTAGCCTCTATCGCAGCATTCATTGCGTACTGCCATACTCACGAATTCATTAGAATAACTTTTTCCCAGAAAAGGCATCTCCACCAAAGTATCAAGTAATTCCTTTTTGTTAAAAGAATTAAACAAGCCTACGTACACCTGTTCCCGAACTGTCTATGTACTGTCTCCGCGATAATTTTCACTGTTCCCAAAAAATGTTTAATCATCCTCTCAGTCTCCCTTCTCTCAATTTAAACTCGAAACACGGCAAGTCATGTTCAATATCACTAAATCCTTTTCTCCTGTCCACAACCGCTTAACAACCACTTCAATTAACATTTTCATTTATCACCAGAACTACATAGACCTGAATAATGGCTAAAAATCCAATCTAGATGCATTCAAGGCACAACGCATTCAAAGGACACTATCAGATTCAAACCAAAATCCCCCCACGTGGAACCACTATGCGAATCCTACAAATCCCAAAAATCGGAGAAATGCGAACGAAATACAGAAATGAATCTATTCATAGTCCGACCTACATCAACCCCGACGACGACGTTCAGCAGATCCAAAGCCAGTGTGCTATCATCATCATTAAGCTGCAACAGTTTGCCTTCGGGATATTCAAAGGCGCAACGGCATAAATCCACTTCCGATAGAGCCGAGCACGAGTTGTCACTGCCACTTGCCGCAAACTGTTTGCGCGTTATTCCAGGATGAGAATCCTCTTCAACCACCTTCAAGTGGAGGACATACCCAAGTGGCACAAAAAAATGAAACGAAGAAGTATAAGAATAATGATAACGAAAATGGATGCAAAAGAAAATATCGAATGGCATCTTTCGGTCCCTCGGCGGAGGAGGAAAAGGATTATTTATAGACTCTCTCCGGCTGACTATTCGCATCTACACATTAAGCTGATGTCCTGTTGGCTGTTCATTCGTTCTATCTTAACGCGCATTCCTATTTAATGATTAACTTTTCTTCATCCGCCGGGATATAGGTATAAATCTATGTCCAGCCAGTGCTGATCACGATAGTGCTTCATCATCTGCCCCACCACCACCCACCACCACCCTCATCTTCATCATTATCTATTTCTTTACTTTCAGTTCTCTGTGTGAGAGAAAATTCTATTTGTTTTACTGCTCCTGCTGCATAGTGAAATTTCTTATCCTTTGGTCAGCTACATAAGAGATTTCATTTCATCATCGGCATTGTATGCTCTATAAAGGATTGCTGCTGCTGAAGAAGATGAGGAATCCGAGAAGCAATTAGATGGAGAGGCAAGGAGAATTTAATTAAATTAACAACACTTTTTCGGATGAGGTTTCAGGATAGATATCGCATTCCGCTCCTCTTCGTCGTACTGCTCCTTCGATGTTTTTGGTGTCTTTGTCTATTCTTAGATGTCATCACGACAGACAGCAATTAATTGAAGGACAACAAATAAAGGGAGCGAAGTACTTTAATTTAATAAAAACATTTCAATAAAATGATAATTTAATTGAATGCCACTGAGAAGGGTCCTTGAGTCGTATTCGATGGTGGCCATAAAAGTTTTGTGTCTTCATTGTGTACAAAGGAGTGGGAGAGGGAAAGGAGAATCATTATTCTTGAAAATTCTTGGGAAATTATTAGGATTTCACATAACATCTCTTTGCAGATGCGGAATGTACACAAAATGAAGAAATTATTCTTTGAGTTCATTCAACTTTAATTCAAAGGAATTGTGTTGTAAGTGGGATTGATTACAGATGAGTGGGGTATTTGACAAGTAATTGAAGAATGTTTAGGTGCAAAGGATTTCCTTTTAAAAAATCGATTTATCCGGCAGTCCTTACAAAATTTAAAGAATTGTTTTGTAACTTTGGAGGATATTTACGATTTTATCTATAAAACCATCATCTATAGCCTCACAGATATAGTCGTATTTGTACTCACAATAGGCCCCTGTGGCTTGTGTTTCATTTACAATCGCCACTCTCTCCTTTTTTTCTGAGAACATATTCTAGAACGAGAAACTTAACTTTGGATTTAGATGCAAATTTAGATTTATTTTTGTTGAAACTCAGTGTATGTTCCAACTCTCACCTATGGTTATGAAATTTGGGTAGTGACCGATAGTATAAGATCACAGATACAAGCTGCCGAAATGAGGTTTCTTCGTGGTTTTGCCGGAATAACTCGTAGGGATCTCGTGTGCAACACCAGAGTACGCGAGGCGCTCAGTGTGGAGCAGCTACTTCTCCAAACGGAACGATGGTTTGGTCAGGCAGTGCGTATG
Organism: Brachypalpus laphriformis; assembly: GCA_945910035.1. Classification (NCBI taxonomy): domain Eukaryota; kingdom Metazoa; phylum Arthropoda; class Insecta; order Diptera; family Syrphidae; genus Brachypalpus; species Brachypalpus laphriformis. Next base: position 163,028,306 of record OX246755.1, on the reverse strand, counting down.
CTCCTAGATCAGCTTCCAAGACGTGCCATGATTGCCGTGTCATCAGGTAGGCGATTCCCTGGTAGGCCTAGAAATAGATAGTTATATCAAGTCCAACATCTCTCCTGGAGTCTAGGGACTCCTCCTGATGAGTTGGAGTCAATGACGCAGAATCGAGAAGGATGGAGGGTCCACCTGAGCGTTCTACCCCCGCGACCCTCATGAAGGATTAGCGGGCCATTGAAAATGTTGCGGGTGCGCCATCTTTTATGTCGGTATGTAAACATTGAATAACTTTGACATGTATCAACCGATTGACTTAAGCAGACATGTTTTTGAAACATCAATTTAGTACAAGTCTAACAAAGGATCACTCTATACCATAACAATGCGCCGAAATAGTGACGCTGTACATTGAAAATAGTCGTTCAGTTGTTTTAACTCAACGTGCATATCGTCGAAAATATCGTGGCCAACAAGCACCGTCTGACAACACTATTCGTCATTTGGTGTCGAATTTTGTTGAGCACGGGACAGTGGGAGATCATTGAAATACCGTTCATCAACGCCCAACACGTTCCAATGAACTGGTTGAAGCGGTAAGAGAGAGTGTTGCAGAGAACCCACATGTGTCGTATCGTCACCGCCCTCAGAATTTTGGCTCCGGTGGAACCACCTTGCGGCGCATTTTGAAGGATGATTTGCACTTGTTTCCATATAACGTGTAACTGACTCAAGGGATATTGCCGGCAGACCGTCCACGTCGCTTGGAATATGGCCAAACAGTCGCTCGAATGGTTGACACTGAACCTTTTGAGGCCCATTTCACACTCTCTAGCGCCGTTAGCAAACAAAATTGCCGCATTAGGAGAACGGAGAATCCACACGAGATCCATAAAACACCATTGCATGACCAAAAATTGACTGTTTTGGGCCGATGTTTGCACCAAAACCATCATTGGGCCATTTTTCTTCAGAGAAGGCGAAACCGTCAATGGGAATCGATATCGGTGGATGTTGTCTCATTATGTCTGCCCACAAATGTCCGAAAAAGATCTAGACGGTTACTGGTTTCAATAAGACGGTGCGCCATGCCACACTGCAATTCAAACAATGCAGTTTCTGCAACGAAAATTCCTTGGACGTGAGCTGGCAAAAATCGGCGACATTGACTGGACACCCAGATCTCCAGATTTGACCCCTCCGGATTTCTTTTTGTGGGGTTATTTGAAAAGCAAAGTGTACCCCAGCAAGCCTCAGACCACTGATGAGTTCAAGGTAAACATGCACAAGAGGGCACATTTTGCTTTGGTCATTGTAAAGGACCAAGTTAAATAAAAATACCCCATATATGGAAATTGGTGGTTCTTTTTTTAAAGTTATTCAATGTTTACATAACGACATAAAAGCGACATGGCGCACCCTGTATGTATCTTCTTCTTCTTCCTTTTATCAGCGAGGCTATGATCCGAAAACATGGGATCACAGCCCTCCCACTTCACCGCATTTCTACTGATCCGCCTGTGGGGTTCGCCTATTTGACCTCAGAAAATATCGGCAGGCCTGCCGATTTTGGATCACTCGGTTACTGAGGCCAATGAAATGCCGATGTCGTCGCATTTGTCTGATCCAGGCGTTTATAGGCCTGCCTTTCCTACATCGCGATGTCTTTGGAACGTGCATAGATATTGCCTTTTTTACAGGGTTCAAATGATCTCTTCTTTGAACGTGGCAATACCAGCTGAGCCGGTCGCGCTCTATTTTTTGTACGATGGTTTCCTTGATGTGAAAGCTTCCACGGATCTTCGAACTTCTTATTCGATCAAGCCTTGTCACTCCTGCTGTCATGCGAAGCATCTTCATCTCAGCTGCCGTTAATTTACTCTCATACTTTTTGTACATCGTCCAACATTGTGAACCGTATGTGAGCGCTGGACGTACAACTGCGGTGTAGAGCCTTCCTTTTAACTTAGGGGGCATTTTTCTGTCACAGAATATAGCGGAATTTTCTCGCCACTTCATCCACCCTACGCTTACACGATGATTGATGTCGTCATCACAAGTTGCTTTGCTATTGATCATAGATCCCTGATATTTGAACTTTTCGCACTTGGGAAGCACTGTTCCATTCAAATAAATGTCTGGAATAGGCCTGAGTGGATCAGAGAACGGGCAGCACAAGTACTCTGTCTTTTTTGAACTAATGCGATACCCATTTCCCTCCAAAACGTCCACCCACACATCAAGTGCTCGTTGCAGGGATGTAGGATCCGCACTTATGATGGCTCCATCGTCAGCAAAGAATAACTGATGTACCTTGGGGTCCATCACTTTACCTTCAAGCAGATAATCAAGGACTGTAATAAAGAGCAAAGGACTTAAAACGCTTCCCTGGTGCACCCCGACTTTGATTGGGAACTCTTCGGTTACTCCAGCGGGGCATCTTACTCTTGTCTTTGCTCCTTCGTACATGTCCATGATCATCTGTACATAGGTTTCTGGAACCCCTCGATGTCTTAGCGCCACCCATATCAGATCTCGTGGTTGTCTGTCGAATGCCTTTTCAAAGTCAACCAATACAATATGCAAATCCCTTAAGGAATCACGATGTTTTTCCATTATGATCCTTATACTTTGGATTGCATCTGTGGTTGATTTACCCGAGACAAACCCGCACTGATCATCAGATAGCCGTATTATTTTTCGCAGTCGGCCACCTAATACCCGCTCAACGATCTTCATGGTGTGTGACATCAGCTTGATCGAACGGTAGTTATCACAGTTTCGCGTATCACCCTTCCCTTTGTATACAGGGAGGAGGTAACTTTCCCTCCATTGATTCGGCATTGGATCACCTCTCACGAATTTGGAGATGAGAATTCTGAGCCATCTGAACCCGATGTCTCCCATCTTTTTCCAGAACTCAGAGGGTATCTCGTCTGGCCCAACCGCTTTTCGTTTTTTGGAGTATTTGACCGCCTCACTAACTTCTTCGACTGTAATGTCGGGTATTTCTTCACAGTTAGGGGTGGCTCTTGGAAAGTATAGCCGGGGAAACTGTTCATTCAAAAGCTCTCCACAATACTGCCGCCACCTCTGCAGAATTTTGTCGTCATCCACAAGAAGCTGGCCATGAGCATTGCTAATGAACTTTGGCGAACGAATCTCCTGAGCATTGTTCCTTCTTTGGGCGGCTATTTTGAAGATAGTGGCGCTCTTGTTCATATTGTGTCTTCGCAGCTCCTGGATAGCCTGGTTTGCATCAGCAACCGGGGAAAATATTTTTTCCAGCTCCCGATACAGGCCCTCCGTACTCTCTGCTTGAAGCTGGGCGCACTTTTTCTTCACTTTTTTCTTGCAGCATCTGTATTCCATTTCGAGGCGAGCTTTTTCGTCACTATTATTAGAGGGGCACTTTGACCAAGCTTTGAAAGCCGCTTTCTTCTCATTTATCACTTTCTTAGCTTCATCACTCCACCACCATGTTTCTTTGGCGTGTTGATGGTGGCCTTTTGAAGCTCCCAGCAGTGATTTGGCCTTCTTAAAGCAAGTTCGCTGTAGGGAATCCCACATATTTTGTGCTCTGCACCCTTCATCCTCAGCTCCGTTGATGGTGTGAGAGAGGTAATTTTGCATTACGAAAACAAAAGCTTCGCCTTTTTCTTTGTCCAGATTGTACCACTTGATTTTCTCAGAGACCCTTGTTTGATTGCTTTTCTTCGGTGTTTTCATAAAAATTTCTGTTACCAGGAGACGGTGTTGCTGAGCGATTGCCTCTCCCAGGATCACTTTGCAATCTTTTACCCGGGGCTTCATGAAACTGCCTACCAAATGGTAGTCAATCTGAGTTTCATCTCCACCACTGCTGTAAGTGATCAGGTGTCGGCTTTGTTTGATGAACATGGTATTTAACACGATAAGACCGTGTGATTTGCACATGCTTAGGATGTCTTCACCAGGAAGGTTCCTGGTGCCATATCCTAGTCCTCCATGGCAGTCTTCATAGTCTTCGTTTGATTTCCCGACATGTCCATTCAAATCTCCTCCAACAAACAGAAATTCTTCCTTTGGGATGTTCTTAAGGAGATTGTGGAAATCTAGCCAAAATGCATCTTTATCTCTCTGATTGTACCCATCGTGGGGAGCATATGCACTGACAATATTCCACACCTCTCCTTGTATTACTAGTTTGAGAGACATCAAACGGTCGCTGGACTTCGAAATGCTCAAGACGTTTCCAAGTAGCTCTGCCGCAAGGATGATACCGATTCCGTTCTTAGACTTTTCCGTTCCGTAGTAGAACATCTTGTAATCTTTTGTCTTAACATCCAAGAAACGCGCCCGATTCCCGGTGTTTTTCCATTTCGTCTCTTGGACACACAAGATGTCCACGCGCCTTCTATTCATCATCTCTTCCAGCTCGTAACTTCGACCGGTCATGCTTCCAACTCGCGACCCTCAAATTGCGTCCAAACTGTTTCATTATTTTGCTAGCCCCCGGAATCCGTATAGCTCTGACCCGAACATTTCTGCTCGGTCCAGGATCAGTACCATGCACAGCAGTGGTAGTGCCTGGCGGGGTAGTGCCTTTCCTTTTTGCAAGTATTACCATAATGATACAGTTTTGCAGTTTTGCAATACAATTTTTTGCACCATATTGCGATGGTGTTTGTTGTTTGACACGTGCATGCTCCTGTTTTAGTATTGTTTGATCTTTCTTTTATGACACCGGTGATCTCCAGTCGTGTCAACCCACGGACTCACATGCACACTTGTGGGAGGGTTTTTAAGGTAGTATATGTGTCGCTAGGCTCACTTGGGTGTTATATTGCCTAGATCTGATTTGTCCCCCCTAGTCGCCTTTTACGACAAGCGCTGGTTGTTGGGGGGGGGGCTGCAGTGATATTCTTAACCCGTCCCTGCACGGGAACGCACCCTGTATGTATGTAACATTAATAAAATAAGACAGACGAGATTAGCTAATAATATGGAATTTTAAACAAATGAGGAAATATGCATACTTACTAACTTATTCCACTGCACCTCACTGACTGATCCAAAGCACACGAAGGAGTGGGTTCGGATATCTACTCAACAGAACCCGAGGTTGCAATATCACTAAAAATTCCGAACCACAGCAGTGTATTCCAAGCGGAAGTCCTTGCGATAGCGGAGGCGGCATGAGAGCTTTCCGCGAAGCTTGTTACTAGAAAAGAGATTGACATTTACATAGATAGTCAAGCTACTATAAAAGCCATCTCATTCGCGGTATGTTTATTATTATATTTTATATTTGGCGCAACAGCACTTGAAAGTGCCAGGGCCTAGCTTCTCGCAACCACTCATGTTGTGTGCGTTATATTTTTCACACGAATGGAAGGGACCTACAGTTTAGAGCCGTATCCGAACGGCGATTTGAGAAGCTTTTTCATGACAGCAATACTCTCGGATGTTTGTCAGACGCTCGCGAGAGGTGGGACCGTGAAAAAACTTTTTGGTATTTTCTGGGATTCGAACTTGGAACCTCATGCGTAGTGATCCGACACACTAACCACTTACGCCACGGCGCCCACTGTTGGGGCGGTATGTTTTTTTTTTTTTTTTTCCTCTTTTACAACCCATGCCGGCGTGGCAACGACACTGTGACCTGAAAGATCTATTGTATCGGAGGGTTGGAGTTAAACTAGCAGATGTACTACCTCCCTTATGAAAGTGAGTACGTCTTTAGTAGCGGAGCATTTCAGTTCCACTGAAGAAAGTATCTCCTTGTGGAGAATACGTTTCCTTAACCAGTATCTCAGGCCGCAATGGCCAGTAAGAAAGCTCACAAGCTTCTTAATGCTTTTCCTATCTAAGTTAAGGATTTCCTTATAGGAGTAAGGCTTGATTAATCGTTTGGAATGTCTTAGACCTGGCCCACTAGTCCAGTGGTCTAGACGAAGTTTGTTTTCCCATTTGTTAATCAGCGTTATAGCTGTCGCCCAATTGACGCCACAATAAGGTTCAGGACCCATGAACACAGATTCTGAGCCAGCCCTAGCGAGCTCATCTGCAGATTCATTGCTCACAATCCCTTGGTCTCCAGGTACCCAACCGAGTTTTATCTTGTTGTATTTGGCAAGGTCTTGTAATGCATCGTAGCAGTATTTCACGGTTCTGGAGTCCATTTGGTTGGACGACAGTGCCATAAGTGCTGCTTGGCTATCTGAGAAGATATGTATTCTAGCGCCTTTGATCCCCTTGCGAAGATTGTGTCTGGCGCAAATCTCAATGGCATGGATTTCAGCCTGAAACACAGTGGGAGTCGTACCCATAGGTACCGAAATTTTTGTGTTGGGTCCAAAAACCCCAGCTCCAACTCCAGAGTCCGTCTTCGAACCGTCGGTGAACCAGACCAGACTTTTAGGGTCCAGTGTTGGAGCGCCATTCGACCAGTTTTTGCGGTCCAATATTTCAACCTCGAATAACCTACCAAAGCAGTGTTGCCTGACCATAATATCTGGTAAAGTGCAGAACATGTCTCTTTTAGGGATTGAGTTGAGTGTCTTTTGATGTCTCACAAGGTCACCAGGTTTATACTCGTGATCTAGCTGCAGCCTGATGGCATATCTAGCAGCCATCTTCCTCATGAAGATTGGTACGGGTGTAAGCCCAACAATAGCTTCCAGAGCTGTCGCAGGGCAGGTGCGCATCGCACCAGTAATGCCATTCGCGGTATTAAAATCAAAGCTAATAAACGCAGCCGCGTGGAGCTTCAGACGCTCACGGATAGTCACCATGTAACACTCTGGTAGGTCCCAGTGGCAAAGGAATTCCAGGAAACAAGATCGCAGACGAACTGGCAAGAAAGGGTCCTGACAATGGTCCAGAACTCAATTCCCCTTCCCCTAAAATTGGTTAAATCAAAAATAGCGCTTGAGTTCAAAAGAAAAGCAGATGAAAAATGAAGAGCACTTCCATCGTGCTGAGGATTCAGTAACATTTGGACAAAATACGACAAGTGGCGTGCTTTAGTGAGAACTATGCAAAGCAAAGTGAAAGCTTCTCTAAAAAACCATCCCCAGTCAATCTGGTTTAAAACGTTTTTTATTGTTTGAAGATTTTTGATTGAACTGAAATTGAATTGAAAAGCATGAAAAAGTGAAATACTACTAAATCATTCAACTTAAATCAAATCGAATGAAAAGCTCTTTTCAGCGCCCTTTGAAATTTAGTAGTGCAAACTAAACATCCCAACTCAGTTTTGACTGGAGAAAAAAGCTAAGGTGGTTGCCAGTCACTTTGTATTGTTGCACTCCGTGCTAATCTAAGCACTAATCTATCTTACTTCACTGAAAAGTGACGTCTCAAAAAAAACGCCAAAGGTCAAAACCAAGCTTATCCTTACTCAAAGCAGACAAAACTCGGCGCTTTTCATAGGAATCAAAAACGGCTACAACCTATTAGTGACCCATCGGAAAAGAATGTGGCTAAGTACGGATGCACTTTGCCGAGGCTGCGGCAAGACAGACGCAGAAGAGGATACGGATCACTTCCTATGCAAATGCCCTAGTCTTTGTGATACCAGAAAGATGGCCCTCGGAGAGTATTTCTTCAATAATCTGGGTGACCTGTCTGATAAGCCGCCGACTACCATCCTGAAATCCATAACTTCCTCAGGATGATTTAAAGGGGGCCGCTCCAATACCACAGTACTCTATTTAATTAGTTTCTAGTTAGTTTTCTAACTTTTCCTTACTGCGCCTACGCGCCATCATATACGGTTTCTGGGAATGTGCCTCAGCTGGCCCCAACTTTCTCCCAACTGTCGTGCCTCTTTCTCGACTGTTTTGCGGCACATTCTCCTCGGACCGCCAGATGTTCTGCCATCCTGAGTTAAAGGATTCCATTGCAAATCATGATTAGCTATGGAACTATTATATCATCTTTTCGGAACGTGTGACTAATACATTGCCACTTCCGTTATTGGGTGGTTGGTTGTTGGCCCATTCTCTGGCAAAGGTGTTCGTTAGAAATACGGTTGTGCCAGAAAATTCTTAAGATGTTGCACTGGCACAGGTAATCGTCACTCACTGTGCTGCATCCATACAACATCCCAAATTCAACATTGGAGCGGAGCAGTCTTAACTTGATGTTCAAACTGATTGCATTGCTTCGCCATATTTTCGACAAATTCCCGACCGCGGATTTTGCTTCGGTGATCCTGTTGGCTATATCCAGTACGGTTCCACCATCAGTCGAGACAATGCTCCCAAGATACTGGAAATCATCTACTCTTTCTCTACCGGTAGTCCAGCAATGCATATTTGAGCCGATGAGTTTGTTCCAAGGCTGATAATTTTGGTTTTTGCCGTAGTAGTTTTCAACCCGACGACGCTTGCGTCCCTCTGCACATCTGCTATGCTTTGGTGGAGGTCCATAATTCTGTGACAGAGTTAGCATAGTCAAGTCAGCGTAGTCAAGATGTTTCAGTTGGGATGTAAGAGTTCATCGAATTCCTCCATTTCCTGTCGACAAAGCTGCACGAAGCACATCGCTAATGACCAATAGGAATACTATTGGTGAAAGGATACAGCCTTGCTTTATCCCACTTTGGATCTCAAGTTCTCCCTCTGCGGAGAAAGTGACATTTGGGCCCTTCATATGTAGCTTTGATAATAGCAATAACTTTATCGGGAATACTTCTCCTGAGTAAGTCACGCCAAATAAACTCCCTTTTGGCACTATCAAACGCCTTCTCAAATTCGATGAACAACAGGTGGAGTGGCGATCGATATTCAACACACCATTCGATCTTAATCCGTGTTGATGTGATCGACACAGAAGAACCCAAAGCCGTAACCTGCTTGTTTGGCATTAAGTGTGTCTTCGAGATGTTTTTTGATTCGCTCCAGGATGATTTTGTCCATTATCTTAGCTACAGCAGGGCAGCACGCCGATACCCCTACAGTTTCTGTACTCCTTTTAATTTTCTTTCTTAGGAAGCTTGACGATTATACCATTTTCCACTCGTCAGGAAGCTCTCAGCTTCCCAAGTTCTCTCTATAAGTGGAAGCAGTAGTTTCTTGTTGTTTCAGTTGTTTCTTTTCAGTACTTTGATCGCGGTAGTGATCTCTTCCTTACTGAAGGTCGTCGTGCGTATTCGAGCATTTTTCACCTCGGGCACCTCTGTCTGATTTGCAAGCATATCGCTAGCGAATGCACTGTTCAAAACCACAGCAAAATGATTCTTCCATCTCTTGAGCTGGTCCTGATCTGAAATGAGCAAGAAACCGTCTTTCACGGGGTGTTGGCAGGAACCGCGACCCCCTGTCAGTTCCTTGGTGATTCTGTAGACGGTCCTGCTGTAGCACCTGTTTTCAGCTGCTTCGGTTTCTGTAGCCAACGAGTTGATGTAGTTGCGCTTGTCACGTCGCACGCTATGCTGAACTTTTGTCATATTCATATGATATAGGTACTCTGGCTCGTTGCTCCTTGCTGCTGGAGTAACTGTGGTGCTAGCTTTCAGCTATTTTCGTTCGTCAATCCGTCTACAATTATCCTCAGAAAGCCACGCCCTATGTCTTCCCCAAGACCGACCGACAGTTTTTCCAGCACGAAATCTAAAAATATTTTTCACAGCACAATTTTGGATGTTTGTGGACATTGAGCTGCTGATTGCTTCCATTCCTTACGAAAAATGATCTCGTAATTGTTGGCGCACTGAGAGATCACTAAGTCTATCGATGTTGATTCTGTGCGTTCTTGTGTTGTCGTGGAATCTTCGGAATGCAGCAGTGCGTAGTTGGAGAGTGGCTATCTTAAGATGGTGATCTCGTACTATCCCCACATCAGCTCCTCAGCCGACTACTCCTAAAGCGCCAGCTGATGACAAAATAGTCAATGTGATTGGAGGTTGCTTGCCTGTCATTAGAAATCCAGCTTACTTTGTGGCAGGTCTTGTGCTCAAATATGGTGCCACATATCACAAAGCGATTGGCATTGCAGAAATCTAGAAATCTTTCGCCGTTGTCATTTCGGTTGCCAAGTCCATGCTTCCCGATAACTTGTTTGAGCCCGTTTCCTACCTTGCCATTCAAATCTTCCATCACTATGACAATGTCTCCATTTGGTGTTGTGTTGAAGGCGGCGCTTAAGTGATTATAGAAGCTTTCCTTCTCTTCCACCCGTTGGGGTATGACAATGTATAATGGTGACGGTTCGTACTCTAGTCCCAAATCTGGCAGTCATAATCCTATCACTATGTTGCGTGTATAGAGTAAAGTGATCCCTTTTAGATATTAGAACAGATTAACTCCGATTTAGGATATAGCTATCTGCGGTTAATGCCCGACTATTTTTCAGTTCAAATAATACTGTCTTTGTCGGTTCTTTTTTGGCAAGGTTCGTTGTGAATGAGCTTTGTCACTCTCCATCTGGTCTAGTATTGCGCACATTTGCGTGTTGCTATCACTGTCAAAGTCACCCATCCACCTCCAACTAATCGGATACATGACCACCTCCGGTCTAAAGCAGACCATTGGTCAAAGCAAATTACCTATCAATGGACCCTGCACAGAGTGATGAAACTTGTGAATGCATTTGTAAAGATTGGCTGGTCCATAGATATGTAATAAAGCTAACTCTAAGCAGTGAAAATGTCATTGCTGCGATACATCCTGAGAAGTTAATGGGCTTACTTGCAGCGTCTGTTGGAATTTTGCTCTGGCACAAGGGGCCGGATATCTAGAATAGTTAAAGATCTCCACGATGCTGTTGGTTTTTTCTACGAGCTGTTGCATCCAGGACATACTGGGCATTCTGGCGAGTCGTCGAGTGTAAAGCGGCGAAGGTATCGGCGATACCCACCATGGCCTGATAGAATTTGCATCGGTTACTAGTTTACCTATCCATAGTTTCTATTTATCCATAATTCTATCCTCGGAATAAGTCTGTATGTCCACCTTATCTTATGGGATGCGTCCCATCTTTGTCGCCACATCCTTGTTGAATTTTTTAAGTTGTGACGGCGAAAATTGAAAGACTTTAAATTTTGTTAATTACATATGCAATTATTAAGACAACTAGAGATAATTAAAAAATTCTTTTAGTTTTATTCGAAGAATAGTTCTTAACCGAGCAAAGTCAAATCCCCAAAAGAAAAACAAATGTGGTAATGGCTTACGCACGTTTTTCCTTCTTCCTTCTCTCGCGTTGCTACTGTTGTCTCCCTCTTTGGGCTTTGGATGTCATCGAGCCAAGATGGGTGTGTTTAGATGTTTTAGCGCTGACCACTCCCCCCCGGTATGGGTGGGATTCCTACGCTAAGAGTTTGGCAAGGACCTTTTTCACGAACTGAAGCAATCTCTTCCAGTTACCGCACATGTGAAGAGACAGTGGTGGTATAAACGTCCATTTGGTGTCGGCATTTGTAAATTCCCTGGCGATTTTATTCTGGTCGTTACTTTGAAGCACTTCGCGGAGCTCCTTACTCGCGCCCTCCTTACTCGTTCCTTGGTCGCTGAATATTTCAATCGGGGTGCCTCGCCAGGCTATGAAGTTGCGATTGGCCATAATGCATGAATCAGCGGAGAGCGTGTGGGCCACTTCAAAGTGGACAGCGCGAACTGTCAGGCAGGTGATTAAAACGCCCCACCTTTTTTCACTTCGTCCTCCAACAGCAACAATGATCGATCCAAAGTAGTAGATCCCAACATACGAGAATGGTCGAGGATACGCGGCGAGTCGAGCGGCTGGAAGTTCTTCCAACATCGGAGGTTGCGGTTGAGTCTGTTGATTTTTGCTGACATTTTCCAAGCTCCTTCCTAAGAGCTACTCGTAGGCGCCAAATGTGGTACTTCTGACGCAACTCCTTAACAACTATCTCGTGATGACAATGATGATACCTGGTATGCACCTCTCGGATTACGAGTGACGTTATATGATGGTTTCTTGGCAAGATGACTGGTCGTCTTACATCAGACTCGCAATGTACTTTGCAGGCGTTGATTCTATCTTTGACTCTTAGAACTCGGTTTCCATCGATGTATGGTGAGAGCTTGTATAGAGGACTGCTTTCTTTTTATACGTTGTTGGTTCGTTTCAATAGCAGCTTTCTCCTCAGGGTGCACGTCCTGCTGTGCATGGCGGTATAAGTAATTTTGTGCCTGTTCACCGTCGCATTTGTCTATCGATCCCCTCTGATGTGGTCTACGTGTAACTTTAGCCTTCAGATTGTTCACGTACAGTAAAACCCAGGCTGTTGTCCGAAATAGTCGCTTGCACTCTGAGTAGTGCTATGGATGTAGAATGTGCTGTCGATGAGTATCTTCTGTACGTATTTCTGCGTGGTGACATGAATGGTTCACTTTGATCTCTTCAGAAATTTTTGTGCCGACATAGGGATCCTCGAATTTTGGCCCATTTTTCCTTTCTTCTAAGAGAAACTGTGGTGTGTTCAGCCAGCGACTGGTGGCAGAGAACTCCGGGAGGTGTTGCCACTTTGTTCCCTCGTCAGCTACGTTTGACTTGGACGTAATCCATTTCTATTCTGAGATTTCAGTTGTTTCCAGAACCTCGATAACACGAAATGCAACGAATTGACTGTACTTCCGATGGTCAGACCGAATCCAGCAAAGTACATTCTTAGAGTCGGTCCAGAAATAACGCTTGTTGACTTTTATCGAGTGTTCTTTCAGAATACAGCCTGCTTACCTGTCCCAAGAACGGCTGCTTGTAGCTCCATTCGCGGGATAGAGAACTGCTTCAATGGTGCTACGCGGGTTTTAGCGGCTACTAAGGCACAGTCGATGTTGCCTTTATCGACCACTCGGAAGTACACAACGGCGGCGTAGCTGCTCTCGCGCTTGCGTCAACGAACATGTGCGGTTCAATCTTACTTAAACCCCCGAAGGTTGTGATTCTTAAGTAACATCTGGATATCTGGACGGCTTCTATGCTAGGAAGAACTTTCAGCCAAGTAAGCCATTTTTAGAACTCCGCGTCACCAATGTAGTCATCCCAATCTATGCCGGATCGCCACACCTCTTGCAGTAAAACTTTCACATAAATGACAAAGTTAGCTAGCGAGTAGTCCCAAAGGGTCAAAGATTGTCATTAGCGTACGCAGAAGTTCTCGCTTAATCCGACGTCTGTCCCCTGACAACAGATCCTTGTTTTAAGCGTTCGCCTTTATTTTGTAAGTAAAGATGTCCGTGGATGTGCCCCACCACATGCCCAGCACTTTCTCAATTTCAGATTTTGCACAGATGTTCAGATTCAACTCGTCCTTGGCTTTCTCTGCCATGGCGTTGATAACTGCCCTTGAGTTGGACATGCAGTTCTGTATCTCTAATCCAGCCATTGAGTGAATTTACTTGGCATCCTTTGCCAGTTGGATAGCTTCGCCTTCAATATCTACGCTGTCCAAAAAATCATCTACGTAGTGGCTCTGGGTGATTGCTGCCGCTGCTCTAGGAAACTCTTCTGTGAACTGTTCAGCGTTAAGATTTTTGATATACTGGGCACTACTGGGGAGCAGATAGCACTGAATTTCATCACAGTCATCACGTACTCATCAGGCTCTCGTATTGCTTCGTTGCGCCAAGGAACCGCTGGGAGTCCGGATCAGCTTCACTGATCAGGACCTGGTGAAACATCTCGCGAATATTTTCTTTCCCGAAATCTAGCAAGCACTGTCGTGAGTGATGTCAGCTGATCAGGTCCTTTAAGTAGGAAAGAATTTAGCGAGACTCCGTGCGACTGTCCACCTGTCTGTATCTTGTGGGAGGCATCCCATCTTTGTCGTCACATCCTTATTGATGTTGACCTTTCTTGTCTTCTAAATTCAATAGAGATCGAGTTTCCACTAATTCCATTCCGAATATTCTTTGCTTCTTCAGCCAGGATATCTATGGGGATCATACCTGCGATAACGTACGCCACCTCATCCGAGATAATCCTATAAGCCGATATATGTAACTCATAGTGCGGTAAGTCTGTGGACACTATTTATCCGCAGCCGATTCTGCTTAACTTTTAGCGCCTCCGACCAAATTTGAAATGCGTAAAGCATTGTTGAGCTCACGACTCTAGACAGGAGTATTCTCCTGGTGCTTCTTCACCTCCAATAATTGATGCCTTTTTTGATATGTACTTCATATGGTTACCGAAGTTAAGTCGGTCGTCGAACGTAACGTCGAGGTACTTAATGCAGCTTTTGGAGTGTACCATGTAGCTTCTCACCTTAACTTTGATGGTCTCCCTTATTTTAAGGCTACTTATAAGAACTGCCTCTGTCTTGTTCTGTCATGGCTTAAGTCGTTGACTCTATCCATTGTTTGACAGAATTGATGGTTTCATTTGCGCTCAGTTCTCGCTCACCTAAATATTTCGCCGTAACCACTATCGCTATGTCATCGGGAAAACCTATGATTTGAACTGCATCGGGGACTCTCAGCCTCAGTATGCCGTCGTACGTTATGTTCCAGAGAACCGATCCGAGAACGGAACCCTGTGAAACACCAGCGGTTGTGGTGTTATCCTTTTTCCCTATGTCGGTATCATATAACACCACCTTTTCGTAGAGATAGTTTTCTATTATTCGAAGGATATATCCTGGTATATGTAATATGACCCCAATTTGCTATATTAAATGGGTTTCGTACATCAAGTGGTACGTCCCCACCTCCAGCCAGCAACACAACCTTGTCTTGCCATACACATTAATATGTATATTATCCTTAAAGGAGACATACTTGTGACATGCATATGTATACATACATCTCTTATTATTGTCATCTGTTTATACCCATCCCTCAGGCATCCAATCAACGAAGATAAAGGTTCTATTTGCAATTTGATTTCGATACTATTGCCATCGTGACCAAGCTCTTTATGTCCTCCTCCTCCATTTAGTGCATATCCAACAGCAAATTCCCATTTTCAATGGCATTGTGTCCGTAAAATTTAAATTCAACTAAGCAGACTTTTACTCAGAAATGTCATTTTTATTGTTCGTACAGTAATCCGAACAAAAAATAACCATTCTGTCCTTGGAGTTGGTACAACGAAAACATCTTCATTCCTTCATCGTACCGCAACATGATCTGTTAGTCAACCAAATTGAAACGAATAAAAAGCATCACCCCTAATGTCCACAATCAGGACACATATCCACCCCTAGTGCCTCGCCCTTTGACCAAAATCGATGACCTTGTTGTTCAGAACTCCTCTCTATTCCGTAGCTACAACTCTTCGATTTGATCGTTTTTTAAAAACCCCTGCAAAGCCACCAGCACATCACGATGCCGCCGCCCGGGGGAATAATCGAGCAAAAAAACCCAGAATAAGTTCTCTTGCAATCTGTTGCCAGAATTTGTATCGCTGTTTTCTTCTTTTTTTTTTTGTATCTGCAGCCACTTTTCCAACCATGGGTTGCATCCTTTCAAAGAATTGTATTTTGATTGCTTACGTGTATTGCCGCACTCCTCTTACGCCAGCACCTCATAGCGCACCATCAGCATTCGAGTCCTTACAAACTGAAATTTCAACAAATCAAGGTTCCATCCCACACATAGAGAGAGGGATGATGCTGCTCCTACTACTACTCAGCAGCGTCACTGCCTGGCAGTAATCGTATTTTCGTTTAGTATAGCAAATACGAGTACTCCATTGAAGCGAATGATTTTTAAATTGTTCATTTGAGAAAACGAAATTGATAGAGTAAGTGACTGGCAGCAGAAGGAACCTGAACGACGGATGTGGGATCACATGCGGATCGCATTCAAGGAAGAAAGTTATAAATGAATAGTTTTACACGCTACGCGGCGCCAAGGGACGACAGCACAAGAGTGTTAATTACAATCCAAATCGTAAATCAAAGTTTACAATTTTTGGATAATTGAAGCAGAAATCTAATTAAACATTGAAATGTTGGGTTCAACTCATTTATTTGAATTTTGACAATTTCATTACAGTAATTGATATTTTTAATTAAAATTGAAAGCAGTCCCTATCGCCTGTCGAAAATGATAGAACAGGATAATCCGATGTGTAATGGGTGAAATATAATATTTTATTTTGCAATGAGTTGTATGATTTGATTAATTGATTCAATTGGTACTTTAAGAGAACTATAGATACATTTTTTATGATGCCACCAGAATCATCCTAGTGGGCGCCGTGGCGCGGTGGTTAGTGTGTCGGACCCCTAACCACTGATGAAGGTGAGCTGCTTGCCTCCAGCCAAAAGGCACCAGAATTTTAAGGTAGCGTAAAAAGTACCGGTCAAAGTATACTATACAGCTGCCTCAACCGTCTATATCCTCAACGGATTCAGTTGTCAAGGGCTCTAGCACCAGTCATAGTGCTCCCAAACAAGAACATAAATTCTCTACTGTTCAAAACCACAAAAAGGCTGTATTCATTCTTAACAAGATAGCTAAAAAACGAAGCGGCCGGAGTAGTTCATGAACATGATCAAGCGGACAAGGTGAAGTACAAGGCAGTTGTTGAAGAATACAACAACAGCCGGACTGCCAAACCCAATTCAGCTAAACCAGCAAACAAAATGAAGCGCGCCAGGTCTCAAGAGGAGACTGTACATTCGAGTAAATGCATCATGGTCGAAAGCAGCATCTCGAAGAGGCTTCAAGAACACCAAACGAAACGACATAAATCGGCCTGCATTGTTGTCTCCACGCGAACGGTAAGCGAAGTCGTCTGCGACGATCTCGAGGTTGCCCTCATTGATGAGATATCAAACAGTGGCAAGTCGGTGCTGAACGCGTGGGGATGATATAGAGGCAAGCTATCGCAGATGGTGCTGGACCATCTATTTGGCAACCAAGGTGGACTTCCAAACGATTTCGACTCAGCCGAACTCGTCAGATGGTATAAGGTCGATTCTCAAAGAGTTTCCTCTGCAGTTACATCGTCAAGCCATGTGAAACTTGGAATAGATCTTAGCTTAAGCTTATCCCTGCGAAGAGCATCGGGAGAAGACCGAAGGCGGGCAATTGGTTATTAAATATGCCGTTAGACTGTTGAATGCTGATCCTAGTCTATAATTATACAAGCCTCTGGTTCCCATGGATGAATGAATAATCACACATACATACAAACATACATTTTCAATGGCCCGCCAATCATTCATGAGGGTCGCGGGGTAGGATGCTCATGTGGACCCTCGATCCTCCGCCATTGGCTCCAATTCATCAGGAGGAATCCCTAGACGGCTCCAGGACAGATCTCGGACATGGTCCAACCATCTATTTCTAGGCCTACCAGGGAGTCGCCTAACACTAACATGCAGAGTGCACTGAATCGGTTTTTTTGGAAACGACCATTACTACCGATTTGTTCACGTTGAGCTTCATTCCAGCATCATCACAAACGGATACAAACCTTTCGAGTGCACGCTGAAGTTCGATTTGAGAGGACCCAAGGATGACCAAATCATCCGCAAAGGGCAAATGACTAATCCTAAGGTCGCCCACTTTGAAACTTTCCCCGCCACGGCTGCGCTGCAACATCCAATCCATATATACAATGAAGAGGAGAGATGACAAAATGCATCCTTGGCGGAGTCCAGCGTCCGCAGTGAAAGGTATTGATGTAACACCGTTTATCCCAACACAGCTTCTACATGTAGCAGCATCATTTATATGTATGTGTATGTATTTATTTATCTATAGGTACATCACTCTCTTATATTATTATTATTATATTATCTATGTAAATCACTCTCTTATACTATTAATGTTAATCACCCTGAAGTCGAATAAAAGAGTCAGGCTTGAGCTGACCGATTAAGAAACTGGACGCGGTTTTATTTAGTTCCTACAGACTTGCGGTTTTATTTAATTCCTACAGACTTTCAGAAGTGGGATAAATTCGGACGATTTTCTCTATTCTCTTATTAAATAACGATTAGCTAAAATAAAAAAAATAAAATAAAAACATATAAACAGTCGATTGGAGAATAAAAGCGTATAAAAGTGGGAAGTAAAACAGCGGAATACAAAAACGAGTGTAAGACGAAAAAGAGTGTAAACTTTAAATAGAAAAATAGAAAAAGTGTCCAAAAAACGATCGCCAAAAGAGTGCAAAACGATATATATATAAAAACACAAAAAAGAAAAATATACATATATAAATAAAAAAAAAAAAAAAAAATTAATCATCCGATCAACGGCAACGATTATACCGTTCACCAGCTTCGTGTGTGGCTACGGCAGCTAGGGCTGTCAACGGCGGGGATAAAGACAACACTTGTCGCGCGCATAAACGAGGTGCCAACCGCACGCATAAACGAATTGCCGCCCGTAGAGTTCGAAGAAGTTGGAACTGATGACGACGAGGAGGAGTATGAAGAAGCCGCTGCAATACAAAGCGAGGGCGAGAAGAAGAAAACAAGTGAAGAGAGTGCCGACAAAGAGGCCAACAACCGCAAAATCGATGACGAGAAAGAAATCAGCCCACCACGGGTGGTAAAGGGCAATTTGACTGAAGAGATGATAGCAGCAAAAGAACGCGATTATTACAAGAGGGAGGCTGTACTATTACGTCGAGAAACAGATCTCCTTGCTCGAGAAAATGAGTTTCTCAAAACAGTTGCACAAGCAAGTGCAGAGAGAGAGACGATAAACGCTGGAGTACAAGGGCAGCAAGCAAGCTGCTTCGTTAACGTTGAAGGCTCAAGTCCGTTTAACATTTACAAAGACTTGCTGCCAGAATACGATGGTGGAATGAACTTCGATGTGTGGGTAGCCTCTCGCGAGCGTCTGACAAACATCCGAGAGTATTGTTGTCACGAAAAAGCTTCTCAAATCGCCGTTCGGAGTCGGCATTAAACTGTAGGTCCCTTCCATTCGTGCGAAAAATATAACGCACACAACATGAGTGGTTGCGAGAAGTTAGGCCCTGGCACTTTAAAGAGCTGTTGCGCCGAATATTTGTTTTTGTTTTTTGTGGGTAGCGCAGTTACAAAATGTCAAGACAATGTATTCACTAGACGAAAACATGTCGAGAGCATTAATGATGTGCAAGCTGAAGGGAAGGGCGCTGAGTTGGCTGCACTCTAAGCCAAATTTTCTCACAGAGAGCACTGCTGACTTAATTAAACAATTAAGGGAGCTTTTCGGCAGTAAAGAGAATAAATTAGCTATGCGCCATAATTTTGAATCCCGAATGTGGAAAAGTCACGAAACATTTGCGGAATATTTTAATGACAAAATTATTCTGTCAAACGCCATACAAGTTGATGAGGATGAGTTGGTCGAATACCTGGTGGAGGGGATAACGGATGAGCAGCTCAGATTACAAGCTCACATACAATGCTTTACAACAAAAGCACAGTTGCTCCAGGCATTCTCGAAAGTGAAGCAAAGACAAGGTGAGCGGCCAACAAAGAACATGCAGCCGAAGATTACGATGGTGCGATGCTACAATTGTAACTCCGTTGGACATATAGCTGCCGAATGCAAAAAGCCAAAGAGGGAATATGGTGCTTGCTTTGCGTGTGGGTCCATGCAAAACCGTGCTGCAGCGTGTCCAGATAGAAAGAAGACAGTCCAGCTGGTTGAAGAAGGTGATACCGAGAATTATGTAAGATATTTAACATTTTATGTAAAGAGTGATGATAGCGTTAGTTTTCTTTTAGAATGCATACTAGACTCAGGAAGCCCAATCAGCCTCATAAAGAAATCTTGTCTCCCTGAACGAGTTAATTTATTTAAACCTACTAATGTAACCTATTATGGATTAAATAAAAGTGAAATACGAATATATGGAAAACTTAACTGCTTTACAATATTAAATAATACTAAGATCGAAATAGATTTGAATGTTGTTTCAGATGAGGCGATGGGCTATAAGGTAGTATTAGGGAGAAATTTTTTACACGCTAGTAAATTTAACTTGGTGTCACATTTAGAAGCTTAAGATTCGACAAATGATAGAAAAATGATAGAAATGCAAAGAGATCGTGATGATTGTGTTAATTTTGAACAACAACTTCTTTCGATAAATTACACTAATAGTAAAATGATAGATTTAAATGTTGGTAAAAATGTAAGCTTAGGACATAAGGAGCGGTTTTATAGTGAGTTCTGTAAGAATTATTTGACACTTGTACGTCCAAGTGAACCGTTTATAAAGAGTGAAATGATTTTAACACTAAATAACGCGAAACCCTTTCATTGCCCCCCTCGCCGGTTGTCGTATTCAGAAAAAAAACGAACTACAAAAGTTGTTGGATGAATATTTAGATGGAGGATACATCAGAGTAAGTGAATCGGAATTCGTTTCCCCTATTGTACTAGTAAAAAAAAAGGCGGGTGGCCTTAGGATGTGTGTGGATTATCGCACGTTAAACAAAATTACAGCTAAAGATTGTTACCTAATCCCCCTCATAGGTGACCTTCTGGATAGGCTTGTGAATAAAAAACTATTTACAAAGTTAGATTTGAAAAATGGTTTTTTTCATGTCTACATGCATCCAGATTCGGTGAAATTTACATCATTTATAACTCCGCTAGGACAATATGAGTTTTTAAGAATGCCATTTGGGCTTAAAAATGCTCCGTCTAATTTTCAAAGGTTTATAAATAAAATATTTTTTGACATGGTTAGGGAAGAAAAACTGATCGTATATTTGGACGATATTATGATTGCCACGAAAGACTTTGAAGAACATTGCCAAGTTTTAGCAGAGGTTTTTAAGAGACTAGTTGATAACAAACTTGAACTAAGGTTAGATAAATGCGAATTTTTGCAAACGAGTGTTAAATACTTAGGGTATACAATTTCGGGAGAGGGGATTAGAGCTGATGAAAAAGGGATTCAGGCTATACAAAATTTCCCAGTCCCAAAGAAAACACATGAGGTCCAGAGTTTTTTGGGCTTATGCTCTTATTTTCGTAGATTTGTCAAAGACTTTTCGGTGGTTGCTAAACCATTATATGATTTGACAAAAAGACAAGCTAAGTTTCGTTTCGGGGAGTCTGAGTTAAAATGTTTTGAAGTTCTTAAACAAAAGCTTATAGAGGCCCCCATATTAGCACTGTATGACCCAAACGATAGTACGGAACTTCATTGTGATGCTAGTTCCATTGGGTTTGGAGCAATCCTCATGCAAAAAAAGAAATGTGATGGAAAAATACATCCAGAATTTTACTTCTCTAAAAGAACGACCGAAGCCGAATCAAGGTATCACAGTTTCGAACTAGAAACGTTAGCAATAATAAATGCTTTGCAGCGTTTTCGTGTTTACCTACAAGGTAAGCAATTCAAGATTGTAAAAGATTGCAACTCTTTAACCATGACCCTCAGTAAAAAAGAATTGAACCCAAGGATAGCAAGGTGGGCACTAGAGCTCCAGAATTATGATTATGTTTTGGAACACCGGTCTGGTACAAGAATGCAACACGTAGACGCTTTGAGCAGGTCAACGAATATCTTGGTTCTGGAAACGAATACATTCGAAGAGAACTTAATCATATGTCAGGGTAAAGATAAAAGAATCCGTGAAATATCTGAAATGATACAAAAATCGGAGCATGCATTGTATGAAATGCGTAATGGTATATTATATAGAAAAAAAGATAATGACTCAGTTGCGTTCTTTGTTCCCGAAGATATGGAAGAACATGTTATGTACAAATATCATGATGAAATTGGCCATATAGGTGCAAATAAAATGATTGATTTGATCTCCAAGAGTTATTGGTTCCCAAAAATGAAAGAAAAGGTAGCAAAACACATTGAAAACTGCTTAAAATGTTTGGTGTATTCCTCGAAACATGGTCGAGAGGAGGGTTTTTTACATAATGTGCCCAAGGGAAGCACACCTTTTGATGTCGTTCATATAGATCACTACGGGCAAGTAGATAATTCAAGAATGCTGAAATACGTTCTTGTCGTTATAGATGCATGCACTAAATTCGTTAGACTATATCCAACCAAGACCACGAATACGAAGGAAGTTATTTGAGTCCTTACAGATTATTTTAGATCGTGTAGTCGTCCACGATGCATAGTGTCTGACAGGGGGAGTGCGTTTACGTCAAACGATTTCAGTGAGTTCCTAAGTAAAAACAGTGTGCAGCACATTAAAGTGGCTACTGGTTCCCCACAAGCGAATGGTCAGGCAGAAAGAGTCAACAGGAGTATTGGACCAATGTTAGCTAAACTAGTGAAGCCAGAGGAAGGTGTTTATTGGGATACCGTTTTAGACATAGTGGAACACACTCTTAATAACACATTGCACAGAGCAATTAATGAACATCCAAACATAATGCTCTTTGGTGTTAATCAGAAAGGGAAGGTGACAGATGCATTAAAAGAAAATTTAGTCGAAGTTCAGGTCAAAAGGCAACAAGATCATAAACAGATACGAACGCGAGCTGCTTTACGGCAGAAACATTTACAGCTTTACAACAAACAGTACGTTGATAAAAAACGTCGAAAACCTAAGTCGTATGCGGTAGGAGACTACGCAGTGGTAAAAAATTTCGATTCGCACTCCGGCGTATCCAAAAAGTTAATTCCGAAGTTCAAAGGGCCATATCAAATCACGAAAATTTTACGTAATGATCGTTATATACTTAAATATGTAGAAGGCTTTCAGCAATCTCGAACACCTTATCAGGGAGTGTGGGCGACGGGTAATATACGACCATGGTTCAAGGGACGTAAGAAGTCAAATGATTGATACAGACCGAACGATAGATAATGATTGATAAATAGATAATTATGATAGTTATGATAGAGATCAGGAGATCTCAAGGTCAGGATGGCCGAGTTGTAGCAGCATCATTTATATGTACGTGTATGTATTTATTTATCTATAGGTACATCACTCTCTTATATTATTATAATTATATTATCTATGTAAATCACTCTCTTATACTATTAATGTTAATCACCCTGAAGTTGAATAAAAGAGTCAGGCTTGAGCTGACCGATTAAGAAACTGGACGCGGTTTTATTTAGTTCCTACAGACTTGCGGTTTTATTTAATTCCTACATACAGTTTGTATATAAAGACCGAATGGCCCTTAACAGGGAACCATTATTCCCATACTCCTGCAGAACACTCCAGAGTTTGCCTATCATATGCTTTTTCTAAATCCACAAAACAAGTGTAGACAGGTTAAGCATACTCCCAGGCCTTCTCAAGAACCATTCTGAGAGTGAATAACTGGTCGATTGTACTTCCACCGGGACGAAAAAACTGCTCCTTTCCCAAACTATCCCCAACCAGCTCTGAA
Source organism: Brachypalpus laphriformis (assembly GCA_945910035.1). Lineage (NCBI taxonomy): Eukaryota > Metazoa > Arthropoda > Insecta > Diptera > Syrphidae > Brachypalpus > Brachypalpus laphriformis. Next base: position 163,005,075 of record OX246755.1, on the reverse strand, counting down.
ACGCGTTAACAGCACCTTAGCGAAGACTTTTCCAGGGAGACTTAAAAGAGATATACCCCTGTAGTTGGCGCAATCCCTTTAGTCCCATTTTTTTAAAAAGAGGAACAGTCAGACCCATTGCACTCCCTCATTACCTAAAGCCTTGAGCGTTTCTGGTCGGTTTTTATCCACAACAGTAGATTTGCTAACTTTTAGCGATTTGATCGCTAAAAATGCTTCCTCTGCCGTAGGACTACGTTCCGCCCTACTCTCGACTATAGATCCGTCATCTTCGGTGCCTTGACGGGATTGAGCAAGTTTGAAAAGTGCTCGCTTCATCTGCGTAAGATGTCCTCCTCATTGGAAAGAAGTGTATCGTCTTTGGATTTGACTCCTTCAACGATATTGAACTTTATTCCTCTGAGTTGGCGGATGGTCTGCCAGGACATCTTATTTGCAGATCTGCGGTCACGTTCCAATTTTTCGCCAAACTCCTCCCGAGACCATTCTTTCGCTGTTTTCACAGCTAATTTACAAGTTCTTCATAAAGCAGCACGGATTCTACGTTGGAGCGGAACAATCGCAGCTTGGTTCTTAAGCTGATAACATTGCTTCTACAGATTTTGGATAGCATCCCGAACGCAGCTTTAGCCTTCCCGATTCTGCTGCACACATCCAGTTCGGTACCACCGCGGTCAGCCGAGACTACACTTCCTAGATACAGAAAGTTGTCAACTTTCTCAACTTCCTGTTATGCAATGTTAAGTTAAGCGCGGTTGTGCTCAGGGCTTTTGTTTTGGCTGTGTTTACTTTTAGCCCCACATTGTTCGCCTCAGCTTCTAGATCCCACCATGAGGAGGTCAGCTGCTAGGGAGGCCTGGACAATCATCACCGCAGAAAAGCGCAATGACCTGTTCCTCATAAACGAGGAATGAATGAAAAAATTAACTTCAAGTTATGGTTTGGTGTAAGGCATGGCAAATTTAAGATATACATATCTTTAAGCCACGGACGATGTCATCGTCACCAACAAGATGTGGGAGGGGTTGTTCCCGATTCTCCTTCAAAATCTCATGCTGAGACTGATTCAGATTAATCTGCGGCACTCGCATTGTTCCTCAGATAATAATTTACGTGTCTTTCTCAGTTAAGACAATATTGATATCGGCATCATTCAAGACCACTGGATAAGAGGATCAACCATCATGGGACTCCAAGACAACCAGTACATCCTCTTCTACAACCTTAATAGCTGCAACGGTAAACCAAAAACTTGTATTCTATCTAAGAAACATCTGAAAGCCTTTCTCTGTTCCAATTTTAGCTCCGCCGAAGGGGAGAATCTGCACATCCCATCCGTTTACATGGACCGGAACAGACAAGCGCCGCCAGAAGAGGTACAATATCTAACATCCTCCATCGACGCAACAAACTCTAGCTGTCTTATGGGCTGCGACGCCAACGCTAGACATACTTACGCTATGGGGCAACACAGAGACCAGTGAACGAGATACACGGCCCTAGCGAGAACCAGACAGCGTACCCTTAGTAAAATCTTGTTCGACAACCTGGGGGATATATTTGAAAAACGGATTGGAGTCTTCATCCTTTACCTAAACTCGATAGGCCGGGTCCAGTATATCCATCTTCTACAACCGAATACTCCATCATACAACCAGGTGTACATGAGTTTTTTGGTATCAAAATGGCACAACAGCTCTAAGTGGGTTCTTTTTTAACCACCACCTTAACCAACCAACAGGGCCATACGATTTTTTGTGGTTTTAAATATGTGAACTTCAAGGAAAAGTTTAGTAGGGATGTGAAGTTATCATCTCCAATCTAATACTTCTTCTTCTTCTTCTTTTACATGACCGTTGAGTTCCAAATTACATGGGGTCAGCCCACCTAGTCCTGAGGCGCCAAGTGCATCTGTCTTGGGTTGTCGTTTCGTCGATTCTTGGGGATTTTATTTCCCTGTTGATTGTTCTGAGCCAAGAAGCTGCTGGTCGTCCGGGCTTTCTCCTTGGAACTTCGATGGTGTGAGCTTTCTTTACCATATGCTCATCGTCTCTCCTCATAACAAGACCATACCATCTAAAGCTCTTCTCTGTAAGCTTCTCGCGTATATCAGCTACTTTCAGGGTGCCTCTGACATGTTGGCTTAGGATTTTGTCACTTTTTGTCAATCCCGACGTCCAAAGCAACATCCTCATATCGGCAACATGGAGGTTTTGTTCGTGCATTTTATTTGAAGCCCAGCATTCTGTGCCGAGGACTTATAAATTTTACCCTTAAGTTTTGGTGGGAAGTTTTTACCACATAGGACCCCAGTTACGGATTGCCATTTCATCCATCCTGAATTTATGCTGTTTTGCACGTCCTCATCAAGTTTGCTGTTAGATGAAATCACGGAGCTGAGGTATGAGGTATTTAAATGTGCTCGTAGTTGGTATTGGGGTCCCTTTGATCGTTGTGGTGTTTATAGAACCTATCGCGGACGGATTCGAAAAAGGGAGAACCATATACTCTGTTTTACTTCAACTTATACGAAATTCATTATCTTCCAGTTTTTCCACCCAGCTGTCTATTTTCGATTGGAGAGATTCCAACGATTCGCCTATCAGTACTATCATCTCCAACCTAATACATGTTTTCGAAAATAAAAGATGAAAAATATACCTTATCAAATAGCCAAAGGGAACGTTCATCTATAGGCGACCTACATATGTACACACCTGTCATATAGAAACAAGGATCTACAGTAGGACACCAATGCTAGAGCAATTATTGTTTCCAAAATCAATGTGTCATATCAAAGAGCTAAACTAGAAAATTTATTATGGATCCTACCTTTTACGAAACGTGTCGCTCTTATTTGTCAATTAATGAGGCGATCACATAGGAATATAGTATGTGCTCATAATACAAGTGATATACGAAACCATTCGAATACCTGGAATAATCATAAGGATCCTTATCTCTTCCTTCATTATCCAATCTCTAAACTTTTTCCATTCACAGATGTAAATATATTTCCTTATGGTCGAGACTTTCTTTTGTCATAACAAAATCGATTGAGCAGTCAACTCCCCGCCCCACCCACCTCTCTACCTATAGCTGGCCGAAGGACACCCTTTATAAAATAGAATCAAAGGATAAAACGATACAACGAACAATGCTATGACACAAATTACGAAATGACGAAACCAAGAACTTGTTTCAAATTCGCACAGACAAAAAGCAACCCATCCACTATCCTCATCAAAAAAAAAAAAAAGGTCCTTCCATCCTCACAAATTTCCATCATACTTTTATTTCTCCCTCCTTTACGCTCAAATTATTTATACTTTTTCTAGCCATTATGCTTGCTTCATCAATCCTTTGCTACGACCACTTCCACTACACCACTATTGTTATTATTATGATTACACTGGGCCCCAGGAATGGTTCATCTCTAAACTGCCAGGATGAATGAAACCGCAAGGCCGGCCTAAGAAAACAAAAATCCAAAAAGAAGGGAACAACAGAAACAATTTTAAAACTGTCCACAAAAAACCAGAAAAAGAGTCTTAAAAACAAATTTTGATATGCTCCCTGGTTAGCCATTTGGGTGGGCTGAGTGGGCTGGGGCGGCGACAGTGGATTGTTTCCATTCTTCTGGCAGTCAACATGGTGTAAAGGGGGCATTCTGTCGAAGAAATAATGCTTCCTGTGTGTCGTAATGGAGGGCAAATATTTTCCATGGCTTGACACCATTATGATTGAACATGTGGTTGGCGGTATAGTGGGACGGAATGACGGGAAATTTGATGGATCCCCAACTACTGGTCTGGAGTCCATTGTGTGTGTTTTGCTAACCCCCCCCCCGCACCTACTTTCTCTTAGTACTGAAGTTTTCGGATGAATGCCAGTAAATTTCGGTGTGGGTTTAATCGAGCTTTCATAGCTAAACTTTGAGGTTATATTTTCTTTCACCATTATTGGCTGTAAAATGTGTTTTCTTTTGCCTTATGGCGAAACCTTGATCCATTTACCGTGAATTTCGATGTCAGTAGTTGGGGTTTTTTTTTTATTAAAAAAAAACTTTAAGCACATTTATTTTGGTTGCGGAAATTTAGTACAGAATCGTTAACAACACTCGCTTAAGCATTACATAAAAAGTTTTCGTAGTCACTTTGAAGGTTGTTCAAGATTACACGTGGGTAGAAAGCGTAGGAAAGTGACGACTCTCCTTATTAGTTACTGATGGTTGCTAAAAATTTTAAATCTGCGCCGCTAATCCTGATATTTATAACACCACTTGCTAACTTGCGGATTCAGAGAGTGTAAGGCCTAAGTGATAGGCCTACAATTTTTTTTTATCGGGATTGGAAATGCTCGACTGTAGTACTCAGACGCAACAAACTCGGGTGCAACGAAAAGACAAGCTCCTCGCCCTACACCCTGGGTAACTCTAAAAGTCTATTCGCATCTAGACATTGGAGCATACTCAACGATATCCCGAACTCCCGACAAAACTGAAACTTCTACAATTCAATGCATTAGATGCACATTCAATCGGATCCCATTCACCTAACTGGCACTTCTCGGCGCCACTTGACAAAAGATATTGAACCCTTTGCCCGTTTCTGCCAACTGAACATCGAAGGCATTTGAAGAGCAAAATGCTACCATCTCTGCGGACTACTTGAGAAGAATAAAATAGACATAGTACTCCTCCAAGAAACACACTACAAAGACGAACCAAACTTCTATGCCCGAGGGAAAATCAATGGGTACACACTCGTAGGAGCTCTTCACCACCAAACCTACGGCATTGTTTCATATATAAGATCTACCATAAAGGAAGCAAGCCTCGTAAAACTCAAATATAGCGGTAACATGTTTCTGGCAGCAATCTCAGTATCTGGCTTAGCAATTGTAAACATATACAAACCCCCGAAAATCCCATGGCCTACTGAAATGATCCCCGTTTACCAGTAATTTACGCCGGAGATTTAAATAGTCACAACACTCTGTAGAAGTATCAAGCAGATGTAGATGTAGATGAAGATGTATATTATTGAGAGGTGCAAGTGCACTGCGACCTATAAAAGATTTATTGTGCCCTCCTTACTAAGGCTCTAGCCGATGATATACTCGGTCTAGAGCACTTAATTCAGTCCAGCAGCTACAGCAAACCGGAGTATCTTCAGTGGATCGAGCGAAGGTAAATCCGTTTCTGATAGGAGGTAGGAACCAAGGTGATTCCTTCTTTTTTGGATCAGTGCTTCGCATTCCATAAGACGGTGCGCTGGTGTTTCTGCGAAGTCCCTGCAGAATCTGCAGTGTCCGTCTCCCTCTATTCCCAGTTTCCTAAGGTGCTCCTTAAGTCTACAGTGACCTGTTAACATGCCCGCAGAGATGCGAAGCCGATTCTTACTAACTATTAGGCAGACTCTGCTTCTTTTCTGTTTGTATTTCCCCAGAAGTTAATTTGCCTGTCTTATTTGGGGGATATCGTCCCAATGTTTGGGCCATTTGTTCTCTTCTTCTTTCCTTAAGTCTTCCCTTATTTTGTGGGGTCCTATCCCACAGAAGGGTTCTGGTCCAAAAAACGGCTTGTCTGATCCGTTTCTAGCTAGTTCATCAGCTGCTTCGTTCCCCTCTACTCCTACATGTCCTGGTACCCAGTAGAGAGTTACTTTGTTTGTTTCTCCCAGTTTGTTGATCCTGGTGAGACATTCCCATACTAGTTTGGATCTGATCTCATGCGAGGTCAGTGCTTTAATAGCGGCTTGGCTATCTGATAGTATCGCGATGTACTGCCCGCGATATTTCCTGTCTAAGTTGAATTGCGCGCATCTTTCGATCGCGTGAACTTCTGATTGAAATATACTGGGGAATATTCCCTGTGATTCTGAGTATCTAGTCCTGGGCCCGTACACTCCTGCCCCAGTGCCAGCAGATATTTCGATCCGTCTGTGTACCATTTAATTGTGTGTTGTTTGAGTTGGTATTTATCGGATTCGCTGCTCCAATATCTTTTGTTGCTCAGCTTTGAGTCAAATTTCCTTTCAAAGCAGTATTTCTTGACCATATCATCTCTGGCGCAGTCCAGAAGCGGCACCGATTTCGATAGGGTTACTCGCTCTTTATTTGCGATGCCCTCCTTGCTGACTCTTAAAATTGTGTCCTTGGCGATTCGCTGTAGCACTATGTGTAGTGGAGGTATCCCTACGATCACTTCTAGAGCTGCTGTAGGACAGGTTCGCATGGCTCCTGTTATACGTATACAAGCTAATCTTTGCACTTTGTTGAGGGATGTCCTGGTCGTGGTCAGTCTAGTTCTGTTAACCCATGCCACTGCCCCGTAAGTGATGATAGGTCTTACTGTCATCAGGTATACCCATTTCAGTGTGGCTGGGCTGCAACCCCAGGTCTTTCCTGAAATGTTCTTGCACACCATAAGTACTCTGGTGGCTTTGGTTACCACAGTTTCTACATGTTCTCTCCAGAGGAGTTTGCTGTCTAGTGTTAGACCTAGATACTTGACCTGTTTCTGTGGGTCAACCCTGATCCCTTCCAACAGGATAGATTGCATACGCTTTAGCTGTCTTTTCTTGGTGAAGGGTATCACAGTGGTTTTGGTAGGATTCACTCTAAGTCCTACCATTTTACACCACTTCTGTGTGATTCATAGACCCCTCTTAATGATTTCGCATAGCGTTTCTTCAAATTTTCCTCTTGCGACAATGACTATATCGTCGGCGTACCCCTGACACGTAATACCGGCACCTGTCAATTTGTGCAGTAGTTCATCTGCTACTAGGCTCCACATCAATGGTGATAATACCCCTCCTTGTGGACAGCCTCTAGTGGTGCTTATTGTGATGGTTTTTTGACCCACCTCCATCTCAGCAGTCCTAGTTCTTAGCATCTCACACATCCAGTTATTCGTGGTGTGATTTGCTCCTTTTATTTCGAGACCCCTCCTAATTGCTTCATGGGAGGTGTTATCGAAGGCTCCTTCGATGTCTAGAAATGCGCATACTGCCGTTTCCTTGCTCTCCAGTGTATCCTGATCCAAACTTGTCAGCTGGTAGAGCACAGTTTCGGTGGATCTTCCTGCTCTATAGGCATGTTGATTGTGGTGGAGAGGTATTCCTTCCAGCACAGCCATTCTTAGGTGATTATCTATGACCTTTTCTAGCGTCTTTAAAATGAATGAGGTCAAGCTGATGGGTCTAAAGATTTTGGTGAAGTGGTGTCTCTTTTTCCCATTTTCGGAATGAATATGACCTTTGCCCCTCTCCATATTCTTGGTATATGCCCAAGTGCAACGCTGCTTCTCAATAGTCCTAGGAGGTGTGGCATAATGATTTCCTGGCCTTGTTGTAATATGGCAGGGAATATTCCGTCCGCTCCCGGTGCTTTAAACAGCTGGAAGGTGTTCAGAGCCCAACTTAGCCTTTAATTCGTGCAGATGTCTCTTGCCATCGCCCAGTCCTCTCTCCTGGGCCTTTTATGTCTTCCTAGTACATCTGTGCTGCTGTAGATTGAGCTACCCGGGAAGTGTGTCTCTAATAGTAGAAGGGCCATCTGCTCTTCATCTTCGGTTTAGCTGCTATCTTGCTTTTTCAGTGAGCCTGGCGCGCCTGCTTTCTCCTTAGCCAGTGCTTTATGTAACCTGGCCGCTGCAGGTGTTGACGCTATGTTCTCACAGAATGCTCTGAAGCTATTTCTTTTAGCTTTTCTGATTTCCAAGTTTTATCTTGTTAATTGCTCGGTGTATGTTTGCCAATCTCCGTCACGCTTTGCTTTATTAAAGAGCTTGCCCACCTTTGATCTTAATTCGACTAGCGTTTTGTTCCACCAGGGAGTATCCTTTGGATTTTTCTTACGGCTAATAGGACAGCTGCTTTCAAATGCATCTTTAATCGCCCTGTTAACCACGTCCACGTTGTTTTCCAGTTCTAGGAAGTGGCTCGGCGTTTTCTTTCCTTTCAGATTTATTAGGTTCCACTCGAGTGTAGACCTATATCTGTCCCAGTCAGTTTTGCGGGGGTTTCTTTTCGGGGTAACCTCCTTACTGAGACCTTCTATGTTGAAAGTGATGATCCTGTGGTCCGACATGGACGGCTCGTCAGAAACATTCCAACCTGTAATACAGTTACTAATACTAGGGCTGCCGAGTGTAATATCTAGAACCTCTTCCCTTACCCTGGTTACGAAGGTTGGTGTAGTTCCCACATTCAAAATATCTAGGTTTTCATTAATAATAAATTCCAGAAGACGCTCACCTCTAGCGTTGTTGTCGCTACTGCCCAATTCCAGACAATGGGCGTTGGCATCACATCCTAGCAGAAGTGTCAGTTTGTTCCTTCTGCAGTGTTTCACTAGCCTTTGAACTTCTTCTGGTGGTACCTCTCCGCCTCCGTCGAAGTAGGCCGAAACAATTACAATGGTGCATTGGGAGCCTCCTACATTAATGAATGCCTGGATAGCTGTTAGATCCTGCGTCATGTACTCTAAAAGATATAAGAATTTTATGTTTTTACTGATTAGTATGCAGGCCCTGTCTATGGGAAGTCATGTCTATTATCCAGATAGCTATCAAGCAGATAGCGAGAACGGTATAAAACTGGCTGACTGTGCAGAAACACAAGATTTTGCCTCGGAGCTTGACTCCAATGTCCGCTGGATTCCTTCGACGCCTAATAACTACGCAAGATTGGTTCGCACCGTAATTAGTACTACAAATAAATTTATCCCTCGCGGCTTTAAAAAAAAATTACATTCCTGGATGAAGCGAAGAAAGCGATAGACTACACCAAAAATTCGCCCAAAGTGGTGATCAAGAAGTTGAAGAAGAACTCCTACAATCCCTCTATAGAACCAGTTTTAATCGATGGAAGCAAACTAAGGAAAGCTTGGACTTCACTCGTTCTAGCAGGAAAGCATCCATACAACCCAGTCACGGCTAACAAAGCGCACACCCCATGATGACACGAAGACGACCGGCCTCGGATATTGCCAAGCCTGGTAAGCCAGGGCATCCTTTGGAGCCAGGCCTGAAGGGTGTCAGGATGCGAGCGTCTGGTGGTCGGCTTGTCCCGCTCGGCAGCCGGCCGGGTCAAACCCGAAATGGCTACGAGCTTCCTGTCAATGGTCTCGCGAACCATTACGGGGGTCAAGGGGTGAACGCGCTGTGCACCGATAGGGGCACAGATGGACTCTCTGAGATTCGACAACGGCATCGACTTAGGATAGGCACATGGAACGTCTCATCGCTCACAGGGAAGGATCTTGAGCTTGTTGGGGAGGCTGTTAAAAGTCGACTAGATATAGTTGGCGTTTCTTCAACAAAGCAGAGAGGTTCTAAAACTGTGGACCTTTCGGGTGGGTGGAAGCTCTTCCTGTCAGGAGTCGCACCCTCAATGTCTGCTCGGGCGGGAGTGGGGATACTCACAAGTCCCAGGTTGACAGACAGAGTATTGGAGTGGATACCATTAGGAGGGAGAGTTGTGATCTTAAAGCTCAAGCTTGAAAGATCAACTCTGGCATTGGTGCAGGTGTATGCACCGAACCTTCTGTCAGAGTACGCAGCTTTCTTAGATGAAGTTGATGTTGCCCTTGAAAAGGTTGCAGATATGGATTCTTTTGTCCTGATGGGTGACTTCAATGCTCATGTGGGTGTAGATGTTATGACATGGGGGAGTGTGATTGGGAGGAACGGTGATCCTGATCAAAACGCGAACGGAGAGAGGTTGTTGGATTTTTGTTGTGAAAATGGCTTATCCATCATGAACACCATCTTTCCACACAAAGACATTCACAAATACACGTGGTACCGTCAGAGTCTTCAGCAGAAGTCGCTGATCGATTTCTTTGTGGTACCATCGTGTCTGAAGAGAATGGTTTGTGATGTTCGCGTATTGAGAGGGGCCGAACTGTCAACTGATCATCACTTAGTGCTGTGCAAATTGTATCTTACCGAGAGAGTGCCTCCCCTACCAAAGCGTAAACCAAGGATGGTTACGCGCATACGATGGGAGAGGTTACAGGACGATGAGATACGGGAGACATTTGCGCGGCAAATATCTGAGAGGTTTGAACGAATTCCAACTGTTCCATCAAATGTAGAGGAAGAATGGCAACTGTTTTCAACAGCGGTTATTGCCTCTGCGGGAGATGTTTGTGGAGTGAAGCGGCTTGGTGTGGCGGCTGGTGGTGAGAAAAGAACTGCTTGGTTTAAAACGCCCGGAGTTCAAGAAGCCATCAGAGAGAAGAAGAGAGCCTTTAAGGTGTGGATTCACTTGAGGAACTCCGATTCTCGAAATCGGTACACTGAGGCGCGAAGAACTTGCAAATTAGCTGTGAAAACAGCGAAAGAACAGTCTTGGAAGGAGTTTGGCGAGAAATTGGAACGTGACCACAGATCTGCAAATAAGATGTTCTGGCAGACCGTCCGCCGACTCAGAGGAAAAAAGTTGAATATCGTTGAAGGAGTCAAATCCAAAGACGGTAGACTTCTTTCCAATGAGGAGGACATCTTACGCAGATGGAGCGAGCACTTTTCAGAATTGCTCAATCCCGAACAGGGCACCGAAGATGACAGACCTATGGTCGAGAGTTGGGCGGAAAGTAGTCCTACGGTAGAGGAAGTAACTTTGGCGATCAAATCGCTAAAAGTTGGCAAATCTGCTGGTGTGGACGAAATTCGGCCAGAAATGCTCAAGGCTTTAGGTAAAGAGGGAGTGCAATGGCTCTCGCGTGTCATTAAAGTGGCCTGGGAATGCGGTGAAACACCTGCTGATTGGCAAATGGGGGTGATAGTTCCTCTTTTTAAAAAAGGGGACAAAAGAGATTGCGCCAACTACAGGGGTATATCTCTTTTAAGTCTCCCTGGAAAAGTCTTCGCTAAGGTGCTAGAAAAGCGTTCCAGAGCTGTGGTTGAGGACAGTTTGGGGGATGAGCAGTGCGGTTTTCGTCCCGGTAGAAGCACAACCGACCAGTTGTTCACTCTCAGAATGGTTCTTGAGAAAGCCTGGGAATATGCCAAACCTGTCTACACTTGTTTTGTGGATTTGGAAAAAGCATATGATAGGGTTCCTCGAGGCAAACTCTGGAGTGTTCTGCAGGAGTATGGGATTGATGGTTCCCTGTTAAGGGCGATTCAGTCTTTATATACAAACTGTAAAAGCTGTGTTCGGATAAACGGTATTAAATCAATACCTTTCACTGTGGGCGTTGGACTCCGCCAGGGGTGCGTTTTGTCACCTCTCCTCTTCATTGTATATATGGATTGGATGTTGCAGCGCAGCCGTGGCGGAGAATGTTTCAAAGTGGGAGACCTAAGGATTAGTCATCTGCTCTTTGCGGATGATTTGGTCATCCTTGGGTCCTCTCAAACCGAACTTCAGCGCGCACTCGAAAGGTTTGTAGCCGTTTGTGATGATGCTGGAATGAAGATCAACGTGAACAAATCGGAAGTAATGGTCGTTTCCAAAAAACCCATTCAGTGCACTCTACATGTTAGTGGAGTCCCACTGAAGCAGGTGGAGAAGTTTAAGTACCTCGGGGTTTTATTCACGAGTGATGGGAGGAGCAATGCCGAGTTATCCTGTAGAATTGGTCAGGCTGGATCAATTTTGAGAGAGCTTGGCCAATCTGTTATAAGGAAGGCCGAACTTAGTATTCAAGCTAAGCTATCGGTTTTTAACTTGGTGTATGTTCCAACTCTCACCTATGGTCATGAAATTTGGGTAGTGACCGAAAGAATAAGATCGCGGATACAAGCTGCCGAAATGAGGTTCCTTCGCGGTGTTGTTGGAATAACTCGTAGGGATCGAGTGCGCAACACCAGAGTACGCGAGGCGCTCAACGTTGAGCAGCTACTTCTCCGAACGGAACGATCTATGCTTCGATGGTTTGGTCACGTAGTGCGTATGTCCCCAGACCGGCTTCCAAGACGCGCCATGGTTGCCGTACCATCAGGTAGACGACTTCGCGGAAGGCCCAGAAATAGATGGTTGGATCAAGTCCGACATCTCTCTTGGAGCCGCTTAGGGATTCTCCCTGATGAATTGGAGTCAATGGCGGAGGATCGAGAAGGATGGAGAGTCCACCTGAGCATCCTACCCCCGCGACCCTCATGAAGGATTAGCGGGCCATTGAAAATGAATGAATGAATGAATGAATGTGGCAAAAACACAAAAGCTTGGCATAAGTTTCAGTTCACAATTTAGCAGTGGCATTATATTTATTATTCAATCTGAAACTTTGGAGAATCATTAGCAAACAAGGTGCTACTTCCTCAAAATCTATGACAGGATTCTTGCTATGAATATTTCCAGTCATTCCAATGGTACTCAACGGAAATTTCATTAGTAACTGGTTAACCAGGAGCAGGTGACGATGCGATAGTACAACCACAACTATACAAATTCACATATTAAATTTTGTGCGAGCAAAATGCATCGACCCACATGTGGTCAACATTGACGCATGGCAAATATGTGAGGTCTATATAAGTCAAGTTGAACAATCTAATTTGCCTTCACCTTCTCTGCTATATCATCAATAGTTGACTCACAATTAAGGAGTTTAGTACACAAAACCATTTTGCGATGCATGATTTGTGAACCACAAAATTTACTGTAGTGACATCACAACCAAAATTCTCAAGAATTCGACTAAAGTTCTGTTGCCATAGTGACTTCTCCTACTCCGACCACACATTAACATCATACAATTAACCCAAAACAATGTCGGATCTGATTTTCTCATTATAAACTATGTCCACTTCTGAGAATTCATCTGGTGTCTTCTAGGTACCTCAAAAATCAATATTGGGCTTCAGCATTCAGAGAAATAAAGGCACCTGTTGACCGAATTTAAGTCAAATATACTTGATATGTTTACCTGAACTTAAATGTTACGTTTCTGGCAAAAAGTGCATGAAAATACAGTCGACTCTCGATAAATTGAATCTGTGAGGACCTGGCAAAAAGTTCAAATTATTGAGAGATTTCTTTATCAAAAGTTCTAGTTACCGAGAGGAAATAAGAAATATTTTAAATTAACAAGAATACAGTTTTTCAACAATCATTTTATATTTTATACATATTTATACGCCCCCTGACAGCTGACATCCTCATGGCGATTGGAGGGCAATGTGACTGGGATGTGCAGAGGGGGTAACTTAAATAGTTATTCCCATCCATACAATCCAGTCACGGCTAACAAAGCACACACCCCAATATGACAAGACGAGACGTAAACAGGCCTCGGATATTGCCAAACCTGGTGAACCAGGTTGTCCTTTGGAGCCAATCTTGAAGGGTGTCAGTATGCGAGCGTCTGGTGGTCGGCCTGTCCCGCTCGGCAGCCGAACGGGTATAACCTGAAATGGCTACGAGCTTTCTGTCAATGGTCTCGCGAACCATTACGGGACTCAAGGGGTGAGCGTGCTATGCATCGATAGGGGCACAGATGAATTCTCTGAATTTCGACCACGGCATCGACTTAGGATAGGCACATGGATCGTCTCATCGCTCACAGGAAAGGACCTTGAGCTTATTGAGGAGGCTGTCAAAAGTCCACTAGATATAGCTGACGTCTCTCTTAAACAAAGCAGAGAGGTTCTAAAGCAGTAGACCTTTCGCGGATTGGTGGAAGCTCTTTCTGTCAGGAGTCGCACCCTCAATGTCTGCTTAGGCGGGAGTGGAGATTTTTATTTTTTTTTTTTTTTTGGTAGGAGAGGAGGAAGGCAGAACTGACCCCTGGAGCACTGCGACCTAAAAAGATGTTTTGTGCTATCCCCTGGTTGATTGATTTTGAATTTATCAACAAGCTGATATCAAGTTCATTAATAAAGCTGAGAATAGTTCGAGCTGAAGAAGAAGTGACGTCAGAAGGTGATGTAACGCCTTTGTTAAAGTGATTTAGCCTAAGTCTGGCTATGGCCGGGCAATCACAGAGTATGTGATGGGCTGTTTCGGTGTCTTCAAGACAGAGATGGCACGTTTCCGATTGAACGCGGCCCATTTTCTTGAGATGGTAGTTGAGAGAGCAATGTCCAGTTAGGAAGTCAGTAAGGATCTTAGCATCCTGTTTGTCTCTAGTTCTATTTTTTGAGAAGTTAATAAATCTCTTGGAATGCCTTAGGCCGGGTTGAGCATTCCAGTGAGAGAGAATTTGTACACGTTCCCAGCGAAGTAGCTCTATTTTAATCTGGCTGATGGGTAAACCGCAGAAGGGTTCAGGTCCAATGTAAGGAGATTGGACACCTAGTCTTGCAAACTTATCAGCCGCTTCATTACCAGGGATACCTTTGTGACCGGGACCCACATTAGTGTGATATTTTTGTGTGCAGCAAGCTGCAAAAGCGTCTGGAGACAATTCCAAGCCAGCTTAGACTTATAGTCAAAGGGCGTGAGAGCCTTGAGTGCTGCTTGGCTATCTGACATTATATTAATATGTGATCTTCGGAGGTTTCGTCTAATGCTTTCTCTGGCGCAGAGCTCGATGGCATAGACCTCTGCTTGGATGATAGTAGTGGATTGACCTAGTGGTGTAAAGAGTTTGTAGTTGGGGCCAAAGATACCAGCTCCAACCCCATTTGACATTTTTGAACCATCAGTGTACCAATTGATTTGAGATCTTGATTGGGGGATTTGAGGATAGTCCCAGTAGCTGCGGTCAGGTATGTTTACTGTGAAGGGGTGATTGAGGTGGATTCTTTTGGGCATGAAGTCTGAGATGCATACTGCATCTTCATGTGACCAACTAATTCGGAATTTGTATTGTTGCATAAAAGGTGAAGCTTTAGAGCACTGGCAGCCGCAGTCTTCATAATATTTATGTGTAGGAGTGGAAGGTTTAAGACAACTTCCAGGGCAGCTGCTGGACAGGTGCGCATTGTGCCCGTAATACCTACACAGGCTAGCCTCTGCACCTTCTGGAGAGCGGAGCGGTTAACGGTTTGATTAACTTTATCCCACCATACTAGCAAAAATAAATAAAAATAAATATTTGGCGCAACAGCTCTTTTAGTGCCAGGGCCTAGCTTCTCGCAACCACTCATGTTGTGTGCGTATATTTTTCACACAAATGGAAGGGACCTACAGTTTAGTGCCGTATCCGAACGGCGATTTTGAGAAGCTTTTTCGTGACAACAATACTCTCGGATGTTTGTCAAACGCTCGCGAGAGGTGGGACCGTGAAAAAACTTTTTGGTATTTTCAGGGATTCGAACTTGGAACCCCATGCGTAGTGATCCGATACACTAACCACTTACGCCACGGCACCACACACTAGCAAAGCATAAGTTATTATCGGAACGATGATTGTGGTATAGGTCCAGTGGATAATTTTTGGATTTAATCCCCATTTTTTGCCGAAAAACCTAGAGCAGGCCCAGAAGGCTTTAGTCGCCTTCTCAGTGGTTCTGTCTATATGAGGTTTCCAATTTATTTTTTGGTCTAGAGTAATCCCAAGATATTTTGTTTCTTTTGAGAACTCAATTTGAGTGTTGTTTAGTGATAGTGCTTGAAGGCTTAAGTTTCTCCTCCTGGTGAAAGGAATGATTACGGTTTTTGCAGAGTTTACCATTAGACCTTCTGACTGGCACCAGTTATATATTTTATTTAGGGCATGTTGCATTTGTTCAGAAATGCTGGATTCATCCTTGCCCTTAGCTATAATGACTACGTCGTCAGCGTAGCCCTGGATGAGAAATCCAAAACTATTGAGGTTATTTATGATACTGTCCACTACAATGGACCATAAAAGAGGAGATAGGACACCCCCTTGGGGACAACCCTTAGTAGTTCTAACGGAGATTGAGATTTGTCCAAGCTTGGCAGTGATAAGTCTGCTTCTGAGCATGGAGCATATCCATTTGGTAGTTTGCGGGTCAATGCCTTTGACATCAGCAGCAGACTTAATTGATTGAAACGATGTGTTATCGAAGGCGCCAGAGATATCCAGGAAGGAGCATTAGGGGGTGTTCTATAAGGGCGGAATTTCTTATGTCAAGATCAAAGATCACATAGGTGAGACTGATTGGCCTAAAGGCATTTGGGTCTGATTGTGATTTAGCGCCGGCTTAAGGAATGAACACTACATTTACTTTTCTCCATATTGATGGGATGTAGCTGAGTACATAGCTGGATCTAAAGATGGGCACTGAGGATTCAATGAGAGTGTCGATTCCATTATGTAAGAGGGCGGGATAAATTTCATCTCCACCGGGAGCTTTGTAAGGTTTTTGCGTGGAGATGGCCCATCTTATGGAATCGAGGGTGAAGATTTTCTTGGCCAGGGACCTAGTGCGTCAATTAGGAGGGAGTGGCATGTCTTCATGCAGTAGAGATGTGTGAGGGTCAGTAATTAGTGAGTCAGGGAAGTAGGTCTGCAGAAGAAGACCTAATGTTTTCTAGTATCCCTGTGTAAAACTACCATCAGGTTTTTGTAGGAGACCAATACCGTTGCTGTGGTTCTTGGATAGGGTTTTTTGGGCCCTAACAGCTGAAGGGTGTTCATTTATGCTTTCACAGAAAGATCTCCATGTATGTCTTTTTGATCTCCTAATAGCAGAGTTGTAAGTTGTGAGAGCTATCTTATATTCGCTCCATGAGTTGGTGGCTTTGGCTTTATTAAATAGCCTTCTAACCTTTCTTTTAAGGGTGTCGAGCTCCACCGTGGTACATCGCGGAAGTTAGTTCTGCTTTTGGGATAGCAGTTGGCTTCATATGCGGAGGCGATCTGAGAGCTAAGTTTTGAGGCTTCTTCTTCAAGAGAATGAGAAGAGTCTATATTTGAACAGGAAGGAATAAATTCGCCCCTAAGGATTTCTGCATAGGGATTCCAATTGGTGCGTTTGGGAGACCAGCTAGGGGTGATTGGGTCACGAGTAGTTTTGATGACAAACCTAATGTGCATATGGTCAGACAACGAGAGCTCCTTAGAGACATGCCAATTGGTAATGAGATCGGACATAGAGGAACTGGATAGGGTAAAATCCAGAACCACTTGTCTGATGGAGTTGACAAAAGTAGGTTCATTTCTTCTATTTAAAATATCATTATTTAAGCCAATAAGGAAGTTAAGAATGCACTCATCTCTTTTGTTGATATTGGAACTGCCCCAGATCGTGTGATGGGCGTTCGCGTCGCAGCCTAACACGATCTGCTGTCCAGTCTTCTTACCGTATCTAAACAGTTTGGCGACTTCGTCAGGTGGAGCTGGAGTTTGGTCGTCAGCAAAGTATCCTGAGGCGATGGTGATGGATTGCCGCCCTCTGTTGGTAGTTATATCCATTGAAATGGCTACAAGGTCTTTGCTAATAAACTGTGGGTTAGGAAGAAAGTTGATTCTATTACTTATTAGAATGGCAGCCCTGGGAAGGGGTTGCCTGTTGTCATATATTAACTTACATGAATTACTGGGGAGGCCACATATTCTGCCATCTCGGGCCCATGGCTCCTAGATTAGGATAAGGTCCAGGTTGTTTTTTGTAAACCTGCGGCAGGCGACCGCAGAGGCCGCTTTTGCATGGTGCAGGAGAGAGGAGAAGAATTAGAGCGGTCTCTTTTCCGGCCGCAGGGGATTTTGGCTTTCTCTTTGGCTTCCTCAGGAGATACGCCTTTGGAGAGGAGCCATTTCAAACCGCCGCTTCTTCAATTGGACCGATAGTTAGATCGTCCTCTTGCGCGCTAGCGATTGAAGAGAAGTCTCTGGGAGACAAATGTCCATTGGTGTGGATGCGTTTAGAGCAGCATCTTGCTCTTGGGTTTTTTTTATTAAAGTTAGAAATTTTGTTCCCACGAGAAGCTAGGGAAAGAAATACACCGAAGGCAGAGCCCCGCATGCCAAGTGCCCAATAAACTGGAGTTTACCGTTAGAAGACACACTAACGTATTGCCATTCATCCCATGGGCACGGTAGATATACACCTGGGATTACGGGTTTTATCAAGTTTTCCTTTTAAGATCCGCCATATTCAGTATATAACAGGGACACCTCGAGTAGGATGTGGTTCTTCACCACGTATGGACGGTCTTAGGGAAAGGCTGCTAAGCAGCTAAATTTCTCTGGTTCCTTTGCCTGGAACCTTGCCTCCTAAGTGGAGTGGGAGTGGAGACACTCACAAGTCCCAGGTTGACAGATAGAATATTGGAGTGGATACCATTAGGAGAGAGAGTTGCGATCTTAAAGCTCAAGCTTCAAATACCAACTCTGGCATTGGTGCAGAGCAGATGTATGCATCGAACCTTCCGTCAGAGTATGCAGTTTTCCTAGATATGGATTCAAACCAGCAGTATGGATTTAGAAAGGGTCGTTCTACAGTAGATGCTATACCGAGGATAACTACAACATTGGAAGAAGCGATTCAGGTAGGAGATGAAGAGGAGGTGCAAAAAAAGATGGTGCTGTATTAACATTGGACGTAAAAATGCGTTCAACTCTGCAAAATGGGGGCTTATAGTGTACTCCCTTAGGTCAATGATGGTGCAATGGTTCTTAATAAAATAATGCTAGGCTACTTCGAGAAACAGTTTATGCTCTACGATGCCGATGATGAAGTATGGCAATGCTATATATTTGGCAGAGTTCCACAAAGATCGGTGTTAGGACCTATCTTATGGAACATTATGTACGATAGGGTTCTAATACTTGCAATCCAAAATGAGGCAAAAATCATAAGCTTTGCCGATGATATTGCAATTGTTATGGCGAAACACATGGAAGAAATCGAGGACATTGGGAATGAATGTCCGAAAAGTGAGGCGGTGGATGGCAGCAGTTGGAAGCAGTCAGGGTGAGCGCCAGTGAAAACCAAGTCCGGGCTACTAGTATCTTCGAAGATTAGCACATCCCTTGGCGCAACCAAAGAAAAAAGTTGAATGACGACATCGCCAAGCTCCGAGCCGACTGCCATAGAATGCGGAAGCGCCAGCAAAGGGCAAGTGGCAGAGACTCAGAGAACTATGAAGAACTCCGAGAAGAATTCCAGAGGAAGTGAGTGCAACTCCGTAAGATGATTAAAAAGAGCAAAAGTGAATCATTCCAGGTACTCAGGGAGGAACTACAACACAACCCATGGGGAAGCGCATATAAAATAGTCATGAAAAAACTGAAAATTATCATGGCAGCTGCACCGATATGCCCACACATCATGAACTCAATTGTCAGGAGCGTATTCCCGAGGCACAGCAGATGAAACGGAGACGATTTCACCAGTTAGAACTGAGGAAGTTATAGAAGCCGCAGCAGCTATCAAAAGCAACAAGCGCCAGGGACGGACGGGCTCCCGAACTTTCTTCTGAAAGACGCGATCAAAAGCAGACCAGATGTATTCACACACCTCTGCACAGCATGTTTAACAGAAGAAAAATTCCCGTCTCAGTGAAAACAGCAACGACTAGTCCTTGTACCAAAGGGACACAAACCAGCTGAGCAATCATCATCATACACGCCTTTGTGCATGCTAGATACGCTGGGCAAAGTGCTCGAGAAAATTATACGGACAAGACTAGAGGAATACACGGAAGGGGACTCAGGGCTTTGTAATCGACAGTTTTGATTCCGAAAGAAACGAAGCACCAACCATGCCATACAAACTGGGTTCGATATAGCACGTGAGGCAATTGCGGGAGGAGCAAAACAGTACTGTGCTGTGGTAACACTTGATGTCGAGAACGCGTTCAATTCAGCCGACTGGAGCTGTATACTAAAATCACTGAGTGATCTGCAGGTACCAAACTACCTACTCCGGATAATTGTGAGCTATTTCGAAGACAGAACCCTTTACTATGACACAGAAGAGGGACCAAAGGTACAAAATCACGAGAGGAGTCGGTCCTGGGACCAATTCTATGGAACCTAATTTGCGATGGCATTCTAGGAAAACAAAGGCCGATTAGAGTGGACATCATCGGTTATGCCGACGATATTGAAGTTGCAGTAGTGGCCAAAACATTAGAGGAAATAATGCAAAACTACAATCAAACAATCGCAAACGTGAAGCTATGGCTGCAGACATCGAATTTAGACCACAAAACCGAAGCCGTTCTCATAAGCAGCCGTAAAAAAAGGAGCACTTCACCATACAGGTCGGTGAGCAAACTATCGAATCGAAGCCGTACATCAAGTACCTGGGAGTGTTGCTGAACGACAGACTCAGCTTCAGGGACCACCTAATGTACGCAGACACTATGCAGACTAATGCCAAATATTGGGGGACCAAGGCAGCCAATCAGAAATCTCTTAACAACCGTGGGCGCCGTGGCGTAAGTGGTTAGTGTGTCGGATCACTACGCATGAAGTTCCAAGTTCGAGTTCCAAGTTTTGATAAACATCCGAGAGTATTGTTGTCACAAAAAAGCCTTCAAATCGCCGTTCGGTGTCGGCATTAAACTGTAGGTCCCTTCCATTCGTGTGAAAAATATAACGCAGACAACGGGAGAAGCTAGGCCCTGGCACTTTAAAGAGCTGTTGCGCCAGGGCTGTTGTTTTTTTGTTTGAACCGTGAGTAGGTCAGTACTCTTGTATGCGGCCCCAATAAGGGTGCCGGCGTCGCATCGTAAGTCATACATTAGAACAATAAGCTCGGCGCATAGAATCGCAGAAAGGTATGCTGCACCTTTAGAACTGTATCAGCGGATGCGATAAGCGTAATATCAGGCCGAATGCCTATTGATGTAGACGCGAAAAGACTGCGGCCCTACGTTAAAACGAGTACGATGACGGAACAACAGCTATAGAAGCTGTAAAAGCAGAATGGTAGCATAGGTGGAACATCACAACCAAAGAGCGATGGATATGCAAATTGATCCCCGAAGCTGATGAATAGATTAGTAGAAAGCACGAGGAGGTAAACTACTACCTAAGGAAGTTTCTATCGGGGCACGGATGCTTTCGGAAGTATCTCTACAAGAACAAGCACGCAGATGACCCATTCTGCTAGCACTGTAAAGGAAAAGTGCAGTACGCAGATCATGTGCTGATGGAATGCCAAAATCACACAAGGGCTCGGAACTTTTAAAAAGAGCAATTGGTGATCAAGTAACTCCAAGAAGCCTGATCTCATTTACTCGTATGTTGGCGAGGAACGATGGCTGAGAGACTTCAAACGAAGTTAACGCGAGTATGATGCAGCAGCTGCGTATAGAGGAACGAGCAACGAGAAACGTGAAAAACGAAGATCCTGCCGCCTCTGGTAGCTAAAAAGAAATGACGAAATGTCAAACTTGCCACTGCGAAGGAATGCCTTGACTGGCGGTGCCGCAGGGGAACAACAGGACAGAGAAATCGGAGGGTTTCTTTTAGCACGTAACCAGTAACCATGCAGGAGCATGGAGTCGGGCATAACTCGTAGCAAGGGCTACGAATATCCATAAAAGATTTTTACCTCTACCCGTGCATCAAGAAAAAAACAAAAAAAAACCAAGGTACTCGTATCTTGCATCGGAACGTCAATTTTTTGTTCAGGTTACTCGGCTGTGGCGTGGCAAAATCGCATCATCACCTCCCCGTGGTGCCCGCTGGATAGCTATCTGATAGTGAACTAACGATGAACGATGAGCGTATGCTGAGCCTGACGATATATGTGTAGCTGAAGACTCAGACCTGCCTAAGCACATCTGGGTGAATTTCAGCGCGCATATGTTTAACCGGACGAGGCATCTCTTGTTGACCTGATCGACTGAAATATGCGTCTCAGAAGTCTAGCAAGAGCTCGTCAGAAGGAGGACGTGCGGCGGATGAATTCTCTCAATCGAATCAACGGTGACGTCTACAGACCAGCGGATACCTTACCGGAGCTACTTTGACATATTTGGAGCTGAGGTTTGTAAGTATTTTCAATACTACGTCAGGGTATTGATAAAGAGATGGTGGCCCCTTAATGGGGCAACGACAGCGCTCATATCCCCGAGGTGGGTAACTGACATCGGTGCATCCGGCCCTCGTCCTAGGGGTTGCAAAAAAAGAATCTGGTCCTCTGGGTTGGGGATTGTGCCGTCGGGTTAACTTCCCTACCACGTATAAAACTTTCGGTTACGAAGCAACCAACAGCCTCGGATACGAATGATTTTACCTTCGACGACCCAAGCAAACGTAAAAAGGACAACGATCTTCGTGTCTGTACGTGGAATGTTAGGTCCCTCTACAAACCACGTGCAGCCGAACAACTTGCGGAGGTCCTAGAGTGTCTCAAAGCAGACATCACCGCCATCCAAGAAGTGCGATGGGATGGGCCGGGCAAAAGGAGTATGAAAAACTGCGACATCTACTACGGCGATTGCTACAGACAACAAGGACGGCGTCCATTCGGGTGCGGATTTGTCATTGGAGGTAGACTTAGGCAAGAAGTCTTGAGTTTCCGGCATGTGAACGAGCGCCTTATGACTATCCGTATTAAGGCTAAATTTACCAACATGAGGCTAATATGCGTTCACGCCCCTCACGAGGAGAAAGACAACGCGACAAAGGATGACTTCTACCAGCTCTTGGACAAAACGTATGAGCAATGCCCTGGCCACGACGTTAAAATTATCCTAGGTGATTTTAACGCAAAGCTACTAAGAGAAGACGTCTTTAGGTGCGTGGTCGGAAAGCACAGCCGGCACGACATCACATCCGGCAACGGACTCAGGCTAATCGACTTTGCGGCGGGGCGAAACTTTGTCGTAGCTAGTACGCGGTTCCCACGTCTCGACATTCACAAAGGAACATGGCTCTCTTTTGATCGAAAAACTGTCAACCAAATCGATCACATTGCGATCGACGCAAGGCACTCTGCACTCTTCCAGTATTCTGGGTGTCCGGACTTTCCGAGGAGCTAATGTGGACTCGGATCACTACCTAGTTGTAGCCAAGGTACGGATGCGGATATCCAAAATGGAGCGAAATCAACGAAATACTGTGAGGAAATTTGACGTCGAAAAGCTACAATCGCAAGAGACCGCCAGAGCCTTTGCCGATCGAGTTTCTCTTTATCTTAATCTAAGTCCTATGCCGCCAGCAGCAAATGCGGAAGACCAGAGAAATGCCAGCAAGCACATGCAGCTAAACAAGAGGCGTACAAAGCGGCACTGCATAGATGGACCAGTGCTGCTTACAAGCTTTATGTGAGCAGGAGAAAAGAGGAACATCGACTTTTCAGAAGGAAGAAAAAGGAGCATGAGAAACGCTCGATCGAGGAAATTGAGAGACTTTATTGCAGGAATGATGTTCGAAAATTTCACCAAAAGGTAAAAAGAACATGCCAGGGTTTCAAAGCCAGAACAGAAGCCTGCAGGGATGAAAATGGCAACATAGTGGTAGAATCGCAGTCGGTGCTGAGGATATGGAAAGAACACTTCTGCAGACTGTTAAACGGCGATGATGACCAATATTCAGCTGTCAGGCAGAATGAGCCATTCAACAGTGACGATGGCAGTCAAGATTCCCATTAACCCGATCAGAATGAAATGAGGATAGCGATATCCAAACTCAAATCCAACAAAGCCGCTGGAGCCGACGGTCTTGCCGCTGAACTTTTCAAGGCAGGAGGAGATGAGTTGGTAAGGAGCATGCACCAGCTCATCTGTAAAATCTGGTCGGACGAAAGTATGCCCGATGAATGGAACCTCAGCATCGTTTGTCTGATCCTGAAGAAAGGAGACCCTCTGAACTGCACCAATTACAGACGTATAAGTCTCATCAACATCGCATATAAGATCCTGTCTGCCGTATTATGTGAACGCCTAAAACCGATCGTCAACAACTTGATAGGTCCTTATCAGTGCGGTTTCAGGCCGGGAAATTCCACCATTGAACCAAATATTCACACTACGGCAGATCTAGGAAAAGACCCATGAATATAAAGTCGATACGCACCACCGCTTCACTGATTTCAAAGTTGCCAATGATAGCGTGTTTAGAGACGAATTATACAGAGTCATGTCTAGTCTTGACATCCCTGCCAAGTTCGTCCGTTTGTGCAGAATAACGATGGAGAACTCTCGCTGCTCCATCAAAGTCGGTAAGAACAACACCGAACCGTTCGATGTCAGGAAAGGTCTTAGACAAGGTGACGCGCTATCATGCGATCTCTTTAACATAGTACTTGAAAGAATTGTACGAAACTCATAATCCAATACCGGAGGTACAATCTTTTATAAGTCTGTACAACTACTCGCTTATGCCGATGACATTGACATAATCGGAAGAACTCAGCGGGCAGTCAATGGGGCATTTACGAGTATTGAGATCGAGGCAGCAAAGATGGGTCTAGCGGTCAATGAAAGCAAAACAAAATATATGCTGTCTACAAAAAAGGACACTCAACATCGGCGTCTTGAACAGAATGCCACAATAGACAGATATAATTTTGAGGTAATAAAGGATTTTGTCTACCTAGGTTCTATGGTGAACTCCGCAAATGACATCAGTAGGGAGATCACACGAAGAATTACTTTTGCCAATCGTTGTTTCTACGGGCTAAGAAGGCAATTGAGTAGCAAAGGCCTATCTCGAACTACTAAGGTAACTCTTTATAAGACACTAATCATTCCAGTCCTGCTGTATGGTTCAGAAGCATGGGCTTTGACAAAACCGGATGAGGATGCCCTTGGTTATTTCGAGAGAAAAGTTCTTCGAGCGATCTTTGGTCCCGTCTGCATAGACGGTGAGTGGAGGAGAAGGTACAATGCCGAGCTATACGGCATGTACAAGGACATCGACTTAGCCAGAAGAGTTCTCATACAGCGACTAAGATGGCTGGGTCATTTGGAGCGGATGGAGCCCAACGGTCCCCAACAAGTGGAGGGTGACCTCAACCAACTTGGCGTGCGCAACTGGAGGCAGCTGGCTCGTAACCACGCTGGTTGGAGAAGTTTATTGGTTGAGGCCCAGGTCCACCCCGGACTGTAGCGCCATCTAAGTAAGTAAGTAAGTAAGTAAGTAAGTACTCAGCCGTGGAACTCTCTGCCTACAAAACTAAGAAGAATGGGAAACACGAATAAATTCAAAATACGAGTATTTCTTTTTAAACACTCTTTGGCCTCTGACATTAACATTAAATTTCTTCTAAAGATTGTCTTAATCTTGCCTTGTAAGGATACTATTAAATAAAATTGAATTGAATTGAGCATACTTACACACATACATATATATTTTGGCGGGATCAGCCCATGTCTAAAACATTTCACTGCACCCTACCAACAACCTTCGACGCACCCTATGAAATCTGTTCGGCCATGACCACCACAACATAAAAACGGCGACAATAGGCCTGTTCATAAATAATTTACATCACCACCAGGAAGGCAGTACCTCAAAAAAAAATTGTAATTCATTCGACTGCGAATATTAACGATGACTGCAGATGTAGTCTCTCATTAATTACTCATTCATTGGTCGTTAGTGGAGGCTTATTCCACTACCGGTTACGATGTCCCTGTTTCGGGTATCCTCATCATTTCGAAACGGATTTTTTCACACGCTCGTGCACCGTCGCGCCATCGTTCCGAAACGATTCAGTTAGATAAATAAATTAGTTTCCGAGCCTAGCTCCCACTGCAGTGTTTAAAATGGAAGTACCCCATCTCAACAAAACGATTTAAATAAATCACTCCGTGGTTTATGGTATGAGAGACGATGCGGTGGACAGTTGATCTATTGTTGGTTTTTGGGAACTGAAATATTGGGCCTGCCCCAATGGCTCTGTGGACGAGGTGTAATGAGAAATAATTTCAGAAGGACAATAATATATCCTGTGGAATCATTATGAAAAATCATCCACATTTATAAATAGCACCTTTGTTTCTGGCCATCAGCCACCAGTGTGAAATTTGTTCAATCCAAAGTGCAAAAAAAAATAATAATAATAATAATAAAGACAAGCGGCAGGAGAAGATATGACAAGACCAGAGATATCCTTGAAGCAGAACAATAGTTCGGTTTACGTGCGAGTGGGCTTGGGATTTCCTTCATCATTTTTCTCATTTGTGCGTTTATTTTCTACGAATATTTCTGGCCCCAAAATGGGACTCGTATTAGGGAGATTTCGGAGATTCCGGATGCTCAAGTGTTTAATTTTGTGTTATGAAAAATGTTTCTTTTGTTGAAGGAGGATGAATTTATTAAATTACACACAGGCACAGAGTTTTAAGGGGATGTCCTTAAGGAGGTTACTGCTGCCTTTTTTTTTTTTACTTTTGTGCTTATGTAGGAATTAATTATTTTGTAACTTAATGAGGGTAAGACAGTTTAAGACTGTGATATCCAGCTGCAGCGTAATGAGTGTTTTTAATTTCTGTTTTTTTTTTCTGTTGTATTTAAATGGATAGTGTAATAAATAAATTGGTTATTAAAAATATACACCATCATTAGCGGAAGGTGTATAGAGCAAACGGGATTCTTTAAAGTTATAGAAAGTGTGAACAATACACTTTTATATTATACGTATCTTTTTCTTCTTTTTGTATAATTTGCGCGTGCCATAGAGATTATTAATACCCTTATACTGGTTCTCAGGGCAGGGGCGGACGGGATAAGGGGGGAGAGGAACAGAGGAGATGCCGGTTTGCGTTAGCTTTAAATGTTTGACGGTTGTAATGATTAGGAAATACAGAGGCTGGTAGTTCGTTCCACAAACGTGTTGTTCGGCTTATAAACGAATCCCTATATTTGACAGTACGTCCGAAGCTGGGCTTGAGAGTGAACTGATGTGCATTCGAAGCATGACGCGTATTGCGGGTGAAGTTTTGAAGGGGAGGAATGCAACTCGCTATTTCGCTGGAACATTTTTTTATAAAAAAGCAATAATAAAAGAGAGAGACATGAGACATTTCTACGATGTTCAAGTGAGACTATGGAGTTCACGATGTCTCCATCGCCTATCAGTTTTAATGCGCGATTCTGTACCCTATCTAGAATGTGCAGAGCAGTCTTGGGTGCACCAGACCAGATGTGGGCCTTATATACCAGCTTTGGGCGGATGAATGCCTTATAGATGGAGGCCAGATAAGACGGGGTAAAATATTTCTTGCAACGCTTAAGGAACCCTAGACATTTTGTAGCATTTTTGGCGACGTTCCATCGAAGACGGTTATTGATGCACATACCGAGAATAGCAAGTCTTTCGGATTCAGCGATACAAGTACCATTCATAGATAATGGTTGAGGGTCTTGGTTTCGCTTGAGAGACAGAAGACAGCATTGAGTTTTGGATGCATTAAATTCCACTCTATTGATTGAACCTCATTTGGTTATGCTGTCCAGGTCGGAATTTAATGTGTTTATCATATGTTGTCGTTCCTCTTCTACGGCCGAAGAGCAGGGACGTGAGTTAGGGAACGAATATGAAAAACTGGAGGTACTGTCATCAGCAAAGGAATGGATTGGATTAGAAGTAGCAGACAAGAGGTAATTTAAAAAAAATGAGAAAGAGAGTCGGAAACAAAACGGAGCTCTGGGGAACACCAGCATTTATATGGTGAATTGCAGACTTGAAGCCGTCCAAGACAACTTGTATTGAACGGCTCGAAAGGAAATTTCTAATCCATTGAAGAAGAGACTCATCGATGCCATATGCACGCATTTTCGGCAAAAGAGCCTGATGCCAAACTCTGTCAAATGCCTTAGAAATATCGAGCGCAACCATCTTTGTTTCGCCGAAGTGATGAAGAGACTGGTCCCACTTCTCGGTGAGATATGCCATCAAATCACCAGTAGACCTGTTGCTACGAAAACCATACTGCCGGTCATTGAGGAGTTTTCGTGAATTAAGATATTTCATAAGCTGACGATTTATCAGCGTTTCCATGACCTTGGAAAGAAGGGATGTAATTGCAATGGGTCGGTAATTGGATGGGGAGAAAGATTCACATTTTTTAGGGACAGGCAGGACAAATGCTGTTTTCTATCTTCTCGGAAAGAGCCCAGAAGAGTAGGATAGACAGAAAAGCTTACGCAGAGCTTTTGCCAACGTGAAAGAACACCTCTTCGGAACTATGGGGGGGATACCATCTCTTTTTTTTTTTTTTGGTTGCGTCAAGGGATGTGGTAATCTTCGAAAGATACCAGTAGCCCGGGCTACTAGCATGAACAATTCGCAAGCCCGAATAATCGATGCCAGGAATGCGCCTACATACTAATCCACACCCTGCACATATCTACCACTCTCCCCGCGGGACTGCCGTAAAGTATTACTTCGCGGGGCTGGTTAGCAATTAATGCTATGCTTCTTGTATTGCTGCTTCAGCTCTCCCTGCTCTCTCAATTATTCGGAGCTCCTTTTGCACATTCGTTATAAGGGTACATATTTCCAGCCAATTCCCCTCTGACCGCAGCATTTGGTCTATAAGTAATGGAGGACTTGGCAGGTTATTTTTCCATTCCGTAAAGCGATTGCAATGGAATATTGCATGCTCTGTATCTTCCTCCTGGTCTGGACAATGTGGACAGAGAGGTGAGTTATCATGTCCAAATCTGTGTAAATATTTGCGTTAGCCACCGTGACCCGATAGGAACTGCGTAAGGTGATAGTTGCAGTCCCCAAACACTCGTTTCGTCCAGACCCCAATGGTGGGGATCAGCTTGTAGGTCCATCTACCTTTTGTACTGTTATCCCACCTGACTTGCCACATTGCTAGTGATGTTGCCTTCTCCTCCGCTTTTATCCTCTTGACGATATCTGCTGACAATATCTCTTGATGACTCGAGGTTCTCCTTTCAGAGATCCTTACCATCTCATTTGCGAAGATGTCGATGGGGCTCATTCCGGCTATGACACAGGCTGCTTCGTTCGATATTGTTCGGAAACCGCTGATTGTTCTTATCGCGCATAGCCTGTATGTTGACGATAGTTTTCTCCGTATTTCTATCGTCGCTAACACCGCCACCCAAACCGGTGCAACGTATAGAACCAAGCTAACCACTCTGGGTAGTAGAATCCGTCTAGCATATCCAGTGCCACCGATGTTTAGCAGTATTCGAGAAAGGGCTGCCTGCAGTAGTGAAGCCTTCTTGCTCGAGTATTCCACGTGTGTTTTAAAACTTAACCTGTTGTCGAGCATTACTCCTAAGTATTTAACTGCTTCCTTGGTTTTTATAGTCTGAGTTGCGACTTGAATATTCGCATATTCAACAGCTTTTCGACTTGTTATAAGAACAGGTATTATGCCGTCTGGTCCCGCGGATTTATATGGTTTGAAGGTATTTAGTACCCAATGGAGTTTGCTCTGTGTAATCAATTCTGAGGAGTTGGTTATTTGTGCAGATGGTCTGTGGAAAACCATGTTGCCAATAACTTGGGAACTGCCTGGGAAATTTACCATCAAGCAGTAGGTTTAGCGAATCTTCGCTGGAATTCGTCCAAGACCCATCCGTTTTCTTAAGGAAGCTGGGTGTTATTAGAATTGAGGAGAGAATTTCCCTTAGCCTAGATGCCTCAGAGGTTTCTTCTATTTTACCACAAAAGAACCTCCAAGAATTACGTTTGGCTTTCCTTAATTCTTTTTTGTATATGTTAAGGGATGTCTTGTACAAGTCCCAATCTAGCGCGTCTCTTGTTTGGCATTATTGAACAGTTTTCTGCAGCAATTGAGTCTTTGTATACAAAGTGTACAAGCTGTGTTTGGATAAACGGCATTAAATCAATACCCTTCACGGTGAGTGTTGGACTTCGCCAAAGGTGCGCTTTGTCACCTCTCCTCTTCATTGTATATATGGACTGGATGTTACAGCGCAGCCGTGATGGAAAATGAGGACCTTGACAATCTAGTCAACACCCTAACATCGGCACTAAATGGTGCCATGTCCGAGGCTTGCCCACTCCGCAAACCTCTAAGCAAAGAAACCACCCTGGTGGAATGCAAATCTCAGTACTCTTAGGAAAGACAGTAGGCTCCTTTTTAATATTGCTAAAAGCTCCCGTGAGACGGCCGATTGGGACTCCTATAAACTGTCTCTCAGGAAATACAAAATCTCACTGAGGAAGGAGCAACGACGTTCCTGGAGACTCTTCTGCGACAACATTGAAGAGTCCTCGGAAGCTTCCAGGTTACGAAAAATCCTCTCTAAAAGCCCTTCTATACCTCAGCTTCCTTTTGCATCCGGATGGTCACTGGACCTCCTCTGCCGGGGAATCCATTGACATCTTATTGGATACTTATTTTCCTGGTAGCTCCCCTGTTACTGTATCGCAAGTGGGCAAAGTATTAGCCCAGGTCTGCTCTCGCCGTCCCAACATGCGTACTGCAAAGGCAAATCGGTTGAGACAGTCTTACATTCGCTTGTGCGCACCATCGATCCTTGAGCATTAAAGAATACACCATGGTTGCTTTCCTTGGCATTGAGGGAGCTTTTAATAATGTCAAATCAAAGGCGATTACCGACGCACTTGTAAATCTGAAAGTGGATACTTCGCTCGGAGTGTTGATCAATCAAATGTTAACACGCAGGATTATTAACACACAGCTGGGTGGAGCATCGGCCAGAAGAACTGCTCGCTGCGGTACACCGCAAGTTGGAGTCTTATCACCTCTTCTGTGGAACCTGGTAGTTAATGAACTACTGATGGACCTGGATACGTCAGGTTGTAGAGTAATCGCCTATGCTGATGACATTGCTATTGCTGCCTCCGGTAAACACCCAGACACTCTCAGGGATATCTTCCAATATGCTCTCCTTCGGCTCACCAAATGGGCCTCCAAATTTGGACTGGGGGTTAACTCCCATAAAACGGAACTCGTTCTCTTCACGAGGAAATATAAAGTTCCCCTCATAGACCCTCCTAAGATAAATGGCACCAGTCTCACCTTCTCTGAAAACGCAAAATATCTGGGTCTTATTTTGGATAGGAAATTAAACTGGAAGGCCAATCGACTAGAGCGCGTCAAGAAAGCTAATGTAGCTCTCTATTCCTGTAAAAAGGCTATAGGTAGGAGCTGGGGTATTAAACCTCAAATCACTCATTGGCTATACGTGTCCGTTATCAGGCCTATACTACTATATGGCGTGATCGTATGGTGGCCTGCTCTTGACAGGGCTGTCCACCTCACTCAATTAGCTAAGGTACAAAGATCTGCATGCATCTGCATCAGTGGTGCACTGAGAACTACTCCCTCCGCGACACTGGACATCTTGTTCAACCTGCTACCCTTAGATGTTTTCGGCAAATATATTGCTGCCTGTGCGGCCATCCGCCTGAAAGCCTCCTCTCAGTGGTCTAGCTATCGCTTTGGCCACTCCTCGATCCTTGATCTTCTCAACTTCAAACACGAAAACACGGACTATACCCCGCCGAAACTGAGATTTGACCGTAACTTCCGTACGAGCATCCTTAACCGGGATGCATGGAAAATGTCCCCCCTGTCGATGGTAGTTCGGTTCACTTCTTTACAGGTGGATCTAAGGCGGAGGGTGGGGTGAGTTGTGGTATTTTCTCGGGACAGCTCAATCTGAGCATTTCTTTCCGCCTCCCTGATCATTGTAGCGCTTTCCAGGCGGAAATCATGGCGATTAAGGAAGCCCTGTCCTGGCTGAAATGTAATGTATTATCTGTCAGGAATATTAGCACTTTCACTGACAGCCAAGCGGCAATCAAGTCCCTGGAATCGTTCTCCTTCACTTCAAAGGCCGACTTAAACTGCCGTCTATCTCTTATGAAGATGACAGAGCAGTTCAACATTCACCTATGCTGGGTGCCGGGCCACAGGGACATTCCAGGTAACTGCAGAGCTGACGACCTCGCCAGACCGGATACCACTCTAAGGATTTTGCCTGAAAGGCAAGCCCTGGATATGCCCCTCGCTACATGTTAGTATCTACTAACACTGCACGCTATTAGCACGACCAACCTCAGATGGAGAGACGGCTCAACGTGTCACATTTCGAGACAGATCTGGCCTAAGCTGGATCAAAAACGTCGTGCCGATCTGATCAAGTTAAAGCGTACACAAATCAGCGGCGTTGTCGGTGTTCTCACTGGACACTGTCTTATAGGCCGACACGCCAAAAGACTTGGTCTCTTCTCCAACGACTTCTGCAGAAGCTGTATGAACGAGGAGGAGGAGGAAACTATCCTTCACCTCCTATACACATGTCCAGCCCTGTCGCATAAAAGAATGCTCCATCTAGGGCCCCCCTTCCTTGACGACCTCTGCGATCTGGCGTCCTTGGACGTCATGAGCATCCATCGCTTTGTCAAAAGCTCCGGTTGGTTTTGTTAGTCCCTGAGTGGCCTAATGGTTTGATCCATGGTATCACAAAGGACCTTACTGGTCTAAGTGTGTCTGCACTCTCGTGTGGACAGCCAACCTAACCTAACCTTACCTAACCTAGATCCCAGATATTTGAACTTTTCGCACTTGGGAAGCACTGTTCCATTTAAATAAATGTCTGGAATAGGCCTGAGTGGATCAGAGAACGGGCAGCACAAGTTCTCTGTCTTAATAAACTCCTTATTGACGCTATTGGACGCGTTCTCGAAATCGATGAAAAACAGGTGAAGTGGTACTCGATACTCAACTCACTGCTCGACGATGAACCGCAGGTTGTTGACGTGGTCAACACAGGGCGAAAACCTGCTTGTTCAGCATCGAATGTATCTTTGAGATTTTGCTTGATTCGCTCCAAGAAGGTTTTAGCTATTATCTTAGATACAGTAGGCAACATACAGATATCCCTCCAGTTTTCCCACTCCATTAAATTTCCATTTTCAAAAAGCTTGCCACTCGTCAAGAAAGCACTCAGCTTCCCATGCTCTCTCTATAAGTGGAAGCAGTAGCTCAGCCGATGTTGTTGGTGCTGATTGTAAGAACTTCAAAGGAATACCGTTAAGTCGTACCGCCTTGTTGCTTTTCAGTACTTTGATCTCATCCTTACTGGTGGTCGTGGTGCGTATTCGGGCATTTCTTACCTGGTGCAACCTAGTCTGATTTGGAAGCATATCGCTAGCGAAAAAGCAGTTCAAAACCGTAGCAAAATGCTCCTTCCGTAAGGAACCGTTTAGGTTTTTCGCTGGGTGTTGGCTGGAGCTGCAACCACCTGTCAGCTCTTTAATGATTCTGTAAACGGTCCTGCAATCGCACCTCCGTGCAGCTTCTTCTACTTCTGTAGCCAGCGCGTTAATGTAGTCGCGCTTGTCATGTCGCAGGCTTCTCTGAACTTCTCTCATCTTCATCCGATATATGCGAGCTTTCGGCTGTTTTCGTTCGTTTCCATGCTTTCCCATAACATTCTAAAGCCCTTCATTGTCGTTGCCTTCCTTGGCATTCAAATCCCCCATCTCTATGACAATGTCTCCATTTGGTATTGTGTTGAAGACGGTGCATAAATGGTTGTAGAAGCTCTCCTTCTCTTCCTCAGACGAGCCATCCATTGGGGCATAACATTGTATAATGGTGACGCGACGTACTCTAGTCTGGAGTCTCGCCGTCATAATCCTTTCACCATGAGGCTGCAATAAAATTAGGCCCTTGCGTTCTGTTGGTGTTAGCAGCAGTCTGATTCCATATTCCCGCGGACTTTCGGATGGTCTTGCGGAATAGAGTAGTACAGTGTTACGCATTGGGGACTGGTACTCGCCCGCTTCTAACCATCTTATCTCACTTGCTCCCAAAATGTCCAGTCTGAATATATCGCATGAATTATTTTTCCAGTTGGTGGAATCTGGCATAATGAGGTCCTTCGCTTCCCGAATTGAAGAGCGTCTTCACATTCCAGAATCTATAGACGAATTAATGAATTTTTTCTTTGCTTTCTTCTTCAGTTTTGTTATCCAGCAATGAAAGGTTAAACTTAAACTAACTACAAGTATATAGACATCTCATCACCTCTATTCTCGTTGAATATAAATACACTGAGTTTCTTTTCTACAGTGAGAGATACCACACTTAAAGTCTTCTAGTAGAGGATTAACTATTAGCATCGTTCCACGCATGTAATTGCTGATTACTGTCAGAGTCATAGACGTATAACAAACCAACTTAACGCAGCTTTATTCCTATTACGCCACGTAACATCCGACATAATCCCACGCATCTTTTTCTCTATTCAAGTTAATTCCCCCACTGCGCTACATTGAAGCAAAATTTCATAAAAAAAAAAACAAAATCCAACCAACTACACTCCACTTCACTGCAAAGTCCCTCTTTATAAAGGTTTAAGGTAATGTCGAGAGAAAAAACTATTATTCACTGCCATATCCTGGAGTAGGTATAGTTGCTCTACGTCGAATCTAGCCCCGAAACGAGACCGAGCCACCCACAGGCCTAGAAAAATGTTCAACCAAAAAACCGCGTTTCGACAAGGATAACATTTTACAGCCTAATATCGTTAATATACTTCCAACTGGGAGCAGCGCTACTACATCAGCGAAGACGACTATAACGCCCACCAGCACCCGAGATGACTTATCCTGTCTGCCAAAAGAATGTAATTCACTCATAAGGGTTGAGCGCACAAAAAAAAAATTCGTAAATTGGTAGGAAATGCTTCCTGCTGCTTGGAAGCTACGTGCACCAAATTGTTGTGGCTTTCATTGCTCGGATGCCGAGTAAAGGAGAATTCCTCATCGTCGTCGTCGTCGTCGCGTCGTCCTGATAACCCGTCTTGAGGGAATTTTTGTCGGAAATATTAACAAAGCAGAGCCGTGCTATTTGCTAATGGCAAAGTATTTGCATTATGATAAGTTCGCATAATTAATTTCCACCTTAGAAGAGCGCTGTGTATCCCTTTATCACGGTAATGGGCTTAGGTGGGTGGGGTTGCTACTCCTGCTCCTGCTGAGGTGAGCGCGCGTGAAAACAAGGGTGAGTGTCATTTTCTTTGCTTCACACTTAATAATTGCTTAACAATTCGTAGCTTTGATTCAGATTATGGATACTCTGTAGGCGAGAGAGAAGATACCCTCTTTCGGAACGGACAATAAATGAATTCGTTTACGAATGGCTGCACAAAGTGAGAAAGGGATTAATGGGTCTTTGTTGCTTTGATGAAGTCGGGATGGCACACTGAGACTGGCACCGGGCGACAGTATCCTTTTGTGGGATTTGTAATAATTCCGAAATAAAGCATTGTTAAGCGCAGTGATTTGTTGTAGTCTCGTACCTGGCAATGAAAAACTGGAAGTTATTCAAGGCATTTAATTAAAGTTGATGACATGCCGTTGAGAAGGAGAAACGCTGAAGCACAAGGATAACCGTGGATGAGGAGGGATTTACCTTCATCTTTCGTGTTTGTTGAATAATAAAGTGCTCGGGAATTTGATGAATGGTAGGGTGAACATTGTGTTGAACAACAAAGATGGAATCCTCTGGGCTGGGTCCATTGAGGCTTACCTACAGCTACGTGGAGAGGAAGTAGAGATAGTTTTTGCGTGCCAGAAGCTTCTTTTGGATTTTGATTAGAAAGCGAATTCGTTGCATAGTTTTACTTTGCTTTGTGAGTACATACTATGCAGGAGGAAGCTCATAGGCAGGTATGCGAGGTAGAAGAAGGTTTTCCATGAAAAAAAAAATAACGCCATATACGAGTATGTCACGTGTAGTACCTTTTGCAATAGACTACCTATTGCGATAGAAGGTCGGTGCGTCTTAGAAATTCGGATTATCACAAATGCCACGAAATATTGATTAACAACCCGTTCTAAGGGACCTCATTTTGAACAGGGAAGATGTTGGTATCGAACAAAATGGTTAAAATTTAAATTTATCAAATCAAGCCGATCTTGAGGATACCGAATACGAGTAAGGTATCTTTTCGCAACTATTGCGGGATATTCAACTTTATAGCCAAGGTATGGTATTGGTATTCACGATCTTGAAAAAAAAACACGAATAGAAAGTCGATACTATACTACACTAGGGCCTTGTACGCACTGCGACCTATGAGACCTATTGTGCCGGCCCGGCGCTTAGCCGAGAACTGGGTTAAGCTCTTAGTAAACCTTAACAAAGCTCCAGGCCCAATGTTCCAAAGGTCTGGAAGGCTCAATAAAGCCCTCCCGAGGTGAAGAAATCGTTTCCCTGTGGACATGGGGCATTCACAAAAATATGTTCTGCCGTCTCTTTTTGCTCTCCACATAGCCGGCATACGTCTGTATCTACTACTGCTATTTTATGCAGATGGTACCTGAGTGGACAATGACCAGTCAGGTAGCCTATTAAGTCCGGTTTGCTGGGCTCAAGTAGCTTCTTAGCCTATCAACGGTTGAGGTTGATTAACTTTTTTGCTTGTGTTAGGCCTTTGAATTTCGCCCAGTACTCTGCATGACACTCAGCTTCCAATTGTTTTATTTTGAGGTTTGTATTACTCCGTGGAACTCCAAAACAGGGTTCAGGACCGAATAGTGGGCGACTAGCGCCTTTTCTTTCTAGGCAGTCCGCTCATTCATTTCCGTCGAAGCCTTCGTATCCTGGTATCTAGCCCAGAGTGACGGTGTTTTTCGATGCGAGATCATCGAGTAGACTGAAGCAGTCCCATACAAGTTTGGATCCTACTGTATCAAAAGTCGATAGGTACCACCTCTTTATCGACTTCAAAGTTGCTTGTATATAGCGTGTATAGAGATGAGTTATACAGGGCCATGTATAGTAGGCATGCCTGTCGTAAGAGGCGACTAAAAT
Organism: Brachypalpus laphriformis; assembly: GCA_945910035.1. NCBI lineage: Eukaryota > Metazoa > Arthropoda > Insecta > Diptera > Syrphidae > Brachypalpus > Brachypalpus laphriformis. The sequence continues at coordinate 162,968,485 of OX246755.1, read as the reverse complement.
CCACCCTCCGTATACAATGAACAAAACAAAACGATTAATTACCCCAGGTGGCAGCCCAGGTTCACTGGAAAATCCACCCTCTTCGGAGGTCGGCTCTACGGATTCAGGGGAGAGCCAGTTATTGCAACTAGCCAAAGGCTTTAAAATTCTTGATGCCGTTAATATCATCAAGAAGGAGAAGCAACAAACGGAAATAGATAAAGACGTCTTGGTAAGGCGTGGACTTCCGCTTTTTATGCTTACCTTCGATAAATCGGATAATATAGACGATATCTACCGAATTAGAGCCATACTAAATATCGTGGTCAAAATCGAGCCAATGCGTAGAAATTTAAGGATGATTCCGCAGTGCAAACGTTGCCAAGGATTTAACCATACGCAAATGTACTACAAAAAAGAACCGCGATGTGTGAAAAGCGCCGGAAATCACCTCTCCCAAGTTTGTGGAGTAAATAAACAAACCTCTGCAACATGTGTTAATTGTAAGGGAAAGCACCCGGAAAATTATAGAGGCTGTGAAGTAGCTAAGGAGTTACAAAAACGGAGAGATGTGCTCCTAAATTATAAAATTATAAAATGTCTCCCTTCCAATACTTTCTTTTGCCATCCTTCTGCTTTGCATTTTGCTCCACTTCGAGATGGAGCGGAGTTAACTCTAGGAGTACTTCCATGGCTGCAGTTGGATATGTCCTCATGGGCCCCAGTAGTGATGTAGAGGCACCCAAGTCTTTGCACTTTTGTGAGGGTCTCCCTCATTGTGACTAGACTAGTTCGCTTTGCCCATGCTATCGCTCCATATGTGATCATTGGTCTCACAATGGCAATATACATCCATCTTAGAATGTTTGGTCTTAATCCCGAGGACTTGCTCGCAAGTCTCCTGCATATCATTAGAGCACGGAAGCATTTTTGCATATCTCATCTGTGCGCTTTTTCCACAGGAGTTTACTATCTAAGTGTAGTCCTAAGTACTTCACTTCTTTTACCGGTATCAGTATCATGCCCGACAGTCGGATAGGCTTCAATTCGTTGAAGAAAACTATTAAGGATTTTAAGAATCGTGCAATAGGCTCTTACCTTGAAAGTTTAACAGCGAAAAAAAATTCCAATTATTCACTTTGGAAAGCCGTAAAAGGCACCAAAACGCCCAAATTCCCCGCGCCGCCAATCAAATTAAATCAAAATGAATAGACAAGGGAAGATAAAGAAAAAGCGGACGTCTTTGCGGCCCACCTGGAAGAAACGTTTAAGCCGTCCGATAGTCAAGTGGTTTACAATAACATCAATAGGCCGGATTTACCATCTGGCAATTTAACACTCATAAGTGCAACGCTAAGGGAACTCAAAAATGAGATCGAGATTCTAAAACCTAAGAAAGCTCCTGGTTATGATTTAATCACCGGAGAAATTCTCAAAGTTTTACCTAGAAAAGCTTTGATTAAGCTTCTCTATATTGTAAATGCTGCGCTCAGATTAAAACACGTTCCGAGCCAATGGAAAGTTGCGGAAGTAATAATGGTCTTAAAACCAGGAAAACCGCCAAATGAGGTAAAATCGTATAGACCAATTTCGCTTTTTCCAGTCATATCGAAAATTTTCGAGAGGATATTACTAAGGCGTCTCCAACCGGTTATAGACAAAAATAATCTTATCCCTGACCACCAGTTTGGGTTCAGAAGTAAGCATTCGACGATTGACCAGGTGCATAGAATTACTGACGTAATCGAGAAAGCATTTGAAGAAAAAAGGATTTGCTCAAGCGTATTTCTTGACGTCTCGCAGGCCTTTGATAAGGTGTGGCATGATGGCTTGAAGTGCACTTGGCCCGAATACCTTTTGTAAATGAGGCCAAATACCTGGGAATGACACTCGACGCAAGGCTGAAATGGAATTCGCACGTGAAAATGAAACGAAAAGAACTCGAAATCAAATATAGGGGAATGTACTGGTTACTCGGAAAACATTCCCAGCTCAGTACTGAGAACAAACTGATTTTATAAAAGCAAGTACTAAAGCCGGTGTGGACCTACGGTATACAACTTTGGGGTTGTACCTAGAAAACAAATGCAAATATTCTACAAGCTTTTCAAAATAAAGTGCTAAGAGAAATTGTCCAAGCACCGTCATATAGTAGAAACGACGATATCCACAGGGAACTCGGAATTCCGACAATCGAAGCTGAAACTAGAAGCTTCGCGAGAAAGCATAGAAACCGACTAATCGGACATGTCAACATAACAGTCCTACAAATTTTGGATGAAAGCAATTTATTGCACTGACTACAAAGGACGAAACCTTTCGACTTGGTGAGATAATGATTAACCGCGTCTAGATTGCGGAATATGCAGGATCTTACAGTGGAAAGAAACCTGCCAAACGTTTTTATTTCGTGATAGAAAAATTGCTTGATAAGTTTATACTTAGTTGCGATATCTAACGAATTTATATCGAAGGGTGGTGTTTTTTTAGTCAGCAAGATTCTGACACTACTATGAGCACGCGCTTGCTATTCTCATAGTGTCTATGGAAGATTTTTCACCTACCCGGGAAAAAAAAAAAAAAAAGATGTATAGTCTCGGCATAGCTGCCAAGCTCATCCGTCTCTTCAGGATGACGATGGAGAATTCTCGCCATCAAAGTCGAAAAGAACACCACCACACCGTTCCATGGCAGAAAGTTTTAGACAAGATGGCACGCTATAATGCGATCTCTTTAACATAACACTTGAAAGAGTTGTTTGAAACTTACAAGCCAACACCAGAGGTAGAATCTTTTATAAGTCTGTACAACTACTAACCTACGCCGATGACATTGACATAGTCGGAAGAACTCAGTGGGCCATCAGTGAGCATATGCGAGTACTGAGATCCAGACAGCAAAGATGGGTTTAGCGGTGAATTAAAGCATACAAAATATATGCTGTCTACAAAAAAGAACACCCTTGGTTACATTGAGAGAAAAGTTCTTCGAGTGTTTTTTTTGCCCTAAGTACAACGCCGAACTATACAGCCTATACAAGGACATCGACTTAGCCAGAAGAGTTCACATACAACGACTAAGATGGCTGGGTCATATAGAATAGATGGAATCCAGGGCTTCAGAGAGAAAGGTCTTCGAATCCACGCCGAATGGACAATGCAGGTGGCGCAAATAAGTGGAGGAGGACCTCAACCAACTTGGCATGCGTAACTGAGTAACGTTGAGGCCCGGGTTCACCGAGACTGTAGCGCTACTTAAGTAAGTAAGCCAGCTGATTCAATGTATTCAGATCACTAACCAGGAGTTTCCAAGATTAGTTATGGCCTTGGAATAGAGATGGTGGCGGAGGAGCCCTTAACGAGGCAACTACAGCGCTCATACTCTCGTGGTGGACTTCTGTCACCGGTGTAGAGGTGAGGAACTGGCCCTCCCGGTTGACGGTTCTTCCGTCGGGGTAACTTCCCTAGAACGTAAAATATTACTGTAGCAAACTCAATAAGGACAACGGCCTTCGGATCTGCACGTAGAATGTTCGGGCCCTTAACAGACCACGTGCAGCCAAACAATTACCAGAGGCCCTAGACTGGGATGGGCTGGGTAAAAAGAGGATGAAAAACTGTGACTCCTACTACGGTTATTGCTACAGAGACAAGAAGCAGCGATTAATCTGGTGTGGATTTTCTATATGCAGCAGACTTAGGCAAGAAGTCTTAAGCTTCCGATACGTGAGCGAGCGTATTATGACTATCGGGTTCAAAGCTGGATTCGCTAGCACAAGCCCAATATGGGCTCATGCCCCCATAGAACAGAAGGACCCTACCACCACAAGAGCAATGCCCTAAATACGATGTTAAAATCGTATTGGGCGTCTTTGGTAGGCCAGTCGGTAAACATAGCCTACATGACACCACGTCGGCCAAAGGGCTCCGACAAATGGATTTCGCAGTGGAGCGGAACGTCACTATATCAAGCACATGGTTATGGATCCATCGCTAGTGATACGAGAGGAGACGCAGGGGAATAGACGAATCTACTACCAGATGGGTTAGGAACATGCTCGATAGCCGCATAATAACATCTTCGCCTGGAGAGGTCTCTGTGATGATCTCCGCGGCAAAAGGCTGTCCCCAAGGCGGCGTCCTCTCGCCTCTCATATGGTCACTCGTGGTGGATGACGTACTGAATAGACTTAATAGTTCAGGTTTCACAACTACATGCTGATGCAGGTGATCTTGTGATCATTATCAAAGGCAGACTTGAAGACAATGTGTGTCAACTCATGCAAAATCCACTGCTTGTAGTCTCGGACTGCGGGCGCCGTGGTGTAAGTGGTTAGTGTGTCGGATCACTGCGCGTGAGGTTCCAAGTTCGAATCCCAGAAAACACCAAAAAGTTTTTTTCACGGTCCCACCTCTCGCGTGCGTCTGACAAACATCCGAGAGTATTGTTGTCACGAACAAGCTTCTCAAACTGCCATTCGGATACGGCACTAAACTGTAGATCCTCTACATTCGTGTGACAAATATAACGCACACAACATGAGTGCTGGCGAGAAGCTAGGCCCTGGCACTTAAAGAGCTGTTACTTATTTATTTATTTGTAGTCTCGGACTGGTGTGCTGGGGAGGGCCTATCGATTAACCCCAGCACGGCAAACGTTGTACCGTTTACAAGAAGAAGAACGCCGAACATTGGCTCAGTGACTCTAAACGGTACAACCATCAATTTTTCCGATGAGGTTAAATATCTAAGAATTGTTCTGGACAAGAAGCTTAACTGGAACGCCCATATTTAGCATAAAATTGCCAAGTCGGCTACTGCCTTGTGGATCTGTCACCGTATGTACGGCAAGACCTGGGGCCTGTCTCCAAAGGTGATTTTCTGGTTATATACCACGGCTGTAACCCCCATTCTGACATACGCGACCGTTGTTTGGTGGACGAAAACCAAAGAGGTCACAACCATTAATAAACTCACTAAACTTCAAAGACTAGCTTACCTCGGTATCACAGGTACTATGCATACTTGTCCCACAACAGACATTGAAGCCATAATCGGATTCACTCCGTTACACACGAGTATATTTATAAAAAAAAGTGGCAATTCGTAGTGCAGTTATTCTTCAAAAGTCAGGTGCTAATAGTACACGGGATCACGTGGATCTCTTGGATTTATTATCTGACTTCCCCGAACTAGACATGCTTAGCACAGTCTACGACTTTACGCCCATATTACTCTACTTTAGTAGAAGGTTTGAGATTGATATCCCAAGCAGTGATATATGGAATAATGGCGGACCGTCGCTTGATCCAAAAGGTATAGTGTGGTACACCGATGGATCAAAAATGGATTCAGGAGTCGGCGCCGGTGTGTATGGACCCAATCATAAAATTTCGAAATCACTCGGAAAGAGTCCTAGTGTTTTCCAGGCCGAGCTTTACGCCATTGAAACTTGTGCTAACATTAACCTGCACTCAGGCATCAAAGGTGCCTCTATCCACATACTCTCCGATAGCCAAGCGCCGCTTAAAGCACTGATATCCCACTTGATCAGTTCAAGTTCTACGAGTAAGCTGCTTCGACAGTTTACAAAACTTGGCCCGATACAATAAAGTAAAATTGTGGTGGGTACCGGGTCATGTAGCCGTTGACGGCAACGAAACTGCAGACCTGCTAGCTGGGAAAGGCTCCCCTGAGTTGTTCACTGGACCTGAATCCTTCTCCGGAATATCTGATTCCGCCTTTAAACTGACCCTAAACATTTGGGAACGCAACATGCGCATCTCCCACTGGAATAACTCCCAAGGTCTCAGACAGGCTAAAAGAGCTGTCCAACCCTTCCAAAGACAGGCAGTTGATATCCTGAAATACGGCAGGAATGACATAAGAAAGCTTGTGAGCTTCCTTACCGGTCACTGTCAACTTCTTTACCACCTTAATAAAATGAGAATTTCGGAGGATATCACCTGCCTAGAAGAGGACGAAACCCCAGAACACATACTATGTGAGTGCGTAGCTCTGTGTAGTACTAGGAGAAGCTTTTTCCTTAAAGAGATCATATCTCCAATAGATTTAAGGAACTCCTCCGCTGCCGTAATTATAGCTTTCATAAAGAGAGTAGAAATACTGCTACCCTAAAAGTCGTCTCCGGCACAATAGATCTCTCTAGTCGCAGTGCCTACACACCATTTGAGCGTGTCCACACACCAGTTTAAAAAAAAACAAAAAAAAATATCAAGCACATGGTTTCTTTATCACAATATTCACAGCAGAATCTGGATTTCAACCTACAAGTCTCTCCATTTAAAATTTAAATCGTTCTTTAGCTAACTGCATCCAGTTAAACACTCCAAATTATTCAAGGTCCCCTTGAGTTTGTACCCGCCACGGTGAAGAGGCCATTTACTGCGTCCTCCCTCTAGGTAAGATTTGAAGACTCCGGAGGCTGGGGCGATGGTGTGCATTCAGCTGTACAGCCCGTATTTTCCATCACTCAATCTTCTCCTCCAAAACCCGTCAACGTAAACGTGACCGAATATTTTACGACGAATTTTTCTCTCAAAGCGGCCAAGTATATCTTCATCCGTTTTCAATAAAGTCCATGTCCATGTGTTGTTCGAGATAGGGCTTTACTGTTGAATTGCCTTATTAATCCAAAAAAAAAAACTGCTAATGACAGGAGTTTTTCTTTACTTGATTTCTGCGCTGAAATAATAGCAGCGCCAAGGTAGACAAAGTCTCTCACTACTGTAGTCGAAAATTCCACTCAATTGTCATTGTACTTGCACACATGTATTTCCTTATGTATTCAATTACTATTCACTGTATTAATCTGTTTTAAATGTATTATTTACTATCGTATGATGCAACCGCAACAACAGTTCATTCTTTAAGTATAAACTTGTTAACCAGAAATAAAGAAGTTAAGTTATTATTCGACAGTCGAACGGACAACACTCTCTTTTTATTTCACCCTCTTGCCCTCCTATATATCAGAAGTGGGATCTGTTAAACCCGTGTAGAAAACAGTTTTGTACAGTCCGCATATTAATAAATACGTGTTAAGTAATAACTTTGTGATCTGTCGCGTGTGAAAAAAAAAACACAAAATTATGACAACAGCACGGTTCGAAGAATTTATCCAAGAGGCTACGGTTGCTCAGTTAAAGGAAAAATTAACCAGTTTCGGTCTTCAGAGTAATGGTAACAAGGCAGAGTTAAAGCTAAGGTTACAGGAACATATTGCTGAGTTGAACGAATCCGAAATCAGCGTACATTTTCCCAACGTCCAAGATGAAGTTGCACCTATTACCCAGGAAGATGATGATCTCCAAATCGAAATTGACAGGCTTGCCGATAGAATAAAAAAACAAGAGGAAATTTTAGCTCTCAAAGAAAAACTCGCAGCTTTATGTCGACCAGTCGAAAGCTCCACGTGTTCAATCTCATACAAAGACATCGAAGACATTGTGCCTTATTTTTCTGGTGACGATAATTTCTCCATTAAACAATCGGTGCGGAGTTTCGAGGAGGCAAGATCTTTGCACAAGTGGGAAGAGCAACAATCGTTTATTTTCGCAAGAAGAAGTATGAAGGGGACCGCCAAATTATTTCTCCGTTCATCCCGTTGCTCCACTTGGTGTGAGTTGAAATCAAAACTGCTACAAGAGTTTCACCGAGTGGTCACGTCAGCTGATGTTCACGATATTCTACGGAACCGGAGGAAGCGAAGGGACGAGAGCATCCATCAATATACGCTGGCGATGCAGGAGATTGCATTCAATGCAGAAATCGAAGACGAGGATCTTATACATTACATAATTAAAGGATTTCCTGATACTTTATGTAACAAACAACTTCTTCTCACAGCGAGAAGTATCGACGATTTGAAACAAATGCTGAAAAAATACCAGAAGATGAAATATTACGCCGCAGAAAATATACCTTCTTCTTCAACAGCGATAACAACCTCGTCATCTAACCAACTCCAGCGACTAAATAAGGACAGGTGCTTCAATTGCAACGAGCCTGGACATATTGCTAGCAGTTGCCAGAAGCCACGACGAGAGCGAGGAAGTTGCTACAAGTGTGGTAAGCACGGACACTTAGCATCCACCTGTCGAAGCGTCAGCCTATCAGCAGTTCTTTTGCTCCAGCAGCCTGAAGCTCAACCAGAAGAAGAAAATGTAATGACGAAGACACTTAACGACGACTTCACTCTTGATGTTAAGTACAAATTTTTCAATAGTTTTACTAATGATGTTTTCGAATTTCAAGCAAATACAATGGTAGACACAGGCAGTCCTATAAGTTTCATACAGGAACCATTTTTACCATCTTCTGTGATCCTGCCATTAGAACATGACTGCAACCAGTATTTTGGAATAAATGGAGCAAAATTGGGTGTATTAGGAAAAGCTAAATGTGTTATTTATGTAAGTGGTAGACCGGTAAATTGCATGTTGCATGTAGTTAAAAATAAAACAATGACTAACTCTGTTGTTCTTGGCAGAGATTAATATTAAATATTAATATATAATTTAATATTAATATTAAATTAAATGTTGAAAATTCTAGAATTAAGTTAATAGATTATGCTAAAGATTATGAAAACAATTTAACAAACAATTCTACCTATTCTACAAATTTTACTACAAATTATATGATAAATGACCTTAAAAATTTAAACAATTTAGATAATTGTGATGATAATTTCAACGACAAATATGACAACAATTTTACGGATTTGCATGACGATAGTTTCGCGAAAGATATTTTGAATATAGATACTTGTTATGATAAAAATGATTTTATTCTGAGGATTAACAATAATCTTACATATGAAGATAGACAACGCGTTTATGATATTATGAAACAAACCAATTCTAATAAAAACATTTCTAATCCGAACATTCCCTATGAGATGAAAATTAGTCTTTGTAATTCGAATGTGAGTTTTAATTGCGCACCGCGGCGGCTACCATACGTACATACTATTGAATTAAGAACAATTTTGAATGATTTATTGAACCGTAAAATAATCCGCGAAAGTAATTCGCCATTCGCCTCTCCGATTGTTTTGGCCAAAAAGAAAAATGGAACGTTCAGATTATGCGTAGACTACAGGCAATTAAATAGTGTCACACAAAAAGACAATTACCCTCTTCCCCTAATCGAGGATCATATGGACAGGCTACGAAATAAAAAATATTTTTCATTATTAGACCTCAAAAATGGCTTTCACCACGTCAAGATGGCTGAAGAATCCATAAAATTAACATCGTTTGTTACGCCTATAGGCCAGTTCGAATTTCTTTATATGCCATTTGGCCTTAAAAACGCCCCGGCAACTTTCCAGCGTTATATTAATACGAGATTTAAAAATTTAATAGCTGAGGGTAAATTACTCGTATACATTGATAGCCACTGAATCCAAAGAAGAGCATTTTGCTGTTCTACAGAAAGTTGCCAGGATAGTATCGGATTTCAATTTAGAACTTAGGTATGATAAATGTCTTTTCATGAAAGAACAAATTACGTATCTTGGTTATGAAGTCAATGCAAATGGTATAAAACCTAACTCTGATGGTTTAGATGCTGTGCAAAATTTCACTACTCCAAAAAACATCAAAGAGCTTCACTCATTTCTTGGATTATGTTCATATTTTAGAAAATTTATTCAAAATTTCTCAGTTATATCAAAACCACTATATGATCTACTAAAACAAAATGTTAAATTCCAATTTGGACAGAAAGAGATAAGTGTTTTCCAATTATTAAAGCAAAAATTACTTCAAGCGCCAGTGTTGAGCATTTATTCTCCACAGGCAGAAACCGAACTGCACTGCGATGCCAGCTCGTTGGGTTTTGGTGGAGTGTTAATGCAAAAGCAGTCAGATAAGAAGTTCCATCCTATCTTTTTTTTCCAAGAGATCAACACCGGCAGAGTCAAGGTACCATTCCTTTGAACTCGAAACCCTTGCGATTATATACGCTTTAAGAAGATTTCGGACCTATTTAATGGGTATAACCTTTAAAATTATTACTGACTGTAAGTCTTTAACGCTTACGCTAAGGAAAAAAATTATCAACCCTCGAATTTCAAGGTGGGCTTTAGAGCTACAAGAATATAATTATTCAGTAGAGCATAGAGATTCAGTCAGAATGAACCACGTCGACGCCCTTAGTAGGTGTCATAACATCCTTTTGGTACAACCTGATTCATTCGAATATGCACTGGCTTCTGCCTAAAATCAGGATATAACCATTCAGAATATTGCTAGCATATTAGAGCACAAGCAACATCCATTTTACGAAATGGTTAATGGTCTTATCTACCGGAAATGTAAAGGTTCTGTTGCTTTTTATGTTCCAGAACAAATGGAAAGAAATATTATCCAAACTCACCATGATGGACTTTGTCATGTAGGTGCGGATAAAGTATTCGAACATCTTAGAAAGACTTATTGATTTCCATCGATGAAGCAGAAAATCAAAGACTACATCAAGTCGTGCTTAAAATGTATTTACTTCGCGGTTCCATCTGGAAAAAAGGAAGGTGAACTACACAGTATTCCAAAGGGTAATAAGCCCTTTGATACGCTTCATGTAGACCATTATGGGCCCCTTCCAGCTGGTGTGAAAAACCTAAAGAAATACATTTTTCTAGTAGTGGATGCGTTCACTAAATTTACCAAGCCTTATTCAGTAAAGACGACAAGTTCTAGAGAAGTCATTCAGAGTTTGCAGAATTATTTTTCAAATTACAGCCGACCAAAAAGATTGATTTCGGATAGGGGCTCTTGTTTTACCTCGGATGAATTTCTGTCATTTTGTAGAGATGTTGATGCGACACACATAAAGGTCGCCACCTATTGTCCCCAATCAAATGGACAGGTGGAGAGGGTAGACAGGCTTTTGAATGCTATGTTGTCAAAAGAATCCGAAGCGGAGCCGGGTGAGTGGTCAAAACATTTGGATAAAATTCAATTCTCCATAAACAACACCATTAATAGGAGCACAGGTGTATGTCCAAGTGTTTTGCTGTTCGCAGTTCTCCAAAGAGGCGAAAGTAATGATACGGTCCGCGAGTATTTAGAATATGAAATCATTCAAAAAGATCCAATAGACATAGTCGAGGAAAGAGAAAAGGCGAGTTTTACAAACATGCGTAATCAAGAAAAAAATAAAATTCAGTATGATAAAAACCACAAGAAACCTCATCGCTATCAAGTAGGTGATTACTTACTTACTTACTTACTTAGGTGGCGCTACAGTTCGGGGTGAACCTGGGCCTCAACCAACAAGCCTCTCCATTTAGCTCGGTCTTTAGCTAATTGCCTCCAGTTGCGCACTCCAAGTTGGTCGAGGTCCCCTTGAACTTGTGCGCGCCACCTACGGCGATGATTCCCTCTACTGCGTCGTCCCTCCGGGTTAGATTCGAAGACTCTGCGGGCCGGAGCGTTGATGTCCATTCGCTCTACATGTCCTAGCCATCTCAGACGTCCAATACGCAGTTTTTTGACTAGGTCGATGTCGCTGTACAGCTCGTATAGTTCGTGATTGAATCTTCTCCTCCAAAACCCGTCAACACAAACGGGACCGAAAATCTTACGAAGAATTTTTCTCTCGAAGCGACCAAGGATATCTTCATCCTCTTTTAATAAAGTCCATGTTTCAGCGCCGTAAAGCAGGACTGGGATGATCAAGGTCTTATATAGAGTCTCCTTAGTTGTTCGAGATAGGGCTTTACTGTTGAATTGCCTTATAAGCCAAAAAAAACAGCGATTGGCAAGAGTTATTCTTCGATTGATTTCTACGCTGATTTTGTTAGAAGAATTTATAGCAGAGCCAAGGTAGACAAAGTCCCTTACTACCTCGAAGTTATAGCTGCCCACGGTGACGTTTTGTCCAATTCGTCGGTGTTGGTTTTCCCTTCTAGTTGACAGCATATACTTGGTTTTGCCCTCGTTTATCGCCAAACCCATTTTGGCCGCTTCCGCCTCAATGCTTGCAAAAGCACCGGTGACAGCCCGCTGAGATCTTCCGATAATGTCTATATCGTCGGCGTATGCAAGCAGTTGTACAGACTTGTAATAGATTGTGCCTCCGGTGTTGGCTTGTGAGTTCCGCACAATCCGTTCAAGTACAATATTGAAAAAGTCACATGACAGCGCGTCACCTTGTCTAAAGCCTTTTTTGACATCAAAGGTCTCGGTGAGGTCATTACCGACCTTGATGGAGCAGCGAGCGTTCTCCATCGTCAGCCTGCACAGGCGGACAAGTTTGGCAGGGATGTCAAAACTAGACATGGCTCTATAAAGCTCTTCTCTATAGATGCTGTCATAGGCGGCCTTGAAATCGATAAAGAGGTGGTGAGTATCGATTTGGAATTCTTGGGTTTTCTCCAGGATCTGCCGAAGTGTGAAGATTTGATCGATGGTGGACTTTCCTGGCCTGAAACCGCACTGATAGGGTCCAATCAGGCTGTTGATAAAGGGTTTGAGGCGTTCACACAATATCGCAGAAAAGATCTTGTATGCGATGTTGAGGAGACTGATGCCTCTATAATTGGCGCAGTTGAGGGGGTCTCCTTTCTTGTGGATCGGGCAAACGATGCTGAGATTCCATTCATCAGGCATACACTCCTCTGACCAAATATTAGAAATGAGTTGGTGTATGCACTCTACCAATTCATCCCCAGCTGCCTTGAAAAGTTCGGCCGGTAAGCCGTCAGGTCCAGCAGCCTTGTTGGATTTTAGCTTGGATATTGCTATCCTCACTTCGTTTTGGTCAGGTGGACGGAAATTTTGACTATCATCGTCTATGCTGAATGGTTCATTCTGCCTGACAGCGGGATGTTGGTCTTCGTCGCCGTTATACAGTCTGCAGAAGTAGTTTTTCCATATTCTCAGCACCGACTGTGATTCTACTACGGGTATTACTTCTCTGACACGTTCTTTTTACCTTTTGGTAAAACTTCCGTACATTGTTCCTGGAGTATAGACTCTCGATATTCTCAAACGCGCGCTTCTCATGCTCTTTCTTCTTCTTTTGGAGAAGCCGATGTTCTTCCCGTCTCTTTTGCTCGTAGAGCTCACGAGCAGCTCTCGTCTTCCTTTGCAGCGCCGCTTTGTATGCCTCTTGTTTTGCTGCATGCACTCGCCGGCATTCTTCGTCAAACCAGGGGTTTCGCGGTGGTGGTCGAGCGAGACCCAACACATCAGTCGCGGCGTTTCTGATATCATGTTGGCAGCGTTGCCACTGGTCTTCGGTACTTGATGCTGGCGGCAAAGGGGTGATTGAGAGATTTCGGGATACGCGTTCAGCGAAGAGTCTGGCGGTCTCTTGCGATTGTAGCTTTTCGACGTTAAATTTTCTCACAGTAATTCTTCTTTGTTGCTCAGATTGGGATATCCGCATTCGTACCTTGGCTACAACAAGGTAATGATCCGAGTCTATGTTGGCCGCTCGGAAGGTCCGGACATCCAGAATACTGGAGGCATGCCTTGCGTCGATCGCAATATGATCATTTGGTTGATCGTTACATGATCATTGGACCGCCATGTCTGCTTATGAATATCGAGATGAGGAAACCATGTGCTTGCTATGGTGACATTTCGCTCCACAGCGAAATCAATTAGCCTTAGTCCGTTATCAGACGTGGTGTCGTGTAGGCTATGCTTACCGACTGCCCTACCAAAGACGTCCTCCATTCCTATTTTGGCGTTAAAATCGCCCAATACGATTTTAACGTCGTATTTAGGACATTGCTCGTATGTTTTGTCGAGGAGCTCGTAGAAACACTCTTTGGTGGCAGGGTCCTTTTCTTCTGTGGGGGCATGAACACATATTAGGCTTATGTTAGCGAATTTAGCCTTGATCCGGATCGTCATAATACGCTCGCTCACGTGTCGGAAGCTTAAGACTTCTTGCCTAAGTCTGCCGCGTATGACAAATCCGCATCCGAATAAGCGTTGCCTGTTGCCTCTGTAGCAATCACCGTAGTAGATGTCTCAGTTTTTCATCCTCTTTTTGCCCGGCCCATCCCATCACACTTCCTGGATGGCGGTAATATCTGCTTTATAGCAGTCTAGGGCCTCTGCTAGTTGTTCGGCTGCACGTGGTCTGTAAAGGGACAGAACATTCCACGTACAGATCCGAAGGTCGTTGTCCTTATTTCGTTTGCTGGGGTCGTCATTAGTTGAGTCATCCTTATCCGAGGCTTTTGGTTGTTTCGGAACCATGCGGTTTTTACGTGGTAGGGAAGTTACCCCGACGGCACAACCCCCAACCTGGAGGGCCAGTTCCTTAATTATTCCCCAAGGACGAGGGGCCGGGTACACCGGTGCCAGTAGTCCACTACGGGAGTATGAGTGATACCGTTGGCCCATTAAGGGCTCCTCCGCCACCATCTCTATTCCAATGTCCTGACCAACATTGGAAATTCCTTACCGACCTGTGATCCGAATACGTCGAAGCAGCTCGCGCAAGGTGTTCAGTAGGTTCAACCTAACTGGAACTATAGACGCCACCGTTGACTCCGTCTAGGGAATTCGTCCGCGGCCGCCTGGAACAGGAAGAAGCGCTCTAGTGAGAAAAGCACTCTTCCCCCCCTCTCTCATCTGCTGCCACCAAGAATCCGCCAAACGGGGTTGGTTACCCATCTCTTGGATTAAGGTACTAGGCACCCGGCTGTCACCGCGTGGAGGTTGAGAGTAGGAGTTGGTAGGCCTCAGCTGAGTGAAAACGCTTGTGTTTTCATATGATCGCATGCACTACCGTTTGACCAGTTTGACCAGGTCCATATGAAGTATACGAAGTATTGCCTAACGATAGGTATCGTATAAAAGATTTAGAAAACTTGCAAGTTTCTCGAAACCGATACGATGGGATTTCAAGTCCCGAAAATATGAAGCCGTACGTGGTAAACAATTGAAATCCAAATATAAGCCACCTAAAAAAAAAAATAAGCAAATCGTTTTATGGAATTGTTTGTGTTTCATTTCCGATCAGATAGTTACGTTATTTGAAAGCCATCGCTTTTACCAGTCTCATTCAATTATTATATTTTACTTGAAAGTCATTTTGTGTTGAAAATATCAAATAATCGATATTCGTGTAAATCGAGGCGATTTAAAATCAGGAATGGCCGAATTGTAGTCGAAAATTCCACTCAATTGTTATTGTACTTGTATATATGTATTTCCTTATGTATTCAATTACTATTCACTGTATTAATCTGTTTTAAATGTATTATTTACTATCGTATGATGCAACCGCAACAACAGTTCATTCTTTAAGTATAAACTTGTTAACCAGAAATAAAGAAGTTAAGTTATTATTCGACAGTTGAACGGACAACACTCTCTTTTTATTTCACCCGCTTTGCCCTCCTACACTACCTACCTCGAAGTTGTAGCCGCCCTCTGTGACGTTCTATCCAATTCACCAGTCTTGATTGTCTCTCTTGTTGACAGCATATACATACATACTTGGTTTTGCTCCCGTTTATCACTAAACCCATTCTGGACGCTTCTTCTTCAATACTTGCGAATGTAAGGGTTACAGTCCGCTGAGTTTTTCTAATTATGAAAGCAGTTACACAGAATTTTGATAAATTGCGCCTCTGGTGTTGGCTTGTGTATTAAAAAACTCACATGACAGCGCGTCACCTTGTCTTAAACCTTTTTTGACATCAGAAGTCTCGGTGAGCTCATTACCGACCTTGATGGAGCAGCGAGCGTTCTCCATCGTCATCATGCACAGACGAACAAGTTTGGCAGGGATGTCAAAACTAGACATGGCTCTATAAAGCTCTTCTCAGATGCTGTCACTACCAAGAGGTGGTGAGTATCGATTTGGAATTCTTGGGTTTTCTCCAGGATCTACCGAAGTGTGAAGATTTGATCGACGGCGGACTTTCCTGGCCTGAGACCGCACTGATAGGGTCCAATCCGGCTGTAGATAAAAGGTTTCAGGCGTTCACGCAATTTCGCAGAAAAGATCTTGTATGCGATGTTGAGGAGACTGGTGCCTCTATAATTGGCGCAGTTGAGGGGGTCTCCTTTCTTGTAGATCGGACAAACGATACTGAGATTCCATTCATCAGACATACACTCGTCTGACTAAATCTTAGAGATGAGTTGGTGTATGCACTCTACCAATTCATAAACAGCTGCATTGAAAAGTTCGGTAAGCTGTCACGTCCAGCAGCGTTGTTGGATTTTAGCTTGGATATTGCTATTCTCACTTCGTTTTGGTCAGGTAGATGAAAATTTAGACTATCATCGTCTATGTTAAATGATTTATCCTGCCTGACAACGGAATGCTGGTCTTCGTCGCCGTAGTAGTAGTAGTTTTTCCATATTCTCAGCACCGACTGTGATTCTACTACGAGGTTTCCATTTTCATCTCTATAGGTTTCTGTACGGGTTTTGCTTCTCTAACACGTTCTTCTTACCTTTTGGCAAAGCCTCCCTACGTTGTTCCTGGAGTATAGCCTCTCAATATCCTCGATCGCGCGCTTCTCATGGTATATCTTCTTCTTTTGGAGAAGCCGGTGTTCTTCCCGTCTCCTTTGCCCGTAGAGCTGATGAGCAGCTCTCGTACTTCCAGACACACTGTTAACTTTACAAAACCGATTCCCTTGAAGATGTTAACATTTGATATTTCAACTGCTTTAAAAAGGACGAAATAAGATCTATTTAACAAGTAAGACTCAAGCCAAAGTACAAAGTTATCATTCAACACCAGTTTTATTATTTTAGGTGTTTCTACCTTGGCTTATTCTCTTTCCAAATTCCCTTGCATATATGTACATATGCACGAACAATGAATCTCCATATTTAGTCTATGTGAACTAATGATCCTTACCAACCGCTTCATGCAGCAAATGTTTACTTTACCCGGACTACTGAGAAGCCTAGCATGTAGTGACATTTGCCTACACTGCAACAACAATTGTAATCCAACTGTCCAACCGTTTAGACGTGTTTTCATTTTCTCCTGCTTCGCGAGTCAATATTTCCGCCAAATCACTCTAAACCGCTTTTTCGCCAACTTAATATTCAGTGCATTACCCCAAGTGTCGCCCGGTTTTGCAATCAATTTCAATTAAGTGACCTACTAACTGTATTCAAGTGCGTTACCTCAAGTACTGACATTCGCCCCACTTTCATCTGACTTTGATAAAAGTGTTCCCATTAAATTTTTGCATAGATCTGCAGTAATTATCGTGCTCTGTGTCACTGTGCCACCAATTCCATTCACCCCATTTTCGCTGACGCGCTTGTTCACCCTATATTTCGCCATGTCTTGCGGTATTATCAACTGCCCAATCACTGACAATAATGCTGATTGGGTTTCTTGTAAAGGAATCTGCGGAAAATCTTTCCATGCCATATGTGTCGGTCTTAACAAAAGAAATACGGTATATGTAAAAGCACTTTCGGACAACCTCCTTTTCTTTTGTGATGAGTGCAAGAATATCTCACTCTCGCACGTTCTCCTCGCGATAAAGTGCCTTAGTGAATCAAATGACTCCCACCAAAAAAATTTCTCTAAAAAGATTATGGGTAAACTCTCCAACTTAGATAGCAGTGTTAGATGTGTTGACGATTTAGGCAACTCGGTTCAGAACTCAACCGAGGATATCAAATCCAAACTATGTAACATTGAAAAAAAAATTGCTGGTCTGACGGAGTTATTTCTTGCCAGTCCCACGAAGGAAGAATCCACCTTGCACCATCTCAACAAAGTGTTTTGTGATCTCAAAGCTAATTATACCTCGCAGATCAGTTCTTTCGATAAATTGCGCGAATGTGTAAACTCCCTACGGGAAGACTTTGACATCCTCTTCCAATCGTCAAGCAAGCATTCATCTCCTAGGCAACCTGATCCAATGCTCGACGTAATTTACGATCGAATCAATGGTGTCGGCGACGAAGTCACTGCAACGCGCTCAATCATTGTGAATGGAATTGAATCGGTATGCCACAAAATCGACGACCTACCTATCCATACCCAACATAACCCAAACATCCATTACAACACATCAATTTTGGATGAGTTACTGGATGCAGATGTCGACTCACACTCAACTCCACCTTCCCTTTTACTGCCGACGGACGAATCATCAAAATCTCTCGCTGCTCCTACTGTCCAAGAGTCCGAAACTCCACCCGTCGCTGCCCCCCGGAAACTCATCAAGCATTTTGGAACAACCTGGACACCTTCTGAGTGGCAGCGTAGGCTGAATAAATTAAGTCCTGACAACCTCCAGGTTACCACCTTCCTCATCAAAGGTAGCCCTCGTAATGCTGATGTCTCGTGGATTACGAATTTGTTTTTAAAAAAATACGGTATCACCATCTCCCGATGCGAACTGATCCTGCCTTCTCACCACAGAAGTCTTCGCAACTTTAAATTCGACCTCCCGGCTAGATACGAATGGCTATTCAAAAACCCTGCTAGTTTAAATTTCAACCTCGGAAAGATGCGTATCTGCAAATGGACGGACAAGTCTACTAACATAGATAAGTTAATTAATAATAGACTTAGTAACAACCTCACCCATAGAGATAAGTTAATTAATAATAAGTTGAACCCACTCTCTGTCCACTCTTCGCATAACAAATCCACCATTTCAAACAATGGACCTACCACCCACCAAAAATCCAGCAGTACTCATCTCCCGTCCTTTAACAAGTCTAAACCCGACACAAATTGGTCTTTCAAAATGGGCATCTTCCCTAACTTCAACTTTAAAACGGCAGCCGTACTGTCTAAGTCTGCTACCAAATCGCCGAATATCAAGCGAGTTTCTTTCGATGTCCCGCCGGTCCCCTCTCCCTCTCCAAACACCAAGGCCACTCCCTCAGTCAACTACCCCAATAGGATTTCAAGTAATCGCGTCTCTTTCAATCTGTCACCTGATTCCTGTCTTCCTCCAAGCCATAGCACTTCTTCTAATAACACTCCCCCCACCGTTAATTACCCGAATTTCACCCACTCCCACACTCTCAATCCTTCCTCGTTAACCACTCCCAGTTGCACCTCTGCCCATACTTCGTCCTCGGTCTCTCTTAACAATTCCATCTCGGCCAATTTGCCATCTACTGCATCTCCCCCCACTTTCGATCCAATGCTTCCTCCCACCGTCAAACTCACGTCTAAATTAATAGACCCAACGTCAACAATCAATGACCTCGATGGCCGCTACATTATGTCAAGATTGCGCGATAACCGGCTTTTTGAAAATGTGCGCCTTTACCTAGCCTATTTACATGACAAGCCTGACTCCGTCTGCATCGACGGAAAAACAAAGACTAATGTCATGGTCTTGATCCAAAAAGAAGGCCTCCCAACTAACCCTATAGCCCTTAAGAATATCTACACGCGTTTTCATGAGAGTTTTAATATCTCCTCTTCCACTGTGGCTAAAGACCTATCAACCTATGGCTCTCATATTGGTTCCAAACGTCTCTCGTATCTCCAAAAAACTCGCAGCAATCATAATAAATATTTTCGTCCCTAACTCCATCACAGTCGATCCATCTCACTCCATTGAAATTGCCCCAAAGCTCCTTTCCCTCTACTATCAGAATGTCAGAGGACTTCGCACCAAAACCCCGATGGTGCACCTGAAATCACAATCGCTTCCCTACGACATTTTTGCCCTAACTGAAACCAACCTTTGTCCCAACGTTCTTAACTGTGAATTATTCACTTCTGACTTCGTAGTCTTTCGCGCTGACGGCCAGAAACATGAAGACCTCTCCTTCGGCCGCGGTGTTCTTTTAGCCGTACATAATCGTCTTGATGCAACCCTCGTCAAATTCTCAAATTCCACTTCTTTTGAATTCGTATCAGCTAAATTATCTGTATCCAAACGGAGCGTATATATTGTTTGCTGTTATATTCGCCCTTCTCAACCCGTCCAAGCATACCAGCTGGCCGTTGATACAGTTGACTCTCTGTTAGATATCGCTAATCCTGATGACGATTTTATAATTGTTGGCGACTTCAACCTTCCCCTTTTACAATGGTCTCCATCTGAGGACGAATCATCATTTGTTCCCACTAACTCCTCCTCAGAAAAGGAAACCCTCCTTACTGATCGTCTTTTTGACTCCGGCCTTTTTCAGATCAGTGGCATTACCAACAACTTAGGTAGGCAGCTAGATCTGATTTTCTCATCCGACCCCCATAACTCCTTGGTTACCGCGAGTAACCATCTTCTCTGCACCCTAGACCAATATCACCCTCCTCTAGCTCTTGCCTTTTCGTATGAAAACGTCAACATTACCGTTGATTCTGAGAACTCTCTCTCTTTCAACTTCCGCAAAGCTGACTTCGTTAAACTTAACAACCTACTCAATAGCATAAATTTCAGCCTCTTCCTAAACATTAGCACACCCATTGATATCGCTCTCGTATTCTTCTACACAGCAATCTTTGACTGTCTTCTCCAATCTGTCCCTTATCTGCCTCGTAAAAACTGCTCATCATCACCTCCTTGGTATAATAAGGAACTGCGTACTCTTCGCAACGTCAGAAACAAATTATGGAAAACTTACCTGGTATCCAAATCTGCCTCAGATTACGCATATTACCAGCAAGCTTACTCCCGCTTTTCCATCCTCTGCGAATCCCTCTATCTCGAATACCTCGATAGAATGCAATTTAGTATAATCACTGACCCTAGGCGCTTTTACCAATTTATCAACGTCAAAAGAAAGTCCGACGGCTTTCCTTCCACTCTAAAATTACTTAATATTTCATCTGCTGACCCTAAAGTAATCTCCAACCTCTTTGCAACCTTTTTCAGCCAATCGTATAGTGACCATGTACACGAACCGGACCTAGATTTTTTCTCCTACCTGAATAACTGTCCTCAAACCTCTCTAGCTTCAGTCGACATTAGGTCTGATATTGTGCGAGAAAAAATTAATAGGCTCAAAGATGACTTCTCCCCTGGTCCCGATGGTCTGCCCGCCATCTTACTAAAGCAATGTGTAGATGTCCTGTGTCAGCCCCTTACAACTCTATTTCGTCTCTCACTCTCTCAAGCCGTTTTCCCAAAATTATGGAAGGACTCTTTTATTTTCCCTATCCATAAAAAAGGCAGTAAAAACGACATTTCTAACTATAGACCCATAGCCAAACTTTCCTCTATCCCTAAGCTCTTCGAAAGCATTGTCTACGACTCACTGTATTTCCACTGCAAATCCATTTTTTCCCCACAACAGCATGGTTTCTTAAAAAGTAGGTCCACTACGACTAACCTGACCGAATTCGTTTCCAAAACACTACAAGCATTAGAGAAAGGTAATGAAGTGGATGTCATTACCACCGACTTCAGCAAGGCCTTTGACAAAATCTGTCACCGAACTATTTACCTTAAACTTAAAGCCCTCGGTTTCCCACCCTCTTTCATTTCTTGGCTGAGATTGTACCTAGAAAAACGCCAGTACAGGGTTCTCTTCAGATTTTCAGTCTCTGACCCCATTAACGCCACTTCAGGGGTTCCTCAAGGCAGTCATCTTGGTCCGCTGATCTTTGTCTTAACTATAAACGATGTTGGTCACGTCATAAAAGACTCTGATCTGTCTATTTACGCGGATGATATGAAAATCACTAAGGTAATATCTACCCCCACCGATTCTCTCTTACTTCAAATCGATCTAAATTCATTCCACACATGGTGCGACAAAAACTTTCTAGAACTTAACGTCGCCAAATGTCAATCCATAACATTCTCCCGTAAACGCCTCCCCCCATCCCTCAGAACCTATTACTTTCTTAGCGAGCCCGTTCCCTCAGTCTCCTCTATATGCGATTTGGGTATTATTTGTGACAGGGAGCTAAACTTCCGTTCCCACATTGATCATATTGTACACAAGGCCAATTCTTCTCTCGGTTTCATAAAACGCTGGTCTAAAGAATTTTCAAACCCTTACGTTTCTAAATCCCTTTATATCACCTTTGTCCGACCACTCCTGGAATACGCCAGCCAAGTTTGGTCACCTTATCACAACATACACTCCCTTAGAATCGAAGCTGTGCAGCGTAGGTTTATCCGGTTTGCCTTACGCGGTCTCCCATGGGCCGACAACTATATCTTACCTCCCTATGAAGACCGGCTAAAATTGATTAACCTGCAAACCCTTACAAAACGTCGCGATGTCGCTGACATACTTTTCGTGCACCAATTATTAACCGGTATGATCGATTCCACCGCACTACTGGAAATGATTTCCCTTCGCACTAACCCTCGAAACCTCAGGTCCGTACCGCTCTTTCTTCTCCCTCACCACCGCACCAACTACGGAAATTTCGAACCAATTTCCAGAATGTTACGCCTGGCAAATAACTCACAGAACACCCTAGACTTTCACTCGAGTCTATCCGCCCTTAGAAAGTCCCTGTACACCTCTTGATGAACTAACCAGTCCCAGTTCCCTCTCTAGTTTTTAAGATAGATTTTAAGACCTAGTTTAATAAAAAATTTGTGGGCCCCCTGGGGCCCAACAAAAAAAAAAAAATAAATAAATAAATATAAAAAAAAAAAAAAAAAAAAAAAAAAAAAAAAAAAAATAAAAAAAAAAAAAAAAATTGTTAAGCTTAGAGTTAAGGTCCCTCGTTGTTAGTTCTTAAGTTTAGATTTAAGCTTGCTTGTATTAAGCTAAATAAATAAATAAATAAACATTTGCTTTTGGCTTAATGGTACACTGAACCTTCCTGTATCAACCTGTCTATTGGACAATAGCATGATTTCATTTGATTGTGATTTCTGTTCAAAATAAAGCCGTTTGTGTTTAAATCCCATTGCATGTATATTTGAATAGTCGGATTAATTAAGAGTGACATAAAAAAGAAGAGCAACGTGCACACGAATGGCATGGGATTAAATATACATTATATCCACTGCCGATAGGTCTAAAAAACAATAAATGAATCAGGAAGCGTTTCCACCGCAAATATTTACTTTGTTCCCAACATTGAATGACGTGACAGGCTACTGAAGGGATACACGTGATTACGTGAGAGTAAAAAGAAACGGTTCTGCTGCGTTCTGTTTTCTTAAAAAAAAAATCATGCAGCATGTGGAGAGTGGCCACTACTATCACCAGGAAGCTGCAAACGTTCGTTCATAGGTGCCTGCGTAATATCTTAAGGATTTTCTGGCCCAATCGTATCTCTAACGAACAACTTTTCGAGAGAACGGGTCAGGAACCAATAGGCACTACCACCCAACGACAGAAGTGGCAGTGGATTGGTCACTCGTTCCGAAAGGGTGACAGTTCCATAGCGGACCATGCTATGCAATGGAAGCCTTTAACTCAGGATGGCAGAAGACCTAGCAGAATAGTTGAGAAGGAGTCATGGCAGTTGGGAAAAAGTTGGGGAGAGCTGAGACAGATTGCCAGAAACCGTACACGAAGGCGCGTAGGCGTAGTAGAGGCCCTAGGCCCACAAGGGGATACAGGATATAAGTAAGTAAGTAAAAACAAAAAATAACAAAAATCTTCCCAGTTATCCAGACGCCACTCGTGGAGATTTTCTGAAACAACTAAGTTTCAAACTACTACACCAAATCTTTCTCTCTCTCTTTATCTAGCCTTTCCAACACCCGCACTATGTAAAACGAACATTTAAAGGGTATTCATAACCGCTTGGGTGCGCGCTAATTATAAAAAACAATCAGGCGAAGAGTACTTCTTGCCAACCGCTTTTTTTGGTAATAAGGGAATTCAGCAGTAAAGCCCTATGTCAAACCACTGAGGACATACTGTATAAGACCCTGATCATCCCAGTCTGAAACATGGACTTTATTGAAAATGGATGAAAATATCCTTGGTCACTTCGAGAACAAAAATCCTTGGAAAATATTCGATCCCGTTTATGACGAATTATACGAGCTGTACAGCAACATCGAGCTTGTCAAATACATGCGTGTTAAACGTTTAAGATGGCTAGAATATGTAGAACGAATGGACATTGGAGTGCATCCTCGCCAAATTATTCCTTGCTTGTACTAAGCTTTGCTTTTTGTTTTTGAGGTAGGAGGGGAGGAAGGCAGAGAATGACCTCTGGAGCACTGCGAACTAAAAAGATCTTTTGTGCTATCCTTTGGTTAATTGATTTTGAATTTGTCAACTAGCTGAACTCAAGTTCATTAATGAAGCTAAGGATAGTTCGAGCTGAAGAAGAGGTGACGTCAGAAGGTGATGTAACGGCTTTATTAAAGTATTTTAGCCTAAGTCTGGTTATGGCCGGGCAATCACAGAGTATGCGATGGGTTGTTTCGGTGTCTTCAAGACAGAGACGGCACGTTTCCGATTGAATACGGCCCATTTTCTTGAGATAGTAGTTTAGAGAGCAATGCCCAGTTAGGAAGTCAGTAAGGATCTTAGCATTCTGTTTGCTCATTGATAGAATGTCTCTAGTTCTATTTTTGGAGAAGTTAATAAATTTCTTGGAATGCCTTAGGCCGGGTTGAGCATTCCAGTGAGAGAGCATTTGTTCACGTTCCCAGCGGAGTAGATCTATTTTAATCTGGCTGGTGGGTAAACCGCAGAAGGGTTCAGGTCCAATATAAGGAGATTGGGCATCTAGTCTGGCAAGCTTATCAGCCGCTTCATTACCAGGGATACCTTTGTAACCGGGGACCCACATTAGTGTGATATTATTGTGTGCAGCAAGCTGCAAAAGCGTCTGGAGACATTGGCTTGGCTATCTGACATTATATTAATATGTGATCTTCGGAGGTTTCGTCTAATGCATTCTCTGGCGCAGAGCTCGATGGCATAGACCTCTGCTTGGAAGATAGTAGTGGATTGACCTAATGGTGTAAAGAGTTTGTAGTTGTGGCCAAAGATACCAGCTCCAACCCCATTTGACATTTTTGAACCATCAGTGTACCAATTGATTTGAGATCTTGATTGGGGGATTTGAGGATAGTTCCAGTAGCTGCGGTCAGGTATGTTTACTGTTAAGGGGTGATTGAGGTGGATTCTTTTGGGCATGAAGTCCAACTAATTCGTAATTTGTATTGATGCATAAAAGGTGAAGCTTTAGAGCACTGGCAGCCGCAGTCTTCATAATATTTATGTGTAGGGGTGGAAGGTTTAAGAGAACTTCCAGCGCAGCTGTTGGACAGGTGCACATTGCGCCCATAATCCCTAAACATGCTAGTCTCTGCACCTTCTGGAGGGCGGAGCGGGTAACGGTTTGATTAACTTTATCCCACCATACTAGCGAAGCATAGGTTATTATCGGAACGATGATTGTTGTATAGGTCCAGTGGATCATTTTTGGATTTAATCCCCATTTTTTGCCGAAAAACCTAGTGCAGGCCCAGAAGGCTTTAGTTGCCTTCTCAGTGGTTCTGTCTATATGAGGTTTCCAATTTAATTTGTGGTCTAGAGTAATCCCAAGATATTTTGTTTCTTTTGAGAACTCAATTTGAGTATTGCTTAGTGATAGTGCTTGAAGGCTTAAGTTTCTCCCCCTGGTGAAAGGAATGATTGCGGTTTTTGCAGGGTTAACCGTTAGACCTTCTGAATGGCACCAGTTATTTATTTTATTTAGGGCATGTTGCATTTGTTCAGAAATGCTGGATTCATCCTTGCCTTTAGCTATAATGACTACGGTCGTCAGCGTAGCCCTGGGTGAGAAATCTAAAACTATTGAGGTCATTTATGATACTGTTCACTACAATGGACCATAAAAGAGGAGATAGGACACCCCCTTGGGGACAACCCTTAGTAGTTCTAACGGAGATTGGGATTTGTCCAAGCTTGGCAGTGACAAGTCTGCTTCTGAGCATGGAGCATATGCATTTGGTAGTTTGCGGGTGAATGCCTTTGACATCAGCAGCAGACTTAATTGATTGAAACGATGTGTTATCGAAGGCGCCAGAGATGTCCAGGAAGGAGCATAAGGCTATTTCCTTCTTTGACAAAGTTTCTTCAATAGTACTGACTAGGTGGTGAAGGGCTGTGACCGTAGATTTACCAGATTGATATGCAAATTGAAGATTATTTAGGGGGTGTTCTATAAGGGCGGAATTTTTTATGTGAAGATCAAAGATTTTTTCCATTACCTTAAGAAACACAGAGGTGAGACTGATTGGCCTAAAGGCCTTTGGGTCTGATTGCGATCTTGGGCCGGCTTTAGGAATGAACACTACATTAACTTTTCTCCATATTGATGGGATGTAGCTGAGTTCATAGCTGGATCTGAAGATGGGCACTAAGGATTCAATGAGAGTGTCGATTCCATGATGTAAGAGGGCGGGGAAAATTCCATCTCCACCGGGAGCTTTGTAAGGTTTTTGCGTGGAAATGGCCCATATTAGGAATCGAGGGTGAAGATTTTCTTGGCTAGAGTCCTAGTGCGTCGATTAGGAGGGAGTGGCATGTCTTTATGCAGAAGAGATGTGTGAGGGTCTGTACGCGTAAACGAATTGTCGACGTGGGCCACCAATATCGTTGGATTATTACGCGGCTGTAAATTAAAAAAGACTGTGGAAAAATAGAATTTTAAAGGGGAAATGAAACTCGCGATGTTCCACTAAAAACGAACTTCCTTTATTTCCAACTCAAAATGTAATGAATTAGACAACTTCTTCTTCTTCTTCTTCCTTTTATCAGCGAGGCTATGATCCGAAAACAAGGGATCACAGCCCTCCCACTTCACTGCATTTCTACTGATCCGCCTGTGGGGTTCGCCTATTTGACCTCAGAAAATATCGGCAGGCCTGCCGATTTTGGATCACTCGGTTACTGAGGCCAATGAAATGCCGATGTCGTCGCATTTGTCTGATCCAGGCGTTTATAGGCCTGCCTTTCCTACATCGCGATGTCTTTGGAACGTGCATAGATATTGCCTTTTTTACAGGGTTCAAATGATCTCTTCTTTGAACGTGGCAATACCAGCTGAGCCGGTCGCGCTCTAATTTGTGTACGATGGTTTCCTTGATGTGAAAGCTTCCACGGATCTTCGAACTTCTTATTCGATCAAGCTTGGTCACTCCTGCTGTCATGCGAAGCATCTTCATCTCAGCTGCCGTTAATTTACTCTCATACTTTTTGTACATCGTCCAACATTGTGAACCGTATGTGAGCGCTGGACGTACAACTGCGGTGTAGAGCCTTCCTTTCAACTTAGGGGGCATTTTTCTGTCACAGAAGATAGCGGAATTTTCTCGCCACTTCATCCACCCTACGCTTACACGATGATTGATGTCGTCATCACAAGTTGCTTTGCTATTGATCATAGATCCCAGATATTTGAACTTTTCGCACTTGGGAAGCACTGTTCCATTCAAATAAATGTCTGGAATAGGCCTGAGTGGATCAGAGAACGGGCAGCACAAGTACTCTGTCTTTTTTGAACTAATGCGATACCCATTTCCCTCCAAAACGTCCACCCACACATCAAGTGCTCGTTGCAGGGATGTAGGATCCGCACTTATGATGGCTCCATCGTCAGCAAAGAATAACTGATGTACCTTGGGGTCCATCACTTTACCTTCAAGCAGATAATCAAGGACTGTAATAAAGAGCAAAGGACTTAAAACGCTTCCCTGGTGCACCCCGACTTTGATTGGGAACTCTTCGGTTACTCCAGCGGGACATCTTACTCTTGTCTTTGCTCTTTCGTACATGTCCATGATCATCTGTACATAGGTTTCTGGAACCCCTCGATGTCTTAGCGCCACCCATACCAGATCTCGTGGTTGTCTGTCGAATGCCTTTTCAAAGTCAACCAATACAATATGCAAATCCCTTAAGGAATCACGATGTTTTTCCATTATGATCCTTATACTTTGGATTGCATCTGTGGTTGATTTACCCGAGACAGACCCGCACTGATCATCAGATAGCCGTATTATTTTTCGCAGTCGGCCACCTAATACCCGCTCAACGATCTTCATGGTGTGTGACATCAGCTTGATCGAACGGTAGTTATCACAGTTTCGCGTATCACCCTTCCCTTTGTATACAGGGAGGAGGTAACTTTCCCTTCATTGATTCGGCATTGGATCACCTCTCACGAATTTGGAGATAAGAATTCTGAGCCATCTGAACCCGATGTCTCCCATCTTTTTCCAGAACTCAGAGGGTATTTCGTCTGGCCCAACCGCTTTTCGTTTTTTGGAGTATTTGACCGCCTCACTAACTTCTTCGACTGTAATGTCGGCTATTTCTTCACAGTTAGGGGTGGCTCTTGGAAAGTATAGCCGGGGAAACTGTTCATTTAAAAGCTCTTCACAATACTGTCGCCACCTCTGCAGAATTTTGTCGTCATCCACAAGAAGCTGGCCATGAGCATTGCTAATGAACTTTGGCGAACGAATCTGCTGAGCATTGTTCCTTCTTTGGGCGGCTATTTTGAAGATAGTGGCGCTCTTGTTCATATTGTGTCTTCGCAGCTCCTGGATAGCCTGGTTTGCATCAGCAACCGGGGAAAATATTTTCTCCAGCTCCCGATACAGGCCCTCCGTACTCTCTGCTTGAAGCTGGGCGCACTTCTTCTTCGCTTTTTTCTTGCAGCATCTGTATTCCATTTCGAGGCGAGCTTTTTCGTCATTATTATTAGAGGGGCACTTTGACCAAGCTTTGAAAGCCGATTTCTTCTCATTTATCAGCATCTTAGCTTCATCACTCCACCACCATGTTTCTTTGGCGTGTTGATGGTGGCCTTTTGAAGCTCCTAGCAGTGATTTGGCCTTATTTAAGCAAGTTCGCTGTAGGGAATCCCACATATTTTGTGCTCTGCACTCTTCATCCTCAGCTCCGTTGATGGTGTGAGAGAGGTAATTTTTCATTACGAAAACAAAAGCTTCGCCTATTTCTTTGTCCAGATTGTACCACTTGATTTTCTCATAGACCCTTGTTTGTTTGCTTTTCTTCTGTGTTTTCATAAAAATTTCTGTTAGCAGGAGACGGTGTTGCCGAGCGATTGCCTCTCCCAGGATCACTTTGCAATCTTTTACCCGGGGCTTCATGAAACTGCCTACCAAATGGTGGTCAATCTGAGTTTCATCTCCACCACTGCTGTAAGTGATCAGGTGTCGGCTTTGTTTGATGAACATGGTATTTAACACGATAAGACCGTGTGATTTGCACATGCTTAGGATGTCTTCACCAGGAAGGTTCCTGGTGCCATATCCTAGTCCTCCATGGCAGTCTTCATAGTCTTCGTTTGATTTCCCGACATGTCCATTCAAATCTCCTCCAACAAATAGAAATTCTTCCTTTGGGATGTTCTTAAGGAGATTGTGGAAATCTAGCCAAAATGCATCTTTATCTCTCTGATTGTACCCATCGTGGGGAGCATATGCACTGACAATATTCCACACCTCTCCTTGTATTATTAGTTTGAGAGACATCAAACGGTCGCTGGACTTCGAAATGCTCAAGACGTTACCAAGTAGCTCTGCCGCAAGGATGATACCGATTCCGTTCTTAGACTTTTCCGTTCCGTAGTAGAACATCTTGTAATCTTTTGTCCTAACGTCCAAGAAATGCGCCCGATTCCCGGTGTTTTTCCATTTCGTCTCTTGGACACACAAGATGTCCACCAATGAATGAGACAACGATATACAAAAATACAATTATGACAACTTGACGAAGAGAACCACATATGGTGGTATTAGAAACCCTTTAGATGGGCGAACAGGGTCAGTAATTAGTGAGTCAGGGAAGTGGGTCCGCAGAAGAAGACTTAATGTTTCGTAGTATCCCTTTGTAAAACTGCCGTCAGGTTTTTGTAGGAGACCAATACCGTTGCTGTGGTTCTTGGATAGGGTTTCCCGGGCCCTAACAACTGAAGGGAGATCATTTATGCTTTCACAGAAAGATCTCCATGTATGTCTTTTTGATCTCCTAATAGCAGAGTTGTAAGTTGTGAGGGCTATCTTATATTCGCTCCATGAGTTGGTGGCTTTGGCTTTATTAAATAGCCTCCTAACCTTTCTTTTGAGGGTGTCGAGCTCATTGTTCCACCATGGTACATCGCGGAAGTTAGTTCTGCTTTTGGGATAGCAGCTGGCTTCATACGCAGA
Organism: Brachypalpus laphriformis; assembly: GCA_945910035.1. Taxonomy (NCBI): domain Eukaryota; kingdom Metazoa; phylum Arthropoda; class Insecta; order Diptera; family Syrphidae; genus Brachypalpus; species Brachypalpus laphriformis. Next base: position 162,938,428 of record OX246755.1, on the reverse strand, counting down.
GGTGATCTGAGAGCTAAGTTTTGAGGCTTCTTCTTCAAAAGAATGAGAAGAGTCTATATTTGAACAGGAAGGAATAAATTCGCCCCTAAGGATTTCTGCATAGAGAATCCAATTGGTGCGTTTGGGAGACCTGCTAGGGGTGATTGGGTCACGAGTAGTTTCGATGTCAAACCTAATGTTTATATGGTCAGACAGTGAGAGCTCCTTAGAGACATGCCAATTGGTAATGAGATCGGACATAGAGGAACTGGATAGGGTAAGATCCAGAACCTCTTGTCTGAGGGAGTTGACAAAAGTAGGTTCAGTTCCTCTATTTAAAATATCAATATTAAAGCCAATAAGGAAGTTAAGAAGGCACTCACCTCTTTTGTTGATATTGGAACTGCCCCAGATCGTGCGATGGGCGTTCGCGTCGCAGCCTAACACGATCTGCCGTCCAGTCTTCTTACCGTATCTAAACAGTTTGGTGACTTTGTATTAAGGTTAAACGAATAAATAGTTAAATAGAGGAATTACAATCGATATATGTAAATGTAGTCCAAGAAGTCTAAACCCAATGGTTACATTCATATCAATCAATAAGTAACAGCGCTGAGTTTTACTGATTTTATATTTAATCAATTATTGATATTTCTGGTCACTTCTAAGCCCCACTATGAGCAACGTCGCAAATTTCTGCTAAGTACAGCAATAATTAACATAAGAAGTCTACTTTTAAAACCTGATATAAATTCTTAAATATTTAATTCAACCAATTAAAATTCGGTTAACTTTTAATTATGCAAAGCGTACCTGAGATGCGTAATATTTCCAGAAAATTCCTTAATAAGCGCTGGTGCGTCTACATTCTCTAAACTCCGTACATAATCACTCGCGTTAAAGCGCCACGTGACTTCTTAATTTTTTACTCAATTAAGTTGCGCTTCTTCGAAATTTTATAAACTCGTAGAATATAATTAAATGTATCCCCGGTGGAATATTAATTTTCCCCGAAATTTTATTAATTTTCTTGCTGGCATGGGAGAATTGGAAGCAAAAGGACTATTCTGTTCAGGACCAACCACAACCATCACCTGCAGGACATGAATTTATAGGTCAATAAGTGGGACAATGTAATGGAACATAGTTGTAGGAATTTTCAAAAGGTTCCTGGCATACCAATTCTCTGTATTAGTTCAACAATGTAGGTCTCTACATGTCCAGACAAGTTGTACATTCCTTCGGGTATGAATAAAGTATGACAATACGACAACTATTTTGTCCTTAAAGCACCACACAATAAGCCAAGTCAATCCGGATGACAATTTTATAAAGAAGACGATGAACGTATCGATTCGAAAAGTCCCACCTTCTCACCCTCGCCAACATCATGATTACATTTCGGTTGCATACTTTGATTTAGAATAAAATCTAGGTCATCATCCATTCGGATGAATGAAACCAACAATTTTAGATCTATCCTTCTATTATTCCATTTGCCATTCAAATACCTTTTTTGCTGAGCCTTTAAAAGGCCTCCTCAGTGTCTCGGTGCTGAAGTTTCCTCAAAGAGTGCAAAGGAATTTATCTTTCTGTTTGTGAGTCCTTCGTTTACGTCTTTTCTTTGCTTTTTCTGTGACATTCCATTTGGTACTCTTCCGCTTACAACCTCAGCCGTTCTTATCCTTTTTTTTTTCTGTTTGTTCTGATCCCTTTTGGTGTCCGTGAATACTATCACATCTTCCACTCTTGATTATTGGCACTCAAATTGTAGTTGCTGTTGTTATGATTACCCATTGAATGGGTGGCGTATGAATCCTTAGATGGACGAAAAAAGCAAAAAAATATCCTTATCCTTAGAATGGGATGGCAATAAAGGAGAATTGCCAAGAATACCTGAAAGTGACATTCACTATTCACATAGAAGCCGGAAATGAGTTGCACATGAATGTGCCGTAGGCACTCCCAAGCATTTTCAATCCTTGCACACAGTTTGCCTTTAAGATGATATCATGTGGAGCTATGGAGTGGGTTATTCAAGCCCTCGTCTGTATTTATGTCCCCTTTCTTGGACTCAGATTCAATGACTGGAGACATTCTCTTTTCTTTTTTCTTTTTTAATTTCTGCAGAATCATTGAATGCCATTTGCTTTGACATTGCCATTCGTCATGTAGTGATATGGAATTTCTGGCCAGAAAAAAATCAGAGAGCAAGGCACCTTAAAAGGTCTATTGTTGCCTTGGTCACTATGGCATCTGTAAGTCATTTCCGGTTTTATTTACAGTGAATAGGGTTTCACGGAAATGCGTGGTCTTTTATGTGCAAGTTCCTGTCAATTTCAGAAATATTTTTGCAATTTCTCTCCACTAGTCGGTATGAGTTATTTTTTGACATTCCACCTCAGTGGTCATGATGAAAGTAATACACAGGGAAGCTGACTTTTATTGGGTAACCCTCTCACCCTTGAATTTTGCAAGGTAAGTGGAAGGTTAATGCTTCTGAAGTTATGCTTGAGTAGTGAAAGTGACTTCTTATTGTGAAAATATGAAGCAATCTATTTATATTGCTGGCACACGTTAAACTTTGACAGAGGGTTTGATTTTCAATCTATGATACTCGTACATGAAATATGCAGATGCTTTGTTGTTTTGCAAAGCATAAGGCAAAAGTAGTGTAGAAATCGAGTTTTGATGTCAATAGCTTTTGGTTTTTGTAATTTGTTTTATTATAAAGGGTCCTCACCAGACCTAAATGGAACATGATATTCTACGTGAATAATAGGCATCATATAACTTTAGTTCTATACCCAGTCGCTAAGGGCTTTTTTTTTGCATTGGAAGGTGGGAATCTTTCAAAGACGAAACTAAGCTCGTACTCAGTAACAGTGTAGGATTTCCACCACTGAACCCACCTCCCCTCCCACCCCTGGTCCTCACGGCACTGCCATCAAGCATTTTATTGCGAGGGGGGGGGGCTTCAGCCTTACATACTTGGCTCGTTCGTGTTGACAGTCGTCTGCGCCACGTTTCGCTGTCGCTCCTGGTTTCCTTGTGCTTTCATGATAGTAGCCACAGTTTCGCTTACTGCTTCCCAAGCTTCTTGTGTGCTCAGCATCTGTCTGGTGATGTTCTCTGGTGTTAAGTCCACACCTAGTCTATTCACCAGCAAGTTACGTTATTCGTGATATCGTCCATAGTGGAAAATGATGTGTTCCGCATCTTCGACTGCTTCCATGCACGTTGGGCAATAAGGGTGGTCATCGTGTCCAAATCTGTGGAGGTAGGCTTTGAAACATCCATGAACAGTAAGCATTTGCGTCAGGTAGAAGTTCAGCTCTCAATGCTTCCTATTGATCCGAGGATCTATATTGGGGATCAATCTCTGCGTCCATCTGCATTTGTCAGAAAAGTTCCATCTCTCTCGCCATTCTTCGAGGCTTATTCCTGGTGGTAATTCAGTGCCACTTCGACTCGTCCCTGTTGACACAACTGTCCTGCTGGCACAATTTCATTACAAATAGACAAATTGACAAGTAGAAGAAGCGAAGCACTGCTAGAAGCATTTGCTAGCCTCGATCTAGTGCTACCAAACGGAGGCAATAAGCACACATTCGACAACGGCAGAGCGCGCTCCTTCATCGACCTGACGTTCGCCAGCAGAGCCATAGCAAGGGGGATGAAATGGCAAGTCTCAGACCTGTACACAAACAGCGACCACTGGGCTATCATGTTCGAAACGAAAGAGCAACACCGATCATTACACCGCAACCCCCTCCAAAAGCACAACTTACTTACTTACTTAGGTGGCGCTACAGTTCGGGGTGAACCTGGGCCTCAACCAACAAGCCTCTCCATTTAGCTCGGTCTTTAGCTAATTGCCTCCAGTTGCGCACTCCAAGTTGGTCGAGATCCCCTTGAACTTGTGCGCGCCACCTACGGCGATGATTCCCTCTACTGCGTCGTCCCTCCGGGTTAGATTCGAAGACTCTGCGGGCCGGAGCGTTGGTGCCCATTCGCTCTACATGTCCTAGCCATCTCAGGCGTCCAATACTCAGTTTTTTGACTAGGTCGATGTCGCTGTACAGCTCGTATAGTTCCTCCAAAACCCGTCAACACAAACGGGACCGAAAATCTTACGAAGAATTTTTCTCGAAGCGACCAAGAGTATCTTCATCCTCTTTTAATAAAGTCCATGTTTCAGCGCCGTAAAGCAGGACTGGGATGATCAAGGTCTTATATAGAGTCTCCTTAGTTGTTCGAGATAGGGCTTTACTGTTGAATTGCCTTATAAGCTCAAAAAAACAGCGAATGGCAAGAGTTATTCTTCGATTGATTTCTACGCTGATTTTGTTAGAAGAATTTATAGCAGAGACAAGGTAGACAAAGTCCCTTACTACCTCGAAGTTATAGCTGCCCACTGTGACGTTTTGTCCAATTCGTCGGTGTTGGTTTTCCCTTCTAGTTGACAGCATATACTTGGTTTTGCCCTCGTTTATCGCCAAACCCATTTTGGCCGCTTCCGCCTCAATGCTTGCAAAAGCACCGGTGACAGCCCGCTGAGATCTTCCGATAATGTCTATATCGTCGGCGTATGCAAGCAGTTGTACAGACTTGTAATAGATTGTGCCTCCGGTGTTGGCTTGTGAGTTCCGCACAATTCGTTCAAGTACAATATTGAAGAAGTCACATGACAGCGCGTCACCTTGTCTAAAGCCTTTTTTGACATCAAAGGTCTCGGTGAGGTCATTACCGACCTTGATGGAGCAGCGAGCGTTCTCCATCGTCAGCCTGCACAGACGGACAAGTTTGGCAGGGATGTCAAAACTAGACATGGCTCTATAAAGCTCTTCTCTATAGATGCTGTCATAGGCGGCCTTGAAATCGATAAAGAGGTGGTGAGTATCGATTTGGAATTCTTGGGTTTTCTCCAGGATCTGCCGAAGTGTGAAGATTTGATCGATGGTCGACTTTCCTGGCCTGAAACCGCACTGATAGGGTCCAATCAGGCTGTTGATAAAAGGTTTCAGGCGTTCACACAATATCGCAGAAAAGATCTTGTATGCGATGTTGAGGAGACTGATGCCTCTATAATTGGCGCAGTTGAAGGGGTCTCCTTTCTTGTGGATCGGGCAAACGAGCACAACAGCTGGGCTGGAAAACAAAAGACGTAGATACCGAAATGCTCGAGTACATGATAAGCAGCATGGACATAGCAAGAGGTACAGAAGAAGAACAGACTAAAGAAGTCACAAGGTTCTTATCCCGAGAATGCGACGCAGCCATGCCACGGAAATGGAAGAACACCTGTGTACTGGTGGAATGACGACATCGCCAATACACGAGCAAAATGTTACAGAATGCAGAGGTCCCAGCAGAGAGCCCGAGGTAGAGGCACACAGGATTATGAGGTACTGAGAGAACAGTTTCAGAGGAAGAGATCACAACACCGCAAGCTGATAAAAAGGAGCAAAGCTGAATGCTTCCAGGCACTCAGAGAGGAGCTACAAGACAATCCACGGGGAGGCGCATATCAAATAGTCATGAAAAAATTAACGAATGGCACGGCAGCTGCGCCGACTTGCCTGAATATCATGCACTCAATTGTCTGCGCTCTTTTCCCGAGGAAAGATGGATTCACCCTACCACAAGGAGCAGCGAAAGAAGTAGAGACAATACCAGCAGTCACCACAGAGGAAGTTTTAGAAACCGCGGCAACAATAAAGAGCAACAAGACGCCGAGAATGGATGTAATCCCGAACTTCGTGCTAGAAGGAGCTATTTAAGCAAGACCAGAGATCTGCACACGCCTTTATACGCCACGCCTAACGGTTAGTCCTCATCCAAAAAGGAAATAAATCATCTGAGCAACCGTGCGTCGTTGTGCATGCTTGATACACTGGGGCAAGTGTTAGAAAAAATAATACGTACTCGGCTAGAGCCATACACGGAAGGAGACTCAGGGCGCTCTACTCGGCAGTACGGCTATAGAAAGAAACGAAGCACCATAGGCGCTATAAAGGCAGTGTGCGACATTGCACGCGAAGCTATCGCGGGACAAAGATGGCTAGCAGGGAGCAAGCAGTATTGCGCCGTCGTAACACTCGACGTCAAAAACGCATTCAACTCAGCCAGCTGGAGCTGCATAGTTATAGCGCTAAGCAACCTGCTGAGAATAATAGGCAGCTACTTCAGTGAGAGAACTCTTCATTATGACACGGAAGAGGGGCCTAAAAAGTACACAATTACGAGAGGAGCCTCCCAAGGGTCAGTACTAGGCCCAACCCTGTGGAATATAATGTATGATGGCATACTAAGAACGCCAAGGCCGAGCGGAGTAGAAATGATCGATTACGCTGATGACATTGCAGTAATTATCGTAGCAAAAACGCTAGAACAAGTGACTGAAAACTGCAGCCAAATAATAAGCAACGTGAGGGCATGGCTACAGGCATCAGGTCTGGAACTGGTAGATCATGAGACAGAAGCAGTGCTAATAAGTATAAGAACAAAGGTAGAACACCTTACTATACAGGTCGCTGAGCAAACCATTGAGTCGCGTCCACACATCAAGTACCTGGGAGTGCTGCTGGACCACAGGCTGAACTTCAAAGAGCACCTAATGTACGCAGTGCGAGAGAGCCTCCAAGGCAGTAGTGGCACTGTCAAGATTAATGCCAAACGTTAGAGGACCCAGGCAGCCAATTAGAAACCTGCTTGCAACGGTAAGCAAGTCCATCTTTATGTACGCGTCTCCCATATGGGCACAAGCGACGTACCGGATAACGTACATGAGACGGATGAGCTCGGCTCATAGAATTGCATCGTTAAGAGTATGCTGTGCCTTTCGGACGGTGTCCGGGGAGGTAATTAGCGTAATCTCTGGTCGAATGCCAATCGATTTGGAAATAAAAAAGTCTGCAGCAACCATCGAGGCTATACAAAAAGAACGGCAACAGAGATGGAACACCACACTAAAAGGAAGATGGATCCATATGCTGATCCCCAAAGTAGAGGAATGGATCAGCAGAAAACACGGAGAAGTAAACTTCTACATGACGCGGTTCCTATCAGGGCACGGATGCTTTCGGAAATATCTCTACAAATACAAACACGTAGATGACCCATACTGCCCGCACTGTGAAGGCAAAATCCAGAATGCGGAATATGTTTTAATGGAATGCCGGATGTATACGACGGCCAAAGACATACTACAGAGAGAAACTGGTGGCCACTCCGAGAGGATTTATGAAATTCATGCAGACGACGAATGAAGCCTAGAACACAGCGAACGAAATCATCACCAGCCTGATGCAACAACTACGTCTGGAGGAACGAGCAGCAGCCAGAAATGAGGATCCTACAAACACTTGAAGGTAGACAAAGTTACACAAAAACGCCCACATATGCAATGTAACGCAAGTGACACGTTAAAGACATACAATGACAAGTGAACTGACGCAGTAACTGAAATTGGAATGTGCAATTGAGCTGCTGCAAAGCAGCAGAAGCATATGAAGCAGCATTGGCTCATGCGTGATGAATAGCATGACATGCTAACCAGCCCCGCGAAGTAATACCTAACGGCAGTCCCGCGGGGAAAGTGGTAGAAATGTGCAGGGTGTGGATTAGTACGTAGGCGCATTCCTGGCATTGGTTATTTGGGTTTGCGAATCGTACATGCTAATAGCCCGGCTACTAGTATCTTTAGAAGATTACCACACCAGGCGTGTGGCGTGCAACCAAAACAAAAAGAAGACATTTCCGTTAAAATAAAATATAAAAGAGGTACGTTCGGCTTGTTTAACGAGGAGGTGTTTTGGCACCATTCCGCCGCGTGAAGGAGGTTGTTCCAAAGGAGCTGCATGCTATCAAGACATTGGTTCTGTAGACCGCCCCCATCTTCCTTCTGTACGATTTCGTCTTCATGGCACCTGATGATATTTGAGAGCCGGAAAGCATCATGGACGTCGCAACTAAGAGCAGTCTCTTCTTTTGTTTAGGTCCTCCAATATTTGGCATGATCCTTGCCATGGCAGTCGCTCTTCTTGCTGCCTTCTTAGCTGCATGTTGCAAATGTTGCTTAAAAGTTGCATCTATAGTAACGCCAAGGTACTTCAGCTCTGGTTTGAAAACTACAACGTGATTGCCCACGGTTACTCTTATAGTCTCCGTAACTCATCTGCTGCTGATCAGCACTACTTCAGTCATTTCATCTGCTAGTTTTAGGTCCATGTCTACTAGACAGTCCTATACCATCCCAATAACTTCATTACAATTGTTCTCTAGCTCTTCAAGAAATTTGGTCACTACAACGATCGCTACGTCGTCGGCAAAGCCTATTATTTTGGAGGACCTCGAGTTTCGAAGTCTAATGGCGTCATCATACATTAGATTCCAAAGTGGACCTAGTACGGATCCTTTGCGACACTGTCTGTGAAGTTGTAATGCCTCATTCCGTCTTCGGTGTAATAGTGCAGCAGTCTATTTATAAAATAGCTCGTCATTATTTTTTCCAGGTAGTCCGGTACTCGTGGGCGCCGTGGCGTAAGTGGTTAGTGTGTCGGATCACTACGCGTGAGGTTCCAAGTTCGAATCCTACAAAACACCAAAAAGTTTTTTCACGGTCCCACCTCTCGCGAGCGTCTGACAAACATCCGAGAGTATTGTTGTCTCGAAAAAGCTTCTCAAATCGCCGTTCGGATACGGCACTAAACTGTAGGTCCCTTCCATTCGTACGAAAAATATAACGCACACAACATGAGTGGTTGCGAGAAGCTAGGCCCTGGCACTTAATGAGCTGTTGCGCCAAATATTTATTTATTTTTTTAGTCCGGTACTCTCTTAGCGGCAACTGCTCGCAGAATGTTACTCCAGTTTTTGGTGTTGAAGGCGTTTTTAACATTCAGCATTATGATTGCGCAGTACTGTTTTCTTCTGCCTTTCCATCGTCTTCCTTCGATGGTTTTTTTCTCTGTATTTACCAATTCTTCGATGGAGTCAATCGTAGAACGTGCCTTACGGAAGCCATGCTGGGGGTCTGCGAGGCTTCCCACTTCATCGATCGAGCTTTTCAATCTGCCACTTATTATGCGTTCCAGTATTTTACACATGGTGTCCAGCATGCATAGAGGCATATATGATGTAGGATACTGCAGTGGTTTATTATCTTTTGATAAGAGGACAAGTCTTTGCTTCTTACATTGATCGGGGAATGGTAGGTAGGTAGGTAGGTAGGTAGGTATGGTAGTTCTACTAAGAAAAAAGAAGAACCCAATTAGCACTAGGTGCCGTTTTGATACAACAAAAGGATGTAAGAGGTGTGTTGGTGTGGAGTCTCTAGATCCAGGCTGTGGAGTTTAAAAAGATTATTAAATCTTTAAGGTTTCTCTCTAAGACTTCTTCAAGGGAATCAAAAAGGGGTTTTCCTAAAGTTCGTTGTCTGGCCCTAGCTAGCGTATAAAAACTGGATAAGGGTTTCTTTCTGAGTTGCGACATTGCAACTGCGACAGTGTGTGTTGTGTGGGATACCTAGTCTGACACATGGTCTCCTATAGGCCAGTGACCCGTGGTAGTTGCTGTTATCCTGGCGATGTCCTACGCGTTTAAGAAGTCGGTTGTTTTTGATTTCTTGTAGTTTGGCCACATCTTTCTAGATATGATACAGTTTGTTAGCCTAGTTCATCTGAGGTTGGCTAGGGCAAGGAATTTAGAGGATATTTCTGCTTTGACTGCTCCAAGCAGTATCTGAACTGATTCCGCAAGAGGGCTGTGGAGGGCTGAGCCTTGCCTAGCCAGTTCATCCGCAAATTCGTTTTCATAAACGTTACTGTACCCTCGAACTCAAATCAGGGTTACGTTGAGTTGACTATCTAGCGAAGCTAACTCATTTTGGCATTCAAGCACCAGTTTGGAGGATGTAGTAACTGATGCAATGGATTTGATGGCTGCTTGGCTATCAATAAAAATAGCGAACTTTTGCCTCGGCGTTATATTGGTGCGTGTTTTGATCTGACGACAAGCTTCTCGGACAGAGAGTATTTCTACCTGGAACACATTGGCAGAATCCGGAAGCCTATATGATTTAGAGATGCTTAAGAACTCGGAAAACACACCCGCACCGACTCCACGGTCCATCCTTGAACCGTCTGTGTAGATTGTTAAGTCAAAATCCCTAATCATCTCTCCATCTTGCCATTCTGATCTTGTGGGGAATTGAACGTCGAAGCGCTTTGTGAAATTCAATTTGGGTTTAATGTAAACTGTTTGTGGGCAAAATGAGTTCTCTCGGCGGAGAGTTTAAAATGTTACTATGCCCATAGGGTTTCATAATCCAGGACCCAGACTCCCTGAGTCTAACCGCACTGTGTGCTATGATGTTTAATATGTGTAAATCTAAAGGTATAAGATGCAAAGAGACTGTTAGAGCATCGGTCGGGGTTGACCGTAGAGCGTCTGTGATGCCTATGCATGCCGTTCCTTGTACCTTATTAAGTTTGGTTATATAACCTATTTTTAGAACCGGCCACCATACTATTGCCCCATATGTGAGAATTGGTCGTATCACGGCTGTGTGCATCCTTAAGGTCAATATTGACTGCAGACCTCATTTTTTCCCGAAGGTTTTGCTACAAGCATAGAAAGCTATAAATGCCTTCTTTACCCGTGGTTATAAGTTTAGCTTCTAGTTAAGTTTAGGATCTAGGATAACTCCTAAATACCTAGCACTGGACGATAAGGAGAGCGGTTGGTTGGCCATTTAGCCGAGGAAGTGTGCAGTCAGGTATTTTGGTTTTAGTGGAGAAGATCATCAGTTCAGTTTTGTTCGAGTTGACACCGAGACCACACTTTTTGGCCCAAGCGCTTACTTTGCTCAGAGCATTTTCCGTGATTTCGCTCATGACGGAGGGAAACTTTCCTGACACTAGTATCATCCTATCGTCTGCAAACTACCTTGATTCTTTCTCTGTCTATGTTAAAAGCATTTTATTCATGTCTATCAGCCATAGTCTAGGTAAGATAACACTGCCTTGGGATGTTCCCCTACTGGTTTTGGTTGTATTGCTATTGCCTAGTTTTGCCTGAATAATTGTAATGCTCAGCATAGAAACGATCAATTGACTTAGATTGCTTTCTATTCCCAGCTCCGTAAGGGACTCTAGGATTGCTTCAGTTTGTACGTTATTAAAAGCTCCTTCTATGTCTAGGAAGGTAGCTAGGGTATATTCTTTGTAGTGTATGTCATTTTCTATAGTGCGCACTACCTCGTGAAGAGCTGTCTATGTTGATCTACCTTTGAGGTATGCGTGCTAAGCTTTAGAGAGGGATCGTTCTGTTTTGCTTCGCACATGGTTGTCTACGAGTCACTCGAGAGTCTTCAGTGCAAAGGAAGTTAGACTGATTGATCTGAAATCTTTCGAGTTTTCACGACCGCGTCTGCCTGCCTTTGGGATGAATACCACTCTCACTCGTCTCCATGAAGGGGGTACGTGTTTGTTCAGTAAACAGCTCCTAAAAATCGACGTGAGCTATGGAATTGCTAGGTCTTGCGACCTCTGTAGCATAATGGGTAGAATGCCGTCCAGGCCCGGGGACTTATAAGGAGCGAAACGGTTTAAGGTCCAGGAAATTTTTTCCTCTGTAATAATGGGTATAAGGCTTTCCCAGGCATTAGATTGCGTGCATTGAGAGTTTGTAGGCTCTGCACTATTATCTATGCATTCGGCAAAATGGGCAAAAGTTCTCAGTCCATTCCGCATCCAGCTTTCTAAGAAAGGATGGATTGGAGTGTTCTATCGATAGAATTTTACTGAGTTTTTCAGAGTCCTTAAGGGTCTCAATGAATTGGCAGCAATCTATCCACGACTGTCTTTTAGCCACTCCGACAAATTGTTTATATTTTCTAAGGAAGTCTTTATAAGGCTGCCAGTATTTACAACTATGGCATATATTGAAGGTCTCTCTCGTCAACTTTCTAAGTCGTGAGAGTTCCTCGTTCCACCAAGGTGGGAATGTTTTCTTACTGTATTTGACTAGACACGAGACTTTCCTTTCCAAGGAACTCAATAATATAATCGCTAAGGAGCATCACTAGCATGTTCGCCCGGCGACCATCTTCTTATCGAGATTCTTCTGTTAGGGAATTCCCAAGCAACATACAATACTTTCAATGCATTATCATCTTTTCAATGGTAGACCCAATCCTGCATGGAGTATGGGTTTAATCTGTTATTTTGTTGATCTTCTTCTTCTTTCTATTTCGGCGAGGTTATGAGATATCGGCAGGCCTCATGATTATGGATCACTTCGTTACTGAGGCAAACCAAATTCTAATGTCGTTGCATTTGTATGATCCAGGAATTTGTAGGCCTGCCTTCCTTTTGTGATATGTTTGGAGCGTTCATTGATATTGCCTTTTTAACAGGGTTCAAATGATATCTTCTTTGAACGTGGCAAAACCAACTGAGTCGGTCGCGCTCTATTTTTTGTAAGATGGCTTCCTTGACGTAAGACTTCGACGGATTTTCGAACTTCTTATTTGATGAAGCTTTGTCACTTCTGCTATCATGCGAAACATCTTCAGGTCAGCTGCCATTAATTTACTCTCACACGTTTTGTAAATACATTATACAACACTGTGAACCGTATGTGAATTCTGGACGCAGAACTGCATTGTAGAGCCTTCCTTTCAGTTTAGGTGGCATTTTTGGGATATCAGAGTTTTTCTGCCACTTCATCCCCCTACGCTTACGCCACGGTTGATGTCGTAGTCACAAGTTGCTTCATTATTGGTCATAGATTCTAGATACCTGAACTTTTTGCACTTGGGAAGCACTATTCCATTCAAATAAATGTATGGAGTAGGCCTGAGTGGATCAGAGAATAGGCAAAACAAGTACATGGTCTTTGCTAATTTATGTGTTACTCATTTCCCTCCAAAACGTTCATCCATACGCCAAGTGGTCGTTGGGGAGACGTAGAATACTCACTTATGATGTCTCCATCGTCAGCGAAGAATAACTGGTGTAATTTGGGGTCCATCACTTTACTTTCAAACAGTACTTCAACGCTCTCCTGATGCACCCCAACTTTGATTATAAGCTCTTCGGTTACTCCAGCGGGGCATTTTACTCTTGTCTTTGCTCCCTCGTATATGTTGACGATCATGTGTAGATAGGTTTCTGGAAACCCTCGATGTCTTATCACCACCTATATCAGATCTTGTGGTTGTCTGTCGAATGCTTTTTCAAAGTCAACCAATACAATATGCAAATACTTTAGGGGATCGCGATGTTTTTCCATTATGAAATGCATTCCTTTGGAATATTTTAAAAACAAAACAGTTACACATTCAGAATGGCCAACAAATCTTCCTCTTCGCAGCGTGATATAACATTCTCGTTCAACGTAGTTTTCGAGAGCATGTCCTCTGCTGAATATTCATCTTCGTTTTCATACACCTAGTACCTTGACAGCAGATACGACTGTCACCATATTTGAAACAAACTGAATGCAATTTTTCAACCACATCCACAAAAACTCCAGAAAAGTACTTACCAAAGGAGTATGTCAGCTTGGAGGGATACTTCATCAAAAATTCCTTCCGGATATAACAACACAAATTGATGATGAATACCCGGCGACATTTATTGAATTATTAGGCACGTGTTCACGTTATGAAACGTATCTCGTCGCGTCCTTCACCGATAGATTCCACCATAAATTTCACAAATTGTCTATGCATCTCCGATAATTTTTCTAATAAATCATTGTCTGTCCAACCCATTTCATAACATCTTAATTTTAAGCTCGGATAACCTTCGGGCAAGTCTGCAACGCACCCTTTTACATTTTGACACTCAGTGTTAACATCAATCCCATCTTGACAGTGTTTCGTTTGGCCATAAATTCCCGCGCGCTAAAATAGTATCAATAAAAGGAAATGATGCGCTGCCTCATAAAATAGGATATTTTAACAGTACAGTAGCTGAGCGAAAGATGGGATAAGCGAAACTGACGGGTGCTTCTCCCTTCTTCACCCAACCCACTGTCGCTGGTTTAGAATTTGTATCTTGCGGTTGCTGGTGGTGGCAGAAGTGGAAATTGGCTTGAATGAGATACATTTTTCTTTCCTTTATCCATCTTTTTCGGGAGGTTTTTTCCTGTTCTGCGCGCCAACAACGTCCACAATGGGCGACAATTTCTTATACAAAATTAAATCGCATTTGAATTGGCTGTGATAAGCGTTAGCGTTCATGCCTCTACCATAACCCATGGAATTTTGTACTTAAATTTTATGACCGCAAAATCTAAATTGCCTTAGGATTTCTCCTTTTTATTGTTTTGCTGGTACTAGTTGTGTCTACATTCTTATTTTCTTTAAGGCTAATGGGTTGAGATTTTTTTCATAAAGAATGATGAAATAGCGGTCACAATAGGACACATTTTTTTCGTGGGTTTTGATTTCATTAAATTTAAAGACGGATGATTTGTCAGTGTAAATCGTAAGTCAAAAGATTCATGTCTTCTGTAATAGAAACATGATTGCTGGTGGAGGGAGATATCTGACCCTCAATGGAATACTGTACTGATGCAAAGGTTTGAATTCCTTAAGTCAAATTTAATTAAGATCTTTGAGATCTGATGGATACATTGAAACATTTGCCAGAAACCCAGTAAATAGCACCCGATACAATACACATGTGTAAATACGAGTATAAAAGATAACCTCCACATCAATATCGCCAAGTGCATCTTTGGTTTTGTTCCGAGAATCTGTCCCGGTCTGTTGCTTACTTACTTAGGTGGCATTGCAGTACGGGCTGGACCTGGGCCTCAACCAACAAATCTCTTCAGCCAGCCCAGTTACAAGGCAGTTACCTCCAGTTGCGCACCTACCGCGAGGCCGTCCTCTACGGCGCCGTCCATCCAGGGTTGATTCGAAGACTTCGGTGCTAGAACGTAGGGCTCCATCTTATCTATATGACCCAGCTATCTTGATTGCTGTATGTGAATTCTTCTGGCTAAGTCGATGTCATTTTTTTTTTTTTTAAACAGGTATATAGCCACGCTCAAATGGCGTGTGGGCACTGCGACCAAGGAGATCTATTGTGCCAGAGGCCACTTTTAGGGCAGCAGTACCTCTACTCTCCTTATGAAAGCTAAAATTACGGCTGCGGAGGAGTTCCTTAGATCTATTAGAGATATGATACCTTTAAGGAAAAAGTTTCTCCTAGTACTACAGAGAGGTACGCACTCACATAGTATGTGTTCTGCGGTTTCGTCCTCTTCTAGGGAGAGGCGGCAGGTGATATCCTCCGAAATTCTCATTTTGTTAAGGTGGTAAAGAAGTTGACAGTAACCGGTAAGGAAGCTCACAAGCCTTCTTATCTCATTTCTGCAGTATTTTAGGATATCAACTGCCTGTCTTTGGAAGGGTTGGATAGCTCTTTTACCCTGTCTGAGACCTTGGGAGTTATTCCAGTGGGAGAAGTGCATGTTGCGTTCCCAAATTTGTGGGGTCAGTTTATAGGCGGAATCAGATATTCCGCAGAAGGGTTCAGGTCCAGTGAACAACTCAGAGGAGCCTTTTCTAGCTAGCAGGTCTGCAGTTTCGTTGTCGTCAACGCCTACATGACCCGGTACCCACCACCATTTTACTTTATTGTGTCCGGCCAAGTTTTGTAAGCTGTCGAAGCAGCTTAGAATCGATTTTGAATTGATCAAATGAGAGTGCTTTGAGTGCCGCTTGGCTATCGGTGCAGGTTAATGTTAGCACAAGTTTCAATGGCGTAAAGCTCGGCCTAGAAAACACTAGGACTCTTTCCGAGTGATTTCGAAATTTTATGGTTGGGTCCATACACACCGGCGCCAACTGCTAAATCCATTTTTGATCCATCGGTGTACCACACTATACCTTTTGGATCAAGCGACGGCCCGCCATTATTCCATATATCACGGCTTGGGATCTCAATCTCAAACCTTCTACCAAAGTAGAGTGATTTGGGCGTAAAGTCGGAGACCGTGCTGAGCATGTCTAGCTCGGGGAAGTCGGATAATAGATCCATGAGATCAGCGTGATCCCGTGTACTATTAGCACCTGACTTTCGAAGACTAACTGCACTGCGAATTGCCACTTTTTTTTTTATAAATACCATATACTCGTGTGTAACGGAGTGAGTCCGATTATGGCTGCAATGGCTGTTGTGGTACAAGTATGCATAGTACCTGTGATACCGAGGCAAGCTAGTCTTTGAAGTTTAGTAAGTTTATTAATGGTTGTGACCTCTTTGGTCTTCGTCCACCAGGCAATGGACGCGTATGTCAGAGTGGGTCTTAGAACCGTGATATGTAACCAGAAAATTACCTTTGGGATAGACCCCAGGTCTTGTCGTACATACGGCGACAGGCCCACATGGCAGTAGTCGCCTTGGCAATTTTATGCTTTATATGGGAGTTCCAGTAAAGGTTCTTGTCCAGGACAATTCCTAGATATTTAACCTCATCGGAAAAATTGATGAGTCACTGGGCCAATGTTCAGCGTTCTTCTTCTTGTAAATGGTACAACGACTGCCTTGCTAGGGTTAATCGATAGGCCCTCCCCAGCACACCAGTCCGAGACTACAAGGAGTGCATTTTTCATAAGTTGACACACATTGTCTTCATGTTTACCCTTACTGATGATCACAAGATCATCTGCATAGCATATAGTTGTGAAACCTGAACTATTAAGTCTATTCAGTAAGTCATCCACCACGAGTGACCATAGGAGAGGCGAGAGGACGCCGCCTTGGGGACAGCCTTTGGCCGCGGAAACCATCACAGAGACCTCTTCAGACGAAGATGTTATTATGCGGCTATCGAGCATGTTCCTAACACATCTGATAGTAGGTTCATCTATTCCCCTGCGTCTCATGGCATAGTGATGGATTCATAACCAGTGTTATCAAAAGCACCTTCTATGTCAAGGAATGCACAAAAGGTAATTTCTTTGGAAAGATAGGCAGCTTTGATCCCTGTGACGAGATAGTGAAGGGCGCCTTCCGTAGATCGACCTTTCCTGTATGCATATTGAATAGAGAGCAGAGGCATAGTCTTTTCAAGAATGCCTTTAATGTGTAAGTCTAGCAGTCTTTCCATGGTTTTCAAGAAGAACGATGTCAAGCTGATTGGACGGCAGGATTTGGATAGCCTCGAACAGAGTTTCTAGAGTTTCCCTTCGATCGGCGGTGTAGCTGCCATCAGGTTTAATGAGCAATCGCACCCCATTGGAATGATCCTTTGAGAGAGCCTTCATTCAATATTTTCGCAGTTCTTTCTCCATGCTATTCTCTTGGATTTCCTCAACTCTATGTTGAATTTAGTCAAAGCGGACTTATATTCGTCCCAATATTTTGCGGTGTTAAAAAGTTTTCTCACCCTTTTGCGGAGTATCTCTAGCTGGTCATTCCCCCACGGTAAGCTCCGTTTACCTGTATTTTCAATTTTCGGGATACAGCTACTCCTGAAGGAAGAGATTAGGAAGTCATTTATCAACATCACATTTTGATCTTAAAGATGTGAGTAGCATGTCATCCTTGATGGCAAGATTTTCGCGAAAAAGTGCCCAATTAGTTCGTTTCGGTACGTAATGCGTTTGATTATTATGTTTGACCCCACCCGAGATGTTAAATCTGATATGCTGATGATCAGATAGTGAGGGTTCATTTGACACATGCCAATTGACTACAAAATTGGAAATAAAAGGGCTCGAAATAGTGAGATCAAGTACCTCTTCTTGAATGGAATTTATGAAAGTTGGTTTGTTGCCTTCATTACACACAGCTAAATTTCTACTTGTAATATAATCAAGAAGTAACTCACCTCTTTTGTTTATGTCGCTGCTACACCATGCCATATGATGGGAGTTGGCATCGCATCCAATGATCAGGTGCCAGTTGCGACGGTGACATAAGTTCACCAAATCCTGCACAGCAACGGGCGGAACAGGCGCACACGATCTCCCGAACTCCTCGTATAATCGGAATTTCGACCATGCAGGCCACCAAATCTCTGCTGATGAACTCTGGGATGGGAAGAAAATGAATTTTAGAACTGATTAAGCAAGCAGCCCTAGGCATTAACCCCCATGGGAATATAACAACTTACATGTCCTATTATGAAGGCCCTTTATTTTGCCTCCAATCACCCCAGGCTCCTGAATGAGACCAAGTGCGATTTTATCCCGGATGAACCGTTGGCCTAAGTTGTCCGAGGCACCTTTAGCATGATGCAGGTTACCATCGTTCATCGTTAGTGCATTATTGTTTTTCGTGGGATGGCTCCTTATTGGTGGCAGACGTATTAATGGTTGTTTTCTTAAGTTCACCATCCCAACAAGAGTGGCCAGCAAGCCTATCCCTCACAGCAGAAGCTGTCTTTTCAAAAGAGTGGGCATAGGTGCCGCACCCGCCTAGTTCGGTGCTGAAGGATGTTCAGATTCGTCAAAACAAACACACCTGTCATCAACGCCTACATAAAATGTCAAAATATCTAAAATATAAATGTCAAATTGAACCTTATGTATTTTGCTTAACAAAGGGCAATGTATATATAAAAAGGACTATTTTATCGCCAATTGGAAATCTCGGCGGTGCATCTTGGACACGGACTGTGAACATCAACTTGTTAAGCTTCGGACAATCATCTGGAGCATCATCTGGAACATCAAGATTTCACAAGTAAAAGAATTTTATTTTACTTTGTGTACGTACGCTTAAGAGTGTCCAAATGAGTCCTTCAAAGTTGTCCCGAGTTCTTTCACAACTCAAAAAGGACGAAGTAAATTTCTCAAAAAGAGGCACACGTGAGGAAACGATGGAGTCGGCAGCTGAAATTTACGAAAGGCTTATTAAGGATCTTGAAGAAAGCGATACGGGGAATTTTTTTTTTTGTACTTACGAGCAAATTAGGGAGTTGTACTTCGAATATCGGGGTGATCTATTAGATGCAATTGATAAGGTGAAAACAAAGGACAACGCCAAGACGGACGCCACAAAAACGGATCTACGTGACACAAAGCCATGTCACAATGCGGATGTAAAACTGAAGAACATTCCGGTGCCCGTCTTCTCAGGAAGTTATGTATCTTGGCGATGCTTCCACGATTTGTTTTTGTCACTTGTTCACCACAACTCATCGCTATCGGAGATCCAGAAGATGCACTATCTTAAGACAAGTGTATCTGGAGAAGCCGAAAAACTTTTGGCTCATTTGGGTATTGCTAACGGCAACTACACCAAGGCATGGGCTATTCTTCAAGACCGATACGACCATCCACGTGTTTTAGTGAACACTCAGCTCAAATGCCTGTTTAGTTTGACGACGATCCCACAGGAGCGAGCTGAATCCATAAAGGAACTATTAGACACGTCAACTGCAGTGGTTCACAGCTTGAACAGCTTGAAAGTGTCCGTCGAACACTGGGATGTGGGGTTAATTTACATCCTGCTGCAAAAACTTCCTTCAAAAACACAACAACTATGGGAGGAGAAGTTAGGGTCTAAGAAGAAAAGCAAGGAACTACCCACTTTTGCGGAATTCACCCAATTTCTCGAAACGAGGTTCCATACTTTGGAGGCGGTTAACTACCAGCAAGGTCGAACACCAGTAGAGTCGTCGAAAAGACTTCCACAGCGAAATGCCTTTTACACCCAATCAAACACTCCGAAGTTAAGCTGCAAACTTTGCAACAAAGGTCAGCACCCTATTAGAAAATGTAACAAGTTTCTAAAAATGAGCGTTTCTGACAAATGTCAAAACGTGAATAAATTAGGTTTATGCACCAAATGTTTAGCGTATAGTCATTTGTCACAACAACGTCCTAGTGCGCGTAACTTTTATTTAAAGTTAACTGAATTTATAAATTATTTATTTGCAATATGGCTGTATCCGATAAGTTACCGCTTCATCTAAACTAATGAGTATCGATGTTAGCTTTCATTTATAAAAGCACATTTTTCCTTTTGTCAGCCTCTTTTTTTCTTTTCCTGTGCTCCGAAGAGGTTAGAGCTAATTGCACATATTTTTTATACAAATAAAAAATCAATTTGAATCGAAGAAGTTCATTCAATTAATAAAATAATCAAAAACGCTTAATTATCGCGAATACACATATCCTCAGCACCGACTGCGATTCTACTACTACAAGCATATTACCATTTTCGTCCCTACAGGCCTCTGTTGTAGCTTTGAAACCCTGGTATGTTCTATTTACCTTTTGGTAAAATTTCCGAACATCATTCCTGCAATAAAGTCTCTCAATTTCCTCGATCGAGCGCTTCTCATGCTCCCTTTTCTTTTTTCTAAGAAGTCAATGCTTCTCTTTTCTCCTTCAATCGTAGATCTCGCGGGTAGCTCTAGTCCTCCTATGCAGTGCTTAAAGTTAATAATATTTTTGAGAGCTCACTCATGCATGCACGAATGGTCATAATCCGCACACATTCTGTCATAGTCAAAACGTTTCCACCTTTTTTAATTGCCTCCTACATTCCAAATAAAATTTGACCCAAATACCCTACCAATCACCTACGATTCCATTCACATATACAGCTACATATGAATAGCCAAATATCCCATCAAGTTACCACTAACTACAAAAGTTGGCATAGTAACACAGTTAAAAAGAGCAAATCTCATTGAAAAGGAAATGAATGTGTGAAAAGCTTAAGTGCTACAATTCCACTTGAAGCGATGCTTGGAATTACTCCTTCCCTTAAAATCCTTTTGAAAATATCACAAACGATTCCAGAGTTTCATTTCATCCCCCTCCACACAAACAAAGCTAATTCCCTGTTAACGCTTTTCGTTTCACCCTTTCAAAGGTAGCTTACATCTAAAGTTCCTAGATTCTGTTTAGGTATACCAAAGGATTCCTTTATGATGGTATTCACAAACTTCTACAGTACATATTCGTGCACCAATTGCGTAACTTTTTTTTTTTTCTAACCAGAAACCCTTTAAAGTTTTGTCACCCTTGGACTAATTAAGCGGTACTTGACCAAGATTTTGAACCCCAAAATCGTTACGAATATCCTTTAAAATAATAAAACTGGTAGATGGCTATGTTGTTTTTTTTATCGTCGTTCATCCATATGTTATTTAATTAAACAATTGGCGACATAAGTCGTCAGTGAGTTAAAACAAAGGACACACTGCGTGTACTCAATCAACATCAACACAATCAATCGAAATGAATTGAAAATATACATATATGTACACCAAGTTGCATATATGGAGCACATCGGTGCGTAGCTCTTTAAAGAGCCACGTATATTCAATAATTCTATAGAAGTGCATGCATATACAAATACTTACTCCATTCATATGATTTTGAAAATTCAGGAATCACTGCACAATACAGTTTTGCATTGAAATTGAAAATTCATACAAAACTTCTCTTGTTGGAATTTATTTGACGCAAGTCGACAGGATATCCAAAACAAATTCTCTTTGTTTTTGGTGGTAATAATGGAAAACATAAGAGGGAAACACTTTCATTTGTTTGTTCAGGACTTTTATGAATAATTGAAAGTTAGGTAGATGTATGCAGAACTTATTAAATATTTAATATTTTACTAACAAAAAGGAACAAC
Organism: Brachypalpus laphriformis; assembly: GCA_945910035.1. Lineage (NCBI taxonomy): Eukaryota > Metazoa > Arthropoda > Insecta > Diptera > Syrphidae > Brachypalpus > Brachypalpus laphriformis. The sequence goes on along the minus strand of OX246755.1, from coordinate 162,916,820 downwards.
TATGTATGTCGCATGTTAGGATTTACTTTCCTGTTATACATATCAATTGGCCCCACTTCGGTAGTATCCTGTGGATAAATAATTTGTCTAGACATTTAACGACATACTACGTACTTTGTTCCAGGGTACTCGTAGTAAATTAATTTGTATATACTCGTAAAATAATTCATATATGTAGTGTGAAAATTTGTACGTATATACGAGTATTTAGTAGTTACAGCAGCTGTGTTTCATGGAATATGGGTTAGTAGGTACGGGTAATTCCACATACTTCCAAGTAGACATCATTTGGAACACGCTTCGGTCACCATAGAAAAATAACCATTATTTTACTCCACTTTCGAATATCTTTTGGAATTGTTGTAGCATATGTTAGGTTAGGTGAGGTTGAAGTGACTGCCAGCTTACGCCAACACACATAGACCAAGAAAGGTCCGTTGTGGTACCACGAAGGATCATGTAATCCCAGCCTACTCGTTAGAACCAATTAGAGCTTCTGATGAAGCGAAGGAGGCTCCTGATGTCTTTATCTATCAGATTGCCTAAATCGTTAAAATAGAAAGCTTCTAGGTGAAGCTTCCTTCTATGGGAGAGAGCTGGACTTGCACAAAGAAGGTGAGGAATGCTTTCTTCCTCTTCTTCATTCATGCAGCTTCTGCAAAAATCATTTTAATATACGCCCAGCCTTGTTGCATGCTTGCCTATTAGACAGTGTCCTGTAATTACACCTATAATAGAGCCAATATGCAATCGATTGAGAGAGATCAATTTCTTAGAGCGTTTCAGTGCCAAATCTGCTAGTCGCTAGACATGTTTCACCACATGTCCACCTAAGATTTGTTCTTTCGATTGCAACCAGCTTCAATTTAAATTTACAAGTAGTGATTGCTATACCTGGATGATCCTTGTCTGGAAGGATGGGTACAGTTGTTCCTATTCTGGCGAGTTCGTCAGCCGCACAATTCCCCGGAATATACCTATGCCCCTGCACCCAACAGAGGTGAATATTAAACTGCCCCGACATCTTCTTAAGACAGGAATGCCAGTCTAGGGCTACTACTGAATTTATAGAGATCGATTCCAAGGATTTGATTGCAGCTTAGCTATCTGAAAAGATGCGGATGTCCTTGGCGGATATCACGTTTTTCTTTAGCCAAGATAAGACCTCCTTAATCGCCATTAGTTCCGCCTGGAACACGCTACAATAATCTGGTAGACGGAAGGAGAGCTTAAAATTAAGCCTGTCAAAGAAAACACCTCCACCAACTCCGTCTTTCATTTTTGAGCCGTCAGTGTAGAAGTGGATCGAGTCATCTTCTAAAAAAGCCTCTTCATTCCAGAGTGATCTGGAAGGGATGGTGACAAGGAAATTCTTGTCAAAATTTAGACGTGGGATGGTGTAGTCCATGCTTTCGGGAAAGATTGTGAATTTATTCAGAATGGAGGCGTGGCCAAACTCTTTCCTTGACCACTGTTGGGTAGCTTCAAGGCTGCATTCGCTGCCATTTGCTTACTAAATATATCAAGGTGTAACAGATAAAGCATAATGTCCAGTGCCGCAGAGGGAGTTGTACGTAGTGCTCCGCTTATGCACAGACAAGCTGTGCGCTGGACCTTGCTTAGATAGTCGCGATTTATAGCTTTTTCTAAAGTTGTCCAGGTCCGCCAGACAATCACCCCGTTTGTGACTATCGGTCTAATGACCGAGATGTATAGCCAGTAAGTTATTCGAGGCTGTAAACCCCATTTATTTGCAACACCTTCTTTGCAAGAGAAAAGTGCTACAGTAGCTTTCTTGGCTCTTTCTTGAATGCTATGTTTCCAGCTTAGTTTCTTATCCAGGATAAGACCCAAATATTTCGCTTTATCAGAGAAAGTTAAGCTGATACCATCAAGAAAAAGAGGATCGATGAAGGGAATTTTATATTTCCTTGAGAAGAGTATCAGTTCAGTTTTATGTGGGTTTACACTCAACCCACACCGAACCGGCCATCTGGTTAACTTATTTAAAGCGTTTTGTAGCAGTTCTTTTAGAGTATTAAAGTGCTTTCCTGAGACTGCTATAGCAACATCTTCTGCATAAGCAATCACCGTGCATCCCTCACCCTTCAGTATTGTTAATAGTTCATTAACCACCAAATTCCAAAGGAGAGGAGATAGAATACCACCTTACGGAGTGCCTCTACTGACAGATCTTCTAGAAGACGTCCCACCTAGCTCTGAGTTGATAATCCGACTATTAAGCAGTAAATTGATCAATTCGCATAGTCAGCTGTCTACCTTCAGGTCTGCAATCGCTGATGCATTGACATTGTTAAAAGCATCCTCTATATCTAAGAAGGCTACCATTGTATATTCCTTGTGAAACAGGGAGTACTCAATATTACGAGTGCAATGCCGTTTCAACTGGCTGGTCAAACGGTAGTGCATGCGATCATATGAAAACACAATACACACCTTAATCCAAGAAATTGGTAACCAACCCCGTTTGGCAGATTCTTGGTGGCAGCAGATGAGAGAGCGGGGGAAGAGTGCTTTCTCACTAGAGCACTTCTTCCTGTCCCAGGCGCAGCGGATGAATTCCCTAGACGGAGTCAACGGTGGCGTCTATAGTTCCATTTAGGTTTGAATTTAGTCAATACCTTGCGCCAGCTGCTTCGACGTATTCAGATCAGAGGTCGGTAAGGAATTTCCGATGTTGGTCATGACCTTGGAATAGACATGGTGGCGAACGAGCTCTTAATGGGCCAACGGCAGCGCTCATACTCCCGTAGTGGACTACTGGCACCGGTGTACCCGGCCCCTCGTCCTAGGGGATGTGACGCTGTTTTTGGTCGAAGGCTGAGGTAGGCTCGCCGGATCCGAGTTGTCTTTATTGGGGCTCGGTTGATGGTCGAACAATGCAGCGGACCCACATTTCTTCTGCTTTCTTCCTCTGAGTCCTGGCACGAGCGAGGCGTACCTGGTCGTCTTCCTTGGGCATGATGCATATGGCTTGTGAGTGTGCCTTTTGCGCCGGGTCCTGTGCTTTGGGGGCTTGATTGATGAGGGAGACTCGTCTAGCTGGCGAAGTGATCTTGCCAGGGGCTATTGGCTGACAGGTGCACGAGTGTGGATCCTCTGTGTTGCTTGCTTTTCCGAGTACGACTGGCTCTGCTTTAAATGCTTTGCAGAACTAACCTTCTCTTGATACTTATATCATGGGCTGCACTATTAAAGCCATTCATCGTCTAAGGCTGGACGGTTTTTTGTATAATCCACACTGGAATTTTTATCAACTTACGCGACACTTATCTTACGACTTCGGGTCTCATGGATATGCCGTCTGATGCAATGACAACAGAACTTCTGCTGATACGCTAACTCAGTGTCGACTTTCCTTGTATTCAGGACGGGCTTCGACCAGTGTCTAAACCAAGAATGGAATGCAGTCAAGGATCTGGTGCTGGTGTCTTCATGGAAGTCAACAATATTCGATTTCTTTTCTCATTAGGCAAATATGCGTCTGTTTTCCAAACGGAAACATATGCAATCCTAATGGCCAGGAACTATGTTGTGAAGATCAGATGGAAGGGTTGTAGCATTTGTATCTGTAGTAACAGTAAGGCTGCGTTTAAGGCCTTGCTTAACCCTTTTACCACTTCCGAATTATTGTAGTTCGTGAAAACAAAAACTCGGTCTTAAAGTTGAATTCTCTGTCTATCATCTGAGGCCCAGGTCACAGTGGGATCTTGGGAAACGAGATGTCCAATGAGATTGTTAGACAAGGCTCAGAGGAGACTTTCTCAGGTCCCGAACCCACGTTGAGTCTGCCTGCGTCCTCGGTTTGGGCTTCCCTTGATGATTGGGTATCTCAGGAACACAACTGTGTGCCGCATAACTCTCCAGGATGAAGGGAGGCGCTTACATCTTTACGTCTCTTTACGTCTCCCTTCAACTTGCGACGCTTATGGAGGGAGCGACAACGGTGCGGAACATTATTTCTGCAAGTATCCGGCCTTTGCTCTTATCAGGTGGCAGATCCCGCTGATGTGGTGAGTGCTGGTACTGTAAGCCCTCATCACTTACTTACTTACTTACTTAGATGGCACTACAGTCCGGGGTGGACCTGGGCCTCAACCAACAAACCTCTCCAGCCAGCACGATTACGAGCCAGCTGCCTCCAGTTGCGCACGCCAAGTTGGTTGAGGTCCCCCTCCACTTGTTTGCGCCACCTACCGCGAGGTCGTCCTCTACTGCGTCGTCCATCCGGGGTGGATTCGAAAACTTTCTTAGCGGGAACGTTGGGCTCCATCCGCTCTAAATGACCCAGCCATCTTAGTCGCTGTATGTGAACTCTTCTGGCTAAGTCGATGTCCTTGTACATGCCGTATAGCTCGGCATTGTACCTTCTCCTCCACTCACCGTCTATGCAGACGGGACCAAAGATCGCTCGAAGAACTTATCTCTCGAAATAATCAAGGGCATTCTCATCCGGCTTTGTCAAAGCCCATGCCTCTGCACCATACAGCAGGACTGGGATGATTAGTGTCTTATAAAGAGTTACCTTAGTAGTTCGAGATAGGGCTTTGCTACTCAATTGCCGTTTTAGCCCATAGAAACAGCGATTGGCAAGAGTAATTCTTCGTGTGATCTCCCTACTGATATCATTTGCGGAGTTCACCATAGAGCCTAGGTAGATAAAATCCTTTACTACCTCAAAACTATATCTGTCTATTGTGGCGTTCGGTCCAAGACGCCAATGTTGGGTGTCCTTTTTTGTAGACAGCATATATTTTGTTTTGCTTTCATTGACCGCTAGACCCATCTTTGCTGCCTCGATCTCAATACTCGTAAATGCCCCATTGACGGCCCGCTGAGTTCTTCCGATTATGTCAATGTCATCGGCATAAGCGAGTAGTTGTACAGACTTGTAAAAGATTGTACCTCCGGTGTTGGCTTGTGAGTTTCGTACAATTCTCTCAAGTACTATATTAAAGAGATCGCATGATAGCGCGTCGCCTTGTCTAAGACCTTTCCTGACATCGAACGGTTCGGTGATGTTCTTACCGACTTTGATGGAACAGCGAGAGTTCTCCATTGTCATTCTGCACAAAAGGACGAGCTTGGCAATGATGCCAAGACCAGACATGGCTCTATATAACTCGTCTCTATACACGCTATCATAGGCAACTTTGAAATCGATAAAGAGGTGGTGCGTATCGATTTCGTATTCATGGGTCTTTTCCAAGATCTGCCGTAGTGTGAATATTTGGTCAATGGTGGACTTTCCCGGCCTGAAACCGCACTGATAAGGATCTATCAGGTTGTTGACGATCGGTTTTAGGCGTTCACATAATACGGCAGACAGGATTTTATATGCGATGTTGAGGAGACTTATACCTCTGTAATTGGCGCAGTTCAGAGGGTCTCCTTTCTTCAGGATCGGGCAAACGATGCTTAGGTACTATTCATCGGGCATATTTTCGTCCGACCAGATTTTACAGATGAGCTGGTGCATGCTCCTTACCAACTCATCTCCTCCTGCCTTGAAAAGTTCAGCGGCAAGGCCGTCGGCTCTAGCAGCTTCACTTCATTCTGATCGGGTTGACGGGAATCTTGACTGTCATCGTCACTGTTAAATGGCTTATTTTGCCTGACAGCGCAACATTGGTCGTCATCACCGTTTAACAGTCTGCAGAAGTTTTCCTTCCATATCCTCAGCACCGACTGCGATTCTACTACTATGTTGCCATTTTCGTCCCTGCAGGCTTCTGTTCTGGCTTTGAAACCCTGACATGTTTTTTTTACCTTTGGTAAAATTTTCGAACATCATTCCTGCAATAAAGTCTCTCAATCTCCTCGATCAAGCGCTTCTCATGCTCCTTTTTCTTCTTTCTGAGAAGTCGATGTTCCTCTTTTCTCCTGCGCGCGTAGAGCTCGTAAGCAGCTCTAGTCCTTCTATGTAGCGCCGCTTTGTACGCCTCTTGTTTTGCTGCATGTGCTTGCCGGCATTCCTCATCAAACCAGGGGTTTCGTTGTGGTGGGCGAGAGAAACCCAGTACATCAGAGGCGGCATCTCTGATGGCTTGTTGGCAACGCTACCACTGGTCTTCCGCATTTGCTGCTGGCGGCATAGGACTTAGATTGAGATTAGAAGAAAAACGATCGGCAAAGGTTCTGGCGGTCTCTTGCGATTGTAGCCGCCCGACGTCAAATTTCCTCACAGTATTTTGTTGATTTCGCTCCGTTCTGGATATCCGCATCCGTACCTTGGCTACAACTAGGTAGTGATCCGAGTCCACGTTGGCTCCTCGGAAAGTCCGGACACCCAGAATACTGGAAGAGTGCCTTGCGTCGATCGCAATGTGGTCGATTTGGTTGACGATTTTTCGGTCAAAGGAGAGCCATGTTCCATTGTGAATATCGAGACGTGGGAACCGCGTATTAGCTACGACAAAGTTTCGCCCCGCCGCAAAGTCGATTAGCCTGAGTCCGTTGTCGGATGTGTTGTCGTGCAGGCTGTGCTTTCCGACCACGCTACTAAAGACGTCCTCTCTTCCTAGCTTTGCGTTAAAATCACCTAGGATAATTTTAACGTCGTGGCTAGGGCATTGCTCATACGTCTTGTCCAAGAGTTGGTAGAAGTCGTCCTTTGTCGCGTCGTCCTTCTCCTCATGAGGGGCGTGAACGCATATTAGGCTAATGTTGGCAAATTTAGCCTTGATACGGATAGTCATAAGGCGCTCGTTCACATGCCTGAAACTCAAGACTTCTTGCCTAAGTCTGCCTCCAATAACAAATCCGCACCCGAATAGACGCTGTCCTTTTGTCTGTAGCAATCGCCGTAGTAGATGTCGCAGTTTTTCATACTCCTTTTGCCCGGCCCATCCCATCGCACTTCTTGGATGGCGGTTATGTCTGCTTTGAGACACTCTAGGGCCTCCGCAAGTTGTTCGGCTGCACGTGGTTTGTAGAGGGACCTAACATTCCACGTGCAGACAAGAAGATCGTTATCCTTTTTACGTTTGCTTGGGTCGCCAACAGTAAATACATCCGTATCCGAGGCTGTTGGTTGCTTCGTAACCGAAGGTTTTTTACGTAGTAGGGAAGTTAACCCGACGGCACAACCCCCAACCTGGAGGACCAGATCCTTTTTTAGCAACCCCTAGGACAAGGGGCCGGATACGCCGATGTCAGTAACCCACTTCGGGGATATGAGCGCTGCCGTTGGCCCATTAAGGGTTCATCCGCCACCATCTCTTTTTCAATACCCTGACGTAGTATTGAAAATCCTTACAGACCTCACGTTCAAATATGTCGAAGTAGCTCCGGTAAGGTTTCCGCTGGCCTGTAGACGTCACCGTTGATTCCATCGGGAGAATTCATCCGCCACACGTCCTCCTTCTGAGGACCTCTTGTTAGACTTCTGAGACGCATATTTCAGCCGATCAGGTCAACAAGAGATGCCTCGTCCGGTTAAACATATGCGCGCTGAGGTTCACCCAGATGTGCTTACGCAGGTCCGAGTGTTCAGCTACCCATATATCGTCAGACTCAGCATACGCTCATCGTTAGTTCACTATCAGATAGCTATACAGCGGGCACCACGGGGAGGTGATGATGCGATTTTGCCCACCCAGATTTTGCGCCCCTCATCACTGAAGTGCTTATTTGGCTTTCTTAGAAAGACATAGAAATCTTATAAAATGGGTAAGCCAGGGCTTGCTCTCTGGTAGTACAATGGACCAGTTGCGTCTAAGTAATCCAGTCGAGCGTTTCCTGTCCCGGCAAAAAAAAAATATATAAAGGTATGGTTGATTGATTGACCTTTAAGTACAACACCAGAAATTTTGGTATCTCAGGCAATCACATACTAACCTAACCACGAAGCCATCCTCTCCTTAGGTTAGGTTAGGTTAGGTATCCTCTCCTTACTTGATACTCAATCAGAAATCAAATGAGAAACTATTCAAAACTTTCGAGTTGGCTCAAATCAAACATTCACTCATCAGCATTTCTAAACTGCAGTCTTAAGTAATTTCAACTTCAAACTCCCTTTAAACTCAGGATGTCCTCGCAAAACTTTAATATACCCTCGGGCCATCATTAAGACAGTGATTTCGAGATAGCAGCATCAATTTGATATTCTGCCAATGACAGCGATCCTTCGCAGGAACTTTCAACCAAAAACCCCTTTTTTTGCTTTATTTGAAGAAACATCATCTGATGTGATGCGCCCATACCTACCGCGTATTTCCAATTCGTCCGTACAACTCACCAACAGTCCTTGAATATCAATTATGCAGACAACGCGAGAGGGTAAACTTCGCAAACTTCTTCCCCACATGCCGCATAAAACAATAGATAGTTGAGAATTTATTCCAAGTTCCTCGCAGCAAATATTAGCAATGTAATGAGCATGTAATTGCTGGCCCCCGGGCAATTGAAGGCGATGATGTAAGAGCATATCCTTCAACGAGTTGTTAGACTGGTCTATTTGAGTATCCCGCCGCACAACTGATTTATTACGAAACTTTGATTGGAATATTAAAGTTTGATGGGTTTTCGGGGAGTAATAACTTAAATTACTAGTTAGTTGAGTTTGGAAGGCGAACATTAAACCGTGTCCTTTCCCTTAAAAAAAAAGTACCTAATTCCCTTTAATGGTCTCCATGTTATCATGTCCTGCCTCGTTGCCATGATATACTCACCTTTAGTTATGTGTCTGCGTTTAATAAACAATAAATACTCACAATAGCACACATGGGGAAGCAGCACACATGGGCCAACAAGGACATAGCAACAAATCCCAGAGATAATCGGGTCCTGTTAATTTTTGTTGCCTCCCGTTGCCAACTAAACTTCCCCACAAGTGCTTATAATCTATTGTTGAAAGGTGTTATTCTATGGTTCAGAGCCTCTTTCTATGCAGGACTACACTTCAAGTAATTCTTAATGGTGGTGAGCTTTCCTTTGGCTTTTGTTCCAAGTGGATGTAAGTTTTTCGTTTCTTTTTTTTTTTTTTTATTCCTTTATACATACAAGCACGGTATCCTCTGTTGCATAAATGCTTTTGTGTAATCTAGGGCCTTTGATGCTGTGATCGAAAACCAATTAATCCCTCTTGTGTAAGGGATAAGAGAAAGAAGAAACTTTGTTTGTATCCCTTCAGGATATATGGAGAAGGCAAAACGTGTTGATAAAAAAAAAAAAAAAAAAATGCTTCTCCTCATGAAATGAAAGAGAAGAGGTTCGGATGGGCTTCAATGGCCTGTGGGTTGTGTACGGGGGCATTAAGAAAAAAGGTTGATTAAGGAGTGTAATTGAATCCTTTAATGTCGTGCATTGGACCGGATTAGAATGTAATAAAGGAAAAATCCTTCGAAACGTACACCTGATATCATTCAAATTGTAATTCCTTTTGATAATTATTGCTGAGTGAGAATGGTGTCGGGGTTACTATCAACTCTGCATTTAGTAAGACTTACTGTAAGGCTCTTTTGAAGGTTAAATTGAAAGGATATTGATATGTAGGTTAGCAGAACTTTTACTATAATAATCTGATGCGTGAGTCAGCATGGTCTTATGAGGCTCTTTGTTTAAATTTAACCCGCAGATCCCGAATTTAGTTGGGGTTGCACCGACTTGTCATGAAGTCTAATCAAAACTGTTGTAAGTGAGTCACAGTGTTACACTTGAAAGGACATACGAACGTTAGAGTTATCGATAGGTTATGGGTTGTCAGTTTGTTTGAATGAGTTTCTTATTGAATCAACTCTTGCTTGGTTAGAGTTTGAAAGCTTATAGGCTAGTAGGTTGGCAGCTTGGGTAAAAATTAGCTACACAATTAAATTAGAAAGATTTTTTGTAAGCTACTGGCATGCGTGACATGTCAAATATTTAAATTATTACATTTTGACACCAAGGAACCGCCGCAGACCGTCAATCAGTACGCCTTCTAAGACAAACAGCTGCTTAGTGCTATTATTATTAGTATAAGGTTATCTTGCACTGCGATCTAATGGTCTATTGTGCCCCCTGCTAGTACCTCGAAGAAGTTTATTCCCTCGTTAGAGTTCCCCTCGCATTATAATTCTTTCGGAAGCTCATATACTCTTGCTTTGCCTTAGCGAGAATAGTTCACCATAGAGCTCTCTCTCTCCAAACTTTCTTTCTTTCCTTTAAGAATCTGAGAATGAGTAGTGGGTCCATGGTTGACATATCTTTATCTGATATTTGCTAGTTGCCTAAGTATTTCCGGCTTTTTTGGGTCAATGCCCCACAAGATTCCAGAAGGGAGCACCTTCGAGTCTCGCTGAACTCATTGCAGTAACTGCAAAGGCCTTCATTTGTTATACATAGTTTCCTTAAATGCTCCCTGAGTTTGCAGTGTCCCATTTGAAAGCCTATTAGGATTCGTCGGTTATTCTTGTTAAGGCAGATACAGGGCTCGAATCTTTTCAATAGTTAACATCCCCGTAGTTCTTTAGCTTGCCCCAGACCTGTAGTGTTGTTCCAGGTTCTTGTCCTGTCTTCTCTCTCCATTTTTCTGAATTCTTCGCATATGGTATGTTTCCCTTTACCATATACCTACACCTGCCTATTGCGAGGCAGGAGAGGCAGGAAACGCCTGGATCACACAAATACAATGACACTAGCATCTGATTGGCCTTAGTGACCAAGGTAGGTCTTGTCAAGGATTTACCTTTTATCCCGACGTGACCGGGTATCCAGTAGATTGTTACTTTGTTGTTTCTACCTAATTCATTAAGTTTGTGTAGGCATTCCCACACAGGTTTCGACTTAATAACATAGGAGTCGAGTGCTTTGATAGCTACTTGACTGTCTGACAGTATTGCTATGTCGCAGTTGCTGTATCTTCTTTCGAGATTGAGTTGGATGCATCTATCTGTAGCACATATTTCAGCTTGAAAGACGTTGGTACTCTTGCCCATGGGTTCAGAGTGCATCGTCCTTGGCCCATACACGCCTGCGCCAGTTCCTTCCTCGGTTCTCGAACCGCCTGTATACCACTTTATCGTGTGGTTTCCCAGTCTGTATCTCTTTCTTGTCACCTAACTTTGTACAGAGTTTTCCCGAAGTTAAATTTTCTGATACTGTCGTCCCTGGGGATTACCAGAAGGGGAAGTTTTTTAAGAAGTCGTATCATATTCTTTCGAACTAACGCATTGGGTGTGGCAATGGTGTAGTTGTAACGTCGTCAATTGCCACGCTAGTGGTTCATAGTTCAAATCCCAGCAGGTCAGCAAGCATTTATTTATTTCTCATCAAATATATAGTCAGTCCGATTAATTGCGAAAGCTTATGTGAACACACTGCTGCGAAGGCATAACACTGGTAGTAGCTGGGTCATTTGGTTGAAAAAATGGTTCGCTCTCTTAGATGATTGATAAACCTATGACATTGGTGGTCGGGAAAAAATACTGTGAATCAGAAGCAAAGACGAAAAAAAAAACAAAAATCTTCCCAGTTATCTAGACGCAACCCCCGGAGATTTTCTGAAACAACTAAGTTTCAATCCACTACACCAAATATTTCTCTCTCTTTATCTATCCTTTCCAACACCCGCACTATGCAAAACAAATATTTAGAGGGCATTCACAACCGCTTGGGTGTGCATAAATTATAAAATTATAAAATGTCTCCCTTCCAATACTTTCTTTTGCCATCCTTAGGATTGTCTGCTTTGCATTTTGCTCCACTTCGAGATGGAGCGGAGTTAACTCTAGGAGTACTTCCATGGCTGCAGTTGGATATGTCCTCATGGGCCCCAGTGATGTAGAGGCACCCAAGTCTTTGCAATTTTGTGAGGGTCTCCCTCATTGTGACTAGACTAGTTCGCTTTGCCCATGCTATCGCTCCATATGTGATCATTGGTCTCACAATGGCAATATACATCCATCTTAGAATGTTTGGTCTTAATCCCGAGGACTTGCCCGCAAGTCTCCTGCATATCATTAGAGCACGGAAGCCTTTTTGCATATCTCATCTGTGCGCTTTTTCCACAGGAGTTTACTATCTAAGTGTAGTCCTAAGTACTTCACTTCTTTTACCGGTATCAGTATCATGCCCGACAGTCGGATAGGCTTCAGTTCAAGATTTCTTTTTCTCGTAAATGGTACTGTTGGGGTTTTAGCCGGGTTTATATTAATCCCAGCAGTTTGGCACCATTCTTGAGTTACTATTAGGATTTACTTACTTACTTAGGTGGCACTACAGTTCGGAGTGAACCTGGGCCTCAACCAACAAGCCTCTCCATTTAGATCGGTCTTTAGCTAATTGCCTCCAGTTGCGCACTCCAAGTTGGTCGAGGTCCCCTTGAACTTGTGCGCGCCACCTACTGCGTCGTCCCTCAGGGTTAGATTCAAAGATTCTGCGGGCCGGAGTGTTGGCGTCTATTCGCGCTACATGTCCTGGCCATCTCAGACGTCCAATACGCAGTTTTTTGACTAGGTCGATGACGCTGTACAGCTCGTATAGTTCGTGATTGAATCTTCTCCTCCAAAACCCGTCAACGCAAACGGGACCGAAAATCTTACGAAGAATTTTTCTCCCAAAGCGACCAAGGATATCTTCATCCTCTTTTAATAAAGTCCATATTTCAGCACCGTAAAGCAGGACTGGGATGATCAAGGTCTTATATAGAGTCTCCTTAGTTGTTCGAGATAGGGCTTTACTGTTTAATTGCCTTATAAGCCCAGAAAAACAGCGAATGGCAAGAGTTATGCTCCGATTGATTTCAGCGCTGATTTTGTTTGTAGAATTTATAGCAGAGCCAAGGTGGACAAAGTCCCTTACTACCTCCAAGTTATAGCTGCCCACTGTGACGTTCTGTCCAATTCGTCGGTGTTAGCTGTCCGTTCTTGTTGACAGCATATATTTGGTTTTGCCCTCGTTTATCGCTAAACCCATTTTGGCCGCTTCCGCCTCAATGGTTGCAAACGCACCGGTGACAGCCCGCTGAGTTCTTCCGATAATGTCTATATCGTCGGCGTATGCAAGCAGTTGTAGAGACTTGTGAGAGATTGTGCCTCCGGTGTTGGCTTGTGAGTTCCGTACAATCCGTTCAAGTTCAATAGTTCTTGTCTAAAACCTTTTTGACATCAAAGGTCTCGGTGAGGTCATTACCGACCTTGATGGAGCAGCGAGCGTTCTCCATCGTCATCCTGCACAGATGAACAAGTTTGGCAGGGATGTCAAAACTAGACATTGCTCTATAAAGCTCTTCTCTATAGATGCTGTCATAGGCGGCTTTGAAATCGATAAAGAGGTGGTGAGTATCGATTTGGACTTCTTGAGTTTTTCCAGGATCTGCCGAGGTGTGAAGATTTGATCAATGGTGGAATTCCGTGGCTTGAAACCGCACTGATAGGGTCCAATCAGGCTGTTGATAAAAGGTTTCAGGCGTTCACACAATATCGCAGAAAAGGTCTTATATGCGATGTTGAGGAGATTGGTGCCTCTACAATTGGCGCAGTTGAGGGGGTCTCCTTTCTTGTGGATCGGGCAAATGATGCTGAGATTCCATTCATCAGGCATGCACTCGTCTGACCAAATCTTAGAGATGAGTTGATGTATGCACTCTACCAATTCATCACCAGCTGCCTTGAAGAGTTCGGCCGGTAAGCCGTCAGGTCCAGCAGTCTTGTTGAATTTTAGCTTGGATATTTCTATCCTCACTTCGTTTTGATCAGGTGGATGGCAATATTGACTATCAACGTCTATGTTGAATGGATCATTCTGCCTGACAGCGGGATGTTGGTCTTCGTCGTATACAGTCTGCAGAAGTAGTTTTTCCATATTCTCAGCACCGACTGTGATTCTGTGATACTGTGGTGGGCGCCGTGGCGTAAGTGGTTAGTGTGTCGGATCACTACGCATGAGGTTCCAAGTTCGAATCCCAGAAAATACCAAAAAGTTTTTTCACGGTCCCACCTCTCGCGAGCGTCTGACAAACATCCGAGAGTATTGTTGTCATGAAAAAGCTTCTCAAATCGCCGTTCGGATTCGGCATTAAACTGTAGGTCCCTTCCATTCGTGTGAAAAATATAACGCACACAACATGAGTGGTTGCGAGAAGCTAGGCCCTGGCACTTTAAAGAGCTGTTGCGCCAAATATAAGATAAGATAAGACTGTGATTCTACTACGGGGTTTCCATTTTCGTTTCTATAGGTTTCTGTACAGGTTTTGCTTCTCTGACACGTTCTTTTTACCTTTTGGTAAAACTTCCGTAGATTATTCCTGGTGTATAAACTCTCGATATTCTCAAACGCGCGCTTCTCATGCTCTTTCTTCTTCTTTTGGAGAAGCCGATGTTCTTCCCGTTTCTTTTGCTCGTAGAGCTCACCAGCAGCTCTCGTCTTCCTTTGCAGCGCCGCTTTGTATGCCTCTTGTCTTGCTGCATGCACTGGCCGGCATTCTTCGTCAAACCTAAGGTTTCGAAGCGGTGGGCAAGCGAGACCCAGCACATCAGTCGCGGTATTTCTGATGGCATGTTGGCAGCGTTGCCAATGGTCTTCGGCACCTGATGCTGGCGGCATAGGGGTGATTGAGAGATTTCGGGATACGCGTTCAGCGAAGAGTCTGGCGGTCTCTTGCGATTGTAGCTTTTCGACGTTAAATTTTCTCACAGTAATTCTTCTTTGTTGCTCAGATTGGCATATCCACATTCGTACCTTGGCTACAAGAAGGTAATGATCCGAGTCCATGTTGCCTGCTCGGAAGGTCTGGACATCCAGAATCCTGGAGGCATGCCTTATTATCAACTTGGTTGATCGTTACACGATCATTGAACCGCCATGTCTGCTTATGAATATTGAGATGAGGAAACCATATGCTTTATATAAATCGCCTAATACGATTTTAACGTTGTCTTTTGGACATTGCTCGTATGTTTTGTCGAGGAGCTCGTAGAAACACTCTTTGGTGGTAGGGTCCTTTTCTTCTGTGGGTCATGCCCCACACATATAAGGCTTATGTAAGCGAATTTAGCCTTGATCCGGATAGTCATAATACGCTCGCTCACGTGTCGGAAGCTTAAGACTTCTTGCCTAAGTCTGCCGCGTATAACAAATCCGCATCCGAATAAGCGTTGCCTGTTACCTCTGTAGCAATCACCGTAGTAGAAGTCACAGTTTTTCATCCTCTTTTTGCCCGGCCCATCTCATCGCACTTCCTGGATGGCGGTAATATCTGCTTTATAGCAGTCTAGGGCCTCTGCTAGTTGTTTGGCTGCACGTGGTCTGTAAAGGGACAGAACATTCCACGTACAGATCCGAAGGCCGTTGTCCTTATTTCATTTGCTGGGGTTATCATCAGTTGAGTCGTCCTTATCCGAGGCTTTTGGTTGTTTCGGAACCAATAGGTTTTTACGTGGTAGGGAAGTTACCCCGATGGCACAATCCCCAACCTGGAGGGCCAGTTCCTTTAATTATTCCCCTAGGACGAGGGGCCGGGTACACAGGTGCCAGTAGTCCACTACGGAAGTATAAGCGCTGCCTCTACTGACAGACCTTCTAGTAGAAGTCCCGCCCAGTTTGGAGTTGATAATCCGACCATTAAGAAGTAGATTAATCAATTTGCAAAGTGAGCTGTCGACCTTCAGATCTCATAGTGCATCTGCTATGCTGATGTATTGACATTGTTGAAAGCGCCTTCCATATCCAGAAAGCCAACCATAGTGTACTCCTTATGAAACGGGTAATATTCGATATTACGCTCTAGTGAGTGTAATGCCGTTTCCACTAATCTACCTTTGCAATAAGCATATTGAGCCGCCGATAGTAGTTTCTTATCAGTACTGTTGCGTAAGTGGATATCAGTTTTAATTTTTTTTTTTAAGAATATGCAGGCAGCACATCCCCACAGCCTCAACAGTTCTGACTTACCGAAATGACAAACGTCGAAATGATTAATATATTTTGAAAGCAGTAATATGGAACCGCGCCAAGAGCCTTTAATTTGCATATCAGGCTTAATACAAATGCTGGCAAGCATTACTTCCAAAATCATCTACAATAAAGAAGATTTTTGTCACGAACGTCATAAATAGAGCGAACGAGATGTCCTTGGATCCTTTTTACTTAGCATTCCATTCTCGTAAATTAAGTATTTTTATTTGGCAACATTTTTTTTGTCATACATTTTTCTTTCCATTGCGATTATGTACTTTCGTGTGAGAATGGAAAAGGACGACCTTGTAATTTTAATTTAAACATACAAATGATAAATATAAATTTAAATTGAAGTAAATAATTTTTGAGCAGTGGGTGAAATGGATTTAAGTGCTTTTAGCTAATAGAAGTATTGTATTATGTCATACCTTCGTTTAGGTCTTACCTAATTACGAACAGCACGATTTTTCTCGCCTCAACGAACGTTCGTTCTTTCTAGGAATATGACTTGCGTTGGAAATGGATCTGTCTTCTGCATGTCACTGAGCCAATGATTTACTTACTTACTTAGATAGCGCTACAGTCCGGGGTGGACCTGGGCCTCAACCAACAAACCTCTCCAGCCAGCACGGTTACGAGCCAGCTGCTTCCAGTTGCGCACGCCAAGTTGGTTGAGGTCCCCTTCCACTTGTTTGCGCCACCTACCACGACGTCGTCCTCTACTGCGCCGTCCATCCGGAGTGGATTCGAAGACTTTCTTAGCGGGAACGTTGGGCTCCATACGCTCTACATGACCCAGCCATCTTAGTCGCTGTATGTGAACTCTTCTGGCAAAGTCGATGTCTTTGTACAGGCCGTATAGTTCTTCTCCTCCACTCACCGTCTATGCAGACGGGACCAAAGATCACTCGAAGAACTTTTCTCTCAAAATAACCAAGGGCATCCTCATCAGATTTTGCCCATGCCCATGCCCATGGCCCATGCCTCTGTGCCATACAGCAGGACTGGGATGATGAGTGCCTTGTAAAGAGTTACCTTAGTAGTTCGAGATAGGCTTTTTTTTACTCAATTGCATTCTTAACCCATAGATACAACGATTGGCAAGAGTAATTCTTCGTGTGATCTCCCGACTGATGTCATTTACGGAGCTCACCATAGAGCCTAGGTAGACAAAGTCCTTTACAAACTCAAAATTATATCTGTCTATTGTGGCGTTCTGTCCAAGACGCCGATGTTGGGTGTCCTTTTTTGTAGACAGCATATATTTTGTTTTGCTTTCATTGACCGCTAGACCCACCTTTGCTGCCTCGATCTCAATACTCGTAGGTGCCCCATTGACGGCCCGCTAAGTTCTTCAGAGTATGTCAATGTCATCGGCATAAGCGAGTAGTTGTACGGACTTGTAAAAGATTGTACCTCCGGTGTTGGCTTGTGAGTTTCGTACAATTCTCTCAAGTACTATGTTAAAGAGATCGCATGATAGCGGGTCACCTTGTCTAAGACCTTTCCTGACATCGAACGGTTCGCTGATGTTCTTACCGACTTTGATGGAGCAGCGAGAGTTCTTCATCGTCATTCTGCCCAAACGGCCGAACTTGGCAGGGATGTCAAGACTAGACATGACTCTGTATAATTCGTCTCTAAACACGCTATCATTGGCAACTTTGAAATCAGTGAAGAGTAGGTGCGTATCGATTTTATATTCATGGGTCTTTTCCAAGATCTGCCTCAGTGTGAATATTTGGTTAAATGGTGGACTTTCCCGGCCTGAAACCGCACTGATAAGGACCTATCGGGTTGTTGACGATCGGTTTTAGGCGTTCACATAATACGGCAGACAGGATCTTATATGCGATGTAGAGGAAACTTACACCTCTGTAATTGGCGCAATTCAGAGGGTCTCCTTTCTTCAGGATTGGGCAAACGATGCTGAGGTTCCATTCATCGACCAGATACTTTCGTCCGACCAGATTTTACAGACGAGCTGGTGCATGCTCCTAACCAACTCATCTCCTCCTGCCTTGAAAAGTTCAGCGGCAAGGCCGTCGGCTCCAGCAGCTTTGTTCAATTTGAGTTTAGATATCGCTATCCTCACTTCATTCTGATCGGGTTGACGGTAATCTTTACTGTCATCGTCACTGTTGAATGGCTCATTCTGCCTAACAGCGGAATATTGGTCGTCATCGCAGTTTAACAGTCTGCAGATGTGTTCATTCCATATCCTCAGTACCGACTGCGATTCTACTACTATGTTGCCATTTTCGTCCCTGCAGGCTTCTGTTCTGGCTTTGAAACCCTGGCATGTTTTTTTTACCTTTTGGTAAAATTTTCGAAGATCATTCCTGCAATAAAGTCTCTCAATCTCCTGAATCGAGCGGTTCTCATGCTCCTTTTTCTTCTTTCTGAGAAGTCGATGTTCCTCTTTTCTTCTGCTCACGTAGAGCTCGAAAGCAACTCTAGTCCTTCTATGCAGCGCCGCTTTGTATGCCTCTCTGCATGTGCTTGCCGGCATTCCTCATCAAACCAGGGGTTTCGTTGCGGTGGCCGAGAGAAACCCAGTACATCAGAAGCGGCGTCTCTAATGGCTTGTTGGCAACGCTGCCACTGGTCCTTCCGAATTTGCTGCTGGCGGCATAGGACTTGAATAGATTGAGATTAAAAGAAGTCTCTTGCGATTGTAGCCGCCCGTCGTCAAATTTCCTCACAGTATTTCGTTGATTTCGCTCCGTTCTGGTTATCCGCATCCGTACCTTGGCTACAACTAGGTAATGATCCGAGTCCATTTTGACTCCTCGGAAAGTCCGGACACCCAGAATACTGGAAGAGTGCCTTGCGTCGATCGCATCGTAACGTAAGTATTGCGAGTTTCTCGGGGGGGGCTGGGGGGCTATTTTTCAATTGTCATAATACGCATAAAATCAATTTGATACTGAAACCGTTGTTGAAATTGGTGTTTGGGATATATTGCTGATCAAGTCTGCGAATTTCGGTATATTAACGTCATTCTTCTTCTTCCGTTTTCAGCAAGGTTATGATCCGAAAATAAGGGATCAAAACCCTCCCACTTCACCGCATTTCTACTGATCCGCCTATTTGACCTCAGAAAATATCGGCAGGCCTACCGATTTTGGATCACTCGGTTACTGAGGCCAATGAAATGCCGATGTCCTCGCATTTGTGTGATCCAGGCGTTTACAGGCCAGCCAGCGATGTCTTTGGAACGTGCATAGATATTGCCTTTTTAACGGGGTTCAAATGATCTCTTCTTTGAACGTGGCAATACCAGCTGAGCCGGTCGCAGTCTATTTTTTGTACGATGGTTTCCTTGATGTTAAAGCTTCCACGGATCTTCGAACTTCTTATTCGAACTTCTTAATCGATCAAGCTTTGTCACTCCTGCTGTCATGCGAGGCATCTTCATCTCAGCTGCCGTTAATTTACTCTCATACGTTTTGTACATCGTCCAACATTGTGAACCGTATGTGAGCGCTGGACGCACAACTGCGGTGTGGCATTTTTCGGTCACAGAAGATAGCGGAATTTTCTCGCCACTTCATCCACCCTACGCTTACGCGATGATTGATGTCGTCATCACAGGTTGCTTTGCTATTGATCAAAGATCCCAGATATTTGAACTTTTCGCACTTGGAAAGCAAAGTTCTATTCAAATAAATGTCTGGAATAGGCTTGAGTGGATCAGAGAACGGGCAGCACAAGTACTCTGTCTTTTTTGAACTAATGCGATACCCATTTCCCTCCAGAACATCCACTCATACATCAAGTGCTCGCTGCAGGGATGTAGGATCCTCACATATGATGACTCCATCGTCAGCAAAGAATAATTGATGTACCTTGGGGTCCATTACTCTACCTCCAAGTAGATAATCAAGGACTGTAATAAAGAGCAAAGGACTTAAAACGCTTCCCTGGGGCACCCCGACTTTGATTGGGAACTCTTCGGTTACTCCAGCGGGGTATCTTACTCTTGTTTATGCTCCTTCGTACATGTCCATGATCATCTGTAAATTGGATTCTGGAACCCCTCTATGTCTCAGCGCCACCCATATCAGATCTCGTGATTGTCTGTCGAATGCCTTTTCAAAGTCAACCAATATAATATGCAAATCCTTTAAGGAATCACGATGTTTTTCCATTATGATCCTTATACTTTGGATTGCATCTGTGGTTGATTTACCCGCGACAAAACCGCACTGATCATCAGATAGCCGTATTATTTTTCGCAGTCGGCCACCTAATACCCGCTCAACGATCTTCATGGTATGTGACATCAGCTTGATCGAACGGTAGTTATAATAGTCTCGCATATCACCCTTCCCTTTGTATACAGGGAAAAAGTAACTTTCCCTCCATTGATTCGGCATTAGATCACCTCTCACGAATTTGGAGATGAGAATTCTAAGCCATCTAAACCCGATGTCTCCCATCTTTTTCCAGAACTCAGAGGGCATCTCGTCTGGCCCAACCGCTTTTCGTTTTTTGGAGTAATAGACCCCCTCACTAACTTCTTCGACTGTAATGTCGGGTATTTCTTCACAGTTAGAGGTGGCTCACTAAAAAACCGCCGTTAACCCTTTTTTTCTACTTGACACCATCCACTCCGGAACCGCTTATGCATTACTTCAAAGTGGTATCGTTTTCTTTACCCTGTGGGGACCTGCTTTTTTATGTTTATCTTCTTCTCCGGGTTTATTCTTTCTTCCCGGCAAGGTTTTCATCCGGCTTATATATCTTGTGAGGGTATGATTTGATCTTCCTCTCTCTTTTTTGCCTTTAATACTGCCTCTACAAAGGAGCATATTTTATCCCATTTGTCTTTACTAGATAGCATTTTTCCCGCTACGTTTTCTGGGCTTATGTCGCCTATCTCGAGCTGCAGCCTGCTTCTATCGGCCGTCCATCGTGTACTCTACGGTGTCATGTGAAGAGTCATCGAACTGGCAAACTGGGCTTCCCACTTTCCCCATCTTATGCAGGTACGCGTTGAAATATCCGTGCCCTGTAAGAAACTGAGTTAGGTAGAAGTTTACTTCACCATAGCTTCGCTCCGACCATTCAGCAACATTATTGATTAATCTTGCTGTCCATCTACGAGTACCTCTAGATTCGGACTTCCAACGTTCTTTCCAACGATGCTTTCTCTGCATCTTTTCCAAGTTCAGCTTTCTTTTGGTGGATATGCATTATTTTCGCTGCTAAGAGATCGATGGGAGTCACTTCTGCGATTGCGAGGACTGCAGGCTCTGACACCGTGCGATATGAGCTTGCTACCCGTAGTGCTGCTCTTCTCTGTATTGCTGCCATTCGCTTCCGATACTTTTCTTGTCTGATCGCGTTAGCCCAGAGAGTAGGCATGTGTGATTGACATTAGAATTTTTCGCTTACTTGCCGTGGGACCTCCAACGTTCGCCATTAAGCTGCTCAACGATGTAGTAACCTTTTCGACTTTCTCTGCCTCGGCCTTAATGTGCTGCCAGAAGGTGAGTTTTGTGTCCAGTCTCAGTCACAGGTACTTTACTGCGGCCTTTGTTGTTATTATTTCCGAGTTCCCTTGGAACTCAGAAATAGCAGGTATTCGTCTTCGTGATAGCATGACTATCTCTGTTTTCTCTGTTGCAGGCTTAGACCGTGATCTTCCATCCAGGAATTGATCCGTCTCATGACTTGTTTTCGCCGCCTCTGTGCATCCTCTGTACTTCATGCAGTAATCACTACGGCAATGTCGTCCGCGTAGCGGACAAAGAAACTGTCGTCGGGTACCTCCATACGTAGGATCCCATCGTAAGAGATGTTCCACAAATCAGGTCCCAGGATGGAACCCTGTGCTCCTCCAGCGGTGATTAACCTTCTACGTTGCCCTTCTGTGGTGTCATAGATGAGCCATCTGTCCTCGAGGTAGTGTTTTACCATCCCTAGTAAATGCTCCGATACTCTTTAAATGCCTTCTAGAGCGTTTAGTACGTCTGTTCATCTGGCAGAGTTGAAGGCGTTTTTCACGTCCAGCGTAGCTAACACAACTATCTTTCTGGAGTGATGGTTTCCCTGCTGAGCTCTCTGAGCAGCCATAACCACTTCTTCCAGAGCTCCTATTGTCGAGTGGTTTTCCCTGAAGCCATGTTGCCTTTCAGATAGATCTCCTGCTCTCTCAACTGCTGCAGTGAGTCGCGGCTTCAGCATCTTCTCAAATAGCTTTCCGGCGGTGTCCAACAGGCACAGTGGCATGTACGCTGATGGGATGTCCAGGTCTCCCTTTCCCTTGCTGATTAATACCAGACGCTGCATTTTCCAGTTTTTGGGAAACACGCCTTCTATTAAGCAACTGTTGTACATATTGAGCAACATCTGGGGACACCTTCGGCCGATTACCTTCACAGCTTCTGTGCAAACTATAGAGGTATCAGTCTCCACAACATTGCATACAAGATCTTTTCTGCGATATTGTGTGAACACCTGAAACTGTTCATCAACAGCCTGATTGGCCCCTAGCAGCGGTGTTTCAGGCCAGGAAAATCCACCATTGATCAAATCTTTGCCCTTTGGCAGATCCTGAGGGAAACCCAAGAAATCCAAATCGATTCTCATTGTAGGTAGGAGAATGGACCTATGTATTATTGGTCTAAGTGTGTTGGCGATTCTCAGCTGGCAGCCACTTCAACCTAACCTAACCTAACCTGCGTCTTATTGCTCAACCTTCGTATACCCGACAGTTACAAAACAAAACTATAAGGCTATCAATTTTATATCGGTCAAAATTGTATTCTCTAATTTGAAGAAAATCCCTAGAAATGAAAAACACGAACAAACGAGCTAATTAAAAAATAATATGTTTTTGACAACCGTAAATGCTATTAAATATCACTAATTACAAGGAATTGTATCCTCTGGCAATAATTTCTAGGAAAAATAATAAGTGTAGACAATATAATAAATAAAAGCGAGACCAGCACATCGCACAGTGAGGCAGAAGCCACCGAATTGTGGCCAATATTCTGTAGGCCTACTAAATAGCTATATTATGGCTGAAAAAGTTTAAGAATATGTTTAAATACAATATTTTATCAAAACACGGTGTCCAATTTAAATATGCATTTTTTATATTTACCAATTCTAGAAGAATCTAGAAAGAAGTCGCTACCGCAGGAACTATTGTTTTCATTCTCATCATCTTCGTCACTTAATTCTTGTTGCTTTTCAAAATCTGGCTCGTCAAACATCTCCAATGCTTTTGCACTAAAATCGTGCAATTTCTTTTTTGGAAGTGCTCTTCGGCTTGTTATTAAACGGTTAGATGTTATTAAGAGCAAATTAAGAATATCCTCATTCGTTTTTGTTCGTGAGCAATTACGATTAAAAACACTCACGAAATTTCTTTACTTCCTTGTTACGCACTTCCTGGGCTTCTTCGAAGAGTTGTCCTATCGGAAGTAGGGAGTTGCTTATAACTTCTGGTCCATGTTAAAGGAACTTATGTATTATAGGTGACATGTCGTGCTAGGGATACTTTTTAGCAAATACTCGTAACCTAGCTCTTTCTAAGGCGTAGATTTTGAATTTCGTTGGATGAATTTTAAGGCCACGAAGTCAAACGAAGACTATGAAGACTGCCATGGAGGACTAGGATACGGCACCAGGAATCTTCCTGGTGAAGACATCCTAAGCATGTGCAAATCACACGATCTTGTCGTGTTAAATACCATAATCATCAAACAAAGCCGACACCTGATCACTTACAGCAGTGGTGAAGATGAAACTCAGATTGACTACCATTTGGTAGCCAGTTTCATGAAGCCTCGGGTAAAAGTTTGCACAGTGATTCTGGAAGAGGCGATAGTTTGGTAACACCGTCTCCTGCTAACAGAAATTTTTATGAAAACACAGAAGAAAAGCAAACAAACAAGGGTCTCTGAGAAAATCAAGTGGTACAATCTGGACAAAGACAAAGACGAGACTTTTGTTTTCGTAATGAAAAATTACCTCTCTCACATCATCAACGGAGCTGCGGATGAAGAGTGCAGAGCACAAAATATGTAGGATTCCCTACAACGAACTTGCTTAAAGAAGGCCAAGGAAGGCTCCTAGCAGTGGAGCTTCAAAAGGCCACCATCAATACGCCAAAGAAACATGGTGGTGGAGTGATGAAGCTAAGAAGGCGATAAATAAGAAGAAAGCTTGGTCAAAGTGCCCCTCTAATAATAGTGACGAAAAAGATCGCCTCGAAATGGAATACAGATGTTGCAAGAAAAAAGCGAAGAAGAAGTTCGCCCAGCTTCAAGCAGAGAGTACAGAGGGCCTGTATCGGGAGCTGGAAAAAAAGTATTCCCCGGTTGCTGATGCAAACTAGGCTATCCAGGAGCTGCGAAGACACAATATGAACAAGAGTGCAACTATCTTCAAAATAGCCGCCCAAAGAAGGGGGAATGCTCAGGAAGAGATCGAGATCTGTTATGGGTGGCGCTAAGACACCGAGGGGTTTCAGAAACCTATGTACAGATGATCATGGACATGTACGAGGGAGCAAAGACAAGAGTAAGATGCCCCGCTGGAGTAACCGAAGAGTTCCCAATCAAAGTCGGGGTGCCCCAGGGAAGCGTTTTAAGTCCTTTGCTCTTTAATACAGTCCTTGACTATCTGCTTGAAGGTAAAGTGACGGACCCCAAAGTACATCAATTATTCTTTGCTGATGATGGAGCCATCATAAGTGAGGATCCTACATCCCTGCAACGAGCACTTGATGTGTGGGTGGGAAATGGGTATCTTTAAAAAAAGACAGAGTGCTTGTGCTGCCCGTTCTCTGATCCACTCAAGCCTATTCCAGACATTTATTTGAATAGAACAGTGCTCCCAAGTGCGAAAAGTTCAAATATCTGGGATCTTTGATCAATAGCAAAGCAACTTATGATGACGACATCAATCATCGCGTAAGCGTAGGGTGGATGGAGTGGCGAAAAAATTCCGCTATCTTCTGTGACAGAAAAATGCCACATATGTTGAAAGGAAGGCTCTACACTGCAGTTGTGCGTCCAGCGCTCACATACGGTTCACAATGTTGGACGATGTACAAAACGTATGAAAGTAAATTAACGGCAGCTGAGATGAAGACGCTTCGCATGACAGCAGGAGTGACAAAGCTTGAGTGATCCAAAATCGGCAGGCCTGCCGATATTTTCTGAGGTCAAATAGGCGGATCAGTAGAAATGCGGTGAAGTGGGAGGGTTATGATCCCTTATTTTCGGATCATAACCTCGCTGATAAAAGGAAGAAGAAGAAGATCAAGGCTAAGAACGGCGATAGGAATACTCACTGGCCAGTGTCTCCTAAGGAAGCGTGCTATGAGACTAGGGTTATCTGATGCGGATGTTTGTAGGTACTGCGATGACCTACATGCCTCAGAGAACATAACGCGTATATCCTGTGAGTGCCAAGGAATTGCCAGGGCAAGGCTAAAGCACCTTGGTAGATACTTCTTCGATAACCGGGAAGAGGTAAGGTCCTTGAACCACAACAGGGATCTCTTCAGCTTCTGTAGGGAGATTAATTGCTTGGGAGAATTGGCTTAGGTCGTCTGCCGTGAAGGTTCCCTAGGGATCGCGATGGGCCCACCTTGGTGCCTAGTGTTTTATGATAACCTCATAGCCCTACCTAGCCTAACCTAACCTACGATTTTGGAAGCTTCTATCTGTCCAGATGAACGTAAGCTATTTGAGTAGCATAGGCCCATTTCTGAAGACTTAAACTTGATCTTATTTCCTCAGTTTTGCGACGTTTGGATCGCTCGGAACTGTCTGTGAACTCCGAAGAAGGACGACCAACTTTTTTAGAGTGCGTAAATCTATGAAATGAGATTGAAGTTAAGTAATTCGCTATGCTTTAGGACAAATCTAGCAGTTGGTCTATTGCATGAAGTCCATTTTGTTTTAAAATCAGAAATGAAGTGCGACCAAGTCCAATGTTTTTTTTTTTTTTTTTTTTTCATATCAACCACATGATTTGAACATACTTTTAAAAAGTGTAAAAAACTTTTTTAAAAATGTCACCAAAAAATAGTTATATATAAGAAATAGAAATAAATACCTCCTGCAATTGCATCCAAAAGATCTCTCGCGAGCGTCTGACAAACATCCGAGAGTATTGTTGTCACGAAAAAGCTTCTCAAATCGCCGTTCGGATTCGGCATTAAACTGTAGGTCCCTTCCATTCGTGTGAAAAATATAACGCACACAACGTGAGTGGTTGCGAGAAGCTAGGCCCTGCCACTTTAAAGAGCTGTTGCGCAAAATATTTGTATTGTTGAAGTACTGAGCTGTTGAAACGCAACTTATTTCGCGCACGCTTTAAACTTTTAAACAAATTGTGTTTAATAACTGAAATTTGGTCAGACGTACTGAGTAGGCAAGTCATTATTTTGGAATAACGGGATTAGTTAAAAATGCTCAAACATGTCTTTTGTGACAAAAACAGACTTCAGGTCATTTTTGAAAAAGTACTTTTGGTCAACTTTTAGCTGTTCCTGCCTCACTGTGCATAGCCTCTGCCGAATGCGATGACCCCTTTAGTCTGATATTATTCCAATTTGTTAAATTAATTTTTTTTTTCTTTGAACTGATATTACACATTGGATTTTTTATCCGGCCACGAAATTCATTTAATTGGTAAAAAACGAAATACGAGTCTGGCATATCGTAAAGTAGGCGAATTGTGGTGAGGCCGCAAGGATATTGAACGGAATCCAGATTGGTTTTGGTTGGCGTGAACCGAATACAAATCCATTGGTATTATATATTTTTATTTTTTAAATCTACGGTTGTTTAATTTTGTTAATTAACAAAGTGTCCATAATGGAGAGTTAATTAACTTTGTTTAATGTTACACATGTCCGTGTTAATGTGTGAATTTGCGGATCAATTTAAATTAGTCTAATGGAATTATTGAAAATTTGAGGTGGGTGGCAAAGTATTATCACTACCCGTTTGTGAGCTTTCAATACCGTGAGTTGGAAGCACATTCTGGACGCCCTGCGAAATATGAGAGTACAAATTTACATCGGGGAAATTGTGAAGAACTATTTCCGACAGAGAGTGTTGTTATCTGACACAGATGATGGTGTAAAGAGTACGCAGTCACAGGAGGAGTACCACAGGGTTCGGTCCTAGGACCTATGCTATGGAGCATCATGTACCAGGGCGTTTTTCATCTTGAAATACCAGACGAGTCTAAAATCGTGGGTTTGTGGACGACATCGCTATAGTTGTTAGAGCAAAACTACTGGAAGAAGTTGTTCAAATCAGCAATGAAACCATTTCAATTGTTCGACGGTGGCTCCGAACTTACACTTTCTATCTTCAAGTTTCGATGAAAGTCAGTGTTCCTTATGAACCAAGGTACATTTACTATATTTCTAAGCACCTTATTTTGAAATCGTTGTATTATGTCTAAGTTTGTCTTTTTGGCACAACCCCACAGTTGGAGTCCATATGTCTATGTTGGTTTCAGTATTTGATTATGTATAAGCACTTTATTTCAATTGAGTTTCTTCCTATCAACCAGTGCAATTTTCTATATTTGATCTCTAACTCTTCTTTTTTCTTTTTTATGTGCTCTTTCCATCGCAGCTTAGCATCTAGTGTCATACCTACGAGTAAATAGTTCGCAGTATTAGCGTATGGAACTATTTTTTCGTTTATAATAATTGGTATATGTTCAACCTTTTTATTAGTAAAATCAATATGGACTGACTTGGACTCATTCAATTTGATTCTCCACTTTTTAGTTCATTCGCAAATTTTGTTTATGCCTATTTGGAGTTTTTCCGTGGATTCTTCATTAGCTCTCCCTTCTGCTAGTATTGCAGTATCATCTGCAAATGTTGCCATAGTATGGTTTTCTAGTTCCGGAATATCACTAGTATATAATAGGTATAATATTGGGCCCATTATTCTACCTTGCGGTACGTCGGCCGTTATTTCTTTTAATTTTGAATAAGTATTCTGTTGTTTTATTCTAAAATGTCTTCCATCTAGATAAGATTTAAGAATGGAGCATACTGATTTGGCAGCATACATCTCAGCTTATAGGTAAGTCCTTCGTGCCATACTTTATCAAAGGCCTGCGCCACATCCAAGAATACAGCCGAACAGACCTTTCTTTCTTCTAATGCTTCTTCGATCTTATCTGTAATTCCGTGTACCTATTGTATCGTAGAGTGCTGCCTTCGGAAACCGAATTGATGGTTCGGAATCAGCTTTTTCCTTTCAATTATTTTATTTAAACATTTAGCGAGCACTTTCTCAAAGACTTTTTATATCATCGGCAATAGCGATATAGGTCTGTAAGATGGTACTATATTTGGCGGTTTACCTGGTTTGGGAATCATTAGGACATCAGCAACCGTCCACAAACTAGGGACAAATTTTAACTTAAATGTGGCATTTATTAAATTTGTTATTTTAAATATTGCCTTCATGGGTAAGTTCTTTAATACGTCACCTGATATAAGGTCATATCCAGGACTTTTCTTTGCATTTATTTCACACTTGATTAGGTTGCTTATTTCGTTAGGATTTGTGGGTAGAATCTCTTCGCTTTCCTCTGCAGATGGTTCTAATAGCATAGGTTGTCTATTTTAATTTTCATCTGGTGGTTTAAATATGTTTTCTATGTAGTCTGTGAAAAGAATGGCTTGATCCTCATCGCTTCTTACCCAGTTTCCATCAGGTGCTTTGATTGGAGGTATTTGCACAATAGGTTGTTTCAGTCCTTTTGTAGCTTTCTTTGCTAGGCATATAGATACAAGTAAGTCCATAAAACAAAGAAGAAAAAATCAAAAAATTAAACTTTGGATAAGGAAAAAAAATAATTTTAACGTCAAAAATAAAAACAATTTCCATATACCATCTGTAAGAAATTCGTATAATAAGATACGGAAAGATACTCTTAACCTTGTGAGTAAGCAAAAGGAAAACTATTATCACCGTAAATTTGAGGAACATAAATCCAATCCAAAACATCAGTGTGTAATGGAGAGATAGGTGAGAGGGATGGAGATTTAAAAATTGGCGAAGAAAATCGCTAAGGGAGGGGAGACTGGGGATAGGATGGGAGGAGAGGATGAGAAGAGGAGTTTTCTCTTGGCAGGCTCAGATGCGGGGATGCATGCCTTGCTAATCTAAGCTTAAGCTCGTCGGAGGGTAGGTTCTTGCATCTGAGCTTTCCCAAATATCACCACTACCAAAAAGTATTGCATGCATAAGATGTCTCAAAACAAAAAGAAATAAAAAAAAGGAAAAAGATACGAACTACTCAACACAACACTACCATGGGAGGAACAGGTGATCGTCCTCCATGCGGCGTCTGTACCCACCCTACCATGTGCCAGTAGCCACGGTGAATCTTGCTGGCACCCTACAGAAAGCCCTTTGCTTTCTAAGCCTGCGTACGGACCTGAAAAACTGCCACTCCGAAATGAGACACTTTACAGCCTTAATCTATAAACATTTCACTTTATTTTATTTAGTACAAAAAAAAGAAACAGCAATATAATTAGATAGGTCATTCATTGACCATTGATAAGAAGAAAAAATAAACTGAATTTCACAAAAGGAAAAAGATATAGGTACATAGTTCTAAAATTTAATACATACAAAAAAAAACAACTTATAGAAAAACGAATAAAAAAAAAGAAAAATGGTGGTGCACGCTTTGGGGGGGGAGGTGTCCCTCTTCTTGGGAGTTATTTCTCAAAAAAACAATTAATTTGTTTTTTTTTTTTATCTAAATCAATGTCTTAAATATGCACCACATAAGATAAAAATAGATAAGAGATGTATACAATGGAGAAAAAACCACTTACCTGGGCGTTCACGTCGTCAGGCCTGTCGATGAGGAGTCCTCGAAGTAGCTGTAAATTTTTTTATTATTTTTTGGAAAGGCTGAATTAACCACCCTATACACTCTTCCACACCGCAGTTAAACACAAATATATGGTATGTAAGTAGAAAAAAAAATTGCCCAAAATGTGCACGCTACCTCTTAAATTATTTACAGGTAATCAAATTTTCAAAATACTCGTAATAGCAAATCTTATATTTAACAAAATAATAATAATAATAATAATAATAATGTAAATAAGGGAAACCTGGGGCGAATCACAACTTAATAGGTGATGGAATTTTATAATTTCTTAGAAGATTGCTGCAAGGTCCACTGGGATCCTGGTGATTGGTATACTGGGATTCTTCTTGGAATGCTGCTTCTCGTCGTGTCCCGGTGTTATCATCGTCGAGGTTCTAGTGGTCGCAACTAGGCTTCGGAGATATCATTGCACTTTGGCGTCAATTGCACTGACGAATTTATCGCAACTTTCAAGGGTTTCTTTGTGTTTCTTTTCCCCAAAATTGCGTTAGGTGAGATGGGTGGGATACGCCAAGAAAAAAACACTTCTCGTCGTCTACTTCAACGTAGTGTTCGAACGAACTTTTTTTCCCCCAACGAAGGTGAAGGGTTTTTTTTTTTATTTTAATGTAATTTTTTTTTTGTTTCTCTTTACCTCAACAGGCTCAAGACACTTAGCCTGGCTCGAGCGACACGTTTTTTTACGGGCCTATGGTAGGTTCACCCACTATCCACGCACAAAAAAAAATATAACCTTGAGCCGCACAGCACGTTACCAACTGAAGATTGGGTTTTTTTTTTTTTTTTATGCCAATGTTTGGCTACCAGCTTGAAACGCTGCTCACTGTCGACTGACTTTTCGCCCACTCACTTTCCGGCTTGTCCCCCACATGCGGAACAAGTGGAATCCATCTCACAAGTCGCGTGATATATCGTTCGATCTCACCGCTATGTTTAGGGAGAGCATTATGCAACGGGTTTCTCGCCTGATGAGTATTGTTAAAATTTAGCGTGCTAGCCCTTTCTGCACCCGTCGCATGATTCCCCCCTCCAGAGCCACTAAACAAAATTGGGGTCATCATCGCCATACACAAAATCAGAGTACGGGACTATGGTCTGATCACCCTGATGTATGTGTATGGTCGATTATGCACCAAACCTCGCATATGTGTCTTTGGCGGGGAGTTCATCTGCCTAGCCCAGAGAGCAAAACCAGCATCTTGAAGCATATACCACTTGGGTAAATGCAAGAGCCAGAAAAAAAAGATGTTATCGTCAGATTTTGACCGTCGATATACTTGTCAGCTCGACTTGGGGAAGAAGACGAAAAGTCAAGGTAGGGGACCACTACAAGTGGAACATTGTAAACAATTTGCTTGGTAAGGCTAAATCAACCAACGTTCTAAGAAGTTTAAAATAGTTTCTGATGAACTGGAATTGAGTAACAGATTAAAATATTTCTTTAAAAGTGTTGCGGATAACTCGAAACTAAATACATGCATGAAAGTAGATACGCCATCTCAGGAATGCTTTTTAGACAATGTTGTTTTCTCATCATTCTTTAATGGTACTGTTTTTGAAGCTGAAGTGATTAGATGGTGTAAACAGCTTTGTAATTAAGAAGATCAGTCCATTCATTACTAATCCACTAGCATTTTTAATTAACAGGAGCTTTCACAGGGGCGTATTTCCAGAGTGCCTGAAAACAGCTGTTATAATTCCGCTATATAGAGAGGGAGATAAACGCCACCCTAATAACTACAGGCTGATATCTCTTATACGAGTCTTTTGAAAAATTTTTGAAATTATAATTTCAAGGAGAATGCTGAAGTTCATTGTCAAATTTAAACTACTAAACAAATTTCAATTCGGATTCGTTAAAGGAAAGTCTACCGAGGACGCGATATTGACCTTCTTAGAAAACATTCGCGCGGATCTCGGATCTCGGATCTCGAGGTCAAAAGATCTGCTGCACTTTTTCTTGATCTAACTAAGGCATTTTATCTAATTAATCATGATCTGCTACTAAGGATACTCGAAATATCTGGTTTTGGGAGCAATATCCTCGACTGGTTTTCGTCCTTCCTTGAAAATAGGAAGCAATACGTTCGCGTAAACACAACCTCATTACCCAGCCCAAGCATCGGTGTTTCTCAAGGATCTCTTGTTAGGTCTTTACTGTTTATAATATATATAAGTTCTATTTTTAAGTTGCCAACAACAACAACATGGAAATGTTGTAGCTTTCGCTGATGATCTGGCTCTTTCATACGCTGCTTGCACCTCAGATGACATAAAACAACAAATGAATATCGACTTATCTGTGTTAAGTAATTGGTTAACATATCATCAAATGGTGCTTAGTAGCAAGTCGAAAGTCATGTCGTTTTCCTTTTCAAACTACGATTTCATCGACAGAATTAATTTTCATTGTTCTATTTGTGATCATATCAACTGTAGCGATGCTTGTTTAGCGTTAGAATATGTCACTGAATTCAGATACCTGGGCCTTATTCTGGATTGTGAATTAAGCTGGAAATCACATATATCGAATATTAAGAAAGTAGTGTACATAGCTATGAACAACATTTTTCACCAACGCAAACTCCTTCCATCTAATCTATTAATTTCCATCTACTATGCGCTCGTAAATTCTCGTTTAGAGTATGGTATTTCTTGTTGGGGGAGTGCGTTCATTACCAATCAGCAACCTCTAATCACAGCACAAAAGAAGGGTAATCAGAATAATATTATCCAAGCCACAATTGGAGCTATCACTTTCATTGTTCCAATCCCTCAATATACTGCCACTTAGATATATGTACGTTTATAAGGTGTTAAGATTATTCTATCTAAGTGGGCGCCGTGGCGTAAGTGGTTAGTGTGTCGGATCACTACGCATGAGGTTCCAAGTTCGAATCCGAGAAAACACCAAAAAGTTTTTTCAAGGTCCCAGCTCTCGCGAGCGTCTGACAAACATCCGAGAGTATTGTTGTCACGAAAAGGCTTCTCAAATCGCCGTTCGGACTCGGCATTAAACTGTAGGTCCCTTCCATTCGTGTGAAAAATATAACGCACACAACATGAGTGGTTGCGAGAAGCTAGGCCCTGGCACTTTAAAGAGCTGTTGCGCTAAATATTAATTAATTAAGGGGCGGATGTTCCAACTTTAGTAGAAACGAATTTCATTCCCTTAGGTCTTCAACCTCAGTTAGAGTACCAAGAGCTAGGATGGAACGTTATAGACGTTTTACTACATCTATAGCTCCATTTATATATAACAAACTGCCTCCAGATGTATGTATCTATATTCCTCTTCTTCCTTTTTATCAGCGAAGTTATGATCCGAAAATAAGGGTTCAAAACCTTCCCACTTCACCGCATTTCTACTGATCCGCCTGTGGGGTTCGCCTATTTGACCACTCGGTTACTGAGGCCAATGAAATGCCGATGTCGTCGCATTTGTGTGATCCAGGCGTGTATAGGTCTGCCTTTTCTACATCGCGATGTCTTTGGAACATGCATTGATATTGCATTTTTAACAGGATTTAAATGATCTCTTCTTTGAACGTGGCAATACCAGCTGAGCCGGTCGCACTCTATTTTTTGTACGATGGTTTGCTTGATGTGAAAGCTTCCACGCATCTTCGAACTTCTTATTCGATCAAGCTTTGTTACTCCTGCTGTCATGCGAAGCATCTTCATTTCAGCTGCCGTTAATTTACTCTCATACGTTTTGTACATCGTCCAACATTGTGAACCGTATGTGAGCGCTGGGCGCACAACTGCGGTGTAGAGCCTTCCTTTCAACTTAGGGGGTATTTTTCTGTCACAGAAAATAGCGGAATTTTCTCGCCACTTCATCCACCCTACGCTTACACGATGATTGATGTCGTCATCAAAAGTTGCTTTGCTATTGATCATAGATCCCAGATATTTGAACTTTTCGCACTTGGGAAGCACTGTTCCATACAAATAAATGTCTGGAATAGGCCTGAGTGGATCAGAGAACGGGCAGCACAAGTATTCTGTCTTTTTTGAACTAATGCGATACCCATTTCCCTCCAAAACGTCCACCCACACATCAAGTTCTCGTTGCAGGGATGTAGGATCCTCACTTATGATGGCTCCGTCGTCAGCAAAGAATAACTGATTTACCTTGGGGTCCATCACTTTACCTTCAGGCAGATAATCAAGGACTGTAATAAAGAGCAAAGCTAAAACGCTTCCCGCTAAACGCTAATAATAGTATGGATCCATTCTGGCTAGCGATCTCCTTATGAACGACCAATTTGCCGAGTTAAATGCGTTTTTTATGTCCAGAGTCACAACTGCACAGTATTTCTTTGTCCCTCTCATGCAAAACCGCCGTGCTATTATTGTCTACCTTGACACTGACATCTCCAATTACAGCGCGTGTGAGTCGTCTCACACACAGCCGTTCACCCAAGACAAGTGATTATTCTTAACGTCTATCCATTAAATATAATCCTAACGAAGTTTCCATGATTTTGCAAGTTTGACAGTAAATCGCCTTCGCGTGTTAAGTCCCAGATAAACATCTTAATACTTCAGTAGCAGTTGCGCCTATTTTCAACGCTAACAACCAGTAAACAACAACATTTACAATTAAGGACCTAAAAATAAATCCTGCCAATAAAATCAACATATTAATTGGAGTAAATTGCCTTCTTGATCTACTAAATAATTACGTAATTAACTTTCCAATTACAACAAGTCGCAACTATAACAATAAAAAAAAAAAATCAGAAACCTCACTCGGACAATAACAATAAATAAATAATCAAACAGATGGACCAACAAACAAAACAAAAATATATTGCAACCCCGATGATCCTCCGGCTCCGGCCTTCATCAAACACTCATTACAAGTCGAAAACATACAACACACGGAAACGGAAACAGAAACAGCAACAGCAACAACAGACGCCATTCTAATTATTTCATTTAATTAAATTGTTGTCCGCAAAAAAGAAGCGAGGAAAATTAATGAAAACTTTTCAGCCCCCACTTATTCTCTTATCCCTAAGCCGAACAATAGGAACGAAAAAAACATGTCCAAAACCATTTTGCGGGCAGATGTTGTCTCCATTCTCTTCTTTAAAGGAAAACAAAACCCTAACCTCAAAATTTTATTTCAAAAACCCTCGCCTCGACCTCGACTAGTCACAGAATAGTTGCGTAGCAATAGTTGTGGATACACTCAAATAATAAATTGAAAATGACACACACAGTATGCCAGCAAGTGGGGTTGAAATAATTGAAAAAGGACTCAAACTCAAAGCGGTCGGTGACAGGACAAAGATTCTATGTGTTTTGAACAATTTTGTTTAAAACGTTTTATGGTTAACAGTTGAGGCAAGAGTGCGATATGTACACATACAAGAACGTGCACATATATAACCCAATTAATTAAAACCAACTGTTAGATTGCTCTCGTCCTTGACCACTAGAACCAAAAACACACCCACCCATCCATAAACACTTTTACCCTGAGTCGCACATCAATATCCTGTTCAACAGAAAAACAGTTGAAACATTTCGAAATACAATTTATTTTGGCCAACAAAACCCCCTTTTTGTGTGTTGTGTGACGGCGGGCGAGGTGGCAATGAGTACGCGTTTTTCACACACACCCAGGCATACATACAAATACTCCCCATGGAAAAGGATATAAATTGTTTGTTCATTTCGATTGATTGTTAGAATATTGCCTTCGGACCCGTACGCGCCTGCTGCCATATGTAAACAAAATCATTTATCAATTCGTCTCAATATATTACGAGTCCTTCCGCTAGATATTTTTAGAATTTTTATTTTTTTTTTTCTTTCTAGCATGATGTGTGCCTTCGTTTTAGGTGACCAATTGGTTTAAAGTGGATTTCAAAAAAGGATGAGGGATTAAATTTAAAACTGTTGATTGACGAGCGGGATAAACTGCTGGTGAAGGTCAAGAACGAGGTTGTGTCATGCACATAGTGATACATGTTTAAGTACGCATCCTTGGAGTGGCAGCTGTCTCTTTCAATCGTTCAAGTTCTTTCAAAAAGTAAACTGTAAAAAGCAGAAGGAGATGGGTGGAAAGCTTGTTATTAAGACGTACGAGTATGTGGATACATGTCATTGCAGTACATCTTCAGTGTTCCAGTCGCCTTGATGTGAGTTTGCCTAACCTCAATCGGGTCGACTTCAAGATTCTATTGATTTCTGACACAAACAACCGCAAAGAGTGTTTAATGGGGAAATCGTTTAAATAATGACACTGAGGAAATGAATACGAGTATGTGTTTGAATTGGAGCCCGGGGACTGTTCAAATTAACGACTTTGATTAGTGCTGCTGCATTGTCAGAAGAGGGGCCATAAGCGAGATGATGGAACTGTTTTTGCAGAGATCGGGTCGCCTGGGTTTCACTCTAAAGTCGCTTTGAAGCATTTTTTTGAGGAACCTGAGGTGGCTCTGAAGCACAACTCTGGGTTTTTTTTTAAATCTGCGATCACACTGAAGTCAACTTACTTACTTACTTAGGTGGCGCTAAATAGAAGAATTTGATCCCCCTAAAATGAGTAGAATTTCTCTGAATCTCTCCACAAAAGCTAAATATCTCGGAACCATCCTTGATTCGAAGCTCACATGAACAAAGAACACGGAAGAAAGAATGAAGAAAGCGCTCTGCGCATTCTATGCTTGCAAGAAAACATTTGATAAACAACGGGGTCTACGCCCGTCCATGATTTAATGGATGTACACAGCGATTGTCAGACCCATCCATACCTACGAAATTATTGTATGGCGGTACGCAACCGACAAAACCAGCTATCTTAAAACACTCACAAAGGTACAAAGATTAGCAAGCTTAAGCATAACAGGAGCACAGAGATCAAGGCTACAAGCGGGCTTAGAGATGATGCTAAATATCCCTCCCCTAGATGAGTACATACGATGCATAGCTGCCAAAAGTGCGATTCGTCTCAAACAATCGGGCGCATGGAAGCAAAGCTCCTATGTACATGGATCTATGCTCAACAGGTGTAGTATAACCAATCTCAATAGAACAACAGATTATATCATACCCTATATAGATTTCGACAAGAACTGTTCCACTTTTATTCCCGAAAGGCAAGAGTGAGACTCCAACACATTAACTAATGTACAGGATATTCAACTCTACACGGACGGGTCTAAAATGGATATCGGAACGGACTCTGGAGTTTTCTGCGAGTCACTTGAAATCAACGACTCATACAAACTCCTTGATGACTGTAGCATCTTTCAAGCTGAAGTCTTCGCCATTGACAGAGCTGCACAGACTATACATAGCGAAAAACGAAATCCTTCAAGATTAACATTTTCGTGGATAGTCAAGCGGCCAACAAAGCACTAGACAGCCAGGAAGTCAGGTCACAAACAGTTTCTAGATGCCGTAACACGTTGAACAGAATATACAACACCCATGACGTAACTCTCTGCTGGGTTCCCGACATAGCAATATAAAGTGAAACCAGACAGCAGATGAACTAGCCAAAAAAAGGATCAGATTGGATTTTCAACACACTCGGATGTCAGTAAAAACTCCAATTGTTGAACTGAAAAGGAAAATAGACCTAAAAGCAAGAGAACTGATTAACTCCGCTTGGCACGCCAGAAGCGACTGTGTCATATCTCGCAGCTTATGGCCGACAGTGGATGAAAACAGAACAAAAAGCATTTTGGCGATGAATAAAATAGAGATTCTCGCATCTTGACAGGTGCGCTAACAGGACACTGCGCGATAGGGGTAATGGCCGTTAAATTAGGTGTCAACACAGCCGACCACTGCAGAAGCTGTCAAGATAAAGAGGAGTTAGAAACCATCAAACAGCTGCTATTCGATTGCCCAAATCTTCAAAACCGCCGCCTCCATCATATGAGAAACAGGTTTTTTGACGAACTAGGGAATCTCATACAAGTCCCACTAAGGAACATGATAGGCTTCATAAAGAGCACAGGCTGATTCACAACAGAACCGACCGCAAGATTACTATTTAAGTATAGGTTCCACACTACAAAGGGAAACACAATGGACCGATTGGTCCCCGTGATAAACACTTAGGTGCACATCCCTCTAACCTAACCTAACCTAGGTGGCGCTACAGTCCTGGGTGGACCTAGGCCTCAACCAATAAACCTCTCCAGGCAGCCCAGTTACGAGCCAGCTGCCTCCAGTTAGGCACGCCAAGTTCGTTAAGGCCCCCCTCCACTTATTAGCGCCACCTACTTCCAAGAACATTGTGAACCATATACTAACATCGGGCGCAATATAGGACGCGGTGAAACAGGTTGCACCAATAATCAAGAAGGAACTTCGGCAGTTGGAAGAAGTCAGGTAGAGCTCCAGTGAAAGCCAAGCCCAGACTGCATCTCGCATAGAAGAAAGAACAACAAATGCTGAACTCAACGCAGAAAGACGAGCATAAATTGCTAACCAGCCCCGCGAAGTAATACCTAACGGTAGTCCCGCGGGGAGAGTGTTAGAAGTGTACAGAAGTGTGGATTAGTACGTAGGCGCATTCCTGGCATCAATTACTCGGGTTTACGAATCGTGCATGCTAATAGCCCGGGCTACTAGTATCTTTCGAAGATTACCACATCCCTTGACGCAACAAAAATAAAAATAAAAAAATAAATAGCTTACCCCGAGGTCGTGCTCTACTGCGCCGTCCATCCAGGGTGGATTCGAAGACTTTCTTGGCAGGAACGTTAGTCTCCATCCGCTCTACATACCCCAGCCATCTTAGTCGCTGTATGTGAACTCTTTTGGCTAAGTCGGTGTCCTTCTATAGTCCGTATAGTTCGGCATTGTACCTTCTTCTCCAGTCGCCGTCTATGCAGACGGGACCAAAGATCACTCGAAGAACTTTTCTTTCAAAGTAACCAAGGGCATTCTCATCCGATTTTTTCAAAGTCCATATATCTTCGCCATATAGCAGGTCAGGATGATAAGTGTCTTATGCAGAGTTACACTGGTAGTTCGAAATAGGGCTTTGTTACTCATTTGCCTTCTTAGCCCATAGAAACACCGATTGGCAAGAGTGATTCTTCGTTTGATCTCACCATTGATGTAATTTGCGGAGGTCACCACAGGGTCTAGGTAGGCAATAACATCGAGCTCATTGGTGGTCGGAACTTCTAACAATATCCGGTGAAGGGGTTAGATGGTAACCTTCTGATTTCAGATGAGGATCAGCTCACTAGATAAAGAGATCATTTCTCTACAGCCCTTTACCACTTAGACGATGGTGATATGATCTCGAACTCTAATGAATCTTCCGAAGCAACAAATTCCCGAATTCGAACCGGACCTACCAGTAAAACCGAAATAACAGTAGCAATCAAGCCCCTTAAGAAGAACAAAGCGGTGGGCATCCCTACCGAACTATTCCAAGCTCACACGGAGAGCGTGGGAAAATTACCAATTTCCCCAGGAGTGGAAAAGAGGAATAATCGTCAAGCTTCCGAAAAGTAGTCGAGATAAAAGCTTGAGTCATATTCGAACGCATAAAGGAACAGTTAGACTCAACACTCGACGTCGAACAGGCAGGCTTTCGTGTGGGATCCTCGTGCGTCGACAACATAAACACTTTACGTGTCAGAATAGAGCAATGCCTCGAATATAGGTCTCCGCTACATCCACTGTTTGTCGACTTCGTGAAGACTTTCGACAGCTTGAATCGAGTTGCTATCTGGTTGGTCTTGCGCAGGAGAGGCATCCCAGAAAATCTCATAGCTATTATCAATTCAATTCAATTTATTGATCTTTAAGGAAATTTACAACTTTATATTTACATTGGTTTGTATCTGCAAAGCCTTATGGGCTTGTCTCCAGAAGATTATTTGCATAAGTGTTAAGTTTTATTTTGAGTTCTACATAACATTATATTAAATTCAGCTTTTATTACACAGACATTTATTATTGATAGTTTTATATATTGAAATGGTTTAGAGTTCAAATATAATTGTTTAACTTTTTTTTAAAAAAATTGGTTTTGAGAAATTACGAAAATCTGCGGGTATTTCATTGAATATTGTTGGGACTGCAACATCATATTTTCGCCGACCATATGCATTCCAGGATGTCGGAATGGTGTATCTGTTTTGCTGTCTTCTTCTAGTATTAAATGTTTGCTGCGATGGGATTTTGTAAGTGCTGTCATCTTTGAATTGTGTTAAAATTTCTAATTTCTACAGTTGTTCTATAGTTAGAAGCTTCATTGAGTTATCAACTTGATGTTCATTTATAGGGATATGTTGGTGGAATTTTGATCGGTGAACCATCTTTTGTATCCGAGCTTGCATCGCTAGAAGATTTTGAAGCTGCGGTGCATTTCCCCAGGCTAATACGCCATATCTTAGGTGAGATTCAACTAGTCCAAAATAGCACTGTCGCAGAACGTCTGGTGGACACCTGTAGCTCATGTGAAATAAAGCGTATGCAGACTGTCGAAGTTTTGTTGTTAAGGCCTGTATGTGGTAGCTCCATTTCAAATTGTAGTCCACGATCACCCCAAGGTACTTATACGTTGATGCGTTTTCAATTATTGTTGAGCAGTCATCCTCCATTTGAAGCTGTAGATGACTACCTACTCTATGCAGCACCGCGGTATGCATTTTTAAAGTAACTTTATACTTCAAGATATGTGAGGGACGAATGTGCATAACCTTTGTCTTTTTGGCATTAATAATAAGCCCATTGTCGTGACACCTAGCCATAACAGCATCGAATTCACTTTGCATCATTTTTTCTGCTGCTTGAATATTATTGTGACTCACTACGATGGCTGTGTCATTCGCATATGCATACCCCGTGCTTTTCTTTAAAACTGAAAGTAGATCATTTATATATATTATAAAAAGAAGAGGGTCTAACCTCGATCCTTGCGGTACCCCGTATTTAGTATCCTCCTCCTCGCTTAAGTTCTCCTTAATCTTTACTTTAAATTTTCTATCATTAAGATAACTTTCAAACCATGTCAATATGGATCCTCGTACACCGATTTTTTCTAATGATCTTAGTATGTTTTTATGACATAGTGTATCAAAGGCTTTTTTAAAGTCGATAAACAGAGTTGTGGTTCTTGTCCAGGCTACTGTTTAATCTATTTGCAAAGTCTCCAAGCAAGCGATTTATACTTTTATTCTTTCTAAATCCGAACTGGTTGATTTCCAAGAGTTTGTATTGCTCAACGTACTCATAGAGCCCCTTAGCTACAACTTCTTCTAACACTTTATCTATAGCTGAGAGAATAGAAATTGGCCTATAGTTAGAAATCTCATTTTTCTTTCCATCCTTATATACAGGGCGGACAATTGAGGTTTTCAACAATTTTGGAACGGTTGATTGTTCTAAGCTCATGTTGACTATTTTCGATATTACTGGAGCCAGTACTCTAGAACTTTTTTTGAGATCTTTGGGTCCTATGTCGTCTCCTCCCGCCGATTTATTTTCTTTAAGTGAGCTAAGAATATTCTCTATTTCTCTCGGAGTGATCTCTGCCAGATACATTGAGCGCTGTGCAACATTCGTTGGGCCAAGAAAAGATTTGTATTCGCATATGTGCAGATTGTTTTTAATTTCTGATGATAATTTATTCGCGAACTTGTTTGCAAGATTATTAAAATGTATTTCGCTGGGAAAATGTTTGACTAAGGTATCATCTAGATTGGAGACTA
The DNA here is from genome assembly GCA_945910035.1 of Brachypalpus laphriformis. Lineage (NCBI taxonomy): Eukaryota > Metazoa > Arthropoda > Insecta > Diptera > Syrphidae > Brachypalpus > Brachypalpus laphriformis. The sequence goes on along the minus strand of OX246755.1, from coordinate 162,875,289 downwards.
CATACGATGGCGGTAAGTGTCACGTCCTACACAATGGTAATGTGTCGGTGGATTTCGAAGTCCAAAGTGGAGTACGTCAGGGATGCATACTGTCACCGCTGTTGTCTTTGGTGGTCATCAGTGATGTACTCCGTGCAGCATTGACGAAAGATCACTATGGAATTTGATGGACTTTGACAACTTATCTTAAACACCACGATTACGCTAACAAGGTTTGCCTACTTCACATCTAATATTGGACCTTCATCTGCGGGCCCACAATCTAGAAGCTGAGACAAACAAAGTGAGGCTTAAGATACTTACTTACTTAGATGGCGCTACAGTCCGGGATGGACCTGGACCTCAACCAATAAACCTCTCCAGCCAACACGGTTAGGAGCCAGCTGCCTCCAGTTGCGCACGCCAAGTTGGTTGAGGTCCCCCTCCACTTGTTTGTGCCACCTACCGCGAGGTCGTCCTCAACTGCGTCGTCCATCCGGGGTGGATTCGAAGACTTCCTTAGCGGAAACGTTAGGCTCCATCCGCTCTACATGACCCAGCCATCTTAGTCGCTGTATGTGAACTCTTCGGGCTAAGTCGATGTCCTTACACAGGCCGTATAATTCGGCATTGTACCTTCTTCTACAGTCATCGTCTATGCAGACGGGACCAAAGATCGCTCGAAGAACTTTTCTCTCGAAATAATCAAGGGCATCCTCATCCGGTTTTGTCAAAGCCCATGCATCTGCGCCATACAGCAGGACTGCGATGAATAGTATCTTGTAAAGAGTTACCTTAGTAGTTCGAGATAGGGCTTTGCTACTCAATTGCCGTCTTAGCTGATAGAAACAACGATTGGCAAGAGTAATTCTTCATGTGATCTCCCTACTGATGTCATTTGCGAAGTTCACCATAGAGCCTAGGTAGACAAAATCCTTTACTACCTCAAAATTATATCTGTCTATTGTGGCGTTCTGTCCAAGACGCCGATTTTGGGTGTCCTTTTTCGTAGACAGCATATATTGTGTTTTGCTTTCATTGACCGCTAGACCCATCTTTGCTGCCTAGATCTCAATACTCGTAAATGCCCCATTGACGGCCCGCTGAGTTCTTCCGATTTTGTCAATGTTATCGGCATAAGCGAGTAGTTGCACAGACTAGTGAAAGATTGTACCTCCGTTGTTGGCTTGTGAGTTTCGTATAATTCTCTCAAGTACTATGTTAAAGAGATCGCTTGATAGCGCGTCACCTTGTGTAAGACCTTTCCTGACATCGAATGGTTCGGTGATGTTCTTACCGACTTTGATGGAGAAGCGAGAGATCTCCATCGTCATTCTGCTCAAACGAACGAGCTTGGCAGGGATGCCCAGACTAGACATGGCTCTGTATAACTCGTCTCTATACACGCTATCATAGGCAACTTTGAAATCGATGAAGAGGTGGTGCGTATCGATTTTATATTCATGGGTATTTTCCAAGATCTGCCGTAGTGTGAATATTTGGTCAATGGTGGACTTTCCCGGCCTGAAACCGCACTGATAAGGACCTATCGGGTTGTTGACGATCGGTTTTAGGCGTTCACTTAATACAGCAGACAGGATCTTATATGCGATGTTGAGGAGACTTATACCTCTGTAATTGGCGCAGTTCAGAGGTTCTCCTTTCTTCAGGATCGGGCAAACGATGCTAAGGTTCCATTCATCCAGCATACTTTCATCCGACCAGATTTTACAGATGAGCTGGTGCATGCTCCTTACCAACTCATCTCCTCCTGCCTTGAAAAGTTCAGCGGCAAGGCCTTCGGCTCCAGCAGCTTTGAGTTTGGATATCGCTATCCTCACTTCATTCTGATCGGGTTGACGGGAATCTTGACTGTCATCGTCACTGTTGAATGGCTCATTCTGCCTGACAGCGGAATATTGGTCATCATCGCCGTTTAACAGTCTGCAGAAGTGTTCCTTCCATATCCTCAGCACCAACTGCGATTCTAACACTATGTTACCATTTTCGTCCCTGCAGACTTCTGTTCTGGCTTTGAAAACCTGGCATGTTCTTTTTACCTTTTGGTAAAATTTTCGAATATCATTCCTGCAATAAAGTCTCTCAATCTCCTCGATCGAGCGCTTCTCATGCTCCTTTTTCTTCTTTCTGAGAAGTCGATGTTCCTCTTTTCTCCTGCGCACGTAGAGCTCGTAAGCAGCTTTAGTCCTTCTATGTAGCGCCGCTTTGTACGCCTCTTGTTTTGCTGCATGTACTTGCCGGCATTCCTCATCAAACCCGGGGTTTCGTTGTGGTGGGCAAGAGAAACCCAGTACATCAGAGGCGGGATCTCTGATGGCTTGTTGGCAACGCTGCCACTGGTCTTTCACATTTGCTGCTGGCGGCATAGGACTTAGATTGAGATTAGAAGAAACACGATCGGCAAAGTTTCTGGCGGTCTCTTGCGATTGTAGCTTTCGACGTCAAATTTCCTCACAGTATTTCGTTGATTTCGCTCCGTTGTGGATATCCGCATCCGTACCTTGGCTACAACTAGGTAGTGATCCGAGTCCACGTTGGCTCCTCAGAAAGTCCGGACACCCAGAATACTGGAAGAGTGCCTTGCGTCGATCGCAATGTGATCGATTTGGTTGACAGTTTTTCGATCAAAAGAGAGCCATGTTCCTTTGTGAAAATCGAGACGTGGGAATCGCGTACTAGCTACGACAAAGTTTCGCCCCGCAGCAAAGGCGATTAGCCTGAGTCCGTTGCCGGATGTGATGTCGTACAGGCTGTGCTTTCCGACCACGCTACTAAAGACCACGCTGATGACAATGTCGACTGCATATTGTAACTGGATTTTTGAAATTGTTCTAGGAGTTCGTGAATAACTAAAGTCCAGAGCAAGGGGAGAGGACCTCTCCTCGCGGGCATCCTCTGGTAGCTTTTATAGCTTTATGTGACCCTCCGCATTGGTTTTTTTTTTGTTTCCTGCAAGGTAGCATGATTAGGATCCGGTTTATGATCAGATTAGCGATAGGGCTGTTTGTTTGGCAGCAAATAGTTTGTTATTAATAGTGTTAGACTCTGAATAGCTGTTTCAGTAGACTTCCCAGATTGATAAGCAATTTGATTTGCATACAGGGGATCATGTACTCGTAAAAGGAACTTTCCCTTATATGATGATCGACAATTTTCACCATCATTCTTAGGAGAAAAAAAAACTGTGAATAATGGAACGAAAGGGTTTAGGCGATTGTTCCGCCTACCCTGCCACCTTTGGAATGAAGACCACCTTAACCTCCTTCCAACTTCTTGGTATAAAGCCTAGTGTGAGGCTGGATCTGAAGATTCTTATGAGGGTCGGAATTAACAGGTTTTGTCCTTGTTGTAAAAGGCAGGAAAATATCCCGTCTACACCTGGTGATTTGAATGAGCTAAAAGTGGATAAAACCTGGTATGGTTGGCAGTAAATATATTGCCCAGGTAGGCTATAGATCCGTGTATATAGAAGCGATGAAAACGTCGTTCCTCATGTGTTCTTAAGAAACACTACAATCGGATATGCAGCCTGGAAAGTGAGTATCAAATAAGACCTGACAGGTCTACTCAGAACTGCTGGTGAATTCCCCATTTAGTTTCTTTAGAGAGCCAAGGTGCTTGGACTGACTCTGGGCTAGGGCCTTTTGAAGGCGAGCCGCGGCACGGATGCTTTCAATATGTTCACAGTGGGTTCTTCAAGATTCGCGTTTAGATTTCCTTAGTTCTTTGTTATATGTATGTTGTTAGAGTTTCTTTGTAAAGGCACCATTTCCCATTGATTTTAGCTCTATTGAATAACTGTCTAGTTTCACGCCTAAGTGGCATCGCGGATTTCGTGGGATTCGAAGTATTTTTCTAGAGGTTTTTTTATTTTTTTTTGTAATCTGCGTGCACTCAAAGGGTTATGAATGCCTTTAACATGTTTACACACAGTGCGGGCGTTGGAAAGGATAGATAGAGAGAGAGAGAGAAAGATTTTGGTGTAGTCTTTCTTGTAGTTCAGTTGTTTATGCTTCAGAGATTCTCCGGGGGTGGCGTCCAGATAACTGAGGAGATTTTTGTTATTTTTTGTCTTTGCTTCTGATTCGCAGTATTTTTTTCCCGATAACCGATGTCATTGGCACATCACCATCAACAGGGCGTACAATTTTTCCAGCCACATGAGCAAGCTTCTGCCATTGTTATGCCTTCGCAGTAGTGTTCACACAAGCTTTCGCAAATGATCGGACTGACTTTGTATATTTCATGAGAAATAAATAAATGCTTGCTGACATCAGGATTTGAACCATAAACCATTAGCGTGGCAATTGACGACGTTACCACTACACCATTGCCACCCCCAAAATAGATATAGTATGCAAATCTATTTTCTACACCAAGGACACTTACCGTTAATATCAATACTCATCTCTTAGAAGTTTCATAAGTAGAACCAAATTTTAACAATTTGAACTTAAATATAAATTTAACAGCTTAAACCCAACGAAATCCCTCTTCTTCATAAAACCAGACAACAATCGGATATCCTGACCGCACATGTGTACAAGTAAAATATCCCTTGCTCCCGTTGGCCATAGTTCACGAGAAATAATGACATAAATTCCATTTTATTCAGTTAAAAGTTTTCGAAAATTAAAGTACGAATGCTCCATAACATAGTCCATACACCATACCCATTACCCATGTGTGCTCTGACCGCAGAGAAGATGTCCTTGCTTACTTCCCACCTCCTCTGAGATTACTACAATTACGAAAGATGCTTTTAATACCAACACACACAGCCATTGAGCCATGTATGTCGTCATACCCATGGCAACCATAAAAATAAAATACCACTGCCAAAAGTGCTTTCAAATGCACCCAACTCAAATTACAAACATTCATCAATCAAGTGTAAATAACGCTGCTCTATGGTTTCTTTAGTTCTTTTTTGGTCCCAATTGTAGTGACCAGTGGCAACGGAATCTACACCTAAAACCCAAAATGTCCAATCACCCACACTCTCTCTCGCACAATTCGAATCCATTTTGACCAAACTATATGACACACAAAAACAAAATCTCAAATAATTCATTCATTTATGTAATACAATAGCTGTGGCTTGGTCAAAGGTCCTTTTTTCGTCCTGGCCGTCGTTGACACAATTCAATTTAGTGTAAAATCGAATGCATTCAATCATTCGACTCTCGGCTAAGTGGTAATTCAATCCAAGAAGTTTGAGCTCGAAGTCAACCACCACCCACCCACATTCACATTCATACCACGCCCACTTACGGCGACGATGGCTATGCCTGTTCAGGGTAGCCATTTTATTTGTGCTTAATTCATGTCGTAAAAGTCCTAAAAGGGCTTCATGTTCCATTTGTGATTCTCCCTTTGACGTTGGCCAACAATCTTGACGACAATGGCTGTCGAGTGTAGATGATGATATTCGATATCGAAATTTGCTGCTTGAGTTCTATTTCTGGCCACAGGCTAAATGGGAGAACAAGTCCATAAACAAAGGAAATTATTCAAAATTAACGAAGTATGACTAGATGTTTGTGGAATTCGGTATATTTGTCCAGAAATGACTTTGTTATTTGTTGGAGTACTTTTTGTCATCTGCATTCAAATTTTCGACAGATGAGTGTACTTATGCTCCGAAAGGGTTAATTTCTGCCATGGCAATCGATTGCCATTGGATACTGTTGCTTAAGGTGAAATTGTGCACACAATGCGCCTTACAATGCAGCAAAGGAAGGGGATGGATTTTTTATGAGTCCTTGTTGTCATTGAGTGAGCATCTTGCTGTTTGAAGTCAAACGAAGGAAGGTTAAGTGAATACCTTGCGGCGGTAGAAGCTACGTACGGCAGAAGTGCAATGACATGGGCATGACCATGTAGAGGATATTTGAGCCTTTATTCTGGTGAACATTTGGATGATATGGCTTTATTGATTTCTCGGTAAGAGAATTAAATTAAGAACAGGCTCATCCTTCAGGGTAAAAGTTATTTTTAAAACTTTTCAACTGTTGGAAAGTTTTCTAAAATTGAAAAGTTTTTAAACCTCTTCTGACGTCCAATGATAGTTTGACACTTGTGTGGTACGTGTACGAGTAATTGCCTGGAGCAGATGGATAGGATGTGCACTATAGGGATGACGCACAAAGAAACCTCTCTTTTCTCTCTCATTTTATGGCTAAAACTAATGAGAGCAGCAGTGGCAGGAATTTATTGTATTTCATTAGTTTTCAACAATTTTTAAAAATGAATGAATGAATTAAAGTCCATTTAAAGGGTTGTTCTTGGAAGTTAGAGAGAGATGAGGCAAGATATTTGCAATTCCTTTGATGCAAGTTTTAGCAAAGTTTTGCTCAAGATGAAATTAAAAACAGGCCTCTCGCGAAGCTCTTCCTACTCAAAACATCAATCATTGAATGCCCTCAGGATTCAAAACACCCTTAATCTTTGACGAACATTCAGGTTTAAAGACATTTCTTCAATATTCTGGACGAAATATCATCCAAGGAATTTAGATCTCAGAGGACATGAACAAGAGACATGGAATTGTATTTTCGGCATCAATTGTCAAGCCTTTGCTGATGACATAGTACTTTTTTTTTATGGTTATGAATAGGGTCATGAATACAAGAAAAAAAATATTTGGCGCAACAGCTCTTAAAGTGCCAGGGCCTAGCTTCTCGCAACCACTCATGTTGTGTGCGTTATATTTTTCACACGAATGGAAGGGACCTACAGTTTAGTGCCGAATCCGAACGGCGATTTGAGAAGCTTTTTCGTGACAACAATACTCTCGGATGTTTGTCAGACGCTGCGAGAGGTGGGACCGTGAAAAAACTTTTTGGTGTTTTCTGGGATTCGAACTTGGTTATGAATACCCTTACACACAGCGTGGGAAATGGAAAGGAAAGATAGAGAGAGAAAGAGAAAGATTTTGGTGTAGTGGTTTGAAGCTCAGTTGTTTATGCTTCAGAGAAACTCCAGGGGTGGCGTCCAGATAACTGGCGAAATTTTTGTTATTTTTTACCCTTGGTTCTGATTCACAGTATTTTTTCCCCGATAACCGATGTCATTGGCAAATCATCATCATCAGAGCAAACAATTTTTCCATTCATATGACCAAGCTACTGCCAGTATTATGCCTTTGCAGTAGTGTTCACACAAGCTTTCGCAATTGATCGGACTGACTTTATATATTTCATGAGATATAAATATATACTTGCTGACATGAGGATTTGAACCATAAACTACTAGCGTGGCAATTGACGACGTTACCACTACAACACTGCCACCCCTGTACTGATCGCCAGTTTGAGGAAACCCTTTGTAATATCATGCAAAGAGGACTGAACATAACTCAGAAATGGTGCTACACGGCTGGGCTGAACATAAATCCGGCTAAAACAACGATAGTGCCTTTCACGAGAAAAAGAAAACTTGCACGACTGCCGTGCATGACTAGAACTAGGTATATCTCGATAGTCAACTCATCTTGAAAAAACATACAGAAGAGATTAGGCTATACAGGAATACGCACCACGACTCCCAGTAAGGATGAGATCATTGCCGCGATCAAAGCACTTAAAACCATGAAGGCGGTAGGACTTGACGGTATTCCCGCAGGGCAGAGCGCCAACAACATCGGCTGAGCTTCTGGTTTCTCTTATAGAGCGAGCTTTCCTGACGAGTGGAAACGTAGTGTCGACGGGAAACGGAGAAATTTGATGAACTCTTACATCCCAAGATGTTTCACTCATCTCATCGGCTCAAATATGCTTTGCTGGACAACCGAGAGAGAGAGTAGATGATTTCCAGTATCTTGGGAGTATTGGCTCGACCGATGGTGGAACCGAACTAGATATAGCTAACAGGATCGCCAAAGCAATGTCCGTGTTTGGCATGTTGTCCAAAGTATGGCGAAGCAAAGCAATCAGTTTGAACACCAAGTTAAGACCGTTTTGCTCCAACGTTGAATTCTTGCTGATATATAGATGCAGCACGTGGAGAGTGACCACCACTATCACTAGAAAGCTGCAAACGTTTGTTAATAGATGCCTGCGCAATATTTTATGGATTTTCTGGCCCAACCGTATCTCTAACGAACACATTTACGAGAGAACTGGTCAGGAACCAATAGGTACAACCATCCAACGACGGAAGTGGTAGTGGATTGGACAAACGTTCCGAGAAGTTGACAGTTCCATAGCTTACAGTACCAGTACCAGCACTCACCACATCAGCTCGCAGGATCTGCCACCTGATACGAGCAAAAGCCGGACACTCGCAGAGACAATGTTCCGCAGTGTCGTCGCTCTCTCCACAAGCGTCGTAGATTGTAGTGTCACTTGAGCCCAACACGTTAGGGTGCTTAGCGAAAACGAAGTGGCCTGTCAAGACGCCAATAAGTTGTCTGCAGCCTTTTTTGCTGAGAGACAGCAAGAATAACCGAAGAGAACATGGCACGGCAGTTGGATAAAAGTTGGGGAGAGCTGAGACACATTGCCAGTAACCGTACACGATGGGTGCGTAGGCGTAGAGAGAGGAGATAGTGCGCCACCTTGTCTAAGGCCGGTGTTCTTTCCGACTTTGTTGGAGCAACGAGAGCTCTCCATCGTCATCCTGCACAGACGGACGAGCTTGGCAGGAATGCCCAGATTAGACATGGCTCTGTATAACTCATCTCTATACACGCTATCATAGGCAAATTTGACATCGATGAAGAGGTGATGCGTATCGATTTTATATTCTTGGAGTTTTTCCAAGATCTACCTTGGTGTGAATATTTCGTCAATAGTGGACTTTCCCGGTCTGAAACCGCACTGATAAGGACAGATTTTACAGATGAGCTGGTACATGCTCCTTGCCAACTCATCTCCTCCTGCCTTGAAAAGTTCAGTGCGAAGGCTGTCGGCTCTAGCAGCTTTGTTGGATTTAAGTTTAGATATCGCTATCCTCACTTCATTCAGATCGAATTGACGGGAATCTTGACTATCATTGTCACTGTTGCATGGTTCATTCTGCCTGACAGCGGAATATTGGTCATCGTCGGCGTTTAGCAGTCTGCAGAAGTGCACCGACTGCGATTCAACTACTATATTGCCATTTTCGTCCCTGCAGGCTTCTGTTCTGGCTTTGAAACCCATGGCATGTTGTACCTTTTGGTGAAATTTTCGAACATCATTCCTGCAATAAAGTCTCTCAATCTCCTCGATCGTGCGCTTTTGCTGCACCCACAACAAATATCGTAAGTATGGGGGCATACACACATTCCTTGGTCCATACTCCGCATACATACATTACATGCGTAGCTACCACTGTATCACCAAATCACTTTGCATTAGCATATCGTAATATCGTTGTCAGAGTAATCAACTGAAATCGACGCAACCCAGTCGATTCACTTGTCATTGAGCTACCGTACCGAGCTGCAGGGGTCAAGATAAAAATAAATCATACAGCCCACTCAAGAGTGTAGTTTTATTTAAAGTTTTCCATCAGACAGTCACACTGATTGTTGTTGGCGTGTGTCGCTTTTCGTCGATTATCGTTTTATTCTACAGATGTAGCACTTCCATTTTCATAACTTTTTCACTGTGAAAGAGTTGTAATAGCATTCTCCACGACAAACAATAACCATGTCCCCATGTGAATATCAGGACATGGAAGCCGCGCACTAACTACGAGAACGTTTTGTCCCGCCGCAAGGTCGACTAGCCTAAATCCTTTGTCGAATGTGGTGTTGGCTGTGCTTTCCGACCACGCTACTAAAGATATCCTCTTTTCCTAGACTTGCGTTAAAATCACCCAGGAAAATTTTAACGTCGTGGCTAGGGCATTGCTCATACGTCTTATCCAAGAGCTGGTAGAAGTCATCCATCGTCGCGTCGGCCATCTTCTCGTGAGGGGCGTGAGCGCATATTAGGCTAATGTTGGCAAATTTAGCCTTCATACGGATAGTCATGAGGCGCTCATTCACATGCCAGAAACTAAAGACTTCCTATCTAAATCTGCCTCCAATAACAAATCCGCACCCGAATAGATGCTGTCCTTCTTGTCAGTAGCAATTGCCGTAGTAGATGTCACAGTTTTCCATCCTCCTTTTGCCCGGCCCATACAACCGCACTTCTTGGATGGCGGTAATGCGCTTTGCAGCAATCTAGGGCCTCCGCAAATTGTTTGGCTGCACGTGGTTTGTAAAGGGACCTAACATTCCAGTACAGACACGACGATCGTTGTCCTTTTTACATTTGCAAGGGTCGTCAACAGTAAAATCATCCGTATCCGTGGCTTTTGGTTGCTTCGTTACCGGTGATTGGTAGGGAAGTTAACCAGACAGCACAACACCCGACCTGGAGGACCACATCCCTTTTTTGAAACCCCTAGAACGAGGGGCCGGATACGTCGGTGCCAGTAACTCACTTCGGGGATATGAGCACAGACTTATCTGCTCACTCAACAACATAGTAGAATTCATCACCAACTCTGGCATCTTGAACGAACCTTAAGATTAGAGGAAATCACAATAAATCCAGTAGTGGTCCTAATAATAAGGCGACCTGATCCCACCGCAACCTACATTCTACAATCTAATTGTGGATACGGTTTTTTGTAACATGGTAAGGTTAGTCCCATTTCTTCCCCCAGACTTGCAATGGGAGAATGAGCCCTTACCCAGTCTTCTTCTTCTGCTGTAAACGTTTCCACCGGTGCTACAGATTCCGTGCTACTGCTGGCTCTTACATATGTATGTATGTTTGTACATACATTTCCCATTAGTTCGGTAGAGTGCGCACCCCGAGAATGATGCTGCCAATAATAAACAGAAATGGTAAATTCGGAAAATCATTACTACAGTTGATGCATCACTGCACAACTGCACTGATACTTTCCCAATTTAGAGCCCTATTACCATTCGTGAATTACGGTTAACGAATCGAACAGCTCTTATTTGCTTAGAGTAGATAGGTAGGTAGAAGTGGCGGTTCGGTGAAGAAGAACTCAATTAGCACTAGGTATCGTTTTGATACTACACTCATGATTCATGTAACCTGGTTGTTAAGTTATTAGTTCGTTAATATTTTTTTCTGAGACCTCCTCAAGTGAGTTAAAGAAGGGTTTGCCTAAGCCCATTGTCTGGCCCTAGCTAGTGCCAGACAGACGCATACACATATAGTGGATAAAGATCTCTTTTTCGGCTGCGGCATTGCAACTACGACAGTAATGTGATGCCTAGTCTGGCTACAAAGAACCCTGGAACGTCGACGAAGTCAACATTGCAAAGGACCTTCAAGTGGCTGAGTGACTAATTCACAGTGTGCTTCTTAAAAACTTCCGATATACTCGAAAGTCTTGTGCCATTAGGAGTACTTTACTTACTTACTTAAGTGACTCGACAGTTCGGAGTGAACCTATGCCTCAACCAACAAGCTCCTCCATTTAGATCGGTCTTTAGCTTTTGCGCATTCAATGTTGCTTAAGATCCTCTTGAACTTGTCCGCGCCACTTACGGGAAGAAGGCCGTCTGCTGCGTCATCCCTCTGGGTTAGATTCGAAGACTCTGCGGGCCGGAGCGTTGGTGTCCATCCGCTCTACATGTCCTAGCCATCTCAAACATTCAATGCGCAATTTTTTGACTAGGTCGATGTCGCTGTACAGCTCATATAGTTCGTCATCGCAAACGGGGCCTAATATCTTACGAAGATTTTTTCTTTCAAAGCCACCAAGGATATCTTCATCCACTTTCAATAAAGTCCATATATCAGCGCCGTAAAGCAGGACTGGGATGACAGAGACTCCTTAGTTGATCGAAATAGGGCTTTAATTTTGAATTTATTCTTCGCTTGATTTCTGCGCTGATGTCGTTTTCAGAATGATATAGACAAAGTCCCTAAGCTGTCCACTGCGATGCTCTGTCCAATTCGTCAGCTGATGATGATATCGCAGAAAGGATCTTGTATGCGAGGTTGAGGAGACAGATGCCTCTATAATTGGCGCAGTTGAAGGGGTATTTTTTCTTGTAGATCGGGCAAATGAGATTCCATTCATCAGGCATACCTATACCTTCTTGTTGACAATATGTACTCGTACTAGGTTTTGCCTTCGTTTACCGCTAAACCTATCTGGCCGCTTCTGCTTCAATTCTTGGAAACACACCAGTACCAGCCCGCTGAGTTATTCCAATTATGTAAATATCGTCGACGTAAGCAAGCAGTTTTATGGCCGTGTGATAGGTTGTGCCTCCGGTGTTGGCTTGTGTGTTTCGCACAATCCATTCAAGTACGATATTAAAAAAGTCAGGTGATAGCGCGTCACTTTGTTTAAAACCATTGTGGGGTATTGGCGCCCATTTTTATAAACATCCCTTGCCACTATACCCTATAGGTTTTCAATAGGATTTATATCAGGCCTACGTGCCGGCCACTCGAGTAAAGGAATATCTTTGGGAGAAAACCACTCCTTAGAATACCTTGTCACATGAATAGATGCAGTATATTGCTGAAAAATCAAATCTCTTTCGCCGACGATGTCCTCTAAAAATGGAATTATTTGTTAAATATAACCTAACCTAACCTAACCTGGCCTAACCTTGAGTACTAAGTTTTCCAACAAAATCATCTTCAACAATGAAGCTAATTTTCATGTTTATGGTTACAAGCAAAATTGCCACATTTGGAGTGACGAAAACCCGCATGTGTTTCATAAAAAGGAAATTCATTCCAAACGCGTCACAGTTGGGTGTAGATTTTGGGCTGGAGGCTTCATTGGACCATTTTTCTTCGAAGACGCTGCCGGGAATGCACACAAAATCTATGGTGAAAGGTATTGGGGAATGTTAGCCCAGTTTTTTGTACCTCAAATCGATAGTATGGATCTCGGAAAAATGTGATTCCAACAGGACGGTGTCATTACACATCACATTAAAAAATAGTACTATTGCACGAGGCATTCCTTGGTCGAATAATCTACCGTTTGGGAGCCTAGATCGTACGATTCAATGCATTTCCGCTTCTTTCTCTGGAGTTTTTTGAAGTCAAAAATGTATGTCGACAAGATCACGACAAAATACAAATATTTGGCGCAACAGCTCTTTAAAGTGCCAGGGCCTAGCTTCTCGCAACCACTCATGTTGTGGGCGTTGTATTTTTCACACGAATGGAAGGGACCTACAGTTTAATGCCGAAACCGAACCCGATTTGAGAAGCTTTTCGTGACAGCAATACTCTCGGATGTTTGTCAGACGCTTGCGAGAGGTGGGACCGTGAAAAAACTTTTTGGTATTTTCTGGGATTCGAACTTGGAACCTCATGCGTAGTGGTCCGACACACTAACCACTTACGCCACGGCGCCCACAAGATCACGACCACTCAAGCCTTAAAGGGAGAGATTAAACGCTGTGTTACTGAAATCCAGCCACACTTATGCCAAGCCGTGATTGAAAATTTCTTCGAAAGAACGCAAATGGTCCACCAAAGCCGAGGAAGGCATCTGTGGGCACAAGGTAAAACCGCTTAAGTCGATTTTCACAAATTCTCAGAAAACGAGTTTTAAGTTTTCGTTTTTCCCGAAAACGTATAGGAATTTGAAATTTTAGTCTGGTTCTTTCGTTTATAACTCGGTAACGATAACAGGTAATGAAGTAAAATTTTGGTACCATAAACTTCGAATAGTAGAGCATCTTCTGCCACCATTAACTCAATTTTGTACTAACTTGACTTTGGCGGTTTTACGTTGTGGCCACAGATTTATCAGATGTATTGTTCCATACATAATTGCCACATGTCCACTATATGTAATAATGGGTACATTCGAATGATATAATCGATTATAATCGGTTCTTCCAATATCTTGAGATATCTAGAGACATCTTGAGATATCTGAAAAATAAAATCTCTTTCGCCGACGATGTCCTCTAAAAATCGAATTATTTGTTTATTATAATTTTGGTGGTAATAAAGCATAAAGGCAACTTTCCCCAAGAGCAAAAAGCGCCCTACCACTTCTACCCTGGAAGTTCCTGCTGAATTTTGGAGGGTTGTCTCTCGGCAGATCATACCATTAAGCACTAAATCCATCTGGAGCGTCCAGATTAAACTTTTTTCGTCAGAAAACTCCACTTTACGTTCCAATATACCTATGTGGTTCCTAGCGAACACCAGTCGAGCTGCCTTGTGATACTGGCTTAACTTTGGATTTTTTTGAAAACCACATGCGGATTAGCTCTTAAAATTTACTGAACATGACAATTGGTTACAAGCAAGCTTAATTTGTCTTTTATTTGTGAAGCATGGAGACGGTTTTTAGTCGCTTCAAGCAGAATTTGATTTTTTACCTGTTAATAAGCTTGGTGCCCTTTGGAGATTTCTGCGTGCCGTAATTTTCACCAAGCCGGATGTCAAACGCTCACTGTATAATCTACGAAACTAAGAAATGGAAATCAAGTATTCATAAATTAAACGAGTTGATCCTCGAAGCATATATACAACCATTCGTTCCCATTCTTCAGCTGCCTTGACGTGGCGGAACGGCTTAAGAGTCAATGACCCTAAGGGTCCGAAAGGACCCCAGGTGAGACATCGAACTAAAGGCTGAGGACGTCTTGACTGTGACGCAAAACCTGTTGAAGGTATGATGGAAGAAACTTGTACGGTATCTACTCCAGGTGGTACTCGTGAAAACGATAATCCACCCGTGGTCTTTTTGACTACGGCCGGGACGAGGATTCTGGAGGTCCCAACCACCATACTTTTACCCCCCGCCTCTGGCGTTGAATCAGAAGTAGTAGCGACGCTTGTTCCAGAAGACTCCTGCAGCTCTGTCTCTGACTCGATTGGTAGACTGGGCTGGAATGGCAAAGAAAGTGGCGGAAAGGCTTCGGCTGGAACGTCTAATCTCTGTCTCAATAGAAGGGTAGCTGGTCGAAGTTGTGTCGATGACGGTTCGACTCGGGAAACCAATAAGGCTGAACGAGCTCCCGAAGCGGCGCACTCCGATGGGCTCCTGACTAAGAGTCAACTGAAAAGGAGAAGAAGGAAGGCGGCAATGGCGCGGTGCAAAGAGGCTGCCGAGTCAGCTGAAGGCGCAAGCGCCAAAAGCAGTCATCCTTCAGTAGCGACAGGAAAGAAGCATAGGTCAGCAGAAAGTATTCCAACTGGAGCCGATCAATCCCTCAGACCTAACGCTGGCTCCTTTTCGGTCGGCTCGAACAGGTCCAATCTGATGGAGCAAGTTTCGCCTGCTCTTCTTAGTGGAACCGTGTGCGCATCTGATGCGCGCTCTTCTGCCGGGCACACTCTTACCGGTGGCGTTATCTGCGCACAAAATCTGGTGGATACTGGTGCTGTTACCCCTAAAGGTCCCAGCACTAGTGGACAGAAAATGGCTGACGCAAGCAATGCCACGGGTAGGGGCGCTCGCCTCGCCGGAAGCATGTGCGCACCTGGTGCGCGCCGTTCTGCTAATAAAACTGCAACTATATCTTTGATATTTTCGCAGATAAACCTCCACCACTCAAAGGCTGCTACCGCTCTCTTAAGTAGCAGACTTTCTGTGGTGCGTACAAAACCCCACATAACATCTATCCAGGAGCCATACGTGCGGAACAAGCGCATATGCGGTTTTGGGGGTGTTCGTGGAGTAACGGTGCTATGTGACGAGCGATCTGAAAGACCGAGAGCTTGTCTAATTGTGCCGAATTTCCTCTCAGTAACCAAGCTTGGACAATTTTGTGGACAGGACCTGGTTGCTGCAGCTGTAAGCTACGAAACGACCGGAAGTTGGAAAACGTCGTTGCGTCGGCTTACTTCCCTTATGATTCGGTAATGCCTCCACCACCGAAGGCGGTTGCCGAACTCATAAAGTATTGTGACACTCGGGAGATGGGACTAGTCATGTGTTGCGACGCGAATGCTCAGAATACAGTCTGGGGCAGCAGCAAATGTAACACACGAGGAAACCATCTCCTAGACTTTATACTATCGTCTGGCATGGTAATTAACAATATTGGCTCCCAGCCAACTTTTGTTACGGCAAGGAGGCAGGAGGTAATTGATTTGACTTTATCTAATAGGTATTTCAAGTCAATTACTAACTGGAGGGTACTGCCGGAAGTGTCCTTGTCAGACCATAGATACATCGTTTTCCAAATCGAATGCGAGGCCATAACTTTGCAGGAGAGGAGGAATCCGAGGAAAACCAACTGGGTGCGGTTTAGGGAAGAGCTAGACAGATCTGTCAAAACTCCAACTAAACTCAGAACGAAACGAAAGGTTGAGGATGCTGTTCAAAACCTGACTAGTGTCCTTACCAGCTGTTTTGAACTGACGTGCCCATTGACAAAAACCCCCTGCAGAACTCCGGTTCCCTGGTGGTGCCCGGAACTGCAGCGACTTAGGAAAGAATCCCGAAAACTTCTAAATAGGTCACTCAAGACAAATTTAGAAGGTGACTGGAATCTTTTTAGATCGAAGCAAAAAGACTACAAGAAGTTAATTCGGTTGTCGAAAAGTGCTTCTTATAGAGATTTTTGTGAAAAGATCGAGACACTCGGTGAAACCAGCAGGTTGGTTAAGGTTCTCAAAAGGGGCAAGCCGACCAAACCGGAGTCACTGAGAAAATCTGATGGCAAGTTTACTGAGACGAAAGCGGAAACTTTTAGTCTTCTGCTGGAGACTCACTTTCCTGGCAATCGGATAATCACTAGGTCGCAGCTTGGCCCGCTTACCCAGGCTGAGCTTGATCTAAGTCAGAAAACTCGGCGCAGCTGGTATATTGCATCAGCCGTGGTAACAGATGAGGCCATCAAATATGCTGTGGCATCTTTTGATGGTTTCAAATCGCCTGGCACCGATGGAATATATCCAGCTATGCTGCAACAGGGTATAGATCAGCTATTGCCAACTCTGAAAAGAATTTTCACCGCTGGCTTGGCGCTGGCATATATTCCTACACCTTGGCGGACAGTCAGAGTAGCTTTCATACCGAAAATTGGTAAGGAAGACTATTCGCTCCCCAAGAGTTTCAGACCTATAAGTTTGACATCCTTCTTACTGAAAAGTATGGAGAGACTGGTAGAATTTCACGTGCGCAAAGTTGCTTTGAAACTGCATCCACTATCGGAGATGCAGCATGCCTATCAGCGTGGGAAATCCTGTGAGACCGCACTTCAAAATCTAGTGGCCAGAATTGAATGCGCGCTTGATAGGAGAGAATACGCGATGGGTATCTTCATCGACATTGAGGGTGCTTTTGACAATGCGACTTTTGACTGCATGTGCGACTCTGCCAGACAACACGGGGTAGATGAAACATTAGTGTTGTGGATTAAAGCAATGCTAATGAATAGAACGTTGGTAGTGGATGCGGATTGTGGCCAATATGTTATGACAGGGGTAAACAAGGGCTGTCCGCAAGGTGGCGTTCTGTCTCCATTGTTATGGTGCATGGTGGTCGACTCTCTGTTGAGCACTCTAAATAGTTCTAACGCCTACGCTCAGGCATATGCGGATGATGTCGCCGTACTTTCTGTCGGGCCATGCCTGGCGACGGTCTGTGCTAACGCGCAGGCGGCTCTGGACATGATCGATGAATGGTGTACTAGGAGTGGGCTTTCGGTGAATCCTCTTAAAACTGAGGTTGTTCTTTTTACGAGAAGGAGGATTTTGACCGGTCTGACTCAGCCAGTACTAAAAGGCGTCACCATTCGCATTTCCAATGAAGCCAAATATCTGGGAGTGATTTTAGATAAGAAACTTCATTGGTCCAAACACGTCGAGTCGAAACCATCCAAGGCGCTCTCAGTCTTCTGGCAGTGTAAGGGTGCTTTTGGCAAGACTTGGGGCTTATCACCGAATAAGGTTCTCTGGATCTACACGGCTATGATAAGACCATTCCTCGCATATGCGTCGGTTGTTTGGTGGAAGGGGCTCTCGCGTAAATATGTGGTTGCCTTTTGTGCGAAACTCCAAAGAACGGCTTGTCTCGGCTGCTCGGGAGCTTTCCCGAGTACGCCTGGCTCTGCTCTAGACGCTTTGCTGAACTTACCTCCCCTTGATACTTATATCATGGGTTGCACTATCAAAGCCATCCATCGTCTTAGGCGAGGCGGTTTTTGGTATACTCCACACTGGAACTTTGATGAACTTGTGCGACACTTATCTTACGACTCCTGTCTTATGGATATGCCGTCTGATGCAATGACACCAGAACTCCAGCTGATGCGCAAATTCAGAGTC
Source organism: Brachypalpus laphriformis (assembly GCA_945910035.1). Classification (NCBI taxonomy): domain Eukaryota; kingdom Metazoa; phylum Arthropoda; class Insecta; order Diptera; family Syrphidae; genus Brachypalpus; species Brachypalpus laphriformis. The sequence goes on along the minus strand of OX246755.1, from coordinate 162,857,056 downwards.
GACTTTCCTTGTGTCCAGGACTGGCTTCGGTCAGAGTCTGAGCCGGGAATGGAATGTAGTCGTATTTTCACGGACGGTTCCAAAACCAGTCAAGGGTCTGGCGCTGGTGTCTTCGTGGAAGTCGACAACATTAGACTTCACTTCTCGTTAGGCAAATATGCGTCTGTTTTCCAAGCGGAAACTTATGCAATCCTAATGGCCATGAACTATGTTGTGAAGAACAGGTGGAAGGGACGTAGCATTTGTGTCTGTAGTGACAGTCAGGCTGCGCTTAAGGCCTTGCTTAACCCTTTAACCACTTCCAAAATAGTTTGTGAAACCAAAAACTCTTTGAACTCGGTCGCAAGGCTGAATTCTCTGTCTCTTATCTGGGTCCCAGGTCACACTGGGATCTTGGGGAACGAGATCTCCGATGAGATTGCTAGACAAGGCTCAGAGGAGGCTTTCTCAGGTCCCGAACCCGCGTTGGGTCTTCCAGCGTCTTCGGTTAGGGCTTCCATTGCTGATTGGGTCTCTCACGAACACAATTGTGTGTGGCATGACTCTCCAGGTTGCAGGTTGACTAAACGCATGCTCCCGGACGTCTGTAAGAAATCAGCGGCATTCTTGCTGTCTCTCAGCAGAAAAGACTGTAGACAACTTATCGGCGTCTTGACAGGCCACTTCGCTTTTGCCAAGCACCTTAACGTGTTAGGCTTAAGTGACACTACAATCTGCGACGCTTGTGGAGAGAGCGACGACACCGCGGAACATTATCTCTGTGAGTGTCCGGCCTTTGCTCGTATCAGGTGGCAGATCTTCGGTGCGGATGTGGTGAGTGCTGGTACTGTAAGCTCCTCATCACTGAAGTGCTTGCTTGGCTTTCTTAGAAAGTCAAGGAAATTCCAGTAAAATGGGTAAATCAGGGTTTGCTCTCTGGCAGTACAATGGACCAGTTGTGTCTGAGTGCTCCAGTCGAGTGTTTCCTATCCCGTCAAAAAAAAAAAAAAAAAAATATATACAACCATTATTCACAACATTTTTCCATATCCTTTTCTGTTAGATAGAAAAATAGCCAAAGTGGATATTACAACCGCATAACTGAATACTAGTCTCAATTTTGGTATTTATTTATTTATATCGTTTATGAGTGTATACAAATAATCGTAAACATATTTATATGTATAATCGTTTCTTTTAATTAACCTTTATTTTTTCTATTTAATTAAATACAATATATAATTTCTTAATATTATTAAAAATTTATTTTTTCTGCCATCTTTTATTTTCCATATGCTCTTTTTAACAAATTCAACTGCTTAACAAAAGAACAACATTTTGCATTGGTATAATCGAGATTATAAGCAATATAGTGAACGTTAGTAAATTATTGTTTTATTTGTTTTATTTGCTGTGGGTTTATGAAAGAAAAATGAAAGGCATTACAATGTTTATGAAATCTGCGTCTTTATAGCGCTTCTAATGTAGCTTAAAGCAAAATTTATTATTTAAGGAGGAAAAATGAAAGATGAAGAATGTCTCAGACTTGGTAAACTATAAAAGTGCTTTAAGGTTTAGAAGTCCTCTGCTGTTTTCAAAAACAAAACTTAATTTAGAAAGCGTTTACACCTTTTTTAATTTACCAATTCCCGCTTAAAAATAGGTCGGCAAATACAGTAGCCTAGCCACCAACCCGTTTAGTTCACTTGGAGTATGTTAGTTGACTTTGAAAACTTTTACATACATAGTCGTATCTACCTATATACTGGGATCCTGGGGCCTCACTCTGTATTGCTACTCTAAAGTCAAATCATTCGAATTCGCAGAATTGTCACTCTGTAATTCGAGTCGCAAGTCCAAATTTACGAAAATCGAACAAACTGTTGTTGCCAACTTCAATGTCAATTTCTTATCGCAAATCTGGCACTCTGTATTGCTAAACGAAATGTCAAAGTAACTCGAATTCGCATAATTTTGTTCTATTGCTATTTGGTTTGCGGATGTTGAGGTAAGCAATTGTGTTTCTTTTAAAATGTACCTAAGTATTTTACGACATAAAACGTTATTTTTACACCCCTATTATGGTTAGCGAATCGAACGTTCGACTCAAGTCGAACTGCCAGCAAATTGCTTCTGTCGTGGTATTACTGTTGCGAACACTTTTATTCGAATAAAGGGCCCTCACTCTGTATTGCTACTCTAAAGTCAAATCATTCGAATTCGCACAATTGGCACTCTGTAATTCGAATCGCAAATCCAAATTTATGACAATCGAACAAACTTTTGTTGCCAACTTCAATGTCAATTTCTTATCGCAAATCTGGCACTCTGTATTGCTAAACGAAATGTCAAAGTAACTCGAATTCGCATAATTTTGTTCTATTGCTATTTGTTTTGCGGATGTTGAGATAAGCAATTGCGTTTCTTTTAAAATGTAAGTATTTTATGGCATCTAATGTTATTTTTAACTTGAAATACAATGAAAGTGATATACATAAAATAGTTTTGTGAAATTATTTGATTAAAACGTGTTTTAGAACATGAGGGCAGTCCACCAAAAATCAAATGTAAATGCTCCACCTTAACTTCTCTTGAAGGTAGCAGTGGATAGAATGAGTAAAGTGGGAAATACACGATACAACTGTTCTACGAACGGTTTCACAGCTTTGGTGTTGTATTCGATAATTGTGTCGTGTGTATTCACACAACCGACCGTTGTGCCGATATCGTATGGTTGCATGGTCTTGACTGTACAACCGCTGTAACATACACAAACTGTATGGAAATTATATGGTGTATGTGTAAAATGGCTGAATCAAATGTCTGGTTGTACGTAAGTCGTATGCAAATTGTATGTATGTGCTGCATACAACAGTATGCCGATGTCGGTACGACGATTGTATCGTGTATTTCCCACTTAACACTCTCAGTTTCGGGTTGAACCAACCACCGCTATATTTTTATTCTACTTTTTATCACTTAGCTCCATTATATTCGACCTATTTCTTATTCGCCTGCGTTCTATTCTTTCTCCTTGTGTATCATCTTAATGAAACCACAGTTCGACAGCATTCCATTTCTATAACATATATTTAACTTTCTTTCTCAAATATAAATAAAACACAAAATTCTTCGGAACGAAATTTGCTTCGAAGTGACATTTCAGCGTTCGATACTCGAAGCTAGATTCGCACATTTCATAGTCCCAGTTGGCAATACTTCCATTCGATTCTGTTTTCTTACAGAGTGCCAGCTAAGATTAGAATCGCAAAGCACTTTCGCAAAAATGACTTGACTTTCGAGTAGCAATACAGAGTGAGGCCCCTGGGAAATGAGATCTCCGATGAGATTGCTCAGAGGATGCTTTCTCAGGTCCCGAAGCCGCGTTGGGTCGCCCTACGTCCTCGGTTAGAGCTTCCTTTGACGATTGGGTCTCTTGCGAACACAATTGTGTGTGGCATGACTCTTAAGGATGTAGGTTGACTAAACATATGCTCCCGGACGTCTGTAAGAAATCAGCGGCATTCTTGCTCTCTCAGCAGAAAAGAATGTAGACAACTTATTGGCGTCGGCCACTTCGCTTTCGCACCTCAACGTGCTGGGCTTAAGTGACACTACAATCTGCGACGCTTGTGTAGAGAGCGACGAGCCTACTTCTCATCACTAAAGTAAAATGGGTAAATCAGGGTTTGCTCCCTAGTAGTACAATGGACCAGTTGCGTCTGAGTGCGTCCAGTCTAGCGTTCCATATCCCAACAAAAAAAAATGTACCTATATACCTTTACCAGAAAAAGACACACACAACTAGTTTTACCAAATTACATGTTTATAATGAATTTCTAAGTCTTTGGTTTTACTAGATATTTTACCATTTTCTCCAATGAAAACCACAGTTTTTATTTCTGTAAGGTCTCTGTCTCTCTCTCAACCTCACATAAAATACAGGGTGGGCCAACTACAAGTTTCTTTTTAAAAATGCAATAAAATGAACAAAATGAAATTTTTTCCATGTATTATGGCTTTATTAGTAAGGGCAAACATTCCCATTAATTATGGAACACAACGTCGTTCAAGTGGCTGCCTCGGCTGGCCTCGCAGTAGTGCATTCTATCACTCCAATTTCCCAAGACCTTGTTGATGGTTTCGGGCTGTAGCTCACGGATTGCTTGGATGATATTGGCCTTAAGTGCTTGCATCGTTTCCGGATTGTTGGCATAACATCGGTCCTTCACGGTGGTTCCCCACAAAAAAAAAGTCCAAAGGGGTCAAATCGCAGCTCCGAGGCGGCCAATTGACATCGCCAAGACGGCTGAAAACACGGTTTGGGAATTTGGTGCGCAAAAGACCGATTGTGGCATGGCGCGCCATCCTGCATGAACCAGAGGTTGTCCAAATCCATGTCTTCAATTTCAGTAAAAAAAAAAGTCCTGACATGGCTCTGTAACGCCCACCGTTGACCGAAACGTTGTTCCCAGCCTCATTTTCGAAGAAAAATGGTCCAATGATGCCACCACTCCACACACCAAACTGTCACTCTCTGTGGATGCATAGGCTTCTCAACAATAACGTGCGGTTAACGTAGCCGCCGAGATAAAAATGTGCCTCGTCAGAAAAGATGATTTTTCGCCCAAAATCGTTGTCCAATTCAAGTTGCTCTAAGGCCCAAACAGCGAAGCGATAACGAAGCGGATGGTCGTGCGCTTTCAATTGCTGAATCAATTGGACCTTTTAAGCGAATAATCCCAGATCTTTGTGCAGAATTCTCCTCAGGCTAGTGCGTGAAATGTTGAGCTGTTGAGATCGATGACGAGTTGATGGTCGTGAATTGAGTCTCACACTCTCGGCTACAGCATGCACATTCTCGTCTGCGCACACCGTACGACGACGGTGACCATGAGTGTTGTCCACTAGCATACCAGTCTCACGAACTTTTTGCTCAAACTCGCGTACAGCAGGCGCGGTGGGTGCTTCATTTCGGTCAAAACTTCTTTTCAAAAAACGCACTGTTTGGGCTACACAGCACTCACTTTGGAAATAAGTTTTCAATATTTCCCAATGTTGTTCAAGCGTAAAGCGACTCATTTCGTTCCGCGGAGGTACGATACTGACTTTCTGTCAAGATTTCGAGCGGGAAACAGCTGTCAGTGTCAAAATAACCTATGATTTAAAAAGAAATCACTAGATGGCCCACCCGTTATATTTAAGGTTGGACTTAGCCCCAGGCGGCTGCCTGACAGTTGTTGCCCGTGCCTGCCTGACACCTTTTTTTTTTTGTTTGCTAGGCGCAACAATGCTCGCCAGGTACCCGCTAGTTTTGAATAAAATAAATCGGTTTTGCCAAAAAAAAAGTTGTTCTTATTTTTAAAGTCATGTTAACTTTGGAACGCAACTTGTATGTAAAATGTTCTGAGCATACATACATACATTCGCAGCTCTACTCTTAATTTTTCGTCTTCTTCTTCTCGTTATCCACCAAAACCACGTAATCAGGTTAATTTCCCATTAGCCCACTATAGAAATTTCCTTTTTAAAAATATCAACAAACTTAAAAATAGAAATCATTCCACTTCAAAATGTCCACTGTCCAATATTAATTTGACCACAACGCAGATGTTCCTTAAAGTATTCCTAATCCGTTCACATTTGGCTTACACAATCAAATCCACATTAACATCGAATTTCGAACTGAATTTCGTTTTACATTTTTTTTATTGACAAAAATATACATAAGCCGTAATCTAAACAAATAAACAGACGACAAACAATAACAGAGGGGAAGAGGAAAAAAAATATAAGAAACGAAAAATCAATCTCAGACTGACTAGCGCAGAGGACAGACAACATGACAAAGGATTTATCTTCTTCGTTTCTGTAAATATATATATTTTTCTGAATTTAATCTTAGTGCAGAAGAAAACATAGGAATAAAAATAAAAAATAATGTAAGTCTCGCCTGCAAGCGGTAAAATATGGTTTCTGTGTTTTGTTTTGCTTTTATCCCGATATATACGGATCGAATATCTGCGTACAATATATATTTGTTTATATGTGTGTTAATAGTGTTATACCATTATGCAAAGAAAGAAAATTATAATAAAGATTACCAGCGCGCTGGGCAGTTTTACCGCTGCTGCTGGAATACAGGAATGTTAGTCTTGGCCTCGTTTTGGACGAGGAAGTTCTGTGTCACAGGTTGATTGATTGCCATTTGCTGGGCCATCGCGGATGTCATAAGTCCGCCTGGTAGTTGCTGATTGCACATCATGTCGAGTGGAGGTGCACCGGCAGAGGATGTAGACACGGTCGGTGGAGCATAGCCGCCGCCGCCACCACCGTTTGGAATCGGGTACTGGCGCATTAGAAACGCTTGCTGCGGGGGGAGGTATTGGCCGGGAACTTGTGCTGGCACTGGACTTGAATGTGGCCCATTGGTGGGGAGTGTGTGTTGGAGATGTTGTTGCTGTTGCTGCATCATTGGATGCGGTGCCATTGTTTGTTGGGACTGAGCTGGTAGTGGATGTTGAGGAAAGTTTTGGGTAGTTTGTTGTGGCTGTTGATGCTGTGGTGTAGTATAGGGTTGTTGTGGATTAGGTTGTGGGTTGTTATTGACCGAGACCTGTGGTGGAGGAGCAGCTGGCTGGCCATTTTGTTGAGGGGAATTCAAACGACCGTTTTGAAACTGGACCGGAATCATTTGTTGCTGTTGGGGTGGATGAGTCGCGTGCTGCATGTGGGGACTATATATCATTTGATTAACGCCACCAGCACCTGGAGCACTACTGCTTACGACAGGCATATGACCCGCAGTACTTGATGGAGGCTGTGAATTGGGCTGCTGTGGCATTGACTGCATACTCATCGGCGGATACTGTTGAGGAAGATGATAGTTTTGCTGCTGTGGTGGCATAAATGGAGGGTAGGGTCCAGGTCCTGGCCCATATATCTGCTGTGGATTATAACTCATTGGTGGCATATACCCACCAGCCGATGAGAATGCCGCTCGATCATCACGCATAAGCGTATGATACAAATTAATAGCGTCCACCAAGTCACTAGACAACTGTGTTAGCTGGGCATGTTTACGATCTACGCGTTCCAACTCGGCATCAATGAGAGGGCCCATTTGATGTACCTCCTGCTCGAGACGCAACATTTCATCAGTATCCTGAGATGAGTCCTCGGGATTAGCTTCGTGCAACAAATGCAACAAACGATCGACTTTCTGTTCATCAATTTCCACAACATAGTTGCTCTCCTCAGTCTTTTGATCTTCAGTTTTGATGTTCGATTCGTCTTCAAATTGTACGGTCTTCTTGGATTTCTGATTAATATCAAGGCGTTCGGGTTCGACGCTTAAGTCAGCCGTAACAAAATTCGATGGAAAGAGACCCTCGCCACGTTGATTGTAGCCCTTCCACCAGTTGGGATCACTATCGTCGAGAACGTGTATTAACTCTCCAGCTACGAAAGTTAGTTCGTTTTCTTCGGCAGCTTCAAAGTCATAGAGAGCGCGTACTTTTCGTGGTTCTGGTTGAGGTGTTGTAGATGTACCTGATGTTATGGTGCCCAAAGAACCCGACGAGCCAGTGAATGCTGGATACAATGATGGCTGTACAAAAGAGGAAAGAAATTATATTAAAAATAGAACTAAAGGTCAAATAAAGAGGATAGCACCAATGAACAACATAAGGATTCTAATTATCACGCATTCAACTGAAAGGTTCTACGAGTTATTTTCAGTAAGAATTTCTTAGCCAATATATGCAAACCTGGAGTTCTTAATGTTTTTTTTTTAATAAAGATGGTTATGCACAAGAATAATAGCTAGAAAGCTACAGGGGAAATTCGAGGAGACACATTGATACAATGCAGAGAAGCCTGAAGGTAATGAAGGAATGATAACTCACAAAGGATAAGAGTAGCGAGCACTCAGGTATTGCAGGACCTAGCGTATAAGACCTGGTGATGTGGTCCTGGTATTTTATGCTACTCCTCACCTAAAGCATTCTGACGTTGCCAAGAGTACTAAGAGTACTAACGAAGAAGAAAAGTCCAGATTAAGCACAAACTTCGGCATGTGAAAGGCAATGAGTCGTACTTTACAGTGGCAATGGCACCGGCATCTCTCCTGGAGCCATCTGGGGATTCCTCCTGATGAGTTGAAGTCAATGGTGGAGCATTGAGAAAGATGGAGAGCACCTGAGCATTGGAGGATTAGCGGATCATTGAAAATGTATGCATGTACGTATAAGAAATACAAAAGTAAAGCCAGACTGTGGAGTCGGGGCGGGTGTGTTTTCTGAATCCCTAAACATCTCAAAATCATATAAATTTCCGGACTTTGCCCGTGTGTTTCAGGCAGAATTACTCGCTGTCCGGGAAGCCTATCCCCAGATCAAATTACATACAAGTATAACGCCAAGGAAAAATATCGCCATATTCATTGACAACCAAACTGCCATCAAAGCCATTGCCTCGGTTACTATATCCTCCAAGCTGATGCTAGAATGCCGAAATGAGCTAGCCTCGCTAGATGACCAATTCAAAGTGATTTGGGTTCTAGGGCACAGTAACGTTTATGGAAACGAACTTGCTAATGAACTAGATAGGCAAGGCTCAGTCCTCCACCTCTCACTTGCGGAATCAGTTAAAATTCCGCTAGGAGCAGACAAAGCAGAAATCTCCTCTAATTTCTTTGCAAAAGCCAACTTCAAATGGACAAGGCTAACAGACTGTGTCATATCTAGGAAAATGTAGCCAAACTACAAAAAAACAAGATTAACCAACTAGCTACTAGCCAACTAGCTCACTAGCTACGGCCAGGCAACGACCTTTAAGAAAACCCTTTTTCAATCCCCTTGAAGAAGTCTCAGAGAAAAACATTAAAGAACTAATAATCTTCTTAAGCTCCACAGGTTGGATCTAGAGACTTGCTAATGAACTAGATAGGCAAGGCTCAGTCCTCCACCTCTCACTTGCGGAATCAGTTAAAATTCCGCTTGGAGCAGACAAAGCAGAAATCTCCTCTAATTTCTTTGCAAAAGCCAACTTCAAATGGACAAGGCTAACAGACTGTGTCATATCTAGGAAAATGTAGCCAAACTACAAAAAAACAAGATTAACCAACTAGCTACTAACCAACTAGCTCACTAGCTACGGCCAGGCAACGACCTTTAAGAAAACCCTTTTTCAATCCCCTTGAAGAAGTCTCAGAGAAAAACATTAAAGAACTAATAATCTTCTTAAGTTCCACAGGTTGGATCTAGAGACTCCCCACCAACACAACGTCACATCCAGGTTACATGACAGTGGGCCTGTTGCTAAACCATACTGCCAGTCATTTAAGAGATTCCGTGAATCAAGATATTTCATAAGCTCATGGTTTATCAACGTTTCCATGATCTGGAAAGAGGGGACACAAGTGCAGTGGGTCGGTAATTGGACGGGGAGGAAGATTCGCCTTTTTTGGGGGACGGGCTGGACAATTGCTGTTTTCCATCTTCTCGAAAAGAGCCAAAGGAATAGAACAGACAGAAAAGCTTACGCAGAGGTTTTGCCAACGTGGGAGAACTCCTCTTCAGAACTAAGTAGGAGATACCATCTGGACCATCTTCTTCTTCTTCATCTTGTGTACTGTATCCCCTTGTGGGTCCTAGAGCCTCTACTACGCCTACACGCCATCGTGTACGGTTTCTGACAATGCGTCTAAGCTATCCCCAACTGCCGTACCTCCATATCGACTGTTCTGCGCCATGTTCTCCTCGGACCGCCAAGTCTTTTGCCATCCTGAGTTAAAGGGTTCCATTGCATAGCATCGTTCGCTATAGAACTGTCACCCTTTCAGAACATGTTACTAATCCACTGCCACGTCCGTCGTTAGATGGTTGTGGCTATTGGTTCCTGACCCGTTCTCTCGTAAAGGTGTTCGTTAGAGATACGATTGGGCCAGAAAATCCATAAGATATTGCGCAGGCACCTATTAACGAACGTTTGCAACTTCCTGGTGATAGTAGTGGTCACTCTCCACGTGCTGCATCCATATGACAGCACGGATTCAACGTTGGAGCAGAACAGTCTTATCTTGGTGTTCAAACTGATTGCATTGCTTCGCCATATTTCGGACAACATCCCGAACGCAGACTTTGCTTGGGCGGTCGATTAGGACCAGCGGATTTGTGTATGTTGAGACCTTTGAGTACTCCTGCAACTGTACGAGTGTGAAAGTGGACTTGTCCAATGGAAAATTCGACGCTGCACTATCTGGCAAGATGGACTTCGCTGCAAAGTGAGCAGCAATCAGATTGGCTTTGTTTAAGAAGCTGACAGCTGGAATGCGATCGTAAACGAGCGTTGGGTCAGCAGACGAGCAGAGAATTTTTAATATTTTTGACGAATGACCAAAAAATGTTTCTACCTTTGGGACATTGTTGTTGTTGCTGTTGTTGTTGTAGCAACTATGTTGATTCGTATGGTTCAAACGTTAAAGTGGTGTAAGTGGGTTGTCATCAGTAAGGTCGAGGCTCAAGAAAGCGGCAGCTTCAACTGGGTGAGACCTTAAGGATCTTGTTGTAAGTGTTGTGGGATGCGACGGACAACTGAACAAATGAGCGGTGCTATGTGGTGACGAGCCGCAGTCTGGGCATTGATCAGTGATACTGTCGCGTAAGCGGTGCATATAATTGTTCAGCATGGAGGTCCAGCCGGATCGCACTTGGGCAAGTGTGGATCTGGTGCGTCTAGGAAGATGTTCTTCGCTATGATGTATCGGTGGAGGACGACCACCTAGCACAATGTTAGTCTGACGGTTATCAAGCGCAATTTGGACAGCGTATTGGTGGATAGAGTTCAAAGCCAGTTTGTGAAACGCTGGGACAAGTGGTGTATGGGTTATAAACCTATTAACCTCTTGACGGTATGAACGGATGTCAGATCGAATATGCCTCGGAGGTGTAGGGAGGCTGAGTGTATCTCGATTCGGGTGATCGGGACGATTGCAAGCCAGTAAGAACTGTTTCGATAGAAGTTCGTTATGCTCTTTGACTTTGAGCAACTTTGTTTCTTGATGTAGGTGATCTTCATGGGGCATTCGGTGACAACTTGTGATAATGCGTAGAGCAGCATTCTGGCTTGTTTGAAGTTTATGCCATTGAGTATCACTGAGGCGTGGGGTCCAGATTGGTACCGCATAGTTGAGAACCGATCTTCCGATTGGTTGATATGTGGTGAGGAGAGTTTCTTTGTCTTTCCCCCATGTGCTACCGGCCAGAGATTTTAAGACCTTATTCCTGGACATAACTCGTTTACTGACATTTCTAGAATGACTAGAGAAAGTCAGTAGATTGTCAAATGTGACTCCCAGAATCTTTCGGTGGTTTGTTGTCGGGATCGCCCTGTCATGTATCTCAATGTCGAGTGTTAGGTTTACCTCTTTGGTCCAGGTGGTGAATAGGGTGGATGGGGATTTATCTGGGGACAGCTTGAGATTGCGACTGGCGAAAAAGTCTTCCAATTCATTTAGGTAGGCATTGATGTTACGGCAGATTGGGCGGATGTCCTTTCATGAGGCGAGAATGGTGCAGTCGTTGGCATACGATACCAGTTTGACTCCGGGTGGTGGTGTAGGGGGTTTCGCCAGGTAGCAGTTAAAAAGGATCGGGGAAAGGACTCCTCCTTGAGGTACCCCATCCTTGACTTTCCTCAATTTCGATTTACAGCTGCGGAATTCAACGAAGGACTGTCGGCCATTTAGGTAGTTGGCAAGCCATCGTTTAGTCGAGTTTGAGAGTTGTGAGTCTAGGATGTCTTGAAGTAAGATTCCTAGGTCGACAGTATCAAACGCCTTTGATAAATCAAGTGCAACTAGAACAGTGCGATCGCATGGTCGTTGTTGGTTAAGACCTTGTGTGATGTGTGTCGCGATCACGGAAAGGGCTGTTGTAGTACTTCGCAATTTGCGGAAGCCGTGAAATTCAGAATGAAGCTTGGGTAGTATCAAAGCTTCGAGTATTTTCACAACTGGAGAGAGAAGATATATCGGGCGATATGAAGTACCTTGGTCTGCTGGCTTGCCTGGTTTAAGAATCGGTATGATTCTGCCCACCTTCCAGAGGTCAGGAATATCCAATGATTGAAGCAAAAGATTGAACAGCTGGGTAAGGTAAGAGATTCCTATAGGCCCCAGGTGCTTGAGCATAATCATTGAGATTCCGTCCGGCCCCATGGCTTTAGAGGGTTTAGCTTTGCGGATGGCAGATTCGACTACGGATGGTAGTAAAGAGCAAGGAGTAGTATCTGGAGTAAGGCGGTGAAGTTTCCTAAGGATGGCACGTTTGATCTTGTTGCAGTTTGTCGGGTGTTCGATGAATTGGCGACAGAAGGATGGGGAACATTTCCTGGGATCATAACGTCGAATGTCAGTCATTTCTGGTTTGTTTAAACTTCTTTCCATTTTCCTCAGAATTGTTGGCTTTATAAGACTCTCTCTCTCCCTCTTTGCAGCTCTGGTCAAGCCACGAGTTTGCCTTAGGTTTGATGCTCTTTATTCTGTTAGGAATACATTCAGTCATACCTAAGAGGATCGTGTCAGTAATCATATCAGCGACCGCATACACCTCGCTATCGAGGAAGCATAGAGACTAGTTAAATATCTTAAAGAAACTATTGAGGCCGTCGCAGTGGCTTTCTCGTAACGCCATAATTTTGGGAGTGTTTTCTTTAACTGTGTGGTCAGAGTACGAGAATCTCCGATATTGTGGTCAGACTGGTCTTCTTCTTCTTCCTATTTCAGCGAGGTTGTGATCCGAAAACAACGGATCTTAACCTCCCACTTCACCGTATTTCTACTGATCCGCCTGTGGGGTTCGCCCATTTGACATCAGAAAATATCGGCAGGCCTCCCGATTTTGGATCACTTGGTTACTGAGACCAATCAAACGCCGGTGTCATTGCATTTGTGTGATCCAAGCGAGTGGTCAGACCGGCCTAGAGACGCTTCTTCTTCTTCTTCCTTTTATCAGCGAGGTTATGATCCGAAAATAAGGGATCATAACCCTCCCACTTTACTGCAACATTAATGATGTATTTATCAGGTTGCGAAGTAAGAAACAAGTCCAGTGTGTTGGCGGAATGACTTACAATTTTCGGTTTACGTGTGGGCTCGTTTAGAAACTTAATCAAATTGTTTATCTCAGCGAAAAGTTCGGCATACCTTCCTTCGAGTGTTGTCTGCCCAGAATGTTGAAGCCAAACCGAATTGTGTATATTGAAATCAAATGACGATTATATATTGAAAATGAATAACGATTTCAGTACGAGGAAACAGGGAGACAATTCGTGTGGAATGCTTTATAACGTAGTTCACTGCTTACTCAGAGAAATAATTTTTTCGGCAGCCCCCCGATTCAAATACCTTTGCTAAGGCTTCTATAGTTTTTCGTCAGTTCGGAATCTATTTACAGATCGAAATGCTTCACTCCTTTTGGTCTCTACTAGGCGTTATCATAAAATCTTTCCATAAGCTTCTCGTTGCCACCGATTTGTTCAAGTAGTACTAGAGTTATTTTTCTCGACTTTTTTAAGGCCCTAAGTAAAATACCGTTAATTTTAGAGTTGCAATGAAAATCCCGATTTCATCTAGGGGTATTAACATACAGATCAGAGATATGAAGCCCCTCTTTTGAGCCCTTAAGGCTGCAGTAAGAGGTACAGACAAACAAAAATACAGACAGTGTTGTGGAACACAGTTTTTTCGAATTTCTCTACTACAGTTATGCCGATCGATAAAAATTTCGTCTAGTGGTAAAGAACACATGTACTTACATAAGTCGTCGCACTTGCTGTTTGCTTCTTGGGACTACTCTTAGCCTCTTTCAGAGATAGCTCAATTGCCTTGGCAATGTCTTCCTCCTCTTGTTGGCTGCTTACAACATTTGGGTCTTTTAATGCTGCAATAGTAGAAGCTGATTTCGGTGCTTTCTGTGATGTATCGGAAAAATCATATCCCTCACTTTTCAACTTCTGATAAAGCGATGGAATTAGATTCAATTGCGGATCAGCTTTAAAGTCGTTCTCTGCCCAGTTCTTAATAAGTTGTCGCATTTTCTAAAACAAGAAACAAATTATACAAGAACCGAACGTTAAAAATATAATGGAAGAGCTACCAATGCAACTTGTGGTTGTGCCTTTGTCAGCAAACGCCTGAATTCATTTTCGAATTCCCTTGAAGCGACTTCCAAATGAAATGGTTTGCCACAATTATTGCAACAAGCATCTAAAAGTGTTACTGCTTGAATAACGACATGCGGATCAGCATGTCCCATGCGTTTCATGATCGCCTTCAAACATTCTTTGGCATTTCTTGAATTCGATGTGACCTTGTCGCACACATCTAATATCAGGGTCCAGTCCTCGTTGGTGTTCTTTTCACTTGTTGCTTTCTCTGCAGGAAGAAAAATCAAAGATATACTAAGTACAAATACATTTGAAAAAAAATTACTTGTAGATAGAAAATATAATTAATGGTCAACAACTGCTGAAGGCACCAAGACCTAAAAACTCTCAAAACAGATTGCATTCTATTGCCAATTTGGCCAATAGCGAAATTAGTAGCGAAATCTTCTCTCCCTCCTGGTCAACAACTACATATCCAAACTCCCCTTGCCCCCTGATGGTGTTTTTGACTACCTAGCATTTCTCCTAAACCTTTCCTTCCAATCGCTGCAAATAACAGGCATATGGAAGGTCGGTCGGGCAATCCCACTTCCCAAACCTGGGAAACCACCTGACCAAGTCAAATGGCACCGCCCCATATAGCTTCTCTTATCAGTCGCCAAGATACTGAAAGCTCTACTTCTTCCGGATTGCACCGAGCACCGTACTCTAGCGCATCACCAACACGGTTTTCGGAAAAACCACAGCACCACCTCAGCCTTAAACATGATTTCATCGCAGTTCACCAACCGACTCAACCAAAAACATCCATGCCACAGAACTGTTGCCGCTGCCCTGGATCTATCCAAGTCATTTGACACGCTGGATCATGCCATGCTGCTACGCGTTATCCTGAAGTCTCCCCTACCCAACACCCACAAGCGCTGGCTGGCCAACTATTTTTGCGCACGCGAATTCCTTTGTGGAATTTGGGAACGCCAAGCCTCAGTACCGGAAAGTCAAACAGGGAGTACCACCGGGGTGCGTCCTATCGCCACTTCTTTTCAACTTCTACATCTCCAAACTGCTCCTCCCCCCGGACGGAATCAATATTGTTTCATATGCCGACGAATGTACGGTCCTAACAACTGGGCCCAACGTGCCAACACTCAGCGCTGGGAACTCCTATCTCTCTGTCCTGGACGGATTTCTCAGAGACCACAACTTACAACTGTAAGCCTAGAAGTACTCAGTCACACTCTACACGTCCTGGACAAGGGAGATACATAAACATAGCAGGACGTCGAATTCCAACTTCCACCCAATCAAGACTTCTTGGCGTCACTTTCGACAGCATGATAATGTTCGCCGCGCATTCATCAAACATCAGAAGCCGACTTAGACCACGAAACAATGTACTCAAGTCCTTAGCGGAGTCTTTCTAGGGAATGGATAAAGAGACGCTACATTTGGATGCCTCAGATAAGCGACACAAACTAGAGAAACCTCCAAACATGGCACAACGCAGCAATGCGAACCATTACCAATTCTTTGACGTTAGGTAAAAAGGGGTTAAGTGAGAAATTGCAGTTAGAAGAAAATGAGATTTTAAACGTGTTTTTTGTATGAGCAATTTACTGACTTATTGCCTGTGGATCAGTTAATTACTATAGGAAGCAGTTGCGCTAGATTTAAGTTGGTAATACCAATCGGAAAATAAGACAAACTGACTTAAACCCATGTGCCATTTTTTGATTTAACCCATTAATACCTGACACCAAAGAATTGCCACCTGATGTCAAACGAAAACCATCTTCAATCGGAAACAAAAATACTGCAAATCAAAGAGGACAACATAATGCTATCGAAACAATTCCTACTGATCTGCCACCTGCCACAGCATCCAAATAATACACTCACGACATTGGGAAACCTACCAAGCAAGATCCAGAAAAACATCTCTACTTACAAGAAAGACATCGCACTATACTAACATAACGACGACATTAACAATGCAAATACCAAAATCTATATAAACCAACTGCACCAAGCCGCAGTCTCAACGCTCTGGCCAACTACCTCCAAACGTTATCCTTGGTGGTCGCCCCCAGCCCATAGCAAATGCAGAACGTCAGCTGCCACGTCAATCCAGAAAAGCATTGGCTCAACTGTACTACAGGTCTTTAACTGCACGGTAAAACCTAAAACACGTCGCCGCGAAACACTTCGTTGCTGCCCAATCAACGTGGCTCTATTCCTGGGTCTGGAATCCTCGGAACATACCTTCCGCAACTAAATGTGTATGTATATAGCTGCTACAACAACCTTTTCCTAGAATCCACTACAAGTTCTGTCTTGGCCTTGAAAATCCCTTGCACGCGGTGGATGAATTTGTCATCAAAGCTTAGGCAAAAGGTATTAAGTTTCAATTTCGGAGGAATATTAGCATGTAAAAAAAAAAAAAAAAAGCTGCTAACCGCGCGTTAGTTGACGAAGTAGCGAAAAAAACAATAGAAGGCAGAAAATGAAGGGGTGTTACTATACGGTATTGTTGTTTCATTATGTTGGACGTCAGAAGCGCATTCAACTACTCGAACTAAAAGCAGATCCTTCGAAGCATACATCATTCAAATGTGTGACGGACTATTTCAGGCATGATTATAATTCTGTGTTTATAAAACTGGCAGAGCATATACCTATACATCAATTTAGGAACGCAGATGATATGCGAATCAATTTTGTAACCAGAGAGGCTTCCAGAAATTTAACCAACTTCCACGTGAGATAAAAGATGAAAACTCATTAATTAAATTTAGATCTATGTGCAGTAAGTATAGTTTATCACGGATGTAATTAATTTAACTTTGGGAATCCATAGCTAATACTTTGTGATACAAAGAGCTCCTGAAGGGTAGTGTACTTTGCAGGCAAATAATACCCCGAGAAGGTGATAAATCTGCCCTCCCTTTTTTAGCATCCCTTGCAGCGCCTCTGTGGTAATTTCCCACAGTAGGAAAGTCAGAGATTGCCAAACCTACCATGGCCACCAGCCCAGTACTTCGACGATTATCTCCCACGAAAATACCATCGAAGTTTTTCCAACCACTGCACCAACGAGCTCTCACGACGATCTGTTCTACGTACGTATGTACGTCCCGGAGCGACTCGAGGACAATACCTCGACCAAGGATCGTCAACCTCAGCTACACAGCTGCTACAACAACAACAACAACAAGTTTACTAACAAAGAATATCATTTCACTGTTGGCGCTTCAAAACCGAAAGAAATATATAGCGAAGTAAGCTGGAAGAAATGCCAAAGCAAGACCAACGAGAACATACTGAGACACATGATTCAATTACAGATAAAAATTGATTGCAGAAAGCAATTGTGAAAAGCGCATTGCCACAAAAGTAGTAAATAATACCAAGACCATCTCCGCAGTTACGCATTGGTGAGAATCAGTCGGTCTGGATCTAGCCAAGGATAAGAGGGAAGCAGTGTTGATCAGCAGCAGGAAATCAAGAGAAAGAGCCGCACTATGAGTTTATAGCGGGCGCCGTGGCGCAGTGGTTAGTGTGTCGGATCATTGCGCGTGAGTTTCCATGTTCGAATCATAGAAAACACTAAAAAGATTCATCCAACCTCTCGTGAACGTCTGACAAACATCCGAGAGTATTGTTATTACGAGAAAGCTTCTTAAAAACAAATTGCCCTTCGGATACGGCACTAAAATGTTGGTCCTTTTCAATCGTGTGCAAACTGAAAAATATAACGCACACAACACGAATGGTTGCGAGAAACTAGGGCCAGGCACTTGAAGTGCTATTGCGCCAAATATTTATTTTTTTTTTTTTTAAGAGTCGGTAGTTACGACATTGCCTCATAACCGGCCATAAAATAAATACCTGGGAGTAATGATCGATCAAATCAAATCGACAATGATCCCAAGCATAGCCTACCCAGAGTAGAAGACTGTTATTGGCAAGTGTTAGCCAATCAATGCATTTGAAGTTAAATCATAGGCGAGGTCTGTTTACCTACTCAGTACACTACGGATGTATAGCGCATACCGCATGGTATCCGATGATATTATATCATCAAATTAGCTGTAGCACTCAGTCTTGAATGGTGGAATATCAATATAAAGAATTATCATTTTTGGAGAATTGAACAAAGAAGAGACCGCGTTATGGTCTTAGCCACCAACGCTTCACCGGAGAAGACATCCAGTGATAGTAATACATGCATACAGGATGGTCAAGCGACATCTTCATTCTTCTCAATCCACCTTCACGGTCCAACTCATGAGAGGGAATCCCCAATGGGTCCAGGAGAGTTGTAGGATCCAACAAAATGGGACGGCACTAGTCGCAATCATCCGTCTGATGATGTTGTCTGGGGCTCCGTTCTTCATAGTATCGTGGACAATGGAACATGATGCGTTCCGTATACTCAACTGCTTCCGTGCACGTTGGGCAATAGAGGTTATCGTTGAGACCAAACCTGTGGATTATCAGAGTTATCCCATATTACTCAGCGACCCGTCAATGGGGCATTTACGAGTATTGAGATGAAGGCAGCAAAGATGGGTTTAGCGGTCAATGAAAGCAAAACAAAATATATGCTGTCTACAAAAAAGGACACCCAACATCGGCGTCTTGGACAGAACGCCACAATAGACAGATATAATTTTGAGGTAGTAAAGGATCAGATCAGACATCGGTAGGGAGATCACACGAAGAATTACTCTTGCCAATTTTTGTTTCTATGGGCTAAGAAGGCAATTGAGTAGCAAAGCCCTATCTCGAACTACTAAGGTCTTCTTCTTCCTTTTATCAGCGAGGCTATGATCCGAAAACAAGGGATCACAACCCTCCCACTTCACTGCATTTCTACTGATCCGCATGTGGGGTTCGCCTATTTGACCTCAGAAAATATCGGCAGGCCCGCCGATTTTGGATCACTCGGTTACTGAGGGCAATGAAATGCCGATGTCGTCGCATTACTGATCCAGGCATTTATAGGACTGCCTTTCCTACATCGCGATGTCTTTGGAACGTGCATTGATATTGCCTTTTTAACGGGGTTCAAATGATCTCTTCTTTGAACGTGGCCATACCAGCTGAGCCGGTCGCGCTCTATCTTTTGTACAATGGTTTCCTTGATGTGAAAGCTTTCACGGATCTTCGAACTTCTTATTCGATCAAGCTTTGTCACTCCTGCTGTCATGCGAAGCATCTTCATCTCAGCTGCCGTTAATTTACTCTCATACTTTTTGTACATCGTCCAACATTGTGAACCGTATGTGAGCGCTGGACGTACAACTGCGGTGTAGAGCCTTCCTTTCAACTTAGGGGGCATTTTTCTGTCACAGAAGATAGCGGAATTTTCTCGCCACTTCATCCACCCTACGCTTACACGATGATTGATGTCGTCATCACAAGTTGCTTTGCTATTGATCATAGATCCCAGATATTTGAACTTTTCGCACTTGGGAAGCACTGTTCCATTCAAATAAATGTCTGGAATAGGCCTGAGTGGATCAGAGAACGGGCAGCACAAGTACTCTGTCTTTTTTGAACTAATGCGATACCCATTTCCCTCCAAAACGTGCACCCACACATCAAGTGCTCGTTGCAGGGATGTAGGATCCTCACTTATGATGGCTCCATCGTCAGCAAAGAATAACTGATGTACCTTGGGGTCCATCACTTTACCTTCAAGCAGATAATCAAGGACTGTAATAAAGAGCAAAGGACTTAAAACGCTTCCCTGGTGTACCCCGACTTTGATTGGGAACTCTTCGGTTACTCCAGCGGGGCATCTTACTTTTGTCTTTGCTCCTTCGTACATGTCCATAATCATCTGTACATAGGTTTCTGGAACCCCTCGATGTCTTAGCGCCACCCATATCAGATCTCGTGGTTGTCTGTCGAATGCCTTTTCAAAGTCAACCAATACAATATGCAAATCCCTTAAGGAATCACGATGTTTTTCCATTATGATCCTTATACTTTGGATTGCATCTGTGGTTGATTTACCCGAGACAAACCCGCACTGATCATCAGATAGCCGTATTATTTTTCGCAGTCGGCCACCTAATACCCGCTCTACGATCTTCATGGTGTGTGACATCAGCTTGATCGAACGGTAGTTATCACAGTTTCGCGTATCACCCTTCCCTTTATATACAGGGAGAAGGTAACTTTCCCTCCATTCATTCGGCATTGGATCACCTCTCACGAATTTGGAGATGAGAATTCTGAGCCATCTGAACCCGATATCTCCCATCCTTTTCCAGAACTCAGAGGGTATTTCGTCTGGCCCAATCGCTTTTCGTTTTTTGGAGTATTTGACCGCCTCACTAACTTCTTCGACTGTAATGTCGAGTATTTCTTCACAGTTAGGGGTGGCTCTTGGAAAGTATAGCCGGGGAAACTGTTCATTCAAAAGCTCTTCACAATACTGCCGCCACCTCTGCAGAATTTTGTCGTCATCCACAAGAAGCTGGCCATGAGCATTGTTAATGAACTTTGGCGAACGAATCTCCTGAGCATTCTTCCTTCTTTGGGCGGCTATTTTGAAGATAGTGGCACTCTTGTTCATATTGTGTCTTCGCAGCTCCTGGATAGCCTGGTTTGCATCAGTAACCGGGGAAAATATTTTCTCCAGCTCCCGATACAGGCCCTCCGTACTCTCTGCTTGAAGCTGAGCGCACTTCTTCTTCGCTTTTTTCTTGCAGCATCTGTATTCCATTTCGAGGCGAGCTTTTTCGTCGAACTACTAAGGTAACTCTTTATAAGACACTAATCATCCCAGTCCTACTGTATGGTTGAGAGGCATGGGCTTTGGATGAGAATGCCCTTGGTTATTTCGAGAGTAAAGTTCTTCGAGCGATCTTTGGTCCCGTCTGCATAGACGGTGAGTGGAGGAGAAGGTACAATGCCGAACTATACGGCCTGTACAAGAACATTGACTTAGCCAGAAGAGTTCACATACAGCAACTAAGATGGCTGAGTCATGTAGAGCGGATGGAGCCCAACGTTCCCGCTAAGAAAGTCTTTGAATCCACCCCGGATGGACGGCGCAGTAGAGGACGACCTCGCGGTAGGCGGCGCAAACAAGTGGAGGGGGACCTCAACCAACTTGGCGTGCGCAACTCGAGGCAGCTGGCTGGAGAGGTTTGTTGGTTGAGGCCCAGGTCCACCCCGGACTGTAGCGCCATCTAAGTAAGTAAGTAGGTAAACCGCAGAAAGGTTCAGGTCCAATGTAAGGATATTGAGCATCTAGTCTGGCAAGTTCATCAACCGCTTCATTACCAGGGACTCACATTAATGTGATTTGCAGCGAGCTGCAAAAGAGTCTGTAGACAGTTCCAAACCAGCTTTGACTCAAAGTCAAAGGATGTAAGAGCTTTGAGTGCTGCTTGGCTATCTGACATTACATATATTAATATGTGATCTTCGGAGGTTTCTTCTAATGCATTTCCTGCCGCAATATACTGCAGATGTTGCTTAAAAGTTAGGTTTGCATCTATAGTAATGCAAACGTACTTCAACTCTAGTTTAGGAACTACAACGTGATCCCAACGATTACTCTTACAGTCTTATGTCTTGCCTGCTGCTGATGAGCATTGCTTCTGTCTTTTCCTCTGCAAGTTGCAAGCCCATGCATACTAGACAGTCCTGAACTATTATGACAGCTTTATTGCAGTCGTGCTCCAATTCCTCAAGGAGTTTCGGCACTAAAACGATTGCTATATCGTCGGCGAATGCTGGTATTTTCGAAGACCTCAGGATCCTAAGTCTGAAGACGTTATCATACATTAAGTTCCACAATAACGGACCTAGTATGAAGCATTGGGGAACACCGCCTTTATGGCACCATCTAGTCCATATACATATGTATGTATGTACAGGGGTATGAATAATGAAGAGCAGAGGTGACTACACGTACCCACGGCGGAGTTCAAGTGCAAAATGTTGAATTAATACCGTTTCCGAACACAGGTTCTGCGATTTGCACATTAAGTCCCTTAACAAAGAACCATCAATCCTATACTCTTGTAGAGCACTTGAGTTTGCCTCAAGAACCCGATCATATGCCTCATCTAAATCCACAAAACTGTAGACAGGTTTGGAATACTGATAGCGAATAACTGGCAGGTAATACTACTGCCAGGACGAAGGCCATTTCGCTCATACCCTAATCTATACACAAGCACAGCTCTGGGACACCTTAGCAAAGACTTTTCCAAAGAGAGACCTAAGAGATGTGTATACTGTGTAATTGGCGCAAGACTAAGACTTGATCTAATCGAAACAATAACCTCTCTAGGGGCGTATTACGATACTCCTCAGCGACTTAGTGAAACAATCTTATTTCAAAATAAACGATTTATTGGTTTGTTTGTAATCATTTTTGGGTTGCTGCTTAACTTTTGTTTTAGCTCGCTTTAGGGGGTTTACATTTGTATCGGTCCAAAATAAACAAAGCCAACCGATTTAGATTTACAACCTTCCCAGCGATTTAAACAAAGGCAAAGTGGAATGACACTCGTTCGCTGCAGCTGATTGCCACCGACACTGGATTTGTGAATTTAGATTACGACTCACAAACTGATAGCATTGCCTTCCAGATTTCAACGACTGTCAGTCGCGTATAAAAATGAATCACGCGATCATTAACCGCTGCAATTTGTTGGAAGAGCAAACTTTTCCTCTTAAGTAACCGAGTGAAATTAATTTTTTCTAAATTGAACTACCCCTCGCCCCTTGGTATGACTAACCGACAGTAGAGTGGAGAGAAAAAATATTTTATGCACAAAATAAAACAAAATGAAAATCGATAAACATATTCCCTCCTCCGCCACTGACACTAATTAGATGACAAATGGCGAGCGACTTGCGACTGGACCCCAGTTATTGGCGAAGGTGATCCACCCCACACGGTTCTGCGATCCGGCAGCGGCTCCAGCTGGTTGCCTTTCTTTTGTCGTCTGGGGGGACGGGGGAATTTTAGATTTTCTTCCCCGAGAAAGGCGAAACGTCGCAGTCGCCGTTTTCTTTGTGAAACTTACCAATATCAGCTTCAAACGGTGTCGACTGTCCGAAGAGGCCCATTTTTGTTGGTTTTTCAATTGTTTCTCATGTAATTCAGACCGACTGGGTGGTAGATTGGTTATTATTTTGAAGAATTTGCACTTGGGGATGTGGGTTTTCCACTGAAATTTCTTTTTTATTCGAAGGGAAACTTCGACGACAAAATCTTTAGCAAGAGATAAATTACAAAAAAAAATGACTAATGGAAATGGAACGAAATTGAGCTGTCATCTGTCGGATGAGAGAAATGTTGCAGGGATAATTGTCAAAACGCAGTGTCATCGAGAATGAATGGCATGGAACGGAGGGAATTCTGTGGCTAGTGGTTGGTTACATGGGCTCGTTCGTTTTTATAGCCGTGGGTAATAAAAAAGAGTACCTATCATTTCGTCTGCCCTCCATGACGTAAAATTACAGTGAACTCTCGATAATTCGAATTTCATCGGACCAGGGAGAAACTTCAAATTGAAGAGGTTTTCGAATTATGGAGGTATCAGAGAAAAAGAATATTTTTGCGAAACGAAATTCTTATTTCACGTACATGAGTATGAAACGGACATGTTTACATTTACGTAATACTCCCCAAGTAAAGAAATTACAAACGAACTCGGTCCAGGGTGGTTTTAGTGGTTAAGTTGAAAACACGATATCGTGCTCAACTGTATATGTATGTCCTCTTTAAAAATGGACAGTCCAATTTGATTGCATCGCTTAGAAGGGATAAATTTTAATTCTACTGTCAACTATCTGCACACCATTTCGCTCATGAATACACAGGGAACAACCTTTCATCACATATGCATTGCAACGATCATGAAAGTAGAAAAAAATAGTTTTAACTTCGAATTATAGAGGTAAAAACAACGCCATCAAGTTCGAATTAGAGAAGTTTTAGGTTATGTTTGGACAATAGTAGATTCGAATTAACGTATGGGACAAATTGCATAGATTTTCTTCGCTTAATTGTGGTTTTCTAATGGGACTAACGCAGTGCTTCTATTTATAGAGGTTTTGGAATTATGGAGGTTCGATTTATCGAGAGTTCACTGTATGTGCTTAGCTGCCCGAACACAATGGTGAAGCTGTAGTATGAAGCGCTGTCAAAAAAATTGCGCGCTGAAGTAGCTGAGTACGAGCACAATGGTAAAGCGCTGCACGGGTGTTTTTTGTTGGTAATCCAAATGTTTCGGAAATTTTTTTTCCACACCTCGACTCAGTTTTTATATTTTTATATTGGGGATTACTCAAACTCCACGCGATTATTTCTCAGCGAAGGAGAAAAGAAATTTTCGAGTATGCCCACAGCAAGGCGCAATTTTGTCGCGGTGTTTGCGAAAATGTATTCCTCATCAGCTGAAGAAGAAGCGCTTTTATTTCTTGCCCTCTACTTTTTATCCTTCCTCCTCACGTTCTTATAATTTTCGTGATAGCTTCTATAAAATTGCCTATTTTATCACAAATTCAATTAAACTCTAATTATACGACATATTCATAGCAATCATTAGCAACATTGAAGTTTTTCCAACAACTGCACCAAGGAAAGGTTCCTGCCTGGTAGAGTCTGAGTGCTCTGGGATTTGGGTTTCCTTTTTTATTAAAAAAAAATACAACATATTCATTTGAACTCCGAAAAGCCAATGCCAGTGAACCAGCCTTCGGGGCGGCGAATTTGCGTTGGTGTAGGCGCTTTCATATATCGCCATGTAACTTAAGTAAAAGCAAGCACCGAGATTCGGCGCCATCGCTTCGGCAGCGACAAAAAGCCTGCATCCAGTGACACTAAAAAAAAAAGCTGCAAATCGCCGTTGTGGCGACAAATAATTACATTGGTGTGGGCATTCTCATATACAGCCATGTAACTTATGTGGCAGCAAGCAGTGGGATTCGTCGCCGTGGCGGCAACAACGATTATTCGCGTTGGCTTGGCGACATTTAATATTGAAAGTGGTTGCTCTCAATTCATGTTATACGTATGTATAAATTCTGCTTCTTAAATCCTTGCACCACTCGAGGGGCATAGGCTGTCAACGACGCCTGCGTGTCATCTCGTTCGGAGTTCTGCAACGTGTTTGAGCTGCCTCTAACTTATTCCCAAAGATCTTGATTCCTTGTCGATAATATTCCCCTTTTGACAGGATTCAAATGATAAAATACCAGCTGAGTCGGTTGCGCGCTATTTTTGGTGATATGGTTTCTTTGAGGTGAAGACTTCCATGGATCTTCAAACTTCTTATTCGAATGAGCTTTTATGCGAAGCATCTTCTTGTCGGCTGTGATTAATTTACCCTCATACGTTTTGTACATTCTCCAAAATTTTCAACCGTATGTTAGTCCTGGACGCACTAACGAGGTGCAGAGTCTTGCTTTCAGCTTAGGGAGCATTTTTCGGTAACAAGAGTTAACGGAGTATTCCCGCTCAATACTTATGCGGTGATTTATATCATCATCGCAGGTTGCTTCGCTATTGATCATAGGTCCCAGATGTTTTAATGTTTCGCATTTAAACAAATGTCTGGAACGGGCAGCACAAGTGTTCGGTCTTTTTGGATTAATGCGGTACCTATTTCCACCAAAACAACCACCCATACGTCAAGGGCTCGTTGCAGGGACGTAAGATCATCACTTGTGATGGCGCTTCACTATCAGCAAAGTACCTATAACTGGTGTACTTTGAGGTTCAGAAAACAACCTAAAATTCTTCCCTGGTGCATCCCGACTCTGATTGCAAACTCTCCGGTTACTCCTTACTTAGAAAAATAAAATCAGTCTGGCATATAATTAAACAATTTTCTCATTAGTTGAGACTTGCTTAATTTAAAGTCAATCAGGTAAATGCTACGTCTGCTTTTACACGTAGACTTTTGAGGCTGGACTCTTTTTGAACTTGTCTTTGTTATTTTCTTTCGTGAGTCTCGCGCTTTTACACTTGGGACTTTTTTTCTTGCCTTAAATTTGACATTCCTCTTTTATTTTGTTGTTTCATGAAGCAACACAATGATAAAATGAAGACGAGAAAAGAAAAACCTCAAAATGAGTCGATGAAAACTTTACCCTCGACTAATAGCATGTCCCCACCAACAATAAATACGAGATTTAGCGAAAAAAGATTTAGATTTACGTGAGGTGTCCCCACCGGAATTTAGGATTTATATTGACGTTTGCTGTGAAAAGATTGTCATAGCTGTCAATATTTTTATAGATTTCAAGAAATGGTTTTAAACTGTATAAAACTATTATTGGCGTATAATATAAAGTCATAAAGTGAAGTAAAAGTATTAACAGATGCATTGGACAGGAGGATCATCTACCACCGGAGAAAACGGCATCAACAAATTATTAAACTGCTGCAATGGAGAAAAAAAAGATTTGGAATAATCAAGGCAATGTTTAAGCAAGACAAGTCAAGAATTGTCTGGACGAAAGTGAATTCTCTGTTGATATTGTAAAAATTACATCACCTACCGAAGAGTTTATATTTGTAGGTACGTACAGGTACGTTCTGGGAAAAGGACCTTTCTGAGAATAGTAAAAACTTCTTGAGGGAAAATTTGCGACTGTCTCGGGAATCGTTTGAGATACTGTGCACACACTTAGAGCAAATCCAAAAACGAGACACAAACTATCGGGAAAGTATATCCCTTCGAAAACGAGTTGCAATCGCTCTATACGCAGTGGGATCTTCAGCAGAGTACCGAAGTATTGCCGGTCTTTTTGGAGTGGGCAAAACAACGGTTGGCAAAATTCTGAAAGAATTCTGCGAAGAAGTGTGGAATGTGCTAGCACCAATGTCTTTAAATGCGTATCCGCTTACTCAAGAGCTAGTAGCAGAAAACGTGAGAGGTTTTGAACAACTTGGTTTTCCCCAATGTCTTGGAGCTATCGGTAAGTACAGATTATTCACCAGAAAGCATTCTGAGTAATATAAATATTTCTAGATGGCTGCGATATCAAAATAAAGCCGCCCGCAGAAGATGCTGTAGATTACTACAACTACAAGGGACGGTATTCCACTGTATTGCTGGCTATAGTTGATGACAGGCAAGAATTTTTGTGTTTTCAGGAACTATAATGAATTAACTTTGTTATTTTTCATGGACATCGATTTCTTTATATAAATGTGGGTAGTCTAGGCCGTTGCAACGATTCCCAAATTTTTGAACATTCCTCCGTAAGGGTACAACATCAAAACCCAATATTAAAGGATATGTCAAGAACTATTTGCGGTGTAGATGTTCCAGTAATTCTAATTGGAGATTCGGCATTCAGATTCTCAGATATTCTAATGAAACCGTACCCCTTTAATACAACAGCATCTGCAGAGGAAACAAAATTCAACTTTTGTCTGTCTAAATGTCGAAGAGTAGTCGAAAATGCGTTTGGACATTTAAAGGCAAGGTTCAGACGAATCGGAAAAGGACTTGACAATAACATAAAGAATACCAACATGGTCATAAAATGTTGTTGCGTATTACACAATTTTTTTAATGTTCACACCGACCACATTAATATGCAGTGGTTGCAACGGCAAAGTGAACCGCCAAGGGGAGAACAACGAGAATCCGTCATCCAAATCAGCGACAGTAACCCTACAACTGTGAATATAAGAAATGCTATTACTAGATATTTAGGTAAGAAAAACTCATTGCTTTAAAACACATTCACTTTTTTAATATATTTAATATATCCGCATGAAACTTGTCACACGAATTAACAAAGTCGCGAAGAATAGCATTGCGCTCTCTTCAAACTTCAAAACTTTCTCGTCGGTTTTCTGCATTCCTTCTAGCTGTGCCCTTATAACGTCATCTGCTTCCTTCAGTTCAATGCTCAGTTCAATGCTTCTTCTTCTATTTTTGAAGTGGATGGAAGATCATCTTCTGGTGCAGATGTAGTCGGTGTTGTCATTTCGGATGATGCTGAGGTTGCGCAATACCCCGGAGATGGAGTAGTTGGCATTACATCTGAAATAAATATTGAATAAAAAAATAATACATGAAACTTTTACTGTATGTACTTACTTTGCAGTATGCTGTCTTCCACTAAGGTCTCCAGGTTATGCATCTTAAGTTCCCCTAATATGGAATGTGTTGTACCTTTTGGTACAAATGCCATTCTGAGGGAGAACCACCTGATGGACCAACAGCTTTCTTTTCTTTCCTAAAAAAAAAAATTTATTTGTAAATAAGAAGAGCCAAGTACAAAGATGAAAGCTTATAAACATACCTGTACCTGTTGGATAGGTTGCGCAAATTTACTTTTATTTTAGTCGGTGAGTAAAATGCGCCTACCGCTTCCAATGCCTCGGACATCTCCTGGCACCCCGGAGCTCCGAAAGTTTGTCAGCCCACAGTTCCACTAAGAAATCTTCGTGCGAATTGCACCATGCTTTGCGGCTTTTCACTTGTTTCGATTGTTCCATTGTCTTCAAGCAAAGCAAATGATTTGTATTATGTACGAATTATGTATAAAAATTTAAAAATACTTACCAAAAAAATAATCCCAATCACTTAATATTTTATTTTATTTATTTGAAGTTTAAAACTTTGTAACAGACTTCAATTTTTTGTTTGTCAGCACACGAAAATGGCATGTGCTAACATAAAAAAGGATTGTTTGATTTGTGTCGCGTGAGGATTTAAGTGAGATTTATTATAAATCTCGAATTTTGAAGGGATTTATAGACGTCAAATCGTATGGTAAATCCTCGGGATTTAGTGAAGATTTAGGTGGATAAATTCTTCCTAAATCCCGTATTTAGTTTTGGTGGAGACATGCTATAACAATATATTTTTCTTCTCAACTTTTCGAATTTTCTTTCTCTTTTGCAATGTGAGTCCAGCCTCAAGAGTCTACGTGTAAAAGCAGACTACCTAACTATAGTCTTGACCGCTAGCCAGTCAGGGGATTGGCGAACAGCGGTAACTTCGCTTTTTTTTTATCAAACCGCTTTAACCTATGGAATTCCTTGACCAAATGTTCCACATTCCATTTAATTCCGCTACAATCGATCCATTACACCCTCCACCGCCCTGCAAAATGCATTTATTCATACAAAATTAACCACAAATGACATTTGAAACGTCACTGGCATGGAAAACAAGAATACAAATTTTCCATGAAAATGTCGACTGGCCAATCAATGTTTTCATGAATTTCTATTAATTTTCCACTCCACCACAACTGAATAAGTATCAAAATTCATTCGGCGCTGCAACACAATGACATTCGTGCGTGATCCGTGCGGTATTGTTTGCTTGTTGGTGACGTATTTGGCTGTTTTTTACGCCGATTATGTTGTCATGCGATGGATTATCCTTCAAACAATGCAAACAAGGTATGAGTCCTTTTTTCCTCAAATTCTACTGTATGAGGTTTGCTTTATTTTGTAGCATGTGGGCTCCACTGCATGTTGTGCTGTTCAACACAGTGGTCTTCCTTCTGGGAATGTCCCATCTGAAGGCGGTACTCTCGGACCCGGGTACCGTACCACTTCCAGTGAATCGTTTGGACTTCTCCGATTTGCATGCCAATCAAAAGAATGGGACCGGTCACGACCACGGCGAATGGACGGTGTGCACACGATGTGAGACCTATCGCCCGCCGAGGGCTCATCATTGTCGCATCTGCAAACGATGCATCCGTCGGATGGACCATCACTGCCCGTGGATCAACAATTGCGTCGGTGAGCGCAATCAAAAGTTCTTTTTACAATTTCTAGTCTATGTCGGCATATTGTCATTGTACTCTGTCGCATTGGTGCTCGGATCGTGGATATATCCGTGCGAGGAATGCAATACCAATGTTGTGGAGTCGCAAACGAGAATGTAAGTATTTCCTTCAGTTTTGTTGCATAAAAGCCGATAGCATAAGTCGAATAGAATGTGGTTTCCAATGTTCTAATCGAATTACGTTAATTTGTTTAGTATATGATTGAGCTTTCAACGGAAAATGGGTTCAACCACTTTACTAACGTTACGTTCTTTGTCTAAAAATAAATCCGGTTTCTGTTTATGAAATTTTTACATCCATTTAGATACACATACACCCTCAATATGCCACCCAGGTTTATTCTGTGATCCCAATTTACTCTTTTTCTATTCCATATTGCATCCCCATTGCTTCCTAGTTATGTTCAGGTGGTTTACGTCATCAGTTTTATTTTTATTTATCTTTTTTGGTTTTACAACACTGTTATTGTAGGCTGATGGTATACCCGAAAGGCTTATTTATCTAGTTTCGAGGGAGCAATAAAGTGAGAAGTAGTGAATACACCCTTGACGAAAAGTATTAGGTGTTTTCTTAAAAATTCGATAAGATGTGTTCGAATTCCGTAATTATGATTGCGTTGTATAGACAAAAAAGTAAACTAATTAACAAAAAAAGTTTCATCGAAATAGGTCCATAAAAACCAATTATAGTAAAAATAAATATAACAACGGTTGATTGCTGACGGCTTACCGGCCGAAATTTTCAAGGCAGCTGGTGATGAATTGGTAGAGTGCATACACCAACTCATCTCTAAGATTCCGTCAGACAAGTGTATGTCTGATGAATGGAATCTCAGCATCGTTTGCCCGATCCACACGAAAGGAGACCCCCTAAACTGCGCCAATTATAGAGGCATCAGTCTCCTCAACATCGCATTTAAGATCTTTTCTGTGATATTGTGTGAACGGCTGAAACCTCTTATCAACAGCCTGATTGGCCCCTATCAGTGCGGTTTCAGGCCAGGAAAGTCCACCATCGATCAAATCTTCACACGTCGGCAGATCCTGGAGAAAATTCAAGAAGTCCAAATCGATACTCATCATCTCTATCGATTTCAAGGCCGCCTATGACAGCATCTATAAAGAAGAGCTTTATAGAGCCATGTCTAGTTTTGACATCCCTGCCAAACTTGTTCGTCTGTGCATGATGACGATGGAGAACGCTAGCTGCTCCATCAAGGTCGATAATGACCTCACCGAGGCATTTGATGTCAAAAAAGGTTTTAGACAAGGTGACGAGCTGTCATGTGACTTCTTTAATGTTGTACTTGAAAGGATTGTGCGGAACTCACAAGCCAACACCGGAGTCAGTAGAACTGCTTGCCAATCGCTGCTGGACGAGAGGATTCAATAACGAACTATACGAGCTGTACAGCGACATCGACATCGACATCGACCTAGTAAAAAAAACTGCGTATTGGACGTCTGAGATGATTAGCACATGTAGAGCGAATGGACACCAACGGTCCGGTCCACAGAGTCTTCGAATCTAACCCGGAAGGACGACGTAGTAGAGGACCTCCTCGCCGTAGGTGGCGCGCACACGTTTAAAGAGACCTCGACCAACTTGGAGTGCGTAACTGGAGGCAATTAGCTAAAGTGTGGCCTAGCCGCAGTCGAATGAATTTCGTTATTTTGGCTTTTGGAATGTTTGTGGGATAAGTAGGGTGCGATTTTGTTGGGTTGGTTTTTGTATAGTGATGTTGGTATAGACTCCAATCAGTTTGTTCGTCTATGTAGATCCTGTTTTTGATGTATTTGATAAGATCAGCCTTGGTGTAAGCATTGTATAGGTCACTGGTGGGGAGGCTATCGGTACATATCACCTGTTTTCTTCCTGATTTAATGGTAACCTGAAGGGCTACCTTGGGGACCTGCATTGCGATTGATCGGAAAACTACTGACTGCTCAAAACTTGGCTTGGGCCAGTAGCGCAACAATCAAGTTCGTGATGAAGTGCTTACTGTACATCCTAGTGGTGGTCCCCGGGCAACTCTACGTATAAACCCTGATACATGTAGGCTAAAATTGCAAGTGCGGGTTGTCTAGGGCCTTGATTCTAGGCTAGGTAACGTGGGCCAGCAATCTGCGTTGCCGAACTCTGCTCGCTACAGAAACCGACACTATGTCTTGGATAAGGAATGATCACATGTTGACGACTTTTGGCTATTGTACCTGGACAAAGATAGGTTTCTGGAATGTAAAGACGCTCCTCGACTCGGGAAGCGAAGGTCCTTACAATGCCAGATTCCTTCAATTGGAAAAAGAATTCATGCGATATCAATTGGACATTTTGGGGGTAACTGAAATAAGATGGTTAGAAGCGGGCGAGTACCAGTCCCCAACGCGTAACACTGTACTACTCTATTCTGAAAGATCATCCGGAAGTTCGCGGGAATATGGAGTCGGACTTCTATTAACCACAACAGCACGTAAGGGCCTAATTTCCTGGCAGCCTGATGGTGATAGGATTATGACGGCCAGGTTCCGGACTAGAGTACGACGCGTCACCATCATACAGTGTTACGCCCCAACGAATAGTTCGTCTGAGGACGAAAAGGAGAGCTTCTACAATCTTTTAAGCGCCGTATTCAACACAACAGCAAATGGAGGCATTGTCATAGTGATGGGGGATTTGAATGCCAAGGTAGGCAAGGACAACGAAGGGCTCAAACATGAAATCGGGAAGCATGGACTAGGCAACCGCAATTACAACGGCGAAAGGTTTGTGGATTTCTGCAATGCTAACTGCCTTGTGATAGGTGGCACTATGTTTGAGCACATGACCTGCACAAAGTCAGCTAGGTTTCCAATGACAGGCAAGCAACCTCCAACCAAATTGACCATTTTGTCATCAGCCGCCGCTTTAGAAGTAGTCTCCTGGACGTCCGAAACTGGCGAGGGGCAGATGTGGGGATAGTACGAGATCACCATCTTATGATGGCTACTCTCCAACTACGCACTGCTGCAGTTCGAAGATTCCACGACAACACAAGAATGCTCAGTTTCAACATCGATAGACTTAGCGATCCCTCAGTGCGTGTACAACTTAGGGAGCACTTTTTGCAAGGTGTGTAAGCAATCAGCAGCTGAATGCCCGCAACCATCCAAGATCATTGGTGTACTGTAAAAAATGTTTTTACATCTGGTGCTGAAAGAATTGTCGGTCGATCGCAGGGAAGACATAGGGCGTGGCTTTCCGAGGATACCTGGAGACGGATTGACGAACGAAAACAGCTGAAAGCTCGCGTTGCAGCTACTCCAGCAGCAGGGAGAAGCGAGCTAGAGTCCCTATATCCCATGAAGATGAGAGAAGTTCAGCGTAGCGTATGACGTGCCAGGCGCAACTACATCAATGCGCTGGCCACAGAAGCAGAAGAAGCTGCACGGAGGTGTGACAGCAGGACCGTCTACAGAATCACCAAAGAGCTGACAGGTGGTCGCAGCTCAAGCCAACACCCAGTGAAAAGCCTAGATGGCTCCTTGCTCATTTCGGATAAGGACCAACTCAAGAGATGGAAAGAACATTTTGCTACGGTTTTGAACCACGTATTCGCTAGCGATATGCTCCCAAATAAGACTGAGATACCTGAGCTGAGAAGGTCCCGAATACGCACCACGACTCCCAGTAATGATGAGATCACTACCGCGATCAAGGCATTCAAAACCAACAAGGCGGTAGGACTTGACGGTATTCCAGTAGAGCTCTTACGAGCAGCGCCAACAACATCGGCTGAGCTTCTGCTTCCAATTATGGGGAGAGCTTGGGAAGCTGAGAGCTTTCCTAACGAGTGGAAAACGGGAATGGTCGTCAAGCTTCCTAAAAAAGGAAGTTTAATGTGCGGAGTGCGGAAACTGGAGGTGTATCTGCGTGCTGCCCGCTGTAGCTAAGATAATAGCTTAAATCATCCTGGAACGAATCAAACAACATCTCGAAGACACACTCGATCCCGAACAAGCAGGTTTCCGCTCTAGATCCTCCTGTGTCGACCACATCAACACCCTGCGGATTATCATAGAGCAGTGCGTTGAATATCGGTCGCCACTGCACCTGCTGTTCATCGGTTTTGAGAAGGCGTTCGATAGTGTCAACAGGGAGTTTATTTGGCGTGCCTTACGCAGGAGAGGTATCCCCAATAAACTAATTACTATTATCAAAGCTACATATGAAGGCTAGAAATGTCCCGTTCTGCACAGAGGAAGGTTGTCTGAGGAATTTGAGATCCAAAGTGGGGTAAGACAAGGCTGTATCCTTTCACCAATATTATTCCGGGGGAACCAAATTTCTTTCCATTCAAACCATTCTGAAGGGACCGAAACAGTTGAAAATCTGAAGGAGCATGGTCTGGGGAAAACGGTGGGTGCTGAAGGATTTCCTATTTTAACTCCTTTAGTTTTTGCAGCGTTTGTTGGGCGACATGTGGCCTGGCGTTATCATGATGGAAGATGACGCCTTTTCGATTTGCCAAAACCGGACGATTTTCTTCAACTTTCTCATTAAGCTTAGAGAGTGGCTCACAGTACTTATTCGCCGTGATTGTTTCGCCAGGTGAAAGAAGCTCGAAAAAAATTATACCCCTGGAATCCCACCAAACAGATAACAGTACCTTCATTGGATGTAAGCCAGCTTATCACCTGCTTGTTTCCAGCTTCTTTTTCGCTGCACGTTGTTGTACAGAATCTACTTTTCGTCACCTGTTACGACTCGATCCAAGAAAGGTTCGTTTTTACGGCGTCTAAGCAGATATATGGCCAGGGAGACGCGGTCCAGCTTATTTTTTTCCGTCAAACAATGCGGCACCCACGTATCGAGCTTGGAAGTGAATCCAAGCTTCTTTAAATGACGAAATGCTGACGAATGATCAGCAATCTCCTCAGTTGAAATCTGCGGGTTATTTTTTACTAAGATTCGCAAACTGTCGTCATCAATTTCGGAAAGCCGTCCAGAACGGGGTTGATCGTCCAAAGTCATATCACCTTTACGAAATCTACCAAACCACTTTTTAACGGAGCAGGAGCACGATCCGAATAAACGCTCTGAATGATTTTCGCTGCAGTTCCAACACTCCTTTTCGAAACTCGTACAGCATAACATAACGAAGTTGTAACTTTTCGCTCTCCATTTTAGAATTTTTTTTTCACACACAATTTGTCTTAACTCAACGGGGTCTAGCGATAAAATGACTTCTGATGCCACGACCTATCCATTGGTATACAACATCCATAAAACAAACAATGGTTGCGTCATACCGCAAACTTTCCGCCACGTATGAAGATCGGACACGAACTTTTGCAATGATCCAATATCTTTTCTTTTTCTTGACAGAGAATTTGGCACAGCCACATTGCAGACCTTACCAAACCACATTACCTCTTACATTACAAACATATCATTATTTTTATCTTTTATTTCTTGCACTGTACCTAACCTAAATCCTACACTTTACGCATCGTCTACTTTCCTTTCACTCCATCACTGCGTTTTATTACTTTAAAGGACGCGCAAAACAAATGAGAAATTACGCAAAATTTATTTTTAATTATCCACAGGCTACACAGCGTAATACTACTCCTGGAATCGGCACTCTTTGGCCTATTTGTTCTTGCCATAATGGTCGATCAAATGCATGCGATACTCTACGATGAGACTGCTGTAGAAGCAGTCCAACAAAAGGGCACCTATCGACCGAATCGTCGCAAACTAAATCTGTTAGCAGATGTATTTGGGCGCGGACATCCAGCATGTTGGCTGATGCCGTGTACGAATTTCAACACAAGGAAATATGATGCTCCACTCCTAAGTCATGATGTGTAAACAAGTTAAGTAAAAAAAACAAAACAAACAAAAAACAAAACAAAAACTGATCTGAACTGATTTACCAACTGGAGATTCCAAAATCAAACTCCTTCGTTTTCATTCAGGAAGTTTTCTAGGTGCATATTGTAATTTATTTTCTATATTCTTATTCTTATATTGTACTAGTATATGAAGTAGGAACAAAATAGAAAAAAACCATAGATATGATTAATATCCCAAGGCTCTTGTCAGGAATATTCTCTAAGTTGACTAAGCAGATTTATGAAACACTTCTCTCATAAGTCTACCGCATTTCTATTCTATTATAAATATGTATTCCTTGTATTTTTCTATTGTAAATAACTTTTTTTTTTGTTTTTAATTTTCTTATTACTCATTATTTCCGAAGTATTTACTGTATTATAATATATTTAAGGAAACAAACACACTAGTTGTAAACATAAGAGTATCTGATTTGTTTTTTATTTTTATTTTATTTTTTAAGTAAATTAACAATTAAATTTCTAAATCCAAAGGGAAGATTTTTAATAAAAAAAAACAACCTTTGCAGAGGTATGAGTGATTGGTAATATTAATTGTAAACTGTCGGAAAGAAAGTAGTGCTAGATGCAAGTTATAATATTTTATTGTATTTTTTGTACAATTTTACTTTTTATTACATTCATACATGTGCTATTTTTTTAAATTAAATTAAATGGTATAGCTTGTTAGAATAGTAGCTTATGTTTTGCAAGGGCATAGAAGGAATAATTTTATTATGTGGAGCAGAATACAAGCCACATACTTGTATGTACTTGGGTTCATGGACTGGAATGCGAATCTGTAAGATTCCATTTATAAACTGAAATTATTTTCACTGCGATGCGATCATCATTACTTACTTACTTAAATCGTTGCTCACCGCGAGGGGCATAGGGCGTCAACAACGCTTGTGCGCCTTCTCGTTCGGAGTTCTGCAACGCCCTTGAGCTGCCACCAACTCATTCCCAAAGAGCTTGATTCCTCCTACTGTCCTGCGCCATGTTTGCCTAGGCGTCCCGCTGTTCTGCCTACCGGAGTAAGCGGATTCCACTGCATGGCGTATTACGCAATGGAGTTCTCGTCGCGCTATAGAGTGTGTCCAATCCACTGCCACTTTCTCCTTCGCACAGTAATATCTACAGTTTCTTGGCCCGTTCTCAAATAAAGTTGTTCGTTGGAGATACGATTGGGCCAAAAGATCCTCAAGATGATTCTTAGACATCTATTTACGAAGGTTTGCAACTGGCGTGTGATAGTCGATAGACCTTCCAAGTACTGCACCCATACAGCAGTACTGATTCTACGTTGTATTGGAACAGGCGCAGCTAGGTTTTTAAGCTGATAACATTGATTCTCCAGCCTTTTGATAGCATTCCGAACGCAGCTTTAGCCTTCGCGATTCTGATGCACACATCCAGTTTGGTGCCACCGCGGTCAGCAGAGACCACACTTGAAATTGAAAAACAAAAGTATACAAAGTTGTCTACTTTCTCAACTACCTGTCCGTCAATGTTGAGTTGAGGGCGGGTGTTAGAAGTGCTCAGGGATTTTGTTTTGGCTGTGTTTATCATACGCTCCACTTTTTTTTTGCCTCAGCTTCTAGATTTTGGGCCATCAGATGAAGGTCCATTATCCGATGTGTAAGTAGGCAAACATCGTCAGCGTATTCGAGGTGTTTAAGATAAGTTGGCATAGTCCATCGAATTCCATTGTTACCTTCCGTCAATGCTGCATGGAGTGAATCGCTGATGACCACCAAGAACAACAGCGGTGACAGTATGCACCCCTGACGTACTCCACTTTGGACTTCAAAGTCCATCAAAACCTTACCATTGTGTAAACGTGACACTTACTTCCCTCGTATGTAGCCTTGCTAATAGCTACATAGGCGAACCCCACAGGCGGATCAGTAGAAATGCGGTGAAGTGGGAGGGTTGTGATCCCTTGTTTTCGGATCATAACCTCGCTGATAAAAGGAAGAAGAAGAAGAAGTAGCCTTGATAATAGCTATGAGTTATTCTGGGATGCCTCTCCTGCGCAAGGTCAACCAGATAGCATCTCGATTCAAGCTTTCGAAAGTCTTCTCAAAGTCGATAAAGAGTAGATGTAGCGGAGACATATACTCCACGCAATGCTCTATTATGATCCGTAAGGTGTTTATATGATCGATGCAGGAGGGCCAAGCACGAAAGCCTGCCTGTTCGACGTCGAGAGTTGAATCTAAATGCTCCTTAACGTGTTCTAATATGATTCTAGCTACTATCTTGACTATGGTCGGTAGAACGCATCTCCAGTTTCCACAATCCATTAGATTTCCCTTTTTCGGAAGCTTGACGATCATCCCTCTTTTCTACTACTGGGGAAATTGTTAATTTTCCCATGCTCTCCGTATGAGTGAGTGTAGCAGTTCAGCCGATGTGTTTGGCGCAGCTTGGTATAGTTCGGCAGGGATGCCATCAATACCCACCGCTTTATTTTGTTGGGGTGATTTCTTTTGTTATTTCGGTTTTTTGGGAGGTCCATCCGATCCATGCAACCGGTATGTACATATGTGTCATCATCGTACGTATTAGTCTGTTATGACCCGTTGAGGCATCATCTGTACACTCAAAAAGAGGAGTTGTTGGCAAGTTCAAGGCCAAGTTTGGACATAAACCAAATATTTATTTACATATACATATATACATATATACATAGTAACATCTGATTTACAAGAAATAGCGCCTTAAGCTCGGTGAATTCAATCTATTTTTGTTTCCCCCAACACTTTCCTGTTCTATGCCTTTTATTCTTAATCCACCCATTTTTCTCTCATATTGAGTTAACGTGGATGTCACCAATCCGAAATGTCTGAATGAAATTTGCTGTTAAAGAATTCCTTAACGAATCGCCCTCTGCATAGCCTTCTACCGTAATCTTCAGGATATGTGTTTGCCATTTTCTTTTCCTTTCCTTTTTTTTTTATAAAAAAGAACTGGTAAATTAAAACATAATAAATAAAGACTTGTTTACAGAAATTATGTAAAAAACAATCCGTGCCAACAAGAGCTACGATAAAACATAACGTGGTTGGCTCAGCAATGGTGTTTCAAGCTTTTGTGGGCTTGCTATGTAAGGGTTTTTATTATTCATTTATAAGAAAACTATTATTGGGCTTCCCTTGTAATACTCTGAGAATGTTGTCGTTGATATGCGGCTTCCCTACCTACAAATCAGAACACTCCCTTCTGTTTAAACTCACTTTAGTAGTATTTTTGATTTGTACTTAAAATAAATCCAATCTTATTGTAAAAAGTAAAAAAAAAACTAACATTTTATACAAAGTATGTTTTATTAGAGAAAAAGTCAAAAGAAAAAAGTAATATATGTAAAAGCGAAACATTTTAGTGTTTAATTTTGTGCTGCGTCCTGTAATCTCTCAGTTTCCCAATCAAATTTTGTAATAATGATTGTAAAGTGTATTTGTTATAGTTTTGTTTTAATTTCATTATAATTAGAAAATTAGCAATGCACCCGCGTTCTGTGAATATCATTCACTCTACAAAAAAAAAGTATTTTTGTGCAATAAATATTTAAAGAAAAGGAAAACTGAATGAATGATATAAAATAAGATATCACTCGCTAAGAGCACGCTTATTTATTTATTTTAATTAAGTATTATTTAGTAGAAAACACAAAAACCAGATACCTACATACTTTCAATTGCGAAAACCCCATCAGCAGACTGACTGATCATCAGTGTGGACAAACAATTCTACTTTGCGGTCACTTTTTGGTAGTTTTTAGATACAAACAAAACAACTAGAAAATTTATAAATCTTTGTATGTGTACCCTCAGACAGATGTGTAATTGACAAAACCCTACATAAATTTATTATGTAAAATTTAAAATCAAATTGCTTTATGTGTTTTGTCTGTAGCAATGTGTATGTGTACTTTAATGTGGGCAAAGAGAGAGATCAAATCGTAAAACATAAAAAATCAAAAAAAAAACAAAATAACATCTATTCGATATATTATTGTTTTATATGTGTATACAACATATAGGTACTGTATGTATTATTGCATGTACACTTCTTTTATTTAAGACAAAATGATCAAACTTCTTTGTGGAGCATTTAATTTTAAGTGGAAAATAGTTAAAAAAGCAAAATGAAGACGAAACAATTTGTGTAAGAACAACAAATCAAAAGAAAACAAAACAAATATGAATATTATTGTGTTTCATGTCTCAAGAATCAAAAAAAAAGAAAACAAAAACCCATCTCTTTTGTAAATCTCTAAGCAATTTGTGTTTTATTTCATCGCTCAATTATTCTTGCAGTTGAAGTCGATCATTGTCATCTGATCTGATTCCGGTTGTCCTTTTACTCCTGCTGTGCTGAGTGCCTTTCGGATACCCATGATTTCGGACCTTAAATACCGCGATTGCTGCAGACAACAATAACAGCGTCTATTCAGGTGCGGATTTGTTATTAGAGGCAGACATACACAGTCTGTCCCAGATGCAATGAGACTGGTTCTATCAAAGTTCTTAGCTCGAAGACAGCTACGAGTGAATGTTCTACCCTTCATCTACTTAACCTCAATTTGAGCGATTTCGGTTGATATTTCACTGTGGTTTGAAAAAATAACATGGAACAAAGAGCGAATATTAAATTATGTTTTAAATTGGTTAAACATAAGAAATGTATACGGGGACGAATGCATGCCCTGTGCACAGGTTTTCTGTTGGTTTCGCCGATTCCGTGACGGTCGTGAGGACCTTGCAGACGATGATGGAGCACCGCCGGCAAAAACCACTCGCAAGAGCAAAATCAAGACAATGATGACCGTTATCTTCGATTTAAAGGAAATTGTTCACAGTGAATTCATCCCAGAAGGTCAGACGGTGAACGCAGAATATTATCAGGGAGTTCTACAACGATTGTAGGCCAGAGTTCGGAGAGTTCGACCGGAATATCGACAGGCAGGCAGTTCACTGTTTGTTGCACGATAATGCACCATCGCCCAAAGCCATCATGGTACGTGAATTCTTGACCAAAAAGGCAACATTGTTATCGATTATCCTCCGTATTCACCTGATTTGGCTCCATTCGACTTCTGGCTATTCCCCAAACTGAAATTGTGCGATGTAAAGAAATAAATAAAAAAATAAAGGAAAATATGGCGGACTTCAACCGCCATACTAAAGGCCATTTTAGCCGATGAGTATAAAAAATGTTCAAAAAAATTCGTTGAACTCAGAGGAGACTAGCTAGGAAAA
This sequence comes from Brachypalpus laphriformis, assembly GCA_945910035.1. NCBI lineage: Eukaryota > Metazoa > Arthropoda > Insecta > Diptera > Syrphidae > Brachypalpus > Brachypalpus laphriformis. Next base: position 162,815,952 of record OX246755.1, on the reverse strand, counting down.
GAGGTCGTCTTTAGTAGTGAGGTCGGAAAGCACAGCCTGCACGACACCAAATCCGATAACGGATTCAGGATAGTCGACTTTGCGACGAGACGAAACGTTTTTATAGCTAGTACGCAGTTAACACGTCTTGATATTCGCAAGCGGGCATGCGTCTCTTTTGATCGAAAAATCGTCAACCAAATTGATTGCATTGCGATCGACGCAAGGCACTCTTTCAGTATTCTGGGTGTACGGACTTTCCGAGGAGCCAACGTGGACTCGGATCACTACCTAGTTGTAGCCAAACTACGGATGCGGATATCCAGAATGGGGCGAAATTAACGAAATACTGTGAGGAAGTTGGATGCCGGACGGCTACAATCGCAAGAGACGGTCAGAACGTTTGTCGATGGAGTATCCTTTAATCTCAATTAAAGTGGCAGCCATTGACATATTATATATGGACTGCTAGTGAGATGTCAGTTCCATATAATCTCTGCCCAAAAAATGACGCCAACATAACTAGCCCTTTTGGTTCAGAGCGGAAAAATGTGGAAACAAATTGCCAAGCATCTTGAATTTCTTCATAGAATGGTAGAGACACCACTTGGGTTTGTTTGGATTTGCTAAGTAAAATGGTTGAAATTTAAATTGTTGAGGCATTGTTTACAGCAGATGTCACCTACAAAATGTGAAAAAAACGCTCCCCGTTCACCTAGAAATTTCATTTTAACAAGTTGGTAGCAGCAGCTACATACACGTTTAATATGGACTAAAAATGGCGACAAAATAGCAATCGAAGTGAGAAAAGTGCTTATTATTTTTATATATGTTTAATATAAATACTTATGTCAGAAAGTGAGGATACAAGAAATAACTAAGATTTACTTCTGCCATTCAGCAGAGCTGCCAAGCTTTACATATAATTTTTTTTTTGTGAAAAGCCATCTAGTGGTGAAGTATGGGATACAAATTCTGGTTCACGAAAATTGAACCAGCTCAAGTGCTGGTTCAATTGTTGTTTTTACATCCTGTGTAAAAATATGAACTGAACTAGTTCACAGGGAAACAAAACGCGGCTAATGGTGGCAGATTCCGCCTCTGATGTACTGGGTTTCTCTCGGCCACCACAACGAAACCCCTGGTTTGATGAGGAATGCCGGCAAGCACATGCAGCAAAACAAGAGGCGTACAAAGCGGCGCTGCATAGAAGGACTAGAGCTGCTCGCGAGCTCTACGAGCGGAGGAGAAAAGAGGGACATCGACTTCTCAGAGAGAAGAAAAAGGAATGTGAGAAGCTCTCGATCGAGGAAATTGAGAGACTTTATTGCAGGAATGAAGTACGAAAATTTTACCAGAAGGTAGAACATGCCAGAGTTTCAAAGCCAGAACTGAAGCCTGCAAGGACGAAAATGGTCATATAGTAGCAGAAATCACAGTCGGTCCTGAGGATATGGAAGGAACACTTCTGCAGACTGCTAAACGGCGACGATGACCAATATCCCGCTGTCAGGCAGAATGAGCCATTCAACAATGACGATGATAGTCAAGATTCTCGTCAACCCGATCAGAATGAAGTGAGGATAGCTATATCTAAACTTAAATCCGACAAAGCTGCTGGAGCCGATGGCCTTACCGCCGAACTTTTCAAGGCAGGAAGAGATGAGTTGGTAAGGAACATGCACCAGCTCATCTGTAAAATTTGGTCGGGCAGAAGTATGCCCGATGAATGGAACCTCAGCATCGTTTGCTCGATCCTGAAGAAAGGAGACTCTCTGAACTGCGCCAACTACAGAGACATAAGTCTTCGCAACATCGCATATAAGATCTTGTCTGCCGCCTAAAACTGATCGTCGAGAACCTGATAGATCCTTATCAGAGCGGTTTCAGGCCCAGAAAGTCCACCATTGACTAATTATTCACACTATGGCAGATCTTGGAAAAAAGTTGGCTATGATAGCTTGTATAGAGACGAGTTATACAGAGAGGTTTCAAGTTCGAATCCCAAAAAACACCAAAATGTTTTTTCACAGTCTCACCTCTCGCGAACGTCTGACAAACATCCGAGAGTATTGTTGTCTCGAAAAAGCTTCTCAAATCAAATTTCCCTTCGGATACGGCATTAAACTGCAGGTCCCTTACATTCGTGTGAAAAATATAACGCACACAACATGAGTGGTTGCGAGAAGCTAGGCCCTTGCACTTAAAGAGCTGTCGCACAAAATTTATGTATATATAATCATCCTAGTTCTGCCGTATGTGCAGAGTTATGGGCTTTGTCAAAATCGGATGAGGATGCCCTTAGTTACTTTGAGAGAAAAGGTCTTCGAATGGTCTTTGGTCCCGTTTGGAAAGACGTTGAGTGGAAGAGAAGGTACAATGCCGAACTATACGGCCTATATAAGGACATTGACTTAGGCAGAAGAGTTCACATAGAGCGACTAAGATGGCTGAGTCATGTAGAGCGAACTAAGCCCAGAAAGTCTTCGAACCCACCCCGAATGAACGCCGCGGTAGAAGACGATCTTGTGGTAGGTGGCGCTAACAAGTGGAGGGGGACCTCAACCAACTTGGCGTGCGCAACTGGAGGCAGCTGGCTCGTAACCGGGCTTCCTGGAGAGGTTTGTTGCTTGAGGCTCGAGTGCACCCCGGACCAAGGCGCAAGCAAGCAATCTAAGCTTTTTATTTATTTACATAATCGCTCAATGAATACGCTTTGAATAGAATAATGAGAAGAGGTATGTGTACTTGTCAACTTGCTTTCGAATGATACTGTTATGGAAATATGAATGATTATATATTTTTTATCTCCACATCTGTCTTCGTCTTCTTCTTCTTCCTTTTTCAGCGAGGTTATGATCCGAAAACAAGGGATCATAGCCCTCCCACTTCACCGCATTTCTACCGATCCGCCTGTGTGTTTCGCCACACCTGTATTGTCATGCATGTTATGATTAGTTTAAATTACAGCTGCCACATTTGTAGAAGAACTCTTTAACTGGTTAGTATTTTTTTAAACATATCATCTTCTACAACTTTGAAAACACATACTTCTCCACTTTAGTGCTTTATCACAAATACTATGTAAACTTAAGTATTATCTTGAAATAAATAACATTCATACATTCAAGTCCTGCTCAAGAAATGTGAATCAAAATCCGTCCAGGAGTTTTCGTAATAGAGCTCTCATACCGACATCAAGACCCAGCAATCTTTAAAGCTTTGGGCAAATGAGGGTCTATCTTTCAGTTATGGTTAGTAGGTCGAGCTGCGCTTAGGAGCGAAAATAATCAGCGGCAGATTTATTTAATGAGCGGTCCCTCTGAGGTTAGATCCAGCTTTGGCCAAATCCGTTTTGTCGCTGGACATGTTGGTCCAGTTGTCCACCTAGGATTTGTACTCTCGATAGCATTCAGATTAAATTTGAGTTTGCAGTTAGCGATTGGTATACCTAAGGTGCCTTTGTCGGGCAGGATGAGTATAGTTGTTCCTCGGTTTTACAATTCTGGAATGTCTCTATACCCGGCATCCGACACAGGTAAATATTGAATTGCTCAGCCATCTCCGCGAGAGACAATCGGCAGTCAAAAGTTACTAAAGAATTTATAGAGGTCAATTCCAAGCATTTGATTGCTGCTTGGCTATCTGAAAAGATGCGGATACCTTTAACGGATATCATGTTTTTCTTAGACAAAGATAACACTTCTTTAATCGCCATAATTTCCGCCTGGTAGCCAGTTCGATTCGCAGATAGTCGTAGTCCCCTGAATTTTCGTTCGGCTCTCAAATGACAGTAGGACCCTTAACCCTTTCGACCCGATTGGGACAATATATCCCAAGGAAGTATAAAAAATGAAAATGTTCGGGTCGAAAGGGTTAAATAGCCAGTTACCGCGATTCCTAAATTTCTAATTTTCCGTCACATCAACGAGCAGACGAATTCAATACGTTTCCAGCTTAAAACATTTTCCAATTGCTTTCTCTCTCTACTCCAATCTCACGTGCGCAGTACGAAGAAAACAACAAAACAAAACGTCAGTCCCTTTGACACTTACAAGTGTATTTGTCAGAAATTTTTGTTTTGGCTCAGAGTAGATTTTACATTACACGTTTTGTGATTTTGTGAGTTTTCCGCGACATATCGCCAATTTCCAATTTTTAGAACTAGCCGTAAGTACTACTTAAAGAAAGCCTGTTTCATGTGAATTTTTCCAGCAGAACCATTCTACCTCTTGCCACAGTTATTTGTCTTGCAATGCGCCGCCATCGGTACAGGGACCCTGCAAAGGCACCTCGAACGTGGTTGTACAATGCCCCTGGGATCGCGTTCGGGCCTCAGCAGGCTCTGTTGCAAGGACAAGATGATATCTCCAGCCAGGGCGTATTGGCACAACAGCGCGTTCGAGTGAAAATTGCAAGGGTTGATGGCGTAGCTTAGGATAGATCGTGCCATCACTTTCACCAGGAACTCCTTGTCTATGTCTGAAATAGAATTTCTCAAATGAATCCCCCAATGGGTTGTGGTTAGTGATTCGAGAGCAAACAAACCTTGCAATTCCTTTCGAACGTCTAGGATCTTGTTATTCCGGTGGCATTCGATTGCAGCAAGGACTTGTCGTCCGATGCCCACTATCAGTTGCCTTTTGAATTTTATGAATAAGTGTTCGACAAAGATTTGCTCATCTTGGCTCAATACATGTAGACTATGCCGATGTTTTGAATGCAGAACCTCATCCGTGTGGTCCTCGGGCTCAATCGGAACGGAATTCAATGAACCCTGCAGGAAAAAATTGAATTGGAAATGGAAATTAGACTTTATTTAAGGTTTTGCTTTGGTAGAGGGTAATCGAGACTGTGTAAGCTATTGGTGCAATGCAACTGTAAGAGGAGATGTACGCCGTTTTATCAAGTTGCGTGCATAGAGTGCATAGAGGCATGTGTCCTATCGAAATTGGATGAGGATGCCCTTGGTTAGGTTACGAGGGTAGTCCCGAAAGTACCCGATCTGATGTATAAATGACGGTTGTTTGAGAATTGATGAAGCTACGTTGTTTAGTATGTGCTCGGCACAATAGTGAACGCTCTCAGTGTCTGGGGATTCTGCTCCTTCGTTTACAACAGGTCACAGGTTTAAACGAGGCCATTTCAGCTGCCAAGACGAACATCGCAGTGGTCGAGCAAATGACTACGCTAGAAATGGTGAGAAAAATTCACAAAATTGTATTGGATGGCCGTCGACTGAAAGTGCGCGAGCTAGTAGACATGGTAGGCATTTCAGAAAATGCTGTACATCGTATGCTGACTGAAAATTTGGACATGAAAAAGCTGTGCGCAAGATGGGTGTCGCGATTACTCACAATGGGACGAAAACAGCGTCGTGAGGATTTTTTAATTGAGTGTTTGGCGGAGTTTCACAGCAATTCAGCCGAGTTTTTGTATCGATTTATAGCCATGGATGAAACATGAATCCATAACTTCACACCCGAGACCAAGTAACAGGCAAAACAATGCGTTGAAAGAGGAGAATCGGCCCCAAAGAAGGCGAAGACGGTTCCATCTGCAGGCAATGTCATGGCGTGTTTTTTTTAGATGCGCGTCGGATAATTTTCAACAACAATCTACAGCGAGTATTATGTGAACTTCTTACAACGTTTGAGTGATGAAATCAAGAAAAACCGGCAGCATTTGGCGAAAAAAAAAGTTTTCTTTGTTAGGTTGGGTACTTTTGGGACTTCCCTCGTAGGTGGCCATCCTCCGAAATCGTTAGGATTCACTTAGACCAAATGAGGTCCATTGCGTTACCACGTGAGCTGGTTGTTTCGGTTAGTCTTGGAACAATTTTGGACTAATTCCCAAATGCTGTTGATATCTGAATCGGTGATATCTGTAAGTTCCTCATAGAAGTATTCCCCAAGAGTTTATATTCTAGCTGAGGATAGTGCTGGGCAGCCGCAGAGCAAGTGAAGGGGGGATCTTCTTCGTCTGTACAGCTGCGACAAAAGCCATTGGCCAGAATTCCTAACCTCGCGGCGTACCTGGCTAGTACGCAATGACCAGTCAGCAAGGATACCTATGTGTGGTATGCTAATCAGTTAGTTTTTTTTAATTGCGGACATGTTTGTCTCGCATGGTTACACGTATCAAGATTGCGCCATTTTTTATTGACCTGATTCAATGCCGCTATAGAGATTTTGTATCATGCCGTTTCTATAGGTAGATGCAGCCCCCGTTCCGCAGTAGAGAGCTCCTGTTTCGTGCCATTTTTAGCTAATTCGTCTGCTCTGCAATTACCTGAAATGTCCGAATGACCAGGAACCTAGCACAGAGTGAGATTGCAATGATTCGATATCCTCTTTGTTATTGGTGATTCGAGTGCCTTTAAAGCTGGCTGACTGTCGGTGTAAATTACGATGTCCGTGTTCGATACAGATCTCATCGACAGCCATTTAGCCGCTTCACAAATAGCCTTAATCTCCGCTTGGAATACACTGTAATAAACTAGTTTTCTACAAGACAGTTGCATATCCAGGGGTGCCGAGAACATGTCTGCCCCTACACCATCCTCTGTTTTAAACCCACCGGTGTATATTTCCGGAATCTTTTAGGACAATATTTTCCGCCCAATTCTGTCGACTGGGAATGTTTTTGTTGTATTTAATATTGAAGTCTAGGGACGGTGCTAAGTAGTCTGCGACTTCTACCACGTCGCTTCATAATCTTAGGATTTTGGCATGTTCTGTATCATTCCTGATCCACTGTGATGATTCTTTCAGTCGCAAAACCGATTTTATTGCTACCTCCTTCCTACAAATATCTATCGGAATGATATGTAACATTGTTTCCAGTGCCGCCGTAGGAGTCGTGCGGAGAACGCCGGTGACGCAGACACCATGCATGCACTTGTTTAGGAGAAGATACAATGAAGAACTGTATACTGGGCTGTACAAAGATGTCAACCTACCCAGAAGAGTACGCATACAGCGACTGAGATGGCTAGGTACATTAAGAGCGGATGAACATGAACGCCCCGGCCCGAAAAGTCTTCAAATCCATTCCCGACGGACGAGGAAGGCAGTAGAGGAAGACCTCACCTTAGATGGTCCGAGCAATTGGAAAGGGACCTCAACCAACTTAGCATGCGCAACTGAAGACAGCTGGCTAATGACCGAGCCGGCTGGAGAAGCTTGTTGGTTGCAGGCTAGGTCCACCCGGACTGTAACGCCATCTATAGAGAAGTTCACACCTTCTATAGGAAAAGAATTTGGCTGAGTGATATTACGATCCATAATTTCGGACGAGTGGAAGAAGACAATTTAAGAAAGTGCGGTAACTTGCTGGTATTTGCGTTTTCCTTGCGAAATAATAGCCATAATTATTTTGGACTGCGTCAAAGTACACATAGATTCAATTCTCCATGTCGATCAAGCGGACTTTCGGCCAGGATTTCCCTGCATAGATCACAGTAACATCTTGCGGATCATAATTATTATTTTTCATTTTTTTTTTTCATAAACTTCTCTCGGGAAAGGCGAACATATACATAACGCTGAGGCAACGCCTCGAGACGCCTAGTTAATAATATAATCTGCAACAAGTTAATTCTGCATTTAAATTGTTGCAGATTGTTGCTTTCTGGAATTATTTCACCTGGGAGTGAGTTCCAGAGGTTGCTTATCCTGTAACAAAAATAATTTTGATATAATGATGTTCTTGCGGTTGCTAGGTGAATATGAATGTTGTGTGCTCTAGCGGCCTGCCTGGTAGGACTTTGAGTCGAGTCGAGTTTCTAGGGATCATTCTGTTAAGATCTTCCAAACATCGGGCATGGTAGTATCTGTAGAACAGACGTAGGTCTGCCACCTGCCATTGATAAGCCAACGATTGAAGGTTGGGCGTTAGTAGATTTCAAGGATATATAGTTTTTTATGGGCCGAGCTCCAAACGTAAGAGCAGTACTCAAGCATTGGTCTTACTTGTACTTTGTACTAAGTGTGTCTGCACTCTCGTGTGGACAGCCAACCTAACCTTACCTTGTACTTTGTGTAAAAGAAATTTACACTGCGTAAAGTACTTCTTTGCTCATGGAAGCTGATTTTGCGATGTGGTTATGCCATGTTACTCCAGAGTGTACTGTGATACCCAATAAATGCATGGTCTCCTGGATGCTGTGGCTAGTGACCTCCTTCCTTACTAAAGGAGGGAAGGAAGAAAAACATAAGTTGCTGCTAATCACTTTTGCCATTGACCAGAACGGACATGATCCACTGGGACATTGGAGAAGTTTAGTGGTGACTTCCTCATTATGTTGTTGTGCCCCAGTTTTGGCACCAGCGCATGTCTCCGTTTGTTCAACTAGCAAAGTCGTTGCACTATGTCGAAACAATATTGCTGTGCACTAATTTGCGGATATTGCCATTAAATCAAATCCAATGCCCTGGCAATGTTAACATTGTTTCGCAACGGCAGGTCAACCAACGGAGAATCGCTAATCTCGCGTCCCGACTTACCTCAAGTTTCGCCTAGAACGAGAGGCCAATGGTGAGTCGTAAATTGAACACGAAACGGTGGGGTTGTTTTTCTTGGCTTGTTCTTCTTTTCTTTGGCCTGTTCACTCCGCGAGTCATAACATTTGTTCGCTTACAACATTGTTTCGCTTATGCAGCAATGTTCAGTTCCGCAACGGCAGGTCAACCAACGGAGAATCGCTGATCTCGCGTCCCGACCTATCTCACTAGTACGAGAGGCCAACGGTGAGTCGTAAAATCTGTTTTTCTTTTCTTTGGCATGTTGACTCCGCGAGTCATAACAATGTTTTTCCTTCGCTGTCTCTATCATTGGATTGCATCTGTTTCGCAAGCTTACGAAGTTAACTCTCCTCTGTTCTATCGGTTTGGATCGCGACTGCATATAGGCACTGTAACATGGTCCTAGCTGTATGAGGGCGAGCGTTATACTGATGGAATAGAACACCCCTTCGATTAGCCAGAGCTGGCTGTTTCTGCTTTAGTGCCGACTTCAATCTGCACAGCTGTTAACAATAGACATCTGCGATGATAATCTGGTTATAAGGCAACAACTTAAAGCGGATTATGCCCTTAGCATCCCATCCTACACACAGTAACACCTTGAGCGGGTGAAGTCCGTCTCAGGGATGTTGTGCTGGTCTGTCTTCTGGACTGAGCGATTGGTGGCGACGTTTAAATGTTATTGTAAAGAACCCATTTTTCATCTCCGGTAACAATCCAGTTCATAAACGGCTTTTGAGGGGGACACAACAGAAGCCCCAGTGCTACCATCGATTCTTCGCTGAAGATTATTTTGCGATTGGTGATGTGGTACTCATTTTCCCAGCTTAATGACTTTTCCCATCCTTATTAGGTGGCAATGGATAGTCATATGGCTTACGTTGAGTTCTCGTGCAACAGTCGAATTTTTGTTGACGGTGGACTTTAGGAGCTCGTTGTCTAGCTCTTCTGCCCTACCCGAACGAGGTTCATCCTTAATGTCAAAATTGCCATTTCTAAACGTTGCAAACCAACACCGACACTTGGACTTGCTGAGAACACCCTTTTCATACACATTTTGGATGTCTCTAGTGGTTTCAATTCCATTCTCGTTTTTTCGGAACGAAAATAATAAAATATGCCGAATATGCTATTCCGATGCATCCAATTCAAAAATCGGTTAAAAATGCTTACAATGATGTTACCACAACATGCCCCAACGTCTGTGGCATTTTGTAGACTTTGTAGTTACAAATTAATGAAATTAATACCTTGGGCCTCAGACAAAATTCGAATTGTCTAATTTTCAATTAGATTCATCGCTTCAGATAAAATACTGTGTACTCGTATTTTATATTTTGATGACATTGTTCATCCACATTTTCATTACGATGATGTAATGTAAAATAAAATGAACAATTACCATCTTCCCATTTGGTATCATTGGATCAACCCGCACACACTCGAACTTGAATCGTATGTCAAGATATAAAGAAAAAACAAAAGCGAACTTAACTCCAGCCTCCTTAAAACCCCTAAAGTTGATGCAAATGACTTGAATTTTAATTCGCTGTGATGAAAGAACGAAGACCTCTTTCTGGCGCATAACAATAACCCAGCAAAGCTTATCCGCAATATGCGGTCACAAATACACACGTGACTTGAAAGCCGAAATCAGCCTCTTGTAAGGAAAAATGACCGAGAACAACACATGTAGGTATACCTATACATATTCATTTGTGAAGGAAGTTTTTGACAAAGTATGCGCGAGAATACTTACCGCTGGCGTGGGTATCCTTTCACCCGTCATCTTCATTTCACTCTCACTCAACGCATAACTGCCCTTTCCAATTAAAGCTGAAAAACTACTGAATGCAACAAATTTCGATAGGGAGTATCTCTTGAGTTTCGAAAATGTGCTGCAACGTTTTTCACCAGTCCGAGTTTGGGTCATATCGCCTCCAGTAGCAATAATTTGAGCTGCTCTCTGGAATGGATGCAAAGCCAGTGAATTAGAAGATAGATGTGAAAATTGCTTCTGTTTTACCTTGATGACGTAAAGCTTGACTTCACAGAATAACTTTTCAATACGACGCTCAAGTACACCTCGAGCATATGTCGAGTCACTTAAATCCTTGTTGAATTTGGTTAGAATACCCTCTAGGATGTACTTTGCCGCCTTGTAGATATAGTCTCCTTCATCGTATTCCTTAGCCAGTTGTGGATTTTCTAAATCTATGGCTGTTTGAAGAGCGTCTTGAATATCTTGAGTTGTTAAGTTCTTTAAGGTATCATCCTCAGACTGAAAATACGATGAATTGAATTGTTAATTGGTGGGGACGTACCGGCTATAAATTACCACTTACTTTCTCTATGGTGCGTTTGAGCTTTCTAACTAGATGTTTACGCTTATGATGTTTTTTCGTGTGATGATGAGATCTGCTATCCAGTTGATGTTGAATTTTATCCCATTTTTGTTGATATTTTGCCATGTGATTCTGTAATTTAATGGAAAGAGATTGTCTTGAAAATATTTACATAACGTACATATGTTCGCGTACAATGTCCTTTAGTACAAAAGTATACACAAACTCAGCGTATGTTCCACACACTCAGACTGGATAGAATGTATGCTCAAGTCGAGCTGGGTGACAGCGAAGTAAATTCACTGGCCTCTAGAGGAACCCCGCAAGATATGGTCTTATCTTCTCTACTATGGACTCTAGTCGTAAACGAGATCCTATTGAAATTAGGATACAACGGAGTAAAAGTTGTTGCATATGCAGATGACATCGTCCTACTAATGTCCGGCAAATTCCTCGACCGAACTTTTACAATCGACCCTAAATCCCCTTAATAACTGGGCGGAAATATGTAGACTGAACGTCAACCCAACGAAAACAGAGTTGGTCCTCTTCGCCAACAAAAGAATAATCCCAGCTTTCGGTCCCCTACGACTCGAAGGCACTCCAATCTACGTCACGGACAGAGCACGGTATTTATGGTGCATACTTGTCCGCAAGCTGGGCTGGAGATATAATCTTCTTCTTCTTCTTCTTCTTCTTCCTTTTTATCAACGAGGTTATGATCCGAAAATAAGGGATCATAACCTTCCCACTTCACCGCATTTCTCTCTAGCTGGAGAGATAATACAAATGAAATTAAAAAGAAAGCGTACATTGCGTTCTATGCATGCAGTAGAATTTTTGAGAGAAAATGGGGATCCAAACCTGCCATCACCCACTGGGTGTACACAGACAAATCAGACCCATTCTAACATATGGGTGCATTGTCTCGTGGCCAATAGCAGAGAAAGTCAGAGTCAAGAAACTGACAAAAATGCAGAAAACTGTTTGCATCGCATCCACTGGTGCCAACAAAACCACCACGACCGCAGCTCATGAAACAATTCTCCCACTGATTCCACTAGACTTATACTCTAAGAAATTAGCCGCGAAGAGTGCCCTGCGTCCAAAAGAATCCAACCTGCGGAGAAAGGGCCAGATGAGCCATCGTACTATTGGAGGGTGGGCTCACTTAGACGCCACCACATACTACCTTCCGCCACCCTCCCGACTTCAGCCGAAACGACAGAACGGTCATCCGATTAAGGGAATACTGGGCAGACGGTGGGGCCATCAACCCGCATAGTATTTCAGTCTTCACTGACGGGTCTAAAACAAACGAAGGAATGGGTTCGAGTATCTACTCAACAAAACCCAATATTGCAATATCACTAAGACTTCCGAACAACGGCAGTGTGTTCCAAGCGAAAGTGCTAGCGATAGCAGAGGTGGCTCGAGAACTATCCACGAAGCATGTTACTAGAAAAAAATATTGACATTTACAAAGATAGTCAAGCTGCTATGTGGCAACATAGACGCAGAAAAGGATACGGACCATTTCCTATACAAATGTCCTAGTCTTTGCGTTACGAGAAAGATGGCCCTAGGAGAGTAATTCTTCAATCATCTAGGCGACTTGGCTGAAAAGCCGCCAACCATCATCCTGAAATTCATAACTTCTTCAGGATGAATTCAACACCACAGGACTCTAGTCACTTTGTTTCTTTTTTCTATCTTACCGGTGTTTCAGACAGAAAATTCCACATCAGGGGAGCACAATGGATCCTTTTGAGGTCCGAGTGCAGGCTGCACCCATTCGATGCAGCTAACCCCTTAAACCTAATCTAACCTAATAGTATCACAAAACTTGGATGGGATATTAAGCCTGACTCACAATATCGGTACGATAGTAACCTTGTGAATTGAAATCGGTCGGCGCACACCGAATAGATTTGAAAATATACAGATTGCGATAGATCGCTATCACTATTGATAACGCTGTCCTGCTCGTGTAATCTTACATTTTGTCATGCACACCAATATAAAGTCACGTTAAGTCAATTTTGACTAATGTTGAATCCTATCTTTCAACAAATTAGTCTCAGAACAAAGCCCTGCCACCAAAGATTGTTTCTACGAGCTCCTCGACAAAACAACGAGCAATGTCCCAAATACGACGTTAAAATTGTATTGGGTGATTTTAATGCCAAAATAGGAAAGGAGGATCTCTTTGATATGGCAGTCGGTAAACGTAGTCTGCACAACACTACGTCTGACTACGGACTAAGGCTAATTGATTTCGCTGTGGAGCAAAACGCCACTATAGCCATCACATGGTTTCCTCATCTCAATATTCACAAGCAGACATGGAAGTCCAATGATCATGTAACCACCAACCAAATTGATCATATTGCGATCGACGCAAGACATGCCTCCAGTATTCTGGATGTCCGGACCTTCCGAGTGGCCAACATAGACTCAAATCATTACTTTGTAGTAGCCAAGGTACCAATGCATCCATCCCAAACTTAGAAACCAAGAAGAACCACTGAAAGAAGAAAATCGAAAAGCTACAATCGCAAGAGATCGCCAGAGTCTTCGCTGAACGCGTATCCCGAAATCGCTCAATCACTCCTATGCCGCCAGCATCAAGTGCCGCAGACCAATTGGAAATGCTGCCACAATGGCATCAGAAAGATCACAACTGATGAGCTGGATGTCGCCCGACCAATTCCGCGAAACCCCTGATTTGACGAAGAATGCCGGCGAGTACATGCAGCAAAAGAAGAAGCGCTGCAAAGGAAGACGAGTGTTGCTCGTAAGCTCTACGAGCGGAAGCGACGGAAAGAATATCGGCTTCTTCAAAAGAAAAGAAAAGGCCATGAGAAGCGCGCGATCGAGAATACTGAGATCTTATAGTCCAGGAACAATGTACGGAAGTTTTACCAAAAGGTAAAAAGAACGTGTCAGAGAAGTAAAACCCATACAGAAACCTGTAGAGTTGAAAGTGGAAACCTCATAGTAGAATCACAGTCGGTACTGAGAATATGGAAAAACTACTTCTGCAGACTGTATAACGGCGACGAAGGCCAACATCCCGCTGTCAGGCAGAATGAACCATTCAACATAAGACGATAATGGTCAAGATTTCCGTCCACCTGACCAAAACGAACTGAGGATAGCGAGCAATATCCAAGCTGAAATCTTACAAGGCTGCTGGACCTGACGGCTTACGAGCCGAACTTTTCAAGGCAGCTGGCGATAATTTGGTGGAGAACATACACCACAAAAAAAACCCAATAATTCCAAATCGATACTCACCACCTCTTTATCGATTTCAAGCCCGCCTATGACAGCATCTATAGAGAAGAGCTTTATAAAGCCATGTCTAGTTTTGACATCTCTGCATCGATACAAGTGTAAAACCCCCTAAAGCGCGGTAAACAACAAAAGTTAAGTAGCAACCAAAAAATGCTTACAAAACAATCCCTGCCAAACTTCTCCGTCTGTGCAGGATGACGATGGAGAACGCTCGCTGCCCCATCAAGGTCGGTAATGACCTCACCGAGACCTTTGAATTCAAAAAAGGTTTTAGGTAAAGTGACGCGCTGTCATGTGACTTATTTAATATTGTACTTGAATGGATTGTGCGGAGCTCACAAGCCAAAACCGGATGCACAATCTATTACAAGTCTGTACAACTGCTTGCATACGCCGACTTGAATGGATTGTGCGGAGCTCACAAGCCAAAACCGGATGCACAATCTATTACAAGTCTGTACAACTGCTTGCATACGCCGACGATATAGACATTATCGGAAGATCTCAGCGGGCTGTCACCGGTGCGTTTGCAAGCATTGAGACGGAAGCGGCCAAAATGGGTTTAGCGATAAACGAGCGCAAAACCAAGTATATGCTGTCAACAAGAAGGGGCAGCCAACACCGACGAATTGGACAGAACGTCACAGTGGGCAGCTATAACTTCGAGGTATTAAGGGACTTTGTCTACCATGGCTCTGCTATAAACTCTAAAAACAAAAGCAGCGCGGAAATCAAGCGAAGAATAACTCTTGCGAATCGCTGTTTTTTTTTTGGGCTTATAAGGCAGTTCAACAGTAAAGCCCTATCTCGAACAACTAAGGAGACTCTGTATAAGACGCTGATCATCCCAGTCCTCTTTTACGGCGCTGAAACATGGACTTTATTAAAAGAGGATGAAGATATCCTTGGTCGCTTCGAGAGATACATTCTTCGTAAGGTTTTCGGTCCCGTTTGCGTTGACGGTTTTTGGAGGAGAAGATTCAATCACGAACTATACGAGCTGTACAGCGACATCGACCTAGTAAAAAAACTGCCTATTGGACGTCTGAGATGGCTAGGGCATGTAGAGCGAATGGACACCAATGCTCCGGCTCGCAGTCTTCGAATCTTACCCCGAGGGACGACGCAGTAGTGGACCTCCTACGGCGCGCACAAGTTCAAGGGGACCTCGACCAACTTGGAGTGCGCAACTGGAGGCAATTAGCTAAAGACCGAGCTAAATGAAGAGGCTTGTTGGTTGAGGCCCAGGTTCACCCCGAACTGTAGCGTCACCTAAGTAAGTAAGTAACATATACCATCCCATCTCTAAGATTTGGTCAGACGAGTGTGTGACTGATGAATAGAATCTCAGCATCGTTTGCCCGATCCACAAGGAAGGAAACCCCCACAAATGCGCCAATTGCATAGGCATCAGTCCCTTCAACATCGCATACAAGATCTTTTGTGCGATGTTGTGTGAACACCTTTATTCAGCAGCCTGACTGGCCCCTATCAGTACGGTCATATAATCATAGTCCTTCCACTTCACTACACTTCTACTGATCCGCGTGTAGCGTTCGCTTGTAATTCAACGGTAACAGTAAAGCCTTCTCTCGAACAACTAGGGAGACTCTATATAAGACACTGATTATCCCAGTCCTGCTTTACGGTACTGAAACATGGACTTTGATGAAGGCGGATGAAGATATCCTTGGTCGCTTCGAGAAAAATTCTTTGTAAGATATTCGGTCCCGTTTGAGTTGAAAGGTTTAACAGGAGAAAATTCAATGACGAACTATACGAGTTGTACAACAACATCTACCTAGTCAAAAAAAAAAATGTGTATTGGATGTTTGAAATGGCTAGGACATGTAGAGTGGATGGACTCCAACGGTCCGGCCCGCAGTCTTCGAATCTAACGCGGAGGGACGACGCAGTAGTGGACCTCCTACGGCGCGCACAAGTTCAAGGGGACCTCGACCAACTTGGAGTGCTCAACTGGAGGCAATTAGCTAAAGACTGAGCTAAATGGAGAGGCTTGTTGGTTGAGGTCCAGGTTCACTCCGAACTGCAGCGCCACGTAACTAAGTAAGTAACCTGGGTAAATCGGCTGAGTCCGTCTTAAGAATTTAATATGAAAAATTAAGCAGCTCCAGCTCTATTATTTAACAGATTTTACTGAAAAAAATTCTGCCTTGTTGATAAGTAAACTTCTCAAACTGGCGTAGATTCCTATATAAGATCGTAGCTTGCAAAAAGAAGTCACACTTACCGCAATCCATTCCTTTATCTCTTCTTCGTTCTGTTTAGTTATCCGTTTCAGAAACTCGTGTTTGACCATTCTCTCCTGAAGGTGCATTTCCCATGACTGCCTGGCTTTTTCCTTGGCCAATTTGTTGGAATTCTCTTTGATAAATTTAATATTGTTCTTCAATCTGTCTGATTTAAATTGCAGATGCTTCTTTAATGCTATAAGGCGCTTCCTTCGTATATCCAGTCCGACATCTAAACGATGTTTGATCCTGAAATCGTGTAACTCCTTCCTATGTCGCAGTACAACTTCTCGAATCGACTTCATAGATTCAATTTGTTGTTGCTTCCGTTGGCTTTGTAAGCGCAGCGATTGAATCCATTGAGCACGCTTTTGGTTTAGTTCCGCTTTACGTTCGTGTATCTCTCCGGTCTTTATACTTCTTGAACGTCTTTCTGTGAGCTTTCTCTCGTGATTTGCAATTATCTCAGCATGGGCTATCATTTGTTTATCTTGTTTCTCATCGCTTAATCTGTTCCTTTCCATGCGAATTAGAGATAGATATGTCTCATGCAAGGGTATTCGGTGCTCGTTAAATTCCTTAAGTGTACATATGACGTCATTGTTTTGCGTTATCTCACCATTGTCTCGAAGTCGCTTGAGAAAAAAGTAAAATAGAAAGCGAAGGAGTTATGGACGTTTTACTTACTTTTAAGAGCTTTTCGTTAGAGTAAAACCTCTTCAAGTGCGGATCATGCAAAGGATTGTAGTCCATTTTTGAATTGAGACACACTGAATCGAAGTCTCGCTGCCAACTCTCGTACTGTAAGAATTTATACAATTTTTGTTGCATACTTTTGAGTGATGATAAGGAGTCTCTATTGAACTTACAGATCTGCCAATTTTGTTTTTGGAAAATATCACTTGATTGTCCGGACATTTAAGCATTGGGAGCTTTGAATGCAGAGGTATTGACTCCCAGCCTGGCAGCGCGTTTATTGGAAGACCAACTGGACGTTCAACTTCTGGTAATGCATTGTATTTGTTTTGACGTGGAAGACAAAGCAATACCGCAAGTTTATCCATCTTGTCGTGGTATTTGCCGCGGTTTTGTGGCGACATTTTGATTTTTTCGGTGACGTGTGAAAAAAAGAAATAAAAAACTAAAAAAGAAAGATCGGCCGTCTATCAGGTTTCTGAATATCCGAAAGAATTCAAGGTGGAAGTGAGTTTTGTTTTTTATTTTAAAGTATCCTGCAATGTTTATCTTTGTTCTCCTTTACTATTCATATATGTAAAAGAAGACCTCTATACGTTTCTTATTCTTCACGGTCGTCCTGCAACATGACCGATTGGTCTACCAATTCAACCCTTGAGGTTCCACTCAATCGTAGGTACCACGCGTATAGCATGAAATTCTAGGATCTTTTTTTTATAATTTGCGCGCACTCAAGGGGTTATAAATACCCTTAACATGTTTTCACACAGTGGGGGCCTGTATCCCCTGCTGGGTCCTAGCTAAGTACGTAGCATGTTATTTTGGACCATAACTGGCGGTTTGCTCTAGTGCTTGGTAGCTGAGGAAGTGATTGCAGGTTAGGTTCCATTAGGCGCCGGTTATCCAATGTCACATATATATAAGAGAATATGTCTTACTCAATTTTAAAGTATCTTCCACCATTCTCTTTCGTCGTTTTGATGTTCCCGATAACCTTTCTTTGAAACTATAATCCTTAGATGGCGTTAAGTTGCGGGAATAGCCCCTATAAGCACCGCGGCCTAGACAGATCTATTGTTCTTGCCTTGTATTGTATTTATTCGAGAGTCCGATTAAGGCATTTGATATTTGGTATGTCTCTCGACTCTATAGTATATCAAAATGTGGTTAGGGACCGATGAGTGGGCGATTTGCGTATCTTCTAGCTAAACAATCTGCTCTTTCTTACATACATACAATTTCAATGGCCCGCTAATCCTTCATGAGGGTCGCGGAGGTAGGATGCTCAGGTGGACCCTCCATCCTTCTCGATCCTCCGCCATTGACTCTAACTCATCAGGAGGAATCCCTAGACGGCTTCAGGACAGATGTCGGACTTGGTCCAACCATCTATTTCTAGGCCTACCGGGAAGTCGCCTGCCTGATGACACTGCAATCATGGCATGTCTTGTAAGCCGGTCTGGGGGCATACGCACTACGTGACCAAACCATCGAAGCATAGATCGTTCTGTTCGGAGAAGTAGTTGCTAAACATTAAGCGCCTCGCGTACTCTGGTGTTGTGCACTTGATCCCTACGAGTTATTCCAGCAACACCGTGAAGGAACTTCATTTCGGCAGCTTGTATCCGCGATCTTATTCTTTCGGTCACTATCCAAATTTCATGACAATACGTATAGGTGAGAGTTGGAACATACACCAAGTTAAAAACCGATAGCTTAGCTTGAACACTAAGTTCGGCCTTCCTTATAACAGATTGGCCAAGCTCTCTCAAAATTGATCCAGCCTGACCAATTCTACAGGATAACTCGACATTGCTCTTCCCATCACTCGTGAATAAGACCACGAGGTACTTAAACTTATCCACCTGCTTCAGTGGGACTCCACTAACATGCAGAGTGCACTGAATGGGTTTCTTGGAAACGACCATTACTTCCGATTTGTTCACGTTGATCCTCATTCCAGCATCATCACAAACGGCTACAAACCTTTCGAGTGCGCGCTGAAGTTCGGTTTGGGAGCATCCAAGGATGACCAAATCATCCGCAAAGAGCAGATGACTAATCCTTAGGTCTCCCACTTTGAAACATTCCCCATCACAGCTGCGCTGCAACATCCAATCCATATATACAATGAAGAGGAGAGGTGACAAAACGCACCCTTGGCGGAATCTAACGCCCACAGTGAAAGGTATTGATTTAACACCGTTTATATGAACACAGCTTCTTCAGTTTGTATATAAAGACTGAATCGCCTTTAACAGGGAACCATCAATCCCATACTTCTGCCGAACACTCCAGAGTTTGCCTCTAGGAATCCGATCATATGCTTTTTTCAAATCCATAAAACAAGTGTAGACAGGTTTAGCATACTCCCAGGCCTTCTCAAGATCCATTCTGAGGGTGAATAACTGGTCGGTTGTACTTCTACCGGGACGAAAACCGCACTGCTCATCCCCCAAACTGTCCTCAACCACAGCTCTGGAACGCGTTTCTAACACCTTGGCGAAGGCTTTTCCAGGGAGACTTAAAAGAGATATACTCCTGTAGTAGGCGCAATCTCTTTTGTCCCCTTTTTTGAAAAGAGGAACAATCACCCCCATTTGCCAATAACCAGTTGTTTTACCGCATTCTCAGGCCACTTTAATGACACGCGAGAGCCATTGCATTCCCTCTTTACCTAAAGCCTATTTCTGACCGAATTTCATCCACACCAACAGATTTGCCTTTCGCCATGCTCTTTCGTTCGCCTCGAAAACTTCATGACATGCTAGCCAGCTTAGGGTAACATTATTGTTACATGCTACAAACTTTGACCATCCCTATTGTGTAGAATTTAAGGGGCCTGACAGCTACTTGGCCGTCCGAAAGAATGTAGATGCAGACAACTTTAGTCCTTCTGCTTAAAGTCTCAACTATACGTAGTTCAATAGCGTGGACTTTGGCTTAAAAGATGGAAGGTGGCAATCCTAACTTGCACGGCCTTTGGAACCTGGGTCCAAAGACAGCAGCGCCAGTGTTGCTATTGTCCAATTTTGAACTGTTCGTGTACCAGTTTGGTGGCACCACGAGACCTTAATTTTTTCAAATTTGGCCATCGCTTATGACTTTTAAAATGTTTGGCAAAAAAAAATACTTTTAAGCATTGAATCTTACTTACTTACTTACTTAGGTTGCGCTACAGTTCGGGATGAAACTGGGCCTCAACTAGCAAGCCTCCATTTAGCTCGGTCTTTAGCTAAATGCCTCCAGTTGGGCATTCCAAATTGGTCGAGGTCCCCTTGAGGACCTCTACTGCGTCGTCCCTCCGAGTACGATTCGAAGACTCCGCGGACCAGAGCGTTGGAGTCCATCCGCTCTGCATGTCCTAGCCATCTCAAACGTCCAATGCGCAGTTTTTTTTTTTGACTTACTTACTTAGGTTGCGCTACAGTTCGGGGTGAACCTGGGCCTCAATCAACAATCCTCTCCATTTAGCTCGGTCTTTAGCTAATTGCCTCCAGTTACGCACTCCAAGTTGGTCGAGGTCCCATTGAACTTGTGCGCGCCACCTACGGCGATGATTCCCTCTACTGCGTCGTCCCTCGGGGTTAGATTTTTGACTAGGGAGTTCGTATACGAGGGCAAGGTGAAAAGTTATCGGCCTGACAATGAAAGACTGCGATTTTCAGTTAAAAAATGATTTTATTTTTCTACATAATCTCCCTTGACTTCAACACACTTAGTCCAGCGTTTCTCCAACATCAGTATTCCTTCTCGGAAGTGAGAGTCTGGAAGGCTGTGAAAAAATTCATCTCAACTGCATTGGATGCGTAGCGCTTCCCAGAAACAAATTTCTTCAAGTTTGGGAACAGATGGAAGTCTGAGGGTGCCAAATCTGGTGAATAGGGGGTATGGCAGAGCAAATCGTACCCCAAATCCCACAGTTTCCCATCGCCAACGCACACTTGTGTACAGGTGCATTGTCCTGGTGAAAGATGATTTTTTTCTTCTTCAAGCACGGCCTCTTCTCGCGAATTTTGGCATCCAGCTGGTCAAGAAGGTTGGAGTAATATTCGCCTGTAATTGTTCTGCCTTTCTCAAGGTAATCAATTAACAGGATCCCTTTCGCATCCCAAAACACACTGGCCATGACCTTTCCGGCAAATGCGATCGACTTCGCTTTTTTTGGCGCTGAACCACCGGCTTCCACCCACTGCTTCGACTGCTGTTTCGTTTCTGGCGTGTACTGGTGGACCCATGTCTCATCCATGTTGACAAATCGCCGCACAATATCGGTCGGATCCCTATTGAATCGGTCCAAAGATTGCCGCAAAAATCGTTCGGGCATTTGCTTTTGATCGGCATTCAGCAAATGCGGCACCCATCTTACTCAGAACTTTCGCAACCCTAAGTTTTTGTGCAATATATTTCGCACCCTCTCTTCCGATATACACACAGCCTCAGCTATCTCACTCACCTTCACTCGCCTATCGTCCAACACGATATCATGCACTTTTTCGATGGTTTCGGGTGTGGTTGCGGTTTTTGGCCGTCCTTCACGTGGGTCATCTTCGAGAGACGTGCGACCACGTTTAAATTCAGCTGCCCACTTTTTAACGGTTGTCATGGAAGTGGCAGAGTCCCCGTAAACTTTTGTCAACTTTGGGTGAATTTCCTTAGGGGTTAACCCATCCAAAACGAAGAATTTTATAACAGTACGATATTCAAGTTTATCCATTTTAACGAAAAACACGCAAGACGTCTACTGCAAAAAATTCGTGTAAACAAACTACTTAAGAGAACTAGTTGAAACTTGTCATACGAACTAATGAGAAGTGCACCCAGACAGGAAACATACATTTTTGCTGATTGAAACGCTATCTCTGCATCAGGCCGAGAACTTTTCACCTTGCCCTCGTAGTTCGTCATTGAATCTTCTCCTCCAAAACCTTTCAACGCAAACGGGACCGAATATCTTACGAAGAATTTTTCTCTCGAAGCGACGAAGGATATCTTCATCCGCTTTCAATGAAGACTGTTTCAGCGCCGTAAAGCAGGACTGCGATAACCAGTGTCTTGTATAGAGTCTCCCTAGTTGTTCGAGATAGGGCTTTACTGTTACTGTTGAATTACAAGCGAACCCCACAGGCGGATCAGTAGAAATGCAGTGAGTGGGAGGGTTATGATCACTTGCTTTTAGATCATATCTTTGCCGAAATAGGAAGAAGAAGGGATTTACTGTTAAATGGCCTTTTTAGCCCCAAAAATTACAGCGATTGGCAAGAGTTATTCTTCGCTTGATTTCTGCGCTTGTGTCGTTTTCAGAATTATTAGCAGAGCCGAGGTCCTTTGCCTCGAAATTGTAGCTGCCCACTGTGATGTTTTGTCCAATTCGTCGTTGTTGGCTTTCCCTTCTTGTTGACAGCATATACTTCGTTTTGCCCTCGTTTATCGCTAAACCCATTTTGGCCGCTTCCGCCTCAAACTTTGCAAACGCACCGATAACAGCCCGCTGAGTTCTTCCAATAATGTCAATATCGTCGGCGTATGCAAGCAGTTTTACAGACTTGTAATAGATTGTGCCTCCGGTGTTGGCTGGCAGGTGGTCGCAGCTCCAGCCAACACCCAGTGAAAAGCCTAGACGGCTCCTTGCTCATTTCGGATGAGGACCAACTCAAGAGATGGAAGGAGCACTTTGCTACGGTTTTAAACCGCGTATTCGCTAGCGATATGCTCCCAAATCAGACTGAGATGCCCGAGGTGAGAAGCTCCCGAATACGCACCACGACTCCCAGTAAAGATGAGATCATTACCGCGATCAAGGCACTCAAAACCAACAAATCGGTAGGACTTGACGGTATTCCAGCAGAGCTCTTACGAGCAGCGCCAACAACATCGGCTGAACTTCCGCTTCCACTTACAGAGTGCTTGGGAAGCTAAAAGCTTTCCTGACGAGTGGAAAAAGGGAATGATCGTCAAGCTTCCTAAGAAAGTAAATTTAATGGAGTGCAGAAACTAGAGGGGTATGTGCGTGCTGCCTACTGTATCTAAGATAATAGCTAAAATCATCCTGAAGCGATTCATATAACAGCTCGAAGACACACTCGATGCCGAACAAGCAGGTTTCCGCTCTGGATCCTCCTGTGCCGACCACATCAACACCCTGCGGATTATCATCGAACAGTGTGTTAAATATCGATCGCCACTGCACCTGCTGTTCATCGATTTTGAGAAGGCGTTCGATAGTGTCAACAGGGAATTTATTTGGCGTGCCTTACGCAGGAGAGGTATTCCCGATAAACTAATTGCTATTATCAAAGCTACATATGAAGGCTCCAAATGTCACGTTCTGCACAGGGGAAGGTTGTCTGAGGAATTGGAGATCCAAAGTGGGGTAAGACAAGGCTGTATCCTTTCACCAATATTATTCCTATCGATGATTAGCGATGTGCTTCGTGCAGCTTTGTCGACGGGAAACGGAGGAATTCAATGGACTCTTACATCTCAACTGAAACTTCTTGATTACGCTGACGATGTATGCTTACTCTCCCACAGAATTATGGACCTCCACCAAATGACAGCAGATGTGGAGAGGAAGGCAGGCGTCGTCGGGCTGAAAATTAATACGGCAAAAACTAAAATTATCAGCCTTGGAACTAACTCATCGGCTGAAATTTGATTGCTGGACAACCGGTAGAGAGAGTAGAGGATTTCCAGTATCTTGGGAGTATTGTCTCGACCGATGGTGGAACCGAACTGGATATAGTCAACAGGATCGCCAAAGCAAAGTCCGCGTTCGGGATGTTGTCCAAAATATGGCGAAGCAATGCAATCAGTTTGAGCACCAAAATAAGACTGTTCCGCTCCAACGTTGAGAGAGTGGAGAGTGACCACTACTTTCACCAGAAAGCTGCAAACATTTGTTAATAGGTGCCTGCGCAATATCTTAAGGATTTTCTGGCACCATAGGCACAACCATCCAATGGCGGAAGTGGCAGTGGATTGGTCACACGTTCCGAAAGGGTGACAGTTCCATAGCGAACCATGCTATGCAATGGAACCCTCTAACTCAGGATGGCAGAAGACCTGGCGGTCCGAGGAGAACATGGCGCAGAACAGTCGAGAAGGAGGCACTGCAGTTAGGGAAAAGTTGGGGAGAACTCAGACACATTGCCAGAAACCGTACACGATGGCGCGTAGGCGTAGTAGAGGCCCTAGGACCCACAAGGGGATATAGGACATAAGCAGAAAAGATCTTGTACGCAATGTTGAGGAGACCGATGCCTGTATAACTGGCGCAGTTGAGGGGGTGTTATTTTTCGTGGATCGGGCTAAGATTCCATTCAACAGGCAAACTCTCGTCTGACCAAAAATTAATTTATCTAGAATTTTGACAAACGGTTCATTACATAGGTGATTTACTGTTCTTAGATGGCCCGTGAAGTCACCAGTTTTAAGGTCCAGCTTCTTAAGTCGTCTGAGAGTACTCTACATCGCTTCGTTTTGAATATATAAGTGATGCGGGGTGAAGCTAAGGACAGATCCTAAAGCTGCGGTAGGGAACGTTTTCACTGCCCCCATAGCCAGACGGTGCATTAGGTACTAAGCACTCGGGAGGTTAGATTGTATGTCGACGCTGGTGTCTTCATTAATCGCTTATGTCTACCCTTCGCTCGTTGTTTCCCTGATCAAATAAGTACATATTAAGTCACAGCTACGTTATATGCATAAAATGAGTAAACCACGTAGCCTTCTTTATTATATTTACCTTAGATAATTACGGGATAAGCAATTAGGATCTTAACTAGGATATCTTAAACGCAAAACTTTTCCCCGTTTCTTCGAAACTCTTTGCCTCTTCAAGGATTATTTTTCGAATCAAATTCGTACCACATTCCACAGTCTCGACATAAGGAGCTAACTCCCTAATTGTTTTCCACCCAAAACTTCAAAGAAACTACTTAAGTGCTTCTCTTATCGCTTAACTTGCTTTCACCAACACTCAACCATATTTGTCAAGGAGGAGTCGCACTTAAAAATCTTCCTCTCATTACATGCCTAAGCATACAAAATCTCTGTTATTTTATTTATTTACTCCCGTTGAGTATGAACTTATCATCATAACATAATCAGCAAACAAGCGCGCCTATTTTTTCCACCCTAAAACTACTGAGAGTGCTAACAAAAATCTCCTCAGTATAAACACGTTAAATTGTCGCAAAGGTGTGCTGTCTTTCAATAATTAATACCACACGGACAAACTTTTCTCATTTGTGAATGCGGACTGACTGTCGAAAGTAGTGCTTTCAACCCTCATCAGGTAAGGGTTCGTTGGCAATCTGTGTCAAAAAGGGTGACAAATCCACTTCAAGTATAGTAAGTACCTGCAGTCATAAACTTAAAAAAAAAAATGATCACGTTTTGTGCGTTATCGAGTGCACACTCTCGATAACATGGGATTACTTCTGAGGAGATTCTTCCAACCCTCCTTTAAATAAACTACCCTCCACCCCTCCAATTTCCATTCAAAACACCGAACATGGTGTTTTAAAATGTTTCCACCCACAACCATCTGCGGGGGGTGTCTGGTTTTTGTTGTTATTTTTTTATTATTTTCGAACTTTCGAAGTTTCTGTTCTATTTGCGGGGGTGGCTGCCTCCTACTACTATCAGCAAACCAAAGGACAACAAATATCAAACAAAACAAAACCATTTTTCCGTGAAGGGGGGGAGGTTGTTGTGAACAGTAGCGAAACGAGTGACGTAGATTAGTATTGAGGGTTGGAAAAACTAGATTTCTACTCTCTGGTGGTGGTAGTACGCATGTCATAGTAAGCTCTAAGGATCTCTTTAACTTTTTTTTTTTTTTTTACTTTTTTTGAGAGCGAAGTTGTAAATCGGATGTTGTATTGTTTATACTCCATTGAAAGGATTTTGAGTACTTTTTGCAAAGCTTTCACAACTCGAGGCTTTAGTTTTTTATGAGTTGGTGGTTTTTTGTTTTTTTTTTTTTGCCTGAATTTAAGTTTTTTTCTGATTTTGTTGTTGTCCCTCTTTAATGTTTGTTTAGTGCTTGTTTGCCATGTAAATAGAGACTTCACAATGGCACAAGTAATCGAATAATTAACTTTAGCTTAATTTACCGTAAGAACAATTTGTAAGCAATAAATTAATACACTTCCTTGCTAAAATGTTTTTTTTTTTTTAGCCAAGGGAACAGTATTTATAAGTTAAACATTGGGGCCAATTGAGATAACCGATGTCTGGTTTTAGGGTTCTTTATGGTTTCTTTTGAACTTTCGTATTGAACCCTTGGGGGTATTTTTCCTTTAATGTGTTTTATTGAGATGTGCGAGTGATGTGATTGGAATTTGCAAAAAAAAAAAAAAAAAAAATGAGAAGAAGCAAAAAAGGCAAACGAAATGGAATTGGTTAGGATTAGGTACATGGAAATAGTATAGTTAGGGGACGTGGCTTTAGAAATCTTTGAGGATCAGCAAGTACATTTCTTTTTAGTTTGGTGTAGAACTTTGTTTTGAGTTGTAAGTCGTTAATCTTATGGAAGATATTTGGGATAAGAAAAGTTTTTATTTTAGGCTTGCCAGAATCTCGGAGGATAAAAGTAGAAATGATTTATTTCGCCTTGAGAAGGTAAGTCCTTGATTCAGAAGGCCTTAGACTAGTAATGCGATTGTAATAAATGCAAAAAGTTAAGTAGAGGGTACAAAGCTTAATATAAACATCTGCCTTGTTGCCTTTCATTGGGTCAATTATTATAAACACATAATTCTCATTGCACTCAAAAGCTTAAACGGGATTTGCTTGTTGTTAATAGATTTAATTCATATTCCTTGCTAAGAAGCAATCATAGTATTTTAGGGAAAAAGGGTTTTTTTTTTATTATTTCATACAAGCAAGGAAGTTATACGAGTATATAGTCATTCCAGCTCTCTTTTTTCTTTTTTTACAAGTTTGTGGCCACTCCCATATGGCGTATAGGCACTGCGACCAGAAAGATCTATTAGGTATACCAGGGGCCAACTTTTAGAACAACATTAATTCTACTCTCCTTATGAAAGTGATAATTACAGCTGCGGAGGAATTCCTTAAGTCTGTCGAAGATACGGATCTCTATAAGGAAAACTTACTTACTTACTTAGGTGGCGCTACAGTCCGGGGTGGACCTGGGCGTCAACCAACAAACATCTCCAGCCAGTAATATTACGACCCAGCTGCTTCCAGTTTCACATGCCAAGTTGGTTGAGGTCATCTCCATTTGTTTGCGCCACCTCCCGCGAGGTCATCCTATACTGCGCCGTCCATCTGGGGTGGTTCCGAAGACTTTCTTGGCAGGAACGTTGCGCTCCATCCGCTCTACATGACCGATCCATCTTACTCGCTGTATGTGAACTCTTTTGGCTAAGTCAATGTCTTTGTACAGGCCGTACACATACTCGTAGTTCGGCATTGTACCTTCTCCTCCACTCACCGTCTATGCAGACGAGACTAAAGATCTCAAATGGCTCGAACAACTTTTCTCTCCAAATAACCAAGGGCATCATCATCAGATTTTGACAAAGCCCATGCCTCTGTGCTATACAGCGGGATTGGGATGATTAGTGTCTTACAAAGAGTTACCTTAGTAGTTCGAGACAGGGCTTTTTTTCACTCAATTGCATTCTTAGCCCATAGATACAACCATTGGTAAAAGTAATTCTTCGTTTGATCTCCCTAGCGTTGTCATTTGCAGAACTCATCATAGAGCCCAGGTATACAAAATCCTTTACTACTTCAAAACTATATCTATCTTTTGTGGCGTTCTGTCCAAGACGCCGATGTTGGGTGTCCTTTTTTGTAGACAGCATATAATTTGTTTTGCTTTCATTGACCGCTAGACCCATCTTTGCTGCCTCGATCTCAATACTCGTAAATGCCCCATTGACGGCCCACTGACTTCTTCCGATTATGTCAATGTCATAGGCATAAGCGAGTAGTTGTACAGACTTGTAAAAGATTGTACCTCCGGTGTTGTTCTAAGGAAATAGTCTTGTGTGCATTTCTTGTAATCGATTGCGCATTCGATAACACTGGTTACGACTCAATCGCAAGGGCGATTAGTAGCAGAGGTATCAAAGAATCGACCAACCAATGGATTAGGGCCATGCCGGTAAGCCGATTCATTACCTCCTCCTCCGGGGGGAGTGTCGGTGTCTGTAACGGCAGCGAAAGGCTGTCCTCAAGGAGGAGTTCTCTCCCTCCTGTTATGGTCAATAGTCATCGACAACCTGTTAGTAGATCTTCACAGATCAGGCTACACCACCGTCGGATATGCTGATGACTTGGCGGTTTGTATTAGTGGTAAACACGGCACGACAATCTCTAACGTCATGCAAAGTGCATTCTTACAAGTTGTAGAATGGTGTAACAAAGAAGGACTTTCCATCAATCCTAGTAAAACCGTTCTGGTGCCGTTCACAAGGAAGACACAGGTCAACCTTGAACCCATTACAATCAAAGGCACCACAATAGTTTATTCCAGCGAGGTCAAATACCTTGGTGTAATTCTTGACAAACGACTTAACTGGAATTCACAGATCAAGTCCGCCACAGAACGTGCTACGAGAGCACTGTGGGCTAGTAAACGCCTATATGGCAGAACTTGGGGTCTCTCTCCTAAAATGACACATTGGTTGTACATAATGATGGTAAGACCCATTATCACATATGCGGCTATCGTCTGGTGGCCAAAAACCCTCCAGCAGACAACGGCAAACAAGTTGCAGAAGTTGCAAAGAACTGCCTGTCTCGGCATTACAGGTGCAATGCGCACCTGCCCTACGACACCCTACCGGATATTATGGTCAGGCAACATTGCTTCGGAAGGCTATTCGAGATAGAAATATTGGACCGCGGAAATTGGTCCAATGGTGTTCCAACACTGGACCCCAGAAGTCTCGTCTGGTTCACCGACGGATCGAAAATGGATTCTGGAGTTGGAGCCGGGGTCTTTGGACCCAACACAAAAATTTCGGTACCTATGGGTACTCCCAGTGTGTTTTAGGCTAAAATCCATGCCATTGAGATCTGCGCCAGACGCAATCTCCGTAAGGGAATCAAGGGCGCTAGGATTCATATATTTTCAGATAGCCAGGCAGCACTTATGGCATTATCGTCCAACCTAATGGACTCCATAACTGTAAAATGCTGCTACGATGCATTGCAAGACCTTGCCAAACACAACAGAGTAATGCTCGGTTGGGTCCCTGGACATCAGGGGATTGTGGGCAACGAATCTGCAGATGAGCTTGCTAGGGCCGGCTCAGAATCTGCGTTTATAGGCCCCGAACCTTATTGTAGCGTCAACTGGACAACAGCTACAGCGTTGATTAAAGAATGGGTGAACAAACTTCGTCTAGATCACTGGACGAATGGGCCAGGTTTAAGACAATCCAAACGTTTCAAGCCTTACTCCTATAAGGAAATCCTTAACTTAGATAGGGAAAGCATTAGGAAGCTAGTGAGCTTTCTAACTGGCCATTGCGGCCTAAGATACCACCTTAACAAGTTGAACTTGTGCCAAGAGAAGGAGTGTCGGCTATGCCTAGAGGAGGATGAAACATCCGAACACATTCTTTGTGAATGCCCGGCACTACACTGGTTAAGGAAACGTATTTTCCACAAGGAGATGCTCACTTCAGTGGAACTGAAATGCTCCACTACTAAAGACATACTCACTTTCATAGAGGATGTAGTACGTCTGTTAGGTTAACTCCAATCCTCCGGTACAATAGATCTTTCAGGTCGCAGTGTCGTTGCCACGCGGGCATGGGTTGTACAAGAGGAAAAAAATAAATAAAAATTGGTCATCATCGCCATTGTATAGTCTGCAGAAGTGTTCCTTTCATACACCGACTGCGATTCTACTAGTATATTGCCATTTTCGTCCCTGCAGGCTTCTGTTCTGGCTTTGAAACCCTGGCCCCTGGCATGTTTGTTTTACCTTTTGGTAAAATTTTCGAATCATAATTCCTGCAATAAAGTCTCTCAATCTCCTCGTTCGAACGCTTTTCATGCTCCTTTTCCTTCTTTCGGAGAAGTTGATGTTCCTCTTTTCTTCTCCGTTCGTAGAGCTCGCGAGCAGCTCTAGTCCTTCTATGCAGCGCCGCTTTGTACGCCTCTTGTTTTGCTGCATGTGCTTGGCGGCATTCCTCATCAAACCAGGGGTTTCGTTGTGGCGATCGAGAGAAAACCAGTGCATCAGAGGCGGTATCTCTGATGGCTTGTTGGCAACGCTGCCACTGGTCTTCCGCGTTTGCTGCTGGTGGCATAGGTTGAAATGGCTGCCAGCTAAGAATCGCCAACACATTTAGACCAAAAATAGCTCCATTGTGATCCATGCTGGCGGCATAGGACTTAGATCAATATTAAAAGAAACTCGATCGGCAAACGTTCTGGCGGCCTCTTGCGATTGTAGCCACCTGACGTCAAATTTCCTCACAGTATTTCGTTGATTTCGCTCCATTCTCCATTCTCACTTCGCATTCGTCCCTTGGCTACAACTAGGTAGTGATCCGAGTCCACGTTGGCTCCTCGGAAAGTCCGGACACCCAGAATACTGGAAGAGTGCCTTGCGACGATCGCAATGTGATCGATTTGGTTGACAGTTTTTCGATCAAAGGAGAGCCATGTTTCCTTGTGAATATCGAGACGTGGGAACCGCGTACTAGCTACGACAAAGTTTCGTTCCATCGACTAGCCGTAGTCCGTTGTCGGATGTGATGTCGTGCAGGCTGTGCTTTTCGACCACGCTACTAAAGACGTCCTCTCTTCCTAGCTTTGCGTTAAAATCACCTAGGATAATTTTAACGTCATGGCAAGGGCATTGCTCATACGTCTTGTCCAAGAGCTGGTAGAAGTCATCCTTTGTCGCGTCGTCCTTCTCCTCGTGAGGGGCGTGAACGTATATTAGGATTATGTTGGCAAATTTAGCCTTGATACGGATAGTCATGAGGCGCTTGTTCACATGCCGGAAACTCAAGACTTCTAGCCTAAGTCTGCCTCCAATGACAAAATCCGCAACCGAATAGACGCTGTCCTTGTTGTCTGTAGCAATTGCCATGGTAGACATCGCAGTTTTACTTCCTCCTTTTGCCCGGCCCATCCCATCGGACTTCTTGGATGGCGGTAATGTCTGCTTTGTAACAGTCTAGGGCCTCCGCAAGTTGTTCGGCTGCACGTGGTTTGTAGAGGAACCTAACATTCCACGTGCAGACACGAATATAGTTGTCCTTTTTACGTTTGCTTGGGTCGTCAACAGTAAAATCATCCGTATCCGAGGCTGTTGGTTGCTTCGTAACCGAAGGTTTTTTACATGGTACGGACGTTAACCCGACCGCACAACCCCCACCTTGAGGACCACTTCGTCTTTTGCAACCCCTAGGACGAGGTACGGATACACCGATGCCAGTAACCCACTTTGGGGATATGAGCGCTGTCGTTTGCCCATTAAGGGTTCATCCGGCACCATCTCTATTCCATAACCCTGATGAAGTTGTGGAAATCCTTACAGACCTGAGTTTCGAATATGGCGAAGTAGCTCGAGCAAAGTGCCTGTCAAAACCGTTATGGGTTCCGCTGTTGATTCGGTCCACTGAATTCTTTCGCCGTCCTCCTTCTAAGGAGCTCGTGTTAGACATCTGAAATTCATTTTGGCTGTTCAGGTGAACAAGACGTGCCTCATCCGGTCCCACTAGAGTGCTAAAGTTCGCCCAGCCGTTCTTTCGCAGCTCCAAGCGCTCAGCTCCAAAGGTCTAGACGGATTTGACATACACTCATCGTTAGTTTTATTTTTTTATTTTATTTTTCATCGTTAGTTCTCTACTAGGTAGCTATCCATGGGGCACTGCGTGGAGGTGATGATGCGTCATTTTGCCCGCCGTAGTTGCTGTTACTTGTCGTAAATGAATCATTCGGGTTTCCCTTTCAGTTACGAATTTTGAAATCATTTCTGTCGATCATCTCCATCTAAAACTGTGTTCTTCTTTCAGATTCGCTACATCTTTATTTTTGCAAAGCTTCCAACGTGTTTCTACATTTATCTAATTCCTGTTAAAAAATCCCAAGGTAAGTGAACCCATAATATTTTATACTTTTTACTTACTGTAGTCCACAAGTGTTATATCAAATACCCATGTGCAATCGCATCTAGACTTAAACTTAGGTCCTAATGCAATTTGCAAAACGCATCTAAAAAGCTTTCCCACCTTCACACAGCTTTTCTATCCCACTCAAATTCCACCTGAAAACTCAACCAGAGAATCAAGAGAGAAAGAAACGCTTTTCCAACAAACACACGCGAAAACTTTGAGCACTTACTGCAGACCAACTCCAATCAGTTGTAGTTTATTCCCCGTCCGTGATGGTTAGAAACCGTAACAGCATTTTATTCGTTTATTTTTTTCTGTTGTAGTAAAAACAAATCTTTCCATCTCTAGCCAGAAAGATACATATAACAATTCCATAACAAACCCCCACATCCCCATTGTGTGTAGTACCCGTACGTTACTTGTCGTTATTGTCGTCGTCGTGAATACCATCGAAACCAACCCTTTCGGACAATAAAAGCGCTTTTGTGTCAATTAACGTGTATTCAATGTTTCTATTGTCATTGTTGTTGTAGCACAGAATTGAATGCAAGTTTTAACCACGCATTCGGAAACTCAGTTATTTTCAATGAATTGAAAGAGCAGTTGTAAAAAGGGTCGTAGTTGCCCTCTTTTTTCTTTCTTTCTTTGCCCTTGTCTGCTATCGTTGTTCTAGTCTTTCCTCATCATCAACAATTGTTACATAAACACGAAGGAAAAAACGATACCCTCAACACACCCTGAAAAAACATAAAAAAAACTCAATAGCAGTCACCAAAAAAGAGCAAACTTTGCCAAAATCTCAGAGGGACACTGTTTTCGTTTTTTTTTTTTTTGATACTAAAAACCCTCAAGAAGTGTGAAGTGATTTAAAAAAAAAAAAAAAATACACAAGACGTGCTCCTTTGATCCTTTCAGTGTTGTGTAGAGGACAAAGTGACTATTAAATTGTCACAGTGAGTCTGTAAAGTGTGTTAAAGAAGCCAACGATATTTACGATTTGAATTAAGGGCCATAAATCGTGGAAAGTGTACTTCGAAGTTTGTATACGAGATTGAGAAGATTCAGTAGTTTTTACATAAAACCTTACTCAAAACGTTATGACAATGATAATGCAGTAGATACAGTCGCTGCTAGCTATCAGAAAATAGTTTTGTTAAAATGTTTACCTAAAACATCGATAAATTGTGTGTAATAATTATTCGGGATTTAAGATTTTGCAGTTTCCCAAGTATAAAAAAAAGTAATTAAATCTCTATGTTCTCGTAATTCTGATAAAATTAGACTTACGATATAAATACGATATTTACGATATTCCGAATTCTTAATGAAAACAACCAAATCTAATCATCTAGTGTTGTATCGAAACTTTTTGCGTACAATTTTAACAATTTACTCTTACGATATTAATAGAATGTGGTGAAAATTGATAAAAATTAACCAAATCTAGAATAGTGAACAAATCGTTACTTTACAATGTGCAGTCGTTTCTGACTATCGGTCTTTTCGTCGTATATACGATATATACGAGATTACAAACAAAAAAAAAAAACTTTCTAAAATAGTGAGTAAAAGAAGAAAATCAACAAAATGCCTTTCGTTGTGCAGTCGTCCTAACTGACAATTTATACTTACGAGATTATCCAAACTTGGAAAAAAAAAAAAATAAAAAAATAAAGAGGAATAAAGAAACTTCTATGGAATGCCGTTTATTTATGCACCTTCCCCACAGTGTTACCGTGTTTTTGAAAAAATCGCTATAACATGCTCCCAGAGCATACGAACGCATCGAATCGAATCGAAACGAACGGTAGCAACGGCCATAGTCTAAATAAATCATCGCCGATCGAAACAACCACCGATAGAAGTATCACGCCAAAAGCACATGTAGTGCATTTCGCACTTACGCATACAAACGCCAACTACAAGGAAGATGATGACGACGATGACGCCGCTGATGATGATGATGATGATTATGAGAATGCCGATTCCAATGATGACGATAAAGGAAGCACACGATCCTCTGTTACATGTGATCTCTCAAAGTGTATATCCTTTCAGGATAATGTCGCTGAAGTTCAACATCGTAAGGGACGTCGCTTAAACGGTTTACAGCTACCATTGCATCCGTTGCAAGTGTTTGGTTGGTTTGTTTTGATTCTATTCGGTGTCGCCTCGTTTTGGGTGTTGATTCCGTCGTTTACGAGTGAGCTGCAAGGGCCTCTATACGGTCTTGTGTCGGGATTATATATTGTGCACATAGTATCGCATTTGGCAGCACTTTTAATAGATCCGGCGGATCGTGAGCTACGTCGACTGCATCGCAACGATCGGATCGTGCCTGAATTTGATCGCGCAAAACACTCGCATGTTATCGAAAACGGTCGATGTCACTTGTGTAACATACGAACTACCAGTCAGCGAACTAAACACTGTTCCGTGTGCAATAAGTGCGTGGGCAAGTTCGACCATCACTGCAAGTGGTTGAATCATTGCATTGGCTCGAGGAATTATGTAGCCTTCCTAATGTGTGTCGTGTCCGCGGTTGTAGCGACGCTGGTCATTGTGGCCGCCGCTATGGCCCAGATTATTTTATACCATCTGAGTCCGCAATGGCTGAGTTTTTGGTATATGGAGGCGGAGGAGGTAATTTCGAAGGCAGTGGTGCAGGGTCCGTTTAATGAAACCACCCTGGAGGATGTAACGTTGAGTCCTCAGAATGTCACCCTCTGGAATGATACGATGTTGCTTTTCAATCAGAGCCTGGAGAATGCCACAGCTAACAGCATGAATGATACAACTACGCCCACCAGCCTGGTGAAGGAGGTCGTTGAGTCGGGAGCTGTCAATGGTATCGGATTCAGTGATACCATTTTTCTGGTTTTTATCGGATTCCTTGGTGTTTTGGCAGCAATCACAGCGGGTTTGCTACTGCATCTCTGCTTTTTCCACATTTACATCTCATTCCTCGGTCTCACCACCTACGAGTACATACGCAATCATCGCCAGCAACAACAGCAACAACAAGCTCTTTCCACATTGCCAAAGAACGGAAGCTATAACAGCAACAGCAGTCCAGAGGGCAACAGCCCCGATCCGTCCAAGGACCCTAGTAGTCAAGTGTACTTCTGTTCGAGCCTCCGCCATCCGAATAGTTTCCCTGAAGATTTCCGCCTCTTCCAAGCTAAATCTGAAGACCGTCCAACAACGCTGCACTGCTGTGAGAATTCCCGTGAATACCACCAAACTGCCATGAAGACTTACTACATGTGTTCGTTGCTGGAAGCGGATGTAGCCACCACCGCCACTACTACTGCATCGGCTATAACCACTGGCGGTGATATTCAAGCAGTGGAGAAGTGCAAAACGAAATCATTCCACTGTTGCTCTGAGTTCGCCCAGAGACGAAGAAAGCTCAGTGCAGCCGCCAACAAAGCAAACATGGTTAGGGAAATCGAAGCGTCTGCCACCACCCGCTCTTTCCTACACTTCAGTGAGCAGTGTACCTTCTGCACATTCCGCATAAAAACTCCCCTCAAGACTGAGAATGTGAAGACCATCTCGAAACATCATCGCTGGCGTCGAAAATGGAACTGCTGTTCAAGTGTACCTGATAGTCCTGATGTGCCGAATGACATAATTTCAACAATTTCCATGGGCCTCAATAGTGCCGACGTTGAGCAACACGGCAACGGAGTGATGGTTGACAACAAAACAAATCCCACCCAGATCCCTGTACATTTTGTCAAAACAAACGGTGCCAACTTTAAGCCACCACAAAGGCCACGCTTGCATCGGCCCTGGCCAATAGCTCGCTTCCGCCACATGATGCGAATGATAAACAGATACAGGCGACCACGTTGCCGCCACAACGAATCCATGGGGAATGCTACACATCATCCGCCTCACCACCCAGCTCCGACAGCCAATATAAAACAAAATCAAATCCGGCCAATACCTTACCCTCCGATGTATGAGAGCAGCAGCTCACCATCAAGCGATCACAGCAGTGTCCAGTCGATTGAAACCATTTTGCCAACGTCAGTCATCCGCGACGAAGAGAGCTACACCTACAGTGGGCCTAATGGCTTGACAATGCCTTCTGCACCACCCCCAGCGCGACGAAAGATGCCAAATCCAACCGATTTGGATGAACTAGCGGAGACTTTGGGTTTCTCGCATATTCCTCCGAACTCCCAGCGGCTGCCGGCGTTAAATTCCGCCTATCGACGACAACGAAGGAAGCACTTTTTACGAACGCGTTCGCCAACTTTATCTCCGATACACGAATCGGGTTTGTCAAATCCAACATCACCGCAGCCGTGTCGTCACGGCATGAGTGCATCATGTTCGCCGGTAATAACGAAAAGCTTGTGCAGCACAGAACTGAAGGCATCCAATGGATCGTTGAACAGCGACAGTGACAGTAGCAGTGCCACGTAGAGTGTGAGTGTGCTTTAATGTTAAACAATATATAGTTCACACCATAGAACAGTGTTTAAGGATTTTATTTGGTCATAGGTACATACATATGTTGAATGGTTTTAAATATCCGTCCTTGACAAATTTCAATTTGAAGTAACATATTCCGTTCAATTGGTTGTAAGATTTTCTAAATTTGTGCTTTTTATTTAATATTCTTCTGCTAAATTAAATAGCATTTATCCAGAAGTTATCAAATTATTCTGTACACTTTATGGGGCGGGGTCTAACTGGATCAGCTTCTTTTAGGTCTCCAGCTTTTCGCCACACATATTGTCCGTTTGTACAGGATAGAAGCGTGGGGTATAGCTTTATATTAGAATTCTGTCTATGGCGATTGAATTTGGAACTTTAACTTTTGGGTTCCGTCAACAGCTGTCTTCGTATCAATTACGTTTTCAACTTCTGCACAAACGTCGCAGACTGTCGTGCCACTTAAGGTTAGCACATTGAACTGCTTAGCTTAAGCGTATACTTCTGTCAGAATGTTAATAAGTTGTCTGCAGTCGTTCTTGCTGAGAAGCA
The DNA here is from genome assembly GCA_945910035.1 of Brachypalpus laphriformis. Lineage (NCBI taxonomy): Eukaryota > Metazoa > Arthropoda > Insecta > Diptera > Syrphidae > Brachypalpus > Brachypalpus laphriformis. Next base: position 162,778,726 of record OX246755.1, on the reverse strand, counting down.
AAAAGAACGCCATGAATGACTGTTGGTCATTAACAATCGGTATCCCACATGTTTTCAGTCGAGTGCCAATCCATCTTTGATTGATCTGTTCCTTACTAGTTCAAAGCGCAGAATACTTGGTAATGATCAAGTTAGGCCCACTTCTGAACTTATTCACGATTTTTTATTTTACTCTCTTAATTTTCATGTCAACGAGGTACGTAACAGTGATTTTTATAGTTACAGATCATTTCGAAGCTTTGATTTAGCAAGCCTTCAACGGGACCGTAACGACGTATTTATTAAAAAGACTTGATCATTCACTAAGCTCAAAAGAACTCTGGATAAACCTCAAAGCGGAAGGTGTAACTGCGGATAAGTGTTCGTTAAATTCAGAAGATATGAGTCGGTTTTTCATTCCCTCTCCCAGTGTTCTAAATGGTCCTCATGTTGAGTCATATGGTATTTTATCAACTCTGATCAGTTTTTTGTCTTTTGATTGTATAGGGATAGCCGACGTTCTGGATGTCATTCGTTCAGCCAAATCAAATGCTCTTGGTCCAGATGGCATTTCTCCAAAATTTGTAAAGCCCATATTACCTATAGTGCTAAGATTTGTGTTGCATATTTTCAATGCATATATGTATGTATTATATTTACTTCTGTCAGTTCCCTGAGCAGTAAAAAAGCGCCACGGTTGTACCAATTTAAAAAAAAGGGAATCCGTCAAGCCCCTCAGATTTCAGGCCCATTGACCTTTTATGTTTTTTATCAAACGATTTTGAAAAATGATGGCTAAATAGGTACAAAATTATCTAACTATGAACAATTTGATATCAACGGCAGTCTCGAATCAATCACAGCTGCGAATCAGTCGTGTTAAAGGTAACTTCTGATCTACGTTTTGCACTTGATGTTGGGCTTATAGTCCTTTTAGACTTTAGTAAAGCATTGGACAGCATTAATCACTAAATTTTGCTGGTTAAACTTACGAATAAGTTTAATTTTTCCTCTCTTGTGTTTAAGTTACTGAGTGAATTCCTCAGTAATAGGGTGCAGATCGTAGAAACTGGAAGTGGAACATTCTTACCTTCTGTTGTACATTCCGGAGTGCCACGGGATTTAGTTTCACGACCCTTACTGCTTTCAATATTCAGTAATGACCTTTTCGAATCAATTGTTCACTGCAAAGTGCTAATGTGTGCTGATGATGTTTCAATATACCTAGCTCGACCTTTTGGTTTTATGGAAGATTGTGTTCCTCGAGATAAAGATCTATTGAGGATTCAAAGCTGGGCTACATTAAACAGACTTCTGCTTATTCACTTGAAAACTGAGGCTATGATCCTCTCGAGAGCTTAAGTTCACCCATTTGGTTTTCCAGCGATTGAACTAGGTGGTGAAATCATTCCGTATGTCAGTAGGGTTAAATATGAGTTGCTGTGATGCAGTCTCTGATGCAATTGGTTGGTTGGTTTAGGATCGGCCCTCGATGAGGATGTACTTAGACCAGAGAGTAGGTCCATTGTACTACCGATGTGTAAGGCGGGTGGGTCACCCTCTTACTCTTGGAACCATTTGCTTCGTTGAATGAAGGCGTGAATTTTAGCCGTGCAGGCGTTGCCGAGATTATTAAGATCATTGTAGAAGTATTCACCCAGAGTTGCCTTCCTGAAGTTGGCGAGCGTAGGACAGGCGCATAGGAGATGATTGATGGTCTCTTCTTCCTCTTCATCTCTGCAGCTTCTGCAGAAGTCATTATGAGGGATACCTAATCTTTGGGCATGTCTTCCTATGACGCAGTGTCCAGTGAGGACATTTGTTATTTTTGAGAGGGTTCCTCTCTTGTGCTTAAAGATGGACCTGGATTTATTGAGTGTCGGCCAGAGATGTCTGACGGTATAACATTGGCCTAGATGTTGCCATCGGTGATTGGCTTCTATCTCGGCGTCAATTTGAATAAGGTACTTAACATAAGACGCTGGCGCTTCGATACCGGTAATGCTTATGCTATCTGTACCAGAGGAGCCTTGTCGTGCTAGTTCATCGGCTGCACAATTCCCCGGTATGTCACAGTGACCTGGTACCCAGCAAAGGGTGAGGTTGTACTGACCAGCTATCTCGTTAAGAGATATGCGACAGTCTTTCACTGCCTTAGATCTCGTAGTGCTGGATGCGAGGGATTTGATGGCTGCCTGACTGTCGACGTAAATAACAATATCAGATGTTGATAGTGTGCTAGCCGCTAGCCAGTCAGCGGCTTTGCGAACTGCGGTGATTTCGGCTTGAAAAACGCTGCAGTGGTCTGGAAGGTTAAAGGAGAGGTGTATATCCAGATCTTCTGAGAAAATTCCGGCACCGACTCCGTCCTTGGTTTTGGACCCATCCGTAAAAATTGACAGCGATTCGTTGTAAAGGACATTGCGTTGCGTCCACTCACTTCTGTCCGGTATCGAGTGCGTGTAGCCCTTGTTAAGTGGGCAGATGGTCAGTGGAATTGGGAAGATGACGGTGCATGGAAAGTATATTGACGTGTCCTGTGCGTTGCTCCTTCCACTGCTTGGAGCCTCTCAGTCTTATTGCCGAGCTGACAGCCAATTGTTTCCTGATGATGTCAATCCGAAGCAGGTGGAGCATGGTTTGGAGCGCCGCTGTGGGAGAAGTTCTCAGTGCACCGGTAATGCTGAGACATGCAACTCGCTGAGTTTTTTCCATTGTGGATAGGTTGGATTTCTTCTCCAAGGCGGGCGACCATACCAATACTCCATACATGAGAATCGGTTTTATGACCGACGTGTATAGCCAGTGCATAATGCAATTAGAAAATTGTAATCCGGTCTACGAACCTCATCTCATCTATTGGTTTCCAGCATGAAATCGCATCTAGTGAAAAGTCTGATTTTCCGGTTTTTACGTTCAATTGTAATGTGTATCCTTCCATGGATTATGAATGTCATCGTAAACTAAATGTTCGATTTAATGACTGTGAGCGTTTTATATACAATGTCAGTAGGTACACTACTGTTTCACGTTTAAATTCTAATCTTCTGCGAATCGGCTTGGATTCCCAGAAATCTTTTAAAGTTACATAGTATTATTTAGAACAAATGTCCGGAGTACTTAAGAGAAATGATGCTTTTTGCTCAGTCACATAGAGGCGTAAGTTTGATATTTCCACGCTTTTCTCGCAGAACGTTCCTTCATCGTATCAGCAATTCGACTCTGGAATTGTCTTCCTGTTGAATTGCAGACGATTACTTTACTACCCACGCCCAAGAGGAGAATATTTTAACATTTATCAACTTAATCTAAATCTCTATATTTAAAAATATGATTTCTGTCTTCATAAAATAGTTCATTTGAAAAAACCAAACACGGTGGCTCCCTTACAGACGTCCGGCAGCATCCGTTTAGTCTGCCTGCATCCTGGAGAGTCATGCCATACACAGTTGTTTTCATAAGAAGCCCTGAGCCAATGCACGTTCAGGTCTTTTCTCTTCTTTGAGCCTTGTCTAACAATTTCATCGTAGATTTCCATTTCCCATGATCCCAGTGTGACCTGAAACCCAGACAAGAATTAAAGAGTTCAGCAGCGGAGACATGTCGTTCTTGAAGTCCTTCACAAAAAGCAGGTTATGTCTTGCTTGAATCAATAAAATGCTTGAAATAGCTGATTTTCTTAAACCAGTCAGTAAGTAAAATACCATTATACCATTATATCCCATACCTAAAGTAACCCAAATAAGAAATTGAAATAAAATTGATTTTTTCGAAGTCGGTATACAAGTAGGTTAGGTTAGGTTAGGTAGGGTTATGAGGTTATCATAAAACACTAGGCACCAAAGTGGGCCCATCGCGATCTCTAGGAAACCTTCGCGGCGGAAGACCTAAAACCCATTCTCCCAAGCAATCTCCCTACAGAATTTGAAGAGATCCTTGTTATGGTTCAAGGACCTCACCTCTTCTAGGTTATTGAAGAAGTATCTACCAAGGTGCTTTACGCTCGTCCTGGTAATTCCTTGGCACTCACAGAGTATATGAGTTATGTCCTCTGAGGCATGTAGGTCATCGCAGTACCTACAAACATCCGTGTCAGATAACCCTAGTCTCATGGCATGCTTCCTTTAGCTTGATACACTTTTTCCAGCTTTCCATGTTTATAGTGATAATCTTCGAGTTCCTCTAAATAGCCATCAACCGCAGATTTCACCTCTTCATTATTGGCAAATACCACCGAGCCAGTTTTTCAAGTTTGGAAACAGGAAATAATCCGAGGGGCTAAATCTGGCGGGTAGAGTGCATGAGGAAGCAATTCGAACTTTAACTCATTGGTTTTGGCCATCGCGATGACGGATGTGTGAACTGGTGCATTGTTTTGATGTAATAAAACTTTTTTTTCGCGATTTTGTTACTCAAACGCCGCAATAAAATAAAAATAAAATAAAAAAATAAAAATAAAATAAAAAATAAAAATAAAATTATCCCACGCGCATCCCAAAAAACGGACGCCATGACCTTGCCTGCAGATGGAGCTGTCTCTACTGTCAATCCATTGTTTTGACTGTTACTTCGTATCGGGTGTGAAATAATTGATCCATGTTTCATCCATGGTTATGAATCGACGCAGCTTTATTGCTGTGAAACTTCGCCAAACACTCGATTGAAAAATCCTCACGACGATGTTTTTCTTCCATTGTGAGAAATTGCGGCACCTATTTTTCGCACAGCTTTGTTATGTTTAAAGTTTCAGTCAACATGCGATGTACAGCACTTTTTGAAATGCCTTCCATGTCTACTAGCTCGCGCACTTTCAGTCGACGGTCATTCAATACAATTATGTGAATTTTTTCACCATTTCTGGCGTAGTCACCTTATTTGGTCGACCACTGAGATGTTCGTCTTGGCAGCTCAAATGGCCTCATTTAAACTCTGCCACCCAATATTTTACTATTGTAGACGAAGGAGCAGACTCCTCCAAATTAGAATCTAACTCCGTTTTCTATTGGTAGGGCTGAGGCCTTTCAAATGAAAGTATTGTATCACATAACGATGACCGATTTTTTCCACGTTTACAAATTCACTGAGAGGCTTCACTAATTAATGGCTGCCTATCTAAATACTAAACAACGTAGCGTCATCAAACTTCAAATTTAAGCTTTATAAGGTTGGTACTTTCTACCATAGTCATTATTTTGTGGCGGTTGACGTATTTGACGTTTGTCATCGAGACGTTCGACTCGATAACACCCGTAGGTGTGGAACCTGCTCGGGTCATTTTTAATCACATCCAGTAATCTTTAATTTTTTTTAATTTCAAAAAGTCAAAATTTTTCAAATTAAAAAATAGACGACATCGAAAATCTAAGGAAAGCGGTTCTACCAGAAAACTTATGAGAATTCATCACACGGAGGACTTCGTCGACGCTGAGATTTTTTTGACGGCAACTGTTTCATTCCTGTGATGAAGAACCATCGTCCCATTGCAGTGGAGCTAGTAGACCCTAAGGATTTACGCGGCCCTGTCCTAAAAACTCTTCTAAGGATTCAAGCAGTCCTGCTCCCTGAGGAAAACCTTTTCTCCATAAAAATCTCGAACGATTCTTTTCCTTTGCAAGACTCCATTCAAGAAAAAGTTCCCAACAACCGCAACTCAAAATTCATCCTCAATTTCAAGATTCATCTTCCTCAAGAAGACGTGTTTCATTTTTTCAAGCAGTTTGGCGAAACTTGTTTCTGTTCTCATTCAAGACTCATTTGGTTATTTATTCTGAAATAAATCACTGAAGGTTTTTCGAAAGTCTTTTGCATTTAATTTTCACTATCATAGTGATACGGCGCTCGCAGCGGCATCGATCTTGCTAAAATTTTCAAACAGCAACCACCATCTATACGTCAGGTCGGTTACTTTTAGGACTACCCTCGTATATACTAAGATTGATCGAAATCTCGAGAATACATTTTTTTTACTAAAACAATTTCTATTCAAATAAACAAATATAAGATAGATATCTTTCTATCTAAGTAGCCACTCGGGATATCAAAAATGTTTGCTTACGGTGCTATAAATCGATTTGTTGAGTCGTATCAATTAGAAGACGGACCAAAAAGTGGTAGTCCGCGCGCTGTACGCGAGCGAATTCGAAGATATCCCCATCGAAAACAGAAAATTATGTCGATTTAGTTGGATACGAGTATATCCATCAGATCTATGTCAAGGCTCATTCGGGATAATCTCTATATGAAAGTCTTTCGTCGGTCAACTGGATATTTATTGACGACTAATTAAAAGTAAATTAGGCTTGAAAGATGCAAGCGACTCTGGCACAATGGCCACGAAAATATCTTTCTTACAGACGAAACAATGTTCACTATCGAGGTTTTATCCTCGTATGCAAGCAAGAACATCTGAAGAAGCAAAAACTATAGTTGTTAGGTTTTAGCGCAGCCATCATCCTGCTTCGGTAATGGTTTGGTGGGGATATCCCATCAACGAGTTACTGCTCTCCATTTTTGTGGAAAAAACAGTCCAAATTGAGGCAAAGGTGTACAAAGAATATATCGGAAAAGGCGTCGTTTAAAGCTTGACGAATACTATTTAAAGCATATATATTGAATAATGGAGCAAGATCGGTTTTTCAACGGGACTACTTTTATTGCATCCGAGGATTGGCTTGCAGGAAGTCCTGATTTACTTACTGTATGCCCTGTTTCCCCTTGTGGGTCCTCGGGCCTCTACTACGCCTACGCGCCATCGTGTACGGTTTCTGGCCATGTGTCTCAGCTCTCCCCTTTTTTCCAACTGCTGTGCCTCCTTCTTGACTGTTCTGCGCCATGTTCTCTCCGGATCGCCATGTATTCTGCCATCCTGGGTTGAAGGGATCCATTGCATAGCATGGTTAGCTATGGAATCGTCACCATTTCGGAATGTGTGCCCAATCCACTGTCACGTCCGTCGTTGGATTGTTGTTCCTATTGGTTCCTGACTGGAAATTCTCGACTCTCTCTACCGGTTGTCCAGCAATGCATGTTTGAGCCGATGAGTTTGTTCCAAGGCTGATCGTTTTAGTTTTTGCTGTATTAATTTTCAGCCCGACGACAACACCTTTTTAGGAAGCCCTGATTTGAATCCTTTTGATTATTCTTTGTGATCTGTGTGGCCTTCAAGAGACCCCACCGAAGTTCGGAGTGTCTCAAAAGTATTTTAATCACAGTAGCGATGTCCATACTCCTGGAAACCTTGCGTGTCGCTGTAGCCCAGTGGTTACACTGTTTGAGGGCGTATAACGTTTTGCACTTGGAACTGAACTTATGGCAAGGCTAGTTATAGTTAATTGAACAAATTAAAATCCCGCTGCAGAACTTTGCCTCTAGTATTCGCAGCCATAAGTGTAGCAAGTTTTAACATTCTAGGTTGCCTTAGAGCCTCAGAGGTCCGTGAAAAGATACTCGACCTAAAAAATCTGTTTTTTTGTCGCATTCTGTGTTTGTGCATACATAGTTTGACTATAGGCTTCTGCAAGCTTCCAGGTATCTACATATATCATACAAGGGAGAGGAAAACGCATTATTACAGCACCCTGTAAAATGTTCATTATTTATTCCGAGGCGAAACCTAAGATTCCTGGCACAATATTTCAAAAGCAAAGAGCAACGAATCCATTACATAATGTACATCTTAAGTTACAAATTTACTGCGTATCACAGCATACTGAATATCCTCCCTATACAAACATAAAATATTAAAGTGATTCATACAATGCCTAACAATGGACAGACCCACTATGTTGACGCTATAATGCGAAGTACAGGTGGACCACAATAAATAACCTCTCAGCTATTTCAGTCGGTTTTGGGAAAGTGCTTCTTTGTTCACATTTCTGCTTACTTGTGGTTTCTTTGCCTTTCAAAACTTTCGCATCAGGAGTCTAGCTTTTCCGCTTAGTACTTTTGGTTTTAAATTACTACATCCCCCCAAAAGTTATCCTCAATCTGCACAACGTTTAGAAGTATCTTTTATAGAGAGACCTATGTCGAGTTTACATGACAGCGAATGTGTTACATTTCTTGCGGGCTTTTATTCACATGTTCAATGCAGACATCTGTTGTAAAATTTTGTAAATTGAAAAGAAAAAATGTAATAACCCTTAAATTTTCAATTAAAACATCTTCAAATCCATCTTATGTATTTATCGTATGGATTTAGAATACGGATTTTACATACATACATAGCATTACACTCTAATTTAAAAAAAAAATATTTAAATATTGATGCCAAGATTATTTATCCATTGGACAACATTTGGAGTGCAGTTATAAATTTCTGCGATATCGAAAGGATACGCTCTTATAGGACATTCACTAACAATGTGCTTGATTGAACCAAACGGTTGGCCACACCACAGTCGCACGCAGGATCTGGAACTGGTCCCCATTTGTAAAGGAAACTGCCGCATCTTTCGTGGTCCGTTCTAATGCGGTTGAGGGTCTTCAAGGTTTTTCTTGATAAGTTGAAGACGGGTCTTCTTTCGTCGGATCGATGATCCCGGTGTTGTGGGAAAGTGCCGATTCGCTCCATTTGGTTCGAAATGAATTGAGAGGGTCAAAGTTTGGACCAGATTTTCAGCTAGTAGGCTACCTTGATCGGAGCCTTTTTGTGGGATTTGGCATAATGTCAGTATGTATGAGTAGGTCTGCATTCTTACAGTACTCTCTAATCAGAGAGTGTTTCTCCTGCCATCAGGTGGGGCAATATTGCTGAGAGTTGTCAGCCATTCCGTTGGTGTAGATTTAATTGTACCAGTTATAGTGCGCATGGATGTATAGGGCCATCCAACAAGAGATGTCATTTTAAATCAATAGAAAAACGCAACATTTTTAGGAAAAGTGGTGATATTTTTATTTTACCAAACTTTGAGGTTAGTAATGGAATACAGTATCTTCCAAATGTCCGCCTCGGCTTTGCCTAGAAATAGTAATTCTTTTGATGAAATTTTGCATCACGTTTTCGCATAATTGTAGCTGTATTTCGCGAAGAACAGCTCTCATATTTTCTTTTAGTGCATGAATCGTTGGTGGAGCATTGGCGTTGACTGTATCCTCAACATAGTCTCAAAGGAAAAAGTCTAATGGTGTTGAATCGCACGATCTCGGCGGCCAATTGAGGTCACCATTTCGAGAAATCACACTTCCACAAAATTTGTCACACAATAGAGCCATTGTTTCACCAGCTGTGTGGCATGGGGCGGCGCCTTCCTGTTGGAAATAAACGTTGTCCCCGTCCATAGCATCAAGTTCAAGCAAAAAAAATCAGTCAACATCGTTCGGTAACGCAATCGATTCACTGAAACGGTCGCACCAGCATCATTTTCAAAAAAATATGGCCCAATGCAATGCAATGCAGCCCAAAAACCGGACCAAACTGTCTCTCGTTATGGATAAAGCGTTTGTTCCACTACTTCTCTTGGGTTTTCGGAGCCCCAGATGAAACAGTTTTGTTTGTTTACGTACCGAGACAAATGGAACTGAGCTTCATCAATTCCATTAGCAACTAGATATAGGCTTATTTGGGGTTTAGTTTGCACAATCGAGTTAGCACCTCCTAGTTTCCTCAGCAAGCTCTAGGCCTTCCTGCTCTTCTTCTTTGTCCTAGTCACTTCCCTATCTGGGGTCGGCTGTCCTCATACGTATGCACCAGATGTTCCTATCCTGAGTTTTTCGGTTTTCAACGTCTCTCTGTTGCATATCATTTGCAATGTGCTACTCCAAGTTGTGGCTGGTCTTCCAGGTCCTCTTTTAATAGTTGGTGTTTGTAAGGCTCTCCTTACGGGGTGCTCATTCGACCGCCTTATTACATGTCCGTACGAGCGCAAGCATAGAGCAAGTTCCAGGCTATGTCACCTTGAATATCACGCGTAAGAAAATCTATTATGAGATTGAAGAGGAGTGGGCTCTGGGCGAATCCTTGATGGACACCGACCTTAACCTGACGCTTTTGACTTGAGTTGTGACCAGAAAGTAAGGCCTTCCTGCCCGAGTGGGTGAAATTTAAATTTTCCGTTGTCTTCCATCTTTCCATTTTTGAGTTGTCAAGCGATATCAAGAGTTTGGATGCGATTTCATTATCTCCACTCACTAGGAATTCTTTATAAAGACGAAACTTAAGATTTCCACCCACTAAACCCACCTTTCCTTCTACCCCTGGTCCTTACGGCACTGCCGTCAAGCATTTCATCGCGAGGGCGGTCTTCAGCCTTAGGTTCTCAGTTCGTTCGTGTTGGCAGCCTCCTGTGCTGCGTTTCGTTCTCGCTCCTGTCTTCGCTGTTCCTTCATAATGGTTGCTACAGTGTCGCGAACCTAACAGCTTCCCAGGCATCTTCCCTGCTCGTCATCTGTCTGGTGATGTTGTCTGGGGTTATGTCCTCACCCAGTTTGTTCACCAGCAGGTTTCGCTCTTCATAATATCGTGGACAATTGAACATGATATGTTCCGCATCCTCCACTGCTTCCATGCACGTTGGGCAACAGGGGTTGTTATCGAGTCCAAACATGTGGATGTAGGCTCTAAAGCAACCATGGCCGGCAAGCATCTGGGTCAGGTAGAAATTCAGCTCCCCATGCTTCCTATTGATCCAAGAGTTTAAATTGGGGATCAATCTCTGCCTTTATCTGAGTGATCCCATCTCTCCTGCTATTCATTCAGACTTGTCGTTGGTGCTGCCTCAGTCACACTTCGACTCGTCCGGCTGGCACGGTATTTCCATGTGGGCTTCGTTTGGCAGAAGGTCTATTGGTACCCTACCAGCTACTACACATGTCGCGTCGTAGGAGGTAGTTCGGAAGGCGCTACATACTCTAAACGCGTTGATTCTGTAAGCTGTCTCTGTCTTCCTTTTGTAAGACTTCGTCTTCATATCGCAAGCCCATATTTGGAATCCGTAGAGCATTATCGGTGCCGCAACTCTTGCTAAGAGCAATCTCCTCTTGTGCCTTAAAATAAAAAAAAATAATATTTGGCGCAACAGCTCTTTAAGTGCCAGGGCCTAGCTTCTCGCAATCACTCATGTTGTGTGTGTTATATTTTTCACACGAATGGAAGGGACCTACAGTTTAGTGCCGTATCCGAAGGGCAATTTGTTTTGAGAACCTTTTTCGAGATACAATACTCTCGGATGTTTTTCAGACGCTCGCGAGAGGTGGGACCGTGAAAAAACTGTTTGCTGTTTTCTGGGATTCGAACTTGGAACCTCTTGTACCTTGGTCCCCCGATATTTGGCATGATCCTTGCCAGGGCAGCCGTTGCCTTTGCTGCCTTCTCAACTGCATATTGCAGATGTTGGTTAAAGATTCTAAGTATGAGAACGTCATCATACATTAGGTTACACAGTAGCGGACCTAGTACGAACCTTTGGGGCACACCGCCTGTGACGTTATACTGCCTCGTTTCATCATCGGTGTCATAGTGCAGTATCCTATTTCTCAAATAGTCCTTCATTATCTTCTGCAGATTGTCTGGTACGCACTCTTTGCGGTAAGTACTCACATTATATTTCTTCAGTTTGTGGTGAAGGCGTTCTTAACATCCAGCATGATGATTGCGCAGTACTGTTTACTCCCGCCTTTCCATTCGCTTCCTTCGATGGATTCTTTCGCCTTATTCACGACTTCGTCGATGGCGTCGGCCGTAGAACTTGCCTTACGGAACCCATACTCATCGATTGCACTCTCCAATTTGTCACTTATGATGCGCTCCAGTATTTTCCCCACAGTGTCTAACATGCACAGAGGCCTATACGATGAGGAATCCTGCGGTGGTTTATTACCTTCTGGTAGGAGGGCCAGTCTTCGTTTCTTCCATTGGTCGGGGAATACTCCTTCCTTGAGGCAGGTATTGTAAACATCTGCAAAGATGTGTGGGCGCCAATTGATTGCCGCTTTTAAGACGATATTGGGGATTCCATCGACACCAGGCGCTTTTTGGTCCTCGATTTTTTTTGCATACTTGCAGGACATTTTCTGTAGTGACGGGTGGAATTGGCAATACTTCCGTCGAATTTCCCCTCTCGTTTGTTCCTCTATTCCCCGTTGTTGTGGAAAAAGTACTGGGAGCACGTTTTCGAGAAACTCTGTGGATGTGGGCGAAGGCTTTCGACTACCCTTGAATTTCATCATAATCACTTGATAGGCTTTTCGCCATGGATTTTGATCAGCTTCGTTGCATAGTTCGACGAAGCTTCTCTTTTTACTGTCTTTAATTGCAGTGTTTAGGGCTCTACGGGCAGTAATAGATCTCCTCTCGTGGAGTTCTCCGTGGCTGCTGTGTGCCCTGGAGCGCTGTTACAATCTATGTGAGAAGTCTGTCAAGACTTCTGTATGTGTAGTTTGTAGAGGTACGCCGTTGTCGTTGCCGGAAACAAAACATAAGTCTGGGTTGTAGCCCCTTCTTCATCTTTCTGACATAAAGGTCGATCTGGCTTTAGCATCAAACACGAGATGCATGTGATTTATCTCAAATCCATCAAAATTAATAGATATATCGTAAGGCTTCATTGTATCTTCTCTTAAATAAAGTGACCTAGATTAACTGCATCGTAAACATCATTTAAAATATTTTTAAATTCATAGAATTCAATGTGGAAAAATCTCCTTAAAACCCTCGGCATGTCCTCTCTATTGACAACAATATCTCGAAGTGGGAAGCATGACCCTACAGAGTTGGTTCGTCCATTTGTTGTCATCATCATTTGACATCTGTTACCACCTACCACCATTCCTTAGAAATTCTATAAAAGTTTAATGGGATATTTTTCCCCGTGAAAGATGTCATTAGTAATGTAAAATCTTTTTTTTTTTCTGGCATTCATTAAAAGGATAATAAAAAAAAATATATTGGATTCCTTCAAGATTTAGCTGTGGTGTCACTAGGACTACGTAAGTTGTTGGGGGTTTTCTGTTTACGTAGGTTTTGAGTTCGTTATTGTGTTTTGAATTGTTGTGTATTATTCACGCGTTGAAAGTGAAAACAACTCAGTTGTCACAGGGTGTGAAAATTGATTGACAACTATATACACCTGCTTCATAGTACAGATAACGTAAATCATTGTTCTGCTCCTTTTTCACAGCTTTTCGTTTGTGTGCTTGTTTTGTGTATTTTATAAGACATCCTAATCGATTTTGCGTAATTTTATGATGACTTAAAAAATGGCATTTTTATCTTGTTTACCATAATTTTATCAGGAAATCTGCTTTGAAGAGGGGAAACGGAGGCTATTTAACTTTTTACGATATTTCGAGTTGATGGATTGGTTCCCGTTTACGCAATACAGTATAGCATAAGCAGAGTACCCGCAGACAACTGTCAGAACTGTCTTTTTTGATCTTCCTTTGATAACATCTATACAATTATCTGACATGTTTCGATTCAAGCGTGTAGTTTCTGAGGCTCATAGAAGGAATAAGGGATTTCAAGGATGTTTATCAGTTACGTCGGTAACTTCTGCCGAGTCTGCAAAGAGACATGCGGTCTAGCGTTGTCTTGATGGAACACGACGCCCTTCCGGTTACCCAGTTCCGGTCGTTTTTCGGTGATTGCATCTATCAGTTTACCTATTTGAGAGCAGTATTTATCGGAATCAATGGTTTGGTTATGCGGAAGAAGCATCCCTTCCAATCCCACCAAAAACAGAGCATAACCTTCTTAGGGTGAAGACCAGCTTTTGGAATGGCTAAAGGTGGCTCACTTCTTTTGCTCCGTTATCATCCGTTAAAAATGGTTCACTTTCTTTGCGTTTCTGCAGGGAATCGCTGATGGAGACACGATCCAATAAATTTTTTCACGTGCGGCAGCCACGTATACGCATTGTAGTTTACGCAGGTGATTTTCTATGCTTGATTTCGATATATCCAATATATCAGCTACGTGCCTGGTTGTGTAGCGTGCATTATTTTCAACTAAGGCTTTCATTTGGTCCCCATCAATCTCAACTGGTCGTCCAGAACGGGGCAAGTCAGTACATGTGAAATTACCATAACGAAAACGCCGGAACCACTCGCGAACAGTCCGAGCGCTTACAGAGTTATCCCCGTGCACAGCGCAAATCTTCTTATGTGTTTGTACAGCGTGTTTTTCCTTTCCGAAAATAAAAGAGCATCATACGAGTATGCCGAAAATACTCCTTATTTGCATCCATTTTCAAAAGTTTACCAAATGCGTAAAACGCAACCGATCGCTATTAACTTTCTTTCACATATGCACTGCGATGTGTATTTAAAGAAGATTAAACTGCAAGCTCGAAGCAACATTTACAAACGGCGTCATTCAAAGTTAACGGGAACACTAAAGATAAACAGAGGGAATTTATTGTGATTGTGAGCGCTGGACGTACAACTGCGGTGTAGAGCCTTCCTTTCAACTTAGGGGGCATTTTTCGATCACAGAAGAAAGCGGAGTTTTCTCGCCACTTCATTCACCCTACGCTTACGCGATGTTTGATGTCGTCATCACAGTGTGCTTTGCTATTGATCATAAATCCCAGATATTTGAACTTTTCGCACTTGGGAAGCACTGTTCTATTCAAATAAATGTCTGGAATAGGCCTGAGTGGATCAGAGAACGGGCAGCACAAGTACACTGTATTTTTCGAACTAATGCGATACCTATTTCCACCAAAACGTCCACCCACACGTCAAGTGCTCTCTGCAGGGACGTAGAATCCTAACTCTTGATGGCTCCATCGTCAGCAAAGAATAATTGAAGTACATTGCGGTCCGTTACTTTACGTTCAAGCAGAAGCAGACTGCAATAAAGAGCAAAGGACTTAAGATGCTTCCCTGGTGCACCCTGACTTTGATTGGGAACACTTCGGTTACTCCAGGAGTGTATCTTACTCTTGTCGTTACTCCCTCATACATGTCCATGATTATCTGTTCGCTAGAATACATATCTTCTCGGATAGCCAAGCAGCACTTATGGCACTGTCGTCCAACCAAATGGACTCCAGAACCGTGAAAAGCTGCTACGATGCATTACAAGACCTTGCCAAATACAACAGGGTAAAACTCGCGTTGGGTACCTGGACACCAACGGATTGTGGGCAACGAATCTGCAGATGAGCTTGCTAGGGCTGGCTCAGAATCTGTGTTCATAGGTCCTAAACCTTATTGTGGCATCAATTGGGCGAATGGGAAAACAAACTTCGTCCAGACCACTGAACTAGTGGACCAGGTCTAAGACAATCCAAACGATTAATCAAGCCTTACTCCTATAAGGAAATCCTTAACTTAGATAGGGAAAGCATTAAGAGCTTGTGAGCTTTCTCACTGGCCATTACGGCTTGAGATACAACCTTAACAAGATGAACCTGTGCCAAGGGAATGACTGTCGGTTCTGTTTAGAGGAGGATGAAACTTCCGAACACATTCTTTGTAAATGCCCGGCACTACACTGGTTAAGGAAACGTATTCTCCACAAGGAGATGCTTACTTCAGTGGAACTGAAATGCTCCGCTACTAAAGACATACTCACTTTCATAAGGGAGGTAGTACGTCTGTTAGATTAACTCCACCCCTCCGATACAATAGATCAGATCGCAGTGTCGTTGCCACGCGGGCGTGGGTTGTACAAGAGAAAAAAAAAAAAAATCTGTACATATGTAGGTTTCTGGAACTCCTCTATGCCTTAGCGCCACCCATATCAGATCTCGTTGTTGTCCGTCGAATGCCTTTTCAAAGTCAACCAATACAATATGCAAATCGTTTAAGGAAACACGATGTTTTTCCACTATGATCCTTATACTTTGGATTGCATCTGTGGTTGATTTACCCGCGACAAACCCACACTGATCTTCAGATAGCCGTATTATTTTTCGCAGTCGACCACCTAATATCCGCTCAACGATCTTCATGGTGTGTGACATCAGCTTGATCGAACGGTAGTTATCATAGTTTCGCATATCACCCTTCCCTTTGTATACAGGGAGAAGGTAACTATCCCTCCATTGATTGGCCTTGGTTCACCTCTCATAAATTTGGAGATGAGAATTCTGAGCCATCTGAATCCGATGTCTCCCATCTGTATCCAAAACTCAGAGGGCATCTCGTCTGGCCCAACCGCTTTTAATTTTTTTTGAGCATTTGACCGCCACACTTACTTCTTCGACTGTAATGCCGGGTATTTCTTCACAGTTAGGGGTGGCTCTTGGAAAGTATAACCGGGGAAACTGTTCATTCAAAAGTCCTTCACAATACTGCCACCACCTCTGCAGAATTTTGTCGTCATCCACAAGAAGCTGGCCATGAGCATTGTTAATGAACTTTGGCGAACGAATCTCCAGAGCATTCCTCCTTTTTTGGGCAGCTATTTTGAAGATATTCATATTGTGTCGTCGCAGCTCCTGGATAGCCTGGTTTGCATCAGCAACCGGTGAAGATTTTCTCCAGCTCCCGATATAGGCCCTCCATACTCTCTGCTTAAAGCGGCCACATTTCTTCTTCGCTTTTTTCTTGCAACAACTGTATTCTGCTTCAATATTTCTTTGACATAAGTAAAATAGGATTAAGTCAGAAATTGCAGTTACCAGAAAATGAGATTTTATGTGTGATTTTTATGTGAGCAATTTACTGACTTATTGCCTGTGGATCAGTTAATTACTATAGGAAGCTGTCGCGCTAGACATAAGTTGGTAATACCAATCGGAAAAGAAAACAAACTGACTTAAAACCATTTGCAATTTTTTGACTTAACACCTTAATACCTAACACCAGAGATTTGATCTATAGAGATGAAGTTTACTACATAAACTTTGCAAAAACGGAAGCAGTGTAAGTGTAGACATCTTATATATTAATACGTGAACCCGAAATTTATCGTACGCTTATTTAGTATTTTTTTATGGAAGGAGGGGGATGAATCATTTGAAAGGTACTATGCTATAGATGTGTAGAAAACATAAATCAAGTGCGTATGTTACCGTTAAGTCAGGTAAAATAAAGTGAACATGCGCACATGATTTCCCCATACAAAACGCTTTAACCAATTAAATGGAAGTATTTTGATCACGTTCATGGCTCTATGAGCCATCTTTTGATCTCTTTCCATTCCCTGCACGGGAGGTTGAATTTTGACCACAAGCGATACTAGCATAATAGAATATGTAAAAAAAAAGTTTTAATTTGCCCCAAAACATTTTTCTTATTACGGAAAACATTTCTCGATTTCAACCGATACACATATTACTTTCAAATAATGTAAATTATTTTCAATATTATCCGTCCCAGTCTAAAAAAAAAGACATGATATTATGATGCGGCTTAAAAAGTTGCTTAAGATCTTACTTAAATCACTTTGTTACATAATTATTAATTATAAAAATTATATAAAATATTTTAAATTAAGATCTCCAACATACCAACAACATATGACCAATTAAAATCTGTTGTAGCAAAGCGCATTAAATAAAATTATAATTCGCAAAAACTGTTGCTTATAGCTGAATTTTTATGTAAAAAAGAGTAGCAAAAAAAAAAAATACATTTTTGTAAACGTAGTCTTAAGCTTGTTCATAAGACTTATTTTTAAACAAAAAAAGAAAAAAAATTCTAAAATTTGTCATGACAAAGAAAAACAAATATTTAAAATATAAAAATAAATAAATATAAAATAAATCAATGTG
The DNA here is from genome assembly GCA_945910035.1 of Brachypalpus laphriformis. Taxonomy (NCBI): domain Eukaryota; kingdom Metazoa; phylum Arthropoda; class Insecta; order Diptera; family Syrphidae; genus Brachypalpus; species Brachypalpus laphriformis. The sequence goes on along the minus strand of OX246755.1, from coordinate 162,761,081 downwards.
TGCAATTACTAGACTGTTGTTTATCGAAGATTCAAATTAGCACAAAAGATAAAAAAAAAAAGATGCAACTTATCCGTATAGCCTGAAAGAATGAATGATGTATGTATGTACTGCTGATGGATTCTTAGGAATATGCTTATATCGATTGTGTACACATTACTGAGGTTGAGTACATTTTTTAAGGGTTTTCCGAAAAAAACGAAAACTAAAAATACACACCACTTGTGAGCTGAATAATTAATAAAGTTTTCGTGCAGTAAAAGGGGGAGGAGGTTTAAGGCAAAGGCAATGGTAGTGTTTTTTCCAGGAAAATTCATTTTATGTTTTCCTTTTGACCTGAGGGTACAAGCTATTGACTTTTTCATTCCAGAAAAGACCAATTTCTTTTTCTACTCCATGAGAGTGCTATGATTTTTATTTACACTTAAACTTTAAATATTTATTGCAGTAATAGAGGCAGTAGAAAGGAATTTCAGCATGAAATGCTTATTTTTTTTCTGCAGAAGTCATGGCCAATTCAAGAGAAAAGTTACTTAAAACTCACTGTAGCTCAGTGTTGCCTGGCTACCGGTTGCATTGTTCAATATCGGTTTACTGGGTTTTTCACCGGAATTCCATGCACCTTAATTTATCTTTACTTCCGGTGAATGATTTTTTCGCCTGAGTGGGTTCTACCATTGAAAGCGGACGGCGCGGTGTGTAGGTTGAGATTGCAACAGAACTGGATACAAATCCCCTTCGAAGAAGCGTACATTCATGTTAATCTGATAATGGTTGATGTCTGTGTATTCTGAGGTACTGAGATATATTTGTTAGCTGATGGAACGGAGTGGGAGATTGCATTTGCTATTAAGCTCCGATTCGTTTGAAGTAATCATTCCTTTCGTTTTTTCATCTGAAAATCGAACTGTGGATTTAAGCCGAATGAAATTGCATATTCGATTTGAATTCCTACCAATGTGATAATTATAGATTCCAAATAAATTAATTGTTTTAAATTGAAGCAACAAATTAACCAAATTAGCGTAGAACTAATTTTTACCTTACGAATTGAATTTCTCAACTGTGCAAAAACACGCGATTAGTGTTGAGGAATGCTAGAATGGATTTAATTAAAATTTGCCATAAGTGGCCGGCAAGATGACATGCAATACTAATAACAAGTGCTTAGGTTTGAGATAAAATGTAGAAAATTATAGAAAATTACAATAAATATGTACAGGGTGACATCAAATGCGGCGTACGAATATTCGTTACATATTTTTAAAACTAAAATCAGGTGAACAAATTAAGATAGAACCGAAGCTTAAGAATCACAAAACCCTGTCATTGCTCTTAAGCACTCAGCTTGATCGTATCATACGTACCTATATTGCCTCTGGAAAGTTTTAATATTTTGTATGATAGATTTAATGTAGTTCCGCACAACCACTTGGAACGTTTAATAGATGTACAGGGTGGGCCAACTACAAGTTTCTTTTTAAAAATGCAATAAAATGAACAAAATGAAATTTTTTCAATGTATTATGGCTTTATTAGTAAGAGCAAACATTCCCGTTAATTATGCAACACAACGTCGTTCAACTGGCTGCCTCGGCTGGCCTCGCAGCAGCGCATTCTATCACTCCAATTTTCCAAGACCTTGTTGATGGTTTCGGGCTGTAGCTCACGGATTGCTTGGATGATAATGGCCTTAAGTGCTTGAATCGTTTCCGGATTGTTGGCATAACATCAGTCCTTCACGGCTCCCCACAAAAAAAAAAGTCCAAAGGGGTCAAATCGCAGCTCCGAGGCGGCCAACTGACATCGCCAAGACGGCTGTTAACACGATTTGGGAATTTGGTGCACAAAAGACCGATTGTGGCATGGGCTGTGTGGCATGGCGCGCCATCCTGCATGAACCAAAGGTCGTCCAAATCCATGTCTTCAATTTCAGTAAAAAAAAAAAGTCGTTAACATGGCTCTGTAACGCCCACCGTTGACCGAAACGTTGTTCCCAGCCTCACTCCACAATCCGCACCAAACTGTCACTCTCTGTGGATGCATTGGCCTCTCGACAATAACGTGCGGGTTTTCCGAGCCCCAGATGCGGCAATTTTGTTTGTTAACGTAGCCGCCGAGATGAAAATGTGCTTCGTCAGAAAAGATGGTTTTTCGCCCAAAATCGTTGTCCAATTCAAGCTGCTCTAAGGCCCAAACTGCGAAGCGATAACGAAGCGGATGGTCGTGCGCTTTCAATTGCTGAATCAATTGTACCTTGTAAGCGAATAATCCCAGATCTGTGTGCAGAATTCTCCTCAGGCTAGTGCGTGAAATGTTGAGCCGTTGAGATCAATGACGAGTTGGTGTTCCGGAATTGAGTCTCACACTCTCGGCTACAGCAGCCACATTCTCGCCTGTGCGCACCGTACGACGACGGGTACCATGAGTGTTGTCCACTAGCATACCAGTCTCACGAACTTTTTGCAAAAACTTGCGTACAGCAGGCGCGGTGGGTGCTTCATTTCGGCCAAAACTTCTTTTCAAAAAACGCACTGTTTGGGCTACACAGCACTCACTTCGGAAATAAGTTTTCAATATTTCCCAATGTTGTTCAAGCGTAAAGCGACTCATTTTGTTCCGCAGAAGTATGATACTGACTTTCTGTCAAGATGTCGAGCGGGAAACAGCTGTCAGTGTCAAAATAACCTATGATTTAAAAAGAAATCACTAGATGGCCCACTCGTTACACATAAGAAACCTGATTGGCGATGATTATCTATCTAAATCACAACATGCATCGATCTGCGGCAGATCGATAGACAGCGTATCAAGCATAGAAAGATCCCTCCACTTAAAGGAGTTCACTCTTGGGCCGTTCCTAGACATTGAAGGGGCGTTCAACAACGTATGCTCTGACGAGATCCTGAACAGCATACACAGAGCTCATCTTAACACTGGCCTTTGTAACTCGATTGCACAGATACTTTTTTTTTTTTTTTTAGGTAAATGGGGAGGAAAGACAGAGAATGACCCCCGGAGCGCTGCGACCTAATAAGAACTTTTGTGCTATCCCCTGGTTGATTATTTTTTTGGATTTAACAACTAGCTGAAATCAAGTTCATTGATGAAGCTAAGAATAGTTCGAGCAGAGGAAGAGGTGACATCAGAAGGTGATGTGACGCCTTTATTAAAGTGCTTTAGCCTCAGCCTGGCTATGGCCGGGAAATCACAGAGTGTGTGATGGGCTGTTTCGTTGTCTTCAAGACAGAGAGGGGGCACGTATCCGATTGAACACGGCCCATTTTCTTGAGATGGTAGTTGCGAGAGCAGTGTCCAGTTAGGAAGTCAGTTTGCTCATTGATAGAATGTCTCTAGTTCTGTTTATTGAGAAATTAATAAATTTCTTGGAATGCCTTAGGCTAGGTTGTGCATTCCAGTGTGAGAGCATTTGTTTGCGTTCCCAGCGAAGTAGCGCTATTTTAATCTGGCTAGAGGGTAAACCGCAAAAGGGTTCAGGTTCAATGTAAGGAGATTGGGCACCTAGTCTGGCAAGCTTATCGCCGCTTCATTACCAGGAATGCCTTTGTGTCCGGGGACCCACATTAGTGTGATTTTATTGTGTGCAAAAGAGTCAGGAGACAATTCCAAACCAGCTTAGACTTATAGTCAAAGGAGGTGAGAGCCTTGATAGGAAGATACTTGAGGAAGATAGTAGTCGATTGACCTAATGGTGTAAAGAGTTTGTAGTTGGGGCCAAAGATTCCAACTCCAACCCCATTTGAAATTTTTGAGCCGTCAGTGTACCAATTGATTTGAGATCTTGATTGAGGGATTTGAGGATAGTTCCAGTAGCTGCGGTCAGGTATGTTAACTGTGAAGGGGTGATTGAGGTAGATTCTTTTAGGCATGCAGTCTGAGATGCATACTGCTAAAGAAGTAAGTAGCGGAATTTTTTCTCAAGGATCTTCATGTGGCCAACTGATTCGGAATTTGTGTTATTGTATAAAATGTGAAGCTTTAGAGCACTGGCACCCGGATTCTTCATAATATTTATGTGTAGGGGAGGAATGTTTAAGAGAACTTCCAGCGCAGCTGTTGGGCAGGTGTGCATTGCGCCCGTAATACCTACGCAGGCTAGTCTTTGCACTTTCTGGAGGGCGGAGCTGGTAACGGTTTGATTAACTTTATCCCACCATACTAGCGAAGCATTAGTTATTATCGAAACGATGATTGTGGTATAGGTCCAGTGGATCATTTTTGGATTTAATCCCTATCTTTTGCCGAAAAATCTAGAACAGGCCCAGAAGGCTTTAGTCGCCTTCTCAGCGGTTCTGTCTATGTGAGGTTTCCAATTTAATTTGTGGTCTAGAGTAATCCCAAGATATTTTGTTTCTTCTGAGAAGTCAATTTATATTTTGTTTAGTGATATGCTTGAATGCTTAAATTTCTCCTCCTGGTGAAAGGTATGATTACGGTTTTTGCTGGGTTATCCGTTAGAGCTTCTGACTGGCACCAATTATTTACTTTATTTAGGGCATGTTGCATTCGTTCAGAAATTCTGGATTCATCCTTGCCCTTTTTTTTTTTTTTGTTTAAAGGAAACCCAAATACCAGAGCACTCAGACTCTCCGGTCCATTGTACTACCAGGCAGGAACCTTTCTTTGGTGCAGTGGTTGGAAAAACTTCGATGTAATTCGTTTTTCTTTTATATTTGGGTGGCCCATCCTTGCCCTTACCTATTATGACTACGTCGTCACCGTAGCCCTGGTTGAGAAATCCAGAACTATTGAGGTCATTTATGATACTGTCCACTACAATGGACCATAAAAGAGAAGCTAGGACATCCCCTTTGAGACAACCCTTAGTAGTTCTAACGGAGATTGAGATTTGTCCAATATTGGCAGCAATTAATCTGCTACTGAGCATGGATCATATCCATTTGGTAGTTTCCGGGTCAATGCCTTTGACATCAGCAGCAGACTTGATTGAAACGATGTGTTATCGAAGGCGCCAGAGATGTCCAGGAAGGAGCATAAGGCTATTTCCTTCTTTGACAAAGCTTCTTCAATAGTGCTGACTAGATGATGAAAGGCTGTGACCGTAGATTTACCAGATTGATATGCAAATTGAAGATTATTTAGGGGGTGTTCTATAAGGGCGGAATTTCTTATGTGAAGGTCAATGATTTTTTCCATTACCTTAAGAAACACAGAGGTGAGACTGATTGCCCTAAAGACCTTAGCGTCTGATTGTAATCTGGCGCCGGCTTTAGGAATGAACACTACATTAACTTTTCTCCATATTGATGGAATGTAGCTTAGTTCATAGCTGTACTGAAGATGGGCACTAAGGATGCTTCAATCGAGGATTATCTTTTCAAAACAAGCAGATGTAACTATCCGGAAAAGGATCTGCAGACAAACTCCACAAGGCGGAGTTCTGACTGGCTGCTTGTAGTGAATGAGATTTTGGTAATATTGAAGGAAAACGGCTTCAACGCGACGGCCTATGCCGACGATGGGGTTATCCTGGTTTCGGGGAAATTTCCTCCACTTCTAAGTGAAAGGCTCAACTTCGCACTACAATTAGTAGATAACTGGGTCAGTAGCAAAGGGCTGGGAGTGAACCTTTCAAAGACGGAGGTAGTTGTTTTCACTAAGACAAGATCGATCCCTACCTTCAGACACCCAAATATCGGTGGTATTGAGCTAAGTATCTCAAGTTCTGCCCGATACCTGGGCGTAATTCTAAATTCCAAACTAAACTGGAAGGATAACAATGCCGAAAGCATCAAAAAAGCAAGCGTAGCACTCTATTCTTGCAAAAGGCATTCAGCTATACGTGGGGACTTAAACCAGCTGTGGTGTACTGGATATACACGGCCGGCGGTTGTAAGACCCATTCTTAGATATGGTGCAGTAGTATGGTGGATGGTACTTGAGAATCAATACCCGCTTTCCAACCTCATAAAAATCCACAGGGCAGCGTGCATCGGAGTTATGGGATCAATGAGAGCAACATCAGCAGCGGCAATCGAAACTATGCTTAGTTTCATTCCGCTTGACATATACTGTAGCAGTCTGGCAGCCAAAACCGCTGTAAGACTGAGGGAAGGCCAATTGTGGTCATCGAGCCCTGCCTCCGTTTTGTCCCGATGGGGGACTACCAGCAGATCGACGGACACTGATCACATGAACCCGATGCTAGCATTTCATAGAAGATTTGCTACAAGAATTCCTGACATTTAGTAGTACGTGGGGCTTCAAACCAGCTGTGGTGTACTGCGAGTATAAGACCCATTCTTACATAGTATGGTTCACTAGTTTGGTGAATGGTACTTGACAAGCAATAGCCGCTTTCAAACCTCACCAAAATCAAGAGGGTAGCATGCATCGGAGTCATGGAATCTATGAGAACAACACCAACAGCGGCAATCGAAACTATGCTTAGTTTCATTCCATTTGGCATATACTGTAGCAGTCTGGCAGCCAAAAACCGCTGTAAGACTGAGGGAAAGCCGATTGTGGTCATCGAGCCCTGTCTCCATTTTGTCCCGTTGGGGGACTACCAGCGGATCGACGGAACCTGTTCACATGAACCCGATGCTAGCATTTGAAAGGAGATTTGCTACAAGTTATAAATCACTTCTTTAAAATAAGCGACGACTGCAGCCATTACACAGGCTGCTGAAATTATACGCGAGAGTTATATCATTGGTAAAGCGATCGCTGGCTATATAGATAGCCAAGCAGCCGTTAAGGCTCTGGACTCTGCTATAATTGGGTCGAGGCTCGTGAGGACATGCAAATCACTTTTAAACGAAATATCTAGAGCCAATGCGGCCGAACCCCACAGGCGGATCAGTAGAAATTTGGTGAAGTGGGAGGGTTGTGATTCCTTTATATGTCAATTTACATGTATGTGTATGTATTGTGAGAAACAAGGGAAATTATTATATAAATTCAAAACATAGAAATTACTTTAAACTTCAACAGTGACACACTTTGTGGTATTGCCACATCAACTCGAACACCTTGTTTTCAGATAATAACCTCTCCGAAATAGGAAGAAGATCTAGAGCCAATGCGGTGACCCTCTACTGAGTACGGAGGCATATGAATACCGAAGAAAACGAAAGGGCTGACGAGCTTGCTAGGAAAAGGTCGGCGCTGCACTTATTGCGGGCTCTCCCTTTTGTAGTGATCCCAATAAGTTCCTTGTGGAAGAAAACAGAAGATGAAGCCACCGATCGAGCAAACAGTCACTGACTGGGTTAATTTGGAAACATGCGCAACGGCCTTTAGCAAGAAGAGATCAACCTCTCTGGTTAAGCTCAGTCGTCATAACGCACGGGTGACTTCCGGCATAATTACTGGTCACTGTCAGTCACTTGGTCACTTGGCATTCACGCGGAACGATTCGGTGTACTGCACAACGACTATTGTAGAAGTTGCAGGGACGAAAGAAGAGATTGAATTTTTTTGTCACGTGCCCTATCCATCAGAAAAATGATGACTATTGGTAATTACTTCTTCTCGAAGCTGGAGGACTTACGTATTGTTGAGCTGATGTACCTCCTGAGATCCATATCACTATCTGGGTGGTTCTAACAGCGAACCTTCTCTACAGTGTTTCCAGGGTTAAATAATTGGGCACAATAAACCCGAACTGTTGGTCACAGTCAGCACTGACTTGTCACAAGGTACCCATCTACCTAACCTATGTCAATTTCTTGACTATGCTTCTCTGCCGTGATGGCTTCACCTGGATTAAAAACAACAAAGTGGATTATTCTGGCTGTTCACCATCAAACAGTCACCATTGTCTGGTTTTCATGGAGATTCGGCTTAGGGCGTTGCCTTGGTATTTCATCACGATGCAGTCACTGTGCCGACCGGCGTTTATTGTCGTACAAAATCCTTTTTTTATCGCATGTCACAAGTCGATCGAGAAATGTTTCGTTTCGCAAAAGGTACGCAGAGAGATGGTTCGTATCAACGATTTTTCGGGAAATCATTCAACTCCAGTGGCACCCATTTCTGGAGTTTTTATTTTTTTCATTTTTCAAAGTCGTTACAGTTGATTTGCTTACACCACAATCTCTTGGGAGCTCTCGAATCGTTGTGCACGAATCTTTAGCCAACACTTTCAAGTGGTTGTTGTCAATGACCGTAGGTCACCATGCTATACTATACTAGGGCCTTGTACGCACTGCGACCTATAAGATCTATTGTGCCAGCCCGGTATTTAACCGAGAACTGGGTTGAGGCTTTTGATAAACTTCAACAAAACTCCAGGCTCAATGTATCAAAAGTCTGAGGGCTCCAATAAAGCTCGCCTGAGGTGGATAAGTATTTTTCTTGCAGCCATGGGGCATTCGCAAAGAATATGTTTTGCCGTCTCTTTTTCCTCCCAACAAAGCCGGCATACATCTGTATATGCTACTACTATTTTGTGCAGATGGTACCTGAGTAGGCATTGACCAGTCAAGTAGTCTGTTAAGGTCCTTAAGTCTGCTTTGCTTACAACGGTTGAGGTCAATGACCTTTTTTTGTCTTAGGCCCTTGAATTTGGCCATGTACTCTGCATGAAAATGAGCTTCTCGTTGTTTTATTTGGAGGTTTGTGCTACTCCGTGTAAATCCAAAATAGGATTCAGGACCGATTAGTGGGCGGCTGGGGCCTCTTCTCGCTAAGGAGCCCGTTCATTCCCCTCGAAGCATTCGTGTCCTGGTATCCAGGCAACAGTGACGATGTTTTTTGATGCGAGATCTTCGAGTAGATTGAGACAGTCCCATACAAGTTTGGATCCTACCGTGAAGGCTGTCCGAGAGGATGTAAATACGGGTGCCCTCGACCTGTCTTCGCAGGCATTCTCGTACACAGAGTTCGATTGTACGGACTTCCGCCTGAAATATTGTTGGTGATTTCCCAAGCGCTGCTGCACGTTGGAACCTGGGTCCATAAGCCCCTGCACCAGTGCTACCATTTTTCAATTTGGAACCATCTGTGTACCAAGTTTGAGAGTTTCTTAAGACTACAAATTCCACGTATGGCGGTCACCTATGAACCAGTATCTCTTGACCATGGAATCTGGAATTTTGTGAATAGGGTCATTTTGAATGTACTGTAGAATCTTTAGATGACCTGTAAAGTTACCGATTTTAAGGTCCAAAATCCTAGGAGTGCCTAAGAGCACTCAGCAAGCTCCTTTTTGTACTGCAAGGTGTAGTGGTGTGGGGCTAAGTATTGCTGCCTTGGGGCACGTTTTCATACCCAGACAGGCTAGACGATAGGTTTTATTCAACTGTTCCTGAGTCTTGACCTGTAAGGTTTTTGGCCACCAAACCACTGTTGCATAAGTGACCATGGGTTTGATAATGGCGCTGTAAGTCCAGCATATTATCTTGGGTTTTAGTCCCCAAGTTTTACCTTGTAGGCGCTGGCACATAAACATTGCTCTTGTCGCTTTCTCGGTAACCTTTTTCAGGTGTGGGCTCCAGGTGAGCGTTTTGTCAAGAATAACCCGTAGGTATGTAGCTTCCCTGGATATATCGATTGGAAAACAGTCGCCCATGGCGCTTTTCATCTTCGAGGCTCTCATCAACACAGCCACTTCACTTGGAAGCAACGAGTCAAATGTCAAAGAAGAAAAGCTGTAATAGCTTTCTGGACAGCCTAATAAAAATGATTCCACTCACCAGAACGCAATAACTTGTTTTAGGCTACATAATGCGTATAAAGCTGTAATTTCAATAATTGAAGGCATTTAACCATAAGACTATATCTACTTCCAAAAGAAGTTTAATACAACGTAGGCCAATCGATCAAAGCCATGTCAAAGGAAAGAAGTAAACATAGCTAATATGATTAAGATGTGCGCAGATATGGTCAAATTAATGTAACAGAACTCACTCAAGACCAACCACCTTCCTTATTGTTCTTTGCGGTCTTATCCAATTAAATTCCACAAGTCCGATGAAATTTGTTTCATATAACAATTTCCTTGAGTTAATTAAGTTCTATAGTTGAATGTTTGAAATTATACGACAAATTGCTGAAAGCACGAAGAAATCTCTATCAACGTACACTCCACCTTTGTAAATTGAGTCGCAAAACAAAGTACTTTTGTATGCTTTTCTTTCTTTTTTTGCAATTAACTACAAAGTTCAAAGTAATAGGTTAAGGTCAACATAGTGTGAGTTTAATTCTCATAAAAAAAGGCTACAATGTCCGCACGTTAACCTTTTTTGGTTTCCTTGACAAAGACGTAATGAAAGTTAATGGGAATAGACCTCTCACCAACTTTTAGCACGCAACTCTCTCAGATATTTATCTTTTTATCACCCTAATCCCTTCCATTAATAATATTAAGTTTGCTAACCATCAAACCATCGACATATTTGTCAAACATAATTTCCCACAATTAAACAAATTAATTAACTAAATTACTGCATTAGGTGTCCCCCCCGTCCACTCACTTGGGTGTTGTCCCTCACATCGTTTGGTATATTAATGGGTTTTTTTTTTTTTTTTTTTTGATATTTTGCAAACAATAAGAATTTAGATAAATATCTTAGAACCACTCTCCTTAATCAGGGAATGCGAAAAAAAATTTAATTTGCTTGCAGAAAACCTGAAAAGCATTTAGAATAGATAGATTGTGGTATTTCTTATTTCAGTATAATGAGTGTTGAAGGTGTGGTTCATTTAGTGAATGGACGTTCAATGGAACTGTTGTCATTAGTAGTATCTACCCTTAGAATTCCATAACTGCGGGGGGTGCAATTTTAAACAAATCAACATGTAGCTTAGGGTGAGCGTTAGGTTAGGTTAGGTAAGTGGGTTCATGTAATGGGTAGAAATCTTCTACACCACACTCAGGTCAATATAGACCCATTGTGATGCTCATGCTCTTCTGCGGCCGAGATATGTACAAACTATCCAGAAGAAAGAAGTATTTTCCGAGGAACTTATTTCTTAGATGGCAGAATCCTGGACAGTGGCAAAGAAAGTGGGTAGTGTCCAATTGAACTCCTCCTCCTCGTCACCACAACTTCTACAAAGGTCTTCGTCGTCGTAATTTGTCGTCACGTGTAAATTGTTCATGTGGTATCGCATAGTGTTATGCCCCGTAATCAGTCCTATGAGAGTAGAAAGGGATTTTCTATCCCTCTGCATAAGTCTTTTAGTTCTTTTTCTGTCGAATGTAGGCCATAGCTTCCTCGTAGTGATACATGTATCTAGAGAAATCCACCTATTGTTTGCCTCCATTAGAGCTTTGTTCACTAGGTGCTTAGGGTGAGCGCTACTTTAAGGACTCTTGAATATTTAAAAAAAATGTTTGGGTCATCGTGGATATATGTTGTGCCTTGTCCGATTGATTAACTACTCATATGTGCAGGGAGCCATTATAAATTCTTCAAAATAAAAAGAGGAAAAGTACAAATTTGTGATAGACTTGCCCTTGAACCATCGAGGCTGGCCAAATCGCATCTAGGAACGCAGTATTAAAAGCTTTTTCGAAAGTCTGTACCTTGTTATCGCTTTGAACTAATGGGGTTTCTAAAAAGTTTAGGAGTCTCAATCTCGAAATCTACATTGAAGGTGATCCAGTTATGGTCAGTGATCGGGAGAGAAATGTCCCCTCTTGATGTATTTTAGTTTGTTTTGCAGGACACATAAATAAATAAATAAATATTCGGCGCAACAGCTCTTTAAGTGCCAGGGCCTAGCTTCTCGCAACCACTCATGTTGTGTGCGTTATATTTTTCACGCGAATGGAAGGGACCTACAGTTTAGTGCCGAATCCGAACGGCGATTTGGGAAGCTTTTTCGTGACAACAATACTCTCGGATGTTTGTCAGACGCTCGCGAGAGTTGGGACCGTGAAAAAACTTGTTGGTGTTTTCTGGGATTCGAACTTGGAACCTCATGCGTAGTGATCCGACACACTAACCGCTTACGCCACGGACATCTAGGGAGACATCATCAAAGAAGTATAAATTATTCAGGTGTACCTCATACAGGGCTACAAATACGTTTACTAGTTAAAGGTAAAGTGAGCGGATGTTCCTAGCAAGCAGTTAAATCCATTATTTCTATCTCAAAACATCTAGCCGTGACATAAACGAGAATTCATTTAATAACATTTTACGTTAGTAAATTATAGAATAGGGTGCTACGACGTACTCCACAGTACCCCACCTCCAGTGGTTGAGATCAACTATGAGTATTTCGAAACGTTACTCGCCTTCCATACCTAGTTATATCAGTGGGAGTAACGTTAACTTTTGTAGGGTCCTTAGCCTGAAATTGTTTTGTTTGTACACCGCCCAACACATAAGCCGCTTTCAACCTGTCTATTGAGATGTTTACCTGTATTCCATTTCTTTCAAAAGTGTAGAATTTCGACGATCGCTTCACAACAAGAAATGGTCCAATGTACGAGTATGGTTGGTACAAAGGCGGTTTGACCGTATCGTCACGTATGAAGACATGCGCTGCTCGTGTGAGATATTTTTGAATAAAAAGTGGCTTCTTGCAATGCATTGAAGTCTCAGAAAACCCCACTGGAGACATTGCGCAGCGCAAAGATGTGACAAAATCAGATATTGCTTGATTCGATTTCGAAAGATAAACAAATTCGTCAAGAATCGTTAATTAGCTTCATAGAGCATTTCCGCAACGCTGACCTTAATATCGTCTTTAAAAACTGTTCGCAGTCCAAGAAGGACGGTGGGAAGGATGTCGACCCATTTCATTTTTCCTTTCCAATGCATTTTATTTGTTCAATTCAGGATACCTTACATGCTAACAAAAACACTTAAAACTAGCTTAATTTACTTAGCTATTACTGCCCCATGCGGGCGCTCTAAGCTAAACTTAACTCTTATGGAGGACGTCGACCCAATTCGTGAAAGTGTGGCATTTAATTGCTGCTTTCAGCGTATGATGCCATTTGATTCCGGTTGGTAAGGAGTTGTGCGTAGGTAGGTATGTAGGTAATGCCGAGAGTTTTTGAGACCTCATTAAACAGTTCGATCTTGAACTGCCTACCCTAGTCTGTTGTTATTCTCTGTGGAACTCCGTAGCGACATATCCAGGTTGTGCATAGGGTGCGGCAAACTGTCTCTGCCGTGATGTCTTCGATAGGTACAGCATCCGGCCACCGAGTGAATCTATCGATCATCGTAAAACAATACGGGAATCCTCTCGGCGATGACAAGGGGCCAACGATGTCGACGTTTATATGCTGAAGTCGGTGATCTGTCTTATTGTACTGACCGATATGCGTAACATTATGACGTGAAATTTTGCAGCGCTGGCATGCCAGACACATCCTTGCCCAAGTCCGACACTCGCTCTTCAAATTCGATCAGATGAATCGCTCACTTTCCATCTTCGTAGTAGCTCCAACAATAGGGTGTACCATGGAATGCACGCTGTTGAATGCTGATCGTCTTAACTATTTCGTAATGTATGGTCGGATGCGGTCGATGGAGACATCACAGAAGATGGTAATGTCGCTGCCTGATACTGGGAATTTCTTTAATACCAGTGCCGTAGAACTGTCGTTTAATAACCCTTGTAGTCTTTTAACTAGGATCTTGACAGGACAGAATAGTCAATGGTGTCGGTAGCGGATAATGGCTTCGATACAGGACAATGCATCACAAAGATGTTCTCGCCATCTGCGATGTACCTAACATCAGTTGTAAATAGGCTGATATAATCTAGTTGTCTCCGTTGTCATGGAGAAGCCTTTTCCAATTTTTGATTGAATGCGAAGGTAAGCGGCTTGTGGTCTGTAAAGATAGAAAAACGACTGAATATGCGCTGAACAGCTCTCGATCATTACTACTAGATTTGTTTTGCGTCGGCGATAGCTTACTCGAGAAGAATCCAAGAGCTTGTCAAGAAGAACTGCCGAAGAACGGCTCGACTATCGACCATTAATGCCAGGCTGACCTAATGCACTAGGGTGAGCCAATATTGTAGCTTCAGGTAAAGACTGTTTGCATTTTCCAAATGCTGTTGAGGTGTCACTGGGCCATTCTATTGGAGTTAGGTCGTTTTCTTGTTTCCCTTAATCAAAGTCTGGAGTTAGGCTTGAGAGTTGACAGTATGCGGTATGAAGCGACGATAAGTCACTGATGTGCTTGGGGTGGCTGAAGTTCTTGACAGAAGCCATCTTGTCTGCCAATGGTTTGATACCTCTCGCGCTAATCATGAGCCCAAGGAAACACCTTTGGTTTTCCGAACTTACACTTTTCAATGTTAGTCACCATGCTGAACTCTTGAAGACATTGAAACACTTTTCTTAAATGCATCTGATGTTCTTCTTTGTTGTGCGAAGCAACCAAATATCGTCAATGTAGGCATGTGCGAATTCCAAATCTCGAATCATGTCATCAGCGAATCGTTGGAATGTTTGTCCAGCGTTCCGCAGCTCGAAGGTCTTCCTGTAAAACTCATACAGCCGGTTTTTGGGATGTCTTTAGTTTCCACCGAAATCTGGTGGTAGGCAGGTTGTAGACGCAGATCCAATGTTGTAAAAATTGTCTGGCGTCCTAGGAAGAAAGTGAAGTCGTAAACGTGCGGTATAGGATATCTGTCAGAAATAGTCGCTGGTTTTAGTTGCCGGTAGTCGCCACATGGACGTCACTCTCCATTGCTTTTTGGTGCCATATGGAGGGGCCTAGAGATGAACAAAAAATCGCAACCTGCTAATCATTCACTGGTAATAAAAATTCGCAAACCTGTTAACAACTTATAAATAAACTGCTATTGCTGATGATAATTTGCCTGGCTTCTATTCACGAGTCACAATATCATTTTTCATACACTGAAACGTGAAGAAGAAGAGGTATAACAAAATTGTAAAACGTTATCTGCTGAACGTCTCATCCAATTTTGTTTTCGAGCATGTGCCATTGTGCCTGCGAAACTTGTTATAATGCGCTAACAGGCACCAAATCAATTTACAAGGTTGCAAATCGCAGTCGCAGCTGGTTTGAAAATTTGGTTGGTCGGTATATTTATATTAGGTGCGCAACTAAGTTCTCGGTGTTTGTCAATAGATGGCTCCAGCAGTAAGTGGTGGTCGACTTTGACATATCAAAAACGTCATGAACCAAGCTTAGACATATGATAAACAAACAGTTTTGATACATTAGTGATTTTGTTTTGGTGTCATATACTTTTGGTTGTGTCTGATTTTGTGCCTAATAATCATCATTTGCGAGAAGTGTTGTGAACAACTGCTCCAACGGCAAAAAGGGAAGGGTTTTCTTCATCGCATTGTGACGGGTGATGAAAAATGGATTCATTACAGCAACCCAAAGAGAAGAAAGTCATGGGGACTGCCCGGTCATGCCTCTACGTCGTCGGCTCGGCCGAATATTCACGCTGCGAAGGTTATGCTGTGTATTTGGTGGGACCAGGTTGGTGTTATTTATTATGAATGGTATCGACTTCAATTGATGCGATTGAGCCGAGCACTGCGCGAAAAACAGCCACAATACGAGCAGAGGCACGAAAAAGTGATTCTACAATATGACAACGCTCGGCTTCACGTTGCCAAACCCGTTAAAATCTACCTGGAAACGTTAAAATGTGAAGTTCTACCCTACCCGCCACATTCCTCAGATGTTGCGCCGTCCGATTATTACTTGTTCCGTTCGATGGCACATGGTCTGGCTGATCAGCAGTTCCGCTCATATGAAGACATCAAAAAATGACTTGATTCGTGGATAGCCTCAAAAGATGAACACTTTTACCGTAACGGTATTCGAGCTCTACCAGAAAGATGGGAAAAAGTTGTAGCTAGCGATGGGCAGTACTTTGAATGATTATTCATTTGTAACCATTTTTTCACAATAAAGTTGCATTTTCATAAAAAAAAAAAACAGCGATAACTTAATTGCGCACCTAATAGTTAAGTTATACTTGCTAAGTTCCTATTGGTTCTATTGCGTTGCGAATGCGATTTCCTAGCGGGAGAGTCATAACTCTGAGCGCAACATTGCGATTTACCAACAATTCAAGTTGCGAAGTTTCGCTTAGTGTTCGAAGCAATTTCAATTCGCATTAGCAGTTTACATTCACAGTGAATAAAAAATCGCATTTGCAGGTATGACTATGAATGCAAATTCACGACTTAGTCCATCTCTAGAGGGGACTAGTCCAAATGCTTTTTGATAATCGACAGATACCTTGCTCCATCATTTAATGCACTTCGCGTTTTGCTATTTGTAGTATTTTTGGGGATAAACGTCTTACATTGGAAAACGTTGGGGGCCATTTGTGCGAATGTGTCACTTTCTGATCGGTTATGGTGGGGGCCATTGCTTTTTTTTTTAACAGGTGTGTGGCCACGCCCAAATGGTGTGTAGGCACTGCGACCAAGGAGATCTATTGTGCCATAGGCCACTTTTAGGGCAGCAGTACTTCTACTCTCCTTATGAAAGCTATAATTACGGCTGCGGAGAAGTTCCTTAAATCTATTAGAGATATGATCTCTTTAAGAAAAAAGCTTCTCCTAGTACTACACAGAGCTACACACTCACATAGTATGTGTTCTGCGGTTTCGTCCTCTTCTAGGCAGAGGAGGCAGGTGATATCCTCCGAAATTCTCATTTTGTTAAGGTGGTAAAGAAGTTGACAGTGACCGGTAAGGAAGCTCACAAGCCTTCTTATGTCATTTCTGCCGTATTTTAGGATATCAACTGCCTGTCTTTGGAAGGGTTGGACAGCTTTAGCCTGCGTGAGACCTTGGGAGTTATTCCAGTGGGAGATGCACATGTTGCGTTCCCAAATGTTTAGGGTAAGTTTTAAGGCGGAATCGGATATTCCGCAAAAGGGTTCAGGTCTGGTGAACAAGTCAGAGGAGCCCTTCCTAGCTAGCAGGTCTGCAGTTTCGTTGCCGTCAACGCCTACATGACCCGGTACCCACCACAATTTTACTTTATTGTGTCGGGCCATATTTTGTAAGCTGTCGAAGTAGCTTAGAACTGATTTTGAACTGAACAAATGGGAAATCAGTGCTTTGAGCGCCGCTTGGCTATCGGTGAGTATATGGATAGAGGCACCTTTGATGCCTGAGTGCAGGGTTATGTCAGCACAAGTTTCAATGACGTAAAGCTCGGCCTGGAAAACACTAGGACTCTTTCCGAGTGATTTCGAAATTTTATGGTTGGGTCCATACACACCGGCGCCGACTCCTGAATCCATTTTTGATCCATCGGTGTACCACACTATACCTTTTGGATCAAGCGACGGTCCGCCATTATTCCATATATCACGGCTTGGGATCACAATCTCAAACCTACCAAAGTAGAGTGATTTGGGCGTAAAGTCGGAGACTGTGCTGAGCATGTCTAGCTCGGGGAAGTCGGACAATAGCTCCATGAGATCCACGTGATCCCGTGTACTATTAGCGCCTGATTTTCTAAGACTAACTGCACTGCGGATTGCCACTTTTTTTATAAATATATGTAACGGAGTAAGTCCGATTATGCCTTCAATGGCTGTTGTGGGACAAGTGTGCATAGTACCTGCGATACCGAGGCAAGCCAGTCTTTGAAGTTTTGTGAGTTTATTGATGGTTGTGACCTCTTTGGCTTTCGTCCACCAGACTACGGACGCGTATGTCAGAATGGGTCTTACAACCGTGGTATATAACCAGAAAATGACCTTTGGAGACAGGCCACAGGTCTTGCCTTACATACGGCGACAGGCCCACAAGGTAGTAGTCGCCTTGGTAATTTTATGCTTAATATGGGAGTTCCAGATAAGCTTCTTATCCAGGACAATTCCTAGATATTTGACCTCATCGGAAAAATTGATGGTTGTGCCGTTTAGAGTCACTGAGCCAATATTCAGCGTTCTTCTGCTTGTAAACGGTACAACGACTGCCTTGCTGGGGTTAATCGATAGGCCCTCCCCAGCACACCAGTCCGAGACTACAAGGAGTGCATTTTGCATGAGTTGACACACATTGTCTTCATGTTTGCCTTAATGATGATTACCGGATCATCTGCATAGCCTATGGTTGTGAAACCTGAACTATTAAGTGTGTTCAATAAGTCATGCACCACGAGTGACCATAAAAGAGGCGAGAGGACGCCGCCTTGGGGGCAGCCTTTGGCCGCAGAGACCGTCACAGAGACCTCTCCAGACGAAGATGTTATTATGCGGCTATCGAGCATGTTCCTAACCCATCTGGTAGTAGGTTCGTCTATTCCCCTGCGTCTCATAGCACTAGTTATGGATTCATAACCAGCGTTATCAAAAGCACCTTCTATGTCAAGGAATGCACAAAGGGCAATTTCTTAGGAGCGGTAGACAGCTTTGATCTCTGTGACGAGGTAGTAAAGGGCGCCTTACGTAGATCGACCTTTCCTGTATGCAAATTGACTAGAGTGTAGAGGTATAGTATTTTCAAGAATGCCTGTAATGTGTAAGTCTAGCAATCTTTCCATGGTTTTCAAGAAAAACGATGTCAAGCTGATTGGACGGTAGGATTTTTGTAGCTCGCTGGGTTTGTTACCTAGCTTAGGGATAAACACCATATTTACCTCCCGCCAAGTTAGTGGAATATATCCCAGGTTGAAGCTTGTTCTAAATAGAGCTACCAAGGCAGGCAAGATGTAATCCAGACCTTGGGGGGCCATTGCTTGGTCTTGTTATCGTTTTAAAATCTAAAAGAAGTGCATTAAAAGGATTTTTGCAACAAATATTTGATATTTTAACAGAGATTTCTCTAGTTAAGCTACCACAAGATTTGACTGATGTTTGATTATCAATTAATCGCTTGTTCTTTAAATTGACCACAATGTTGTAACATTGCAGGAAATCTGCACCGATAATGGGGCGGCTGACCTCGGCAACAATGAATGTCCACTTAAATATCGAAATCGCCAGCGCTACAACCTTATCACCAAGGAAAGCACATCCTATAACCAACACATAATCGGAAAAGAAAGAACGCACTCCCAAATGCGTGGTAGCTATTCTTCTATAATTTTCATACATTTTTCTTTATTTACGTCTCTATGGCATTTGACAAAGTTGTCATGGCCACCTGTTAAGCTTATTTATTTGGAAATCAAATAATAATTAGAAAAAAAAATGTATTTCTCCGGTTCGATGTGCAGACAATGGTGAAGCCATCTCGATTACATTTATCAATTCATAAGAACAAATAAAGAAGCAAAACATATTCCATTACCATTACCATTCATACCCACCATCATCGTCGTCAAGGTACTGAAGCATAGGTCTTCTGCTGATACCTTTACCCTTATGATCCCTCGTGTCTGGTTGTTTACCTTTTCCCATTGAAATGTACATAAACACAAATGCCATTGCCTAGGAACTATGTATATGTACGCCTCTCAGTTTTGTAATAATCCATAATGCAACCAAGTTGGTTCGATGAACTTTACCGGCAGTGGCTGGTATTGCTAGGGTATGAGGAACTTTTTTTCCCTTCTACCTTAAGACATACATAAATTTGGCGGTACGGACAGGCAGCTTATCAACGATAAACGTGTTTAAATGTTCAAGTTTGTAAGTGTAATTTTCCATTTAGACAACAGCTGCTTTATTAAAATGAGTGTAAAAGCCAGTAAATAGTAAAATGCTAATTGTAATTCTTAATGTATATTTATACATCAATTTAGCTATATATGATAGTTAGGATTAATGAAATATTTATTTTACAACATAATGCGCAACAACTAGTAAAAATTTGTACTAATTTTGCATAATTAGCTAAGAAGAAAAAAAAAAACTAAACAATAAAATATAAATATAAATGTGATGAAAATATTAAATAAAAATAAAAATAAAAATATGAATAGTAAGTAATAAAGTTTTATTCTTGTTACCGCAAATAAAAAACAAATTATTCTGTAGGAATTAAATGTAGTATACTCAGTATGAAATGTTTATGGTAAAAGAAAAAAATTAAATTTTTAGAAAGAAAACGCTAAAAATTTGTGGAAATGATTCATGTTTAGGCAAAAAAAAAAAAAAAATGTTTTATAAACAAAATAAAAGGAAATAATTTTTACATTCATTTTTAATTGTAATATTTTTGTAAACCAGTTTGTAGTAACTAGAACATATTAATCTTTGTTGAAATAAAGTATTTTTTAAAATTAATTTTATTTAATATTTTTTTCTTCTTTAGGTACTTTGTGGAATATTGCATTTTTTAGCGGGGGTATTCGATACCATCAAATAAGGTAACTGCTCAAATACATACATATGTACATTAGGATGTCCCTTATTTTTTGACTTTTTTGTTTTTGAACGCAAATATTCTTATTTTGTTTACTCTATCATAAAACAAATCAAAAAAATAAAAATTAAGTCATTTGGAGCATTTAAATCCGTGTCGAACTCCACTAACACGCATAGTGCACTGTAGTGAGAACTGTAGCTTGAGTGGGGCCGGGATTATGTTCTGATTGAGCTTTTTTCTGAGAGCTTTATGTCGCGGCATGTTTTGCAACGCCACTGTTGTTTTCAATGCGAATTAGATTAGGCTTGAACTCTGCTGAATCACTTACAACTTCAATGGGCGTTAGAGCTGCCCCACGTGAGAAACTTGAGAACAAGAAAGCTCCTAAAGTCAAGAAGTTTACCGTGGTGATGAACAGGAAAGAGGAAAGTAGTGGCTTGCCGAAAAGAAGCTTTCCATTAGACAAATTGCGATCTGGATAGCAAGCTGCCATTCACCGACCTCGCAGTGTTGGAATATTATGCTGTAAAATAAGGATTTAAATGGGTAAAATCCTACATTCGTAGACTAGCTCGAAATTAATAGGGAGACATGGGAGAAAGTTTGTCTCTACGTACTCGTTAAACCATTTTGTTTTTCTTATGAAACGTAAGAGGCTCTTAGTATCTGTATCTATCAGATTTCCTATATCTTTGTAGTAGAAGGCTCTTAAGTGATGCTTCCGTCTGCAGAAGAGAGGTGGGCAGAAACAAAGAAGGTAAGGAATAGTTTCTTCCTCTTCTTCATCCGTGCAGCTTATGCAAAAGTCGTTCGCAAAGAGGCCCAGCCTTGTAGCATGCTTGCCTATGAGACTGTGCCCAGTGATGACACCATTGTATCGCCGATATCCAATCTGTTGAGAGAAATCAATTTCTTAGAATGTTTTAGATCCAGCTTTGCCAAATCTGTTTTGTCGCTAGACATGTAGAGCTACTATTGTCCACCTAAGATTTGTACTCTCGATAGAATTCAACTTAAATTTAAGTTTGCAAGTAGCGCTTGGTATACCTAAGGTGGCTTTGTCCGGCAGGATGGGTATAGTTATTTCTATTCTGGCGAGTTCATCGGCCTTACAATTCACTGGAATGTCTCTATGCCCTGGCACCCAACACATGTGAATATTGAATTGCCCAGTCATCTCCGTCAGAGACGATCAGCTGTCTAGAACTACTAAGGAATTTATAGAGGCTGATTCCAATTATTTGATTGATGCTTGGCTGTCTGAATAGATACTATTTGCTTGCTAAATATATCCAGGAGTATCAGATGAAACATAATGTCCAGTGCCGCAGAGGGAGTTGTACGTAGTGCTCCGCTTATGCATAGACAAGCTGTACGCTGGACTTCTTCTTCCTTTTATCAGCGAGGTTATGATCCGAAAATAGGGGATCACAACCCTCCCACTTCACCACATTTCTACTGATCCGCCTGTGGGGTTCGCCTATTTGACCTCAGAAAATATCGGCAGGCCCGCTGATTTTGGATCACTCGGTTACTGAGGGCAATGAAATGCCGATGTCGTCGCATTTCTGATCCAGGCATTTATAGGACTGCCTTTCCTACATCGCGATGTCTTTGGAACGTGCATTGATATTGCCTTTTTAACGGGGTTCAAATGATCTCTTCTTTGAACGTGGCCATACCAGCTGAGCCGGTCGCGCTCTATCTTTTGTACAATGGTTTCCTTGATGTGAAAGCTTTCACGGATCTTCGAACTTCTTATTCGATCAAGCTTTGTCACTCCTGCTGTCATGCGAAGCATCTTCATCTCAGCTGCCGTTAATTTACTCTCATACGTTTTGTACATCGTCCAACATTGTGAACCGTATGTGAGCGCTGGACGCACAACTGCGGTGTAGAGCCTTCCTTTCAACTTAGAGGGCGTTTTGCAGTCACAAAAGATAGCGGAATTTTCTCGCCACTTCATCCACCCTACGCTTACGCGATGATTGAAGTCGTCATCACAAGGTGCTTTGCTATTGATCATAGATCCCAGATATTTGAACTTTTCGCACTTGGGAAGCACTGTTCCATTCAAATAAATGTCTGGAATAGGCCTGAGTGGATCAGAGAACGGGCAGCACAAGTACTCTGTCGTTTTTGAACTAATGCGATACCCCTTTCCCTCCAAAACGTCCACCCACACATCAAATGCTTGTTGCAGGGATGTAGGATCCTCACTTACGATGGCTCCATCGTCAGCAAAGAATAACTGATGTACCTTGGGGTCCATCACTTTACCTTCAAGCAGATAATCAAGGACTGTAATAAAGAGCAAAGGACTTAAGACGCTTCCCTGGTGCACCCCGACTTTAATTGGGAACTCTTCGGTTACTCCAGCGGGGCATCTCACTCTTGTCTTTGCTCCTTCGTACATGTCCATGATCATCTGTACATACGTTTCTGGAACCACTCGATGTCTTAGCGCCACTCATATCAGATCTCGTGGTTGTCTGTCGAATGCCTTTTCAAAGTCAACCAATACAATATGCAAATCCCTTAAGGAATCACAATGTTTGATCCTTATACTTTGGATTGCATCTATGGTTGATTTACCCGAGAAAAATCCGCACTGATCATCAGATAGGCGTATTACTTTTCGCAGTCGGCCACCTAATACCCGCTCAACGATCTTCATGGAGTGTGACATCAGCTTGATCGAACGGTAGTTATCACAGTTTCGCGTATCACCCTCCCCTTTGTATACAGGGAGAAGGTAACTTTTCCTCCATTGATTCGGCATTGGATCACCTCTCACGAATTTGGAGATGAGAATTCTGAGCCATCTGAACTCGGCGTCTCCCATCTTTTTCCAGAACTCAGAGGGCATCTCGTCAGGCCCAACCGCTTTTTGTTTTTTTGAGTATTTGACAGCCTTACTAACTTCTTCGACTGTAATGTCGGGTATTTCTTTACAGTTAGGGGAGCCCTTGGAAAGTATAGCCGGGTAAACTGTTCATTTAAAAGTATCGAAGTGTTCTACAATAGTAAAAAAAAAAGACATTTGAATGTAGGTTCAATGAAATAATTGACTTTGTTGCTGCCAAAACGAACTATTCTACCAAGAAGAGAGCAAATTTATTAATACAGTTGCGCAACTTCAGAAATCAATTAAAAACGAAATGGCTCAAGCATAGTAGGCACCAAGAGAGGTTTATAACTAATGAAAGGCCGTGGTTAAATGAAAAATGTGATTTTACTTTTCGCTTTTCCAAAAAAGGCGGTAGGCCTTCGCATTCCTTTGACCAAAGTAGCGAATATTCGAACCGCAGGAAAACGGCAGATATTCGTTCTTTAGAGCTCAGTCCAGATTTTTTGGCTTACGCAGCACAAATGAATTTGAGGGTTGAAAATAAGGCTGCTGCAGCTAATGTCATAAAAAAAAAAATTGTGAACGTTCCAACATACGCTAAGAATTGCAAAGATTTGAATTCTTCTGCTAAAATAGTAGAAATTTCACCCCGAGAAGCACTTTCCATTATAATTGAGGCTAAACTTAGTAGAAACCAATATAATGTTATTAGAAGTTACATAAGACATATTTTTCCATCATACAAATTGATACAGGCAGAAAAACGAAACTCTTATTCTAAAGAACTCCGTGCCACAGAATCTCAAGCCGAAGTCCCTCTGCAATCACTGTTAGACCACACAGCAACGCGCTCGTTGCAGAGCCAGAAACCGGTAATTCAATCAAAAGTTGTTGATAGCTCTAATAAGATGATTTGATTTTCCAAATGGGGATTCGATGGCAGTTCGAGTAAGCAATACAAACAAACATTTTTGTCCGAAGCGGCAGATGACAAGTATTTTTTGACTTGTCTTGTTCCTATACGTCTTACAAACGAACAAAATGGAAAAACTTTAGTTTTGTGTTAAAACCCTAAACCATCTTCACCAAGATTCTGTAGGCCAATAAGTCTTGAATACCAGAAAGAAACAGTTGAATTAGCAATTGCCAAAAAAGAAAATATAGGCTATCAAATTGAAGTGCTGACTCCTACGGAAGTAAATTTAGGCAGCCAAAAATTCTTGGTTGCACATCAACCTATGTTTACTATGGTGAATGGAAAAATATGTAAAACGCTTTCTGAAACAAAGTCCAGCTTGAAATGTTACTTACGCGATGCCACATCCAAAGATTTTAATAATCTTAAAAATGTTGGCCGGTGTCTCAGCAAGACCAATTATGTTTCATTTGGAATTTCAGTGTTACATGCCTGGATAAGGTTGTTTGAGTCATTACTGCACTTGAGCTATAAACTACCAACTCTCTCGTGGCGCCTTACTTAAATATGGAATTCACATAGATGAGGAACAAGAATGGACCCAAAACAGAGCCCTGGGGTACCCGGATGGTTATTTTCATCTCGTACATGCATACATACATTTTCAATGGGCCGCCAGTCCTTCATGAGGGAATCCCTAGACGGCTTCAGGACGTGCCTAATGGCACGGCAATCATGGCATGTCTTGGAAGCCGGTCTGGGGGCATACGCACGACGTTACCAAACCATCGAAGCATAGATCGTTCCGTTCGGAGAAGTAGCTGCTCAACATTGAGCGGCTCGCGTACTCTGGTGTTGCGCACTCGATCCCTACGAGTTATTCCAGCAACACCGCGAAGGAACCTCATTTCGGCAGCTTGTATCCGCGATCTTATTCTTTCGGTCACTACCCAAATTTCATGACCATAGGTGAGAGTTGGAACATACACCGAGCTAAAAACCGATAGCTTAGCTTGAATACTAAGTTCAGCCTTCCTTATAACAGATTGGCCAAGCTCTCTCAAAATTGATCCAGCCTGACTAATTCTACAGCGTAACTCGGCATTGCTCTTTCGTCGTGGATAAGACTCCGAGGTACTTAAACTGCTTTAGTGGAACTCCACTAACATGCATAGTGCACATAGTGGGTAAACTTCTATACGCATAGACTAGTTCAAAATCAATACGGAGACACTGACAGATCAGAGGTTAAAGTACTCGTACTGCTAGCTACTCGTATTATAGTCTATTAGAGAGTGTTGTGATCGACTTTCATCTCTAAAGCGGTTTCGCTTTCATGATTAAGTTAGGTTAGGTTAAAACTGTCGCCAGCTTAGAAACGTCAGCACACTTAGACCAACAATAGGTCCATTGTGATACTACGTGGATCATAGGAGAACGTTTCTCTCTACCTACTCGTAAAACCATTTTGAGCTTCTTATGAAACGTAAGAGGCTCTTAGTATATGTATTTATCAGATCGCCTATATCTTTGTAGTAGAAGGCTCCTAAGTGAAGCTTCCGTCTGCAGAAGAGAGGTGGGCAAAAACAATGAAGGTAAGGAATAGTTTCATCCTCTTCTTCATCCATGCAGCTTCTACAAAAGACGTTCGCAAAGAGTCCCAGCCTTGTAGCATGCTTGCCTATGAGACAGTGCCCAGTGATGACACCATTGCATCGCCGAAATGCAATCTGTTGAGAGAAATCAAATAATTAGAGCGTTTTAGATCCATCACTAAGGAATTTATAGAGGCTGATTCCAATTATTTGATTGCTGCTTGGCTGTCTGAAAAGATGCCATTTGCTTGCTAAATATATCCAGGAGTATCAGATGAAACATAATGTCCAGTGCCGCAGAGGGAGTTGTACGTAGTGCTCATCTACCCGCTTTGGGTATGAAGACAACTTTAACTTCTCTCCATATCTTTGGGATATATGGTATAGTATACCGCATCGCTTATGTACGATGACTTCTGCAATTTGACAGGTATTATGCCGTTTGCTCCCACGGATTTATATGGTTTGATGCTATGTAGTGCCCAATGGAGTTTGTTCTGTGTAGTCAAGTTTGAGGAGTTGGTTATACATGCAGTTGGTCTGTTGGAAACTATGTTGCTAACAACTTTAGAGCTACCTGGGAAATGAGTGTCAGGTAGTAAAATTTGCGAATCTTCGCTGGAAGTCGTCCAACACCCACCCGATTTCTTAAGGTAGCTGGGTGGTATTGTATTTGAAGAGAGAATTTTCCTTAGCCTAGATGCCTCAGAGGCTTCTTCTACTTTGCCTCAGAAGAGTCTCCAAGAATTACGTTTGGCTTTCATTAATTCTTTTTTGTATATTTAGCGATGCCTTGTACAAGTCCCAATATAGCGCGTCTCTCGTACTTTTGGCATTATTGAATAGTTTTCTGCTATTTCTTAAACAGCCTACACATGTAGTCCCCCAAATCGGCTTTTTCTTGCCCCGGGGTTGTATTATAGGGCAGGAAGAAGCCATCGCTTTAGTGTTTGCTACTTCAAAAATCGATTGTAAACACCTAAACATATAATCCCTTAGGTTAGCATGGCTTCTCTAACGAAATTGTTTACTTTCAAAATACCCGCAGGATTCAATTCGCTAAATGTTATCATAAAGAGTCGACGCCTTTCATTCGCAACAATTGAATTTTTAAAGCAACTGCAGGGTAAAACTTGTTGCCCCAACAGTGGCTTCGATATGCACAATGCATATTGATTCTTTCATTGCCATACACGTGTGCAATACACGCTTATACGGAAGACAAACTCTCCTTCGTGCACACGAACAGGAGCACACTTGAGATTGTATTCAATGGCTTAATCGATTTTTGATGTTTTCCTTTGAGTGCAAGCAGGACTCGTGCGGATATGTGGTTGTCATGATGACCTACATATGTACACATGTGTATGTTGAAAGCTGTTCCTTGTTTAATAATTCACAATTAATTTATTCCGCTCCAAAGGAGTTTGCTACGAAGAACAAAGTGTACTGTAGTACATACGTGGTTTGCTTAAGATGGGGTTGATTAATAACAACCTATCTAGCGGGCCTAATGAATTTACTGCACAATACGTGTATGAAGGGTTATTTGCGAGTAATGTACGTTCTAGATTGCAAGGGCTTCTTCTGCTGGTCGGACATATAAGCTTTTGTTCAGACAAATTAATTAAAATTCATTATTTGTATTAAATAATGTAATCGGATTTTAGGAACGTACATCACGTTGGGGATTATCCTTGCAGTAATGCCTCCGTGTAGGTAAGTGTATTTACTAATTATTCTGCATGTAAGGCGAGTATGTGTTATAAATTTATTTACTATGACGCCTTGCGTGAAGAAATAACCTATTGTTCCACAATATGCAGGCAAATGAATATAGGTTTTGTACATATGTATTCAGATTTAGAGACGATATCTCGCCCAGAAACTTATCTATCTGCCGAGTAACGCTGTGTTATTGAATTGGTTACCTTGAGTACATCAACAAGATATTGTGTCCCAGAACAAAAGGTTTGCGACATGTCAAATGTGATACGTATTTGGAAGGCTAAATTAAACAATGCAACCTCAAAATCAAAATTCACTTTGAACTGTTGGGCAACACTTGAGGTGTTTCAACAAAGAATTATTGTGGTTTGTATTACAAATTTAATAATAATTAAATAAATGTTTCGTGAAATCGGGTTTCGGTGGTGCACGCGATTATATCGGAACAAAAGCGTTTTCACTTAGCCTAGGACTACCAATTCCTACTCTTCACCTTCACGTGGTGACCGCTGCGTACCTAGTATCGTGATCCGAGAAATTGGTAACCAACCCCAGGCGAGAGAGGGGAAGAGTGCTTTCTCACTAGAGCATTTTTTTTTGTTCCAAACTTCTTTTTGTTCTCTAAATAGAGTCAACGGTGGCGTCTACAGTTCCAGTCAGGTTGAACTTAGTGAATCTTGCGCGAGCTGCTTCGACATATTTGGATCACATGTCCGTAAGGTATTTCCAATGTTAGTCAAGATGCCCCTTAATGGGCCAACGGCAGCGCTCAAACTCTCGTAGTGGACTACTGGCACTGGTGTATTCGGCAACGCGTCCTGCGGGTATAACAAAAGGAACTGGCCCTCCAGGTTGGGGGTTGTGCCATCGGGGTAACTTCCCCACGTCGTAAAAAAAACACTGGTTCAGAAAGAACCACAAGCTCGGATAGGGACGATTCAACTGATGACGACCCCAGCAAACGAAATAAGGACAACGACCTTCGGATCTACATGTGGAATGTTCGGACCCTTAGCAGACCACGTGCAGCCGAACAATTAGCATAGGTCCTAGACTGCTATAAGGCAGATATAATCGCCGACTCGGATCATTACCTTGTCGTAGCCAAAGTACGGATGCGGATTTTTTTTTTTTTATAATTTGCGCGCACTCAAAGGGTTATGAATACCTTTAACATGCTTACACACAGTGCGGGCGTTGGAAAGGATGGATAGAGAGAGAGAGAAAGATTTTGGTGTTGTGGTTCTTGAAGCTCAGTTGTTTATGCTTCAGCTATTCTCCGGGGGTGGCGTCCAGATAACTGGGGAGATTTTTGTTACTATTGTCATTGCTTCCGATTCACAGTACTTTTTTCCCGATAATCGATGTCAAGGGCAAATCATCATCAACAGAGCGAACAATTTTTCCAGCCACATGACCAAGCTACTGCCAGTGTTATGCCTTCGCAGTAGTGTTCACACAAGCTTTCGCAACTGATCGGACTGACTTTGTATATTTCATGAGAAATAAATAAATGCTTGCTGACATCAGGATTTGAACCATGAACCATTAGCGTGGCAATTGACGACGTTAACACTACACCATTGCCACCCCTTATCCCAAACTGAGCAACAAAGAAGAATCACTGTCAGAAAATTGAACGTCGAAAAGCTACAATCGCAAGAAACTGCCAGTGTCTTGCTGAACGCGTATTCCGAAATCTCTCAATCCCCCCCATACCGCCAACATCAAGTGCCGAAAACAAGTGGCAACGCTGCAACCATGCCATCAAAAACGCCGCAACTGATTTGCTGGGTTTTGCCCGACCGACACCGTAGAACCCCTGGTTTGGCAAAGAATGCTGGCGAGTGCATGTAGCGAAGCACGAGAACTGCTTGTGAGCTCTACGAGCAATAGAGACAGGAACAACATCGGCTTCTACAAAAGAAGAAGAAAGAGCATAAGAAGCACGCGATCGAGAATATTGACAGCTTACACTCCAGGAACAATGTACGGAAGTTTTATCAAAATTTAAGAAGAACGTGTTAAACAAGCAAAACCTATACAGAAACCTTTAGAGACAAAAATGGAAACCTCGTAGTAGAATTACAGTCGGTACTGAAACTACTTCTGCAGGCTAGATTGTGATTTTTGTAGATTGTTGAAGAGGTGGGATTAGGTCACCTTATCACTGCGGCCACATTGGGCCTATTGTGATTTCCTCTGATCTTAAAGCTCACCCAATATACCCGATTTGGTGATGAATTCTACTGTGCTTTTGAGTAAATAACGATGACGTGTTCTGATTAGACAGTTACAGTGACATAAGACTTCTGACTTCTGCAGGCTATATAACGGCGACGAAGAACAGCATCTCGCTGTCAGGCAGAATGAACCATTCAACATAGACCATGATAGTCAAACCACCTGACCAAAGCGAAGTGAGGATAACAATATCCAAGCTGAAATCTAACAGGGCTGCAGGACCTGACAACTTACCGGCCGAACTTTTCAAGGCAACTGTTGATGAATTGGTAGAGAGCGTACACCAGACCAGATCAGAGGAGACCCCTCAACTGCGTCTATTTTAGAGGCATCAGTCTCCTCAACATCGCATACAAGATCTTTTCTGCGATATTGTGTGAACGCCTGAAACCAACATCACTCAATCAACAGCCTGATTGGACCCTATCAGTGCGGTTTCAGGCCAGGAAAGTCCACTATCGATCAAATCTTCACACTTCGGCAGATCTTGGAGAAAACCCAAGAAGTCCAAGTCGAAACTCACCTCCTTTGTCGATTTTAAGACCGCCTATGGCAGTATCTATAGAGAAGGGTTATATATTTAGTATAGAGCCATGTCTGGTTTTGACATCCATTCCAAACTTGTTAGTTTGTGCAGGATGACGATGGAGAGCGCTCGCTGCTCCATCAAAGTCGGTAATGACCACCGAGGCGTTTGATGTCAAAAAAGATTTTATACAAGGTGGTGCGCTGTCATCTGATTTCTTTGATATTTTACTTGATCGGATTGTGCGGAACTCACAAGCCAACACCAGAGGCACAATCTACCTATCAAAATCTGTACAACTGCTTGCATACACCAATGATATTGGAAAAGTTCAGCGGGCTGTCACCGGTGCGTTTGCAAGCATTGAAGAAAAAGCAGCCAAAATGGGTTTAGCGATAAACTAGGGCAAAACCAAGTATATGTTGTCAACAAGAGGGACAATCAGCATCGATGAATTGGACAGAACGTCACAGTGGACAGCTACAATTTCGAGGTAGTAAGGGACTTCGTCTACCTTGGCTCTGCTATATATTAGAGTTCTTTCTATGTTCGTTATGTCGTTATCCTGAGCGACGATTGCCAGGTCATCTACATATCCAAATTTCCTCGATGTAGTCGCAGGTATGTCGCTGATGTAGAGGTTAAAGAGGAAGGGAACGAGGACGGAGCCCTGGGGCAAACCGTTGCCGACCTTTCTTATATTGCTTTTTTCATCATTGATGAAGACTTGGAATAGGCGGCTTGAAAGTGGTTATTGATAAGGTGCGAAATCCTCAGGCACGGGATTGCTTCCAGTAGTTTTAAGATAAGCCCATCCTTCCAGACGGTGTTGTATGCTGCGATTAAGTCGACGAAGACAACGGTTGCGTATCGTCGATGATAGTACTTGGTCAGTACAATTTATACCAGCACAAAATCTGGCTTCTTTGACAGGTATGAGCTCGTTGATCGTAGGGATTATTTGATTATAGATAAGGCGTTCGAGTAGTTCAGTTTTCGACTTTATCTCCGTTAATTCTAATGTGGATGCCGCACTTGAAACCTTCTATTCAAAAATCTTCTTTTGCATCGCTCAATCGTTCCTTATACGCTCAGTAAACACTGTTCCTCATCCCCGCCCTGGTATAATAAAGAAATCCGCGCACTTCGTAATAATAGGAATAAACTTTTGGAAAATTTTTCTATCCACCCGGTCTTTTAGCGACTACTCCAATTACCTCACTGCTTATAATCGATTTTCTGTTCTCTGTGAATCTCTTTATCATGAATATCTCGACCGAATGCAACGGAGTCTAATTTCTGACCCCAAACGGTTTTACCAATTCATTAATGTTAAAAGAAAATCCGATGGCCTCGCTTCCGCTTTAAAACTATCTAGCAGATCCTCAGCCGACCCTGAAACGATCGCCAATCTCTTTGCAACCTTCTTCAGCCAGTCCTATACTGTTCACTTGCACGAACCAGATCCTGTTCATTTCAGCTATTTGAACAACTGTGCCCAAACTTCTTTCGTTTCAATTGAGGTTACGACAAACATGATTCTTGTGAAGATCAGTAGGCTCAAGGACAACTATTCTCCTGGCCCTGACGGGCTGCCCGCTATTGTTTTAGAGAAATGAATGTCTTATCACAGCCTCTTAGTGCCTTATCACAGCCTTAGTGCGTTCGACAAAATCTCACACAAAATTATTTACCTCAAACTCAAAGCCCTAGGTTTTCCATCCTCCTTTATTTCCTGGCTTAGGTCATATCTAGAGGGTCGCCATTATAGAGTCCTTTTCAGATGTTCAACCCTATCAAAGCCACTTCCGGTTCCTCAGGGTAGTCATCTCGGACCCTTGACCTTTATCCTAACTATTAATGACATTGATTCCATTTTAAAGGAGTCCGACCTATCTGTGTACGCGGATGATAAAAAAATCTTTAAGATAATTGCCCCCCCTTCGGATTCTCTCCTACTACAAAGCGACCTGAATATGTTCTTCACATGGTGCAAATTTAACTTCCTAGAACTGAATGTGAGTAAATGCCAAGCTATTACCTTTTCCTGCGCAAGGATGACACGCAAAATCGTGAAGCGTTCCACATTTTTTGGGGACCTGCATTGCGATTGATCGGGAAACTACTGACTGCCCAAAACTTGGCTTGGGCCAGTAGCGCAACAATCAAGTTCGTGATGAAGTGCTTACTTTACCTCCTAGTGGTGGTCCCCGGGCAACTATACGTATAAACCCTTATACGTATAGGCCAAAATTGTAAGTGCGGGTTGTCTAGGGCCTTGATTCTAGGCTAGGTAACGTGGGCCAGCAACCTGCGTTACTGAAACCAGCTCGCTACAGAAACCGACACTATGCCTCGGATAAGGACTGATCACATGTTGACGACTTTTGGCTATTGTACCCGGACAAAGATAGGTTTCTGGAATGTAAAGACGCTCCTCGACTCGGGAAGAGAAGGTCCTTACAATGCCAGATTCCTCCAACTGGAAAAGGAATTCATGCGATATAAACTGGACATTTTGGGGGTAAGTGAAGTAAGATGGTTAGAAGCGGGCGAGTACCAGTCTCCAACGCGTAACACTGTACTACTCTATTCTGGAAGACCATCCGGAAGTCCGCGGGAATATGGAGTCGGACTACTGCTAACAACAACAGCACGCAAGGGCCTGATTTCCTGGCAGCCTCATGGTGATAGGATTTTGACGGCCAGATTCCGGACTAGAGTACGACGCGTCACCATCATACAGTGTTACGCCCCAACGAATAGTTCGTCTGAGGACGAAAAGGAGAGCTTCTACAATCTCTTAAGCGCCGTCTTCAACACAACACCAAATGGAGACATTGTCATAGTGATGGGGGATTTGAATGCCAAGGTAGGCAGCGACAACGAAGGGCTCAAGCATGTAATCGGGAAGCATGGACTAGGCAACCGCAATGACAACGGCGAAAGGTTTGTGGATTTCTGCAATGCCAACCGCCTTGTTATAGGTGGCACCATGTTTGAGCACAAGACCTGCCACAAAGTCAGCTGGGTTTCCAATGACAGGCAAGCAACCTCCAACCAAATTGACCATTTTGCTATCAGCCGCCGCTTTAGAAGCAGTCTCCTGGACGTCCGAAACAGACGAGGGGCAGATGTGGGGATAGTACGTGATCACCATCTTATGATAGCTACTCTCCAACTACGCACTGCTGCAGTTCGAAGATCCCACGACAACACAAGAATGCCCAGGTTCAACATCGATAGACTTAGTGATCCCTCAGTGCGCCAACAATTAAGGGAGCACTTTTCGCAAGGTGTGGAAGCAATCAGCAGCTCAATGCCCGCAACCATCCAAGACCATTGGTGTGCTGTGAAAAATGTTTTTACATCTGGTGCTGAAAGAATTGTCGGTCGATCGCAGGGAAGACATAGGGCGTGGCTTTCCGAGGATACCTGGAGACGGATTGACGAACGAAAACAGCTAAAAGCTCGCGTTGCAGCTACCCCAGCAGCAGGGAGAAGCGAGCTAGAGTCCCTATATCGTATGAAGATGAGAGAAGTTCAGCGTAGCGTACGACGTGACAAGCGCAACTACATCAACGCGCTGGCTACAGAAGCAGAAGAAGCTGCACGGAGGTGCGACAGCAGGACTGTCTACAGAATCACGAAAGAGCTGACAGGTGGTCGCAGCTCCAGCCAATACCTAGTGAAAAGCCTAGACGGCTCCTTGCTCATTTCGGATGAGGACCAGCTCAAGAGATGGAAAGAGCATTTTGCTACGGTTTTGAACCGTGTATTCGCTAGCGATATGCTCCCAAATCAGACTGAGATGCCCGAGGTGAGAAGTTCCCGAATACGCACCACGACTCCCAGTAAAGATGAGATCATTACCGCGATCAAGGCACTCAAAACCAACAAGGCGGTAGGACTTGACGGTATTCCAGCAGAGCTCTTACGAGCAACGCCAACAACATCGGCTGAGCTTCTGCTTCCACTTATAGATAGAGCTTGGGAAGCTGAGAGCTTTCCTAACGAGTGGAAAAAGGGAATGATCGTCAAGCTTCCTAAGAAAGGAAATTTAATGGAGTGCGGAAACTGGAGGGGTATCTGCGTGCTGCCTGCTGTAGCTAAGATAATAGCTAAAATCATCCTTGAGCGAATCAAACAACATCTCGAAGACACACTCGATGCCGAACAAGCAGGTTTCCGCTCTGGATCCTCCTGTGCCGACCACATCAACACCCTGCGGATTATCATCGAACAGTGTGTTGAATATCGATCGCCACTGCACCTGCTGTTCATCGATTTTGAGAAGGCGTTCGATAGTGTCAACAGGGAGTTTATTTGGCGTGCCTTACGCAGGAGAGGCATTCCCGATAAACTAATTGCTATTATCAAAGCTACATATGAAGGCTCCAAATGTCACGTTCTGCACAGGGGAAGGTTGTCTGAGGAATTTGAGATCCAAAGTGGGGTAAGACAAGGCTGTATCCTTTCACCAATATTATTCCTATTGGTGATTAGCGATGTGCTTCATGCAGCTTTGTCGACGGGAAACGGAGGAATTCGATGGACTCTTACATCTCAACTGAAGCATCTTGACTACGCAGACGATGTATGCTTACTCTCCCACAGAATTATGGACCTCCACCAAATGACAGCAGATGTGGAGAGGGAGGCAGGTGTCGTCGGGCTGAAAATTAATACGACAAAAACTAAAATCATCAGCCTTGGAACTAACTCATCGGCTCAAATATGCATTGCTGGACAACCGGTAGAGAGAGTAGAGGATTTCCAGTATCTTGGGAGTATTGTCTCGACCGATGGTGGAACCGAACTGGATATAGCCAACAGGATCGCCAAAGCAAAGTCCGCGTTCGGGATGTTGTCCAAAATATGGCGAAGCAATGCAATCAGTTTGAGCACCAAAATAAGACTGTTCCGCTCCAACGTTGAATCCGTGCTGCTATATGGTTGCAGCACGTGGAGAGTGACCACTACTATCACCAGAAAGCTGCAAACGTTCGTTAATAGGTGTCTGCGCAATATCTTAAGGATTTTCTGGCCCAATCGTATCTCTAACGAACACCTTTACGAGAGAACGGGTCAGGAACCAATAGGCACAACTATCCAACGGCGGAAGTGGCAGTGGATTGGTCACACGTTCCGAAAGGGTGACAGCTCCATAGCGAACCATGCTATGCAATGGAACCCTCTAACTCAGGATGGCAGAAGACCTGGCGGTCCGCGGAAAACATGGCGCAGAACAGTCGAGAAGGAGGCACGGCAGTTAGGGAAAAGTTGGGGAGAACTCAGACACATTGCCAGAAACCGTACACGATGGCGCGTAGGCGTAGTAGAGGCCCTAGGACCCACAAGGGGATACAGGACATAAGTAAGTATTACCTTTTCCCGCAAGCGTGTTCCTCCCTCTCCTAGGATCTACTTCTTCGATAACAAACCCATTCCCTCAGTCAGTTCAATCTGCGATCTAGGTATTATTTGTGATCAAGAGCTCAACTTTAATTCAGAGCCAACTCCACCCTAGGCTTCATCAAACGCTGGTCTAAAGAATTCTCGAATCCTTATGTCACTAAATCCCTGTATGTTAACTTTATCACACCCATCCTTGAATACGCTAGTCAAGTTTGGTCACCCCATCAAGTTACGCATTCCTTGAGAATTGAAGCTGTCCAACGAAGATTTATCCGTTTCGCTCTACGTGATCTCTCTTGGGATGATAAATATAATTTGCCTCCATACGAAGATCGGTTAAAATGATTCTACAAACTCTTGCAAATCGCCGTCATCTCGCTGACATACTCTTCATGCATCAACTATTAGAAGGTTCGATTGATTCTCCCGCTTTACTACATACGATCTACCTAAATACTAACGGTCATAACCTTAGATCTGTACCCTTCTTTCGCCTCGTGTGTCACCGCACCAATTATGGCCACTTTGAACCCATGTCCAGAATGTTGCGTTTGGCCAATAGCGCACATATGACCTTTGATTTTCATCTCAGCCGATCCTCCCTTAGAAAGCTCCTTCACACCTCCTCATAATTTTCCCCTCACTTTCTTCTTTACATTGTCTTCAAAAAAGAATTAAAATAAGGCCCTTTAGCTTAGTTATGTTTCTCTCTATTAGTTTTTAAGCTTAGCTTTAACTTAATTGTTTGTAAGCTTGTGTGGGCCCTTAGGGCCCCAGCCGCAAAAAAAAATTGTTTTAAGCTTAGCGTTAAGTCCCCCCTTTTGTTAGTTTTTAAGTCATAGCTTTAAGTATTAAGCTTAAATAAATAAATAAATACGCCTTGTCGGGTGTAAGGATGAAAATAGGATATTATCCGCTCCGTTCCAAATGGATTGTAATTTACCGACAGTTATTTTACTCTGCCAGCACCTCCCCACCCACAAAAACTCGTTTGCAACTTCCATCTATATGTAGCTTTACTTGATTATAGGCCACGGCAGGAATGTGTGAGGACGCGTACTATTTAATTTATGATTTAACTTTTTGCCACTTGCAAAGCTGTTTTATAATCGACTTTTCCGTGTTTTTGGTACGCTAATGAGTAGGTGAACCACCACACCAAAAATTAATTATTGACGATTTTGTTTAAAGAATCACAAAGCGACACCACCCGATTCAGCTAATCACTTTTGAGCACGTATAAATGTATAATTATTGGAGAATTGGTCTGTTTCCGTTTATTTTTTTTTAATACCTTTTGCATTTTCCGAATATGACTTCAGAACCACTATCAGAGGTGGAGGTATTTAGCTATCCTGCAAGTGATATACATGGTGTAGTGTGACCCAACGAACATGGCACATGCTCCAACACATGCTCATTACTCGGTCGGATTCTCCGAAGTCCTTTTCACATTTACTTCCAATTAAATTCCTTCTAAACTGTGAAAAACAATGTAGACCTCCATTGCTGGGAATTGTTGTCAGCCTGCGAAAGAAAAACAAATGACTACATTCTCGCTCCCCACTCATGGCATTGTGACCTTCAATTAGAAGCTTCTATATCATAATCATCCATCACATACACTTGTGTTCCTGGAAAATCATACCATTTAGGTGAAAATAATAATCAACAAAGTCCTCTCGATTTCATTTCATAAATTACAATAATTAGCTTCATGTTTATTCTCGTAGATTGCCAAACACCCGCACATAATTCGTGAAATTACACCTACGACACGATGGCAAGAGAGTTCCAAGGCAACCACACACCCAAAATTAATTTATTACACAAATGACACCACAGTATATTTAAGAATACATGATATTAGCAAAAATGCTTTCTGCGCCATTAGATATTCCATAGTTTGATTTATTTCTAACCCTCTGCAACAGAGAACCCTCCCTCTGCAACAGAGAACCCCCCGATATCGAGGTCATTCACATTGAACGAGTTTTCGCCACCCAAAAATAGTTGGGCAATGGGTAATAATTTTTAAGCATAATTAATTGTGTTCACACCCTTAATCAGAATTTTTGTAACACGGAATCCTAGTCAGACGATCTCCTACCAGGGTTCTTCCACGCCCTAGTAAAAAAAAAAAAAAATTAAGTTAGTTCAAGTTCGTGCTTAGGTGAAAAATTCAATTAACGTGTAAAGGCTCGAGGGTGTTAAGCTGTCTACACTTTACACTATGCGGCTGTAAAAGAACTCCCTGTTGCAGGAGTCCTTTGGTGCTGATTGTTCAACCTATTTTTACACCCTCCCCTATTTGTGCTGCCCTTAATTGTCTCGATTGTGCTCTGTTTTTCCTTCATTGTGGCCTATTTTTCAACACAGATGGATGGACACTAATTAATTGTCATGTTCTTGTTGTTCTTTGTCTTAAAAAATAAAAAATGTCCTTAACTGGTAACACTTTGTCGTTCATTGCATCAACCTTTTCTGCACGCCTGAAGATGATGGGCTAAGTACTTTACCGCATTTTATCTACTTCACGGAAGAGCAAACTGTGAATTAGAAAAGGATGAAGGCACAAAGGAGAGAGAGCGAGAAAAATAAACTCAATGAACTAGGTAAAGCGTTTCTTGGAAGCCACTTGAACCTCTGACACAACAAACGTTAATGCCTGGAGGGCTTCAAAGTGAGCTGCATTCAGAAAAGGGAGCAAATGAAAACAAATTTCATTTTCTTCTCTTACTTTGTATGTAAGGGGGGGAAATTGAAAATAGCATCTAATGAAGCAACAGAGGAATAAAAAATAACTGTAAACGAAGTGTTTACCAGCGGATTCGGCTCCAAGGCTTGATTAATCTTCCTTTTGTCGACACAAAGATTCAAAAATTAATTAAGTTATGCAAACGCGCCAACGTTTTGTACCCCAAACGTCGCAAGCCGGTCCGCTGACCTTGAATCTGGAGCTTCATAGTTTTTAAAGTGTTTAGGCTATAACGCTTTCAATTGGATTCTGCTTTATCTGCTATTCCACCTGTTGCCATGGTTCGGAGATTACACAGATCTGTGGTTCAGCCCTTAGCGACGCTCAGGCAGAAAGAGTCGATATTCCACTGGAAGTCATGAAGGATAACATTCACAATCACTTCTTAAAACTAGCTAACCACGGGTGGAAATCGCTTTATAGCTGCGTTATATCAAGGAAGACATGGCCCAGGTATAACAAACCTAATTCAAATGAGCTACTTAGCAGATCAAGACCAGATATTGCCAAAATAGTAGCCATCAATACAGACCATTGGCCGATAGGAGACCATGCAGCCAAGCTTGGCATCCCCCATAATACCTTCTGTCATAGCTGCAGAGATGTTAATGAGAGAGAATCTCTTCTTCACTTTCTTTGCTCAAAAACTAGACAATGACCCTAGGTTAACTTTTTTTCGACGACCTGGGAGAAATATCTGAGAAAAGGATTGGAGCCCTCATTCTTTACCTAAACTTGACAGGCTGAGTCTAGCATATCCATCTTCTTCAACCGAATACTCCATCATACAACCAGAAATACATGAGTTTTGTTATATCAAAATGGCGTAATAGCGCTAATTGGGTTCTTTTTGAACTGCCACCTCAGCAAACCAACCAACACAGACATGCAAAAATGTTGTTCCTAAAGTACAATTCTACGCAGAATTCAAATACTAAAAAGGTTTGCGTGCAACCTTGTCTAAGACTTTTTCGGACATCGAACGGTTCGGTGGTATTCTTTTTGACTTTGATGGAGCAGCGAGAGTTCTCCATCGTCATTCTGCACAACGGACGAGCTTGGCAGGGATGCCGAGACTAGACATGGCTCTGTATAACTCGTCTCTGTACACGCTATCATAGGCAACTTCGAAATCGATGAAAAGGTGGTGCGTATCGATTTTATATTCATCGGTTTTTTCCAAGATCCGCCGTAGTGTGAATATTTGGTCAAAGGTGGATTTTCCCAGTCGAAACCGTACTAATAAGGACCTATCAGGTTGTTGACAATCGGTTTTAAGCGTTCACATAATACGGCAGACAGGATCTTATATGCGAGGTTGAGGAGACTTATACCTCTGTAGTTGGCGCAGTTCAGAGGGTCTCCTTTCATCATGGTCGGGCAAACGATTCTGAGATTCCACTCATCGGGCATACTTTCGTCCGACCAAATTTTACAGATGAGCTGGTGCATGCTCCTTACCAAGACATCTCCTTCTACCTTCAGAAGTTCAGCGGCAAGTCCGTCGGCTCCAGCAGCTATGTTGGATTTGAGTTTAGATATCATTATCCTCACTTCATTCTGATCGGGTTGACGGGAATCTTGACACCGTCATTGTTGAATAGCACATTCTGCCTGACAGCGAGATATTGGTCATCGTCGCCGGTTTAAAGTCTGCATAATTGTTCCTTCTATATCCTCAGCACCGACTGTGATTCTACTACTATATTACCATTTTCGTCGCTGCAGGCTTCTGCTCATTTTCTTTTTTTCTGAGAAGTCGATGTTCCTCCGCTCGTAGAACTGACAAGCAGCTTTAGTCCTTCTATGCAGCGCCACTTTGTACACCTCTTGTTTTGCTGCATGTGTTTGCCGGCATTCGTTATCAAGCCAGGCGTTTCGCTGTGGTGGCCGAGAGAAACCCAATACATCAGTATGGCTAGTTGGCAACGTTGCCACACATTTACGTACTGCTGGTGACATGGCATCTTTGGAGATCAAACGAAACTTGATCGACAGACTTTGGCGGTCTCTTGCAATTGTAGCAGTCGAACATCGCACTTCTTCGATTGATTCCTCCTCGACTGTCCTGCGCCACGTTTGCCTAGAGCGTCTTGCTGTTCTGCCTGCCTGGGTAAGCGGATTTCACAGCATTGCGTATTTTGCAATGGAGTTGTCGTCGCGCCGTAGAGTGTGTCCAATCCACTGACACTTTTTCCTTCGCACAGTAAGGTTCTTCGCCCGATCCCAGATAAAGTTGGTCGTTGGAGATACGATTGGGCCAAAGATCCTCAAGGTGATTCTTAGACATTTGTTTACGAAGGTTTGCAGCTTGTGTGTGATAGTGGTATTCACCTTCCAAATACTGCACCCATACAGCAGTACTGATTCTACGTTAGAGTAGAACCGTCACAGCTTGATTCTGACGCTGATTTCGATAGCATTCCGAACGCAAGTTTTGCCTTTCCGATTCTGCCGCACACATCCAGTTCGGTGCCACCGCGGTCAGCCGTGACCACACTTCCTAAGTATAGAAATTTATGTATATTATTTTTGGATTTTACGCCATCAGATGAAGATCCATTATTCGATGTGAAAGTAGGCAATCATCGTCAGCGTCTACGTGTTTAAAATAAGTTATCATAGTCCATCGAATTCCATTGTTATCTTCCGTCAATGCTGGACGGAGTGCATCGCTGACGACCAGAAGAACAACAGAGGTGACAGTATGCACCCCTGACGTACTCCACTTCGGGCTTCAAAATCCCCCAACACCTTACCATTAAGTAAGGCGTGCCATTTACCGCCCTCATATGTAGCCTTGATAATAGCTATTAGTTTTTCTGGGATGCCTTTCCTGCGTAGGTTAGGTTAGGTTGGCTGTCCACACGAAAGTGCAGACACACTTAGACCAGTTAAGGTCCTTTGTGATACCATGGATCAACCAGTAGGCCACTCAGGGACTAAAAAAACAACCGGAGCTTTTGATAAAGCGATAGATGCACATGACGTCTAAGGACGCCAGATCGCCGAGGTCTTCAAGAAACGGGGACCTACATTCTTTTCTGCGACAGTGCTGGACAAGTGCATAGGAGGTGAAGAATGGTTTCCTCCTCCTCTTCGTCCCTACAGCTTCTGCAGAAATCGTTGGAGAAGAGGCCAAGTCTTTTGGCATGTTGGCCTATAAGACAGTGTCCAGTAAGAACACCGACAGTGCAGCTGGTCTGTGATCGCTTTAGCTTGACCAACTAGGCACTATGTTTTTGGTCCAGCTTAGGCCAGATCTGTCTCGAAATGTGGCACGTTGAGCCGTTTTCCCATCTAAGGTTGGTCTTGCTAATAAACAAATAATAAGCTAATAAGCAAAATAAGAAACTAATATTTGGCGCAACAGCTCTTTAAAGTGCCAGGGCCTAGCTTCTCGCAACCACTCATGTTGTGTGCGTTATATTTTTCACACGAATGAAAGGGACCTACAGTTTAATGCCGAATCCGAACGGCGATTTGAGAAGCTTTTTCGTAACAACAATACTCTCGGATGTTTGTCAGACGCTCGCGAGAGGTGGGACGGTGAAAAAACTTTTTGGTATTTTCTGGGATTCGAATTTGGAACCTCATGCGTAGTGATCCCACACACTAGCCACTTACGTCACTTGCTAATAGCGTTCAGCTTTAGTAGATGCTTACATGTAGCGAGGGGCATAACCAGGGCTTGCCTATCAGGCAGAATCCTTAGAGTAGTGCTCTGTCTGGCAAGCTCGTTCGCCCTGCAGTTTCCTGGAATGTCCCCGTGGCCTGGCACCCAGCATAGGTAAATGTTGAACTGCTCTGTTATCTCCATAAGAGATAGACGACGGTTTAAGGCGGCCTTTGAAGTGAAAGAGAACGATT
Organism: Brachypalpus laphriformis; assembly: GCA_945910035.1. NCBI lineage: Eukaryota > Metazoa > Arthropoda > Insecta > Diptera > Syrphidae > Brachypalpus > Brachypalpus laphriformis. Next base: position 162,718,939 of record OX246755.1, on the reverse strand, counting down.
CCAGGGACTTGATTGCCGCTTGGCTGTCAGTGAAAATGCTAATATCGCTGACAGATAGTACATTACACTTCAGCCAGAACAGGACTTCCTTAATCCGCCTGAAAAACGCTACAATGATCAGGGAGGCGGAAGATTTAAGCTGTAAGTCGATAAACAGTAGATTTAGCGGAGGCCTATACTCGACGTATTGCTCTATTATGATCCGTTAGGGTTTTATGTGGTCGATGCAGAAAGATCCAGGACGAAAGCCTGACTGTTCACCGTCGAGAGTTGAATCTAGATCTTCCTTAATGCTTTCTAATATGATTCCAGCTATTATCTTGGCTACGCCCGGTAGAAGTTTCCACAATCCATCAGATTTGCCTTTTTCAGAACCTTCATTCCCTCTTTTCCGCTTCTGGGGAAATTATTTATTTTCCCATGCTCTCCGTTTGAGCGGGTGTAGCCGTTCATCCGATGTGTTTGCCGCCGCTTGGAATAGTTCGACAGGGATGCCATCAATACTCGCTGCTTTGTTTTTCTTAAGGGACTTGATTGCTGCTATAATTTCGTTTTTACTGTGAGATCCGGTGTGAAATCAAAAGGTTACCATCTAAACTCTTCACTGGATGTTGTTTGGAGTTCCGACCAATGAAAGCTCCTCGGAAATTCCAGACACCCAGAATACTAAAAGAGTGCCTTGCGTCGATCGCAATGTGATCGATTTGATTGACGATTTTTCGATCAAAAGCGAACCTTGTTTCATTGTGAATATCAAGACGTACTAGCTACTAGCCTGATTCCGTTGTCGGCTGTGATGTGCAGGCTGTGCTCTCCGACCACGCCACGTCCTCTTTTCCCAGTACAATTTTAACGTTGTGGCTAGGTAGAAGTCATCTTTAGTCGTGTCATCCATCTTCTCGCGAAGGGCGTGAGCCCATATTAGACTAATGTTGCCAAATTTATCCTTGATACAGATTGTCATGAGGCGTTCGTTTACATGGCGGAAACTCAAGACTTCTTGCCTAAGTCTACCTCTTATAAAAAATCCGCATCCGAATAGACGCTCTCCTTGTTGTCTGCAGCAATCGCCGTAGTAGATGTCACAGTTTTTCTTCCTCCTTTTGCGCGGCCTATCCCATCGCACTTCTTGGGTGGTGGCGATGTCTGCTTTGCAGCTGGCCTCCGCCAGTTGTTCTGCGATACGTGGTTTGTAGAGAGATCTTACATTCCACGTGCAGACACGAAGATCGCCGTCCTTTTTACGTTTGCAAAGAGCGTCAATAGTAAGAACAACTGTTTCCGAGGCTATTGGTTGCTTCGTATCGTAGCAATATATGTTTTTAAATGGTAGGGATGTTATCTCAACGGCAAAACCCTAACCTGGAGAGCCAGATCCTTATATGCAACGATGGATGCCAGTAACCCAATTCGTGGGTACGAGTATTAGCACTGCCGTTGACCCAGTAAGTGCTCATCCGTTTTTTTTTTTCAACATTCTGACATAGTATTGAAGATCCTTATAGACATCAGCTCCAAATATATTGAAGAAGCTTAAATAAGGTATGCGCCAAGCTGTTAACGTCACCATTGATTCTATCGAGGAAAATCCTCCGCCACATGTCCTCCTTCCGAGCGTTTCTTGCTAGACATCTGAAAGGCATCACTTAACCAACCAGGATGGTAAGATGTGCCTCGTCCGGTTTAGCCCATCTATGCTGAAGTTCACCCAGAAGTGTTTGCGCAGATCCAAATATTCAGCTACACACGTGTCGTTAGACCCAGCACGTTGGTTGGTTGGTTAGGAGCTGCCCTCGATGAGGATGTACCAGAAATATGTCCATTGTACTTCCGATGTGTAAGGTGGGTGGGTCACCCACTTACTCTAGAAACCATTCGCTTCGTTGTATGGAAGTGTTGACTTTAGCCGTGCGGGCGTTGTCGAGACCATTAAGATCAATGAAAGAGTGTTCACCCAGGTTGGCCTTCCTAATGTTGACAAGCGCAGGAGAAGCGCATAGGAGATGACTAATGGTCTCTTCTTCCGCTTCATCGCTACAGCTTCTGCAGAAGTCGTTATGGGGGATGCCTAGCCTTTGGGCATGTCTTCCTATGACGCAATGTCCGGTGTTATTTTGGGGAGGGTTCCTCTCTTATGTTTCAGGAGTCCGATGGACGAAGATTTGTTAAGTATTGGCCAAAGTTGTCCGGCGGTCTTTCCTGCCTTAGACCTCGTAATGCTGGAGGCGAGAGATTTGATGGCTGCCTGAGTCACTGGTTTGGCGAGCGGCAGTAACTTCGGCTTGAAAAACGCTGCTATGGTTTGGAAGGTTGAAAGAGAGATATATACTCGTATATCCAGGTCTTCTGAGAATATTTCGACACCGACGACATCCTAGGTTTTCTACCCGCCCGTGAAGATTGACATCGAATCGTTGTATAGGACATAGCGTTAGGTCCACTCAGTTTTGTCCGAGGCATGTAACCCCTCTTGAAGTCATATTCAGTGGGTAGGTGATCAGTGGGAAGGTGACGGTGCATCGAAAGTATTTTGGCGTGTTTCTCGTCTCCTTCCACTGCTTGGAGCCTCTCAGTCTTAGTGCCGAGCTGATAGCCAATAGTTTATTGACGATATCAATGGGAAGTAGGTGGAGCATGATTTGGAGTGCCGCTGTAGAAGCCTTCAATTGCTCTGGTAATACTGAGACATGCAACTCGCTGAGTTTTTTTTTCATTATGGATAGGTTGGACTTTTTCTTCAGGGCGGGCCACCACACCAGGATTCCATACATAAGAATCGGTTTTATTACCGACGTGTATAACTATTGCATGATGCTTGATTGTAGGTCCCAAATGGAGCCTACTGCCTTCTTGTCAGCTTTTTTCTGGCACGTTCGACGACATTCTCTTCCCAAATTACCTTACCGTCAAGCTTTAGGCCTAAATATCTAACGCTATTTGAGAGTTTAAAAGTAGATCCTCTTATCTTGGGTGTAGTGAAGTCAGGAAGTTTATGCTTTCATGTAAATAGAACTAGGTCATTCTTCGTCGGGTTAACGGAGAGGCCGTATTTATCGGTCCATCTGAGCAATTCGTTAAGAGCAGACTGCATAATATCGGCCAACGTGTGCGGGTATTTGCTTGTTCTTCGAACAGCATCATAATCTGCGTAGGCAATAAGCTTTCTTCCAACCCAGCACGTTAGTTCACTATCAGATAACTACCCACCGGGCACCACTCGAAGATGATGATGCGATTTTGCTCCGCTTATACAAAGTTTTGAGAACAATTATTATTCTCTTATCAAATCTTGATTCTGAATCACATTCACACCATTACCTTTGTTTACCCGATAGATTACGATATTTGTTTAAAAAATCCCTGGGATTTCCACATACGTATCTAAATCTGGATCTCGCAGCTTTAAATTTAATTAGACATTCGCATGCGAAAGCCAAAAAAAAAATCTCTAATCTGAATCACTTATGACTTGAAAGTAAAATTGATTACAAACGTGCTGGTCGGCTGTTTGTGAAGTTTATTTTTGTACAAACTTAACTACCATACGCAGTGGCAAAGATCTTTAGTACCATAAAGCAATTAGTTTAACGAATTTACTGAATTTTTTATAAGAAAGTAATGGGGGTCGTCTGTAAGGGTTTTAATGAAGTAGTTTACGATTTTCTTTTTAATAGAGATGCAAACTTGTATATTTTTATTTAATTATGTAAAAGCTTTACAGCATCGTGCATCTTGCGTAAGGTACATTGCTATTCCCACTTTTTTTTTACCCTTATGTCATCTCGTTTCTTCTACGTCCTTGTATAATAAGCTGCATGACAATTATTCGCTAATAACTTTGGAAGGACAAAGTTATTGTTTGATGCAAGTTGAAATTACTTAACATCAGTGTTCATCATTTACATGAATCTCTTCCCTGATTTTTATTAAAGTTTAATTTTACATTTCTTGCCCTAGGTACTAATAAAAGCACAACATTCTTCCTCAAGCTTATGTAATACGGTTGTGACCCTGTGACATGTTTTTCCTTTTTTTTTTGTTGGAAAACCTTAATCAAACATGTTTTCTTTTCAGTATCCTTTTCTGTTTAGTTTTTGTAGGGCATACACATGAACTATAGAATGTTACGCTTTCTATGTCGGTCTAGAAATAGGTCGTATTTAGCTTGAGCAAAAGATACCACACAGAGGTTGGTTCCATGAAACGATGAAAAAGATAAATAAAAAGAGAGCACTAGGATAGAAAAGTATGATTGAAGGACTGAGCGAGTCCTTTTGCTCTTCCAATTTTCCACTCTGTTGAAAGCAGCTGCCTTCTTTTGCTCGTTAAATGAACATTAGTTGCACAAAATGCTGCCACTGTTATTCAGCCTTTTGCCAGCAAAATGAGATTCTATTGCATTGTGTGTGAGGGGAGTAGATCCTCTTGCCCTGTAGTGCATATGGTTCTATGTGTAAAGACCAACTTGATGGGGTGTGTGAAATGAAATAGACACTTTGAACTGAACTGTTTTAGGTCGGTGCTTATATTCCAGATGCAGCTCTTTTAATTTTTTTGCTTTATGGTTGTACTTAGAGATATGCTTAGACATTGAGCATGTTGTGGAGTGGCATTAAGAGATCAGCCATCTGTATAGGCATCGTTATTATAATGCATGTGAACGGTGAGTATTATGAAATAAATTTAAGATTATGCATTGTAGATGAAATTTCAAGAGTGGAGGAGGAGACACATTGCCTCTTCTAGCAGTGATATGGTTCTCTAGGATGGCAAACCAAACCACCCAGGACTTGGCTATCTACATAGAAATAGAGACGAACTGTAGTTGACTCGAGTCGAGGCATAGAAAAGCAATGGTTATTAGAGAAACAAAAGAGCTAAGATATAAAAAGAAAACCATTAGAATCTGGACTGAATGGAGAAATTTATAACTTTTACGCTGAACTTAGATTATTCATCAAGAATGAGCTTAGAGATGGTCCCAGTACACTAGTTTGAATTAAGTCACCTAAGTAACATCTGGGGGACTTATTTTGTGGACTGGTAATTATATCGCCATGTTCACGTGGGTCGGCAAAAGGAAGATGAAAAACTGCGACGCCTACTACGACGATTGCTACAGACAACAAGGAGAATGTGCGGATTTGCTATTAGAAGCAGTCTTCGACAAAAAGTCTTGAGTTTATGGCATATAAACGAGAGCCTCATGACAATAAGAAAAGATGTATTACGTGACTTAAAATAACTTCTATCAGACGTTTGAAAAATATCCTAGCCACGACGTTAAAATTTACCTGGGCGATTTCAACGCAAAGCTACGAAAAGAAGACGTCTTTAGTAGCGTAGTCGGAGGCACAGCCTGCACGATCCGACAAAGGATTCAGGATAGTCGTCTTTGCGGCGGGACGAAACGTTGTCGTAGCTACGAGCTAGTACGTGGTTGCCACCTCTTGATATTTACAAGGGAACATGACTTTCTTTTGATCGAAAAACCGTCAATCAAATCAATCACATTGCGATCGACGCAAGGCACTCTTCCAGTATTCTGGGTGTCCGGACTTTCCGAGATGCCAACGTGGACTCAGATCATTACCTAGTTGTAGCCAAAATACGGATGGAGATATCTAGAATGAAGCGAACCAATAAAATACTGTGAGTGAGTTTGACGTCGACCACTACAATCGCAGAGACCGCCAAAGCCTTTGCCGATCGAGTCTCTTTTAATCTCAATCAAAGTCCTATGTCACCAGCAGCAAATGTGGAAGGCCAGTGTCAACGTACTGCTAAGCTGCATCGCGTTTGTTTTTTAGGTCGAATATTTCAGGAGTAAGCCACAAATTATAGGACTACCTGGTAATCTTGGTCTTAAAAGGAACATGGCAATTAAAAAGATGCTGTATAACACTATGTAGGAAATTTACCTGATTTTCACTTGAACTTTCACAATATATAGGCTGCCAGTTCACTATTTGCAGATCATGCTCTAATGCTTGAGTGTTTAAATTTCTAAAATCTCGGTAGGTATGTTTTAAACATTGTTCACCACAAGGGAAGCTAAATGTGGCAAATATAACATCATGCTTCAAGAATACTGGAGCTGAGAACTTGCTATAATGTTGCATCTGTCCGCAATCTCGTTAAGAGATTCGCGGTAATGTTTAACCAACTTAAGTTTCGTCATCATCATTTGTAGCTTATTGGGTGTATCCGCTAAGAGAACGATATCATCTGCATACATCAAAGTTTTTATTTTGACATTATTAACAGCGACTCCTCCGTTCAAATAGTCTACAATGTCATCCAAAAATAAGACGAATAAGAGTGTACTCAAGGTACAACCCTGTCGTACTCCCGTAGTTATCAAGAAACTCTCAGACATTTCTGTTCCGTTCCACACCGCGGCACTGCATCGATGATAGATTGCCTTAAACGTTTTCACCATTTTGGACGGTACTCCCATGCTTGATAATTTGTAGAAAAGCAGATCTCTATTTAAACTATCGAATGCTTCTTTAAAGTCTACAAAATATGCATAAACTTTCTTTCCTTGTTCGCGGTATATATCCACAATCATACTTAGTGTAAATATTCGATCCATGACGGTGTTATATTTGATGTTGAAATCATTTAAGGGGTTATACGCAGATGCGAGGCCAAACAAAATTGTTTATTTATGATTTTTTTCTGAAAAGGGACTTTATTTGACAAATACAAGAAGTATTAACACATATAGTGGTAACTTTTAACTTTATATCGGCATGTTTAATTTTTAATAATATTGAGTTACAGTGCTTCTGTAGACGATCTCCTGGAGGTCGTCAAAAAAAAATGTCTGGCGGTGAGCATGATATCTCCGGCTTGAATTATTTAAAATAAAAGAACCAAAAAGATTCTATTAGTGGAAAGATAAATCTCGGGATTGATCGAAGGAATAGTCGAAATTTTGATTTTTTCAAAATGGCGGCTCCAAAAAGAAAAAAAATTCAGATTTTCGACCAAATTTGTTTCGTTAAATTGTTTAAACAAAAATAGAAATAATTTTCGGAAATCTTATTCCTTCGATCAATCCCTGAAGAATATATCTGAGAAGGTTGTGTTCAAATTTCAGACTGATTGGTTGAGCCGTTTTTGAGAAATCGAGCACACCGACTTTGAAAACACCGTTTTGAGAAAAACGCGTTCAAAGTTTCAAAAGACGTTCACACATGCTCCGGGACGTCTTTATAAATATCGATTTGAAATTTTCAGAAAATATAATCGCTTATCCATCACGAACACTATCATTCCACACAAAGGCATTCACAAATACACATGGTACCGTCAGAGTCTTCAGCAGAAGTCGCTGATCGATTTCTTTGTGGTACCATCGTATCTGAAGAGAATGGTTTGTGATGTTCGCGTATTGAGAGGGACCGAACTGTCAACTGATCATCATTTAGTGCTGTACAAATTGTATCTTAGCGAGAGAGTGCCTCCCCTACCAAAGCGTAAGCCAAGGATGGTTACACGCGATGGGAGAGGTTACAGGACGATGAGATACGGGAGACATTTGCGCGGCAAATATCTGAAAGGTTTGAACGAATTCCAACTGTTCCATCAAATGTAGAGGAAGAATGGCAACTGTTTTCAACAGCGGTTATTGCCTCTGCGGGAGATGTTTGTGGAGTGAAGTGGCTTGGTGTGGCGGCTGGTGGTGAGAAAAGGACTGCTTGGTTTAAAACGTCGGGAGTCCAAGAAGCCATCAGAGAACTCCGGGGAACTCCGATTCTCGAAATCGGTACAATGAGGCGCGAAGAACTGGCAAATTAGCTGTGAAAACAGCGAAAGAACAGTCTTGGAAGGAGTTTGGCGAGAAATTGGAACGTGACAACAGATCTGCAAATAAGATGTTCTGGCAGACCGTCCGCCGACTCAGAGGATAAAAGTTCAATATCGTTGAAGGAGTCAAATCCAAAGACGGTACACTTCTTTCCAATGAGGAGGACATCTTACGCAGATGGAGCGAGCACTTTTCAGAATTGCTCAATCCCGAACAGGGCACTGAAGGTGACAGACCTATTGTCGAGAGTTGGGCAGAAAGTAGTCCTACGGTGGAGGAAGTAACTTTGGCGATCAAAGCGTTAAAGGTTGGCAAATCTGTTGGTGTGGATGAAATTCGGCCAGAAATGCTCAAGGCTTTAGGTAAAGAGGGAGTGCAATGGCTCTCGCGTGGGAGTGGGAGACCTAAGGATTAGTCATCTGCTCTTTGCGGATGGTTTGGTCATCCTTGGATCCTCTCAAACTGAACTTTAGCGCACACTCGAAAGGTTTGTAGGCGTTTGTGATGATGCTGGAATGAAGATCAACGTGAACAAATCAGAAGTAATGGTCGTTTCCAAAAAAACCCATTCTGTGCACTCTACATGTTAGTGGAATTCCACTGAAGCAGGTGGATAAGTTTAAGTACCTCGGGGTCTTATTCACGAGTGATGGGAAGTGCAATGTCGAGTTATCCTGTAGAATTGGTCAGGCTGGATCAATTTTGAGAGAGCTTGGCCAATCTGTTATAAGGAAGGCCGAACTTAGTGTTCAAGCTAAACTATCGGTTTTTAACTCGGTGTATGTTCCAACTCTCACCTATGGTCATGAAATTTGGCTAGTGACCGAAAGAATAAGATCGCGGATACAAGCTGCCGAAATGAGGTTCCTTCGCAGTGTTGCTGGAATAACTCGTAGAGATCGAGTGCACAACACCAGAGTACGCGACGCGCTCAATGTTGAGCAGCTACTTCTCCGAACGGAACGATCTATGCTTCGATGGTTTGGTAACGTAGTGCTTATGCCCCCAGACCGACCCTGCAGTAGGTCTCGAAATAGATAGTTGGACCAAGTCCGACATCTCTCCTGGAGCCGTCTAGGGATTCCTCCTGATGAGTTGGGGTCAATGGCGGAGGATCGAGAAGGATGGAGAGCATCCTACCCCCGTGACCCTCATGAAGGATTAGCGGGTCATTGAAAATGTATGTATGTATGTAAACTTTGAAGCTAAAATGTGCAGAATATGATGCGATGGAGGTTTCTTTTCTTAAACCAAATTGTCATGAATTCAAAGCATTATGCAAGCAACCTTATCCCCAGCATATCCACTGACAACTTCATCACTAAAACTTGTATATCTACCTTGAAACCATTAGCAAATTTGAAGTTTATTACTCGTACATTGTCTTTCAAAATGTTGCACAGAAGATGTTCAGCCCGACATCATTACTCAATGGATTAAAGTCTTTCAAATTGCACCTTCAGCCATCATCTGTGCCCTATAAAATGATTTGTAACCTGCACATGCACACTCATAAACTACACTTAGTCAACCAGCTCACACCGAATAATTTAAAAAACTTTACTTAATTATCATAATAATGCTCCCTACATACGCTCTCAAGTTGGTCATGTTCTGGTTATCAGACCATTAAGTCCTAATTTCTCGCACATAAATCATAGAAAGCTGTTGTAATCAGGCCCGGCCCGTGGGCTCATACTTTGCTTCATGTGATTTATTCAAAGGAAAAGGTAGAGTTAGAAGAAAAAAATACCCTGGCACATAGTTAGCTCACTTAATGCATTAAATGCAGCTGCCTTTGGGTAGTTTTTCACACGTCCACGAGAGGAACTATAAACGTATCTCTATCCGGATATCTATACAAACTCGTGACAAATCGATTTTAGATTTTTGTTTTTTTTTTTTTAAACTATTCTCTACAACGACATTTGCTATATTGCGTCATAGTGCAGTGTTAAGTGTATACGCGATGCTGCATGATACTCGTAATGCACCACTTGTGCCAACGACAACGACATCGTTTTATAGCCTCCGACCAACCGAACGAGGTCAAAGTCAGGGTGAAAAGTATCTAGTAGTAGACAGCTTTCGAGTTTCCATGGTTTTTTTTTTTTTTTTTAATTCCTCTCGTTGGCATATTGAATTTTCCGACAACCCGGCTCAGACAGCACGCGTACCCGGGATCGTATACGTAACCATTTCGTTCATATAAGTATCTTTATTGTTATGAGTATCTGTTGGAGAGAATTGCATGGTGGACGACAGCAAATTGCTTGGCGCCATTGGGGGAAAAAATACTTCAGAGACTGAGAATGAAAAAAATCATCCTCTTCGCTGACTAGTTGGGTGGAAATGGTTTTCTTGTTTTTATTAGTATTATCTTTCTCTGGCCTGTATAACCTAACCTAATGTATTTTGTTACAGGAAAATGAGGACAACACAAAAAAAAAACAAAAATGTCACAAAATTAGAGCAATGAAAATATTGAAAAGTTTTTTGCTTTTAATCTCGAATGTTGAAAGTTTGGCGATTTTATTTGAGAATTGCTGCAATTTGCGAAAGTCATGGTATCCATTTGGGAATTGTTTTTACTCGGATAAATTATTTGAATTTGTTTACGTCACTCTTGAGTGTGGTACTGAACTGAACATAAAGGTAAAAATGGCATTTAGCATTAAGAACAGAAGACTAATAGTCGTTACAAGTTCATTCAATGGTAAAACTATATATGGTATTTTCGTGCACTACTCAGTTTGGCTATATTAATGTAATTACCTAGTTTGCTACAGAGAGATATAATGTAGGTGGACCGCTATGAACGTAATCTTTAATACGTTTTTTTTCCCCCGAGGGTAGGTAAAAATTAAGAATATCACTGCAGCGCCCCCTCAACAACCAGCGCTTGTCGTAAAAGGCGACTAAGGGGACAAATCAGATCTAGGCAATATAACACCCAAGTGAGCCTAGCGACACATATACTACCTTAAAAACCCTCCCACAAGTGTGCATGCGAGTCCTTGGGTTGGCACGACTGGAGATCACCGGTGTCATAAAAGAAAGATCAAACAACACTAAAACAGGAGCATGCTCGTGTCAAACAACAAACACCATCGCAATATGGTAATATTGCAAAACTGTATCATTATGGTAATACTTGCAAGGAAAGGCACTACCCCGCCAGGCACTACCACTGCTGTGCATGGTACTGATCCTGGACCGAGCAGAAATGTTCGGGTCAGAGCTATACGGATTCCGGGGGCTAGCAAGATAATGAAACAGTTTGGACGCAATTTGAGGGTCGCGAGTTGGAACGTTGGAAACATGACCGGTCGAAGTTACGAGCTGGAAGAGATGATGAATAGAAGGCGGGTGGACATCTTGTGTGTCCAAGAGGCGAAATGGAAAAACACCGGAAATCGGGCGCGTTTCCTGGACGTTAGAATAAAAGATTACAAGACTACGGAACGGAAAAGGCTAAGAACGGAGTCGGTATCATCCTTGCTAAAGAGCTACTTGGTAACGTCTTGAGCATTTCGAAGTCCAGCGATCGTTTGATGTCTCTCAAACTAGTAATACAGAGGTGCGGAATATTGTCAGTGCATATGCTCCCCAAAATGGGTGCAATCAGAGAGATAAAGATGCATTTTGGGTAGATTTCCACAATCTCCTTAAGAACATCCCAAAGGAAGAGTTTCTGTTTGCTGGAGGAGACTATTAAGACTGCTATGGAGGACTAGGATATGGCACCAGGAACCTTCCTGGTGAAAACATCCTAAGCATGTGCAAATCACACGGTCTTATCGTGTTAAATACCATGCTCATCAAACAAAGCCGACACCTGATCACTTACAGCAGTGGTGGAGATGAAACTCAGATTGACTAACATTTGGTAGCCAGTTTCATGAAGCCTCGGGTAAAAGATTGCAAATTGATCCTGGGAGAGGCAATCGTTCGGCAACACCGTCTCCTGCCAACAGAAATTTTTATGAAAACACAGAAGAAAAGCAAACAAACAAGGGTCTCTGCGAAAATCAAGTGGTACAATCTGGACAAAGAAAAAGGCGAGGCTTTTGTTTTCGTAATGAAAAATGACCTCTCTCACACTATCAACGGAGCTGAGGATGAAGAGTGCAGATCACAAAATATGTGAGAGCGAACTTGCTTAAAGAAGGCCAAATCACTGCTAGGAGCTTCAAAAGGCCACCATCAACACGCCAAAGAAACATGTTGGTGGAGTGATGCAGAGTACGGAGAGAGTACGGAGGGCCTGTATCGGGAGCTGGAGAAAATATCTTCCCGGTTGCTGATGCAAACCAGGCTATCCAGGAGCTGCGAAGACACAATGTGAACAAGAGCGCCACTATCTTTAAAATAGCCGCCCAAAAGAGGAGGAATGCTCAGGAGATTCGTTCGCCAAAGTTCATTAGCAATGCTCATGTCCAGCTTCTTGTGGATGACGACAAAATTCTGCAGAGGTGGCGGCAGTATTGCGAAGAGCTTTTAAATGAACAGTTTCCCCGGCTATACTTTCCAAGAGCCACCCCTAACTGTGAAGAAGTACCCGACATTACAGTCGAAGAAGTTAGTGAGGCGGTCAAATACTCCAAAAAACGAAAAGCGGTTGGGCCAGACGAGATGCGCTCTGAGTTCTTGAAAAGATGGGAGACGTCGGGTTCAGATGGCTCAGAATTCTTATCTCCAAATTCGTGAGAGGTGACCCAATGCCGAATCAATGGAGGGAAAGTTACATTCTCCCTGTATACAAAGGGAAGGGTGATACGCGAAACTGTGATAACTACCGTTCGATCAAGCTGATGTCACACACCATGAAGATCGTTGAGCGGGTATTAGGTGGCCGACTGCGAAAAATAATACGGCTATCTGATGATCAGTGCGGGTTTGCCTCGGGTAAATCAACCACAGATGCAATCTAAAGTATAAGGATCATAATGGAAAAACATCGTGATTCCTTAAGGGATTTGCATATTGTATTGGTTGACTTTCAAAAGGCATTCGACAGACAACCACTTGATTATCTGCTTGAAGGTAAAGTGATGGACCCCAAGGTACATCAGTTATTCTTTGCTGACGATGGAGCCATCCTAAGTGAGGATCCTACATCCCTGCAACGAACACTTGATGTGTGGGTGGACGCTCTGGAGGGAAATGGGTATCGCATTAGTTCAAAAAAGACAGAGTACTTGTGCTGCCCGTTCTCTGATTCACTCAGGCCTATTCCAGACATTTATTTGAATGGAACAGTGCTTCCCAAGTGCCAAAGTGTGAAAAGTTCAAATATCTGGGATCTATGATCAATAGCAAAGCAACTTGTGATGACGACATCAATCATCGCGTAAGCGTAGGGTGGATGAAGTGGCGAGAAAATTCCGCTATCTTCTGTGACAGAAAAATGCCACCTAAGTTGAAGGGAAGGCTCCACACCGCAGTTGTGCGTCCCGCGCTCACATACGGTTCACAATGTTGGACGATGTAGAAAACGTATGAGAGTAAATTAACGGCAGCTGAGATGAAGATGCTTCGCATGACAGCAGGAGTGACAAAGCTTGATCGAATAAGAAGTTCGAAGATCCGTGGAAGCTTTCACATCAAGGAAATCATCGTACAAAAATAGAGTGCAACCGGCTCAGCTGGTATTGCCACGTTTAAAGAAGAGATCATTTGAACCCTGTTAAAAAGGCAATATCAATGCACGTTCCAAAGACATCGCGATGTAGAAAAGGTAGGCCTATAAACGCCTCGATCACACAAATGCGACCACATCGGCATTTCATTGGCCTTAGTAACCGAGTGATCCAAAATCGGCGGACTTGCCGATATTTTTTGAGGTCAAATAGGCGAACCCCACAGGCGGTTCAGTAGAAATGCGGTGAAGTGGGAGGGTTGTGATCCCTTATTTTCGGATCATAACCTCGCTGATAAAAGGTAAAAAAAGAAGAAGTAGGTGAAAATCTTCAACACTATGAGGATCGACAGCGCGTGCTCATAGTAGTGTGGGATATTTACCCACTAAAAAACATCCCTTCAAAGCAAACTTGTTTTTATTTTTACTGCAACTAAGTATTCGACTTATCAAGTAGTTTCCATTTCACGAAGTTATGATGTTTTGCAGATACCTTTCCATTAGAAGTTCCTGCTAGCTCCGTAGTTTGGACGCGATTACTTATCGCGCTAAGTCTAAAGGTTTTGTTCTTTGTAGACGGCGTGATAAGTTTCTTTCATCCAAAACTTGGAGAACTGTAATATTAACGTGACTAGTCGACTTTTATGCTTTTTCGCGTAGTTTTTGATTTCGTCTTCGATTGTTTTAATGCCAAGATCTCTGTGGAGATCGCTATTTCTGATATACCATGGCGCATTGACAGTACCTCTTAGCACTTTGTTTTCAAAAGTTTGTAAAATTTTAATGTAACTTATTTTGGTACAACCCCAGAGTCGTATACCATATGTTCATACTGGCTTTAGCACTTGCTTATATAAAAGCAATTTTTTTCTCTATATTAAACTTGGAATATTTTCCATACCATACATATATTTATTATCTAGCTCTTTGCGTTTTTCCTTTACATGCGCTTTCTATTTCTGCTTTGCATCAAGTGTCATTCCAAGATACTTAGCCTCGTTTGCAAACGGGATTTGAACCGAGTTTGAAAAGAGTGGCAAATTATTTATTTTCTTATAAGTGAAACTTACATGAACAGATTTGGTCTCGTGGAGTGCGATTCGCCAAACCTTTGTCCGTTCATTTACTCTATCCAAAGCTTCTTGCAGTTTTTCTGTAATATCTTCGACGGTTTTACCTACAGCCAAGATAGCAGTGTCGTCGGCAAATGTAGCTAGCTCAGTGCCTTCTACTTGCGGTATATCACGGGTGTATAATAGATATAAGACTGGACCTAGTACGCTTCCTTGCGTCACCTCAGCCATTATTTCCTTAAAATCTGAATATTCGTTTCCACATATGACGCGGAATGGTCTATTCGTAAGGTAGTTCTTCAAAATATTATATAGGTGCTCAGGCAGAACTTATCGTAATTTAAACTTTAAGACTTCGTGCCAGACCTTTTCAAAGGCTTGAGAGACGTCAAGGAATACGCTTGAACAAATCTTTTTTTTTCTTCAAGTGATTTTTCGATTACATGTGTTATTCGATGTACTTGTTCAACTGTAGAATGCTTACTTCTGAATCCGAATTGATGATCCGGAATAAGATGTCCATCTTCTATTACCGGCTGTATTCGCCTAATCAATATTCTCTCGAACACTGTGGAAATAATTGGAAGAAGCGAAATCGGTCTATAAGACGTTTTTTTATTCGACGGTTTTCCGGGCTTAAAGACCATTATTACTTCGGCGACTTTCAATTGACTGCGAACATATTCTAGTCCAAGCGTGGCGTTTATATGAACAGAAGCTTAATTAGACCTTTTCTTGGTAGTGCTTTAAGAACCTCCCCCGTGATTAGGTCGTATCCAAGAGCCTTCTTAGGTTTAAGTTTCTTTATTTCTTCCTTAAGTTCGGTTAGTGTTGCATTTCTTATTACACTATTGTCTGTATACGACGTATTTATATTGTATTTTGAATAAAAGCTTGTCTATCAAACGGTTTAAAATATTTTCTGAGGTCAAATAGGCGAACCCCACATGCGGATCAGTAGAAATGCGGTGAAGTGGGAGGGTTGTGATCCCTTGTTTTCGGATCATAACCTCGCTGATAAAAGGAAGAAGAAGATCAAACGGTTTAAAAGTTTCTTCCAGGTGGGTTGCAAAAACTGCCGCTTTCTCTTTATTCGTCTTAATTTTTCCTAATTGGTGCGGCTTGAATTTGAGTTTTTTTTAATACCTTTTATAGCCTTCCAAAGCGAGTAATTAGAATCTTTTTCTGCGGTTAAACTTTCTTTGTAAGTTTGTATTTCATTATTCTTAAGGTCTTTAATAGATCTTTTTAGTAAGTTGCACAAACGGTTAAGAGGTGCTTTATGTTGCCCGAGTTTGTTGCCATTTTATACGCGCTTTTCTCTTCTTCTTAATCATCTCTTTTATTTCCTGTGGATAAGTTTGAATGTAGTGTGAATGTGGCCGGGGTTTTCTTTGGTTTGGGAGTATTCTTCCACACGGCTTCCTGTAAGATTTCGACGAAGCGATCAACTTCAACTTCAAGTTCATAGGGCGTTTTAAGTGCTACACTCAGCTCAATATTTGCTTCAATATCTTTTTTAAAGCCATCCCAATTAGTTTTCGCGCCGGTTAATCTGGCCGGCCCTACTTTTTTAATCAGAGCATCGCTTATCGTCATAATGATTGGAGAATGATCAGAGGAGAGATCAAATCTTTCTTCAACTCTTATACAGTTGCCAGATATTCCTTTAACAATAAAGAAATCGATCAGATCTGGTATCTTATTTCTATCAGTCGGCTAATATGTTGGTTTACTCGTCGAGTGAAAATCACAACTGTATTGCATACCCGCATTATAAAGCTTTCTACCTTTCTGTGAGGCGTACCTTGAACCCCAGAAGGGGTGTTTCGCGTTGAAGTCGCCACCAATAATAAGATTTGGTTTAAGGAAGTTGAAGATATTTGTGAAAACACTTTCTTCAAGTTTACATCGCAGTGGACAATATATAGACGAAATGTTGAAAGCAAAATGTCTATTTCTAACGCATTACCGTGCTTACTTGCATTGCTTCTAATTCAATCTTTACTCCCGCTGAGTGTTCGATACATTCTTTTATAAAGAAGGATGATCCGCCTCTGGCTCTTTCCGATGGGTGGAAGGCTATATCGCTATATCCCCTTATCTTAACATTCGATTGCTTTGTCAGATGAGTTTCACAGACCAAGCATATATCAATATCTTTTTCTCGTATAAAGATTTCTAACTCGTCGAGTCTTCGTATGAGCCCGTTGGCGTTCCAAGTAAGAATTTTAGGCGTTTCTTTCATATTCTGGTTGAAGTGCGCCTGTTATGAATGTTATTTTCTAATGCAACTAGTCTCTCGAAAATAAGTTTGTTTGTTTTGCATTGCTCTTCAAGTTTCGCAAGAATTAGGGGAAAAACATGGGATACATGATCTTGTGAGCTACCTCTATCACCGTTTTCCAAAGTCGCAGCTTGAGTAGGAGTCTTTACGTTAAAGTTTGGATGATTTCTTGCTTTGATCTCCAGTGAGCTGTCAGTCATATACTTGCCATTAGCTGTCATCGCCGCTTGAGCATAAGCCTGCACGCCAATATTCGAGGATTTAGCTCCTGCCACATTTTCTATACTACGTTTTGGTTTTTCTTCATTACCCGATTGGCGAATTTTTTATCTTTCGCTGCTTTTTTCGTAGCTAATTTGGGTCTATTCTTAATTGGTTTTGGATTCGTGCCCATGGAATTTTTAAGCGTATCGCACCTTTTTTTGGAGCTCTTTCGCCACTTCGCAACCTCGATAGTTCGCAGGGTGTTTTCCTTTACTGTTTATGGAAGTGGCTGGGATTTGCTTATTTAGGTGAAACTCATTTGAGAGATGTTTACCTGCGCATTTCACGCATCGCGGTTCTTTCTGGCAGTAAGTCTGCGTATGATTGAAGCCTTGACAGCGCTTACACTGCGGGATCGATCTGGAGCTCTTACGCATAGGT
This sequence comes from Brachypalpus laphriformis, assembly GCA_945910035.1. Taxonomy (NCBI): domain Eukaryota; kingdom Metazoa; phylum Arthropoda; class Insecta; order Diptera; family Syrphidae; genus Brachypalpus; species Brachypalpus laphriformis. Next base: position 162,701,474 of record OX246755.1, on the reverse strand, counting down.
TCGATTTTGACAACGATGTTTAGAATAGTCTTAATGCCATATATTACGTCTTCATTTTCGAATTTATCAAAACTTAGCATGAAAAGTGGAAGTCCACGCCTTACCAATTTTTCATGAACTCCCTCCGACTGTTGCTTCTCCTTCTTGATAATATTGACGGCATCAAGAATTTTAAAGCCTTTGCCTTGAAGGTCGTTCATTACATCTTCTTTGGTGCACGAGGGGTGGAGACCCCTTGCTACAACACGCAGTGGTTTTTCTAACTTATTTTCATAAGTATACCACTGAATCTTCTCGGCATTCAATTTTTGGGACACTGCTCGGTAACCGTCGGCATCATCGACATTGATTTTCCACGTATTGTTTCGCAGAGATGTCACCTTAAACTTCGATGGCAGAGTTCCTTTAATGAGTCAGTGCAACTTATTATAGTCCGTAATTCCAAGGACGTTTATCGGTGGCGCAGGACGTAATTTTTGATATTGTTGCTTTTCTTGCAACTCCTTGCGCTTTTCATCTTTTTGTGGCTCGACTTCCGGTGACGAACCAGCTTTGCGTTTTTTGCTAGGTCGTTTCTTTTCGATTCAATTCGTTTCACGTGTTAGCTCTTCTTCGTCCGTCTGGTATTTGCGACTAGGTGAGCGATGTGGGCTAACTGTATTTTCTTTTTGTAGATACGTTTTTTTTATGGCATTATTTTCTTGCCTGAGTTAATCTACTTCTTTCTTAAGCTCACGATAGAGTAGCTCCATTTCGGTAAGCTTGGTATGGAGTACGTCGTTTTCCCCCTTAATAGTTTTTGATTTCGCTAAGTCCCGTTTTTCACGCGCTTGCGCTTCCGGCGGACTTCTTTTCCCGGAGACGTTCGATCTTGTTGGTGGAGATCGAGATACCCTTGTACTTTTTGAGAAGGGGTTTATTAAGTGCAATAAATGGCTCTCCCCAGAATCCGTAGAGCCGACCTCCGAAGAGGGTGGATTTTTCAGTGTACCTGGACTGCCACCTGGGGTATTAAAATCTTTTGTTTTGTTCTTTGCATGTTTTTGTATACGCCATACTCGGTATACGGAGGGTGGATTTTAGTCGGCTCTTACGACAGGCATGCCTACCTCGGGTATATTCTGACCCCTACCCGAAGGGGATTGGTTGACAGATGTCATTAGTGATGCTATGTTCGTTGACAATGCATTGGGAAGATTACTTTGTGTGGATGTATATATAGTAATATGCAGTAGGGTAGTAGCTAATAAAGCAATTAAATGCCACTTGGATGAGTTTTTGGCTGGAAAAGATCAAACGTTGCCTGAAAGATGCCACAAAGTAGTCAAGCAAAATGGCCAAAACAAAAAATCACATTTTATTTATATGGCAAAAATCGTAACAGCTTTCCTACTAACCCGATACTTTGACATTTTCAAAATATCATGACGTGAACAACTGAACAACGACTGTTCCGAAATTCCAAAAATATACTAGTTCCCTCTATAATTGAATACCCGACAGTAATGAATTCTTGTGTGCCCTTCTGCGTAGTATAAGCACGAAAGCATATAGTATAACATTTAAGTAGATATTGCTCTAAAACTGTCCCATGCTTGCCATTTAAAAAGCAAACACACTTCAAACATCCCATTCACGAGACGTTCATACCAATGTCGCCACGCTGTTGACTTCAAATGCCAAAGGTTAATTTTTTTTTGCTCAGCGTCATCTGGAGTAGGCCTGCCTCTTGTACAACATTTGCATATAAATCATGCAGCTGGAAGAATTTCTACACGCAGGGGGGGGGATATGTAAATTAAGAATTTTGATGATTTATTGCAACCTTGCTTGCTTGGCTTGGTTTACATTATTTAAAGTCCTTGTTTCCCCTTTTGTTGTTGGGCTTTCTTACAGCTTTATAATTTATTCGATGGAAGTTTCTAATTTCAATGTCTGTGTCATACATGCTGAGGTTGCCATACGTGACACTTCACGAACTGCATAGTGGTTTACTGATTGCTCTCAGGTGAATGAGCCAGTCGTATCTTTTACAAGTTTTACGTTTAATTGGCTTGAAGAATTGGTCTCTTAACTTCGCCGTTGCTTGCTTACTTATTTATTTCATCCGCATTTCGGTGCAGACGAATGAAAAAGCTTTCTCCATTCAATTGGCTTCTGCTACTACCATGTTTGTGCGTCGTAAGTGCCAGCAATTAACGATGAATTGTTCAATAGGTAATTGTTACGTCAGGCCGTTGCACCGATTGAAGTAAATCAAAATCGATTTGATACGTTTAGGTAGCACACGTTAACTCCCGGAGTTAAATTCAATTGAAGGTATCGATCAGATAATTGTTGGTTCATTGGAATATAAAAGTGATCCAAGTGTCATTAAATTGTTTTACTGCTGCGAATGTTTCAATTAGTCTTTCGATGTATTACTTGGTATATTCCACTACCAAGGTACCTACCAGCTATAATAAGGGCGTATCGATCTATCTTCAGGTAATTCATCGTCGCTATTCAAGTTGCAATTCGAGAGAGGTAACATTTTCTTCTTTTTCCGGACTCCATTGTACTTCAGTGTTCAATGGCACAGAGCTACTGATTCTGATTCGGCTCATTGTGTAAGAGGGTGTCTGTTTTTTTTTTCTCAATCGCTTTGTCTGGGGCTTACAATGGATGGAGAATAAAGGCGAAAGTGCGAAAAGTCATTACGTACTTTTTCACGTCTCGTTTCGACACTTTAAGGATGACTTATAAATTGAGACTAATCGAAAATAATTACTTTCATTGGGAACTAATTGGATTTAGTATTTAAAGGGGTACGCCTTTGTGAATAGCCATCAACACTATGATGATTAACACTAATCCTTGGTAAAAACTTCAACATAACGAACAGTCCTTCAAGATTTATATTGCTATTTCCTACCAGTTTGGTGTTCTTTAGTAGTTTCAGAAGAAGAGTATGACTGGTTGTTAAGCAATTGTCTGATGGTATTATTGGTGTGGTGATCATGATGCAGTAGATTGATGCAATATTTTTCCTAAGGTCATTACTACGATCTGGACTACGCCGATTATATCTGCATTATCAGTATTATGAATATGACCGTCTCTATCATAACAAAATGTATAGCTTTGCACATCGGAGTCTTACTTTAAGGATATATTACTCAAGGACGTGAATTTCGTATATGTCAATTAAAGAAGAGTTGGTTGGAGGGTAGACACATCACCAGGAACTGTACACAATGACGAGTATGTGTGGCAATTGCTGTAAGACCGATTAGGGGATACCGACCAAAGTAAGTTGGCATAACGAACACCAGGAACTAATAAGTTCAATTATTCAGTGACGGAAGTAGCACATAATAGGTCACATTTCTCCAAAGCACGCAACGCAACAGAACTATCTATAGGTACATCAGGATGACAGAAGCACATTACGTAGGAGAGCGTTTAGACTTAAGGCCCTACACATATATAAGTACATGAATTAGATACCATTGGAAATGTCGCGAACTAAAGTTATACGTTTTTGTTACTTTAGGACATGATCTCCGTCATGAAGGGGCAACTGACTCCAATAGGGTTAGTTCTTACATTTTTTAGAAGCTTTTAACTTTGATCATATGTATATTTTTAGGTAATTTTTACCCGAGAAGTTCTTTTGCATTTACTGCTATTTATTTACCAAAATTTTACGAAAAATTAACAAGAACATGCCGGATTTCAAAGCTAGAATAGAAGCCTGCAGGGACGAAAATGGTAGCATAGTAATGGAATCGCAGTCGGTGCTGAGGATATGGAAGGAACACTTCTGCAGACTTCTAAATGGCGACAATGACCAATATTCCCGTCATCAGGCAAAATGAGTCATTCAACAGCGACGATGGCAGTCAAGATTCCCGTCAACCCGATCAGAATGAAGTGAGGGTAGCGGTATCTAAACTCAAATCCAACAAAGCAGCTGGAGCCGAAGGCCTTGCCGCTGAACTTTTCAAGGCAGGAGGAGATGGGTTGGTAATGAGCATGCACCAGCTCATCTGTAAAATCTGGTCGGACGAAAGTATGCCCGATGAATGGAACCTCAGCATAATTTGCCCGAACCTGAAGAAAGGAGACCCTCTGAACTGCGCCAATTATAGAGGTATAAGTCTCCTCAACATCGCATATAAGATCCTGTCTGCCGTATTATGTGAACGCCTAAAACCGATCGTCAACAACCTGATAGGTCCTTATCAGTGCGGTTTCAGGCCGGAAAAGTCCACCATTCACACTATGGCAGATCTTGGAAAAAAACCCATGAATATAAAATCGATACGCATCACCTCTTCATCGATTTCAAAGTTGCCTATGATAGCGTGTATAGAGCCGAGTTATACAGAGCCATGTCTAGTCTTGGCATCCCTGCCAAGCTCGTCCGTTTGTGCAGAATGACAATGGAGAACTCTCGCTGCTCCATCAAAGTCAGTAAGAACATCACCGAACCGTTCGATGTCAGGAAAGGTCTTAGACAAGGTGACGCGCTATCATGCGATCTCTTTCACATAGTACTTGAAAGAATTGTACGAAACTCACAAGCCAACACCGGAGGTACAATCTTTTACAAGTCCGTACAACTGCTCGCTTATGCCGATGACATTGACATAATCGGAGAACTCAGCGAGCCGTCAATGGGGCATTTACGAGTATTGAGATCGAGGCAGCAGAGATGGGTCTAGCGGTCAATGAAAGCAAAACAAAATATATGCTGTCTACAAAAAAGGAGACCCAACTTCGGCGTGTTGGACAGAACGCCACAAAAGACAGATATAATTTTGAGGTAGTAAAGGATTTTGTCTACCTAGGCTCTGTGGTGAACTCCGCAAATGACATCAGTAGGGAGATCACACGAAGAATTGCTCTTGCCAATCGTTGTTTCTATGGGCAAAGCCCTATCTCGAACTGCTAAGGTAATTCTTTATAAGACTCTAATAATCACAGTCCTGCTGTATGGCGCACAGGCATGGGCTTTGACAAAACCGGATGAGGATGCCCTTGATAATTTCGAGAGAAAAGTTCTTCGAGCGATCTTTGGTCCCGTCTGCATAGACGGTGAGTGGAGGAGAAGGTACAATGCCGAGCTATACGGCCTGTACAAGGACATCGACTTAACCAGAAGAGTTCACATACAGCGACTAAGATGGCTGGGTCATTTAGAGCTGATGGAGCCCAACGTTCCCGCTAAGAAAGTTTTCAAATCCACTCCGGATGGACGACGCAGTAGAGGACGACTTCGCGGTAAGAAACCACATTGGTCCACTTTTATTTATTTCATTTGTTAATGACGTTGTAAAATTTGTATCCCCCCGTGCAGGGACGGGTTAAGAATATCACTGCAGCGCAAGGGCGCGTTTCTTGGACGTTAGGACAAAAGATTACAAGATGTTCTACTACGGAACGGAAAAGTCTAAGAACGGAATAGGTATCATCCTTGCGGCAGAGCTACTTGAAAACGTCTTGAGCATTTCGAAGTCCAGCGACCGTTTGATGTCTCTCAAACTAGTAATACAAGGAGAGGTGTGGAATATTGTCAGTGCATATGCTCCCCACGATGGGTACAATCAGAGAGATAAAGATGCATTTTGGCTAGATTTCCACAATCTCCTTAAGACCATCCCAAAGGAAGAATTTCTGTTTGTTGGAGGAGATTTGAATGGACATGTCGGGAAATCAAACGAAGACTATGAAGACTGCCATGGAGGACTAGGATATGGCACCAGGAACCTTCCTGGTGAAGACATCCTAAGCATGTGCAAATCACACGGTCTTATCGTGTTAAATACCATGTTCATCAAACAAAGCCGACACCTATCACTTACAGCAGTGGTGGAGATGAAACTCAGATTGACTACCATTTGGTAGGCAGTTTCATGAAGCCTCGGGTAAAAGATTGCAAATTGATCCTGGGAGAGGCAATCGCTCGGCAACACCGTCTCCTGCTAACAGAAATTTTTATGAATACACCAAAGAAAAGCAAACAAACAAGGTTCTCTGAAAAAACAAGTGGTACAATCTGGACAAAGAAAAAGGCGAAGCTTTTGTTTTCGTAATGAAAAATTACCTCTCTCACACCATCAACGGAGCTGAGGATGAAGAGTGCAGAGCACAAAATATGTGGGATTCCCTACAGCGAACTTGCTTAAAGAAGGCCAAATCACTGCTAGGAGCTTCAAAAGGCCACCATCAACACGCCAAAGAAACATGGTGGTGGAGTGATGAAGCTGAGAAAGTGATAAATGAGAAGAAAGCGGCTTTCAAAGCTTGGTCAAAGTGCCCCTCTAATAATAATGACGAAAAAGCTCGCCTCGAAATGGAATACATATGCTGCAAGAAAAAAGCGAAGAAGAAGTGCGCCCAGCTTCAAGCAGAGAGTACGGAGGGCCTGTATCGGGAGCTGGAGAAAATATTTTCCCCGGTTGCTGATGCAAACCAGGCTATCCAGGAGCTGCGAAAACACAATGTGAACAAGAGCGCCACTATCTTCAAAATAGCCGCCCAAAGAAGGAACAATGCTCAGGAGATTCGTTCGCCAAAGTTCATTAGCAATGGTCATGGCCAGCTTCTTGTGGATGACGACAAAATTCTGCAGAAGTGGCGGCAGTATTGTGAAGAGCTTTTGAATGAACAGTTTCCCCGGCTATACTTTCCAAGAGCCACCCCTAACTGTGAAGAAATACCCGACATTACAGTCGAAGAAGTTAGTGAGGCGGTCAAATACTCCAAAAAACGAAAAGCGGTTGGACCAGACGAGATACCCTCTGAGTTCTGGAAAAAGATGGGAGACATCGGGTTCAGATGGCTCAGAATTCTCATCTCCAAATTTGTGAGAGGTGATCCAATGCCGAATGAATGGAGGGAAAGTTACCTTCTCCCTGTATACAAAGGGAAGGGTGATACGCGAAACTGTGATAACTACCGTTCGATCAAGCTGATGTCACACACCATGAAGATCGTTGAGCGGGTATTAGGTGGCCGACTGCGAAAAATAATACGGCTATCTGATGATCAGTGCGGGTTTGTCTCGGGTAAATCAACCACAGATGCAATCCAAAGTATAAGGATCATAATGGAAAAACATCGTGATTCCTTAAGGGATTTGCATATTGTATTGGTTGACTTTGAAAAGGCATTCGACAGACAACCACGAGATCTGATATGGGTGGCGCTAAGACATCGAGGGGTTCCAGAAACCTATGTAAAGATGATCATGGACATGTACGAAGGAGCAAAGACAAGAGTAAGATGCCCCGCTGGAGTAACCGAAGAGTTCCCAATCAAAGTCGGGGTGCACAAGGGAAGCGTTTTAAGTCCTTTGCTCTTTATTACTGTTCTTGATTATCTGCTTGAAGGTAAAGTGATGGACCCCAAGGTACATCAGTTATTCTTTGCTGACGATGTAGCCATCATAAGTGAGGATCCTACATCCCTGCAACGAGCACTTGATGTGTGAGTGGACGCTCTGGAGGGAAATGGGTATCGCATTAGTTCAAAAAAGACAGAGTACTTGTGCTGCCCGTTCTCTGATCCACTCAGGCCTATTCCAGACATTTATTTGAATGGAACAGTGCTTCCCAAGTGCGAAAGGTTCAAATATCTGGGATCTATGATCAATAGCAAAGCAACTTGGGATGACGACATCAATCATCGTGTAAGCGTAGGGTGGATGAAGTGGCGAGAAAACTCCGCTATCTTCTGTGACAGAAAAATGTCCCCTAAGTTGAAAGGAAGGCTCTACACCGCAGTTGTACGTCCAGCGCTCACATACGGTTCACAATGTTGGACGATGTACAAAAAGTATGAGAGTAAACTAACGGCAGCTGAGATGAAGATGCTTCGCATGACAGCAGGAGTGACCAAGCTTGATCGAATAAGAAGTTCGAAGATCCGTGGAAGCTTTCACATCAAGGAAACCATCGTACAAAAATTAAGGCGCGACCGGCTCAGCTGGTATTGCCAGGTTCAAAGAAGAGATCATTTGAACCCTGTTAAAAAGGCAATATCTATGCACGTTCCAAAGACATCGCGATGTAGGAAAGGCAGGCCTATAAACGCCTGGATCAGACAAATGCGACGACATCGGCATTTCATTGGCCTCAGTAACCGAATGATCCAAAATCGGCAGGCCTGCCGATATTTTCTGAGGTCAAATAGGCGAACCCCACAGGCGGATCAGTAGAAATGCGGTGAAGTGGGAGGGCTGTGATCCCTTGTTTTCGGATCATAGCCTCGCTGATAAAAGGAAGAAGAAGAAGAAGTTGTAAAATTTTTACCACAATGTAATATCCTGATGTTTGCCGATGATTTTAAAATATATTCTTCGTGCAATGATTCTACCAGTTTTCATCGTTTGAATGGACATCTTCAAAAATTTGTTTTGTGGTGCTCTAAAACTTACTTACTTAGGTGGCGCTACAGTTCGGGGTGAACCTGGGCCTCAACCAACAAGCCTCTCTATTTAGCTCGGTCTTTAGCTAATTGCCTCCAGTTGCGCACTCCAAGTTGGTCGAGGTCCCCTTGAACTTGTGCGCGCCACCTACGGCGATAATTCCCTCTACTGCGTCGTCCCTCGGGGTTAGATTCGAAGACTCTGCGGGCCGGAGCGTTGGTGTCCATTCGCTCTACATGTCCTACCCATCTCAGACGTCCAATACGCAGTTTTTTGACTAGGTCAATGTCGCTATACAGCTCGTATAGTTCGTGATTGAATCTTCTCCTCCAAAACCCGTCAACGCAAACGGGACCGAAAATCTTACGAAGAATTTTTCTCTCGAAGCGACCAAGGATATCTTCATCCTCTTTTAATAAAGTCCATGTTTCAGCGCCGTAAAGCAGGACTGGGATGATCAAGGTCTTATATAGAGTCTCCTTAGTTGTTCGAGAGAGGGCTTTACTGTTGAATTGCCTTATAAGCCCAAAAAAACAGCGATTGGCAAGAGTTATTCTTCGATTGATTTCTGCGCTGATTTTGTTTGCTGAATTTATAGCAGAGCCAAGGTAGACAAAGTCCCTTACTACCTCGAAGTTATAGCTGCCCACGGTGACGTTTTGTCCAATTCGTCGATGTTGGTTTTCCCTTCTAGTTGACAGCATATACTTGGTTTTGCCCTCGTTTATCGCCAAACCCATTTTGGCCGCTTCCGCCTCAATGCTTGCAAAAGCACCGGTGACAGCCCGCTGAGATCTTCCGATAATGTCTATATCGTCGGCGTATGCAAGCAGTTGTACAGACTTGTAATAGATTGTGCCTCCGGTGTTGGCTTGTGAGTTCCGCACAATCCGTTCAAGTACAATATTGAAGAAGTCACATGACAGCGCCTCACCTTGTCTAAAGCCTTTTTTGACATCAAAGGTCTCGGTGAGGTCATTACCGACCTTGATGGAGCAGCGAGCGTTCTCCATCGTCAGCCTGCACAGGCGGACAAGTTTGGCAGGGATGTCAAAACTAGACATGCCTCTATAAAGCTCTTCTCTATAGATGCTGTCATAGGCGGCCTTGAAATCGATAAAGAGGTGGTGAGTATCGATTTGGAATTCTTGGGTTTTCTCCAGGATCTGCCGAAGTGTGAAGATTTGATCGATGGTGGACTTTCCTGGCCTGAAACCGCACTGATAGGGTCCAATCAGGCTGTTGATAAAAGGTTTCAGGCGTTCACACAATATCGCAAAAAAGATCTTGTACGCGATGTTGAGGAGACTGATGCCTCTATAATTGGCGCAGTTGAGGGGGTCTCCTTGTGGATCGGGCAAACGATGCTGAGATTCCATTCATCAGGCATACACTCCTCTGACCAAATATTAGAAATGAGTTGGTCTATGCACTCTACCAGCTGCCTTGAAAAGTTCGGCCGGTAAACCGTCAGGTCCAGCAGCCTTGTTCGATTTTAGCTTGGATATTGCTATCCTCACTTCGTTTTGGTCAGGTGGACGGAAATTTTGACTATCATCGTCCATGTTGAATGGATCATTCTGCCTGACAGCGGGATGTTGGTCTTCGTCGCCGTTATGCAGTCTGCAGAAGTAGTTTTTCCATATTCTCAGCACCGACTGTGATTCTACTACGAGGTTTCCATTCTCATCTCTACAGGTTTCTGTACGTGTATTACTTCTCTGACACGTTCTTTTTACCATTTGGTAAAACTTCCGTACATTGTTCCTGGAGTATAGACTCTCGATATTCTCAAACGCGCGCTTCTCATGCTCTTTCTTCTTCTTTTGGAGAAGCCGATGTTCTTCCCGTCTCTTTTGCTCGTAGAGCTCACGAGCAGCTCTCGTCTTCCTTTGCAGCGCCGCTTTGTATGCCTCTTGTTTTGCTGCATGCACTCGCCGGCATTCTTCGTCAAACCAGGGCTTTCGCGGTGGTGGGCGAGCGAGACCCAGCACATCAGTCGCGGCGTTTCTGATGGCATGTTGGCAGCGTTGCCACTGGTCTTCGGCACTTGATGCTGGCGTTAAAATCGCCCAATACGATCTTAACGTCGTATTTAGGACATTGCTCGTATGTTTTGTCGAGGAGCTCGTAGAAACACTCTTTGGTGGCAGGGTCCTTTTCTTCTGTGGGGGCATGAACACATATTAGGCTTATGTTAGCGAATTTAGCCTTGATCCGGATAGTCATAATACGCTCGTTAACGTGTCGGAAGCTTAAGACTTCTTGCCTAAGTCTGCCGCGTATGACAAATCCGCATCCGAATAAGCGTTGCCTGTTGCCTCTGTAGCAATCACCGTAGTAGATGTCACAGTTTTTCATCCTCTTTTTGCCTGGCCCATCCCATCGCACTTCCTGGATGGCGGTAATATCTGCTTTATAGCAGTCTAGGGCCTCTGCTAGTTGTTCGGCTGCACGTGGTCTGTAAAGGGACAGAACATTCCACGTACAGATCCGAAGGTCGTTGTCCTTATTTCGTTTGCTGGGGTCGTCATTAGTTGGGTCATCCTTATCCGAGGCTTTTGGTTGTTTCGGAACCATGCGTTTTTTACGTGGTAGGGAAGTTACCCCGACGGCACAACCCCCAACCTGGAGGGCCAGTTCCTTAATTATTCCCCTAGGACGAGGGGCCGGGTACACCGGTGCCAGTAGTCCACTACGGGAATATGAGCGCTGCCGTTGGCCCATTAAGGGCTCCTCCGCCACCATCTCTATTCCAATGTCCTGACCAACATTGGAAATTCCTTACCGACCTGTGATCCGAATACGTCGAAGCAGCTCGCGCAAGGTATTCACTAAGTTCAACCTAACTGGAACTATAGACGCCACCGTTGACTCCGTCTAGGGAATTCGTCCGCTGCCGCCTGGAACAGGAAGAAGTGCTCTAGTGAGAAAAGCACTCTTCCCCCCCTCTCTCATCTGCTGCCACCAAGAATGCGCCAAACGGGGTTGGTTACCCATTTCTTGGATTAAGGTACTAGGCACCCGGCTGTCACCGCGTGGAGGTTGAGAGTAGGAGTTGGTAGGCCTCAGCTGAGTGAAAACGCTTGTGTTTTCATATGATCGCATGCACTACCGTTTGACTAGCCTAAAAACTCTAAAACTCTAAAAACTACTTGTCTCTTAATGTTAGTAAATGCTCGGTCATTACTTTTTCTCGCCGTATCTCACCATGTATTCATGATTATTCCATTGATCATAGTGTTGTCTCTCGTGTCTCTTTAATAAAAGACTTGGGTGTTATGTTGGATAATAACCTGTCCTTCAATAACCATATTGCATATACAACTAAGAAAGCGAACAGAGCATGGGGAATGTTAAAACGTTATGCTAGAGTATTCTCCGACCCTTATGCTCTAAAAACGTTAACGTATGTATCGTTTGTTCTATCATTATTGGAATATGCATCGGTTGTTTCGTATCCCTATTACAGCACTCACATCGCGAGAATAGAAGCAACTCAAAAAAGATTCCTAAGGTTTGCCCGCAGGGGTCTTTTTTGGTCTGATTTGCGTAACTTACCCCCCTATTCAGATCGATTACACCTAATTAGTCTCGTATCACTTGAGGTTAGAAGAAAGGTGTCAAGAGTTGTTTTCCTTCATAGAGTACTGATTGGCGGAATTGACTGCCCGGAAATCTTAAGTCTTGTTAATCTTAATGTTCCATTTCTCAATTTGCGTAATAACAGATTCTTTCATGTAGCCCGTTCTCGTACTAATTATGGCCGATCGTCTTCTATAAATGATTTACTGTTATTGTATAATGATTGTGTATCCTTAATAAAATCAAATTTGATAAATTATTTTCAGTCATAATTGTTTGCTCAATATATTAAGCTTTTTTTAAACTGTTGGTTTTTTTCTTTTTCTGTTCTTTTCTTATTTTATCGCATCTTTATCTTTATATTATATTTAACAAGTATTATTGTATTAACTTTTTTTCCACTGTCCGTAATTCTAATGTCTTAGAAAGCCCATATACTTTGTTGACAATGATGCAAATAAATAAATAAATAACAATTTCTGACTCCTTACATTGTACTCCTGGTGTAATGCCCATCATTGAAGCCTCTCTTTAAAACACCTATCATCCCAGTTTGTCAATTTCCAATATAGACACATATTATCTGAGTATGCATGCATTATACGTACTTTTCATAAAGAAAAAGTGAAAGTGAAATATTTTTTCTTTACCCAAAGAATCTGCAAATTTTCACTTTTTTCCCCCCAGCATTCACACTCACATTCTATCAATAAATTTAAAGAGTGAAAATCTAAACGATAAACATTTAACGCACTTCAAGATTATGTGCTTTTTCCCACTTACGCCACCCATTAGGTATCATCATCCGAACAAACAAATTCCAATGGCAATGATGCCGAGATTCGCAGAGCAAATGAATAAACAAATAAACGAAGTACAGGAGATACATAAAGAGAGAAACCAGAAATCAGATTTTCTCAAGGAAAAAGCATAAATGGCAGAAATATTGGATCATCATCTCTTCCGCCGTACTTCTTTGGCCTCCGCTTAGTTATTACGCAAGTATCGAGAAGACTTCCAGGTTTCGATAGATTTCCGCTTACCTCCACACCGACATCGAAAATCGTGTTGCGTAATCTTTGAGGAAGAAAATTAGTATTCCCCTTCGAAGAAGGACCAATCGTGCGATGCCTTAATTTATAAGTTCGTCTTCACCAGGATATCTGGGGCAAAACGGATAATATTGAGAAGGACCAGGCAGTTTTTGTTTTCTTTTTTCTTATTTTCATCTTTGCGTAGGAGGACTCCTCAAAGTGATTTCTGAAGGAAATGACAGTTGTTTCAAAGGAGGTTTCTTCCTTTCTGCCCATTTCCAAGGGGTGGTTGCTATAGTGAATTGGCATTTTAAGTACAACCGGAGAGGCAGGCAAAGCTTTAAAAGGTGACATTCAGTGGGTGGAGAATTCCCGCATTGATGCTTTCGAAATTAGAGGCTAATATATGATATTGGCATTGAGATGATTTACTTCACAGATGGCACGTATCGCATGATAACAAGCCCGAACCATGTGTGGGAGTGCACGTGTGATTTATAGAATTCAAAATATTTATTATTTCATAACTGTTGAAAGGAGATGTATCGCAATTGATTGTGAATAGTTCATAAAAGGGATGATTCATTATCAGTTAAGGGATGTTTTTGAAATATGATTGTTTCAACAAGTTTCTATTAGTCAGGGGCATGGGCAAAGGCAGAGGTATTGTGTATGTTCCAATAGCAGAGACTGACCCAAGATTAACTGATAAAGTTTGAATACCAGCTGGTATTGCATACAGTAGAAGGGCGTACAGCGTAATAGTGTGGGACAGAACCGCATCAACGACCTTTTTTCACTGGTCGAGGAAGTACCAGCTACATATATGTGACAGTATTACATTTTTTCTTTCTTTAGACCATGGAACGTATCGTGGATATTCACATCCGTAAAACTCTCGAACGATCGCAAATGTCCAACTCTCAACATACGTGCCTCAAAGGAAGATCCACAGAGACGGCTCTTGATGAACTTGTGCGTACATTTGAAAAATCACTTCATTACAAATAATACACTCTTGCTACCCTCTTAGACATTGAGGGAGCTAAAGCTGTTCAAAAATCTTTCGCAGAGCTAGGCATAGAAGAATACATTATTTAATAGATAGCATCCATGCTAAGAATGCGAATTATTCAGTGGGCATTCGGTAACGATAGCATAACGAAAATTGTAAGCAGAGGTACTCCTCAGGGAGGTATTATATCCCCCCTTTTATGGCTGATGGTCACAAACAAGATCTTGGCACGACTGGATATGCATGGATTTAAGACGGTCGCGTACGCGGATGACCTGGTAATCTTAGGTTAGGTTAGGTTAGGTTAAAGTGGCTGCCAGCTAAATATCGCCAACACACTTGGACCAATATTAGGTCCATTGTGATACTACGTAGATCATGGGAGAAAATCTCTCTACCTACTCGTTAGAACCATTTTGAGCTTCTTACAAAGCGTACGTGAAGCTTCCTTCTACGGGAGAGAGCTGGACAGAAACAAAGAAGATGAGGAATAGTTTCTTCCTCTTCTTCATCCATGCAGCTTCTATAAAAGTCGTTCGCAAAGAGGCCTAGCCTTGTAGCATGCTTGCCTATTAGTCAGAGTCCAGTGATGACACCTATTTTAGCGGCGATATAAAATCTGTTGAGAGAAATCAAATTCTTAGAACGTTTTAGATTCAGCTTCGGCCAAATCTGTTTTGTCGCTAGACATGTTGATCCATTCGTCCACCTAAGATTTGTACTCTCGACAGCATCCAGCTTAAATTTAAGTTTGCGCGTAGAGATTGGTATACTTAAGGTGCCTTTATTCGGCAGGATGGGTATAGTTGTGCGTATTCTGGCGAGTTTATCGGATTAACATTTCCCTGGAATATTGGTGGCGGTACTGCTATATATGTGAGAGAAGGAATGAAGTGTAACCCTCGTTGCGTATCACCGGTTGATTGCGAATTGGATAATGTATTCGTTGAATTACTCAGCAACAATGACAAACTTTTACTTGGAACTGTGTACAGGCCAAGACGGTCGATTAGCTTATCTCCTTTGATGGTTTTGCTTAAAGACATCGCCGCGAGCTGTCCTAATATCATTGTCTGTGGTGATCTTAATAGTGATTTGTTAACTAATGGTGGGTTAATGAATGATATGAGCTCCTTTAACATGTACCCTGTCAATGTTCGGACCCCAACTCATTTCTCCCAATTTGAGAGCACCCTTCTGGATGTATTTTTTGTAACCGACACTAGTAAAGCGTTATTCTACGGCCAGTTGTCTGCACCAACGTATGATTTCAACATACTTTCACCATCCGTTCGATCATGTAAATTTCGTGATTTTAAAAGCATTGATAGACTGGCACTCGAAAATAGTGTTAATAGTATTCCATGGGAAAATATTTTTTACATGCCATCTTCAGATGAACAGATTGAGTTTCTGAACAAAAAAAAAAACAAATATTTGGCGCAACAGCTCTTTAAAGTGCCAGGGCGTAGAACATTTGTTTCTGAACACTAATGTTGTTAATCTCTTTAACGAACATGTCCCTATTAAAACAAAATTGTGAAGATCTACCTCACAGCCTTGGTTCACAAATGACATTCGTTGGCTTTTGAATGAGAGAAACTAAGTTTACAATCGGTGGAAGCAATACAAAATTGATGAGGATCGTCGTCGGTATCGCTTGCTTCGTAACCAGGTAGTCACTGCTATCCGCACAGAAAAGGCAAGAGTGCTTACAAACCGGATCACCACTTCAGGCAACGGGCGAAAACTCTGGAACAACTTGCGTAGTATGGGAATTGGAAGGCAAAACCAGACCCGCCAATAAATGATGACTGTGATGAACTCAATTTTAAGTTAATCTCCCAAGTCCCACAGCCCTTGTCTGATCCTCCAACCCTCACGTATGAAAATCAAGCATCTACAGGATCTAGCTTCTCCAGGGTCGAGCCTGCTGATGTGGTTGAAAGTGTGGTATCGATCAAATCGAATGCAGTAAGTCTGGACGACGTTCACCCGGTTTTCGTAAAAGCTCTCCTTCCCAAGCGTTTACCTTTTTTAACACATTTACTAAACACGGTCCTAACAACGTCTGTATTTCCTACACAGTGGAAGCTTGCAAAGGTCATTCCCATCCCTAAAGGAAGAAACAAGAATGAGTACAGACCTATATCAATACTCCCATTCCTCTCTAAAGTCGAGAGGATCATTCAAAAACAGATTAATACGTATCTGAACGATAAAGGTTTGCTTTCCAAATTTCAATCAGGTTTTCGTCCCAATCGCAGCTGCACAACAGCAGTTCTGAACGTTGTTGATGATATTAGAAGCGCAGTAGTCAGCGATCAGATAACCTTCTTGGTGCTTCTTGATTTCTCGAAGGCATTGGATTCGATAAGTCATCCCGTATTATGCAGCAAACTATCAAATCTGTACGATTTCGCACCTGAAGCAGTGAAATTAATTTTCTCATATCTATCAGGTAGAAAGCAAGCTGTAGTAATTGGAGATAAGACATTAGTATTATTAAGTTTAAAGCAAGGTATCCCACAGGGCTCAATATTGGGGCCACTTCTTTTCTCTTTATACATTAATGAAATTCCTGAAATTGCTGTCCAATCTCTTATACATATGTACGCCGATAATGTCCAGTTACATAAAAGTTGTCCTCTGGGAGTCATAGAACATTGTGCTCAGACCATAAACGAGGACCTTCAAAATATTTATAACTGGTCGCGAGTCAATAGCTTAGTACTAAATCCTGAAAAATCTAAAGTCATTGTGATCTCTAAGAAATCGGTAGACTTATCGTACTTCCCTCGAATCTACCTAAATAATGCTCCTATACAATTTTTTGACAATGCAAAAAACTTGGGAATTATATTTAATAGAAATTTAAGCTGGAAGGACCACGTTAATTCCATTGTCGGTAAAGTATATGGTGCTCTTCGATCGCTTTGGGTCACAAAAGATTTCACTCCTCTAAAAACACGCAAAATGCTCGCTAAAACATTAGTTATATGTATCCTTACTTATGGATGTGAAATCTTTTGCAAAAGCGATGCTATGAGCCAGAGAAAACTTAATGTGGCATATAACAATATCGCGCGATATATTTATGGTTTAGGGAGGTACGATCACGTCTCGAGATTTTCTAAAAGTATCTATGGTATGTCGTTCGATAACCTCTTAAATTTTCGAACACTTTTGCTACTATTTAATATAATTCAGAGCCATCACCCTTCCTATCTTTACAATAGAGTTCAGTTCTCAGCATCAAACAGACTCTCACAGCTCATTCTTCACCGGTTTTCGTGTTTGATATCCGAAAGGCAATTTCTCGTCAATGTCGCCCGCTTATGGAATTCTCTACCACCCACTGTAAGAAGAACAAGTAATCTCACCGAATTTAGGACGCGATTGCAATTATTCCTCTCTGCATCCGATTAGTTTTCCGGCCTTTCTGAACCAATATAATTTTTATGTCCTCTGTTCATAGCTTTTTTTTCTTCTTCTTTCTTTTTCTTTTTCTTTTTCTTTTTTTCTTAATTAACTACGTTTAATGCATTGTACTTTGATGATTGAAATGATGTGTTCTTTTTGCCTTCTTTTTTGCCAAGCTCCACAAATTTATAAGATATTGTATCTTAATGTGTGAGCATATAAATAAAAATAAATAAATAAATATCCCTATGCCCCGGCACCTAGCACAGGTGAATATTGAACTGATCAGCCATCTCCGCAAGAGACGATCAGCAGTCTAGAGCTACTAAGGAATTTATAGAGGTCGATTCCAGGGATTTGATTGCTGCTTGGCTGTTTGAAAAGATGCGGATATCTCTAACAGATATCACGTTTTTCTTAAGCCAAGATAAGACTTCTTTAATCGCCATTATTTCCACCTGGAACACGCTTCGATTATTTATAAGACGGAAGGAGAGCTTAAGATTAAGCCTGTCAAAGTTAATACAACTTTAACTTTTTGCGATATATACCAGATCTAGACAACTTTTTAAAATTGTCTCAAGCATCGGCAAGATTATGTCCGATGACTTCTGCAACTAGGCAGGTATTATGCCGTCTGGTCTCGCGGACTTAAATGGTTTGAAGCTATGTAGTACCCACTGGTGTTTGCTCTGTGTAATCAATTTTGGGAAGTTGGTTATTTTTGCAGATGGTCTGCTAAAAACCATGCTGGTAACAACTTGGGAACTGCCACTACTACATCTGCAATATCGTCAGCATAACCGATGATGTTTACTTCACTCGGCCTTTGTATTCTTAGTACGCCATCGTATATTATGTTCCATAAAATTGTTCCCGGAACCAATCCTTGTGGAACTCCTCCCGTGATCTTGTACCTCTTCGGTTCTTCGGTAGTTTGGTACCAGCAGGTCGTCCAGTGCTCTTAGTAAATAACTCCAGTCGGCTGAATTCAACGCGTTCTTGACGTTTTGTCTCTTCAAATCATCTTTCTCCCGAGCACAGATTCTATTGCATGGCTGGTGCGTCGTTTCTTTCAGTGGACGGTGGTAGCGAACTGTATGTGGGAAGGATAAGCATAAGCTTGGTTCAGTTGCATTTACATAACTTGGAGAGACCGAATGTATAGTCAGTACAGTGCTACTACATATTGCCATTGTGTAGTACTCGTTAATGCTTCCAGTGGCAGTCGTAAGTGGAAGACCTTTAAAAACAGACGTCTCCTAATTGAATATATTGTAGAATAAACAGTTTTGTATTGTATTTCAATTGCATTTGGAATTATAAGACGAAACCTATCCTGTCTAGTACATGGATTTATACCAAGCACCTGGTCTGAGGTGAGGGTAAAGTCATAAAAAGAACTCAAAACCTTAAGAGAATAATGGATCTCTACATGACGGACCCAGTGGATAGCACCTTGCTTTCCAAGTCACTGCACAGCCTGCTTATCATAAAAGCAAATGCGTTGAATCAACCCTCCATGCAATAATGTATGCACGGACATATATATATATATATACTCCTACACTGTTAACCCAACTAACGCCGAACTGGTCCTTTTCTTAGAGAAAAATTTCAAAAGTTGAGCATCCCTACAATGATTTCTACAAGAGCTATGGACATAACGAAGAAGGAGAGGAGGATTGGAAAAACTTTTCATAAACGTATCACTCCCTGACAAAAGTCAAAACTTTCATTTTTAAAAGTAAGTGGCGCCAGGTGTAGAGGTGTTATATAACCATCCCTACTTAATGTTGCCAACACAATGGATCTACCTATAATTGTACTGAGTATACCACATCAAGGACCAACCAATGGATATCTTACGAGCAAAGAAATTTGCGTTACCATACTGTGAAATCCACTTTCCAATTCGGCTTTCTAACCAAGTTATATTTCTCAACTTGAAGGCCTATGATTCCACAGTACAATCCTTTAATCCTTTAAGTTTCTTAAACTAGACAAACGCATTTAAAGTACAACAAAAAGGTCAGCACTGCAATCTAATGCGTTCACCCATACAACTTTTTATTGCACATTTTCCGGCAAATCCCGACAAAAGGATAATGATTGAGTTCCGCTGCCAGAATTGTCTGCTGTTATTGCAGATAACTTTTCTCCTTATTTTATCCCAAGTGAACAAAATGGTGCAGGGTGACTGAGACGAAATGAAAGGATCCTCTATTCAAATGCTGCATAACGTGCTTTGAAGTCCTTCTAAATCCGTCGCCATTTGTTGTCTGTTCTTGTGAAACGGGAGGGCAGAGCAAGGATTAAATTCCTGAAAATATATTCACTGTGTGGGGTATCTTTTCTACTCTCTTCAAATAACACACTCTGAACTGAACTGACTGTGTGACTGTGACCGACGCTGGCGCTGGCTGAGCACATCTCCAATATATGGTATGTACTCGTATATCCTTTTCTCATCTCATTAAAATTAATTTGTTCCTTCGGAAACTTTTAATTGTGAATGCATGTGCGGTTCTCTATCCCGATTGTAATGTATCCCGTGTATTGTTCTCCATTTTGTTTTATTTCCTAGCCGATATCCTGGCTGAATACTTGCAAGTGTCTTCTGCATGTATTATTGTATCCCTTTGTAATTTTAGAAATATATTGTCGAGGAAAGTTTTGTACTTTTGTGAATGTGTAGTGTTGAGATTTCTGGCAAAACTTCTGGTTGTAAAAGTTTAATGATCCTTGTGAGTTATTGCATTTTGGGGCATTCACTGTAACGAGGAGGCATGAAAAGTTGATGTCCGTCTCGGTACCGAGTTCTATGACCTAGGGCTGGGTATGATTTGAAACGATACATGGCAGATGGATGATGTATGAAAAATTTGCTCTCAGAATAGTCCGGGAAATTCTCTATTCATCTGTTAACCGAAGAAAGTTGAGTCTGCGATATCAGCTGGCGGAGGATGACACTTTTGCAGTACTAAAGCAAGTTGAAGAGGATAACTTGGTCTAGTGGATACGGCGAATATGAATATGAATTGAAATATAGTTGAAGTCGTACTCTCAACAAAGGGAATAAGGCGAACAAGCAGCAAAATAAATGAAAAGGATATTTTTTAAAGCATGACTGTACGTGAAATCATTGCAGCATCGTTTTGTACTCGTACTCTTTACTGCGTGATTTTGACGGCACTCTTCACCAGAAAACTTGATGGTGGTTCCAAGAAATCAAGCATAACAACATCAATCTAGTTGACTTATTGTTAATCCGGCGACCACTGAGGGAGGCTGAACTTTAAGCCGCACCTAGAGTATGTAGTAAAAAAGTCGTCAATACTACAATCATCGATAGCGAGGATACTGCCAAAGATCGGTGGACCCAAATATAGTCTTAGAATGCTATTGTCAAGTGTAGTAAGCTCAGCACCACTAAGCGCTTCCCCAGTGTGGACTGATGCTTTGGCAACAAAAGAATGCAGGCGGAAACTATCAACTGTCTCTAAGGAAAATTCGCGCCTATAGAACAGTGTCAGAAGAAGCGGCATATGTCGAAGCTAAGATTGATATCCATAGCTATCCTGGCCGACGAAATGAAACGAGGAAACTCGTGAATCGATAGCATGGATGAGCTATTAGAGCAGAAGAAAGGGCGTTATCGATAGCAAAATGGCGAAACCGATGAGATGGTAATGCCACAACAGGAAGATGGACACACCAACTTATCCCCGACATAGGAAAGTAGGAGAGGTGAACCATAACATCGTACAGTTCCTTACTGGTCACGGAGGATACAGAAACTGCCTACACAGATTCGGGCACGACAGTTCACCACTTTGTCCGTGCTGCGAAAACCAGGAAGAAGACGGAGAAAACGTGATGTTCAACTGTCCGCGCCTTCACACAAAGAGATCCAAACTTTGCGGGCCCCAGAAAAATCATTGTAGATATGATACAGTCGGAAGAAACCTGGCACGAAAAAAATGGATATCTGGCCAGCGTTCAGGTCGAGCTCAGGCGAATCGAGCGCCTAAGAATAGAAAACGGTAAAGAGGAGAGCAGAGCCTAAAAGGCTAACCAGCCCCGCAAAGTTATACTTAACGGTAGTCCCGCGAGAAGAGTGGTAGAAGTGTGTTGAGTGTGGGTTAGTATAATACATAGGCGTATCCCTGGTATCGATTAGCAGGTTCACGAATCGTGCATGCTGTCTGCTCGAGCTACTAGTTTAATTCAATTTGGAAAATTCCTCTGCAAACTGCTAGATTTAATAACGGATGTCCTAGTAGATATTCCTTCATCTCTTCTCCCGTTTGCATCCACCAACTTTCTTAAGGGGTTGAACACCAATCTCCAGTCGTTGGTACACCAGGGAATCACCGCGTAAAGGTCGTTTGTATTGAAGCAAAAGCGGCCCTGGAAACTATGAATGTCGAGCATAGCATTACCAATTGGCTGTGCAATATGCCCGGCGCTAAAAACATTAATTCCACCATCGGAAATAGTTCTATAAGAAAATCCGTTATCAGGAGAACTACCCAGGCGGATCAGAAGAAATGCGGTGAAGTGGGAGGGTTGTGATCCCTTATTTTCGGATCACAACTTCGCTGAAAAAGGAAGAAGAAGAAGAAGGAGAACTACCCAGGGAGGCGTTATCTCACCCCTCCTTTGTGTTCTAATCATCAATGGTATACTTAAAGAACTAAGCAATGCAGGTATTAGAGTCACTGCTTACACGGACGATGTGTTGATCTTAGTCCAGTGCAAACTCCTAGACACATTAAGTCAAGTAGTGGAATCAGCTCTTAATAGTCTCGGAAAATGGGCTAGAAATTGTGGACTTCACGTCAACCCGGATAAAACAGAATTGGTACTCGTACTGTTCAGCAAGAAATACAAGATACCACCCTTCAAACTGCCAAAGCTAGTAGGGCTCTTCACCCCTTTCCCTTTCAGATCACGCTAAATATCTAGGTATAATGCTAGACAGAAAACTAAACTGGAAACTTAACATACAGGAAAGAGTCCGCAAGGCTTATAATGCTCTCTTCATCTGTAAGAGGACTGCCGGGAAAAATGGGACTTGAAACGTTCAATACATCATGGTAGTCAGACCCATTTTTACGTATGGGATTCTTGTGTGGTGAAAGACAACGAATACGAAAAACATATGGGATATGTTCGCCATGGTACAAAGAACAACCTGCATTGCCATAACGGGTGCTATACGCACAACACCTACGGCTGCACTCGAGATCTTTCTGTATCTTTTTCCACTAGACCTACCAAAAAAGAGGGTTACAGTGCGCTTCGGCTCACTCTCTTCAAGACTAGTAATGTGGGACATAGCTCCATCCTTAGGGAATCAATTTGTCATATCCTTGGTGCCTTAGACATCGTCACACCATACAAAGTAACGTACCCTGTTAGGGCGAATTGGCGAAGGAAGACGGTCTCTCTCCACAACAAGATTGCAATATATACAGATGGTTCTAAGACCAGAGAGGGCACAGGGTCAGATATATGGTATTCTCGAGAGATATTAACCTACAGGTGGCTCTAAAACGTCCGGACACATACAGTTTGTTCCATCCAGAGGTTATAGCTGTACTTAAAGCTTTGGAGTTACTTGAGAAGGGATCAATATCCGACAAGAATATCGCCACCTTCAGCCAGGATGCGCTTAAGGCGCTAGAGTCTTATGTCACTAAATCTGAGATCGTCAGAGATCGCCGCACAATGCTTAGGGCATTATGACTGCAGAATCGTGTCAGATTATGTTGGGTACCTGCACACTGCGATATAGAAGGCAACGAAAAGGCCGACGCGCTGGCCAAAAGAGGGGCAGAGCTCCCACATAGTGCCAATAATTGGTAGCATTAAACCACCAAGGTGTGTGGCTAATTATCCTTGATAGAGTCGTCAACATAGGCAATCTAAGACCGTCCAATTTAGATGGTCATAGGCTGCACAAGGCCTTGTGGCCTGTTTCAGACCGCAGGAAATATGTGAAGATCATAAAACTAGAAAAATCGCGGCTAAGAACAGCGATAGGAGTACTCTCTGGCTAAAGTACCTTAGAAGATACTTCTTCAATGACTTAGAAGAGGTAAGGTTCTTCAACCACACAATGACATATTCAAGTTCTGTGAGGAAATGTGTATGGGTGTATGGGAGAATTGGTTTAGGTTTTTTTTTATCGTGAAGGTTCCCTAGGGATCGCGATGGGCCCACCTTGGTGTCTAGTGCTTTTATGATAACCTCATAACCCTACTCAACCTAACCTAACCTAAAAATTGGAAAGGGACCTCAACAAACTCGGCGCGAGCAACTGGAGGGAGCTAGCTAATGACCGAGCCGGCCAGAGAGGTTTGTTGGTTGAGGCCCAGGTCCATCCCGGATTTTTTTTTTTTTTGTTTGTGTGTCGGAAGGTGGGAATCTTTTGAAGACGAAACTCAGTGACAGTGTGTGATTTCCATCCGCTAAACCCACCTCCCGTTACCCCTGGTCCTCGTGGCATTGCCGTCAAGCATTTCATCGTGAGGGAGGACATCAGCCTTACGTTTTCGACTCATTCGTATTGAAAGCCTCGCTGCTTTTCGTTGTCGCTCCTATCTTTGCTGGTCCTTCATAATGGTTGCTACAGTGTCGCTAACTACTTCGCAGGCATCTTCCCAGATCATCATCTGTCTTTTGATGTTGTCTAGTGTTAAGTCCTCACCCAATTTGTTCACCAGCAGGCGTCGTTCTTAATTGTATCGTAGACAATGGAAGATTATGTGTTCCGTATCCTTCATTGCTTCCGAGCACGTTGGGCGATAGGAGTTGTCGTCGAGTCGAAGCCTGTGGATGTAGGCTCTGAAGCAACCATTGCCAGTCAGCTTCTGGGTCAGATAGAAGTTCAGCTCCCGCGCTTCCTATAAATTCAAGGGTGACAATGGTATAGTGGTACCGTTGTCAATGTTCACGCTAATGGTTCATGGTTCCAATCCTAATGTCAGCAAGCGTTTATTTATTTCTCATGAAATAATATAATATATTTAATAATAATAAAGTCAGTCCGATCTATTGCGAAAGCTTGTGTGAACACTACTGCAATACAACATTAATACAAATTAGAGCGGGCAAAGTAACTAAAATCTCAAATAGTATCAGAAAATCAAATGTGAGTCGGTTACGCGCATTAAAGCGCAAAATAACAAGAACGGCTCGGAAAACATCAAAACCGGCAAAATATGTCAATGCAACGGACTCCCAACAAAAACACGGTAAACAACAGCACAGCCGTACCGATTTCCTCAACTAAGAGAAAGCTAGCCGAAACTTCCCCAAATTGTCCACCTCAGAAAATGTCCGTGGGTAATATGTCCACCACCGACCTACATATGCTAATTTTTAACTCAATGGCACCATTATTGGACGAAAAACTTAAAGACATGCCTACAAGGTCTGATTTGGAAGGGATAGGCGCGGAAGTCTACACACTGAAGCAGCCAAATTTGGCCTTACAAAGTCAACTAGTCAAAATGGAGGCTCGTTGTGTTTCCTTGGAGCGGCAGGTAAAGTGCCTGGCAAAGAAGGCAAACGAGAAAAATATACTTATGCACCTCCCAGCACAAATTGGAGTAACTGCTGTTGATAGAGCCAAAGCAGTGTGCTTAGACTTACTCCAAACCCAAAATCTATCTGCACTTGCATCAATCAGAACAATCCGATCGAGAAATGTCAGTGTCGAGAATTCTTGAATCGGCAAGGAAGCTTAGAGGCATGGGCATATCGATGCACAGGGACTATCCGGCCGCGCAGTCGTTCACAGACCTCCGCGGTGTAAGCACGTGTTTCGGCTTCTTCTAAGATAGTAGTGGCTATAATAAGAAGACTATCAGACGGTGAAACCATAAGAGGCGAGTTAGCCTAGTGAAAGCGGTTGTGGGCAGTTAAGGTCTAAAACTTTTTTTTTTTTTTTTTTTTTTAAATTAAAAATCCACTACAATAATAATTAGTGTAAAGTGGTAAATAACATCGGGCTATGGAGTCTGATGAGCGGTTCGCTCTCCCACTTACGGGACAAACGGACCACACAGCATCTGCCGATGACGAAGTCGAATCGTCAGACCATCAAGCCACAGTGTCGGCTGATGGCACTTCGAAGAGAAGGAGGAGGCTAAGGCCGACTCCTAACTTGGTAAAGCGCCCCTTACTTTCAGCTTCAGCCGAAAAGCTGCCGGTTGGAGTGAAGAGAGGGGCGCCAACTAAAGCAACAGTAGCAGCAGTAAAACAGCGTCAGACAACTGACAAAATGGTCTACGTCTCCGACGGTCAGGAGGGCCACTTTCTCAAAGGAGACAATAGCTTTGCTGAATTGGCGACCTCCGAATCAGAGGATAAGGAGGAAGAGATACAAGCACTGAGTAGCAGCATTAAACAGATCCGTGATAGGATCAATGCCATCAAGGCCAAACAAACGGCCAGGAGGCAGAAAGAGCGACAGCTGGATATTCAAACTGTGCGGCAACAGCAACAACAGCAGTCAGAACAAATTCAGCTGCCAGAAAACAAACAGCAGCAAGAACAACAGCAACAACCACAGCCAAAGCCACAACGGCAGGCAAAAGCAAAGAAGCAGCTGCAGCAGCAACAGAAACAACAGCTGCAAATACAGCAGCGGAAAACGCAACAACAACAGCTGCAGAAATCGCAGCAACAAAAACAACAGCAGCCGCAACATTAGCAGCAGCAACAGCAGCAGCAGCAACAACAGCAACAGCAGCAGCAGCAACAACAGCCTCAGCAGAAGGCGAAGCAAAGGGTGCCACCTATCAACACCTTTAAGATGGAGTTCAAGGACACCATAGAACTTTGTAAGTCTGCCATTGGTAATAACTTTTACATTAAGCGGCTTAGCGCAGATAGGCATGCTATCCACTGCAATACAGTGGAGCAGCACAATAAAATAAAAAAATTATTGAGCGACTCGACGACGGAGTTCTTCTCCTTCACCCCGAAGAGGGAAAAGCTGCAAACCATGCTGCTGAAGGGGATGGAACCGTCCACGGACCCAGAGGAGCTCTTAAAGCTATTAAAAGAGAAAGAGTGCGGCGATCTCATTTTCGTAGGGGTCAAGCCGTTCACTACAGCTAAGGCCAAGAGGGAGAAGCGGAAATTACCGTTCTTCCTGGTTCAGCTGTCACCCAACAGTAAACTGGATGGTCTAAGGAGCATTAAAGTCCTAGACTACCAGGTTGTCACCTGGGAAAGAGTAAAGAGGAGCGAAGGCATGTTACAATGCGTTCGCTGTCAAAGGTTTGGGCACGCCGCGTCGAACTGCGATATGCAGCCTCGATGCGTGAAATGTGGAAAAGACCACAAAGCAGAGGAATTCGCGCTAGGTAGGGACGGCGCGACTGAAAAAAGTCAGCTCTCGTGTGCGTTATGTAGGAACACGGGGCACACCGCAAACTATCGGAGTTGCCCTAAGTTCCAATACATTAAAAAAGGAAATCTGGCTCGTCAGCAGAAGGTGGAAGTGAAGCGTCCGCCCGTTCCAAGTGTTCCTGCACAATCCGTCACTCCCCAAGTGACCTACGCCCAAATGGCGTCTGGCCGGGGGAATACGGTACAGTCGCAGCCGAAGGTTGTTTCGCAGGCCCCAAAGCCGAGAGCACCGAAGGCTGAACCTGATCTGTTTGCTATCTTGCTCTCTATACAGGGGCAGATGAGCCAACTTCAGCGACAAATTCAGGAGCAGGCGAAACGGGTGGACCAGATCTACGCGCTTCTGCCGGGCCTAACGCACCACCAATCGTAATGGGTACGAACATGGCGGAGCAACCCTTAAAGATCCTTGCGGTGAATGTGAATTCACTGATTAGGATCGAACGTAGAGCCGTACTTTTCAAGTTGCTTGAGGACCATTCTCCCGATGTGCTTTTGGTTAGCGAAACTAAGCTATCCCAGAAACACAAGTTGAGGCACAGTAGTTATAATATTATAAGAAGAGACCGACCCAACTCTATACAAGGAGGTGGTGTCGCAATCTTCATTAGAAAAGAGTTGCGTCATAAAGTAGTGTACTGCGGTGAAGTGCGTAGATTCCAGGATTCCATAGTGGAAAGAGGATGTATATGGTCGCAGTCTATGCTCCTGAAGCTACTCGACCCACTTGTTTTATTTCAGAGCTCGAGACACTTTTTCGAATACTTAGGCTGGAGTCGGAAGAGAACTTTTACATTTTAGCCGGTGATCTAAACGCCAAACATAGAGATTGGGGAAATAACACACCAAATTCTAGAGGGAACCTACTATTCAATTGGTGGGGTCGGCACAGTGTTGAGTATCGACTAGATTTAAAAGCGACGGATAGTCCGTCGTATCCTAGAAGCGGATCTTATCTGGATCTAATGCTGTTCGACGTACGGTTACAACTGAACGACAGGGACAGACAAACAATAAACTGCTTACACACTTTTGTGTATGACAGTGACCATTGCGGACTCAGTGCCGAAATAACTAATCCCGACGAAATTGCGGAATTGGAGGAGTTTGTCCAATTGCACGCCTACAATTACAGTAGAATGCGTTGGACTCGCTTCTCCAGACAGTTGACAAGAGCACTCTCCCCGAACATGCTCGACATACCGTCCAATAGGAATCTGTCAAACGAGGAGATTGATAGATACCTAAGACAAATGGACGAGACAATAAAACAAACGATGGACAGTACGATACCTCGGTATCAACATACTGGCAACGTGGACATATACCGCAATGCAACGATTGACGCACTGCACGAACATAAAAGTAGACTGCTGTCGAGATTAAAAACCTTGTACAGACAGTTTACTGACAGACAGAATTCGGAGGAGGTTAGGACGCTGAAGTCGTTGATTAAAAACCTCTCGAAATTAATTGAAGAAAATTACAGACTTTCTGTAAATTTGCACTGGGGCAGGAAAATTCGGGCTGTAAAATCCAACAACCCGAGTATGTTTCCGCAAATAAACAAGATCTTTCGGAGGAATAATCAAAACGATCTTCTGCGTCTTAAAATCCCCCGAACTACGAACAATGCACAAATACTAGTGACAGCAGGTATAGATCCAGATAACGCAGCTGAGGATGACAATTTCTTTGTGATCGAAGATCCGCAGGAGAAGGTAGAGGCTATTGGAGCGACTTTCCAGGACGTGTATAAGGTGAATGATAGTGTTTGCCCGAACCACGACCTGGAAAGTCAGGTCCTTATGCACAACTTCTGCTTTCGAAATGACATGGAGCACTGGCGATCTGAGAGCACTGGTTTCACCGTGTTCAATGAAAGAAATATGGCAAACAATGCCGTCGCCGATGAAAGGGTACATCACCCGTTCATTTCGAAGGCAGAGCTCCAGGCGATCTTCGAATCACTGAGAAAAAAGAAATCCGTGGGAATCGATGGTATACCCAACGTTGTACTTAGACATCTTCCTTCAGAAGTCGTGAACATTTACACCATCCTGTTTAATAATGCAATGAATAATGCCCATTATCCAGAGCATTGGAAAACAGCGGTGGTGCAGCCCATTCCAAAGAAAAATAAAGATAGCTCCAACCTGGGTAATCTCCGATCTATAAGTCTACTTCCGAACATCAGCAAGGTATTCGAAAAAGTGATCCATAGAGCCTTGACTAAGTGGGTTGAGGACAGTCATATAATTCCGGATAACCAATTCGGTTTCAAGGCTGGGCATGATACTATACATGCCGCGTCCAAGCTGGTATCAGATATACAATGGAATAAAAGCAAGAAGCAATGCACGGGTGCATGCCTGGTTGACTTGGAGAAGGCCTTCGATACCGTATGGTTAGAGGGGCTCTTCTACAAGCTGACCAGGCTGGGCATAAGTAAACCACTGCTGTACATACTTTATGACATGCTCACCAGTAAGAAGTTCATTGTGAAAAATGGCAATGTGACGTCTGCTGGAACTTTTGAAGTAAAAAATGGTCTGCAACAGGGCGCGGTTAATTCGCCATAGCGTACGCAGACGACTTGGTCGCGTACAGGTCAGGGCCTAAGATCGCGGTCATTACATTACTTCTGCAGCGTGACTTCGATAAGATTAAGAGATACTGCGACGACTGGAAGCTGAAAATCAACTTTCAGAAATCGGAGACCATCCTGTTCAGAACGCCGTTGTCTGGGGCCTCTAGGGATACCAGAAAGAATTGGCGAAAGTTCTCTATCGTGGGACAGCAGGGGCAGCCACTTGCGAGTCGAAGTGTAGTCAGATACCTTGGGGTCTGGCTAGATCAATATCTATATTTTAACAAACATATAGATGCTGCTCTGGCCAGAGCCAAAGTTGCTTTTGCCCTCACAAAGAGACTGTTTTATAGCAGCCAACTCGATGCGAGGGTGAAGGTAATCTGCTACATGGCCCTTATTCGGCCTATGCTCGCATATGGGTGTCCCGTGTGGTTCAACGTGGGGCCAAGCTTGTTGGAAAAGATGCGGGTGTTTGAGAGGGCTTGCCTTCGTTTGTATAGAACACCAGAATCTAAGTACATAAAATTCTATCGTAATGAGGTCCTGTACAACAGGGCGAATTTAATCAGAGTGGATAATTTCTTAATCAAGTTGATTCGAAGGCACATTGCAAGAGCAATGACCTCGATGAATAGCCTGATCTTTGGGGCTTATTACCCCAACAATCTCTATCACGAGAGTGTGCGCCTTAACGGCTTTATCCCTCCAGAAGCGTTCCTATATCTTGATCAGAGAGGTCTGATCCAGGATAAGTTAGCGGTGCCGCTAATCTTCCACGTCGCCAGAAAAGCTGTGGATAGGCGACTCAACTACGACCGAGACGTCGCACAGGATAGTGTAGAGCGTCTCCGGTTCAGCAGGGCGGTTTCAGTTCGCGATATTGAAGAGGTTAGTAGGCAGCACAATCAATTTTGGTGGCATAATGAAGAAGAGGGAACACCGTCTTCGTTTCCCCCTAATCCGGGCTAGCCTGTAACGGAGGCAGAGCGGGTCGTCTATTTGTTTGTTCTACAATAGCAATGGCCGGCTTACATAGTTTTAAGGTAGTCTTAAGTTTGTAGTTTTTATAAATTAAAAAAAAAGTCACAGCACTTGGCTAATAAAAAAAAAAAAAAAAAAATGACACAGCACTTCGCTTATACAAAAAAAAAAGTGTGTATTTAATTACACAACGTAGTTAAGTTAGCTTAAGATTATTTTAAGGTAGTTTGTAAGTTTTACTTATATTTACAAAAAATAAGTCCATATACTAAGTTTTTTTCCACAATAAAACATTTTTCTTTGTTTTTTTCAATTTCTTAGATAGTTAATATAGATATTAAATAAAGTAAGTTAGGTTACGTCGAAAGACATAGATTAAGTGTTAGGATTAGCTTAGAGCGCCCGCATGGGGTCAGTAAGTTATTACAAGATAGTTAAGTTAATTAAGCTAGTTTTAAGCGTTTTTTTTTTGTTAGCACGTAAGATATTATTCTGAATTCTAAAATAAAAATGCATTGAAAATGAATGAAATGACTATCCGGCCGCGGCACGTGAAAAGAGAAGACGTCTGATGAAGCTGAAGAACGATATTTACGCGAAAAATCAAAACGTTAATTTGCAAATTCGGAGAGAAATGCTGAAAGTCGGTGAAAAAACATTTTACTTTGATGCTGCGAACAATCTGACATGTAGTGAAGAAGGTGGGATGACGTTTCTGCGACAACTGACAGACAACACTTGCGAACTGTCAGATGAAGGTCCTAACAGTAGCCATCAAACTGTGCAAAACTGCGTTCAGGGAAATAGTTTTTAATAATAATACCGTCAGCCTCTTAAACAAACTTGTTAAGTCTAGTTTAAGTAACCTTCCTTTCAAAATAATTTCCTATAACGTAGCAGGTTTAAATAATAAATTAATTTTTCCTGAATTCTTTGACTTCATAAATAACCACGATATTTTCCTGCTTTTTGAAACTTTCCTCGACAAAAACATGGAAAAATTCGAAGTTTATTTCTGCAACTACACACTTCACTGGATCCCAGTAACATGGTTATCTACCCATGGAAGAGCGAGCGGAGGGTGCTTATATGGCATTAAAAAGCAGATCAACGAATATACCCAATGTCGATTCATAAACCAACTCAATCGAATTTTAATTGAAATAGACACCGCGGATTCTAAAATGTACGTAATTCCAGTCTACATCAATTGTAACAATTGGATGGATGACTTTATGGGCCTATATAACTTCCTATTAGAATTCGGGAAAGAAAACTGGAGACTGTAATGCAAGAATAGGTAATACACAGCTGCTAGAAGTGGAGAAATTGAATCAATTTACGAGGATAGATGCGCAGAAGATCAAAAAATTGATAGTCATGGAAAAAAAAAGTCATTGAGATGTGTGAGTCGATTGGACTTACGGTAGTAAATGGTCGAACTAAAAGTGATAGTCAAGGTCACCTGACATTTTTCAGAGGAACTGCCTGCTCAACGATTGATTACGGCCTTGTATGTGCAAAATGGCTTGATTGTGTGACGGATTTTCACGTTAATGAAGTAACCCATTCTGACCACCTGCCTATAACTGTTTCGATAAACCTGGCGATTAACCCGCATCCATCCGCAGCACATACAAGGTTATTACCAAAGATTTCCTAGAAGCAGAGCTTCGCAGAGAGATATAAAACCATGCTAAACCGGAAAGTTAGCAGTATACATGATAATGAAGTCAACTCCATACGTGGCGCGGACGTTCTTGTTTTCTGCATATCTGACGCGGCAAAGTCCTTTCAAGCTAGAAGAAGAGGTAAGAGAAAACAACTGTGGTATGACTGGGAATGTGCGGCAGCTAGGAAAAAATCGTTCGCCTACTTGCGATTAATAAGAGAAACAGGCAGCAGTTTTGCAAAAATTATGTACCAGCAGACCAATAAAACATACAAAACCATGTGCAGGGAGAACCAAGAAGGTACTCTCAACACCTGACTACGGAGCTTGCAGGAACTAAGGACAGTCGCTCGTTATGGAAACTCGCCCGAACCGTCAATGGTTCACTCTTCGCACGGAGTATTCAAACCGAAGAAACTATTCTGGCTGATCATTTTGAACAATTGCTGAACCCACCTTGTAGCACGAGCGAACTGTACTATGCGCTTCCCTTTCAGAGAGTTGATGTATTGGATCGTACCATACTATTTCAAGATGTTTGTAGAGTTGTACATCGATGCAATTTAAATAAAGCCCCAGGAGAAGATCGTATCCCCTACGAATTCTTCAAATATGCGACCAACGAGTTCCTGGTAAAGCTACCACGTTCTTGCCCGGTGGAATCGAGTTCGCTGGAAGCTGCTCCTATACGCTGATGACATTGTCATTCATCAAATCATGATTAGCAAATTAGAGCAATATTGCAGTTTGTGGAACCTAAAAGTCAACACAGCCAAGTCAAAAATAAAATGATTTTCCGAAATGGTTCTGGTCGTTACGCAAGGGATGAAAAATGGACATGGCAAGGCGAAGAACTAGAGAAGGTGAAAGAGTATAAATATCTTGGAGTCATGATAACTTTTAACAATCACCTGCAAGGAAAACTAAAAGAAGCCAAAAGGGCAATAAATTGCAGCTGGAAAGGCATACTTTGTAAAAAGAACATTGCATTAAGAACAAAGTACAAAGTCTATAAAGCAGTAGTAAGGTCTATTATGTGCTATGCGGCCCAAGTATGGGGTATTTTACAGTATGAAGAAGCTGAAAAACTGCTGAGATATTTTATCAGAAAAATCTTCAGATTACCTGAAAATACGCCAAACTATATGCTGCACTTGGAAACCGGTTTGCCACCACTGTATGTTTATACAATAAGGCTACACTTCCTCACTTCGACGATGGCGTCGAACGTGCCTTTCGGAACCCATAGTAGCGATCTACAAGGCCGCCTACCTCATCGATTGCACTCTCCAATCTATCACTTATGATGCGCTCCAGGGGCCTTATTTTGTATTGCGTTTCTAGGTATACCAAATGTATACAAACTCAATTTCCAAGTAATGTAAGTTACGTTTGATAGATGTTTTGACAATCTAACTTTCGGAAATGTTTGATTTTGAGTTGGAAGCACTTACACCCAATCCGAGAACCATACAAAATACCAATTCGTTTTAGAATCAGATTACATTTCCGAATGGCAATACGAATCCGAAAGCAATACAAAATAAGGCTCCAGTATTTTCCCCACAGTGTCTAACATGCATTGAGGCCTATACAATGAGGGATCCTGCGAGTCCATCCCGGACTATAGCGCCATCTAAGTAAGTAAGTAATAGTGAATGCAATTTTTCCAAATGGAATGCCAAGCAGATTCAGCAAATTTGAAAATCGAAGGGTAAAAGTGTGTCGAATCGAAGTCAACTGGGCATATTGTTGTATTGTTAAGGTAAATGTTCCTACAATATATACCATTTTCAACCTGAAAACTTTATTGCCTTATGCTTTCGCCTAAATAAACCAAAATATACTTCAGAAAGCAAATACGACTTTTTACTATTGTTATCATCTAAACAATAAGTAGGTACGTGTCTTATTCAAAAAATATTGTAAAAGAAAGTATATAATCTGCAACAACCTCTCAATTTATTTTTACTTTCTTCTTAAGTATTTTATTTATTCAAGTCACCTTTTTGTGAGCAGACAATGACTAGAAATAGATTTAAAAATAATTCCCCATTATAGTAGACCAGTAGCAGCACACTTTTCTTTTAACAAAGTCACCGAGCCACAAGTGATGGTTTCAATTATAAGATTTATAATTAACTTTTAATGACAGTAATAAACCACAAGCAGTGTTACATCAAGAAGATCCAAAAATAAATATAATTGTATGATATACCATTACCATTGCATAGAAGATAGACACGAAGAAAAGGTGACATGAAGTACAAAAAAGTGGAAACAAATTCGTACAATTCTGACACAACTGGAGCTTCAAATAGTTTTTTTCTTTTTTTCGTCTTCAATGGGTTCGACGACACTCTTACTTTCTTCCAGTAGATACTCTAGTTGTGGATGGGAAATTTCTCTCAAAAAAATTGGAAAATATAATAATTTATCCAAGGCATTTGCTGTACATCTTTATTAATTTGCATACTCTTAAGAGTATTTAATTAATCATTTAAATAGTTCACGAACCATAAAATTACACAGATAGACACAGACCACTTGATAGATACTCGTACTTGCAGATACAAAGGAGTTGGGGCTCGTTGCATGGTATTACATTGACGTGCAAAAAATAAATGCGATATAGAGATTTTTAATTTTATTTCTTTTTTTCTTTGCGCTTTTAATTACTATTTTACTTTCTGGCAACACATCAAAGATCTTATGGTTTATGGAGCAAACTCATTTAGCGCGGAAAGTAATGGATTCTCATTATGCCGTTAATGTTTTCATGGTCATTGGATAACACGATTCAGTTGAGCGGAGTTGCAAAATGCATGTTAGAATCTTGAGAGTGACCTCGAAAAATGTACGATTTTGCAATATGGTTTGTGAAGTTCTGAGAGTACATGTGAACACATGTAGCTTGTTAGACTTTGATTGTGAACACTAGAATCTATTCTCTACTCCGAGCTATCGAAGCAGAGAAAAAGATGTTTTCATTTGGGTGAATCACTACCTCTACGGATTCCAGCACAAATTAAGAAGTAGATACAGTACTGGATAGTTTTTGTTATTTATCATCGCCTCTTAGAAAAGCCGAGTGTATTGGGCAATAACAGCGCGCCTCGAGATGTCTGTTGATTTCGTTCTTTAAAAGCTGTAGAATGAAGGCTTCTGGAAATATTATTCCAGACAGTGAGTTCCATTTTTTTTATGCCATAAATCTGAAATAAAAAAAAATAGAAAAAATCGCCCTTTATACATCCATCTAGGCCAATATCGGCGCATAGCGCGCTCACCCCTGGCTGCCGACCGGGACAGGCCGACCACCAGACGTTCGCATACTGACACCCTTCAGATCTGGCTCTAAAGGATGCCCAGGTTTACCAGGTTTGACAATATCCGAGGCCCGTTTATGTACATCTCCTTGTCATCTTGGGGTGTGCGGTTTGTTAGTCGTGACTGGATTGTACTGATGGGAATAACTATTCAAGTTACCTCATCAGCACATCACAGTCACGTTGCCCGCCCCCACCACGAGGAGGTAGGTCAACTGCCAGGGGGGTTGGGAGTCAGTCTTTATATACAAACCTTTCACTGTGGACGTTGGACTTCGTCAAGGGTGCGTTTTGTTACTCCTCCTCTCCTCTTCATTGTATATGTGAACTAGATGTAACAGCATAGCCGTAACGGAGAATTTTTCAAAGTTGGAGACTTCAAAATTTCTTTTTTTTATTTTTTTTTGTTTTTTGTCGGGATAGGAAACGCTTGACTGGAGCACTCAGACGCAACTGGTCCTTTGTACTACAATACCAGAGAGCAAATCCTGATTTATCCATTTTATTGGAATTTCCTTGTCTTTTTAAAAAATCTAAGCAAGCACTTTAGTGATGAGGAGCTTACAGTACCACCACTCACCACATCAACACCGCTGATCTGCCACCTGATACGTGCAAAGGCCGGACACTCACAGCGATAATGTCCTGCGGTGTCGTCGCTCTTTCCACAAGCGTCCCAGATTTTAGTTTCACTCAAGCCCAGCGCATTAAGGGGCTTGACGAAAGCAAAGTGGCCTGTCAAGACGCCAATAAGTTGTCTACAGTATGTTCTGCTGAGAGACGGCAAGAATGCCGCTGATTTCGTACAAACGTTCAGGAGCATACGTTTAGACAACCTGCATTCTCGAGAGTCATGCCACACACAATTGTGTTCCTAAGAGACCCAATCGTCAATGGAAGCCCTAACCGAGGATACAGGGGGACCCAACGCGGGTTCGGGACTTGAGAAAGCCCCCTCTGAGCCAATCTCATCGGAGATCTCGTTCCCCAAGATCCCCGTTCGGGATGTTGTCCAAAATATGGCGAAGCAATGTAATCAGTTTTAGCACCAAAATAAGACTGTTCCAGACACACGTTCCCAAAAGGGTGATAGTTCCATAGCGAACCATGCTATGCAATGGAACCCTCTAACTCAGGATGGCAGCAGACCTGGCGGTCCGAGGAGAACATGGCGCAGAACAGTCGCGAAGGAGGCACGGCAGTTAGGGAAAAGTTGGTAGGCGTAGTAGAGGCCCTAGGACCCACAAGGGGATACATAAGTAAGATCCCAGTGTGATCTGGGACCCAGATAAGAGACAGAGAATTCAGCCTTGCGACCGAGTTTAAAGAGTTTTTGGTTTCACGAACTATTTTAGAAGTGGTTAAAGGGTTAAGCAAGGGCTTAAGCGCATCCTGACTGTCACTACAGACACAAATGCTACAGCCCTTCCACCTGTTCTTCACAACATAATTCATGGCCATTAGGATTGCATAAGTTTTCGCTTGGAAAACAGACGCATATTTGCCTAACGAGAAAAGAAATCTAATGTTGTCGTCTTCCACGAAGACACCAGCGCCAGACCCTTGACTCGTTTTGGAACCGTCCGTGAAAATACGACTGCATTCCATTCCCGGCTCAGACTCTGGCCGAGGCCAGTCCTGAACGCAAGAAAAGTGGACTCTGAATCTGCGCATCAGCTGAACTTCTGGTGTCATTGCATCAGACGGCATATCCATAAGACCAGAGTCGTAAGATAACTGTCGCGCAAGTTCATCAAAAATATTAGTGTGGAGTATACCATAAACCGCCCCGCCTAAGACGATGGATGGCTTTGATAGTGCAACCCATGATATATGTATCGAGGGAAGTAAGTTCAGCAAAGCGTCTAGAGCAGAGCCAGGTATACTCGAAAAAGCTCCCGTGCAGCCGAGACAAGCCGTTCTTTGGAGTTTCGCGCAAAAGGCAACCACATATTTACGCGAGAGCCCCTTCCACCAAACAACCGACGCATATGCGAAGAATGGTCTTATCATAGCCGTGTAGATCCAGAGAACCTTATTCGGTGATAAGCCTCAAGTCTTGCCAAAAGCACCCTTACGCTGCCAGAAGACTGAGAGCGCCTTGGATGTTTTCGAGTCGACGTGCTTAGACCAATGAAGTTTCTTATCTAAAATGGCTCCCAGATATTTAGCTTCATTGAGAATGCAAATAGTGACGCCTTTTAGCACTGGCTGAGTCAGACCGGTCAAAATCCTCCTTCTCGTAAAAAGAACAACCTCAGTTTTAAGAAGATTCACCGTAAGCCCACTCCTAGTGCACCATTCATCGATCATGTCCAGCGCCGCCTGCGCGTTAGCACAGACCGTAGAAAGACATGCCCCGACAGAAAGTACAGCGACATCATCCGCAAATGCCCGAGCGTAGACGTTAGAACTATTTAGAGTGTTCAACAGAGAGTCGACTACCATGCACCATAACAATGGAGACAGAACGCCACCTTGTGGACAATCTCTGTTTACCCCTGTCATAACATATCGGCCACAATCCGCATCCACTATTCATTAGCATTGCTTTAATCCACAACACTAATGTTTCATCTACCCCGTGTTGTCAGGCCGAGTCGCACATGCAGTCAAAAGCACCCTCAATGTCGATGAAGATACCTATCGCGTATTCTTTCTTATCAAGCGCGCGTTCAATTCTGACGACTAGATTTTGAAGTGCGGTCTCGTCGGATTTCCCACGCTGATAAGCATGCTGCATCTCCGACAGTGGATGCAGCTTCAAAGTAAGTTGCGCACGTGAAATTCTACCAGTCTCTCCATAATTTTCAGTAAGAAGGATGTCAAACTTATAGGTCTGAAACTCTTGGGGAGCGAATAGTCTTATTTATCAATTTTCGGTATGAAAGCTACTCTGACTGTCCGCCAAGGTGTAGGAATATACGAGTATGACAGCGCCAAGCCAGCGGTGAAAATTCTTTTCAGAGGTGGCAGCAACTGATCTATACCCGGTTGCAGCATAGCTGGATATATTCCATCAGTGCCAGGCGATTTGAAACCGTCAAAAATTGCCACAGCATATTTGATTGCCTAAACTGTTACCGCGGCTGATGCAGTATACCAGCTGCGCCGAGTTTTCTGACTTAGATCAAGCTCAGCCTAGGTAAGCGGGCCAAGCTGCGACCTAGTAATTATCTGATTGCCAGGAAAGTGAGTCTCCAGCAGAAGACTAAAAGTTTCCGCTTTCGTCTCAGTAAACTTGCCAACATACCGTCTGAGTGACTCTGGTTTGGTCGGCTTACTTCTTTTGAGGACTTTAACCAACCTACTGGTTTCACCGAGTGTCTCGATCTTTTCACAAAAATCTCTATAAGAAGCACTTTTCGACAACCGAATTAACTTCTTAAAGTATTTTTGCTTCGATCTAGAAAGATCCCAGTAACCTGAATTTGTCTTGAGAGACCTATTTAGAAGTTTTCTGAATTCTTTCCTAAGTCGCTGCAGTTCTGGGCTCCAGCAGGTAACCGGCGTTCTGCGGGAGTTTTTTGTTATTGGGCACGTCAGTTCAAAACAGTTGGTAAGGACACTAGTCAGGTTTTGAACATTCCAGTGCTTGGAGCCTCTCAGTCTTATTGCCGAGATGAAAGCCAATTGTTTACTGACGATGTCAATTGGATGCCATGGTACATGAATACTGCATAAATTGATAAAAAAATCTCTGAAAATCGTCGAAAACTTCAGTGACAGTATTTTCTACAGGTCCAGGTCTCTGCTTTACTAAACTTGTCCTTGCGCAAGTATCCCCCTTTAACATTAGTCGCAAAAGGAATTTAAATATTGAAAGCCCTTGAAGAAATTGTACATCCATTTCTGGTCTGGTCTGGTCTCTTACTTCCGGTTAAATTCTAAAAATAACTTCACAAATAAACATCTCTTACATGAGTTAGAAACGAAACCCCTTAAGGTCCTCAATCATTGCGTCAAAACGCTTTTATCGTTAATTCTCGCCCCCGCCCGTGAATAAATGGAATAAGTACTGCTGCTGGTTTATTTTTCTTTTTATTCTTAGCCTTGGCGACAAAATTGAATTTATTTTTCCTGCCATTTTGTTTTTGTTTTTTGTCAACATGTTTTCATCTGATAAAGAAAAAAAAGGACAATGTCATTTATATGAGGAGTATTACGCCACTAGGCATGTTCAATATCCTTCGTTGAGTTTTCGGAATGTTTTCTCCATAAATTCAACATTGGTACGCGTTCATTTGCATAAGCTGCCAAAAAATGTTAATTTAATGCCGGTAACGATTTTCCTCCGCTTCCCTCTTTGAGGTTCATCCTTAACCATGTCGCATGTCTCTGAGATAAGAAGACTGGGGTGTAGGGCAGGGAGAGTAGCATAAAATTTCAACTGAAGACGCTGGAAGCATCTTCTAGTTTCTTGTCGTTCGGTCACATCATTTCGAGAGTCGCCGCCGTTAAGTGGCAGGAGGCTGACTGAATTGGGGAAAATCATTGTCTTGACAACTTCTCAAGGACAGCAGGGTGTAAGTGTGGGGTGTCCTACCGCATTATGTGCTGTGTTGCGTAAAATTGATTCCATCCATGGGATAGCGTTGAATGGAAGCGATTTCTGGTTGATAGACACGAATTTGAAGTTTCTACTCGTCTACAGTCTGAAGGAATCCCCTTCCCTCTCTGCAGTCTCTATCATGGATGGAGGAACTTTAATTGATAATACAATGTACAAGGACGACACAAGAAATCCTTTTTCCAAATTGCCCGATATCCTTCTTTGTTTCATGGTATAATAAACTTAATCGAATTATTGTGTCTGTAATTATATTGTTCCGGAAAACGTTTTACTATCACCAGTGAAAGGATTGCAACCCTTTTTTGTGGGGCGCACCATGAAGGGTTGACCCGTTTTGCTCGGCTCAGCAAAACAGTTCAAATCGATATCGAAGTCCCTGTCGAAGCATATTTTGCAAATTTTATATAGCACGCCGTACACAGCCACGTTCCATTGTTCTAGTGAATATGTATAGTTCTGAGAGGGAATGCTTGTTTTTGTTGTTTTACTTTCGGATTTGAAAGCTTAATGCAATAAGCATCGAATTGCATGATGGACAATTTTCCGCTCGATTAAATGCAACAGGACGACCGACCGTCGATGGCGCCGGCATCCATAAAAAAAACCGGGAGACAATTTGGGGTTGGTGACGCAGCTTGATAATTATAATGCGGACTACAACACGCCAACAATGTGATGTTAGAGAGGGTGGTGTTGGTTATTTAGGATTTTTGGCTATAAGTCCTGGATGAAGGGATTTATTTTGTAATTTATATAATTTCGCTACTAACAAGGATTAACGATTGGAGTTTTGATAATGCTGTAATTTTCTGTAGAAAATGGTGCAAGTGGAGGTGAGAATCAGAGCAGAAATTATTTCAATTTTACTAATGAGTTGGGGTGGAGGTTGTGGGGCTTAGACCCGTCTAGGGATTTGCTGTGCTAACTTTTATAAATAGAAATACCAACAGACAAAAGCAGACTGATGAATTCAATAAATTGGCAGGGCAGACAGAGTTGAAGTTGAACTCTGAAGCAATACAGTTTTGGGTAAATTATTTGTGTTTTTATCATTTTAAAGATAGATTCATAAATTTTGGTCAAAGTATAATACCTACTGATGTACAAGTGATACGTCCCTTGTATTTTGGTCACTACGACTGTTGAATGAAACACATTCATTTCATGTGTCTCGCAACGGGTTGCTGCCTTCGTCAGAGGATCCTTGTTTCGGAGAAGTTTACAAATATGTGGATGCAAAGTGAACGGAGTTGTGGTAATTTTTTAACTATTTAGCGTTTGAGTGAATACTACATCTACATTTTGGAAGCAGTAAGAAAAAAAAGGGAACAGCAAACAGATTAATAGAAAAAGAAAACTCCTTCTGATGAAGATTTGTCAGCTATTAACGTGCATCCGTGCCCTGATAGGAACTGTGTTATGTAGAAGTTTACTTCTCTGTGTTTTCTGCTGATCCATTCCTCTACGTTGGGGATCAGCATATGGGTCCATCTTCCTTTGGGTGTGGTGCTCCATCTGTGTTGCCATTCTGCTTGTATAGCCTCGCTGTTTGCTGCGGACTTTTTTATTTCCAAATCGATTGGCATTCGATCGGAGATTACACCAATTGCCTCCGCGGACACCGTCCGAAAGGCACAACATACTGTTACAAAATTCGCCGATCAAGCCGAACACTTCCAAAGCTGCGACGGACGGTGGTGACAAAAAGAACAGAATTTTTCTGGTTCCCGAGAGGGTTTTTTAATTTCTTATTTATTTCAATAAAATGTTTTTTAACTAAATTTACTTTAACAAAAAAAATAAAATCTAGTACATTTTTTTTTCTTTAGGCTTATAATCTGCGCGTCTCTAATGTCGGCTGTCAACGCTAACCAAAACAAAACTCGTCGCTGGGCTTTTGATAACCTCCTTTTATATTTGGCTCTGGCTTTCTCGACAAATTACCAACTTTCCAATTCGCCGCTGGAATTCCATCCGCCAAGAATCTGGAAAGTTCTGGTACCTTCAGGTTGACAGCTACGAGATGTTTCTCAGGGCTTCTCGGTGGTTTATGTTTCTTCGTCGGCTTGTGCGCTCGCGTAACAATACTCTTAACGATGCGACGTTGTGCCCATATAGAGGACGCGTACATAAGGATCGACTTGTTTACCGTTGCTAGCATGTTTCAAATTGGCTGTCTGGGTCCTCCAACGTTTGGTATTAATCTTGACAGTGCCACTACTGCCCTGGAGGCTCTCTCGCCTGCGTACATCAGGTGCTCTTTG
The DNA here is from genome assembly GCA_945910035.1 of Brachypalpus laphriformis. NCBI lineage: Eukaryota > Metazoa > Arthropoda > Insecta > Diptera > Syrphidae > Brachypalpus > Brachypalpus laphriformis. Next base: position 162,659,157 of record OX246755.1, on the reverse strand, counting down.
AAGTTTAGCCTGTAGTCGAGCAGCACTCCCAGGTACTTGATGTGTGGTCGCGACTCGATGGTTTGCTCACCGTCCTGTATAGTATGGTGTTCTATCTTTGTTCAGTTCCAAACCTGATGCCTATAGCCATGCCCTAACGTTCCTTGTTGTTCAGTTGCATTTTTCGGACACTTGTTCTAGCGTTTTTGCTACGACGATTACTGCAATGTCATCAGCTATAATTTCTACTCCGCTCGGCCTTGGCATTCTTAGTATGCCATCATGCATTATATTCCACAGGGGTGGACCTACGGGGACTCCTCCCGTAATTGTGTACGTCTTAAGCCCCTCTTTCGTGTCATAATGAAGGTTTCTCTCAGTGAAGTAGCTGCCTATTATTCTCAGCAGGTAGTTAGGTATATGCAGGTTGCTTAGAGCTCTAACTATGCAGCTCCAGCTGGCTGAGTTGAATGCGTTTTTGACGTCGAGTGTTACGACGGCGCAATACTTCTTGCTCCCTCGTAGCCATCTTTGTCCCACGAAAGCTACACGTGCAATGTCCCACACTACCCTTATCGCCCCTATGGTGCTTCGTTTCTTTCTAAAGCCGTACTGCCGAGTAGAGAGCCCCGAGTCTCCTTCTGTGTATTGCTCTAGACTTGTACGTTTTATTTTTTCTAACACTTTCCCCAGTGTGTCAAGCATACACAACGGTCTGTATGACCGTTGCTCAGGTTGTTTATTTCCTTTTGGGATGGAGGGCTAACCGTTGCCTTTTCCATTGTAGTGGGAAATTGCATTCCGTTAGACATGTCGTATAAAGGCGTGTGAAGATCTCTGGTCTTGCTTTAATGGCTCCTTTTAGCACGAAGTTCGGGATTCCATCCATTCCCGGCGTCTTGTTACTCTTTATTGTTGCCCTGGCTTCTAAAACTTCCTCTATGGTGACTGCTGGTATTGTCTCTGTTTCTTCCGCTGCTCCTTGTGGTACGGTGAATCCATCTTTCCTCGGGAAAAGAACGCAGTCAATTGAGTGCATGATATTCGGGCAAGTCGATGCAGCTGCCGTGCTATTCTTTAATTTTTTCATAACTATTTGATAGGCGCCTCCCCATGGATTGTGTTGTAGCCCCTCTCTGAGTGGCTGGAAGCATTCGGCGTTGTTCTTTTTTATCAACTTGCGGAGTTGCGATCTCTTCCTCTGAAACTTTTTTCTCAGTACCACATAGTCCTGTGTGCCTCTACCTCGGGCTCTCTGCTGGCACTTCCGCATTCTTTGACATTCTGCTTGTGTATTGGTGATGTCGTCATTCTGCCAGTATACAGGTGTTCTCCCATTTCCATATCCCTTTCGTGGCATGGTTGCGTCGCATCGTCGGGATATGGGCCTTGTGACTTCTTAAGTCTGTTCTTCTGCGGTGCCTCTTGCTATATCCATGTTGCTTATCGAGCATTTCGGTGTGTACGTCTTTTGTTTTCCAACGCAGCTTTTGTACATTTGGAGGGAATTTGCGGTGTTGTGATCGGTGTTGCTTTTTCGTTTCGAATATGATGGCCTGGTGGTCACTGTTTGTGTAAGGATGCACTGCTTGTAGTCTCGAACTAGTGTGCTGGCGAGGGCTTATCGATTAACCGCCAGCAAGGTAGTCGTCGTAGCATTGACAAGAAGAAAAACACTAAACCTTGGTTCAGTGACTCTAAACGATACAACCATTGGTTTTTCCGGCGAGGTAAAATACCTAGGTGTGGGCGCCGTGGCGTAAGTGGTTAGTGTGTCGGATCACTACGCATGAGGTTCCAAGTTCGAATCCCAGAAATCATCAAAAAGTTTTTTCACGGTCCCACCTCTCGCGAGCGTCTGACAAACATCCGAGAGCATTGTTGTCACGAAAAAGCTTCTCAAATCGCCGTTCGGATACGGCACTAAATTTTAGTGCCCTTCCATTCGTGTGAAAAATATAACGCACACAACATGAATGGTTGCGAGAAACTAGGCCCTGGCACTTAAAGAGCTGTTGCGCCAAATATTTTTTTTTTATTTTTTAAAATACCTAGGAATTGTCTTAGACAAAAAACCTAACTGGAACTCGCATATTAAACATAAAATTGTCAAGGCGACCACTGACATGTCGTCGTATGTATGGCAAAACCTGGAGTCCGTCCTCAACGGTCATATTCTGATTATATATCACGGTGGTTAGACCCATCCGTACATACACATCCATTGTCTGGTGGGCAAAAACTTAGCAAGTCACAACCATCAACAAAACTTCAAAAATTAGCTTGCCTCGGAATCACAAGTACTATGCATACCTGTCCCACAAGATCCATAGTGGCTATAATCGGATTCACTCCGCTACTTATATTCATCAAGAAAGTGGCAATTCGCAGTGCTAGTTAGTCATCGAATGTCGGTTGTTGCTAATATATGGGATCACTGTGATCTCATGGATTTATTAACCGTCTTCCCCAAGCTAGATATGCTCAGCACGATTTCTGACTTTACGCCTAAATCACTTGACCTTCGGTAGAAGGTCTGAGATTGAGATCCCAAGCCGTGATACATGGCATATACGTAATGGCGGACCGCTGCTTGATTCAAAAGGAATCGTGTGGTATACCGACGGATCAAAAATGGATTCAGGAGTTGGCACCGGAGTGTATGGACCCAATTATAAAGTTTCGAAACCACTTGGAAAGAGTCCCAGTGTCTTCCTTACTTACTTACTTTCTTAGGTGGCGCTGCAGATCGGGGTGAACCTGGGCCTCAACCAACAAGCCTCTCCATTTAGCCCGGTCTTTAGCTAATTGCCTCCAGTTGCGCACTCCAAGTTGGTCGAGTTCCCCTTGAACTTGTGCGCGCCACCTACGGCGAGAAGGTTCTCTATTGCGTCGTCCCTCTGTGTTAGATTCGAAGACTCTGCGTTGGGGTCCATTCGCTCTACATGTCCTACCCATCTCAGACGTCCAATACGCAGTTTTTTGACTAGGTCAATGTCGCTATACAGCTCGTATAGTTCGTGATTGAATCTTCTCCTCCAAAACCCGTCAACGCAAACGGGACCGAAAATCTTACGAAGAATTTTTCTCTCGAAGCGACCAAGGATATCTTCATCCTCTTTTAATAAAATCCATGTTTCAGCGCCGTAAAGCAGGACTGGGATGATCAGGGTCTTATACAGAGTCTCCTTAGTTGTTCGAGATAGGGTTTTACTGTTGAATTGCCTTAAAAGCCCAAAAAAAAAAAAGCGATTGGCAAGAGTTATTCTTCGCCTGATTTCTCCGCTGATCTTATTTTTAGAGTTTATAGCAGAGCCAAGGTAGACAAAGTCCCTTACTACCTCGAAGTTATAGCTGCCCACTGTGACGTTCTGTCCAATTCGTCGGTGTTGATTGTCCCTTCTTGTTGACAGCATATACTTGGTTTTGCCCTCGTTTATCGCTAGACCCATTTTGGCCGCTTCCGCCTCAATGCTTGCAAACGCACCGGTGACAGCCCGCTAAGTTCTTACAATTATGTTAATATCGTCGGCGTATGCAAGCAGTTGTACAGACTTGTGATAGATTGTGCCTCCTTGTGATGTTGGCTTGTGAGTTCCGCACAATCCGTTCAAGTATGATATTAAAGCAGATACACGACACGCATTACCTTGTTTAAAACCTTTTTGACACCAAAGGTCTCGGGGAGGTCATTACCGACCTTGATGGAGTAGCGTGCGTTCGCCATCGTTATCCTGAATAGACGAACACGTTTGGCAGGGATGTCGACACTAGACATGGCTCTTCTCTGTAGATGCTGTCATAGGCGGCTCTGAAATCGATAGAGACGATGAGTATCGATTTGGACTTCTTGGGTTTTCTCCAGAATCTGCCGGAGTATGAAGATTTGATCGATAGTGGACTTTTTGGTCTGAAACCGCACTTATAGAGGCCAATCAGGAGTTCACACAATATCGCTGAAAAGATCTTGTATGCAATGTTGAGGAGAGTGATGCCTCTATAATTGGCGCAGTTGAGGGTGTTTTGTAGATACGCTACTACATACCGCAGTCTATTTTGGAGTCTTATACCTCTGATGATAAATTTAGGATATATTTACATCCATAGTTGCATTAGATACAGTCCGGAGTAAAACCCAGCTCGTTAGTCTAAGAAAATAGACCCTCAGTGTTCTGCTCGTTTTGTTCACACTGGTGACGAAGTCTCCACAAAAAAAAAAAAATGTAAACACAAATACGCAGATAGATGTATTACTTTAGCAACATTGATTATTGAAAAGGGTTACTCTGTGTTATGAGATATCCTATGCCAAACCCATTTATCATTTGATACATTGTTTATATTAGATTTGTATCCCTTTTTCCTATGCCTTCCATCAGCAGTATTTATAAACCAATAACACTATTGTATTTGAATTCTTTCCTACTCTGCGGGTCAGTGATGTTGGAGGTGGGATGATCTGTGTCTCTCATCCATCCATTAATAACACTCACATTCTTCTTAATGGCAATACATGTCAAATGTCCTTGACGATGAAATGTGATTCCAATCGATTTATTACCAAAACGAGAGTATAATAAGAATGTTAATCTTACGACAGAAAGTTACGAGACTTAAGGGTTTCGCTATGTATCTGAAATTAATTTCTGTTGTCAACCTTGTGTATACATTGAATTTCAAGCAGTTTCACTTGTGTCTACGACTTATATGTATATTAATTCTTTTGAATTGGGGACATGCTTGTCTAAGTAAGTTATAGATGTAAATCGTATGCGCAAATAAATTAAAGAGGATGTCTGAATTTTGCTGCATTTATACAGTAACGAACGAGTTATAAGAAGAATTACTTTAGTTACTTTGAACCTAGCGAGAAAGATCTTTGTGTTGAGTGGAGTTCATAAGGAGCCTACTAGACCGCCAACAAACCAGAGTTCCAAGTGATGACGAGAGTGAAAGCAGAATTGAGATCTACAAAAGCATGGTCTACATTCCCAAACTATCAGACGGCTTTAAGTAAGCGTGCCTCTATCAAGGATTGTAATGAGCGGATATTGCGAAAAGAAATACTACTCGCTCCCTTTACAATAATAAAAAAAAAAAAAAAAAAACTATACTGAAACCGTGTGAAACAAGCAGCAGCGGTCCGAGGAAACCGTACGCACTGCAAATCTTTATATGCATTCCTTTTTGTACTGATCCGGGATTCCGTACGCAGTGTGCGTATATACAGTGAAACTAGTTTCAAAAGAAAAAAAAGAATAAACAATTTCCTTGCTATCGACTGTGTATATACAGAGTTTTATTGGTTGCTTTAAAGTATTTCTTACAAGAAGTGAATGTGACGTATTTAAATGAAGTATAAAAGGATGACTTCATTGGTCTTCACTCTGTCGTGCCACGCATGTGTGTTGCCATCTCTGCTACAGGATTGCTTTACTTAGATTATCACGGTCTATGGCATTATTTTAAAGCCGTCCACCGGACAATCACCCCGTATGTGAGTATCGGTCTAATGACTGAGATGTAGAGAGCCAGTGAGTTATGCGAGGTTGCAGACCCCATCTATTCCCTTTGCAGAGGAAACGTGCTACTGTAGCTTACTTTACTCTTTCCTGAATGGTAGGTTTCTAGCTAAATTTCCTAAGACCCAAATATTTTGCTTTGACAATGAAAATAAAGCTTAAACCATTGGGAGAAGAGAATCGACGACCGGAATTTTATATTTCTTGGAGAAGAGTATCAGTTCAGTTTTGTGGGGTTTTACACCTAAACCACGCCGAACCGCCCATCTAGTTAGCTTTTGGACTGTTAAACCAAAGCGCCTGATCCACACTCAGCTTCGTGGACAAGATGACAGCAGACACACCGAATATCTGCAGGGCTACTTATGTCCTATATCCCCTTGTGGGTCCTAGGGTCTCTACTACGCCTACGCGCCATCGTGTACGGTTTCTGGCAATGTGTCTGAGTTCTCCCCAACTGCCGTGCCTCCTTTTCGACTGTTCTGCGCCGTGTTCTCCTCGGACCGCCAGGTCTTCTGCCATCCTGAGTTAGAGGGTTCCATTGCATAGCATGGTTCGCTATGGAACTGTCACCCTTTCGGAACGTGTGACCAATCCACTGCCACTACCGCCGTTGTATTGTTGTGCCTATTGGTTCCTGACCCGTTCTCTCGTAAAGGTGTTCGTTAGAGATACGATTGGGCCAGAAAATCCTTAAGATATTGCGCAGGCACCTATTAACAAACGTTTGCAGCAGCAGCACGGATTCAACATTGGAGCGGAACAGTCTTATTTTGGTGGTCAAACTGATTGCATTGCAAACAAACAAACAACAAATATTGGCGCAACAGCTCTTTAAAGTGCCAGGGCCTAGCTTCTCGCAACCACTCATGTTGTGTGCGTTATATTTTTCACACGAATGGAAGGGACCTACAGTTTAATGCCGAATCCGAACGGCGATTTGAGAAGCTTTTTCGAGACAACAATACTCTCGGATGTTTGTCAGACGCTCGCTAGAGGTGGGACCGTGAAAAAACTTTTTGGTATTTTCTGGGATTCGAACTTGGAACCTCATGCGTAGTGATCCGACACACTAACCACTTACGCGACGGCGCCCACTGATTGCATTGCTTCGCCATATTTTGGACAACCTCCCGAACGCGGACTTTGCTTTGGCGATCCTGTTGGCTATATTCAGTTCGGTTCCACCATCGGTCGAGACAATACTCCCAAGATACTGGAAATCCTCTACTCTCTCTACCGGTTGTCCAGCAATGCATATTTGAGGCGATGAGTTAGTTCCAAGGCTGATAATTTTAGTTTTTGCCGTATTAATTTTCATCCCGACGACGCCTGCCTCCCTGTCCACATCTGCTGTCATTTGGTGGAGGTCCATAATTCTGTGGGAGAGTAAGCATACATCGTCAGCGTAGTCAAGATGTTTCAGTTGAGATGTCCATCAAATTCCTCCGTTTCCCGTCGACAAAGCTGCATGAAGCACATCGCTAATCACCAATAGGAATAATATTGGTGAAAGGATACAGCCTTGTCTTACCCCACTTTGGATCTCGAATTCCTCAGACAACCTTCCCCTGTGCAAAACGTGACATTTAGAGCATTCATATGTAGCTTTGATAATAGCAATTAGTTTATTTTGTTTCTGCAGGGCTAGGTACCCTTACAATGATTTCTGCATAAGCTGTAGAGATACTCGTAATGACGAAGATGAAAGGGAAGCCATAGTTCACTTCCGCATGCCTGCTTTCTATAGGCCCCACATTAACATTTATAGGATAGGTCGTTGGGAACAAGCTCGTATTGTAAAAGTCCTATTGATTTTCAGAGTCCCATCAAACTTGTTGTGCTCGTCATAGTTTCTTTGGAATCTGCCCTACTAGTAGGTAAACGTGCATAAATGAAATAAATACCAATAGGACAGGAAAAAGTTTTATCATATCGAACACAATGTAGCTACAGGATACAATTCTATGTTGGTTACCTTTCTCTATCTCCTTAGCCATGAACATTATTCCTCCCTACACCATTATCACCATTTACGATTCCCAAACACGAAAATATACTCGTTAACGTAACGATGCCGCACCAAATACCAATGAACGATCAACTTTTTATCTTTACAGGACAATGGTACAGGAAAACAACAACCATCAGCCGGTAGACACAAACTCCGACACACCACAGAAGTCATCCACTTGGGAATTTTACAGGAATGTTTTAAAGTCCCCTAAATATGTTGTAAGTTTGTCGTTCGAATATCCTACCTAGTCATGTTCACCCTTTTTGATTAACTTTTCCAAAGGTAGCTCCCATGGTAGACCAAAGTGAACTCGCGTGGAGAATGCTCTGCCGAAAGTATGGCGCTCAACTTTGTTATTCTCCCATGTTCCATAGTAATCTATTCTCTAAAGATCCAAAGTACCGAAAGGAAGCTCTTCAAACCTGTCCCGAGGATAGGCCACTGATTATCCAGGTAATTGTAAAACTTTTCTCTCAAATTCCATAGCATCCTAGAAAACAAACTTAAATCGGCACCGAACTACATGGGCTTTAATTAAGATTTAAAAAATTGTCTACCACCAGAATATCCAGGTCATGGTTGTCGTACCCTTAACCAATCCTCTTGCAATGTAATTAATGAGTTTCGATTGAGGGTAGTAGCTTCTGAATCATCGCCAAAAAGATACCCTACATGTTTCATTCAAAGAGCTACTCTTGGTAATTGCATTCAATTACTTGGGGGTTTATCCGAGGGTACTCCGAAAACTAAATTACGCTCACTCGGGCTGGCTTAATTGCATTTACAAGAGTTTTTTTCTTCTTCTTTTTTTGTTTAACCCACAGTTCTGTGGAAATGAGCCAAAAACAATACTAGAAGCTGCACTCCTAGCACAGGAGCATTGCGATGCCATTGATATAAATCTTGGATGCCCACAGGCTATTGCCAAACGTGGACACTACGGAGCTTTCCTGCAGGACGAATGGGATCTACTCGAGAGCATAGGTGAGTGAGTCGAGTGGAGAAATTTTCTTTTAAAAGGATTAGTGGGTGGAACTTCTATGAAATTAATGACATCAATATAAACCCACCCAGAGAGCGACTCTCCCGATGACCTGCTAAATGCCGTGACACATGACACTTTCAGATTTATCGTTAGATTTCACAATCCCATGACCAAAGCTAATTTAAAAGAGAACGAAAAATTCCATCATCTTTTCCAGTGAAAACTCTCCATGATAGTCTGTCCGTCCCGGTAACATGCAAAATTCGTGTTTTCGAAGACAGACAAAGGACAATCAAATACGCGCAAATGCTCGAGGCAGCAGGATGCCAGCTGTTGACTGTACATGGAAGGACACGAGAACAAAAGGGACCACTGACTGGTGTTGCCGACTGGAGCTACATCAAGGACGTAAGGTAAGCTATGGTTGCGTGTGTCCTTAATGAGATTTTGCTTCATGTGAACAAAAAAAAAACATTTTTTTTATTCCATCTATGTTTAGGGAGCACATTAAAATTCCCATGTTTGCCAATGGAAATATCCTTTCGTTAGAGGATGTCAAGAGGTGTATCGAGGAGACGAACGTTGATGGAGTCATGTCTGCCGAAGGAAACTTGCACAATCCAGCAATTTTCATGGGAATCACACCGACAACCTGGGACATGGCTAATGAGTACCTGAATTTTGTAGAATTATATCCCTGTCCGATCTCTTATATCCGTGGGCATTTGTTTAAAATGTTTCATCACTTGTAAGTTGGTAAAATAATTTTAATTTGGTTGGGTCGACATTATTGTTATGGTTTCTAGAATTAACGTGGGGAGGGGGGGTTTAGTCTTGCGTTCGTATAATGTTATAGTGTCTTTGTGGTTGGTCGGGTAAGAGGCTTAAATATTGTGTGGTTAGGAGGACTCCAGTGTAAGGTATAGGTCACGAAAGAAAATGATGATTATTCGAAGCAATGATTGTCTGATTTCGAGTGAGGAAACGATACCCCTGCTAGAACAAAATAAGAAAAAGTACAAGATATGTTCGTCAGTTGAATAGTCGGTGGTTGTTTATAATAGCTTAGTGACATGGTTGGTTTCTTTCCGTTTTGTCAAGAGTGGACTTCCTTGTGGTGGTACAAGTTTCCATTTAGGTCCATCTGGTATTCGCCTCTCTTATGGCTTTTTTTTTCTTGCTTCAAGCTTGAGCATGCAAAGCGGGATATTCACACAAGCATTGGCTTGTTCTAATCTTTTTGCCAATTTGTCAGCCTTCTCATTGCCTATGCTTTATGTCCAGGGACCCAGTAGGACGTTACCTTGTGCTGTGTTCCAAGAACCTTGAGTTATTCTTCACAGCACAATCTTCGATTTTATAGCTGACTGGCTGTCGATTAAGAAAGTGATAACTTCTAGTGGTATTACCCTTACCGCAGACTCACGGGAGGTTGTTGTTACTGCTAAAACCTTCGCTTGGAAGACACTACTGCGTTCGTGAGATGGATTGACTTCGATATACGATAGGATAGGCGTAGCCTAGCCTAGCCTTTCTAGAGAAAGGTCTTGTAAAGTCCAAAAGTCCTGTAATAAGTACATGGCCTAGATATTTCTGTAGAATCTTCGGATGACCCATTACATTTGGTTTCCAGTTATTTGATTGGCTTATTCTCAGGTCACTAATATCTAGCGGGAAGATGTTGAGGATAGCCTCAAGCCCTGGAGTTCATTGGTGTTGTTCTCATTGCAATGGAGACACCGATGCACGCTAGTCTTTGTACTTTCGTGATGGCCAGGATGGTTTGCCTATTGTTGTGTGCGCATGTATGTGCGTATGTCCGTCCGCATATGCATTTGCGTGGGTATATTTTGTTATATACATAAAGGGTTTTCCATTAAGCGTTTCCTATCTTTAAATTTAAATAAAGCAAACTGTGAGTGAGATATCATTGAAATTTTTTATTTATTTAGAAGGCACTTTATGCCATTATGTGTGGAATATAACATCATTCAAACGTCCGCCGCGGCTTCGCTGGGTGGCGCATCCGAAACGTCTAATTTTCCATAACTCTGGTGCATAAATCAGGCTGAATTGTACCAATGGCATTGAGTATGTTGGCTTTTAGGGCAGTGATGGTTTGTGGTTTATTGGTATTGACCTGCGACTTAAGAAAACCTCACAAGAAGAAGTCTAACGGGGTCAAATCGCACGATATCGGTGGCCAATTCACATCGCCTCCGCATGAGATAACCATGTTCGGAAATCGCTCGTGCAGAATGTCCATCGTGGCACCATCTGTGTGGCACGGAACGCCGTGCTGTTAAAACCACATGTCGTCGGTGTCTATATCATCCAATTTGGGCCAAAAGTAATTGGTTATCATCGACCGATAGCACTCGCCTTTGACGGTGATGGCCTGGCCAACGTCGTTCTCAAAGAAGTATGGACCGATGATGCCGCCAGCCCAAAATCCAAACCAAACAGTGACTTTCTCTGGATGAATTGCAATTTGGCGGATCTCGTGTGGATTGTTATCGTCCCAAATTCGACAATTTTGCTTGTTGACGAACCCATTCATCCAGAAATGGGCCAGAAATGGCGACCGTAAAATGGGCGAAGCGCGCGAAATGTTGCACGAACAGAAGACCCACTTTCATAAAACAATTTAATCATCTGCACATGTTGTTGAACGCTATAACTCTCCATGTTGATTTAGCAAGACAGACTAAATAAATGACAGCCAATTTGACGGATGTAGCTTCAACAATATGGCCGGAATCACCTGTCAAAGTTCGGAAATCCCTATTGGAAAACCCTGTATGTGTCTATTCGCGTTCACAATGTTACTTCGTGCGTTTTCCTTGCTCTCTCTCCTTTCTCACTCTAGTCACCTCAACTCTTGGTATCATATATCTCTGGCATTAGAGCTCCATGTTGTAGGTGAACCCCACAGGCGGATCAGTAGAAATGCGGTAAGGTGAGAGGGTTGTGATCCCTTGTTTTCGGATCATAATTTCGCTGATAAAAGGAAAAAGAAGATTAGAGCTCCATGTTCCACTTACTTTCGAACTCTAGCATGTGATGTACTATATTCTCAGGAGTATGTGTTTCTCCCAGTACTTTTTGTAGTGCTTCTCCTTGTAGCTGGAATCGTGGACAGTAAATGAATACATGCTCCACATCTTTCAAAGTATCACTGCACGATGGACAATTGGGGGAGTCATCGTTCTTAAAGCGGTACAGGTATGACCGGAAGCAACCATATCCCGTTAGTAGTTGTGTTATGTATAATAAAAGTTAACTTCACCATGTCTGCGGTTTATCCAAGTCACAATAAACCGTATAAGGCGGTAAGTCCATCGGCCCTTAGGCGAAAGACTCCAGCGCTCCTGCCACTCCCTCAAACTTGTGTTTCTTTCTGTTGTGTCCGCATCACTGTAAAGTAGCGGCCCTCCATGTCTGTTCTTTAGGAACAGTAGTAGTTTGTAGTTGTAGTTTCTCCGCTAGTACATATATCGAGTCGTATCATTCCTGCGATGACGCAGGCTGCTTGGTCGGAACTGTTGCGGAAAACGCTACTCATTCTTAGTGCACATAGTTGATTTACTCCAATGATTTTTCTTTTATATGAAGTCACTTTCATAGCTCCGGCTCAAACTAGTGATCCATAAAGCACTACTAATACAACTACCCTAGCTAAGAGAAGTCTCCGGTCTTATCTCGATCCTCCTATATTCGGCATAATCCGCGCAATAGAGGCATCCATTCGAGAGGATTTGTTACTTAAGCTGGGCATCCACGATCACTCATGAATGCTATTCCTGGCGTGATGTTTTTTCTTTTTTTTTGCTCACTATCCACTATCATTCATGAATGGCATTCCTCAATTTTGCTCTTCTTCTCTATTCCCACGCGTCGACAGTGAAATACAAAGTGAGGAAAGAATGATACTCATGGCAATTCACTATCACGCATGAATGCGGAATTAAAAAATATTTGAATTCCTTCGCGCATGAATGTACACTCTGACACGCAGTCCCATCCACCGGCATTAATGGGTGCGCTCACGCCGGGAATGGCATTCATGAGTGATCGTGGATGCCCAGCTTTACATACTCCAGATGTTCTTTAAATGTAAGCCTTGAGTCAATCAACGCCAAGGCATTTAATAACTGTAAATGTAGTCTCCACCTAGCCCAGTGATCATCAACACGTTTCCTTTGACTTTTCGCCGGAAACTTAATAAGACTTATCTTACTGTAAACATTTAGCTTAAGATACGAGAAAAATCCGTCGTCCCTCCTCCAACCTCCCGAATTGCTTGTTTTTACTTAGATCCCCGATGGACCAGATCCTATCTCTGCAGTAGCGCAAGTACTGGCGAATGCTTTTCAAATACACAGGTTGGCACTAGTGCCAATCACTCTTCTTCTTCCTTTTATCAGGAAGAAGCTTATGATCCGAAAACAAGGGATCACAACCCTCCCACTTCACCGCATTTCTACTGATCCACATGTGGGGTTCGCCTATTGGACTTCAGAAAATATCGGCAGGCTTGCCGATTTTGGATCACTCGGTTACTGAGGCCAATGAAATGCCGATGTCGTCGCATTTGTGTGATCCAGACGTTTATAGGCCTGCCTTCCCTACATCGCGATGTCTTTGGAACGTGCATTGATATTGCCTTTTTAACGGGGTTCAAATGATCTCTTCTTTGAACGTGGCAATACCAGCTGAGCCGGTCGTGCTCTATTTTTCGTACGATGGTTTCCTTGATGTGGTGAAAGCTTGCACGGATCTTCGAACCTCTTATTCGATCAAGCTTTGTCACTCCTGCTGTCATGCGAAGCATCTTCATCTCAGCTGCCGTTAATTTACTCTCATACGTTTTCTACATCGTCCAACATTGTGAACCGTATGTGAGCGCTGGACGCACAACTGCGGTGTAGAGCCTTCCCTTTAACTTAGGTGGAATTTTTCTGTCACAGAAGATAGCGGAATTTTCTCGCCACTTCATCCACCCTACGCTTACGCGTCATTAGAAGTTGCTTTGCTATTGATCATAGATCCCAGATATTTGAACTTTTCACACTTTCGCACTTGGGAAGCACTGTTCCATTCAAATAAATGTCTGGAATAGGCCTGAGTGGATCAGAGAACGGGCAGCACAAGTACTCTGTCTTTTTTGAACTAATGCGATACCCATTTCCCTCCAGAGCGTCCACCCACACATCAAGTGCTCGTTGCAGGGATGTAGGATCCTCACTTAGGATAGCTCCATCGTCAGCAAAGAATAACTGATGTACCTTGGGGTCCATCACATTACCTTCAAGCAGATAATCAAGGACTGTAATAAGGAGCAAAGGACTTAAAACGCTTCCCTGGTGCACCCCGACTTTGATTCGGAACTCTTCGGTTACTCCAGCGGGGCATCTTACTCTTGTCTGTGCTCCTGCGTGCATGTCCATGATCATCTGTACATAGGTTTCTGGAACCCCTCGATGTCTTAGCCCCACCCATATCAGATCACGTGGTTGTCTGTCGAATGCCTTTTCAAAGTCAACCAATACAATATGCAAATCCCTTAAGGAATCACGATGTTTTTCCATTATGATTCTTATACTTTGGATTGCATCTGTGGTTGATTTACCCGAGACAAACCCGCACTGATCATCAGATAGCCGTATTATTTTTCGCAGTCGGCCACCTAATACCCGCTCAACGATCTTCATGGTGTGCGATCGAACGGTAGTTATCACAGTTTCGCGTATCACCCTTCCCTTTGTATACAGGGAGAAGGTAACTTTCCCTCCATTGACTCGGCATTCGATCACCTCTCACAAATTTGGAGATGAGAATTCTGAGCCATCTGAACCCGATGTCTCCAATCTTTTTCCAGAACTCAGAGGGCATCTCGTCTGGCCCAACCGCTTTACGTTTTTTTGAGTATTTGACCGCCTCACTAACTTCTTCGACTGTAATGTCGGGTATTTCTGCACAGTTAGGGATGGCTCCTGGAAAGTATAGCCGGAGAAACTGTTCATTTAAAAGTTATTCACAATACTGCCGCCACCTTTATAGAATTTTGTCGTCATCCACAAGAAGCTGGCCATGAGCATTGTTAATGAACTTTGGCGAACGAATCCCCTGAGCATTCTTCCTTCTCACTCATTGTCAGATAATGTATTCTCGATCTGTATTACAGCGGATGGCACATTGGTTAAGACCGCATAAAAAACGATTTTCAGAGTCCCCTCATGCGTCAGCTTGTAACTGCGAATGAATAGTTCTGAGTCGTTAAGGAGGTCAGACACATCTTTTTTTGGGAAATTTGCCTTGTCGCATCCTCCTACTAGAGACTTTTACGACATTTTCAGCTTTTCGTATGTATATATGTAAGCAGCTGAGCATGCATTCCTTTGACATGGTTTAAAATACAGCCATAGACTTTTAGATCAATTTTCCACGTCCGAAGGAATTCTAGAACCTAAGCTTTCCAAATCACACCTAACCGCTGCGTACACCGGATCTCCCTCTCAGTACTTTCTGCTACTATCAATACAATGTCTGTCTTTAAAGTCTTTAAAAGTTATTCTTGAAAACCTTTGAATGTAAACTCTTTCCACCCAAAGGAAGTTTTAGGAGTGTTCCACATTTTTGTCCCCAATTTATCTCTTTAGAACTTGTTTTCTTTTTTAGTTAGGGACAGTTAGGGACTTTGAACCGTCTAATGACATCGTCTGTTGTGCCTTATACATTCTGTCTCTTATTTTCAGATTAAACCTCCGTCCAAACTCAAAAGCCCGAGAAGCTCTGGCAGTTTCTCGTGAATTGCCAGAATTTCGAAATATGGTCGCCATGCTGAAGGATAAATATGAACCTTATCACAACGGAGAGCTTACTTATATCGATGAGGAAATGGATCCTACTCTAGCATCCACAGACAATGGGGTACCTAATTACTTTTCCTATTAACCAACTTTACATTTACTTTCCTTCCGCACAGTACAACTTATCATTACCACCTTGGCTGTGCCAACCATACATTCGACCACCGCCTGAGGAACACAAGAAGACCATTGAAGAAAAAGTTCGAATTGCTCATGATCCAAATACTGTTAAGCGTCACTATTTCGATAACGACGGCAATCAAATTTCCCGTAAGAAAATGAAACGACTCCGAAGGAAGAATCGTCGCCCTAACAAACCTGAAGGGAAGCACGAGCGCAGCTTGGAGAGCTGTGACTTATGTACAAATCCGGTGGTAGGAATATAGGAATGTTTGTTATGACCTATTTTATCGTCTTTTTTTGCTTTTGAAGGGAATCAAGTGTGAATTTCGACTGTGTCGCATATGCTGTCGGGAAAAGTGTTATACAGAGAACTACGATTGTCCTGGTCATAAATGTTTAATAAAAACTCGACGTGAACGAGCTAAAACTTTCGGAAATAAAGGACCTTATACTATGGAAGAGGATGAAATGGAAAATGCAGACTCGAGTGAAAGCGTAAACGATAGTGGAGCAGAAGTAGATAGAGATACTTCTGTGGTAGCAAGGAGCTGATAAATAGTATTTTGTAGGCTATTTAGACAAATTTAATAAAGTGAACACTGTTTTAAACACTGAAGCCTCTAACTTATCTTTGTTAAGCCAGTTATGAACAATATGTTCAATAGCAGCGCCACGATATAGTATTTTTATAATAGGACATTTCATAGCAGTCTTCTGCTCAACAGACGCTAATCAAAGCTCGAAAAGGCAACAATGCCAGGAAGCCATTACTTGTATGGTCGTTCCAAAAACATACGAGTATTGCTTGGAAAGGACAAAAAGTGCCTTCAGTAGGTCTACAAAGCTCTCAAGATTCAGCGTTTTCCCCCTTCGCCTAAGAGGAAATACAAATACAGACAATCAACCTGAAGCTACGCTAAAAGACAAAGACAGACAATCAATTACTATGACAACGAACATAAGTTACGCAGACGGTGTTGCAAAAAGTCTGCCACCGAAACAAGTTCCTCAACCACATCCATTGCCAACAACAACACAACAAAAAAAAAGAACCCTTTCTGAATCCACCGCAATCTTTAGTACCACCAGCGCAACCACAAAACATAGACACTGAACAATCATCCGATATAAAAGAACTCAAAGAGATGATGAAGCAACTAATCACACAAATGACTAACATGTTAAATATCCTAACCTTACTTATTACTAGACATGACAATAACCATCTCAAAATCACAATATGGAACGCAAACGGACTACATCAACATTACCTGGAACTTAAGCAATACAATCGAATTGACATAATGCTTGTTGCTGAAACCCATCTTACTGATGGCCCACATAAAATTCCCCGGCTACGAAACCTTTGAATCAATACAAATCACACAGATGGAACAGGACATGGAGGAACCGCAATAATAGTCAATAAGCAAATAAAATACACCGAACTCAACGACTTTCAAACTGATTGCATCTAATCTACGTCTATTCTATTGGAAGATATACAAGGGGCTATGGTCATATCCTCAATCTACTGCCCACCAAAGCACCAAATCACCACTTCTCAATTTGACCACTATCTATAATCTCTAGGCAACCGTTTTCTAGTGGCAGGCGACTTTAATGCGAAGAGACTTGACGAAGAAACCTGATCTTATTGACTTTTGCATTGTCAAGAACATCAACATTAATAATATAGAAATCAAGTCTTCTTTTGACCTTGCTTCAGACCATTCACCCATTACCATCGAATACTTGTGGGCGCCGTGGCGTAAGTAGTTAGTGTGTCGGATCACTACGCATGAGGTTCCAAGTTCGAATCCCAGAAAATACCAAAAAGTTTTTTCACGGTCCCACCTCTCGCGAGCGTCTGACAAATATCCGAGAGTATTGTTGTCACGAAAAGCTTCTCAAATCGCCGTTCGGATTCGGCATTAAACTGTAGGTCCCTTCCATTCGTGTGAAAAATATAACGCACACAACATGAGTGGTTGCGAGAAGCTAGGCCCTGGCACTTAAAAGAGCTGTTGCGCCAAATATTTGTATATTTTTTTTGTATCGAATACTCCACGCATCCAATAAAGGCAACAGAACCAACCAAGCTCTACAACTCGAAAACCGACTGGTGCACTTTTCGACAACATATAGATAACTCCTTATCAACGAACATTCCCCTCAAATCACAAAACGACATTGAAAATGCGAATGACACAATCAACGAAGGGGCTCATAGAGGAACACCTAAAATGGAATATAAACCTAACAACTTTTCATTGGTTCCAGTTATTAAAGAACTTATACAGACCAAAAGAAAACTAAGGAAAAGATGCCAGATGACTCGAGCACCAAGCCACAAAACCAAGCTAAACAAGATCACAAAAGACCCCAAACAGAAACTAAAGAAAATTCATGACAATAACCTCTCCAATAACTTAAAAAACTTGACGCCAACATCCGAGAAAAACTACTCCCTATGGAGGGCCACCAAGCATATGACAAACAGGATCCAGCATCACCCACCTCCTAAAAAACCGGACAACACATGGGCTAAAGACAACATAGACAAAGCAAGACTCCTAGCCAAGTACTTCGAGGCCACTTTTACAAACACCGATGGTGACGGGGACTCATCGTCACTTCACGACAAAAACAATACAGATAATAAACGCATAAATAGAATGACAGTCAAAGAAATAGAGCTCTGCCTCAAAAAGTAAATAAACAGCAAGAAAGCACGTGGCTATAACCTCTTGACTGGTAGATTACTAAAAGAACTACCGCGATTATCCTTTATCTTCCTACGCAATCTCTTTAACAGCATAATTAGAAAAAAACACTTTCCAAAACTCTGGGAAGTCGCAGAGGTAATAGCTATTCCGAAGCCAGAAAAGGACGCTACAAAGCCATACTCATATAGACCTATCAGTTTGCTTCCCCTTATATCCAAGGTCTTCGAAAAACTCCTAATGAAAAGACTAGCCAATACTGACACAATCCAACACTGTTCCAAATCACCAATTCGGGTTCAGAAGACACTCAACTACTGAGCAAATACACAGAGTGACACACAAGATATCAACAACCATTGACGAAAAACAATTTTGTGTTACAGTGTACCTGGATGTTGCGAAAGCCTTCGACTCGGTTTGGCACAAGGGACTCCTATACAAACTCAGCAACGTCATTCCGAAGGACTACTTCTTACTCCTAAAAAGTTATTTAGAAAACCGATACTTTTATGTACGATTGAAAGACAGATGCTCTCAAATCCACCCAATCAATTCTGGAGTACCCCAAGGCAGCATCTTAGGGCCGCTCCTCTATCTACTCTTCACAGCAGACATCCCCTCCCCTACCAGAGAAACGGTCCCGATTGCAACATTTGCTGACGATACAGTTCTACACAACTGCGGTAATCATCTCCAAAGTAAACAATTCTCTTTTTAAGGAAGATCTAAATTTCAGAGCACTCTGGCTCGATGTGGCCCATTGTACTCCAAGCAGAACTCATCTTTGGTGTAGTGATTCAAAAAACCTTGGTATTTGTTTTCCTTCTATACTCAGGTGAAACCCACATGCGGATCAGTAGAAATGCGGTGAAGTGGGAGAGTTATGATCCCTTGTTTTCGGATCATAACCTCGCTGATAAAAGGAAGAAGAAGACTCAGGTGAAATAAAGTGAACCAAGGTGTTCTGAACCACTGTACTAAAGATGCGTTTCTGAGTTGAATACAATTGACCGTATCAAGACTGAAGGCTCTGGTATTTGCATTTCCTTTTTAATTAAAAAAAAAAGAGATTGTTTTGGTTGTTGGCGCTGGTAACAATAGCGCTAGCAGTTATGTTTGAAAATATGCGCGTTTTTTGCGAATACTTCTACAGCACTGCAAAACGTATCCACAGCCAAATTGTGAATATAAATGATAATGGTTTCGCGCTGTCAGACATAAGAAAAAAAGGAACAATATAGCTCACGCCACGAGGAAAAAATAGAATACTCCCATAAATTGCAGTAACCCGGTATCAATTCTGTTCCCGAATTATGTATCCGAAGAAAGAAATGAATTCTCATGTGCTGGTATGTTAGGGAAAAAGTTAAAACTTATGTCTGCCTAATGACATTTCATTAACCATCCACGTGTAGTACTCGTATGTAAACGGTACCAAAATTAAACACTGGATTTAAATATCCCGCAATTTAATTTTGTTGTTTTACAGTTGGCAGTTCTGTTTTTTTGACAGATGTTATAAGCGGGAAATACACGATACAACCATCGTACCGTCTTGTTTTGTACCGACATCGGCTCAACTGTTATATGCAGCACGCACATTATACAATCTGTGTATGATTTACGTACAATTTGTGCATGTGACAGAGGTTGTACAGTCAAGACCATGCGACCGTACGATATTGGTACAATGGATGGTTCTGTTGATATACACGATAGTTGCAATTAGTCAATATTGAACGCTACAAGAAATAACAACGCATTATTGAGCGTTGAAGGAACCTCATTTAATAAAAATTAATTGATTTAAATGCCGTGTTGTTTTATTTTAAAATTAAATCAGGTGTTCAATTTGAGGCACCCTTTATAATTTGTATATAAATGGCGATGCTTAATACATTGGGTAAGTTCAGCTGCCCAGACTCAGGCACGTCAGATTACACAGAATGCAAAAACTGTTTGGCTAGCTTTTTATTAGACTATATCGAGAAAAGAATAAAAAATTAAGGAAGCTGTTTCAGCTTTCAGCTCAGGCAATCGAATAAAAATCGGACGCTCTAATTTTTATTTAGTAGAAAAATTGATGCAGAGTTTACGTAGGTGATATTTCTAGAATCATCAAAGTGGGGTGTTGGCAAAAAAACGAAAACTATACAATTATTTGGAATGGTTCACATTAAATAAACATGTCTAACACTTTTCCCTCGCAATTTACCCCAGAAAATAAATTATTCTATGGTCAAAATAATTCGGAATAGATAAATTTACCAATAATTTATAGAAGATGAAAAGAATTTAGCAATCTGAATTTTAAACCGTCTTAGTTTGTATTAAGTCGTATACGCCATTGGCATTCTATATATGAACTCCTTCTAAAACGTCGGTTCCATCCGCTCGTGGTTCAAAGTAGAAAAATGTAGAAAAAAATGTCAACCATCTTGAATTTCTCCATAAAATGACAGAGACTCATCTTGGGTCTGTGTGGATTGCTAATTAAACTGTTGAAATTAAAATTGTTAAGGCATTGTTTGCAATAAATTTCATCTCGAAAATGTGTTAGTTCAAATAATTAATTATAGATGGAACCAAATAAATTTGTATAAAAAATTGTAATATATGCATTTGAGTGTCCCATAAATTGTACAATATTCGTGTATTTATTACGAATCAATTTTTTATGTTGGTTTACATTAATCTTTTTGCAAATATTCACCCTTATTCTGAGTGGCAAGTAAAACCTTGCACGACGTTTGTCGTTATTTGAGGCGTTTCGTTTTACAAGAGTTATACCGTAACTTCGACGACAGGGTAAAACGTCGTCGGTAAGTAGTTTGCATTCCACATGCTATGCCATCGACCGTACCACGCTGGGAATATCGGTTCTCGTTCCATCATCGAATCAAGCAGCATTGGGCATGGGTAGTATTTAGATGGGGGACTGCTTTGGAACACCGCCTATTGTTGGCATATTAGCCAACTCATCAACTCCACCAAAGTCTTAATTTGCTTCTGGCGCCCTATCTTGACCCCAGAAAGTAAGATAATTAAATTCAGTTATTTAAATCAATTAAACATTTAGGAAACTTACATTTTCAGTCGTTTTTACTACTTGGCGACCACTAATTTGTTGACGACAAATACCGTCGTTTTTCCTGTCGTTTTGTGGCATTCAACGCCTTAAAGAATGACAGTGAAATTTCTCACATGACGTTCGTCGTAGACTATGGGTTCCACAGGGCGTTTAACGACAAATGGCGTTCAACGCCGTAAAACCGCCACTCGTAATGGTAAATTCAAATTGGCGTGTTTTAAATCGTTGTAAGCGCCACTCGGAATAAGGGTGATTATTTAATATCACTTTAGTGTATGTTGTAAGTTTCCAATTGTTGTACCTACTTTGTCTTCGAAAATTGTGAGGGAAAAGCTTGACAGAAGCGGAAATACCCGCTGGTCAGGCAGATTTTACATTTTGTATAATCTAACGTGCTTACGTAGTGGGCTTGTGTAGTTCACGAACGAACTAGTTCAAAAAACAGCTCTGACAAGTGAGCTGAGTGAACTACTGAACTAAATGAACTAAAATAAAAAAATGACATGAACTAGCATGTAATTTTTTTATTTTAGTTCATTTAGTTCATTTAGTTCAGTAATTCCAAACTCAGGTATGCACTGCAATAGAGCTCTTCACCGAAATGTCAAATGACAGCTGGAAGAATGGTTGGAAGTTTGTATGAAAGCAAATGAATTTTCTTTGTGTTGTTGAACTATGAATTAATAAATATTTAATTTTTCTGTATTGCGTGAGTGTGGGCGCCATGGCGTAAGTGGTTAGTGTGTCGGATCACTACGCATGAGGTTCCAAGTTCGAATCCCAGAAAATACCAAAAAGTTTTTTCACGGTCTCACCTCTCGCGAGCGTCTGACAAACATCCGAGAGTATTGTTGTCACGAAAAAGCTTCTCAAATCGCCGTTCGGATTCGGCATTAAACTGTAGGTCCCTTCCATTCGTGTGAAATATAACGCACACAACATGAGTGGTTGCGAGAAGCTAGGCCCTGGCACTTTAAAGAGCTGTTGCCTAATATTTGTATTTTTTTTTTCTATTGTGTGAGTAGTTTTACTTCATTTTTTTTCTTCCTTCGGTTCAAAAGTGACAGTGCTGCCATTTATAACGATAATTTGACGACCAACCGGCGAACATCACACAAGACCCAATTTCCTGAGCCCTGAACTATATTGAACTAAATGAACTAGAAGAACGAACTAGTTCAATAAGTAGATTTGAACTAAGCTAAGCGCCCTCTGAGCTGAACTAAAATGCACAAGCCTATAGGGCTGTACACACATAATTTCATTACTTTTGCACAAGTACCATATCCTAAGGATACGAGTATACCAAACGAAAACATCCACACACAAATGATTTCGCATCCAAGAAGTAACGTTTCTGTTATCATTTTTGTGTGTATACTGAAGTGTAATGGTGGTGTGAGTTGATTTATTTTTCTACTCATTTGGCTTAGTTTGTGTAGTGCGCGAACGTATAAGGCGACAAGTAAATCTTATTTTTGTTTTAATACAAATCGTCTGCCCAACAATTTAGATGAGTTGTATTTGTTTATATTTTTTTAATTAAACATTCTATGCAGAGGCTGAGTGTGTGAAATTGATTGATCGAAATTTTTTGGATAGATTTAAATTTCAGAATGGAAAGAAAACGCAGTAAACTGTGGAAATTAAATGAATTCTATTTTGTTTTTTGTTGGGATACACATATTTTTTATCCTGTTGTTACTTTTTCCTATTTTGAATAAAAAAAAAGTGCCATATCACCACTCACCAACATACTAGAAGTGTTTTATTTATAGCATGTGAAATTCAAAATTGAAATCAAACCGAACGTAATAGCTTTTACAATAGTATTCGTTGAATTGCGGAATACCTGTTTTAACAAAAATAACGTGATAAGCGTATAAATCAAGCAAAAGCAAAAGTAACTAAAGTAACGAGTAACGATATTTTTGTAACGGGTGCTCCGACCTGAAGTAACACATACATACGGGTATTCATTTTGTCTCTACTTTTACAGCACTACAAGCCTATTGCGTAGCCTGGAATCTGGAGACCTGAATGTGCCTATTTTTTCTCTGAGTTTGCCTGAGTTATCAGACAAATATCACATAGATTTCTGAGGCAATTGCTCAATTAGAAACGTGCAAATACATATATCTGGACCCCAGAACGTTTGCATTTGCGATATCATTTCTAATTTGCAAATAATTTACCACATCACATTGAACATAAAAATGTCTTCCTCCCACATGCCCTGTGCTTACACCTTAGCGAATTGCTTTCCTTTTTGACAGCCGGTTAAGCACGTGTCCCCAAAAGACACAGAATGACTTTTGTTTGTTTACACATTTTTCCAAATATTTTTAATTCTGACGAACACAGTAAAAACTCCGAATTATGGAAGTAACAAAAGGCTTCTATGATCTGTGTGTACCTCTCCACAAAGATCAGAAAACAATGAAGACAATGGTGAAGGAGTTAATTGAACGTAAGTAGAGAATCTACGCCAAACCAGAACCTCATGAGAAGTCCGTTTGCAGTTGGTTACAGGACGGTAGCAGTCGAGGAGATATTTGACCATTCAAAGAAGGACACGCCCAAAAGAGGTTCAGAAATATTCCCAGCACCAGCAGACATAAGTTACTTGGATGAATTCAAAAACCAAATCAAGATCCTTACCCGGCTGACCATTGTCTATGTCGATGTCGCCGTGTCACATGCCATGGTGAGAACTCTGGTGAACTCTGTTGGCGTATGCAATGATTAGATTTTATTTCCAGACAAATTCTATGAACGTCAAGAAGTTTAACATCATCGCTGGCCTTCCAAGGTCGGAGCCTGCACTGACTGTAAGTAGACTCATGGGCATAGGAATTTCCGTGGCTCTAGCCAGTGCTTCTATCAGATTTGTCTCTGTTTCTTGAGACTTGTCTCCCTAAGATCGTATTTTATCCTACAGAAAGGAGGGTCCATGTAAAGTTTTGTAACAATTGCCGTTTCTTTCCCTATAGGACCGACAAAAAATACTCGCCATTAACGCTCTTGTATATTACTCTGCATAGAGTTCCGTCTACCTGATCATTGTAGCGTTTTTCAGGCGGAAATCATGGCGATTAAGGAAGTCATCTCCTGGCTGAAGTGTGTTGTACTATCTGACAGGGATACTAGCATTTTCACTGAGAGCCAAGCGGCAATCAAGTCCCTGGAATTATGCTCCTTCACTTCAAAGGCCTCTTTAAACTGCCGTTTATATCTTATGGAGATGACAGAGCAGTTCAACATTCACCTATGCTGGGTGCAAGGCAACAGATAGGGTACTAGTCTAAAGATTCTGCCCGATAGAAAATCCCCGGGTATGCCCCTCGCTACATGTAAGCATCTACTAAAGCTGAACGCTACTAGCAAGATCAATCACAGATGGGAAAACGGCTCAACGTGTCATATTTCGCGACAGATCTGGCCTAGGCTGAACCGAAAACGTAATACCGAGTTGGTCAAGCTAAAGCGATCACGCGATCACAGATCTGCTGCGTTATCGGTGTTCTCATTGGAAACTCTTATAGGCCAACATGCCAAAAGACGACCTCTTCTCCAACGACTTCTGCAGGTGCTGTAGGCGCGACGAGGAGGAGGAACCATTCTTCACCTCCTATGCACTTGTCCAGCCCTGCTGTATAAAATAATGCTCCGTCTAGGGTCCCCCTTCCTTGAAGACTTCAGCAATCTGTCGTCCTTAGGCGTCGTGTGCATCCATCGCTTTATCAAAAACTCCGGTTGGTTTTGTTAGTCCCTGAGAGGTATAATGGGTGATCCATGGTATCACAAAGGACCTTCATTTGTCCAAGTGTGTCTAAGCCAACCTAACCTCACCTAATAGCCTAGAGTTAGTGGTCAAATGGTAGTGCGTGCGATTACATGAAAACATAAAGCTCTCACTTAGCCTAAACCTACCAACTCCTACTCTCCACCGCTGTGTTGCTAATCGCTGGGCTCCTAGTACCTTGATCGGAGATTGAATAACCAACTCCTTTGGAAGGGCTTGCGGTAGCAGAGGAAAGGGGAGAAGAGGGTTTTCTAACTAGAGCACTTCTTGTTCGAGATGGTAGCGGATGAATTCCCTAGATTAAGTCAACTGTGACGTCTACAGTTCCAGTTAGGTTGAACTTAGTGAACACCTTGCACGATCTGCTTCGACATATTCTGGTCACACGTCGGTAAAGACTAATATTATATGCATTCCTTGCAATAGGTAGGTAGGTAGGTAGAATTGGTTGTATCAGCAAACCATGCTGAAACTTAATTAGCGCAAAAGCGCCGTTTTAATACCACAACTCAAGTGACCTAAATGGATGTAAAACCGGCGTCAACTTGTAGGGAAAGGGAAAAAGAGTAAATATTATTCAAATCCAGTCCGTTACATTAAGGAAACTGATAATATCCCCAATGCTTATCTCCGCTAACTCTACTGCAACTGCGACAATGTGCATTAAAAGTAATGTCTATTCTGGCCATTGCCAGAACTCTTGCAATATCTGCACAGTTTCTGCTTAATAGATCGTGTGCCCTTTTCCAGCAGATTTAGGCCACATCTGCCTGGAAATGACACAGTTCCGCACCCCCTGTCATCTGCTATTAGCATTTAATTGAAAATGCGTAAAGATTGTACCTTTAAAGGCCCCCACGTGACGTTCACCGCCTTCGCTTGGGAAACATCAAGGGCAGATCCTCACCTCGTTAGTTCATAAGCTCGCTCTTTTCCCTCAATGTTGCTGTGACCCGGCACCCAAAGGAGACTGATCCTGAACCGATGACCCAGCGAGGCGAATTCCGTTTTGCACTGTCCTAGCCTCGAGGATGTAGTGGCAGATATAATGACCTTAATAGCGGCCTGGCTGTCAATAAGGATGGCTATGGTGTTTAGGGGTGTAGAGGTTGGCTTGAGTAGGCGCCATGCCTCACGAACAGCAAGAACTTCCGACTAGAAGACACTGCACGAATCAGGCAGCCTGTAAGATATGGAAATATCGAGGGAATCAGAGAATATCCCCGCCCCTGCCCCACAGTCAATTTTTGAACCGCGTGGGTGAAGACTGTTGTTTCAAACTCATTTGTCACTTCGCCTATTTTCCATTCCGGCCTGACCGTGACGTAATTTCTAAAGTTCACTGTGGGAGTTACATAGTCGGTTAGCAGGATGCTGTTGTGACCATAAGGTTTGGTACACCAGCATCCTGTTTCTCTTAGTCTGACCGCACTACATGAAGATAAATACATAGTATGAAGGTCGAGTGGTAAAAGGTGCAGAATTACGTTCGAGGTTTCGCTTGGACATGCTCTCATGGCTCCCGTAGCGCCTAGAGCCGCAGATCCTTGCACTTTGTTGATAAGTTTGATGTTGTATTCTTTTCATAACGCAGGCCACCAGACTAGCGATTCATAGGAAAGTCTGGGACGCATACCTCCATATGACCATCTTTGGGCGAAGTCCCCACTTCTTACCGAAAATGTTGCTGCAAGCATAGAAAGCCACGCAGGCTTTCTTTACCCTCTGCTCACAGTACCACACACCACATACGCGGCAACCTTAACTCCATCTCTATCAATGTATTCTGAGCCACCATCCTCAAGTGTTAATGCCACTGCAAACCGACAGGATGTACTACCTTACTTACTTAATTTTACTTATGTCCTGTATCCCCTTGTGGGTCCTGGGGTCTCTTCTGCCATCCTGAGTTAAAGGGTTCCATTGCAGAGTATGGTTCGCTATGGAACTGTCACCTTTTCGGAACGTGTGACTAATCCACTGCCACTTCCGTCATTGGATGATTGTGTCGATTGGTTCCTGACCCGTTCTCTGGTAGAGATGTTCGTTAGAGATACGATTGGGCCATAAAATCCTTAAAATATTGTGCAGGTACCTATTAACGAACGTTTGCAGCTTCCTGGTGGTAGTGGTGGTCACTGCATCCATATAACAGCAACGTTGGAGCGGGACACTCTTAGCTTGGTGTTCAAACTGATTGCATTGCTTTGCCATATTTTGGACAACATCCCAAACTCGGACTTTGCACTACCTTGCATTTCTGCATTACTCTTGCAGCTGCAGTGCCCATTTTACCACTTTGTCATTAAGTCCCCTGACATTATCAACTAAACCCATATATTCCTCGAAGATCTCGAACGATTTTCCCATAGGCATGTACGTAACTCCTTGCTTGTTGAGTTGCAAGTGCCTTAAGTAGTTCTTTTCAATCGCTAATAGTGTGAAATGGAATGCACGACTGCTTTTGCAGGCTAGAACCTGCATTCTCGAATAGTTTCTCTGAAAAATTCTGCTTATAATGGTGAGTGCGCACACCTAACATCGTCATAGATGTAATCAAATCCACTCGTTAAATGAAAATCTTGTAGTGAGAAAAATTAAACTTCAACGTGAAGAAAACCCAACATATTACGTTTTTCAGAAAGAGGACGTCCACTATACCAAAACTGCAAGTGGATAATCAAACCCAAAGAGACCACACATCTTCTCCGTGTCACAGTCAACTCTGGGGTAACATGGTACAAACACAGTATGTCTAACATCGTCAAATCAGCGTCCATGGAGTTGAGTTACCTGCTTAGAGCAAAAAGATTCTTCACATCGAAGCAGCTCTTTCTCTTGTACAAAGCAGAAGAGAGGCAGAGACTTGAATATTACTCCAACGCTTGAACCTCGGCCCCAAGACATAAATTATGACATCCAGAAACTAGGAGTCCGATTAATAAAATATGCGACACTAACAGCTAACCGTCAATCAGTTGGTCATCTAAGAGGTGCTGGAGATGCTACCATGGAAGATTTTTCGACGAACTCAATGAAATAATCGCTAGAAATACCTTGACGTTCAATTGGCTACCGCGCGAACTTTTAATTTACCAAAATACCAGCACCTGCCAACAACAGACCGTGCAGGCAACATCTATATCCTCGAACTCTTTCAAGGTTGAGTTAGGTTAGAGTGGCAGAGTGTAGAATGCAGCCTCACTTAGGCCAGACTAGGTCCATTGTGGTAAAACATAGATCTATCATCCCCAGGAAGAACTATCCTGGAACCAGTGAATCTTGTTATGATGTGCTGAAGGCTGTCGATGCTGACGTTAACAAGCTCACCTAAGTTGTCGAAGAGGTAGGCTCCTAAGCGTAGTCTTTTGCGAGCGGAGAGGATCTGGCACGTACAAAAAAGGTGTATGGTTTCTTCCTTCTCCTCGTCCATGCAACTTCTGCAGAAATCATTTGCTAGGATGCCTATCCTGATCGCATGCCTACGATGCAGTGCCCCGTAATGACACCTAGTGTAGTTGGCATGAGCAGCCTTGTCAATTCGATAAGGCAATTGGAGCGTTTCTGATCCAGCTCAGGCCCTATCTGTTTGTTAATAAGACACGTCGTGCCGCTAGCCCACCTTGCGATTGGTCGCGCTAATGGTGTTGAGCTTAAGTAGTAGTTTCACTGTAGCGGGAGGCATACCGAGATTCCCCTTGCTCGACGAGATTGGAAGAATGTGCTCTGCTTGGCGAGTTCGTCGGCCGAGCAGTTCCCTGGAATATCCCTGTGCCCCGGCACCCAAATTAGGTGAATGGTGAACTGTTTGACCATCTCGTTAATAGACAAGCGACAATTTAGGGATGTTTTTGGGTTGAAGGTAATAGATTTCAGACACTTGATCGCAGATTGACTGCCGGTAAAGATAATAATATTCCGTCTGGATATCACATTGTACTTCAGCCACGACAAGGCTTCTTTAATTGCCATCTCCGCCTGGAAGATTCTGCAGTAATTAGGGGGGCAAAAAGAGATATTGATGTTTAGTTGTTGGGAGAAGACACCTCTCCCTACTACTCCCGACTCTATTTTGGATCCATCTGTGTAGAAGCAAATGGATCCCTCTTGTGTCCCTAGCTCACACTCCTATTCAAGTCTGGAGGGGATGCGGATTTCAAAGTTTTTATCAAACAGAAATGGAAGTACATAGCCGGCGTCTTGTGGAAGGAGTTCAAGATTGTTGAGAACAGAGGAGTGTCCTGTACCTAGACTGGACCACTAGGATATGGCCTTCATATGGATGGCTGCGCACGCTGCCACTTGTTTGCTTTGGATATCTAGAGGAGGCAGGTACAAAAGAATGTTTAGAGCCGCTATTAGAGTTGTTGATGCAGAAGCAGGCTATCCTCTGCACACGGCTAAGTGAGGTTAGGTGTACAGCTTTCTCCAAAGTCGTGCACCAGACGATCACACCATACGTTAGTATGGGTCTGATTAGGAATACATACAGCCAGTATGTAATTCGTGGCTGTAGTCTCCATTTATTTCGTAGTACAAAGCTGTTACATCGCGAGGCAGGAGAGGCAGGCCTATAAACGCCTGGATCACACAAATGCAATGACATCGGCATTTCATTAGCCTCAGTAACCGAGTGATCCAAAATCGTGAGGGCTGCCGATATTTTCTGTTATCAAATAGGCCAACCCCACAGGCGGATAAGTAGAAATGCGGCAAAGCGGGAGGGTTATGATCCCTTGTTTTTGGATCATAACCTCGCCGAAATAGGAAGAAGAAGAAGACAAAGCTGCAGTGGCTTTCTTCACGAACTCTTTCAAACATGAGTCAATTTCTTAAGTCCCTTCGTCAGAGTGTTCTATCGCTTCTTCTACATCCTTGATCGATCGACGCAAAATGTAGAAAGTACTATAAATACGATCGCATAACAACACTGATTCTAGCCATATTTGAAAGGAGGAACAATACCCTAACTTCTTTCATTTTTAGCACTGTTGTACCACATTTAATGGCGACATTGTCACGTTTGATCCTGAAGGTGGAAAGCTCTTGGTTAGTCGAAAGAACTATCAAGTCGCTGTAAAGCGTGGGGTTTTCTTTGAAATTAAATACTCGCCGGTAATAACGAATTCCAATTGCCGAAAGGACACGATCAAGTTGACCCACAACTACCATGCGAAAGGCAAATCCAAGAGTATTATTATGTCCAGTGGTGCAAAGGGTATATTCGAATTGAGAGGTCCCTACGATATCAGTAATTTGTAAGTGAAAGGAAATGTCATACGATCTTGTTACCTTACATTCTAATTTACAGAGCTCTAATATTTGGGCTATCAGAGGATCAAGGAAAGAACTCAATAGGAAGCACATGCCGCCAGTTGATACTTCGAGCAGGTACATTCATTTGATGATATACATAAACTTCTTAATTTATTCATTTGTATTTAGAATCACGTCGATTGGGTAAAACAATTATGTTTGCGAAAGGCGCTGGTCCAATCTGTTTATCATCATCCTCTGGAGAAGATACCTCAGAGGGGGAGGAAGAAGTAGATGATGAGGACGTGGAAAATGATGATGACGATATGAATGTACAGCCAAATAAAAAGAAGAAATTGTCATGATAGCAAATAGTTTTATATTTGTTTCCATAGGCCAGGTTAAAGCATGATGGTAACGGGCAAGTATTATATTTCCCGAAGTTCAAGGTAGCTTTACTAGTTATAGGCTTGCATACAAGCAACCACTTCAAAACAAGAGCAACTAGAAAGGGTTACTAAAATATTGAAAAAGAAAGCCCAAACGTTCATATTTTGAGTATTTGAGTTACAGATGCCTAGGAAAGTAAATGCAGCTAAGCAGCATTTTTAACACCACTGCATGGGCCTGAAATAAAGAACTATAAACGAACGTACCTCCCAGTAAAATCGAGATAATGATAGCAATCACGTCCCTCAAGAAGAACAAGGCGGTGGGTATTGATGGCATGCATGCCGAACTATTTCAAGCAGCGCCGAATACATCGGTAGATTTGTTGCATTCTCTAATAAGAAGAGCTTGGGGTAGTGAACAATTTCCGCAGGAGTGGAAAGGGGGGATAATTATTAAGCTTTTGAAGAAAGGGAACTTGACGGAATGCGGAAACTGGAGAGGTATATGCGTTCTTCCAGCCGTAATCATAAATAAACAATTTGACGCAGCTTGTAAATGAGCCTACACGTATACCGGACATTGAAAGTCATTCTGCCAACACTCTGGACTTGTTTCTTTTTTCGTTTCGTTTTAGCGCCTCTGGGCCGGTCTGACCACAACATCGTATCAGCTAAATTCTCGTACTCTGACCACACAGTTAAAGAAAAAACTTCCAAAAGAAAAGTATGGCGTTACGAAAAAGACAAGCGGGACGCCCTTAACAGTTTCTTTAGGAGTTTTAACTGATCCCTATGCTTCCTCGATAGCGACATGGATGCCGCCGCTGATATGATTACGGACAGCATCCTCTTAGATATGAATGTATATATTCCTAACAGAATAAAGAGCATCAAATCTAAGGCAAACTCGTGGTTCGACCAGAGCTGCAAAGAGGCTATCAGATTGAAAGGGGTAAGTTTTCGGTCTTATAAAGCCAACAAATCTGAGGAAAACCGAAAGAAGTTTGAACAAGCCAGAAATGACTGCAATGCTCATATTCGACGTGTAAAATTCTTATATGACCAAAAATTAAGGCAAAAATTCTACAATGTCCCAAAGATAGTAAAAATGTTTGGTTATTCGTTAAAAATATTAAAAATTCTGCCTGGCCTGCCATGCCAATGCTCATTTACAATGACATTCCAGCTGTTTGCTCCTTAGACAAGGCCAATCTGCTTGCTGCTCTCTTTGCAGCGAACTCCATCCTGCCAGATGGTGCTTTGTACTGTACCTGTACCTGTACTTGAGAACGTCGAATTTTCCATGGGACAAATCCACTTTCGCATTCGTACAGTTACAGGAGTACTCAAAGGTCTCAACATACACAAATCCGCTGGTCCAGATGGTATCTCCCCCATAGTTATAAAGAGGTGTTTTTCCACGCCGGCAAAACCTCTGCGTAAGCTTTTCTGTCTATCCTACTCTTCCGGGCTCTTTCCGAGTAGATGGAAAACAGCATTTGTCCAGCCCGTCCCTAAAAAAGGCGAATCTTCCTCCCGTCCAATTACCGACTCAATGCACTTACGTCCCTTCTTTCCAAGGTCATGGAAATGCTGATAAATCGTCAGCTTATGAAATATCTTGATTCGCGAAAACTCCTCAACGACCGGCAGTATGGTTTTCGTAGGAACAGGTCCACTGGTGATTTGATGGCTTATCTCACCGAGAAATGGAACCAATCTCTCCATCACTTCGGCGAAACAAAGATGGTTGCGCTCGATATTTCTATGGCATTTGACAGAGTTTGGCATCAGGGTTTTTTTTTGTCGAAAATGCGTGCGTATGGCATCGGTGAGTCTCTTCTTCAATAGATTAGAAATTTCCTTTCGGACCCTTCAATACAAGTTGTCTTGGACGGCTTCAAGTCTGCAATTCACCATATAAATGCTGGTGTTCCCCAGGGCTCCGTTTTGTCTCCGCCTCTCACATTTTTATATATAACCTCTTGTCTGCTACTTACCCAAGCCATTCCTTCGCTGATGATAGTACCCTCAGTTTTTCATATTCGTTCCCTAACTCTCGTCCCTGCTCTTCGGCCGTAGAAGAGAAACGTCAACGTATGATTAACACATTAAATTCCGACCTGCACAGCATAACCAAATGGGGTTCGATCAATAGAGTGGAATTTACTGCATCCAAAACTCAATGCTGTCTTCTGTCTCTCAAGCGAAACCAGGACCCTCAACCATTATCCATGAATGGTACTTGTATCGCTGAATCCGAAAGACTTGCCACTCTCGGTATGTGCATCAATAACCATCTTCGACGCAACGATCACATATTCGAAGTCGCCAAAAATGCTGCAAAATGTCTAGGATTCCTTAAGCGTTGCAAGAAATATTTTACCCCGCCTGATCTGGCCTCCATCTATAAGGCATTCATCCGCCTAAAGCTGGAATATGGTATAACGCCCACATCTGGTCTGGTGCACCCAAGACCGTTCTGCACATTCTAGATAGGGTACAAAACCGCGCGTTAAAACTAATAGGTGATAGAGACATTAGCCGTGTTTTATTATCTGATCTGATCCAGATCAGATCATTGGTGTGTATGCATTACAACAACAATACGAGATCTTGCTTTTCATTTGGATCTTTTTTCGTGATCCAAAAATTAGTTCTCCTATTCCTTGCTAGGCTGCACTTTTGTCGACAATTGTCAAGACTCCTGTTGCCAGATTAGAATATAAAATACTTTCTGCACTTTAAATATTATTCTATGATTTCTATGTTTTCTTTGCATTGGAATTATGCACATAAAAGCGTATCTGAAAGTAAATACTTATCCCAGTTACTTCTAATAATTTCAAATTAATAATTATTGACTGAATATACACCATTTGAATGAATTAAGATCGGCAAAATATACAGGTTAAAAAAAGGTAGCATATTCTCTGAATATTCTTCTTCTTCCTTTTATCAGCGAGGCTATGATCCGAAAACAAGGGATCACAGCCCTCCCACTTCACTGCATTTCTACTGATCCGCCTGTGGGGTTCGCCTATTTGACCTCAGAAAATATCGGCAGGCCTGCCGATTTTGGATCACTCGGTTACTGAGGCCAATGAAATGCCGATGTCGTCGCATTTGTCTGATCCAGGCGTTTATAGGCCTGCCTTTCCTACATCGCGATGTCTTTGGAACGTGCATAGATATTGCCTTTTTAACAGGGTTCAAATGATCTCTTCTTTGAACGTGGCAATACCAGCTGAGCCGGTCGCGCTCTAATTTATGTACGATGGTTTCCTTGATGTGAAAGCTTTCACGGATCTTCGAACTTCTTATTCTCTGAATATTATAAGGGAAAATAAATCGCATGGCAACTCCGCTTGAAGGAACTCAGCTCCAGCTGTGCAATTCTAATAGAAAACTGGGAAAAAAAATAATTCCTACTTTTAAATAACTAATTATTGAATAAAAACAATAACAAGTTGTACATCAGAAGAAACAAATGTTATTCTGGGTGCATATGGTAAGAGTTAAGCACAACAGCTGATTCTTGCTGATTCAGCGCGAAATAAACCATATTTTGAAAGGAGTTCGATGCGGAAACTATAACCACACCACAAGACAGAACAAAAATTGTTCGTTGATCCAGATCCAGATCGTTTTATTCTCGTCATGCGATCTGATCTGGATCAGATCAGATAATAAACCACAGCTATTATTTCTCTTGCGAAGTCTAGTCGGACGGTTGTAGTTTACGTATTCGAAGTCGCATGCGTCCAATGCAGATTAACCAGATATCATTTGCTACCGGACTACAAAAAATAGAAAAAAAAAAAACATGGATATTCAGAAATCTGTTTTTGTGTAATTAGACAATCACCCTTATTCCGGGTGGCCTTTTTGGTCTTTGAACTCCATTTGTCGTTGAACGCCCCGTGGAACCCATTAGTGTACGACGAACACCGAGACATATTTATTTCAGACATTATGTCAGATTTCATGTCAGAAATTTTTATTTTTTTATTCCGTGAGCAAATTTTGTCAAAACATTTCATTTTCAACCATATCGCGTAAGTAAGCAACAGCTGATTCTTGCCTTGACACCGAGTCTCCACGAGACATATTTATTTCAGACTACCTACTGCCCGAACACAATGATAAAGCTGAAGCTGAAGTACGTCGCGCTGTCAAAGTTAAATACACACACATCCAATGCTGCGAATACAATGTGAAGCCGAAGCTTGCCGCTGAGTAGAAGTGGAGTTAACTTCAGCTTTCCATATAAAAAAAAAGATATGGCACATCAGCAAACAGAAAAATTAATCGATCTAGTCAAAAGGAACAATATTCTATGCGATTTAAGTAATCCTCATTATAAAAATATAACAAAAAAAAAAAAAAACAAAAGGGATGAAAAAAAAGTTCCGAAGCATTTGGATTACCAACAACAAACACCCGTGCAGCGCTTCACCATTGTATTCGTACTCAGCTTCATCAGTGCGCGATTTTTTGACAACGCTACAGGCACATAGCTTCAGCTTCACCATTGTGTTCGGCCAGTAAATGATTGGATGCATGTCAAAAAATACCTGCATAAGTATTATATGCACGTTGTACTGCATACTATTATGCAAATATGCATGTTGTACTGCATGCCAACGGTTGCACATTCGTTTTCGCCAAAAATTCTACAAGTGGAATGATTTGAAAAATAACTACTCATATTTTCGTGTTCGAGTAGCTATATTTGCGTCTTCTCTCATTCAAAGCAAATTTCAAATGAACAGTTCTGTCAAGAGTGAAATGGTTTGGAATCGAAGAAAAATTTATGCTTGCGCCGAGAATTATTTTTGCAAAAGGATATAAAACAAAATTGAATAGTATCTCAAGGAAATTAATACTTTCAAACAAAAAACTTCAGAAATTCGACAAACGACGGCTTTTTCTTTTTAGTGAATATTTATTAATATGATTTAAAAATAAATTCCTGATTATTCCAACGACAAGATTTCCATGAAGACAGGCGTTAGCCAAGCATCGGGAAGTTTTTAGAGGATTAAAGTCCCTCACTATTGCAGAAGGCTCCCTCGCTTATACGCCTCTGCAATGTCTTTTGATGATTTTCCCTTCCAGCAAACTTCCAAAGCAAAAAAAAATAAAAATAATGTCTAACTGGCGCAGAAAATTAACCTATTTCTTAACCTTGGCTAATTTTCTTACATGTTGCCATAAATTTACCACTCCAATAGCAAAAAGAAGTCAATAATTAAGAGAAATTTGAAGTAGTGGCCAATACACGATGCAACTGTTGTACCAACGGTTTGACAGATTTGGTGTTGTATACCATAATTGTTGTACGTGTAAAATGATTGAATAAAATGTCTGGTTGTACGTAATTCGTACGCAGGTTGTATAATGTGTGCGCTGCATACAACAGTTGGGCTGGTGTCGGTACAATACAAGCCGATGCGATGATTGTTACGTGTATTTCCCGCTTATGGACAGTCGAAAACACATTCACCCCGATTACCGTTGGCGTTTTTCGTTTTTCGACGATTGTCGTTTTATTCCTCATATGTACCACGAATTTATTTGCATAACTTTTCAATGTGAACGAGTTGTAATAGTATTCTACATGACCAAAAAATAGTTTAATAACGTTTAACGGTCAGCAGGTCGTAGCTACGAAAAAAACGACGATCGTCGAAAAGTATCAGCATATAATAAATTAAATGTATCAGCATATAATGCAGCCACCACCCTTACCAGTTTTCGTTGCCAACAACTGAGGGAAACTACAGCGCTACTGTCTACTGAAACCCGTTTTACCGCCGTATACAACTGAGCGCGGCGAATAACAATTCGCTCTTTGTGAATTACCTCTCTCTTTCGCTGTTGCGCTCTTTCGCACTTCTTCGTTCTTTCCCTGAAAACTTCTTGGAGTATTTTTTTTTTTTTTACTCCTCACATCTTCCTCGGTTTTTGCTCCCTTTACATAAAAATTCTTAAAAACAAAATGGAGGTCTTTGATGTGGTGCGTACGTTTTGTTGAGTGTCAAGTAAAAGTTCAAATTTCGGTAATAAAAACTCTAAATTAATTCATAATATAACAAAAAATCAATTTCCTAATCGGTATAGAACGTAATAAGTGGAAAATTTTTCCAAAATTCCACGTAATTGCTGCATAAAATGTTTTCCAAAAAAAATGCAATGACATTTTTTTTCTTCTTTCCTCTTGTAAAAGTGTGATGTCTGGCAGTGCCATATATCGTTTTTTCTTATCTCCAACGGTGTTTAGTATTATGTTGCTTTGGTTTGTTTTCGTCGAATAAATAAAATTAATTTGTGTTGGAAATGTTGAAAATATTTCGAAATTTTTAAAAGAAAAGTTTTTTTTTTTCTTCTGTCGGTCGTTTTGGAGACTTGCGAAAAGATGGTGGAAGTTACGGCGAGAGAAAAAGTGTGGTGAGAAAGAGAAGGCAGACATTTGGGTTGGATTTTTTTTTTGTACTACTACTTATCCTGTGTGTTCGCTTCTTCTCTGAGTGTGTAATTAATTGAAATTACAAGAAATTGAAAATAAGACGAATGAGAAAAGAAAATTAAATTGGAATAAAAAGGATGAAGAAGAAAAATTAAAGTGTCGCGTCGTGTCGTTGAAAAATGGGTGTTGGAACGAAAGGAGAGAACAAATCAAGTGTTGGATTGGTGAATTTGACGGTAGAGCGCTGGAGAGCGACAAGAGAGTTTTGTAACACGACGGAACGAAGAAAAGATGGTGGTAATGGATGGCTTTACTCTTCTGCGGTGGTGT
Organism: Brachypalpus laphriformis; assembly: GCA_945910035.1. NCBI lineage: Eukaryota > Metazoa > Arthropoda > Insecta > Diptera > Syrphidae > Brachypalpus > Brachypalpus laphriformis. The sequence goes on along the minus strand of OX246755.1, from coordinate 162,621,584 downwards.
TGTCTGTCCGGTCATCGTCAATAAAATTTTGTAGTTTTTTTTTTTTTTTTTTTATTTCTTTTCGTTAATTCTTCCCCCCTTGTGTGATTTTTAGTTCGTTTTGTATATGTGGATTTTTGAGAAAACGCCGCTTGTGCTCGTTGCCAATGAAGAAACATAAAAACGCGGCGGCAGCGGCTCTGTAAATTAATTATTTTCTTCCCATTTTCGTTTCGTTTCTCCTTTTTCTATGCGCTTCATCAGAGTGTGTACATGATAAAGAAGAGGAATGTAATTATAATTATGCATGTGTATGTATCTTTCGATTTGCAATAAAGAATACGACAAAAAAAAACAAGTAAAAATCTCATCTATTGGCGCTTTTGTATGCAAAAAAAAAGGCACGAACAGCAAGCATAAAGAGTAATTCAAGCAATCATCTCTTATAAGGTACTCATTTTGAAGTGAAAAACGCAAGAAACAGACGAATAGTGACACAAAAATTAAGAAATTTTCTATTCAAATTGAATGATTCTCGCTCTCCGGTGTAATCCGTATCCTTAATCCGGTGTTTTAAAAAGCAAATTATTCAAAAACTTGTTAAGATTTTAAAAAGGAAATTGTTTATCTCACACTTTTGGCAACGCTGTCAGATTGCCTTGGAATTCATTAGATCCCTTAAGGTACGTACACATATTTTTTTTTATTATACAAAAATAAACATTATACTTAAGCCTTTTTTTAAAAAAAAAAATGAGCACTCAATGCATTGATTAAGTAATTCGTAAAAATTTGAATTTTCTACAACAATGGGTAGGCAGAAAATGATTTTCGTAATTTCGTCGTCATAATCATCTTCGTTGTGTGTGTCTCACTGCTTCGCGAGGGGGTGAAAGGAACACAAATCCAACAAGAACACCAACAACAATAAAGCTACTTAAAATCGCTCTCTCGGTTGGTGGATGCTCTCTTCCTTTCTACAGTCATGTGTACCTACATATATATAAAAGTTCACGAGTATTCACTACACGGTTGTGTACTTGCCGTCGTTTTCAATTCACATTGCTTCATTTATAGTGTTTTTTACTTACTCTCTTTTTCTTGGATCTTTCTATCGCAGTTTTTCGGGCAAACGCTCTCATTTTATAATAATTATTTTAATATACACCATAAAAAGCGGCGTTGCTCACAGTAGAGGTGGTTTTTTTTTTTTGAACTGAAAGATTGCATTTAACTTTTTCAATTAAAAATTTTAATAAATCTAGATTTCTTTTTCTTGTATTACCGTTACATTGGCAATATGAAATGTATGTACGTACATGACACTTTCTTGCCATTGAACTATGTGTAACGTCTGCTTTATGTCTTTCTTTAAGTCGTGTGCCATGCTATACCTATTCCCGGCCGACATAATACATTCAATATGGTTTAGTCTTTATGGTTTCTTATTTCATTTTTCGTTTTGTTTTTGTTGTTGTTTGCTTTTGTTTGGCCTTCGTTGAGTGGGTCTCTCAATTTAAACGAAATAATGGGTGATATGGTCTTTTATTGTGAGAACGATGGTAGGTACTATGAGGCGGTCTTAATAAAATAATTTTCTTCTCTCATTTTGTAAAATTGTGATGATTATGCCCTAAAACCAGACTGAACCCCTTTGGTCATACAACCGGGCATGTGTGTGATCAAACGCTGAAAATGTTTTCTACCCTCAGACACAAAAAAGCGACGCATATATTTGCAGACGCCTTAATCCGGTATTTAACAGTTAACCGGAAGAAGGGGACATTTGACACCCTATTATTAAATATCCTTTCAATCTATGACCTATTATGTACATACATACGTAACATTGCAACAAATATCCGATGATTTTTGCATAAAATGTATCTTATTCACAAGTACGCCAATATGCACACATATTACATAAGGTTTATATAAAATATATACTCTCTAACTGGGACCAAATAGAACCCAATTACCATCCGTTAGTCCAAAATAAGGGGAATACAATTTTTAAGTATTTTTACTTTTTCCAATTGTTATGTTTCAGCAGCTGTCAAAGTTACCAATGACATTCAGCTGTCAAAATATTCAGTAAGGTTTGCCATTTCATCATGCATCGTTTCACGCTTGCCGAACGTGCGGAAATACTTTATTATCGAAATTCCGGCTGAGTTGTAAATACCCAACGTGAATTTCGTTGTGAGGTCAGTCGTCATCATGGCTTCAGCGTGCAGGCAATTCGTCGCACCGTGAAAAAGTTTGAGCGTGAATACACTCTTTTGGACCTTAAGCCACCAAGCAGAAAACATAGGCGCCGTAGCGGCCAGTATCGAAGAAGACCTAGAAATGTCGATTCGGCGCTGATCAGCTGAATTGGGCATCGCCAGAGAGTCAACCCGGCTTATTTTGCGGTTGTATTTGGGCCTACATCCATATAAGATTGTGCTGACGCAAGAATTGAAGCCGAACGACCATAGACAACGCCGTGAGTTCGGTAATTGGGCGCTGGAAATGTTGGCCGGAGATCCGGATTTTGACCAAAAAATTATCTACTCGGACGAGGCCAATGCATCCACAAAGATTGACTGTTTGGTGCGCTTCATGGCATGGCGACATTATCGGACCTTATTTCTTTCGAAATGAGGAAGGAAGCACCGTTACCGTCAATGGTCACAGGTATAGAGCGTTGTTAACCGACTTTCTGTGGCCAGAGCTCGAGAACCTCGCAATTGGTGATCAATTTAAATCATTCGAATAAGCTCAACGAAACGCCTTCGCTATTCTATACTATCATATCCTCCTTGAATTCCACAAAAAAAAAAAATAGCAAATCGGCTAACACCTGCTGCTCGAAGAGAAAATCGGCAATTTGGCGACGTTTTTTTTCAGAGTTTGTGGGCTAATCAGTTTTAGCCGATCTTCATATGGTGGTAAGTTATATCTGTCAGCTCAAAAGAGACCACGTAGGGCGAAACAGATAAACCTACGCTTCACAGCTTCAATTCTGAGAGGATGGGTATCATTGTAACCAGAATTGACTGGCGTATTCAAGGAGGGTGGTCTGACAAAAGTGACATAGGGACCAGCCTTTGATAAAACCGAGGGTTAGCTCTATTGATGGTATGATCGATATGGTATGTGAACGGAAGTTGTCTGTCACAGATAATACATAGATCACAGATAGAATTCATCTGATTGATAGTAGATCTGTCTTTTAAGAAACCGTGTTGCACTGCGGAGAAGATCTCCTTGCAATGAAAGTATATTGAAGGAAGTTAGAGATCCAGAGGGAAGGAAAGAGGAGGTGACGATTCGCGCAAATTTGTAATCTTTTTAGATTATGAGTGCCTGGATGGTAAGTCATTCTGTATTTAACTAACTGTGCAAAAATAGGGTTTACGGATGTGCGCAAGATGCCGCACGTTTATTGTGATTGAACTGACGTACAAACAGTGCGCAATTACGGACTTGATGCGAACAATTGTGGTCGGGACAAGAGCTCTAAGCACTCAACATTCTAGTGGTGTCCTAGTGACGAAATTTGTCTGCATACTTTCAATCTGAACGCTAAAAGAAAAGACAGTTGCATCTTGTACTTCTAGGCAACTGACACCAATTTTGGCAGCACTTGGGTGTGGCATTGGTGTAGTTGTAACGTCGTCAATTGCTGTGCTAATGGTTCATGGTTCAAATCCCGATGTCAGCAAGCATTTATTTGTTCCTCATGAAGCATATAAAGTCAGTCCGATCAATTGCGAAAGCTTGTGTGAACACTATTACGAAGGCATAACACTGGCAGTAGCTTGGTCATTTAACTGAAAAATTGTTCGTTCTGTTGGTTGATTGATATGAAAATACTGTGAATCAGAAACAAAGGAAAAAATCTCTAGCTATCTGGACGCCACCGCCGAAATTTTTCTGAAACATAAACAACTTAGTTTCAAACCACTACACCAAATCTTTCCTTTCTCTATCTTTCCTTTCCAATGCCCGCACTATGTGAAAACATATTATAAAGGGTATGCATAACCCCTCGAGTGCGCGCAACAGCAAATATTAACAAGCTTTCGGATTTCTCAATTTTAACTGTATTGACTTAGAGATTAAAAAAATAAAAAAAGTGGGCACCGTGGCTTAGAGATTGGTTACGTTAGAATCTGAGACAGGAGAAAGCACGGGTTGAATAGATTCCGTCCCAATCCCAATTGATAATGTTGCTTCAATGTCGGAGTGAAGCTCGGTAGACATTCGTTGTCGCTGGGACGCCACAGCTGGGTGCACTTGTCTCGGAGTTTTTGGCGAGTAAGCTATGTTAGTATGGTTCCAAGACTAGTGAGGAACGGGGTCAGGTATTTACTTAAGAGATATAAACATACAATTCAGAGGAACCACGCCATGAGATTAGGATTGCCGATTCAGATATATGCAGGTACTGCAATGTCTCAGAGCTTTTAACACTACTCTGTGAATGCTAAAGCGTTGTCCAGAACAAAATAAAATCTCTTGGAAAATACTTCTTTGGTGACTTGAAAGAGGTTGGGTCTCAGAATCAAAACAATGATTGGTAGGCAAATTAAGTGCATGGGAGAATTGGTTTAGGATTTCTGCCGCTAAGGAATCGCGATGGGCCCACTATGGTTGGTGCCTAGAGTTTTATGATAACATCATAACCCTACTCAACCTAACCCAACCTACCATAAGAGTTCTATTATCTACGAAGGAATAAACTGGATTGCGAGACAGAGAGAGAGAAGATAGATATATACAATATTTGAACACTATTAGTAGCAGGATTGGGGAGAAAAGTGAACCTTGAAGTACATCCAGCATTGGTTGAGAAGGTGACAGAAATACAAGAAAATGCTACCAGCTCCGTAAGCTTGGAACTTGTTCACTAGGGCCTTATGCGACATTATGTCCAAAGTTTTTGAGCTATCGAGGGCAACTACTCTGAGCAATTTTTCTTCTGTGACATGTTGTTGCTGGAAACCATATTTATGGTCACTGCGGAGATGTTTTTGTTTTTTTTTTTTTTTTGAGATATCTGGAATCGCTGACGATATATGTACATGGCTACGACCCTTTTGGAGTTTGATTGGGCGTGTTCAAGTTTACATCTGACCGTAAAGAAGCCTTTAAAGCACGCCAGGTGGACGAGTTTAGGTTAGCTTAAAGGGGTTAGCTGCATCGAGTAAATGCAGCCTGCACTTGGATCACAAAAAGATCCATTGTGCTCCCCTGACTTGGAATCTCCTGGCTGAAAACTGAAAAGAAAGAAAAAGAAGAAACAAAGTATCTAGAGTTCTGCGGTATTGGAGCGGCCTCCTCTAAACCAATCTAAAGAAGTTACGAATTTCAGGATGATGTTTGGAGGCTTTTCAGACAGGTCGCCCAGATGATTGAAGAAGTACTCTCTGAGGCCCGTCTTTCTGGTATTGCAAAGACAAGGGCATTTGTATAGGAAGTGTCCCGTATCCTCTTCTGCGTCTGTGTTGCAGCATCCTCTACAAAGTTCATCTGTACTTAGCCCCATTCTTATTCTGTGGGCCACCAATATGTTGTGGCCGGTAATGATTCCTATGAGAAGCGTAAAGGTTTGTCTACTTTGCGTGATGATGACCTTGTCGTATTTTCTTCAGATGCTTCTGGAGACGCGGCACGATAGAAATACTCTCCTTCTTTCGTCTGCTTGTCGTTTGAAGTCAAGTGCTATGCTAGATTTAACAAATTTTAGGGTAGGAAGGACTGAGTTTTGGACCATTGACAGTTCTTGCTAGTTAGTCTGCCATTTCGTTCCCTGGAATTCCTTTTGTGTCCTGGGACTAGGGATTTCAATCCCGAAGCTAATTTTCAATCCCGGGATTCCGGGATTTGGAAAAATGAATCCCGGGGTATCCCGGGATTGGACAGAATATTTTTTTTTCTAAAAAAAAAAAATCAAACCAAAAACCGATACACGGGTCAAGAAATTGATGTCATGTTCTTAACAGAAAAAACCACTTTGCGATAATTGCTCACAAAAATGTAGAAATTAATTATAAGTGCCTTATCTTTTTAAATAAAAAACAGCGTAGCTATTATGCTCTGCATTTTTTTTTATTATTAAAATAAATCAAAAGGAATAAAATCATCCATTTTCCGTTTAACCGGTGGTTCTGCCGTTTGCTTCTCTCTTGATTGTCGAGTAGTCGAAGCAATACTCAGTTCACTTCCCACTTTGGATTTATGGATGGCTAATAAGTGCGTGTGTAAGCTTTTAGTTGAACCTCCCAAAGTCTTCAGGACAGCCTTACATTTTTTACACTGTGCACCTTTTCCATCTTTTGATGTGTAAATATGATGCCAAACTGATGGTGATGGGTCAGATTCACAATCTTTATTATGCTTGGTAAAATGAGTTTCACTTGACATTTTTGAAATCACACAATAATTATAGGGACTAGTACTTTATTTAAAACGCGTGCGAGAACACCACAAACACAATAGAAACTAAACATAACTAAACTTGTTTCTCGTACAGTATTTTTATGACGCACTTGCAACATCGCTCAGTCTTGTTCGAAAATACTTGTTTCTCTTTCTCCTTTAAACATGTTTTCATGTGTCTAGATAGTGGAAACCACTCTTAGTTGCATGCACTGCACAATCACTGTAGGTATTGCATGATTTTCAAAGCGTGTTCCCCTTTCCTTAAAAACGTTCTTCTTTTCTAAAAAACAGGTTTTCGTGAGTCTAGGAAGTGGAAATGGCGCATTCGAAGCTCTAACATACACTTTAAGTTGGTATGCGCATGCGCATTAACTGTACTACGTGCATGCGTAGTTCATGGAACCTATAAGCACTGAAGAAACCATAGTACAAATAAAATAGATGAACGCATACCTTGATTTGCGATTCAACGGCGCCTGATCTGTCAAGCACTACCGTAATCTAACCTATTCTAGATATGTTTCTTTTCTGTACATAATTTTTGGAAAACGGCAAGGCAAAGGATAATTTCGATCACAAAAAACTAATAATCTAAATTTTAAAAATAAAAAATTACTTAGCTCTTTGCTTTAGAGACAGAGAGTACGAAATAAAATCAGCTTTCAATCCCGAAAATCCAGGGATTGGTGACTGGCAATCCCGGCATCGTTCAAGAGCAAAAAACGTCCGGGATCCCGGGATCCCGGGATTGATTTGCCTACCTGGGACCCACCAGAGTCTAATATGGTGGCTATGGGTGAGTGTTTTAAACTCCTCCCGACAGCGTTTTATATGCTTCGATTTTACTACAGCGGGTGAGATGGCTTTTATAGCATCTTGACTATCTATGTAAATGTCAATCTCTTTTTTCTAGTAACAAGCTTCACAGAAAACTCTCGTACCCCCTCTGTTATCGCTAGGACTTCCGCTTGGAACACACTGCCGGGGTTCGGAAGTCTTTGGTTAGGTTAGGTATGTGGGCTGGCAGGGAGAGATGCTCGCTGCCACACTCAAGTCAGTGTTGACCCATTGTGATACCCATAGGGGAAAAAGTAATCCCTTACCCATTGAGGCCTAGTGAAAACCGACAAAAAAAACTATACAAAACTTAATCACACTTCGTTTCTGCATACAAACCACCCTGATGATTTGATGAAGTTCAGCACCTTTCCTGTCGAAACGCCGGAGAGCTGCTCGAGATCCTGGAAGAAGTATTTACCAAGGAACTTTTTCCTGGTGTTGAAGACCCGGGACGTGGCACAGGAAGTAGGTAGTGTCCTCAAAAACTCCCTCGTCACCACAGTCTCTATAGAGTTCCTCCTCCATCAGACGTAGGTTCTTCAAGTGGTACCGTAGAGTATTGTGCCCCATGATGATGCCGACGAGGGTGGAAAGGGATTAACTATCTTTCCGGGTAATTCTCTCGGTCCTTGCTTTGTCGAAGGATGGCCATAGCTTCCTGGTGGTGGTACAAGTTTCCATGGAGATCCATCTTGTGTTCGCCTCTCTAATGGCTTTATTCCCTGCAACGCGCTTGAGTTACAAGGCGGGACACACACGGGGGGGGGGGTCAACTTGTTTTAGTAGGGCTGCTGAGCCGATTCTTGCTAGCTCGCCGGCTTTTTCATTGCCTGTGATACCCTCGTGTCCAGGGACCCAGCATAGCGATACCTTGTGCTGTGTTCCAGGAACCCTGAGCTCCCCTCGACAACACTTCACAAGCTTCGATTTAATTTCTATGGCAGTAATCGCTTTTATAGCTGCCTGGCTGTCGATAAAGATGGTGATACCTTCTAGCGGTATTGCCTTTACCGCAGACTCACAGGCGGCTCTTGCCACGGCTAAGACCTCTGCTTGGAAGAGGCTGCTGTGGTCTGGAAGTAGTATTGATTTCTCCGGAAGTCTTAGTAATATTGCAATCTCGGGTTCTGCTGAGTAGATAAGATACCCGAACGTACTCCTTCGTTTGTTTTGGTGGACGCGCTTGCGTATAGGTTTCGCCGTCAGGGTGGAAGGAAACGTCTTCAAAACAGGTGGAGAGTTTCTATCTGGACTTTAAGAATTCTTAGAGTTAAGGTCATTCGAAAAAAAAAATATTTGTCTTGCAGAATATTGACTATGTGTATGCAAGTGCATGAGTAACTGTATTTCACGAATTATAGCAAATGGCTTGAGGTTTTTCTAGAAGGCCTAGATTTTTGTTTGCTTTTCTATGTGAAAAATTTGTCATTTCACCGGCTATGAACATAACCACAGTTCAGGCTATTTTGTATTACATCGATTGTGTTCAACTATGGCAGCTTTCTCCATTTTTTTTTGTCTGTAACATATACTATCAGAAAATCGAGCAAAAAAAAAAAGTTTTTATATGTATTTAGTCAACACCTCGTTGTTGCGGCAACAATGAAATTGAGAAGAAATTAAAAACCTACATAACTCATACACATGATCATCCGGCTGTTGTACTTTAGTTAACCCTTGCACTTTCCCATATAGTAGGCAGCCAGGTAGGTAGAAGATATGAAAACTATAAAATATATAAACTCTAGTTGTCGCTCGCTCCACGTAGGCCTACAGATACATTTATGTATCGCAAGCACTCATATTATTCGTGTCAAGATAATACAGTAATGCATTAGTAAATGGTGAATAAGAAGAAAAGAAATGTCATTAAGTCGTTGCTGGACTGTACATTTTGAAAAAAAAAACTGTATTATGTCGCCCCCTGTCGTACGGATTAGTGGGTAGTAGAACACATACAGTACAGTGTGTTACACATCTGCAATAAATATAAAAATACAGAAAAATACATGAAAATAAAGGTGGAAAAATAGCAAATAACACTATATAGATTTAATAGCGGAATGAGGTTAACGAACCTTTTTTTTATTTCTCGTTGGCTTTTTGTTCGTTATGTGCCTTGCCTGCCGCGCACCGTACACTCACTGTCTTTCGTTCTCTGTCTTCGTTTCTTGGTTTGTCTATATTCTGTCTCCCTTTCACGTCCATAATCGCAAAGAATTTCATTTCTGTGCGCGATTGCTGCGAATTATTTTTCGTTTTCTACATCTCAAACTCAAGTACCTACGTGTATTTGTTTAATTGCATTTTTTTTTTGTATCTTCTCTTACTCTCCTCGTTTGGTTGCTTGCCTTCTGATTTTGTAAAAGAAAATTATAATAAAAGAGATACACATACCTACCTAGTATCTACTACCTATAGCGTACAAGTACGCGAGTACATCATCCAAAAGACGAGCACAAGACGACGAGGTGTAAAAGATACTTTCGAGATTTTTCTTCTTTGCACAATCGTTTATGTACCATAATAATTGATGTTGTTGTTGTTATTCTTCCTCTTGTATTATTATAATCATGTCGTCTAATATACAGTTCTTTTTTTCTATCTACTTTTGGTGTCTTTTACATGAGGCAACACACTTAGGTGTACACATGGAGACACGCGCGCGTATGCTTGTGTGTAGACTGTAATTGTAATCCAATTCCGATTCCAGTCCAGATGTGTGGTGTGTTTTATATTTTTTCTCCATCATGGTCCGTCGTCGTATTCTTCATCATCTTCTTTTTAATATTTTCTTTTCTCATCGTCATCGTCGTCGCCATCACCATCATCATCATCGTCCCTGCATAGCATTTGCCCTCTGCCTGGCCCCTTGCTGTTTATTTTTTATGGGAGAGTTGTTAATCTCTGTTTGGTGTGGTTATTGTTGTTGTTGCTTAGGCACTTTTGTGGTATCAAATGTTTAACTTCGATTCGATATTCGAAAATCACTTCAAGTTGCTGTTGTTGTTTGTCTAAAGTGTTGAAAAAGGCGCGGTAGGTAGTTGTATTTAGTTTGTTACCTCTCAAGAGTTGAGTTTTTCACCTTAGATTAGAATTTATTGCAGTTAACCGTGATGGGGCAACAGTGAGTCACGAGTGGAGAAGTGGAAATTCCAATGTTTAAAGCTTTTTCTTATCAGTTTTTTGGGGTGCCAATTTTCTGCTGTGGAATGGTAGATAGGTGACGTGACGTGGCTTTAATTCGAAGTTGCCTGTGCAGAGGAATTTTCCGGTATGTAAATTCATCTACAGTAGTATCGCGTGTGGCCGAAATTCGACCGACGAGAAATAAACAGGCACCGAGAGAAACAACACTATATGTGTATTTGTTTGCATAACTTTTTTTTTGTAATATTCTCCCGTGCAGGGAAGGCAAAGGGATCTAAACGCATACAGCCATGAAAGTGATCAACATGCTTTCATTTAATTGGTTAAAGCGTGTTGCATGGGGAAATCATGTATGTATTTTCACTTTATTTTACCTGACATAACGGCAACCTGCACACATGATCTTTTTTTTCTGCACATCAATGGCACAGTACCTTTCGAATGATATTAGTTTCATTGCTCTCCTATTATAATAAATACTAAAAAACGTACGATAAATTTCGTGTTCACGTATTAATATATGGGAAGATATAGAGGGTGTTTATTTAAACCAGTACTAACTTCAGACAGTTACATATATCTGTCAAACTAATTGTCAGGTTGCAAACTGTCAGTGTCATTTTTATTCAGTAGTTTTTGCATTTTATCGTGATGACATACAGGCTTCAACAACGTTACCAAATTTTAGAGGTTTGTTTCCAAAATTATGGTTCTGTGTGCCTAACTTATAGAGCACTTGCACCATACTACATACTTACGTACTTAGGTGGCGCTACAGTTCGGGGTGAACCTGGGCCTCAACCAACAATCCTCTCGATTTAGCTCGGTCTTTAGATAATTGCCTCTAGTTGCGGACTCCAAGTTGGTCGAGGTCCCCTTGAACTTGTGCGCGCCACCCACGGCGAGGAGGCGCTCTACTGCGTCGTCCATCTGGTTTAGATTCGAAGACTCTGCGGCCCGGAGCGATGGAGTCCATTCGCTCTACATGTCTTAGCCATCTCAGATGGCCAATACGCAGTTTTTTAACTAGGTCGATTTCGCTGTAAAGCTCGTATAGTTCGTTATTGAATCTTCTCCTCCAAAACCCATCAGCACAAACGGGACCGAATATCTTACGAAGAATGCGCCATATTACACCCGGCATAATCGACAATCTGCGACCGCTATTCGGCGTATTGTTGACCGTTTCGCACAACATTTTCTTTGCAATATGCAGTGGCACCGAGACGCATAAGAAGATTGTGTACTGAATCCGTTCAGGGGAGTGTTGAAGAAGATCCAAATTTATCGATTCGATGTCGCTCATAACCACAACAGCTTGGTCTTTGTCCGACCACTTTACGGAAAATTGTATGCAAAGATCTTGGTTTGAATGCTTATAAGAATTGAAGCCGAATGAGCATCGCTTGCGTTGAAATTTCGGTGTATGGTCAAAGGTATTCGCTATAGAGCCATGATTAATGACTTTTTCATTCCCCGATCGAATGGCATGAATGTGAATGAAATATTCGATGAACGCATAATTTCGCGAAAATGGACCTGCGAATTGGCCTCCAAGATCTTGTGATTGCCTGTTGGTTATTTTCTTTGGGGATACGTAAAGTCGCTAGTCTACGCTGACAACCAACAAAAATCGACGCATTGGAAACCAACATTATTCGTGTTATTGAGGACATATGGCCACAAATGTTTGAAAAAATGGTCGAACACTTTGTCTCTCGGATGACATTCATCAGATCCAGCCGTGGTAGGCATATGCCCGAAGTTGTGTTTAAAAATTATTTGCAGAATGTATGTATGTATTTTCTCGATTGAACACAAATAAATGGCTTTTTAACACGTTGAACGCCAAGCGCTTTTTTCTAGTTTGCTGGCTGGTACCACGGGCAAAACCGAAATTTTTGTGCTGGTTCCAATTTTTGTTTTTTACTTCTTGGTGCATCTAGGTTTATTTTTTTAAAAACTCTGATTTATTTCGACTTTGAAGAAGTAGTTTTCTTGAAATTGCATTTTTTCTGTGGCACTCACATATGGGCAATCTGTACGTCAATTGAAAAAACTGTCTGGTACCTGTCGCCCATATATGCGTGTCATGTTCCAGTTTTACACTAGGATGACACTCACATGTGGGTTTCATGTGCCAGCGGAGACGGTGGTGACACTCACATATGAGTGTCATGGCGTTCAATGTGTTAATGAAATTTCATGTATTTTGTTCAAAATCAAAGTTAGTACTGGCTTAAAACAACACCCTTTACATAGATTATACGTATGTACGAGAGTGGATCAATAAGTACCCATCTTAGGGTAGGTATCGATACACTTTTCTGCCATTTCTTGAACCCATCCATAAAATAGAAATTCTCAAACTCTTCTAAATACGTGCCAAAACTACCTTCTCGAAAACGTGGCAATATCCGACGGATCGTCGTACAACTTGAGAAGTACAGGTGATACTCGTATAAGAATGCGAAGAGCTAAAACAACAAGAAGCCAGCGATCAATTTTGTATATGGGATTTCAAACCTTCAACAGGTTACCTACGTATTTAAAAACAGAATCTAATTATTATATTTTTAAAAGAAAAATTATTGATTACACTAGAGCTAAGTTTTGATTAAAAATCTGTTTTCCTTTTTTTTTTTTTTATACTATTTCCAACTTAATATAAAGCTAAAGTACTATTAGTCCATAAAAAAATAAAGCAAACGTAACAATGTAAATAATGTTTTGAATGGCTGTATCAAGCCAAATAAAGATAAACTAACTAACTAATCTCGTTTGAGCTGAGTCAAGTCAAGTCAAGAGCCGAGTCAAGTTTTGATGTTGGGGAACAAAAAGAAATCGCAGGGAGCCAGTTCGGCGAGTACGGTGGGTGCGGCAGTAGCGCAGTTCCTGCAATTTGGCCGCGACAATTCCGGATCCGCTTGTTGTCCACCGTGAGCAATCACGGCACCCATGGCCGTAGGCCTTCGCGCTCTTTAATTCAGCGATCAGCGAGAATCAACAATTTCCTCGGTAACCACGCCTGCCGGGCAGCCTGGCCGCTCCTCATCAAAAACAGATGTACGATCACTTTTAAATTCGTTGAAGCAATATCTCACGGTTGTCATAGATGGTGAAGGGTCGCTATAGACAGCATCCAACTTCGCTTTTATTTCTTACCATGTTTTTCCATCCAAAAATAAAAAGCGAATTACGGATCGATTAAGCTCTTTTTCCATTTTATCGAGAAACACGAAACATGTGTGATACAACTGGCTGCCAAATAAAAACTAACCTATAAATCAGCCTGAAATTTAGTGTGGTGTCTCGTTTGACAGATTACACGACTTTAAAGTCGATTTCCCTCAGCAACGCAACCTGTCCTCAAACATGGGTACTTATTGATTAAGTATATATGTACGTACTATTTCGTGTACAGGATTAAGTACTTACATACGTCGTTTTTAATTACCTAAGTTCCATAATCCAAAAAAATAAATAGTAAGTTACTTACAAAAAGCATCTAATTACGGACGTAATTAGTTAGAACATTGTTAGGTTCGAGTCTTATTCATTGACTAAAAAAAAAACTCTAAACCAAACCTTCAACAAACTCTGAAAGAAATTCCTCTCCAGAATAGTATTGAGCGTCATTTGTATACTCTGGATGGTACACAAATCTTTCTCAAACCTTTCGCAAAACACATTCACTACAGTCTGGTGAGTTCAGAAGCGTCAGTTTTTCACTCATACTGCCTGCCTTTGGAATGCATTGCCCCTCAGCATAAGAAGACTGCATAATAATGATCGATTTGATGAATATCTATATCTAGCTAATAGGTAGACTTTTGAAATTAGATTGGAATTTATTTATAATTGTTATATGAATTTGTTTAGCTGTTTTCATTTCATACATAATTTAAATATATAATAATTAGCATCATAGCTTTATTAAGGAATTATATCATTACCTCTCTCTCTTATTTAAACTTCATTCGTACGTAATAATGTTTTTTTTTTATAATTACACTTTTACTGTTATAAAGATTGTTACAGTCTAATCTAAAAGATACAAAGTTTATAATAAATGAAATGATAGAGCTATGAAGATACCAACAAAATATTGTGTTCTCTTATTATTCGCATCCCGAAATAAAAACCTTCATTTCCGAGCAGTCCAAATCACAATCAAGTTGCACTCAGCGTATCATTATTTACCAATTGGCCGAATTTATGTCATCCCCGTGCGTCGTGTTCATGAATTTCAGGAATACCTTCGGTGAAGTAAACCGCATATCCTAGTTAAACATAATGTGCAGTTTTCGATTTAGTTCAGCTGTTTATCACATAGTTCCAAGGCAGAGTTAATAGGGATTAGCAAACTAAAGTGAGAACCATGTCTGATTATGGTATCCCAGCTAGACTTTTTCGCTTATGCAGTACCTATGAGTATAATGGAAGTCTCTCGATGTGGGTAAAACATAATCACGACGTTTTACAACCTAACGTACCTAGTTCTACAAAGTCAAACATATTTTGTGTCAAAATCATCATTCTTATTACTACGGTTTAGTACGTACTATCTATCGCACAGAATTGAAATTGATAGTCCCTGAGAACTTAAAGAACTTTTTAGCGGAGTACCACAAGGTTCGACTTTGATTACTATTCTAGGCTATATTTTCATAAATGTCTCGCTTTGTATATGAGAACCTTACTGCAGTTTTCGCCTAGGTAAGTGTACCAGTAGCCGCGTTTTGTTTTCCCCGTGAACTGGTTCAGTTCATATTTTTACACAGGATGCAAAAACAACAATTGAACCAGCACTTGAGCTGGTTCAATTTTCGTGGACCAGAATTTCTATTCTATACCTCACCACTAGATGGCTTTTCACAAAAAAAAATTATATGTAAAGCTTGGCAGCTCTGCTGAATGGCAAAGTAAATCATAGTTATTTGTTGTGTCTTCACTTTCTGACATAAGTATCTAAAAGCACTTAATTATTAATAATTATTAAACATATATAAAAATATTAAGCGAAAAGTGTTTCGATTGCTATTTCCCCGCCATTTTTAATCCATATTAAACGTCAGTGTGTAGTTGCTGCTACCAATTTGTGAAAATGAAATTTCTAGGTGAACCAGGAGCGTTTTTTTATTTTGAGATGAACTAGTTCAGTTCACGGGGAAAACAAAACGCGGCTAGTATCCGGCATTTTCTCACTTTGGGGCCCTATAATAAATTCGTCTTATATATAGCATTTAAAAATTTTTTTTTTCCATAATCTTTTTTAAAATCTTAATCAAATAAAAATAATATTAAAGTAATTAGTTTAATGCTATTAAAACTCGAATTACTTTTATAAAAAAAAATGCTTTTTCACCAGTACCCGACCACCAAATTTCAGTAGGCTGCCACTTTTTATCCAGTATCCGGCCAGGTCCTTTCTTTTGTAGGAAATCTTAAACTAAACGACTGAAATTAAACACTTTTATCAATAAATAGGTAGGTATGTATTTTTTTTATAAATTTTTTTGAGTCATTTAATTTATGTTTAATGACATTTTTCTTATAGTTGTTTTATTTGGATAATTAAATAGCACTTTAAAGTTCAGCATTCTTTTGTTTATAAACAACGAGAAAAAAACTTATCCTAGTTTACTAAAACAAAGACATTTTTTTCAAAAAACATAAGAATTCAAAAAAGGTATTAATTTCAGTATTTTTTTGTAGGTAGGTAGGTGCCTACCTAGCCTACTTGGAACGTAATTAAACAAAATACATTGGTACAAAGATATACTTAAAGTTAAAAAAACAAAACAATATTTCTTTCAGAAAAAAAACTTAAAGTCTAGCTTACCTACTAAGGCACTTTCAAAGATTTTAAGTAGGTACTGTTTTGTACCTACATTGGAGCTTAAGGATATGTCTTCTAGTATAGAAAAGTCCAGGTACATTTTTATGTACTTGAGTCCAGGCAAATATCACAAACGAATTTCATGTGCATAGCGTCTTCATATGGCAAAAAACTGATGGAGCTGCATTTAAGGTGATACCACAAAGGACAAATATCGCAACCTATGTTTTTGAGACCGTCTTCTTCAGCATCGCTTATAAGAATTTCTTGGCATTTGTTGCATTTAATGGTTTCTTTCTTGGTTTTTCTTTTACGTCCAGATGATTTTTGTGCTTTCTTTTCTTTTTTTCTTCGTAACCTTTCATCTTTCCTTTTTTCTACCGCATCAATCTTTTGCTTGGCTTTTTCCTTACGCTTAAAGATATCCCTCCAAACCTGTGAAGATATTGCACTGGCAGATCGGTAAGCCTGTGTAGTATTTTTCTTTTTAATAGAGTCTGGGTAAAATAAATGTTTCGATAAATGAAGCGGAGATCTTGATCTGCAGGGCGAACAGGATGGACTGCTTTCCGTTGAATTAATTTGATTTAAATTTGAAAATGGTTTTTGAAGTGACGGCGAATTAAATGTGGTGGATCCTGTAGTTTTAAAAATATTGCTTTTATTTAAAAATATTGCTTTTATTTAAAAATATTGAGGAGAGAGGATATCTTTTTGAAGTAGTTGGGGTATCTGGAGGTATTGATTGGGCTGAAGAATTTTCTCCAATAGTAGCAGAAGTTACCGTAGCTCGATTCGCTCTTGATTCAATTCTGTTTCCGACACTGGTTGCTAAAATCGGGCTTGGAAGTTCTGGTGCTCTGGAACCGAACTCGAAATACGTTTCCAGGTTGAAATCTATAACGTCGGCAAGCTGCAACGTGCCATCTCCGTTAACGTCAAAAACCGCGTTCATTGGCAGTGAAGCAAGATCGATATATTGTGTTTCTTGTTCTTGCGGCGCTTGCTCACGGCTAGGTCTTGATGTTTCTAAGATATTTAATATTTTAGCGAGACAAATACCATCATTCTCATGTTTGTCCTTGATTTCAAGGATGACAGCTTTTGTAATGGAGAATCTATCTTCTTTAGCTAGTTGCACAGGTTCTATGGCTTCAACTCCTGTAGGCTGTGCAGTAAAGCTTTCCATTACACCTTGAACGCATTTTCCATAGTCCACAGCATTAGAATCGAATGGAAAAAGTCCGCATTTACGAAATCCGTTTTTAATGGTTTCTGCCAAATGGTTGTTATTGGAAAGGACTGTTTCTAAAAGTGGGCAAAAATCCTTTCGCGTTAAAACTGTTCCAGTGTATTTTATGTGCGACTCTCGAACTGTTTTTTTCCAATCTTCTTTAAGTGGTTTGAATACGCTTACGTCAGCTGGTTGAAGAATATGTGATGTGTTTGGCGGCAAGGCATAGAGAATAATGTTTTTGTCGGCACAAAGCTGGCTTAGTTGCATCGATAGGTGCGATTTGTGACCGTCTACAAAAAGCAAAACTGGTTTCTTTACTTTTTTGTCATCAATCCATTTGACCACACAGTTAGCAATATATTCGTAGAAGGTTTCACTTCGCATCCACCCCGATGAAGTTTTTCTCAGGAACCAGTTTTTCGGGACGCTCATGACAATCTCCTTAGGTGGTCGAATGTAAGGAAAAATCACCAAAGGCGGTAGAAGCTCTCCGGAAGCTGTCATCATTGCTAGGACCGTTATCGTGTCTTTTTCTTTAGCCATTTGCACTTGGTGAACATTTTTAAAACCCTTTGGTGCTACTACTTTTCCTGTTTTCGGGCACAAGGAAAAGCTGGTTTCATCTCCATTCATTATTCTCTCTGGATCGAGGAGGATATCATTATGTCCGTTTTCTATAAGGAAGGTCTCTAAATCGTGAAACCACTTTTTAATGCTGTTTTTTGTCACGACGGCTCTGCCTTTTGATATCGTCTCAGCTTCCCTTAAGCTTAAGTAGGGGTTTCGTTTAAAGAACAACCTAAGCCAAGTTCTTCCTGGGCGATCATCGTTGAAAGGGTTATCCCTTTTTTCTGTTTTTATAATTTTTTGGACGGTGTCCAGAAGGTCGTTTTTTTCAAGGGGAATCCACACCTCGCTACATTAATACACCAGTTCGTTATCTGTTTCTCCTCTTCAGGATATAAAATTGTATCAGGTCCTTTTTTCTGCCAAACGTCGTCAACTTTTCCATATATTCTATCCTGAAGGGTACTCCTTGGGATATTATATGTAGAAGCGGCTTTTCTATGGCTTAATTTGTTTTCACGAATTTCCTTTAGAGCAAGTTCGATTCTTTGCGTACGTGAAAGTTCTTGTGATTCTTCTTCACCTATTTCTTGACTCATTTTCTAAAACAAATAATATGAATTTGTTCACAATTAGTAATCTTTTGACAAAAAAAGTGGCCGGATACTGAGACTTGACATATTTAATACATTTTATTGGATTGTGGAGGTAGACAAAAGTATTTTCTTTCGTTTAAACGTGAAAAAATAATTTATTCGATTTCAGGCAAATATATTCAATTTAAAATAAGATTCAATATAAAAATTGTGTTTTAGTAACCGGCCACATTTTTAATAATTTAAAACAAAAAATTTTTTTTTTTATATATTTTACGATCAAAAAACATATTACAGTAGACGCTTGATATAGTGAACTAATAAAAACCGGGCCTGTTCACTGTAACGAGCGTGGACTCCTTGATGCAAATTTCATCAAAATGTGTATGTTTTTACATGCAATACATCGAACATAGAGTATACAGTGAACTCTTGATACTTTGACCCTCTATAATTCGAAAACCTCTATAAATAGAAGTACTGCCTAAGTTCAATGAGAAAACCTCTATTAATCAGAGAAAACCTATGCAATTTGTCCTCTCCGTTAATTCGAACTTATTCTTGTGCAACATAACCTAAAAACTTTTCCAATTCAAAGTGGTTGGCTTTTTTTACCTCTATAATTCGAAGTTAAGTCTATTTGTTTCTACTCAACTGTTCGTTGAAGTGCGTAGGTATGCAATGAAAACGTGTGCCCTGTGTATTCATTGAACGAAAAGGTGTTCAGATGGTTTACAATAGAGTTTACAATTTTTACTTTCTAAACGAACTTTTAGAGAGGACAGATGGACAGATGACAGAAGAAAATTAAAGATTTTGTAATTTGTATACAAAAAAAATAAAATTAAGTTTTCTAAAAATCTTTTTTTTTTTCTCCGAAATTTTAAAACCTCTATAATTCGAAGTTTTTCCCGGGTCCAATGAAATTTGAATTATCGAGAGTTTCCTGTAATTAGAATTTTTTTTTTGCAATTACTAAAAAAACAAGCCAATATTTATTGCTCAGAATATTTTATTTTTAACAAAAACAAGCAACAGGCAGTTTGCATTTGGGCTACAAACAACCCCAAACTGCGTAGCATACAATCGGGCAAGATACTCGCACAACACGATGAGTAGAACAAACGGTAAATTTGGACGATTGTATATGGGTATGCATATCTATGAACGTACATATGTACTTCCCTAACTGCCGACTGCATGGCACTAAGGAGTTTTAACTTTTTTTTTTTTTTTTTTGGTTCTAAGAAAATAAAAAAAACGTATGTTCACTGTAGCGAGATTTTTTTTGTTCACTATTTAGAATAGCCTGTATAAAATATTGTGTGTTCACTATACTGGATTGTTCACTGTATCGATGTTCACTATATCGAGTGTCCACTGTATTTATTTAAAAAAACAAAACTAGTTTGTATACTCACAAAGAACATTGAAACTCACTTAATTTGCTGATCGGTTCTACTAGCACTCGCGAACTCAAACTTGCACTTCTTGCTCTCACAACGAACTTCACAAACTAAAAAGTTTTTTAACAAAGATCTTTGATGTGCAGACCTGACAAACTTTACCAAACCATTATATGGGCCTGGAATTATAGTCGCAATGTATGCTTTTGCTTATGCAAATAATGTTTAATTTTCTTATCTCGGCAGAAAGCCCTGGTATTTAGTGCTGTAAATTTAAGATTAATTGTATAATTTATTACCTGTTAAACCCATCCAAACCCAGCGTTGCGTTTTCGCATTAAATGTTTTCTTCTCCTTTTCGATTGTGCGTTGATTATCGTGCACGGGTGTTGTGTGTTTTCTGCTGTAATACAGTTGACTTGTCCTTTAGGAGAAGCTTTTTAGGAGTGAACATTTTATTGTGGAAAAAAGAAATTTTAATCTATAAAAATTATTGGTAGGTAAAATTGTGTGCAAGAATAGTGATATCGTTTAACAGAAATTTTTATGAAAACACCGAAGAAAAGCAAACAAACAAGGGTCTCTGAGAAAATCAAGTGGTACAATCTGGACAAAGAAAAAGGCGAGGCTTCTGTTTTCGTAATGAAAAATTACCTCTCTCACACCATCAACGGAGCTGAGGATGAAGAGTGCAGAGCACAAAATATGTGGGATTCCCTACAGCGAACTTGCTTAAAGAAGGCCCAAATCACTGCTAGGAGCTTCAAAAGGCCACCATCAACACGCCAAAGAAACATGGTGGTGGAGTGATGCAGCTTAGAAAGTGATAAATGAGAAGAAAGCGTCTTTCAAAGCTTGGTCAAAGTGCCCCTCTTATAATAGTGACGAAAAAGCTCGCCTCGAAATGGAATACAGATGCTGCAAGAAAAAAGCGAAGAAGAAGTGCGCCCAGCTTCAAGCAGAGAGTACGGAGGGCCTGTATCGGGAGCTGGAGAAAATATTTTCCACGGTGTCTGATGCAAACCAGGCTATCCAGGA
This sequence comes from Brachypalpus laphriformis, assembly GCA_945910035.1. NCBI lineage: Eukaryota > Metazoa > Arthropoda > Insecta > Diptera > Syrphidae > Brachypalpus > Brachypalpus laphriformis. The sequence goes on along the minus strand of OX246755.1, from coordinate 162,600,497 downwards.
GCTGCGAAGACACAATATGAACAAGAGCGCCACTATCTTCAAAATAGCCGCCCAAAGAAGGAAGAATGCTCAGGAGATTCGTTCGCCAAAGTTCATTAGCAATGCTCATGGCCAGCTTCTTGTGGATGACGACAAAATTCTGCAGAGGTGGCGGCAGTATTGTGAAGAGCTTTTAAATGAACAGTTTCCCCAGCTATACTTTCCAAGAGCCACCCCTAACTGTGAAGAAATAACCGACATTACAGTCGAAGAAGTTAGTGAGACGGTCAAATACTCCAAAAAATGGAAAGCGGTTGGGCCAGACGAGATACCCTCTGAGTTCTGGAAAAAGATGGGAGACATCGGGTTCAGATGGCTCAGAATTCTCATCTCAAAATCCGTGAGAGGTGATCCAATGCCGAATCAATGGAGGGAAAGTTACCTTCTCCCTGTATACAAAGGGAAGGGTGATACACGAAACTGTGATAACTACCGTTCGATCGCACACCATGAAGATCGTTGAGCGGGTATTAGGTGGCCGACTGCGAAAAATAATACGGCTATCTGATGATCAGTGCGGGTTTGTCTCAGGTAAATCAGCCACAGATGCAATCCAAAGTATAAGGATCATAATGGAAAAACATCGTGATTCCTTAAGGGATTTGCATATTGTATTGGTTGACTTTGAAAAGGCATTCGACAGACAACCACGAGATCTGATATGGCTGGCGCTAAGACATCGAGGGGTTCCAGAAACCTATGTACAGATGATCATGGACATGTACGAAGGAGCAAAGACAAGAGTAAGATGCCCCGCTGGAGTAACCGAAGAGTTCCCAATCAAAGTCGGGGTGCACCAGGGAAGCGTCTTAAGTTCTTTGCTCTTTATTACAGTCCTTGGTTATCTGCTTGAACGTAAAGTGATGGACCCCAAGGTACATCAGTTATTCTTTGCTGACGATGGAGCCATCATAAGTGAGGATCCTACATCCCTGCAACGAGCACTTGATGTGTGGGTGGACGTTTTGGAGGGAAATGGGTATCGCATTAGTTCAAAAAAGACAGAGTACTTGTGCTGCCCGTTCTCTGATCCACTCAGGCCTATTCCAGACATTTATTTGAATGGAACAGTGCTTCCCAAGTGCGAACTGTTCAAATATCTGATCTATGATCTATGATCAATAGCAAAGCAACTTGTGATGACGACAGCAATCATCGTGTAAGCGTAGGGTGGATGAAGTGGCAAGAAAATTCCGCTATCTTCTGTGACAGAAAAATGTCCCCTAAGTTGAAAGGAAGGCTCTACACCGCAGTTGTACGTCCAGCGCTCATATACGGTTCACAATGTTGGACGATGTACAAAAAGTATGAGAGTAAATTAACGGCAGCTGAGATGAAGATGCTTCGCATGACAGCAGGAGTGACGAAGCTTGATCGAATAAGAAGTTCGAAGATCCATGGAAGCTTTCACATCAAGGAAACCATCGTACTAAAAATAGAGCGCGACCGGCTCAGCTGGTATTGCCACGTTCAAAGAAGAGATCATTTGAACCCTGTTAAAAAGGCAATATTAATGCACGTTCCAAAGACATCGCGACGTAGGAAAGGCAGGCCTATAAACGCCTGGATCAGACAAATGCGACGACATCGGCATTTCATTGGCCTCAGTAACCGAGTGTAAATGAGTAAAACTGAGCAAAGCTGGTGCAAAGGTTCGTTTTATTACAAATTCAGACCTTGGGAAGGAACATTGGTGCCTCCATTAACTTTGAGTGCTGAGAGCCACCCATTGGAATTCTTCCAGCTATTCTTCAATGAAGACATCATCCGGGAAATTGCTGGGTTTGGAATTAACTTGTGGAAAAAAGTGGTACTGTCCTATTTTTATGTGGATGTTAGACGTTGCGGTGGTAAATACCTGGATACTATCAAGAATGGGGTTAAATTGGATTCGCTGGAGTTTCGACGTCAAATAGTTTTAGCAATCGATACAAAATATGATTGTGCGTCAATGGGTGGTGGGCGTCACTCAAAGATAAACCCGTTTCTTCGAGCTGGTAACCATACAATGGAGCATTCTAATAAGAGGATGTCGAGCTTGTGGAAGCCAAACCGTGAAAAGATGTGGAACGTGCGATGTTGCACTTTATGACATGTTTTGCTGCTTTCCATGATGGTCTTACATAGCCCAATGTTTATATTTTCAGTATTACGTACATATGTATATGTTATTTTCTATTCTGTTCTTCTTGTTTTCTTTAAAAGTGAAATAAATTAAAAAAAATAATAAAAATAATGTTTGTACGTACTTAGACCCAGAGTTGCGTTTTCGCAACACCCTATAACTCCACTTTCACTATCGCGAAAAATAATTGGACTTGATTTATTGATTTTACAACAGAATACCACCATATAAATAAAAAATCATCAAAATGAATTGAAAGGAAAAAATTAATTCGGGTCTAAATGGGTTAATAAAGTTCTAATAATAATAATAATTTTCTTATTATTTAACATTTAATGGATGGTGGCCGGATACTGGTACACATACCCTAGTTGTTCTGTCCTCTAAAAAAAATACCAATTTGTTGAATGACAAAGTACACAAAAAAATGTGTGACTATCTGTACCTAACACTGGTTCTTGCTTATCGAAATTCTTTCTACGTTCATGCTTAATAATCTTTTTCTCACTCACACCCCAAGTATGTCTCTCTCTTCATCTGTGTGTCGTGAAGCAGTAGCTCTTCCATAAACGTGCTCTCGTTACTACTTCAAGTTTTGTATTTTGTCTTATCTACACGGTGAGTGACGTTTCGAGTTAAACCAACCAACCAACTGGATGGCGACGACGACGTCCGACAACCCGAATTTATATTATACATACATACATGTTCGAATTAAAAAGAGAGCACCAAGATAAAGAGCAGCACATGCAAAACAATCAAATAAAATATGTGTATACCATACACACCACACATCCATGCAGACAATGACATGTGTCGTCAATACCACCTGAGAAGCCGCTCTGTCATTTCAACGCTATTGTAAGTATTACCAGCAAATTATTCCTGCAAAAGGGAGAGGCTCCTCCATATTTTAAAATTGCAGAAGGAAAAAAAAAATCCAGTTTTTCACTTCCCCTTCTTGTCTACTGGTGGTGGTTCCCTGTGTCAGACAACAGGATGTGATTTTGAATGCAGTCCAACTGAAGAAAAGGTGTAAATGTCTCCACAAGAAAAATAGTGCAAGCATGATATTCTAAAACACCAAAACCAAAGGAGAAATAAGAATAATAGCTGCCGACCGAAGCACAAAATCCACCACCAAACGTGGTAATGAAGTTCATCCCTGTATTCAGAGAATATGTCTCTTTGGTGCACACACGCATGATTATGCTTATGATTTTCGGTGGCTCGCTAGTAAATGATAAAGCACGACACGACAACTTTTTCCCATTCTTCATTAACGGCGTGTGCTCTTTGTGGGGGGTGGACGCCGCCACAACCCCCGCACCGCTTACAAATTCTCATCTCTCACTGTATATTCTCTTGCGACAAAAGAATTACACTTACACGCTTATTAAAGCTTCTTTCACATCACCCAGCACATTGCATACAACACACCACTCAAAAGTGCAAAAACTGTTTTACTGGATTTCTCTCCAGCCGACGGACGGACGATAGACGAACCGACGGGCAATTGTCAGATTTTTCTGGTATCGTGCAGCTGCCCCTTTTTCTGAGTAAGCTCTCCACACAACGTTCTGGTTCGTTCGCCTGTGCCTGCCTGATTATTTTTTGTATCTATCGCATTCGCATTAATTAATTTTGGTGTATGCGCGTCGCAAGGCACTCATACATATTACTATCGGAATCGAACGGCGTTGTTCGTTCACTTTTTTCTTTTTTTTTTACATTTGCATTTCCATTTCTGAATACATTCCCTTCTTACTCGTTTATGAGCCTGTATTTGTTTTCTCTTTCTCCTTTGCGCAATAGTTTATTGTTTTATTATAATTTTGAGTTTTTTCTTTTGTCATTATAATTGATTTCGATGATTTTTTTTTTTTCTCTACAATTGTCATTGTGGTGGTGTAGAGTTTTAAAATAATGTGATGCTGTGAAAAGTATTCTCTTTGTGTTATATAAATGTCATTGTGTCTAAGTTCATGAGTTGTTTTTCAGCTATTAATTGACGTAATAATTAATCAATCCAATGACAGTTTATATTTTGTCAATGTGGCAACTGTCACTGTATAAATATGATAAAAAAATATCGAAATCGCCTAGAAAGTCTCCACCATCTTCTTTGCAAATGTTCAGACGCTATTCTAAGGTCATCTTGTCATTGTCATCTTTGCTCTCCTGATTCCTTTTATTCTTCAAAAAGTACATCTTCATATCCTTTGCAGCTGGGACTATGCAACATGACATAGTATATACCTACATGCTATATGTTTTAATACAAACACGTTTTTTTTTTTTTTTTATCACCACTTCCTCCACTTTCATTCACTTGTTGTGTTGTCTGGCGTTTGGCTATGGATAACCATCCTACAACACGCTACTGTTGTTGCCGGCATGAACAGCACCGGCATGGCAGACAGAAGACTACAACAAAAAAAAAAGTGAAAGAAACACCGAAAAACAGAATAAAGAGGAATAAAAGAAGAAATTGACAGAAGGAATATGATAAAAACAGATGCTTGAATATATATATTTTTTTTGGTTGAAAATATGGGAATCTACTCAGGTGGTGCGTTTTTTGAGAGTAGAGAAGAAAGACCTAGGTCAGGTATTTTTTTCTTTCTTTTATCACAAAGCGATTGACAGAAAGAATATTTGAACAAACGGTACATACCGGCTAGAGTCCCTTGCATTCGACAAAGGAAACACCGAACTTAGCAGAAAGGTCTGCATGGAAGTTTGGTTGAATACATACCTTTAAGATTTACAAAAATTCTGGTGCTGCCTTCAGAAGCAAAAGTCTTCGGTATTTGGAGTTCTGCTCAGCAACCCTTGCAATGGATTTGTACTCAAAGGAGTACCTATTAAGAGCACAATAAAATATGTTGTTCAATTTTGGTTGATTTTTTATTTTTTATTTTTAATATTTTCGACACTAAATTTTTGTAACAACCCTGATGTTTGGCAGTCTTTTTTGTTGTAATTTGTGTGAAAAGTTGATTGAAACACGTTAGATCTAATACATTTAACTTGGTGTCATCAAGAAGGTTAGGTTACGTACATATGTAGACAGGTATAGGGGATAGAAATGCTCTACACCACACTCAGGGGCCTTATTTTGTATTGCGTTTCTATAGCAAATGTATACAAACTCAATTTCCAAGTAATTTAAGTGACACGTTTGATAGATGTTTTGGCAATCTAACTTTCGGAAATGTTCGATTTTGAGTTGAAAGCACTTACATCCAATCCGAGAACCATACAAAAAAAGATAGATTAGAATGAACCCCTTCCTCGTGAAAAAATAAAAATAAAACGTCTTTTGTACATAGCCTAATTTAGTACTTACTGTGCACGAGATACAAACCATCCAGAGGCTATGGCAATAAGTTAAAGTAGCTTAAGTCTAATTAATAGTTACAGTAAAATGTTCCCAATTACACAAAGTATTCTATCTCAATTCTTTACTTGCATATCTGTAAAGACTGCCAAGTTACGGCTATCAGAGTAGTGGCGCAATTTAAAAATTACATACGATTTTCACATGAGCGATAACTTTAAATGCCTCTGCTGAAAAATCGTACAAATGGACTTAACCCTTAAATGCATGATTTTTTTGTTTTGAATTTAAAAAAACCGTTTTTTTTTTTATAGGAATGTAGTCATAGGTGACGTAAAAAATAAATAAAAAAATGTAGGTAATAATATTGAGTATTTATTTTGAAAAAAGTTGTATGTAGACTTTTGGCAACAATATGCGTTTATTACTAAAATTATTGTAGATGTAAACAAATGGTCATGTCATGTGTAACTGGAATATAGACAATTGATTTAATGAAGTTTGTGATGTCTTTAATCGGTTTGTTTGACAACTATTCTTCTTCGTTGTGTAGTCGATACTTTTTCGACTTTGTAGGCGCGAGAATAAAAGGAAATATCGAACGTCTTTTATCTTCAGTAGTTCACATTATTCTGCCATTTTCTTTAATTTCTTTGTTCGAATACAGTGCAGATTCAACATACATTGATTAAGTTTTCTTATTTATCAGAGGAGAGTGATGTTAGCTAAAACTACATTAGTGTACATGATTAATGCTTCCAAGAGTACAGTAGAATACGACACAATAAATATTGCTACAGTTGTGTCATCAAGAAGAAGAGACCTAACTCAAATCACAATTCAAATATGTATGCCATTCTTTTGACAAACTTGAGTTTAAGTTATTGACTAGATCTTTTCTTATGATCATTGGTCTTGACAGAGCACTAAAATTAATGAGTTAAAACAGTCGGCAGTTATCCTTGAGGACGTTGAGGAAGCATACTGGGGTCTTATTTTGTACTGCTTTCGGATTCGGATTGCCATTCGAAAATGCAATCCGATTCTTAAATGAATTGGTATTTTGTATGGTTCTCGGATTGGGTGTAAGTGCTTCCAACTCAAAATCAAACATTTACGAAAGTTAGATTGTCAAAACATCTATCAAACGTCACTTAAATTACTTGGAAATTGAGTTTGTATATATTTGCTATAGAAACGCAATACAAAATAAGGCCTCTGTATTATAAATTGCCGATCACGCCGAATACTTTCTAAGGTTGAGACAATGGGTGATGTGAATAATAACTGACTGAATACTCCGAGGAAATCCTCTTGATGAAAGTGCTTTCGTTAAAGGGAACACTCAATTTGGTGTAAATAAAAATGTGCCTCTATGTAGGTTCTTACCCTCAATTTGAAGTTTCAAAACTTGAGTGGCGAACTGTCAAATTCAAAAGTGAGCGCATAAGGAAATATAAATTTGTAATAATGTAATACATTTCCTGAAAAAGCCGACAACAGCTTGCAACGCTACTTGCTTTTTCATTTTCAAGGCTGGAGTTTAGCTTTTTCCTCCCCAAGCAAGGACTGTAAAATATTACTAAAATCTTCTCCGTTCATAGCAAATCTCTTGTTTTTGAAGGTTTTTCTTTGATTTCTTCCAAGAATTCTTCTTCCCAAAAAGTATTTTCCATTATTATTTAATTGTTAGTGACCTTCTATGCACCCTCAACTTCTTCGAGTGTTCCCTGAATAGATTCCATCCTTAATCACAACAAAATGGCGAGAGCACTCAATTGTCAAAATATGTGAGTAAAGGGTTTTCGTTAAACTTACCCTAACGAATATTTCTATTCATCCGAAATGGAGTGTTCCTCCCTTCAAAATGTTAAGGGAACATTCACACTCAATTTTAATTCACACCACCCAATAACTCTGGTTCCCGAGAGGGTTTTTGGACTTGTTTTATTTCAATAAAATTGTTTTTGACTAAATTAACTTCTAACATAAAAATATCTAGTACAATTTAATTTTTCGGTTTGAAATCTGCACGTCTTTAATATCTACGATCATCTTTTACCAAAACAGAACTCATCTCCGAGCTTCTTCCAACATCTTGTTATATTTGACTCTTTCCAGGGAAATTCCCAAATTTCAACTTCGCCGCTGAAACTCTATTTGCTAAAAGCCTGGCTAGTTCTGTCTCTCATGGCTTGCGTGTTTTGTTTGTGTGTTTCTGCGCTCGCTTAACAAAACACACGAATTTACGCTGCAAATCCTTAAGCAGTGGCAGCTGGCGCAACTAATTATTTTATTGCTAACTACTCTTGTATTGTCATTGTATTGTGGCGAACCCCACAGGCGGATCAGTAGAAATGCGGTGAAGTGGGAGGGTTGTGATCCCTTGTTTTCGGATCATAGCCTCGCTGATAAAAGGAAGAAGAAGAAGAAGACTCTTGTATTGTCATCACACTTAAAATGTATGTATTAAAATACTCTAAAGTACAGAGTCATGTCTGCGGATTTTTCGACAGTTGTTTGAAGTAAATGAGTCCAAATACGATAGCTAAAAGTCTTTAAAGTGTGACTGACTCCTTATCCAAATGGTAGTTCCGGTTTTCCTAGATTTAAGACACTGGAACACCCGTATCTAATTTTAGACTGTAAATGTTTGTCTGATAAAAACATCAGTATCAACAGCCGATTTGATTGAAGCTATTTCCGTCCGTCTTCTTACTTAGATGGACCTAAAGTCGGGGGTGGACCTGAGCCTTAACCAACAAACCTCTCCAATCGGCTCGGTCATTAGACAACTACCTCCAGTTGCGCGTGCCAAGTTGGTTGAGGTCCCTTTCCAATTGCAGCATCGATTTCGATAGAGTCCATGCCTCTGCGCCATATCCTCGTAGCAGGATTGCGATGGTTATGTACTTTGTCTTGCCCTCGTTCACCATTAAACCCTATTTTTCTCTCAAATTAGCCAGGGCATCCTCATCCGATTTCGATACGAGTCCATGTCTCTGCGCCATATAGCAGGATTGGGATGATTATGGTCTTGTACAGGGCTACCTTAGCCGTTCGAGAGAGGGCTTTACTTATCAATTCCCTTATAAGCACAAAGAATTGGCAAGATTGATTCTATGTTTGATTTCCGCGCTGATGTTATGGTGGACCCTAGGTAGACAAAGTCCTTAACTACCTCAAAGTTGTAACTGCTTATCGTGACATTCTGTCGATGTTGATTGCGTCTTCTTTTTTTTTTTTTTCTTTTTTTTTTTGACAGTATGTACTTTGCCTCTTGCCCTCGTTCACCGTTAAACCCAATTTTGCGGCTGCTGTTTCAATACTCACGAACGCACCATTGACATCACGCTCTCTCCTCCCAATTATGAAAATGTCGCCCGGGTAGGCAAGTAATTGTACAGACTTGAAATATTGTGTGTCTTATGTTGGCTTTCGAGTTGCGCAATATACTTTCAAGTACAATACTGAAGAAATCGCATGACAGAGCGTCACCTTGCCTAAATCCTTTTTGGACATCAAAGGGGCCCGTAAGGTCCTTACCAACCTTGATGGAGCAGCGTGAATTCTTCATTGTCATCCTGCATAGGTAAATAAGTTTGGCAGGAATGTCAAATTAGACATAGCTCTGTATAGCTCTTTTCGATGTATACTCTCATAGGCGGCTTTAAAATCGATAAAGAGGTGGTGGGTATCGATTTTGTGTGGTGGTCGCCGAGGCGCAAGTGTCAGTGTGTCGGACCACTGCGCGTGAGGTTCCATGTTCGAATCCCAGAAAACACCTCGCGAACGTCTGACAAACATCATTGTTGTCACGCGAAAGCTTCTCAAAAACTAAATAAAAATTGCCCTTCGTATGCGGCACTAAACTGTAGGTCCCTCCCATTCGTGTGGGAAAATATAACGCACACAACCCAAGTGGTTGCGAGAAGCTAGGCCCAGGCACTTAAAGAGCTGTTGCACCAAATATTTTTATTTTTTTTTTATCGATTTTGTGTTCCTGGATTTTTTCTAAGATCTCTCTTAGTGTGAATATTTGGTCGATGGTGGTCTTTCCGTAAATAAATCCGTACTGATATGGACCAATCAGCTTGTTAACAAATGGTTTTAGGCGTTCACACAACACTACGGAAAACATCTTGTGAGCGATGTTTGGGAAACTGATATCCCTTGTAATTGGCACAGTTTAGCCTCCCTTTCTTTGAGGATTGGGTAAACGATGCTAATGTCCACTCATCGGGCATACATTCGCACGACAATATTTTACAGATGAGTTGGTGTATGCTTCCTACCAAATCATCTCCCTCTGCCTTAATGAGTTCGGGAATAGGCCGTCCGTTCTAGCAGCTATCTTCACATCGTCAAGGTTGCAAGGTTGGTGTTATCTATCATCGTCCAGATTGAACACGCTATTCTGCCTGACTGCGGGCATCATCGCCGTTTAGCAGTCTGCAGAAGTGAAGAAGTGTGCCTTCCATATCCTTAGCACCGACTGCGATTCTACCGGTCTCCATCTTCGTCAATGCATATATGTAAAAATTGTTTCGTTCATCATACAATCCGTTTCAGACGAGTTGTAACTATGTTTGTGTTATAAGTTTTGAGCTAGTAAAATGATATTTTATACATGGGCTTCTGAGTGCTCGAAGCAGTACAATTGTAATTTTTTTTTAAAGATCCGTCTACTACGTGGGCGCCGCCGTGGCGTGGGTGGTTAGTGTGTCGGGCTGTCACCGGTGCGTTTGCAAGCGTTGAGGCGGAAGCGGCCAAAATGGGTTTAGCGATAAACGAGGGCAAAACCAAGTATATGCTGTCAACAAGAAGGGAAAACCAACACCGACGAATTGGACAAAACATCACCGTGGGCAGCTATAACTTCGAGGTAGTAAGGGACTTTGTCTACCTTGGCTCTGCTATAAATTCTACTAACAAAATCAGTGCAGAAATCAAGCGAAGAATAACTCTTGCCAATCGCTGTTTTTTTGGGCTTATAAGGCAATTCAACAGTAAAGCCCTATCTCGAACAACTAAGGAGACTCTATATAAGACCTTCATCATCCCAGTCCTGCTTTACGGCGCTGAAACATGGACTTTATTAAAAGAGGATGAAGATATCCTTGGTCGCTTCGAGAGAAAAATTCTTCGTAAGATTTTCGGTCCCGTTTGCGTTGACGGGTTTTGGAGGAGAAGATTCAATCACGAACTATACGAGCTGTACAGCGATATCGACCTACTCAAAAAACTGCGTATTGGACGTCTGAGATGGCTAGGACATGTAGAGCGAATGGACACCAACGCTCCGGCCCGCAGAGTCTTCGAATCTAACCCCGATGGACGACGCAGTAGAGGGAATCATCGCCGTAGGTGGCGCGCACAAGTTCAAGGGGACCTCGACCAACTTGGAGTGCGCAACTGGAGGCAATTAGCTAAAGACCGACCTAAATGGAGAGGCTTGTTGGTTGAGGCCCAGGTTCACCCCGAACTGTAGCGCCACCTAAGTAAGTAAGTAAGTAAGTAAGTGTGTCGAACCACTCCGCGTAAGGTTCCAAGTTCGAGTCACAGAAAGCACCAACAAGTTTTTTCACACGTTGCGAGAAACTAGCCCCTAGCACTTGAAAGAGCTGTCGCGCCAAATATTTATTATTTATTTATTTACTACGAAATGGCCTATCAGAAATGGTAGGACTAGTAATATATTTACATATATTGGTACGAATATTGGTCCATGTTATAATCGGCGCCACGCCCACTTTTTGTGGCCGTACCGCTTTTAATGAAATCTTTAAAAATGTCAAAAGAAGGACATGTAAGTAACGAGTTTTTATTTCACAAATCAATGCATATTACAATACAATACGGCGTGGACAAATAATAAGGAATAGGTAGGATATCATACGATCCATTGCAAATGGACTGTGACCCTGCTGTATGTTTTACTAAGCGTTATTTGAATAAAGTATCTTTTCGATATTTTCTATGGCAGCGGTTACAATTCGCACTGCTAGCCATGTTTTTTTCCTTTGGATAATGGTTGTAAAATATGTATAATGGCGTCAACGCTTTTTGCGGCTCGATATTAATATTATAGGTATACTTTAAAAAAGAAATCGTCGGATTTCCTCGACATACCATCTTAGATCAGATTTCCTTACGTAATTAGTTCAGTTCTCAAATGAGTGTATAACAAAACAAAAAAACGCCTTTTTTCCTCTCATTCATGCATGTAGTGCTGCCCCCATACATAGCTGCGCTAAATTTAGCTACACAAGTTTTTTTTTTTTATGTTCACTATGAAGAAAATCGATAGACATCACCATCATCACCGTCATGATGATTGTTGCATTTATTATTCCACATTCGGGGTTGAAACACACACCGTACGTACATATGTACATACTTAACCAACCACCACCCTGATGGTGGAATTAAGAAAACGCTGGCTGCTCATCGGTTGTACACCACCAATAACAACAACAAACACTTGATATTGTCCTATCGTTGTTCGACTCCTCTTTTTTTTTTTATATTGGTTGTCCCTTTCTGGTCGACTGAATTAAAACTATTTTCCATCCGTTTCATCTCCCACCTTCCTGCAAAAAAAAAAAATTCAAACAATTTCAAAATTGAGTTGAACAACGCCACACAGAAAAAGCAGAAAAAGGAGGAAAATCATCATGAAAATGGAAATCAAGTAAAAAGGTCGCGCAAATATCTCATTATCCGGCAGCGGCGCGCCTGTAGTTGTTGCTACTGCTGCTACTGACGCTTTTCATTTCCTATGAGCGCTCCTGTGTATGCATTGTATGTTCAAGAGAGAGAAATACGCTTTCGTGTTTTACCCTTTTTTTCTTGTTATCGTCGGGTCCAACACAAGATATCATTGATCATCATCATCATCATTGTACATTGAAACTCAAAGAAAACCTCCCACACACGCAGAAACAGCAACAACAAGAAAAAAAAAAAAAATCTAAAAGGACAAATGAGGACAACGCAGAAAGAGTCGAAAAAAGGCAAGTGGCAAATATATTCACATTTTTCGGGCGTCGTAAGTATTGATTTTCCACAGCCGCCTCTTACACATTGTATTATCCGAAAGTAATAGCAAAAAGGACTTCTGGTTTTTTTCCTTTTGAAAAATTTCAAACCCCCGCATATTCGCCATCCTGCAGAGGAAGAAGCATCAGAATCAGAATCAACACAAGCAAATAAACTAATACGTTTATTATGCTAGTCGAGTAATTCGCCTCTCTCATTCTCTTTCTCTTTCTGTACACTTAGATTTTACTTGTGTGTTTTGTTGGGAGTCCCATTTTTACCTACAAAACAAATGTCGCACCGCAGAACATCTCTCACACCACCACCAAGTCAGTCAGTCAGTCACTCAGTCGGGTGAGTGAGTGAGTTCACCTTGTTACCCTTCCAAATGGCGAAATACCGAAATCGAGGACCAGAGGAAGGAAATCCACAAAAAATATGTAGAACCAAAACCAACCATCAGAGCACTATTCCTATTCCTCCTCTCTTTAACTATCTGTGAGCTACAACTGCTGGTGAGTCCTCTATTCTCAATGTGAAAATTCCGAAATATGGAAACCACCAACGCTCTGGATAGGTAGTTACGAGTAGAGAGACAGCCCAGCCACCCCACTCCACTGTTCAGGTTCACGCAACTTCTCGTCCTATTCCTTAAAACACCGCCATTCGTTGGCGCTGTGTGTCTCGTATCTATTCATGTGTCTATCTGCTACGTACTCATACTAGTACCACATACAGCGCTTTTCTATTTTTCTGCTTTCCTGTTTTGTCTTTTATTTCTTTTGAATATCCTTACGTTGAAGTGGACCTGTTTTTTCCACGAGTTTTTTATTTTTTTTTTTTTTTTTATATGCATATTTGCATATTTCTAATTTCTTTTTGAATTTCAATTCGATGCAAAATAAATGCACGGTGTAGTTAGGAACTGTCAAACAGCTGTCAAAACAATTTTTTTTATAGTGGGAACGTTCAGCATATGGTGTACAAAGTGTACAACAAGTCCAAATGAAAGAAAGATGAACTCTGGATAATGCCAGCGATTTTGCGAGGAATTAATTCTGTCAAAAAATAAATGTCAAGGAGTCAGGCTAACTAGCATGAGTAACATGAGAAAAATTATTAAAGCCTTAAGAAGCATATATGTATGTACATTTCTAGAAACACAGGGAGACCCATAATGCATGAACACGCAATGATAAAAGAAACCCCATAATCATGAAGCAGTTCCCTTCTCGTTGTCTGTTCTGAAATGTCTTGAAAGAAATGTCCCTAAAGGATACAACTTTAAATTAACTTAATGACGATCGTCACCTAAACGATTTTTAAGGTCGAACTATAATAGTGGAATGGGTGCGTACGTCGACGGACGTAACTGTGCGAACACAAGGAACTTGTATTGTACGTCCATAATACCTTATTGCTTAGATTCGTCCAGTTTTCGTTCACTTTTGCTCACTTACCAACACATTTGCTCTTTCGTACGAAAATTTGGCTTTAATTGCTGTGTTGACTCTTACAATCGCTCTCGTTCACATACGCATATTATGGGCAACTCGAGTAATTGACATTACTGAAGAAAACTTAACGTAGGATTTTGACATCAGCTTCCGACTATAATAGTTGAGCCTTAACGATATTGACGAGAGACGCTTGATTCCAGTAAATGTGCATTCATAGCTCAGCGACCTACGAATAGGAACGAGCGAATATTCGCCAATTTTGACATTTCATTCACAGCAACTTTTTCATCTGGTCGCAGCAATCTGCGAATTTCAGTTTTCATTCATTTTGTAACTAATTGCCTAAACGTGAAATATGCATAAATACATAGCGCATCTTTCATTCGGAAGGTAATATCTTACCTTCTTTCGACAAATTCAACCACGATCTTACCTACTAAGGAAAAAAAAAACAAAAGAATTGTGAGATTAAACTCTCTCCAATGTTTTGGTAGCGAGAATGTAGATTGCGTCCTACATGTGTGGAATGTGAATAAGAGTTGACAGTTCGCAAAAAGTATTCGCTTATTCGCGAAAAAATCGGTGAATTCTGAATTTCTTCGCAGAAACTAATATTCAACTTTTTTTTATATCAATCGATAGATAAATTAAGCTCTGTTCTTTTTGGAATGGTAGAATTGCCTATTGTGTGCTTATAAAAATGTGCTAAAAATGGTTTATTCGCATGTCGCTGAGATGTGAATGGACCTTTAATCTATCGTGTTTTTCTTTAGTTTGAGAGGTGCTGAAAAACAATAGCCATGGGTGAGAATGGAGGATGAAAAGATCTCATCCTAAAGTAGTAGATTCTACCTCTACATAGGTTGAACTTTCTATGTAATTGCAAAAGTGAATGTGTCAAATTCGTCACTACCATTTTGAGATTGATAATGGGTCTATTTCGGTACAAAAATGAAAATGAATTGCACACATACTATCCTTGCAGCGTTTCCAGGGTTTAATAATTTGGCCACAATGGACCCGAACTGTTGGTCTAAGTGAGCAGTGACTCTTTTTGTCAAGGCACCCATCTACCTAACCTAACCTAATAGTGTGAGCTAGGCTTTCATTACGCATGATGATAATCGTTATGACGATAGTTTTGCTTCACGTAGCATTAAAAATCACTATAGTTTTGACAATTCAACTTTTGCTTTACGTAACCCCAAAAACAGTCAAACACTATCGTCAAGACGACATAGTTTGCCCTATAGCTAAAGAGGTGTCGTCTTGCATTGGTTTGTATATTATGCAAACAACTTAAACTTTTTTGTTTTGCCAATTTTGAAGTGAACAATTGATTTTAGATGCATTTTTTTTCATCATTAGAAATTTATTTTTTATTAAATGGATATGCTAGAGTTTGTAAGCAACTATAATTAGAACATTCCGTGGACGTAGCTCACTGTAACCCACTGTAGGCTCTCAAACTTTGGAAGATATACTAGACAATAGTGATGGAATTACATGAAGCAAACTACAGTTGATAGCGTTCGTTGCTATCGTTTAGACGACGATCGTCTTAAAAGTTACATGATGAGAGCCCTGGACAATTGTTAGTACAATTGACACTGTTGCTTATTTGTATATATGTAGCAGAGTTTGATTATCCGATCTATTTCAGACAGGCGATAAGACAATCAAAAATATGAAATAATGCGAGCTTGGCAAGGGAAATATGTATATGTATGTACGAGGGTGGTCTGAAAAGTTTCCGACCTCAACAGGAAGATGGCAGCACTCGTCAACAAAAGCTAGGGAAAGTGTTTGCGAATCTTTTGAAAGGAACTCACCAAAATTTCAGCCATTTTGGACGCGCAGTTGTTTGACAATCGTTTGAGTAAGTCAGTCGAATGTGAGTGTTTTTGTGAAAATGGAAAAGGTCGAGTATCGCACTGTCACTAAATATTTGTTTTTGAAAAGCAATTCGTCTACGCAAATCAAAGATGAGCTCGATGTTGTGTACGGGGACCATCATTTACCGCCGTGAAATTTTGGCCAGCTGAATTTAAACTTGGCCGTACCAGCTTGGGAGACGATGAACGTTCGAGGCGTCCAAAAACTGCAACCACTGACGATAACATCGCTCAAGTCCACCAAATGGTGCTAGACAACCGTAGAATTAAAGTGAGAGAGATAGCATAGTGTTCAAAGAACGTGTTTGTCACGTATTAAATCAAGATTTAGGCATGAGAAAGCTGCCCGATCGTTGGGTGCCGCGTTTGGTCACGTTAGATCAAAAACGCTGTTTCCAACGCTCTGTTGACGCAGTTTAGGCGCAATAAATCAAAGTTTTGTCGCCGATTAATCACTGTAGGTGAAACTTGGATACACCATTGTAGCCCAGAAACAATAATACAGTCAAAACAGTGGACTGCGAAGGGGGAATTGGCTCCATCCACTAGGGTTTGAACTGCTTGACCACCCTCCGTACTCACCAGATCTAGCCCCAAGCGACTTTTTTTTTGTTCCCTTAGCTAAAAGTTGGGCTTGGAGGACAGAGGTTTTCGTCAATGTTTACCTTCGTAAACAATTATTTTGCAGAGAAAGACGCTGAGTACTATTTGGACGGGTTAAAAAGATGGGAGCATCGCTGGGAGAAGTGTGTAGGCTTACAAGGAGACTATGTAGAAATTAAAAATAAATTTGAACAAAAAATGAACTTTTCAGACAGCCCTCGTATATTCGACGTAATAAAGGACTAAAGGTGCGCCGTTTGTGGCGCATTAAAGCTTGGGTACATAATCCGATATTTAGCGGAAGAACATTTAGATTTACATACGTAAGGTGGTTTCCATCGGGATCTAGGATTGATTGTCACAGCTGTAACAGTGGCGTAGATAGGGGCGATCAATGTTATCATGAGTCTACGAAAAATAAATTTGTTCAATGATGTATAAAAAATAAAACCAATTTTTGTTTTAATTTGTTGTGGAAAATAGAACTTATGAAACTAAATACTAAAGCTATGTTCAGACGATTGCCAGATCTGACAATATTGTCAGGTTTGCCAATGTTCTGACAGTGACAAGCTAAGAAACTACTGGGATGTTACAACCGGAAAAGATTCGAAGCCTGTATCTGCCTTACCAAGAATAACCTACGAATCCTAACAGGCTTCCTAACGGGGCACTGCAAACTCAAGGAGCATTTCCGGAAACTAGGTTTAACAAAGTCGAGTGTATGACCGTCAAACACAATTCCGAAGAAATTGCCCTGTGAACCAGTATAAGGGTATTAATAATCGCCTTGGCACGCGCAAATTATAAAAAAAAAACTCTAACGTGGGAACAAACCTCTCCAAGGTATTAGCAGGGGGCACAATAGATAATAATAATATAGTCGTTGAAGGTTATATGGATGGCGTCCGCGACTTCCTGCTATAAAGCATCCTTCGGCAGTTTATATTCTGCGCATCAAGCATCCCACAAACTGCGTCGCGTCTCGATTTCCTGAATCAAAAATCAAAATCAAATCAAAAATATGAGAAATAATTATCTGACAATGAAGAAATTGTCAGACAACATAGGTACAGCACATCTGACAATAGCAAAAATGAGTTAGCAAATATCCTAAACGTCTGACAATGGTACAGTTGTGTGTTCAGACGATTGCCAGATACCTGACAATTTCATTAGTAGTGTTTTTTTTTTTAAACCTAGCTAGCCCGCGCATTTAAACGATTTGCCAGCCAGCCAAAGCCAGCCGATTTCATACGAACATATTTCTAGGAACCAAGCAACCTCGCTGTGACAGCAACAACAAATAACTAAACATTCGTTTTTGCGCCGCCTGAAATTAGGCATCACAAAATTCCCAGCCAGCCGCTTTTTACTGGGGATTAAATCAAGAGTAGTAGCCAGCCGGTGTTTGTTCTTTGTTTTATGTGTAAAAATGACTTTACTAGCAACTACTGGTTGGCTAGGTTTAAAAAAAAAACACGACTATTGCAGATGTCCTGCAAATATTGCCAGACAAAATTGTAAGTTCACATGGTTGTAAGACATTTGGGACAATTTTTTCACTGACAGGTCTGACAATATTGTCAGATCTGGCAAACGTCTGAACGTAGCTTAAGTTGTATCCCCCTCATCGCGAAAATCTACTATTCCACTAGCTGTTTTTGACAGATGTTTTTTTTTTTTTTGTCAGCGCACAAAAATTGTTTATGTTTGATTTGTCTTAAGAATTTTTTAAGTGAGGTTTATTACAAATCTCAGATTTAGTTGGGATTTTTATACGTCAAAATTAGATGGTAAATCCTCACGATTTACTGAAAGTTTAAGGAGATTTAGCTAAATCCTGGGGTCGAATCGCGATGTCCGTGAACGTGTGACACTTAATTTGTATTGTGTTGTTGGAAGGTCTAACAACAAAATGCATACAAATTACGTG
The DNA here is from genome assembly GCA_945910035.1 of Brachypalpus laphriformis. Lineage (NCBI taxonomy): Eukaryota > Metazoa > Arthropoda > Insecta > Diptera > Syrphidae > Brachypalpus > Brachypalpus laphriformis. Next base: position 162,582,055 of record OX246755.1, on the reverse strand, counting down.
ACGAGTCATCCGTGCACGAATACGGCCATTCGACCCATAGTTAAATACCGGATTTATTATTGGTGGAAACTTAGTATTAGCCACAGCCTGGAATAATCGCCAGCTCGTTTTATGTGGGTTCCGATAAACCAGGTTCAACTGTTCATATTTTGTAGTAATATCAACAAATGATATATTTTCACTAGATGCATGTATGTATGACTTGCCATTGCGCAACTTGTTCCTAAAGTTGTTACGTATTTACAAATGAAGAACTGCATAATATAGATTAACTTTGTGATTTTATAGACCATTAACTGTGTCTGGGTGTCACAAATTGAATTTTGACATTTTGAAAACTTGCTTTCAGTTTTTATAGACTCGAATACTGGAAAATATATTTTAGATATTCTTAGACCATCAATTAGACTATTAGAACACTTTGAATGATGTAACTTTTGGCAAACAAAAACGTATAAGCATAATTGTAGACTTTGCTCCCAATATGTATCTGTGTATTGCAAATTGAATAAATAACCAGAAAGATAATTGCTGGCCAAAAAAAAAAAAAAAAAAGAAAGAAGAAGAAAACACCTAACATGGAGGAAACGAGTGTAAAAGTGAAAATGCGTACATACCCCTTATCTCTGCTCTTGTACCAGTGTTCATTTAATTTAGTTTCTATTGCTTGTCGTTCTACCCTCTATTGATTTGTAATCATTTACCCAGTCAATACTTTTGCATATCGAATGAGTAAAAGCACAAATTAATACACACAACAAAAAAATAAAAAAATGGAAAAAAATAAATAAATATATAAAAGCATAAGTATAAAATTTTCAGGTACAAATTGAAATGATTTCGTTTGTCTATGAGCGCGCGGGCAGCCATTAGGGGGTTACAACAACTACAAAAAATGAGAGCTTGCTTGCCAGAGACGAGCTAAAAGAGAATAGAGCAATAATAATAATACGAATACTTAAAAATAAAAAATAAAAAACAACAACTACAAGAAAGACATGACATTTAAGGGGTAATGCTGTACGTTTTATGTGCTGCAATTTTGATATTCATAAGCGTATAGCTTTTCCCCTTTAATGTTAATGTGTATGCATCGAAAATGATTCAGTCAATAGGTGTTGTTACACAGTCTGTCGCTATAGATTTTTGTGAGATAATGTGATTGGTTTTTGCGGCTGTAAATTGCTCGATACGATTCGTTTTAATTTTTTTATTTTTTTTTTTGCTATGTAGATACATATTTTGTTCTTCTTGGCCAAAAATTCAATGGAAGTCATTAGTTTTAAGTAGAAATGGAATTTATTTGCAAGTGATGAGTAAATTACTTTATAGTTTGTAAAATAATATTTAAAAAAACAAAAAAAAAGTTGTTTTGTCTTTACGACTCGGCTCGTCTCGGCTAGCAATATTGATTGGTGTAACCCTAGTGCCTGTGTTATAGAAAGTTGGAAGTGTGCAATTTGCAAAGTGTCTATCACAAAGTATAACATGCGGTTAAGTACATGTAGTAAGTAGTGGACGGTTTTTGTTTTAGTATTGAATGATATTACGGTATAAATGAAGTTTGTAAGGGTCGTGGAATGATTTAAATGAGTGACGCTCGTCGTTTTCGGAGCGTCACACTATGAAGACTACGCAGCAAATGTTTTAAGCTCAACCTGCAGAATTGCAAAACTTACAAGTATACAAAAAAAATAAAATATAATGTCTATATGATGAATAGCGAAACCAAAATTTTAGAGCGTGCCCTGTATGTGGGTGATATCACTGTTGTTGAAGTCTAGACAATTTAATGATGGCAGTGAGCATGATCGCTAAGAACCATGGTGCTTTTCGCATCTGTCTTACAAGAACAGTGGTAGTAGTCGTTGGGCTTTCAGCTTTATGTCTTTAAGCCTTCATAAGGAGGTTGGCTGTTAGATGTGCTTTCAAACTGAGGATAGAGTAGAAGTATGTGCTGTACACTGCCGTCCATAAGTTTCCGGACAAACCATTCTGTTAGAGAAGTCGATATAAAACACTTTTGAATTTTAATAATAAACATTTATTGCAAATAGCTTCATCAATATTATATTTATGTAGCCAAAAGAAAAAAATTATTGAGCGTAATAAATGAAAAGATTTAGATAGTACACTAGAGTTAGACCTCTTTTTTGTCGAAAAATACACTTCGTACTTGCACCACTTTGGCTGTCAATCTAGACATTCTATCGATCAACTTCTTAATAGTTTCCAAAGCAATTGATCTCCGGGCTTCTTGAAAGATCTTTCAAAGCTTGTCTGCGAATCTCTCTGTCAAGTTCATCCCAAAGCAGGCCTATTGGGTTGAGGTCGGGTGATTGGGCAAGCCATTTAATATTTTTCAGTACTCCTTGTTCTTCTTGGTCTATGTATCCTCGGCAAGGCTTGGAAGAATGTTTCGGATCACTATCTTCCTTTAATACGAATTCAGGGCATGTTCTTGTCCAAGGTGTATCTGCTAGTATTTGTCTGTACTTCTCCTTATTCATAATTTCTTCGATACGGGAGGTCTCCAACACCGGCGGAAGAACACATCCCCAGACCATTATTGAACCACTGCCATGCTTGATTGTTGGGACCACACAGCTAGGGAACATCCTCTCTTCAGCAGACCGCCGAATGTAGACTACACTTTTTTGCTCTCTTCCCCAATCTAGCCACTTGACTTTTTTTCACGTCATAGCAATGGTTCTCGTACTGCTACTCGATGGTGAAGGCCTGCGGTAGCTAAACGCCTTTTGCCTTTTCCGCTCTTTTTTCTTTGAGCCCTTTACGTTTTTGAGATGTTTAATGCATAGTGTTCATTGGAGCCCTACACAGATAGATAAACGAATAATTGCGAAAAAAAAAATGATTTTTCCGGAAACTTATGGACGGCAGTGTACATACATAAGGGTGGCAATGGTGCAGTGGTTATTGTGTACATACATTTTCGATAGTTTGCTAATCCTTCATGAAGGTCGCGAGGGTAGGGCGCAGGTGGACTCTCCATCCTTCTCGATCTTCCGCCATTGACTCCAACTCATTAGGAGGAATCCCTAGACGACTCCAGGTGAGATGCCGGACTTGATACAACCATCTATTTCTAGGCCTACCAAGGGGTTGCCTACCTGATGGCACGTCTTGGAAGCCGTTCTGGGGACATACGCACTACGTGACCAAACCATCGAAGCATAGATCGTTCCGTTCGGAAAAGTAGCTGCTCAGCATTGAGCGCCTCCCTACGAGTTATTCCAGCAACACCGTGAATGAATCTAATTTCGGCAGCTTGTATGCTCGATCTATTCAAGCCCCAGCGGGGAACAGCAATCGTCGGCCACCCGAGTATAAAATGGGAAACGAATACTATCAACGTTTTTCCAACCAATGCATCAAAGAGAGGTTCCTGCCTGGTAGTGCAATGGAGCCTGAGTGCTCTGGGAGTTGGGTTTCCTTTAAAAGAAAAATATATTCATACGTATGTACATACATATATATATCAAGGGACTATAAACACCCTTATACTGGTTCTCAGGCCATGGGCGGATGGGAAAAGGGGGCTAAGGGACAGAGGGGGTGCCGGTTTGCGTTGGCTTTAAATGTTTAAAGGTTGTAATGATAAGAAAATACAGAGACTGGTAGATTATTCCACAAACTTTTCTATTCTCTCGTTTCATTTAGAAAAAAAATTTTACTAGTTGTATAGAGGACAGCTCGGAAAAAAACTAAGTATTATCTCCGGCACACCAATTCATTCATTGATTCATCACCTTCAGAGCGTTTTGTCCGAATCTTATTTTCTGAATCTTATTTTCTGCTGAAAGTAGCAAAGTGCACAGGAAATGAAATCAAGATTTTCGGACGTTAAAACGCGTTACAGAACACCAAACACAACAGCATGTCGTTGCTAAGGCTAGTACTACTATCTCGATGTGGAATTTCTTTCAAAAGTATGAGGCTACTAATGTACTCATACTATACAAGGTACGTTCCAAAATAAACAGGATTTTTTAAAAATAAAACAAAGTTTTTTTTTTGCAAAACCGCTTTATTTTGTTCAAAATATTCCCCTTCCGACTCAATACAGCGATTTGCATTGTGTAAAAGCATGTCGAATGAGTGTTTTAGATCGTCAGCCGGGATGTCCTTCAGGATGTCTGTACAAGCCTTTTCGATGGCTTCTACGTCCACAAACGGCTTTCCTTTCATCGGCAAATGGATTTTTCCGAAAAGTTAAAAGTCGCACGTTGCCAAATCAGGCGAACACGGCGATTGGTTGGAAGTTAAAATGCGATTTTTAGTGAAAAAATCGGTCATAAGTGTCGTTCGATGAGATGGCGCATTATCGTGCAACAAACGCCAACTTCCTTCTGTGCGATATTCTGGCCCAATACGCGAATATGATGCACCAAACGCTTCAAAACACCAAGATAGAATTGGGCATTAACGGTTTGGCCCGGTGGAACGAACTCTTTGTGGCAAATGCCCTTGGAATCGTAAAAGCGAATCAACATTTGTCTTCGCTTTTGACTGCTCCAAATGAGATTTTTTTGGGTTTTGGCTCGTCTGGCGCCTTCCACTCGGCACTTTGGCGCTTGGTTTCTGGATCATATTGAAAACACCACGTTTCGTTCATCACCAGTCACAATATTGTAAAGGAAGTTTTTGTCCTTTGTGGCCTCCTTGATGATGTTCTTCGAATGTTGAATTCTGAGCTATTTTTAGTGACAGTCAATTGTGCAGAATATGCCTGGCACACACTTTCGGTAGCCCAAATGTTTGGTCAAAATGCGATAAATTGATGTTTTTGAGATGCTCAATTCTAATTCTATGAATTTCAATGAAGATTTTGTCTGATCTTTGATGAATTTACGCACCGTTTTGATGGAATCTGCGGTAATCACGGATTTCAGTCGACCAATATGTTGCTCATCATTTTTATGTCCTCGCGACCGTTTTTAAATCGCATACACCAGCCATGAACTCTGCCACGGGATAAACAATCATCACCATAAACTTTGTTTGTCAATTTAAACGTTTCGGTAAGTTTTACCAAGTTTAAAACGAAAAATAATAGTAGCTCTTTGTTCGATGCTCATTTTTGAACCGATGACACAAACATACTGTCACTTCAGACGCAATAACTCGGCTTCTATTCGTCCAAATGTCATGAACGTTTAACAGTACATCAGTGAATGATCTACCTTTCTGACGCTAATAGATGGCCTCACTAGAAATACCAATTTTTAAAAAAAGTTGGAACGCACCTTGTAAAATCGAAAAATCAATTTTGGAAGTTGGTTGGTGATTTCCATGTGCTTTACTGGCGAATCCATTAATAGTTGTATGGTGCATCTAATTATGTTGGTGGCAAGGTTTATTTGGTGTGGTGCAGGTTCGAGCCCCAGCGGGAAACAGCAACTAACGGTCTCACAGACCTAAAAAGAAACGAATACCGTCAATGATTTTTCGCTACACCAAAGAAGAGTTTCTGACTGGGGTACTGAGTGTTCTGCGACTTTTATTTAACTTTTATAAAAATTCCAATTGAATTGGTGAGTGGAAGAACAATAGTACATGTACAAAATATTGCTTTTGAGAAAAACAGAAATAACTAACCGCATTTGTACTGTGGTTCCATACAATCAGCGAAAAGCGTAGTCCATTTTTGTTTACATTTGGCACTCTAATGTACTATTATCTTGCTGATTGGCAGGTTTACATACTGTTACGCGAGCCCAGAAACATAAACCGCACAACCGAGAAACATCGCGAAAGTCGTAGAACTTGTCAACGAGAAGGCACTAGAAATTGCCAGACTTTTGAGAACAGATTTCCAGCGGCGAAGTGGAAATTTGGAAATTCGCCTAGAAAGCGGGAGCCAAGTATAAAAGAAGGTAGGCAGGAACCAAGGAGAGAGTTCTTGGTTGGCAGCATGAGAATGATCACTAGAGACGGGCAGTTCTCAAGCAAAAATAAATTGTACTAGATTTTTTTGTGGAAAATTTAGTTCTTTTGTACATTTATTTGAATAAAAAAAGAAGTTCACCCTCTCGGGAACCAGAGTAGTCGTGTTTTTTTTCTCCAGCTTCCGTCCAAACCTTGGAATTTACGGCGTAATCGGCGATTTTTGCTACAATACGTAAAGCATTTTGACTATTTTAGCCTAAAATTCAAATTTTGGCGCTTGTACTGCTCTTCTACTCCCCGATTCAAATAATGGATACATGTGAACTAAAAGAGAGAATAGCAGCAGTTTGTTTTTCAGCGCCGCTACTATAAATTTATAAGAAAAACTGATCTTCAGCTTAGAAACAAAGAACTATGTTTTAGCTTTAAATGTTTACTTTTTAATAAATTTCACCTGTATTTGTACACATTGTATTGTGTAAGCAAATAATCTTTGAAATTTGTGAAATTAAGGGTGGTACTTTGAACAATCAAGTTAAATTTTAGAAACATTTTGCATGCAAAAATATTCCTTTCAGAGAAGTCAAATTGGTTTCAAAGATTTTATTATGCAACAAATTCACTTGAGTTATAAATTAAAAATCTATGACATTGGCTTTTGCCGGAAGCCAGAGAGAGAAAGAAATCTTGCAATAAATAAAGGAATACTTCAGTTTTAACAGATTAACATAAATGTTTTACCTACGTATGTGGTTAGCTTAATACGTCATTTAACGAATAAGTGTTTAGAAGATTTAAGATTTGTGACCGGTATTTTGAAGTTGATTCAATGAATCTCCGATTTCCTGAACAGATAGCATTCCTTGTAACGAGCACTTGATGTATGGGTAGACGTTTTAGAGGGAATTGGGTATCGCATTAGTTCAAAAAAGACTGAGTACTTGTGCTGCCCGTTCTCTGATCCACTCAGGCCTATTCCAGATATTTATTTAAATGGTTTGTTTTGTTTTGAAATCAATTTATTTTACATAAGATTGTAAAATTGTCTATAAAATAAAAAGTCAATAAAACTATGAATGGAACAGTGCTTCCCAAGTGCGAAAAGTTAAAAAATCTGAGATCTATGATCAAAAGCAAAGCAACACGTGATGAGGACATCAATCATCGCATAAGCGTATGGTGGATGAAATGGTTGGAGAACTCTCCTATCTTTTGTATCCAAAAAAATGCCCTCTAAGCTGAAACGAAGACTCTACACCACAGTTGTGCGTGCAGCACTCACATACGGTTCACAACGTTGAACAATGTACAAAAAATATGAGAGTAAATTAACGACAGCTGAGATGAAGATGCTTCGGATGACAGCAGGAGTGGCAGGATTGATCGAATAAGAAGTTCGAAAATCCGTGGAAGCTTTCACGTCAAGGAAACCATCGTACAAAAGATAGAGCGCGACCGGCTCAGTGGGTATTGCCACGTTCAAAGAAGAGATCATTTGAACCTTGTTAAAAAGACAATATCAATGAACGATCCAAAGACATCGCGAGGCAGAAGAGGCAGTCCTATAGACGCTTGGATCACACAAATGCAACGATACCGGTATTTGATTTGCCTCAGTAACGAAGTGATCCAAAATAGGGGGGTCTACCGATATTTTCTGACGTCAACTAGGCGAACCCCACAGGCGGAAGTGAAGTGGCTGGGTTATGATCCTTTGTTTTCAGATCATAACCTTGCCGAAATAGGAAGAAGAAAAAGAATGAATATCAGACTAAGAAGGGATATGTAACTAATCCTATACAATGAAAACTCCCTTAGCGGATGCTTTTCGTAAGCGGACTCCTCCGTAAAGCTGTCAAATTATCTATGACCAACGATCCTGATATGCATATAAAGTTAACTCTCTTAAACGGACTAATTGTTCAGTCCCATCGGTGACTATTCAAGAGAGTTTACCACGCATTGTTTTCCATAGAAATGTATGATATGATGAACTGAACTACACATGGCGCTGACACAATAGACCAGATATTATCTATACAAGTTTATTTGACTTGAAAGTGAAGGAATATAAGTATCTTGGTTTCTTAATCAAACCAAATCTGTCCTTTAAAATATACCTTCAAATAAAATTAAAGGAAGCTACAATGGCTATTAATTCACAACACTTACAGACAAAGTGGTATGCATGAGTTTGTGGTAACGAACGCCGTATCTTTAGTCGAAATATTTTACTTGCGATCTCTGATATGCTGGTCAAATTATTTGGTAGTTTCTTTATCACTGGCAAAATCTGCGAATGAATAATCGATTCGATTATGACTCGTAATCTATTGCGGGCGCTGCTGTCACAGTTAGTGAATATGTGTGTACACTATATAAAGCAGTAATGCGTTCGTTTAGGGTAATGTTCCTGCTAAAATCGTTCTGTTACTTTCTTACGACTCCCAATGTGATGTAGTGACCACTTACTCGTAGTTTGAATATCGAATGGCTCTTGTAACAGACAACATTTTTCGAAATCGTTACAGAATCGTACAGAAAAATATCGTGAAACAAGGCCAATGATATGAAAATATAAATAGTCGGATCTCGAATGTGAATAAAAGAAAGCTACGCCGTGGCTACGTGTGCCTCTGCGCGTAGGTTCAATGTTCGATTTCCAGAAAACACTAAAAAGTTTTTTCACGGTACACCTTTCACGCGAAAAGCTTCTCGAAAACTAAATAAAAATTGCCCTTCGGATACGGCACAAAATTGTAGGTCCCTTCCATTCGTGCGAAAAATATAACACACACAACACGAATGGTTGCGAGAAGCTAGGCCTAGACCCTCCATGGGCTTTTTTTTTTTTTTTTTTTTTTTCAACCACTCCCCGCGGTACTGCCGTTAGGTGTTTCTTCGCGGGGCTGGTTAGCAATTAGTTTAATTAATGCTCTAGTCTCCGAGGCCGCCTCTTGGGCTCTTCTTAGGGCTTCTGCTCTTCGCAGCGCATTCTGCACACACACTATGAATGAGCAGATCTCCATTCACTCGCCCTCTGATCGTGTCATGTGACTAACAATATTTTCTGGACTTGGCAGGTTTGCTCTGTCTTCTGCAAAGCGTCTGCAGTAGAACACTGCATGCTCCGCGTCCTCCTCTTCGTTTGGGCATATTGGACACAGGGGCGAACTATCGTGTCCAAATCTATGGAGGTATTTCCGGTAGCCGCCGTGTCCGGACAGGAACTGTGTGAGGTGGTAGTTACAGTTCCCCCTCGCTCTCTCTGTCCATGATTTTATAGTGGGAATGAGCTTGTGGGTCCACCTGCCTTTGGTAGAGTTGTCCCACCTGGTTTGCCACAGCGTTGCTGATGCTGCCCTTTCCTCCTCCTTAATCCTTTTTGCCTCTTGCCGGTTCGAGGGACGTCTAAGGTATACTCTCTGCATCTCTTCAGCGAGGATGTCGATTGGGACCATCCCAGCTAAAACGCAGGCTGCATCGTCGGAGATAGTTCGGAAGCCGCTAATCACTCTGATTGCGCAGAGCCTGTGAGCTGATGATAGCTTCTTCCTCCACTCATTTGTCGCCAGTGCACCTGCCCATATCGGGGCAGCGTATAGAAGTACCGAGCTGACCACTCTGGACAGTAGGATCCTGCGGGCGCATCCAGGCCCGCCGATGTTCGGGAGCATTCGGGAGAGTGCTGCCTGCATCAGCGATGCTTTCTTACTGGAATACTCGACGTGGGCTTTGAAGCGCAGCCTGTTGTCGATCATGACTCCAAGGTACCTCAAGGATTCTTTGGACCTGATTATCTGGTTTCCGACCCGGAAGCTGGCGTATTCCACCTTTTTGCGGCTGGTTATTAGGACAGCTTCGGTCTTGTAGGCAGCTAGTTCCAGACCGGTAAACTCCAGCCATTCCTTTATTCTTATAACTGCCTCATCCGTGGCAGACTCCACCTCGTGTACGTGCTTGGCTACTGTAACCACTGCGATATCGTCAGCGAAGCCAATTACTTTGACTCCCTCGGGTAGTGCTAGTCGCAGAACTCCGTCGTACATAATGTTCCATAGGAGAGGTCCCAGAACCGACCCTTGCGGGACTCCCGCGGAAACACTGTAGTGCTTAACGCCATCGTCAGTATGGTATCTTAGCTTCCTATTGCTGAAGTAGTCCGTGACTATCCTCAGCAGGTAGTATGGTGTATCCATCCTGGCCAGGGATCTAATGGATGGCCAGCTTGCCGAGTTGAACGCATTTTTGACGTCGAGCGTTACTACTGCGCAGTATTTCTTCGTCCCCCATTTCCACCTTTTCCCTTGTATTGCTTCAGTTGCTATATCTACTACCGCCTTTATGGCATCGACGGTAGAGCGTGATTTTCTGAAGCCGTACTGACAGTCTGACAGGGCTCCGTTTTCCTCCGCCACCGCAAGCAGTCTGTCATAGATGATACGCTCTAGGATCTTCCCCAGCGTATCGAGCAGGCATATTGGGCGATACGATGATGGTTGTCCGGGCGGCTTATTGCCCTTTGGAAGCAGCACTAAGTGTTGTAATTTCCATGGTGTAGGGAATACCCCTTCCTCTATGCACCTTTGCATCGTTGTTAGAAAGATGTCCGGTCTCGTCTTAACAGCCGCCTTGATTGCCCTATTCGGGATGCCATCCGGTCCAGGTGCTTTGCTGTCTCCGATTTTTCTGCATGCCCCAAAGAGTTCTTCTGACGTGATTGCCGGGATATGCTCCATGCTGATCTCCCTCGTGATGGAGACCATAGTAGTTGGTCTATGGGGGAATAGGTGCTCTACTATAGTCTTTAGCATTGCCGGGCATGTAAGTTGTGGAGACCTGCTGTGTGTGTGTGTTTTTTTTTTTTTTTTTTTTAGGTTGCGCCAAGGATGTATACGGGCTGTTGCGTCTAATATGTATGTGCATGTGTATTTTCTATAATAGTATTAGGCATTTTCCAGCCTGTAGATACGTAAAGTACATAGTCAGCATCCTGGGTTTTTCTCCATCTACCTACAACTACTAGTTTGCACCTATGTATTTGGTCTATTAACCTTCGCTAATCTTGCTGTCAGAAACTCGCAACTGTAGTCTCTTTGTTTTTTAAGCACGAAATAACAAGCAAAATGAATATTAAAAGCATGCTACTTAACTTTTGTTGTACCTCGCTTTAGGGGGTTTACACTTGTATCGATCCCACAATTAAGGAATGCGGTCAACCTATGAGGTGTAAGATATCAGACCGCCCAAAATGAATATTATAGTTTAGTATAATGGCGCCGGGGCGTAAGTGGTTAGTGCATCGGATGACTGCGCGTGAAGTTCCAAGTTCGAATCCCAGAAAACACCAAAAAGTTTTTTCACGGTCCCACCTCTCGCGAGCGTCTGACAAACATCCAAGAGTATTGTTGTTTCGAAAAAGCTTCTTAAAACAAATTGCCCTTCGGATTCGGCACTAAACTGTAGGTCCCTTCCATTCGTGTGAAAAATATAACGCACACAACATGAGTGGTTGCGAGAAGCTAGGCCCTGGCACTTAAAGAGCTGTTGCGCCACATATTTATTTATTTTGTTTATGATGCTGGAAAAACTCTTTTTTATTTTTGTGTACGAAGGAAATTTGTTTAAGTTGACGAAATATTGTTAAAGTTAGTAAGGGGTGTGATTAGGATTATTGTTTTTTGTTGCCAGGTAATCCTTTTTAAATAACGTAGAGACTCATTAGAAGATGCTGATCGCCCTGGAACACCAAGTGATGTTCCAGCACATGAATTGGTTTTATAAGTTGAATAGGCCCCCATAGAGATAACGGACTGAAACAGTAAGGAATAGCAGTAACTTTCAAAATATCCGTAACAACGAGTTTCAAAAGTCTACACGGTCATCTTAATAAGTCAAAAATGAGCACAGAATACTTAAGCCGCATCAAAAAAATACAACGTGCAATGTTGTAAGCAGTTTTCAGAGCTGTGTGGCGACAATCCATCAGAAATTTGTCGTAAACGCACGAAATTTTGCACAGCAGTTCTTCGACTGCAGGAGATAAGTGCTGTAAATATTAAAACTTCATAGTGAGGCACCCAGAGGAGGCAAAACAATCGTGGAATATGTTGACCTAAAACGCACCGTTTCCGAGATATTGCATGATAAAACGTGCGGGGGTACCGTAAGTACAAATATCCTTTTGGGCCCTTGGATTATTTTCCCTCAACCTATTCGACCTTGCATTTCGAACAGCAGTGTTTTGTCTCAATTTTAGCTTCTTTTTCCTATTTCGACAAGGTTATGATCCGAAAACAAGGGATCATAACCCTCCCACTTATTTGACCTCAAAAAATATCGGCAGGCCTCCCGATTTTGAATCACTCGGTTACTGAGGCCAATGAAATGCCTATATCATCGCATTTGTATCCAGGCGTTTATAGGTCTGCCTCTCCTGTCTCGCGATGTCTTTGGAACGTGCATTGATATTGCCTTTTTTAACAGGGTTCAAATGATCTCTTCTTTGAACGTGGCAATACCAGCTGAGCTGATTTTATTATTTTAGCTACAGAAAGAAAAATATCAAACACCATCATTAAGGCCTGTGTCAAAATATATACATACGTAGGGTGACTGATAAGTACCTGTGTTAGACAAGAAAAAAAATTTTTTTTTTAAAACAATTTTATTTTATTTTTCGACATATGGTAGTCTCTTTTTACATCGCCACACTTAGCCCAACGATATTCCAACTCCTTTAAGCCCTCCGAAAAATCGGTTTTGTCGAACCCTGCAAAATATGCCTCAGTTTCGGCAATGACCTCCTTGTTTGTTGTGAATCTCTTTCCGCCAAGCCATTTTTCATATTTGGAAACAAAAAGAAATCACATGGGGCCAAATCTGGAGAATACGGTGGATGCGGCAGTAATTCGTAATTCGATCTAATTCCATCAATTTTGACGCCGCGACGTGACACGCGTGAACCGGTGCATTGTCGTGATGGAACAGAACTTTTTTCTTTGCTTGCTCTTGCTCACTTCCAACAGCTTCTACAACAAAATTAATCAATGAATTTATCCGAAATTTTGACAGTCGTTGTTTGACAGATGACACTAAGCAATGACATATAGATTTTACGTCAGTGCCGTTATGTGTCCTTAAACATGGGTACTTATCAATCACCCCTCGTACCTATAAATTTGCGCCCCATAAGTAGGCAAAGAAATGTTAGTTTTAGTTTCCCATTGTTCCCCAAACGTATCTAATGTTATATTGCGACCCATACGTTAGGTTAGGTTATTTATTTTACAGTGAGTAGGCAAGGAAATTTTAGTTTTTCTTTTCCCAAACTTAACTAATGTGTAGTTTTAACATATACTGCCTGTTTTTGACCGTTTTTTTTTAATGTCTTAATTTATTTTAATATCTTAATCCCCTTGAGTTATATCGTGATCATTCTAATTGGAGATAAGGGCCAAGCTTGTGAGGTATAAAACACCAAAGTTTTATTAATACCTGTAAAGTAGTTTTTGCGTGATACCTTCCGTGATACGAACCTAGTTAACATTTTATTATATATGTATGTATAGATATCACAAAATAACACAAAAACCTTTTTTACAAGGAAATAATAAAACAACAAATGCCTAAAGGTCTCAAATGTTATAATAAAAAATAGTTTAGTATTTTAGTTTAGTATTTTTTTACTTTTTTTTTTTTTAAATGTACATATGTTACCATGGGGAAAAGATTATACCAAGTTAATAACCAACTAAACACTAAGCAATAACGGTTTTTCTTAGGGTTTAGGTATGAAGTTCTGAATTGCTTTTAAATAGTAATATTATATTTATATTTGCTATTTTGGATAGATTGGCGACTTGGTAATCAGATTTTGTAATAACGTACTGAACTTTCTAATTATATATTTTTTTTGACTTATGATAAATAATAGTAGTGTTTTTTGAAACCTAGCCAGCCAGTCGTTCATTAAAACGATTTGCCAGCCAGCCAAAGCCAGCCGATTTTATACGAACATATCCGTATCTCTAGGAACCAAACAACTTCTCAATGGCAGCAACAAAAAATAACTAAAAAACATTCGTTTTTGCGCCGCCTGAAATTAGGCATCACAAAATTCTTAGCCAGTCACTTTTGACTGGGGATTAAATCAAGAGTAGTAGCCAGCCGGTGTTTGTATTTGTTTTATGTGTAAAATTTGACTTTACTATCAACTACTGGTTGGCTAGGTTTAAAAAAAAAAAACGGCTAATATCCAAATCATATAAAATTCGTTCATTCCCCATTTCCACTTGAAATGCTATCGACTGTTACTTTAAATGCAATTTAGAAATGGTTGCGCCACTGCTAAACTATTTCACACCTAAGACGTGGCATTCTGCATTTATTATTACTGATTTCGAGTTGGACGTGAGTTCAACCTAAATACGTCTTTAAATTTGTTTATTACTAAGTTCGCATTTTTTATTTAAGAAGACACTGCTTTTGCATTAAAAATATGCCTTTTCTCTACAATGAAACATAGAAATCATAGAAAGAGCAGAAAGGTTGTAAACCGAAAATATATATACAATATGGCAACGGTGTAGTGGTAACGTCGAAAATTGCCACGCCAATGGTTCATGGTTCAAATCCCGATGTCAACAAGCATTTATTTATTTCTCACGAAATATATAAAGTCAGATCAATTGAGAAAGCTTGTGTGAACACTACTGCGAAGGCATAACACTGGTAGTAGCTTGGTTATATGACTGGAAAAATTGTTCACTCTGTTGATGATGATTTGCCTATGACATCGCATATCGTGAAAAAAATACTGTGAATCAGAAGCGAAGACAATAAATAACCAAAATCTTCCCAGTTATCTGGACGCCATCCCCGGAGTTTCTTTGAAGCATAAAAACTGATCTTCAAACCTCTAAACCAACTCTTTCTCTCTCTATCTATCCTTTCCAACGCCCATACTGTGTGTTAGCATGTTAAGTGCGCGCAAATTATAAAAAGAAAAGAAAAAAAGTCCAATGTCTTGACTGTATTTTTATTTCTGGGATATAATGGTGTATCAAGGTTTCATCTACAGTAATTATTCGGTGTCAAAACTCTGGGGCCTTATTTTGTATTGCGTTTCTATAGCAAATGTATACAAACTCAATTTCAAAGTAATTTAAGTGACGTTTGATAGATGTTTTTACAATCTAACTTTCGGAAATGTTTAATTTTCAGTTGGAAGCACTTACACCTAATCCGAGAACCATAAAAAATACCAATTCATTTTAGAATCGGATTACATTTCCGAATGGCAATCCGAATTCGAAAGCAGTACAAAATAAGGCCCCTGATTTATTGTGCATAAGCTGCGCCAACAGAGAGTTGTAAATGTTAATTCGAACACGTTTTTGGTCTAACGTGAGCAAAAGGGGCTTCATAGGCTCTGCTATCTCTCAGACTTTAATTCGATTTTTGGGCGGTCTGATATCTCACACCTCATAGGTTGACCGCATTCCTTAATTGTGGGATCGATACAAGTGTAAACCCCCTAAGGTGAGGTACAACAAAAGTTAAGTAGCAACCAAAAAATGCTTACAACACAAACCATTTTTACTTTAATTCCACGGTCGTCTAGCACCATTTGGTGAACTTGAGCAATGTTATCGTCAGCGTTTGCAGCTTTTGAACGTCTCGAACGTTTATCGTCTCCCAAGCTGATACGGCCACGATTAAATTCCGCTACCCAAAATTTCACGGTGGTAAATATGGTGCAGAGTCCCCGTACTCAGCGTCCAACTCGTCTTTGATTTGCGAAGGCGTATTGCCTTTCAAAAACAAATATTTAATAACAGCTCGATACTCAATTTTTTTCCATTTTTACAAAAACACTCACATCAACTCACTCAAACGATTGTCAAACAACAACTGCGCGTCCAAAATGGCTGCAATTTTTGTGAGTACCTTTCAAAAGATGCGCAAACACATTCTTTAGCTTTTCTTGGCGAGTGCTGCCATCTTCATATTGAGGTCGGAAACTTTTCAGACCTCCCTCGTATAATATATAGAATCGATTTTTCTGACCCACCTATGTAGGTGTACTCGTGCATATGTAGCCCCTTAATAATGTTTACTATTAGTTATTAGGAAAATGAACATACATACATATGTAATAATACAATAAATACGTAATAATACTTTTTTTCTTTTTCGTTACAGATTCAAACAATTCGTCGTGTCACGCACTTTTAGCCAAACATCACACTTTGCAACTTAAAAGATTTAAGAATTATTTATTTTAAACTAAGATAACCACTCTATCAATTTATTGTTTGGTATGTTTTCATGTATTTTTTTTTTCTCTTATAGCTAACAAAATAACAGCTAAAATGTCGAAGTCCTACATTGCGACAACAAAACAAATGACTAAAAGAACATTGTTTTGAATCGATATTATAAAAATAAAATAAAATAGGAAACACATAGCGACATCTACAAATCCCAGAAAATACGTAGAAAAAAAAAAAGAAGAAAGAACAAGTGTTGCGAGCGTAAAGATTTAACAGAAATACTTAATAACTTTTTATACATTCTTTCGGTTTTTCTTTTCGGAAAAATTTCATTTTTGTACAAATGAACTTACAACATCAACAGTAACAGCGATTAATTAATACTTATTTATTAGAATTATTATTTTTAAATTATTTTTGTTAATCCGCTGTCGGTATCATTTTTTTTCTCACAATAACAAAAATAATAAAAAAAAAAAAAAATTGTAGTAACAAAACCCACAAACATTTCTTCTCGCGCTACAAACAACAACAACAACAATAAATGTGTGTGTTAAACGGAAATTAGATAGTTGATCTGAAGTATTTTTTGTTTGTTTAAAAAATAAAAAAAATAAAATCGAGAGAGTGTGTGAGAGAGCGGGAAAGAGAGAACACAGAAGCAGAAAATTTTTCTTCAATTTTCTGAGTTCGAAAACTGATGGATGGAAATGCACAAAATATGTTTCACGGAAATCATCAAGGGTAAGGGCGGCACTGAGGTTATTAGACACTAATCCTAATTGTAAACATAAACTCTTTTTGTGGTTTGCAGAGATCCTTACTATCGGTATGACCCGGCAGCTGCAGCAGCAGCCACACCACGAGCCATGGGTCCTCCCGGAGGATACCCTCCAAGACATAGAGCACCGCATCCGCTACAACAACAACCACAATATCCATCGTACCAGCCAACGGCGGAAAATTTGTACGCAATCAGTGCCGCTGATCAACACAGTGCAATGGGAATGGGTGACTTAGGTGGTTGGGGTGCTGGTCCCACTCCAGGTCAAGCTGGAGCATATCCAGGGCCAGGGTTGGGGGCATATGGCCACCCGCAGGCAGCACCACCACCGCAGCGACAAACACCTACGCAACCGAGGTGAGTTTAGCACGCTTTTAGTGTGGGTACAATGATTTCAAGAATACTCTTCTTTTTACAGCTACCGTCAACATCTTAGCGCTTATTCCCAACAAGATCAACAAAAGCTTAGCTACACGACGCAGCAGAGCCTAATGAGCGGTATCATGCAACAACCTGGGTATGTGGCTCTGAGTCAACAACAGCCAACACCACAACAACAGCAGCAGCAGCAACAACAACGGATACCACAGCATTACCCGCAAGCCAGCAGCCACCCGATGTACCCCGGCGGACCACAGGCACAAACAGGCGCTCCGGCGCCTCAACCCTATAGCCCGTACGGAACACCGACGAGTATGCAACACCAGCCAGGTCGGCCCACGCAGCATGGAGCGTTGGGTTATGGGGCCCATACCCTGGACCAAAGTAGTTATGGACAGCATGTGCCCAGTGCTGCACCTGGTGGTCATCACTTGAGCAGTCAGCAGCAACAGCAACAACAGCAGCAGCAGCAAACATCGCAGCTGACCGGTCAACAGCCACAACAAACACATCATAGCCAAAATCATTTGAGCGCCTCACAGACGCAACCTCCACCCGGTTTGCATCCAAGCCAAGTGGTATCGCATCCCTCTCAGCAGCAACAACAGCAGCAGCAACAGCAACAACAACAACAGCAGCAACAACAACAACAACAGGCTCAACAGGCACAGCAGCCATCACACCCCGTGACGAGTCAATCATCACTGCCACCAGGTTTGGGCGCGCCTTCACAACAGCAACAGCACGCAGCAGCAGCTGTTGCTGCCGCGCAACATTTGCTCGGACAAGGTCAACCAAATCACGTCGGACTGATACATGGTAGTGCGCCAGTAGGTGGCGCTGGCGGAATACCCCATTCTATGGTGTCAACATATGGCCACCTTCAACAAAGTCAACAGCAGCAAAGCCAGCAACCACCGTATATGACGACCGCCAAGCACCAGTCGACGCCACAATTGAGTAGTAGTCCACAATATCGTGCACCTTTCCCTCAGCTTTCGCCGCAAATGTCACCCAGGCCTCCGCAAATGTCTCCACATCCACAGATGTCGCCGAGGCCGGTGATGTCGCCCGCGAAGCCACCGCAACAACAGCAGCAACAACCCCAGCAACAACAAGTAAACTCACCCAATCCCACGCAATCTCCACATCATTCGATATCGGGCATGGTTGGCATCACAAGTCCCCGTGGAGGACCCCAGCCTCAAGCAATTCAGCCAACGAGTATTCAACCACCGCCACCATCATCAAAGGGTTCCGGTCCACCTGTGAATACTTTGCAAGCACTCGAACAAATGGTAATGCCACCACAGAGTCTAGGTGGTAGTCCACTTGACTATCCGCCATATAGGCAAACAGGACACACTCCAATGTCACCAATGGGTCCTCGGATGCCGGTTTCTCCGCAACATCAACAGTGGCCACCACATCTGAGCATGCAGTCAACCCTGCATCAACAGCAGCAGCAACAGCAGATGAATCTGTACGCACAATCG
Source organism: Brachypalpus laphriformis (assembly GCA_945910035.1). NCBI lineage: Eukaryota > Metazoa > Arthropoda > Insecta > Diptera > Syrphidae > Brachypalpus > Brachypalpus laphriformis. The sequence continues at coordinate 162,563,207 of OX246755.1, read as the reverse complement.
CAGGCAATGGGCCATCAGCCACAACCCGTTGTCCCGCAACAACAACAACAGCAACCACCACCAACGTCGCAACAAATGCCAGTTCACCCTGTGCATACAGGTGCGCAGCCACCCCAGCCACCTCAACATCAACAGCAACAACAACTTCAGCAGCATCAACAACACCAACAACAACAACAACAGCAGCAGCAGCAGCAGCAGCAGCAACAACAACAACAACAACAACAACAGCAACAGCAACAACAACAGCAACAACAACAGCAGCAACAACAACAACAGCAACTTAGTGATCAGTTACAGCATTCCATAAACGACATTGTTGGTCATCAGTCTGTACCTGTTTCACAGTCAGTTCCACCACCATCTCAACAACAGCAACAACAGACTCCTCTACCACCACCATCACATTTGGCTCAGCAACTGCAACAGCAGCACTCTCCACCACAACAACACCTGCTGCAGCATCAACAACAACAGCAACAACATACTCAACAACACTCTCAGCAACCATCGCATCTTCAAATGCCGTCATCCGATCCAGTTGGGGAATCCCTACCCATCATAAGCCAACAATCAGCGAGAAATACTCCAGTCCATGATTCACCACAACACATTCAGCAGCAACAACATCCACAACAACAGCAGCTACAACAACAGCAGCACTCTCATTCAATGATGGACACATTCGGAAATGTAGACTCTCTTCCATCAGTCCCTGTCGTGCAGCAGCAGCAGCAAGCACCACCACCGGTCTCCCTGAACGAGACTAACTCCAATGATTCATGCACGTCCCACTTGGTGGTGAACAACGACACGAATAGCAACAACAGCAACAACAGTAACAGCACCAGCAACAGCATTGTAAATAATCAACCAACATCAATACATGATAGCAACTCACAAAACTCCATCATCAGCAACAGCAACATGAATAACCAAAATTGTAGTACACCACCCGAGGGAGGTGATATTCAAGCGCCACCTGCAGCAACAACTCCAAACAACATGCAGATGTTTGATTCCAATTCCATGCCACCAACAGCTACAGCACCAATGGACTACGAGCCACAACAACAGCAAGTGGAGCCAAAGTCTCAACCTCTTGCAATAGTAGATACTGGGCTGAGTATTGCTCAAGATTCCATGCCAGAGACCATTAGAGAAGAGGAAGAACAGCAACCACAGATTATTGGATCGGACAACTCGCAGGACGCCAGTGAACACGGCAATGACTCGCAAGAACTTGTGTCGGCACCCGAAATGGGAATTCAATCGCCTCCTCCACAACAACAGGAAATCCCTGAAGAGATTATGCCAGTGGAACCAATTGTAGAACACGTTCCTCTACCAATACAGCCCGTACAGCAACTGCAGCAACCTCTGCAACCCTTGCAACCCCTGCAACCCCTGCTACCAGAACAACTGCAACCCTCTCCAGTTGCAACTGAAATCCAACCTACACTGTTGCCACTCATTCCCGATCAACAGCCAATAATGCCGACATTACAAGCACTTCCACCGCATATGCTTGGCGCCGGTGGTGCTCCAGGAATGACACCAATTCCTCCAACATACGATCCACAACAATTGGCGGCAATCCATCCATCGGTGGCGTATCCAGGTCCCTATCCATACGTGCCCGGTCCAATTCTCCACCATCAAGAGCGTGCAGCACTGCAGCAACAACTCCAGGAACTCTACTGCATTCCTCCTAGTCAGGATCAACAGGAGAAGATAATCAGGTTGCAAGAGCGCCTCAACATGCTGCAAGCACACGAGACTACAGATCAATGTAATGGTGGACCACAGTGCATCTTCCAGAATTCACTGTACAATAATACTCAAATGGTGGAGAGTCCACAGGTGTCCAGTACCACAGGAAGAGGTCGCAGTAAGGGGTCGTCGAAACCGAGGAAACCGCGCGCCAAGAAGAATGACAAAGGTCAAGCGATAGCTGCGGGTGAAATGCCCACAGATGCTAGTGTGATCCCGACAAATCTACCCGTCTCCGAAGACTGTGTTACCCAGGGCGCCGGTGACACATCGGTGGTGTCCATGATGGACTTCAACGAAAGCTGTGACATCTCTCAGGATCATTCATCTAATGAACTGGACACATCAACCGATGGAACTGGCAAGAAGAAGAAACCCCGCAAGCCGCGTGTCCCAAAAGATCCGAATAAGTCTCCAAAGGAGAAGACCACCACGCCCAAAGAGAAAAAGAAGAAAGAACCCAAGGAAGGCAAGGGCAAGAAGGGTCGTAAAATAAAGGAAGGCGCCGAGGGCGAGGAACAGTTGGACAATTCGAATAGCAAAAAGACTGAGAGTGGTGATGAGGCTGCCAAATCCCACGATGATGAGGATAGCGCAGTTCCAGAGCCCCCAACAACGACTTCAGACGAACAGCTCCCAATGGATGGTGAGACACCAGACTATGATGATATTCCAGTTTCCAAAATTCCAAAATCGACATGCGGTGATGATCTGAAAGATGCCGACATCAGTGAGGAAACAAAGATTGCCGATGATGATTCAGTTGTGGACTCGGCCACCCCGAGTTCGAAGAAGAAAAAGAAATCGTCGGGCGGTGGTGGGAGCAGTCGGAAGAAGGCTGCCGCACCGATTGGTAATAAGTCCTTGTCTTCGAGTAAGAAGAGGAAGAATCGTGGGCGAATAGTACCAGAATCTGATGGAGAGAATGATGATATGGTTACCACTCCACCACCGTCACCACCACCGGATTCGGAGCTTGATAGCTTGAAGAGGAGGTCGGCCAGGAATACACAAAGGAAGAAATACATCGATGATGTTATGCTGCGGTTTTCTGATGAAGAGGGCGGACTGATAAATTCGTCTCCTGCAAAAGAAAAGAAAAAGGGGTCTTCATCGGCTTCCACTTCGGCATCATTGTCTGCAACTGCATCAGCTACGGCTTCGTCGGGCGTTAATAGTGATGCTGAGAAAGGAGAGAGTAATACTGGCACAGAGGTGCCGCTGGAGGGTACAGTGGAGCCTGAAATGCCGGAAGAGTTGGCAGTTCCAATCCCGAAGGAAGAAAAGTCGCCCGAAACGTCCAAACCAAACTATGTATATGTAAATACAGGCGACGAGGACAGTATGGTTGTACAATATGTGCTGGCGGTTAGGATGGGCAAGAGAGAACTACGTCCGCCAGAACCGAAACCACCTGTGGTGGTTGTCGAACCAAAGACTGAGGTAAAGTCGGGGGAGGACGTAGAAGGTGAAGAAGAGAAGAAAGAGGACAATGATGCAGAGCCTATAAAGACGGATGAAATAGGCGAAGAGGAAGAGAATGTGCCACCAGATGGAGAGGTAAAACCAGAAGTCGATGAAGTAGAGTCGGAAGAAATATCCAAAAAGACTGATTTAGTAATCGAAGAGGATGAGGAGGACGACGATGTGGTTGAATGTGTACCGAAACCCGAAGAGGTAAAAGAGGATGAAGAGGAGGAAACAGATGCTGAAGAAAAGTCGTCTGAAATCGAGAAATTGGAAGTTAACGAGGAAGAAGACGAAGAGGAGGAGACTCCCGAAGAAAAACTGATTAAAGATGTAGTACCAGAGGAAACACCAGTTGACGATGGTTCAATAGTTGAAGATACGAAACCTGTAGAAGAGGATGCCAGCGATGATAAAGAGAAATTGCCGATAGATGAGGAAATAAAAGAAATCGTTCCTATTCTGAAGGAGGACGAGGCTGAGGTTTCTAAGTCACTGGACGAAGAAGAAAAACCCAAACCAGAGCCGGTGTTCATTGAAGTCGAGGAGTACTTTGTGAAGTATCGGAATTTTTCGTATCTCCATTGCGAATGGAGAACCGAGGAGGAGTTATTCAAAGGCGATCGTAGAATCGCTGCCAAGATTCGTCGCTTCCAACAGAAGCAAGCTCAGCAGATGAACATCTTTGAGAACATTGAAGAGGAACCCTTTAATCCCGATTTTGTGGAAGTAGATCGTGTGTTGGATATGTCAGAGCACACTGATGCCACCACTGGTGAGGTGACAAAACATTATCTAGTGAAATGGAAGTCTCTCCCCTACGAAGATTGTACATGGGAGCTAGAAGAAGATGTGGACGAGGATAAAATCGAACAATTCCTTGTGTTTACCAAATTGCCTCCACGTTCTGAGTGGAAACCCAAAAAGCGACCAGCTCCAGAGCTGTGGAAGAAGTTGGAGAAGACACCGATCTATAAGAATAGTAACACCCTTCGTCCATATCAGTTGGAAGGCTTGAATTGGTTGAAGTTCTCATGGTACAACAATCACAATTGTATTCTAGCCGATGAGATGGGCTTGGGCAAGACAATTCAAAGCTTAACATTTGTCCATTCGGTGTGGGAGTATGGCATTCGAGGACCCTTCCTTGTGATTGCTCCTCTCTCCACTATTCCGAATTGGCAACGTGAATTTGAAGGTTGGACCGATATGAATGTTGTGGTCTATCACGGGTCAGTGACCAGTAAGCAAATGATTCAAGACTACGAGTTCTACTACAAGCAGGATTCGGGGAAGGTCAGTAAAGAGTTGGTGAAGTTCAACGTTTTGATTACTACTTTTGAAATGATTGTCACCGACTACATGGATTTAAAGAACTTCAATTGGCGCTTGTGTGTCATCGATGAGGCGCATCGCTTGAAGAATAGAAATTGCAAACTTTTGGAGGGTTTGCGGCAGCTCAATTTGGACCACAGGGTTTTATTGTCAGGTACTCCGTTGCAGAACAACATTAGTGAGTTGTTCTCTTTGTTGAACTTCCTTGAGCCGACACAGTTCTCTTCAGCAGAGGCGTTCATGACCGAGTTTGGTAGTCTGCGTACCGAAGAGGAGGTCCAGAAGCTACAGGCTCTATTGAAACCAATGATGTTGCGTCGTCTGAAGGACGATGTGGAGAAGTCTTTGGCACCGAAAGAGGAAACAATCATTGAAGTTGAGCTGACAAACATACAAAAGAAGTATTATCGTGGTATTCTGGAACAGAACTTCTCATTCTTAAAGAAGGGAACAACTTCGGCGAATATTCCAAACCTAATGAACACCATGATGGAACTAAGAAAGTGTTGCATTCATCCGTATCTCCTGAACGGTGCCGAGGAGCAGATCCAGTATGATTATCGCCTACAACATGGAGAGGACTATGAGGCATACTATAAAAATCTGATTAATTCGGCTGGTAAAATGGTGTTGATTGACAAGTTACTGCCTAAATTGAAAGCCAACGGGCATAGAGTGCTAATCTTTAGTCAAATGGTCCGCTGTTTGGACATTCTAGAGGACTATCTGTTATACAAAAAGTATCCATTTGAACGCATCGATGGGCGAATTCGTGGAAATCTTCGTCAAGCTGCGATCGATAGGTACTCTAAGCCTGATTCAGATCGTTTTGTCTTCCTTTTGTGTACCAAAGCCGGTGGTTTAGGTATCAATTTAACAGCAGCCGACACTGTAATTATCTATGACAGTGATTGGAATCCACAGAACGACTTGCAAGCGCAGGCACGTTGCCATCGTATTGGTCAACAGAAGATGGTGAAAATCTATCGTTTACTTTGTCGTAACACATACGAGAGGGAGATGTTCGATAAAGCTTCACTTAAATTGGGATTGGATAAGGCTATCCTACAGTCGATGAACACCTCTCAAGGTGGCAAGGACAGCAGTAACAGGCAACTTTCGAAGAAGGAAATCGAAGATTTGCTAAAGAAGGGAGCCTACGGAGCTGTTATGGATGATGATAATGCGGGTGATAAATTCTGTGAAGAAGATATCGATTCGATTTTACAGAGACGTACACAGGTTATTACAATGGAATCGGAGAAAGGTTCGACATTCTCAAAGGCATCCTTTGCTGCGTCTGGCAATAGATCGGACATTAAAGTGGATGATCCAGATTTTTGGACAAAATGGGCTAAGAGGGCTGACATTGATCCTGACGCCTGCGAAAGAGATGAAACGGAAGATTTAGTACTGTCCGAACCAAGAAGAAGGACCCAGATTAAGCGCTATGGACACGAAGATGTCATGGATATGTCGGAAGATTCATCTGCGGAGAATAGTGATGAAGATAGCATTGGTGAGGATTTCTGAAAATGGTTTAGGTTACATGGAGGGTTTTAATTTTTATTTTATTTTTCTTTAGGACTCCGAAGTAGAAGAAGAAAGGAAAAATTGGCACGACGCAATCGTGGAAACGGAAACGATGATTATATACCAAGAGATCGTGATACACTGGCCGCACTTGGTTTGGAAGAGATTCAATACGGAAACTGGGCAAAATCAGAGTGTTTCAAAGTGGAGAAAGGTCTTTTGTCTTATGGGTAAGTTGAACTTTGAATAATTTGGTCTTTGAACTAAAATAAAATAAATATTTGGCGTAACAGCTCTTTAAATGCCAGGGTCTAGCTTCTCGCAACCACTAATGTTGGTTGCGTTATATTTTTTACATGAACAAAAGGGACCTACAGTTTAGTGACGTATCCGAATGGCAATTTATTTTGAGAAGCTTTCGCGAGATAAGAATACTCTCGGATGTTTGTCAGACGCTCACGAGAGATGGGACCGTAAAAAAAATGTTTGGTGTTTTCACGCGCAGTGATCGCGCACTAACCACTTACACCACGGCGCCCACGGTCTTTTACCTGGTCATGTGTATAAAGAAGGAAAAGTCATAATGGCTGGAAATAGCTGTAAAGTTTTTGTCTATGCACCTGCTACCGCCTCTCATTGTGACGCCTATTAGGAACGTTCAGACAGTTAACGTAAGAAGGAGCTTGAACTAATTAGCCGACTACTTACTTACTTATGTCCTGCATCCCTTTGTGGGTCCTAAGGCCTCTACTACGCCTATGCGCCATCGTGTACGGTTTCTGGCAATGTGTCTGAGTTCTCCCCAACTTTTCCCTAACTGCCGTGCCTCTTTCTCGACTATTCTGCGCCATGTTCTCCTCGGACCGCCAGGTCTTCTGCCATCGTGAGTTAAAGGGTTCCATTTCATAGCATGGTTCGCTATGGAACTGTCACCCTTACGGAACGTGTGACCAATCCACTGCCACTTCCGCCGTTGAATGGTTGTGCCTATTGGTTCCTGACCCGTTCTCTCGTAAAGGTGTTCGTTAGAGATACGATTGGGCCAGAAAATCCTTAAGATATTGCGCAGGCACCTATTAACAAACGTTTGCAGCTTTCTGGTGATAGTAGTGGTCACTCTCAACGTGCTGCATCCATATAACAGCACGGATTCAACGTTGGAGCGGAACAGTCTTATCGTGGTGTTCAAAAAATGTCAAATGGGCTCTCTCCTGGTGTTAGTTGAAGCTATCACCTAGCATCTCGTTTAGCTTAGTTTCCACCAGAGACTTAAGGGCATTTGTTCGGTCTAATGATGAACTTTTTGCTCTTTTCTACACGAATCAATTTTTATTATTTTCTAAGACACATTTTGCAAAGCTACGCTACTGTTTTTGCATTCTCAATTTCATGGCGATATTTTTTAATTTGATATTCTGAATATAACTCTTCCGCTGTAGTAGTTTCTCTTCCTTCTCCAAGGCGATAACCTCTTGTTTTACACGTATATAATCGGTTACACTTGGCGCTTCGTACATTTCGACTTGTATTTTCAAATTCTTAAGTGATTCTTCTGCTGCTTCTACTTCCTTCTCTACTGCTTTCGCTTCGCTTTCCAATTTGGCAATCCCCTTGACAACATCTGCTGTCTTTGCACTGAGGGCTTTTGATTTTTGTTCAATAGCTATGACCAATTTCTTCTCTTTGGCGAGAGCAAGTGATGCCTTACCGGTGACCTCTTTTAGACCAGCTAAACTAATATTTTTTTCCTCCAGTGATCTTGTTTGATCATCTCGTTTTATTTGTAACTGTTCGAAGTCAACTGGACCCAACATACCACTAAGATCAGCCTTGCTTATAAGTGCTGTCTGCTGCTGATGGCATAACTCCTGCAATGAAGTAATTTTCAGGCGCATTGTGCCCAACAGTGCTCTGCCATTCCTCAGCCAATGATTTATGAATTTTCTAAGATGTGTCTCCATTTGTTTGTCTGATGCTCCCACCAGTGTGTCGTTCTTTATAAATTGCACCTCAAAGTTGTCTATAGTTTCAGCGGTGTCAGCAATTTGATAGTGCATCTCCTCAATTTGACCATTGAGAATTTTTATATCGTGCGTCCCCTTCGCTTCGAGAGCTTCGCAGTTTTTATAAATCTCAGAAGCTAATTTTTCTGCCATTTCAGCTTTGGTACGATAATTTATACGATAATCAGTCTGTACTTTGCGGCTCGAAATCACTGCAGATTCGCCAATACTCATTGATCTGGAGTCTGTCCTGCCAAGGCTGGGAGAATTCGCCCCACTTTCATGGCGAGATTTTCGTTTACTGTCGCCTACGGAGCCTCGAATTTCAACCGTTTGTCTCCGTACCTCATCCATGCCAATTAATAACTTTGGATCATTTTTCTCTAGAAAATCTTTTAACACAAGATTTTCAAGTTTCACCGATGTGAGTTCCCTGTTGATTTCTTGTAGAACTCTAAATGCATCGAGGGCGTCAGCCCTCTGAATGTATCCTTTGAGACCGTCTGTGTCCCGTTTATCAAAGCTAGTGAAGAGAATTTCATAAACATTTTTATCAATTCGCGGTGGAGGCTCACCGCTATCGTTGAGGAGGCTGAACATTTTCTTTTAGATAATTTTTTCTTTTATTTTTTTTTAGTGATTTGGGGAATATTTGCTTTTATATTTTGTTTGACGTGAAGTAGAAAAATATTTTGATAAATATGACGGAGACCGAAGATACCGAAATTTTACAAAGTAAAGCTACCCAAAGGATTAAAACATAGTGGAGTTAAGCGGTGAATCTGATAAATCCCTTCTATCGTAGGGAAATGTACGTTCAAGTTCAGATTTGGACGCCTGTGTGATATTTCTTGCTCTTCATTAGATTAGGATCATTTGAGAGCTAGACTGATTGCGGTGTGCAGGTTCCAAGCTATAGACACGCAATACGTATTTAACAATCGTCCGAACAGTTGGTAATAAAGACATTTTAACTGGTTTTCAACACGTTTCTTGGCCTAAAGCCTTAAATATTCAGTTGTTCTGTGCTGTTTATTGCCCCTTGCTGTTCGTCCATCAGTCATCAGGCGCCGTATATAATAAAAGGGCTGATGATCATCGATTTATAGACCATCAGTTTTGTTCCTTGAGTTCGTTCCTTTGAACTCAGTAGTAGCGGTTTTTTATGGACATTCTTCGTCGTATCCCTAGAAAGGTGTCATTTATTTGGGTTAGATTTAGTTGACTGCCTGCACTAGAGTGCAGACACACTTAGATCAGTAAAGGTCCTTTGTGATGGCATGAATCTACCATTAGACCACTCAAAGACTAATAAAACCAACCGAAGCTTTATCAAAGGCGTTTGATACTATTGACCTAGGAATCTTACTTCAAGACATCCTAGACTCACAACTCTCAAACTCCACTAAACGATGGCTTGCCAACTACCTAAATGGCCGACAGTCCTTCGTTGAATTCAGTAACTGTAAATCGCAGTTTAGGAAAATCAAGCAAGGGGTAGCTCAAGGAGGAGTCCTTTCTCCGATCCTTTTCAACCACTACCTGGCGAAACTCCCCACACCACCACCCGGAGTCATATTGGTATCGTATGCCGACGACTGCGCCATTCTCGCCTCAGGAAAGGACATCCACTCAATCTGCCGTAACATCAATGCCTACCTCAATGAATTGGAAAACTGTTTCACCAGTCGCAATCTCAAACTGTTCCCAGAAAAATCCTCATCCACCCTACTCACCACCTGGACCAAAGTGGTTAACCTAGAACTCGACATTCAGATGTTATACATGGCGGGGCGATCCCGACAACCAACCACCCAAAGATTCTCGGAGTCACATTTAACAAACTACTGACTTTCTCTAGTCATTCAAGAAAGGTCAGTGAACGAGTCATGTCCAGGAATAAGGTCTTAAAATCCCTGGCCGGTAGCACATGTTCCCCCATGTTCAGACAAAGAAACTCTCCTCACCACATATCAAGCAATCGGAAGATCGGTTCTCAACTATGCGGCAGCAATTTGGACCCCACGCCTCAGTGATACTCAATGACATAAACTCCAAACAAGCTAGAATGCTGCTCTACGCATTGTCACCGTATGTCCCATGAAGATCACCTTCATCAGGAAACAAAGTTGCTCAAAGTCAAAGAGCATAATGCACTTCTATAGAAACAGTTTTTAGTGGCTTGCAACCGTCCCGATCACCCGAACAGAAATCTACACAGCCTCCCTACACCGAGGCATATTCGATCTGACATCCGCTCATACCTTGAAGAGGTTAATAGGTTTATAACCCATACACCACTCGCCTCAGCGTGTCACAAATTGGCTCTGAATTCTATCCATCAACATGCTGTCCGAACTGCGCTTGACAGCCGCCAGATTAACATCGTGCTAGGCGACCGTCCTCCACCCATACATCATAGTGAAGAACATCTCCCTAGACGTACCAGATCCACACTTGCCCAACTGTGATCTGGATGGAGTTCCACGCTGAACAATTATATGGACCGCATACGCAACAGTATCATTGATCAATGCCCCGACTGCGGCTCGTCGCCGCATAACACCGCCCATTTGTTCAGCTGTCCTTCGCACCCCACAACACTAACACCAAGATCATTATGGACTCATGGCTGCCGCATTCCTGGGGCTCGACCATACTGATGACAATCCACCTTCACCACCTTAACGTGGTGAACCATACGAATCAACATAGTTGCTACAACAACAGGGATACTCGTACGGAAGTCACGGTCAAATCTCAGTTTCAGCGGGCTTTGGCTTTATGTCCTGTATCTCCTTGTGGGTCCTAAGGCATCTACTACGCCTACGCGCCATCGTGCACGATTTCTGGCAATGTGTCTTAGCTCTCCTCAACTGCCGTGCCTCTTTCTTGACTCTTCTGTGCCATGTTCTCCTCGGACCGCCAGGTCTTTTGCCATCCTGAGTTAAAGTGTTCCATTGCATAACATGGTTCGCTATGGAATTGTCACCTTTTCGCAACGTATGACCAGTTTCGGCGGGGTGTAGTCCGTATTTTCATGGCTGAAGTTGAGAAGATAAAGAACCGACGAGTGGCCAATGTGATAACTAGACTATGGCGAGGAGGCTTTTAGACAGATGGCCGCTCTGGCAGCAATCTGTTTGCCAAAAATATCTAAGGGCAGCAGATGGAACAAAATGTTCAGTATCGGTACTACTACGGTACTACTCTACGGAGTAGTTCTTAGTGCACTACTGATGCAGATCCTTGCACCTTAGCAAGTTGGGTGAAGTGGACAGCCCTATCAAGAGCGACCACCATACGATCACGCCATAGAGTAGTATAGCCCTGATAAAGGTATAGCCAGCGAGTGATTTGAGGTTTCATATCCCAGCTCCTACCCATAGCCTTTTTACAGAAATAGAGAGCTACATTGGCTTTCCTTACGCGCTCTAGTAGATCTACTTTCAAGTTCAGTTTTCTGTCCAAAATTAGAAGTATTTTGTATTTTCAGTGAAGGTGAGAATCGTGCCATTTATCGTAGGAGGGTCTATGAGGGGAACTTCAAATTTTCTCATGAAAAGAATGGGTTCTGTTCCATGAGGGTTTAACCCCAAGTCTACATTTGAAAACCCATTTGGTGAGCCGAAAGAGTGCATATTGGAGGATTTTCCTGAGAGTGCTTGGATGTTTGCCAAAGGCAGCAATAGCAGTGTCGTTAGCATAGGCAATTATTCTACCTTCTGACCTAGGTGGTGAATGTACATATGTACGTATATGTAGATTCTTTGTATGTTGGCAATGGATATTCACCATGCACTTTTTTTTTTTGCTTTATCTTCAAAGTTGCCCTGTGTACTTTCAGTCCAAGTAGGAGTCACATGGCTCTGTATCTCCCCGCCGAAATCCGATGTAGTTTGGAGGAGCTGCCATAATCTTATTTTCAACAATCTGATCTCGTCTTCAAAGTTTTTAATGACTTGATCTGGTCGCCTTATGAACACTTGATAGATATCTGTCAGCTCCATATGCTTAATCAGACTGATCATGAGTTCATCGTTGGTTCAGCGGGCATCACAGAAACGCAGTGATGCTCTCGAGATAAGGGGATTAGTTGACTAACTGCCTTTATATTGATTATCATCCAAAATTGGTATTTGTTTTTAAACGTCTTTGTTTGTTTTATTTTTCAGGTGGGGACGTTGGACAGAAATCCAAGAACTTGGTCAGTTCAAGAGAGGATGGCGAGAAAGCGATGTAGAGGAGTGTGCTCGTGTTATTGTAAGTAACAACTAATATAATATAAATTATTAAATGCTAGTGTTTCGCTAGTACAATATTTGAATTTGAAATACAGTGGACGCTCGAGATAGTTCTTAGAACCTTACAGCATGCAAAAACAGTTAAAACAGTGCCATGCAGTCGCCAGTGAGGTCCGCTGGGAAGTATATACGTTCATAGATATGCTTACCCATATACAATCGTCTAAATTTACCGTTTGTTCTACTCATCGTGTTGTGCGAGTATCTTGCACGATTATAATGCTACGCAGTTTGGGGTTGCTTGTAGTACAAATGCAAACTGCCTGTTGCTTGTTTTTTAGTAATTGCGAAAAAAATGTAATTATATTCTATTTTCGATGTATTGCATGTGAAAACATGCACATTTTGATGAAATTTGCTTCAAGGAGTCCACGCTCGTTACAGTGAACAATCTCGTTCCAGTGAACAGACCCGGTTTTTATTAGTTCAGTATATCGAGCGTCTACTGTATCTTAAAAATTATGCATGATTTAACTTGACTTACGTAAATAACTTTCTGAATACGACTAGCGAAATACTATGTTTAAAATCGAAAAGGTTCAACATGATGATTACCATGCTAATATTGAGAAAACTTTAGGTTTTCGCTGAGTAAAAATCTTCTCACTCACTGATTGAAAATAAATCCTATTCCTTTAAATAATTACTTATCCAATATATATAACTCTATTGTATGTTTAATTTCAGCTCCTTTACTGTCTGCAAGTGTACAAAGGTGATGAGAAGATCAAAAACTTTATCTGGGACCTAATTACCCCCACGGAAGATGGCGAGATCCAGAAGATCAGCAGGGACCATAGTGGCTTACACAACTTGGTGCCACGAGGTAGGAATGCAAAAGGTATGGTAAAAAACGAACGGTATTTTTACCTGCATTTTTGAGAGAGAACAACACATCGGCTGCAGTGTTTTAGATCTACACCCCGTCCCCGCTAATTTGTGAAACACAAATGCACACAGATCTAAAGCTGGCAGCAAATTCGAAAGGTCGCATAAGTAACTTTCTTCCTGCAGCGCAGCGCACACAAGGATTGTATTTCTAAAACACTTCCGCAATCGATGCAATTAGTGTGTCTATTTACCACAAAACTGAAATGTATATTAATAGTGCTTAATATATTCCCTCCATCTGTTTAGTTGTACAAAAATATATAAAAAAAAAAAATACCTATATACCACCTAAGTATGTAAATATTAGTATCTTACAAAAACTAACTAACGCTTCGCTCTAACCAAATCAAATGCCAATTTAGATGCATTGTGTAAAGAGTGCTCGCTCAATAATACTGATACTGGTCCCTTTTGCTCTGTGTTTCCCTCTTGAAACGAAACTCTTTTAGGTCGCAATGGTGGAAAGAATACAAAGGAAACAACTTGTGGTGGACCATCCAAGTCTGAACACGGTGAAAAGGGAGGCGGACAAAACATACTCGACCCAAATCACTGGAGTAAACAAGAGAAATTCGATGCCGAAGTCTATCTAGAGGGTCCATACAAGAAGCATTTGGGTCGGCACGCGAATAAGTGAGTCGTGTGGAATCGGAACTTATAAGCATTTGAGAAAATTTCCACGCATACTAATGTTTATTTGTTTTCTTTCAGGGTCCTGTTACGCGTCCGAATGTTATATTATATTCAGCACGAAGTCATTGGAGACATGGTGCAACAAATCAATGATGGAATCCCGGCAAGGTAATTATTTTTAGTTTCTCTTTGCGATTCATTTATACATCTATAACATCTCATTCTCATTGTTTTTTTTTTTCCTTTGAGTTAATTCTTTTTATTCAAGGCCAATTTTTTTTCAAAGTTCTAGATGTTTCAAAAAATAAAAAAAAATAATAATAAAAGCTTTCGACACACTGCTTTGTTTGTAAGAATGAAAGAGAGAGAACGAGTTAACAAATTGTAGAGTGTCGTTGGTATAAATTTGATAATTTTCCTCTTTTATTTCCACAAAAAAAAAAAAAGAACACCTTTTTCAAATTATTTAAGAGCAGTGTATTTTATTATATCGATGTTATAAGTGGGTTTCATTAAATAGAATTTATAAATGTGAGGACTGTATACATAGTGTGATTCGAGCAAAGGTTTGGTTGAAGACGAATAATTGGTACACACAGCTACTGCTAAAGAAAAACAATTTTAAATCCAGCCAAGCTTTATACATTTCACAATCTCTCTACACTTTTATTGGCTTTCTTTAATAAGTTGAAACGAATACAATATTTGTTCAAGTTTAAGCATGCAACATTTTTTTCTAAATTATCAATATTGCAGGATATTTTTATATATAGTTCGGAATGTTTTTGCAAATCTATTTCTTTACTTCCTTTTTCATGTTTAGTATTTTATTTTTCGTTATCTTGCCATCTCCGTTCTATTTGATGTCATTTTTATAAATGTTACCCTTATCCCCATCTAAAAGTAATGAAAGGAGATAACAAATTGAAGTGTGCAAAAATGTTTAAAGTTTATGACATATATTAAATGAATATGTGTTTCTCAAATTACAAGTGCAATCATGCAAACCGAAAGTGGATAAAAGTGAAAACTTACAGGCGAAATATTCTTTCAAGTAATTCCAAAAATTTCGAATCAGTTCGAGATCCCAGGAATACTGAGGTCATAAGCATTTTTAAGTTAACTTTACCGATAGTTGGAGGTCATGGAATTGTTAAAAATATGTTGAATGTCTATCCTTCGTCCTCAAACTTCGAATCACTCGATTAATAAGTTAGATGTAAAGATTTGGAATAAATGTAAAATATACATACTTCATACATATGTACATAGTGGCCCAAAAACACACACCCGATGTTGTTTTGCTATATTTTTAATATGAAACGACATCATTTTCTTATGTTTATTTGGACCTTTAAGTTTTGCTCCATTACTTTTTGAAGATGATATCGCTCAAGTAGGCGCCGCCATTGCTGATCACCACTTGGGCTCTTCTTACGGCATTTTCAATTGTTTTGACGAAAAGTTAGGCGATAAGTTCTCACACACTTGTCGGATATTCTCTTTGAGAGCCTTTAGAGTCTGTGGCTGGTTCTCATAGACCAGTAACTTCAAAAATCCCCAAAGATTATTTGCATATGACGTCGGTTATCGGGAAAAAAATTCTGTAAATCAGAAGCAAAGACAAAATTAACAAAAAATCTCCCTAGTTATCTGGACGTGACCCCCGGAGTTTCTCTGAAGCATAAACAACTAAGCTTCAAGTCACTACATCAAAAATCGTTCTCTCTCTCTCTCTGTCTATCCTTTCCAACGCCCGCACTGTGTGTAAACATGTTAAGGGTATTTATAACCCCTTGAGTGCGCGCAAATTATAAAAAAAAAAAAGTATGGAGCGGTCAAATCGGGCGATCTTACCAGTCAGTGCAAATCGTCAAAACGAGACATTAGGCGACCCGGAAACGCATCCTTCAAAATGTTCATTGTCGCGCGGGCTGCGTGTGCGGTTTCACCGTCCTGTTGGAACCACATGTCCTCCAGTCCCAATTCATCAATTTGAGGGCAATGACTAATTCAGGGTTATCGTGAATAAATTTTCCCTCGGAATATCTCCGCCGAACAAAAATGATATATCTCAAAAAAAGAGGAAATAATTCCGTGGAAAAGAAATAGGTATCATGAATGACAATTCAAGAGAATTTTCAACGCAATCGCGATATTTCATTTTTCTCCGATGAATTTTTTCCCTATTTTTGAAGGTACCTCATTTTTGTTCGGGGGAAAAATTCCGAGGGAAAATTTATTCACGATAACCCTGATTGGGTGTCACGTCATCTAGTTGACGTTGACCACTTATCCGCGACATCTTCAGCCAAGGCGGCGATATTCTCGTCGGAACAAACACTACGAGGCCTTCCGGCGCCTCTTCTGTCACGTGTTGTTCCAGTCTCTTTGAGGCGAGCGGCTGAACGCCTTCGTGTTTGACCAGTTGGCGTAGGACGGTCAGTATTCCGTAAAAACTAGTCACGAGTATGCCGCGATCTTGAGGTGCATCGCGTTCCATAGCTTGTCGACATATATTCTGCATTTGTTTACTTCAGAAATATCAAAACAAAACAGAAAGTTGCCGCCATTTGCAAAAGTTATAGCATCTTCCGATAGTGTGATACATTTTGGGGCACAGTGATACAGAGAAAAGTAGGCGTGGACCTAATTCAATGTTTTTATACCCTAAAAGCGCCTTGTACTCTGCAAAATATGGGTGGAATGTAGTGATGGGCGCAGTCAAAGAGAAATAGAACTAACAACCGGTTTTCTTTTCCATACATATGTACTCGATTCTACTATGCTTCTGTTCTTACTTACTTACTTAGGTGGCGCTACAGTTCGGGGTGAACCTGGGCCTCAACCAACAAGCCTCTCCATTTAGCTCGGTCTTTAGCTAATTGCCTCCAGTTGCGCACTCCAAGTTGGTCGAGGTCCCCTTGAACTTGTGCGCCCCACCTACGGCGATGATTCCCTCTACTGCGTCGTCCCTCGGGATTAGATTCGAGAAACGAATCGAGTACTATTTTGCTCGGACACACATCTCATATCTTGAATCGTGATATGAGTGTAATTGAGAATTTTGTTTGTGTATTTATTCAACCACTTGGCGATGTTCTCATATGCATATAGCACGGATATTTCGAATGATCATTCGAAACATGAGACATTTGTGTTTAATCTTTCGAGAAATTTACCCTTTGCGCTCGATTTTGGTTCTCGCGGCTTCGTAGGAAGTAGGTATAGTAAATCATTCGAATGATTTTAGACGATATCTTGAGAAAGCACTGATATCTCGAATGATTATTCGATTATAAGGATCACTCGAGTACTAATGTCTCAATTCTTGAAATCATTCGATTATGCCCATCATTAGTGGAATGTATTAATCCAATCTCTTATAAAAGATAGAGTGCGACCGGCTCAGCTGGTATTCCCACGTTCAAAGAAGAGATCCCCCGAGTTCATAAATGCAGGATGATTGCAGTACTGCCGAATCGGAAAAGTTTAAAGTGTAAATATCTTGTTATCTACCATGTCTATCAATACAGTATGCATCTCTGTGAAATTACTGCATTATATTTAGCATAAATATAAATACGAATCATTAAATACCAAATTTGTCCGATTTAGAACATAACCGATTCAGCAGTACTGCAGTCATATTGCATTTATGAACTCGGGGATCATTTGAACCCTGCTAAAAAGGCAATATCAATGCACGTTCCAAAGATATCGCGATGTAGGAAAGGCAGGCCTATAAACGCCTGGATCAGACAAATGCGACGACATCGGCATTTCATTGGTCTCAGTAATCGAGTGATCCAAAATCGGCAGGCCTTCGGCGATATTTTCTGAGATTAGATAGGCGAACCCCACAAGCGGATCAGTAGAAATGCGGTGAAGTGGGAGGGTTGTGATCCCTTATTTTCGGAGCATAACCTCGCTGAAAAAGGAAGAAGAAGAAGAATTAATCCAATCTCTTTACAAGATGGGGCAAAAGTAATGTCATAAAGTAAATTGGCTGCCATTTTATTAGAAATGAACAAAATTGGGGTCTGTTTTCACGAAAAGTTTATTTGAAGGTGTAAAATTGATGACATTAAGTTGAAAAAATGATATCGGTCAAATGACCACCTCTTGAGGAGATGCACATTTGTACTCGTTTTACGGTATTTTGAATTGTTGCTCGCACAACATCTGGCTCCAAATTGGTGATTTCTTCAATGTTGGCTTTCAAGACTTGCAAGGCTTGTGGTTTGTTGTGGTAATCGCGAGATTTCAAAGAAGAAGTTTGGCGATCTGGGCGGTTAGTTCAAATCGCCAAACTGGGAGATCATACGGCTCAGAAATTGCCTATTCAAAATCTCCATCGTTTCCCGTGCTGTGTGAGCGGTTGCTCCAGCCTGCTGGAACCAACAATGCTCGATACCCTATTTAGCAACTTGCGGCAAAAAAAAAAAAAAACTCATTTAATATCTGTCTGTAGCGCTCACCAGTTACGGTTACGATGGTGCCTTCGGCGTCCTCAATAAAATAAGGGTCAATCACTTTTTCACTGCAAATTCGACACACATCAAGTGCTCGTTACAGGGACGTAGGATCCTCACTTATGATGGCTCAATCGTCAGCAAAGAATAATTGATGAACCTTGGGGTCCGTCATTTTACCTTCAAGCAGATAGTCAAGGACTGCAATAAAGTGCAAAGGACTTAAGACGCTTTCGTGGTGCACCCCGACTTTGATTGGGAACTCTTTGGTTACTCCAGCGGGACATCTTTCTCTTGTCTTTGCTCCTTCGTACACATCCATAATCATCTGTACATAGGTTTCTGGAACCCCTCGATGTCTTAGCCCCACCCATATCAGATCTCGTGATTGTCTGTCGAATGCCTTTTCATCTGTGATGCAAATCCTTTAAGGAATCACGATGTTTTTCCATTAAGATCCTTATACTTTGGATTGCATCTGTGGTTGATTTACGCACGACAAACCCGCACTGATCATCAGATAGTCATATTATTTTTCGCAGTCGGCTACCTAATACCTCCTCAACAGTCGTCATGGTGTTTGACTTCAGAACGAACGGTAGTTATCACAATTTCGTGTATCACCCCTCCCTTTGTACACAGGGAGAAGGTAGCTTTCCCTCCATTGATTGGCATTGGATCACCTCTCATAAATTTGGAGATGAGAATTCTGAGCCATCTGAACCCGATGTCTCCCATTTTAAACATCTACGATAGGTTCCTTCTTATAGAGTAAATATTATTTCCTTCTATCCCGATATTTCGATTAATCTCGGCATTACTATTTAGGGGCTTACGGCGAGAGTCTATTCACAATAGAATTAAAGTCGAATAGAATTAAAGTCTATTGTCGTTATTGCGAGAGTCTATTCACAATAGAATTAAAGTCGAATAAAATTAAAGTCTATGTTATAGGTATTGCGAGTCTCTATTTGTATCGACATTTTTCTATTTGATAGAATTGTCAATTCTATCGAAAATTTCTAGTCCATTTTTGTTTGAAAGGACGGTAAACAAACAAGATAATAGATAACGACGGAAATAAGTGAGCATATTTTGAATTATATTTAAGTTAAAATGTTTTTTATGCCAACTGATTTATTTTTTTTTACAAAAATAAGGAAAATTTACGAATAAGCGGCAGATGGAAAAATTGGTGTGCGTGGTGGAGGAGAATTCGCTTGTGGAAAAATCTCTATGGATGGATGTCTATGTCTAGATGATTAGAGCGCACTCTTAAATTTCTTCTGTGTCGAAGTGTTGTCACAATTCCAGCTCGTCGTACATCCTCTGATTCATCCTGAAATACATCAAACCAAATAAAACTCATTGTTTTCCGTAAAACCAACTATCTTTTTGTAAACAGCAACAAATCATACGGAGATTTGACATTTGAGTTGGAAGCTCGATTCGAGAGCTTTTCCTTTTCTATTTCAAAAAGTCGATTCTATTTCACCAATTCTACTACATTACCCGATATCAATTTTAAGCTTTATAGAATTAGACTCTCGTAATAAGCCCCTTATAGAAGAAAATAGGTCCCTTACTTTACTTTACTTTACTAGGGCCTTGTACGCATTGCGACCTATAAGATCTATTGTGCCAGCCCGGTGTTTAGCTGAGAACTTGGTTAATGCTCTTGATAAACCTCAACAAAGCTCCAGGCTCAATATTCCAGAAGTCAGTGGGACTCAATAAAGCCCTTCCGATGTGGAGAAGTCTTTTTCTTGCGGCCATATGGCATTCACAAAGAATATGTTCTGCCGTCTCTTTTTGCTCTCCACATAGCCGGCATTCATCTGTGTCTGCTATTCCTATCTTGTGCAGATGGTACCTGAGTGGGCAATGACCAGTCAAGTAGCCTGTTAAGGTTCTTAGGTCTGCTTTCCTAAGCTCGAGTAGCTTTTTAGCCTTGCAGCGGTTGAGATTAATGAACTTCTTTGCATGTCTGAGGCCCTTGAGTTTGGCCCAGTACTCTGCATGATGATCATCTTCCCATTTCTTTATTTTGATGACTCCAAAATAGGGTTCAGGACCGACTATTGGGCGACTAGCGCCTCTTCTCGCTAAGCAGTCCACCCGTTCGTTGCCCTCGAAGCCTTTGTGTCCTGGTATTCAGGCCACAGTGACTGTGTTTTTCGATGCGAGATCTTCGAGTAGGTTTAGACCGTAGTAAATAAGTCCCCTCAATTCTGTGTTTTCGTTTGTTTCTTCCTCGGACTGCTATTATCAACGGTCTTCCTTCAAACATCATAACTGGAGCCAGACATGAAGTCGAACGCCAAAATGAGCTATACTTTATTTACTTGTGATTCAGAAGTGTGTGTATTTCGTGAAAACGGTTCGAATTTTACAATTACAAAAATATATTCAAATTTTGTACATTTTGACATACTCGTACGAAAACCGTATGTCATTTCGACTGGGAATAAGAATGAAAGGAATGTAAGGGAGTCTAACGAACTCAGTGATATTCATACACATCTCATAATTTACAAACGCAGAAAACTCTTCATTATAAAACTAAAATATTTCACATCATTGTGCTTTCCAATTATTTCCATACCCATTTCAAGCCATCATACTCGTAAATTGCTTTGGATCTCGAATATAAAACAACAAAAAAACTCGATAACATGCAAAATTATTTCAAGTCATTTAAAAAAAAAAAAAAAATAAACTTGTAATTTGGGTACCACTGTAAAGAGTTATCCTATTAAAACTTCTAGGAACATATAGTTTTACCTTTTTTATGAAAGTTAATTGTATAAGTTGATAGTTGATAGGTATTCAAAGAAAATAAATCCATGTACAAACAAAAAGATATAAATTCGAGGAACATAATTCAAAAGGCGAATAGGGATTTCAATGCTACAATTTAAGAAGAATACTTTACACTAATATTTTACTCCCTTTTTACCGAATCTGTTAATATTATACATGCTATACATTTTATATTATTTATTTAGCGCCTCAAAAATTGTTAAAATTTCTGAGATCTTATTACTAATGTTATTTAGAAAAACAAAAAAACCAATCCTCACATTTAACCAATGAAAAGAAAAATTCCAAAACGAAACTCATTTTATGTACAATTTAATCGATTCGGTAAATTTTGTTATTTCGTAAAAAAAATAGAAAAAAAAATAAAAAAATTGGCTTTAGAAAAAAAAAAAAAAATGAGATAAACAAAAGAAAAGACTAAAAAAAAAAAAGAAAAAATTTTCCAAAACCTAATGAAACCTATTTACATGTGTAGCGAGCTCCCCATTCGCCCGCCACCGACTCCCGATCAGACGCCATGCTCCTGGTGGAATCCAAACTGTTGCGACAAGAGCTTATTGGTTGGCACATATAAGCATGGCTGTGAAATGTACCGGCAAATCCGTGCCGATCCGACTCTGTGCTTCGTTAGCCATGTCGGTCCCGGCGATGACAGCGCACTACCAATGAATCCGAAGTAAGTGTATCAAAACAACGTAGCAAATAATATCAGAACATTAGGCTAAGCGAACAACTTTTTTCTATATATATACATATTTATATTCTACTATACATAATTTTCTCCTATTATGTATACGTGTGTGCGTGTGTATTATGACAGTGAGACATAGGAGATATTGTTTCATCGGATTTGTTATTATACTATTACAAGCATTTATTTATTTTTATTGGTTTTTTGTTTTATTTTGTTTTTTCTTTGTATTTGTTAATCGAAAACTCTCTACTGTCTATTGTCGTTTGTTGAAGCATGTTGTCCTGTTGTAAAAAAAAAAAGAAATTTTTGAAATAAAAATTGAAAACAAAATTTAAAAATTAAAAAAAATATATATATATCTCATCATCTCAGAGTTGCACACAAATACTAAAATAAAATATCAATGAATGAACATTTTTGTTTTTACTAATCGACGGTATTCCGTTTTGTATTTGCTCTTTTGTCATCAACAGCAATGAGGATGATGCAAATTCGAAACATGAAGACGCCGATGAAGTCGATGATGACGGTACGGCTACTAAAGATTCTGATTCGAAACCAGGTGGTGGTGAAAGTAGTAAAGATGCTGACACAGATCGTCCAAGTTCATCGGGTAAGAATAGCGCCGATGAATGTAATGCGGTAAACAATGAGACTATGTCGATCTCATGTTTAGGCTTGGACGAGGAGGAGAGTGGTACTAGCAGTTGCTATCCACCGACAAATATGCCCTCTGATGATACCATTTGGCCATCGATGCAAGATTTAAATACTCGTCTGAGGCGTGTTATAACAGCCTATCAAAGGAACTACAAAAAGGAGGAGTTGAAGCAACAACAGAAGGCTAAGGTGAGTAGAGATTTTAGTCTCGTTAGATACCTCTCAGATTGTGTACAGAGTTTGTCGTTGAAAGGTTTTTTTTTTTTCTTATAAGAGTTTGCGTGCTGTAATGCACAGTAATGGAGAACACATGTGTTACTTTCGTAGGGATCCTCTCTATCAAACTGATTTTTCCTTTTAGTTACACCTTTATTTGTGGTCTGTGTTTAAACTCAAAAGTTAAATGAAATAATATAAAATAGTTCGCTACTCAATTTGCCTTAGCTCTAGGAATTGGCGGTTGCGATTCTTCGCTTGATTCTTTCACCAGTGTCATTGATCAAGTTTATAGAAGAGTTTTGTGGATGTCGTGGCGTAGGTGGTTAGTGTGTCGGAACACTGCGCGTGAGGTTCCATTTTCGAATCCCATAAATCACAAAAAAAAAAAAAAATTCACGGTCCCACCTCACGAACATCTGACAAACATCCGAGAGTATTATTCTCACGAAAAAGCTTCTAAAAACAAATTGCCCTTCGGATACGGCACTAAACTGTAGGCCCCTTCCATTCGTGTGAAAAATATAACACACACAACATGAGTGGTTGCGAGAAGCTAGGTCCATGCACTTTAAGAGCTGCTGCGCCAAATATTTATTTTATCTATTTTTAGTTAAGCGAAGTCTCCAAAGTTGTAGCCGTTTATCGTGACGTTCGCGTTTGTAACTCTCTATAGTGGCGTGATTAGTCGATGATTGTTTTTTACGCCACTTCTGCCGCAGTACTCATGAAAGGGCCATTGATATTGCTTTGTGCTCCGAGTTAGTTGCTTCTTAAGTTGGCTTCTGAGCTTCGCACAATCATTTCATTATAGTTACTTACTTACTTAGATCCTTTAACCCCTCGGGGGGCATAGGGCGTCAACCACGCATGCGCGCCATCTTGTTCGGAGTTCTCCAACGCGTTTGACCTGGCTTCTAACTCATTCCTAAAGAGCTTGATTCCTCCTTATCTGTTATGCGCCACGTTTGTCTAGGGCGCCCCGCTATTCTGCCTGCCTGGGTGAGCAGTTTTCACTCCGAATTCGAGATCATACCGCCATCGTTTAAGTGGTAGAGCACTGTAGCAAAATGTTCTCTCCCTCTAACGAGCTGGTCCTCATCTGAAATCAGAAAGTTACCGTCTAGACTATTCACTGGGTGTTGTTTGGAGTTCCGATCACCAATGAGCTCCTTAGTGATACTATAAATAGTCCTACTGTCGCACCTACTCGCTGATTCTTCAGCCCTTGAGGCCATTGAGTTGATATGCTGACGTTTCTCACGTCTTACACTACGCTGCACTTTCTTCTTCGCGCGATATTGGGCTTCTAGCTCGGTTCTCTCTACTGCTGAGACCGCTGCAATCCGAGCCTTGATAGTTGTACGGTGGTATTTCTGCCTTTTACCGACATAGGTGCCCCAGTCGCGAAAGCATTTTCCACGGCATTCCAGTGGTCATCCTTGCTCTCATGCATTATGCTGCTGATTGCTTCTGCTCCTAAGGCAAGGTGGTCCCTGAACTGTTGGCGCACTTCAGGAACCTTGAGCTTGTCCATATTAGACCTGGTGATGTTAAGTAAGTTTGAGTGGTTGTTGTTGACGGATGCCGTATGAAGGTGTAAGTGAGCTAACATTAGATGGTGATCTCGTTCTTGTCAGGTGTCAGCTCCGCGTCTGTTTCGGACGTCTAGGAGACAATTTCTATAGCGGCGGCTGATCGCAATGTGGTCAATCTGGTTGGATGTTCGCTGCCTATCAGTTGAGATTCAACTGATCTTGTGGCAGGTGTTATGCTTAAGAGTTGTATCTCCAATGACTAGGCGATTGGTGCAGCAGAAGACCACAAACCGCTCACCGTTGTCACTACGATCACGCGTTTAAGCATGGTATGGTCGCTACCTACCTTGGCATTGAGATCCCCCATAAGGCGTTGCTGGCGATGTGCCTTAATTCCAACCAGCACTTTCTCGATTGCCGAGATTAAATGCATTACTACCCTCCATCATGTTTTTCGAGGGGTATCTTTCTCTTCATCTTCGTTTTGGGAGCACGTTTCAAATACCGCAGCCATATAACAGTAGATATGTCTAAGCGCAATTGTAGCAAGCAAGCAACTGCTTAGCTGATTACATCGTTTTTACATATCGGATGTAGTCTTTGTTTTTATTATTTAGCTGCTTACATCCAATTCGGTAGCACCCAACCAGGACATTACTCTCCGAACACCACCATATAAATACTGGCAATGATATACAATTTTATCGGACACAGCTTCGAAGCTGTGTCTAGATAACAGCTACCAGCTGTGGAATGCCTCCCCTACATACCTATAGACCTATGTGTCTTACATAGGTCTAAGGCACATCATACAATTTTTCAAAAGCGTAGGTTGCCAACTTGCGTTTTAAAACTCTTAGTATAATATTATACTACTAGTCATAGCATGTATTTGAAGTAATGCAAACTATCGGTTACGAACTTGGGTGTTGCCCTACTAGCCCTTATTTACATTTCATGGAAAAGCATCACCAAATCCATGGCGGTAGTATGATTTATTTGCTTTAATGTTACCAAACTTGTGTTTGTTTCTATCAAAGAATACTGGTACTCCTCCATTTCTTAGCAGCGAAACTCTACAAATTGAACAGTGCAAAGCTAAATGAGTAAAGGCTTAAAAAATAAATAAAAATTGTCTAAAATACACTTTCCTTTTGAGTTTAAACACAACCGTCGTACTTAGAAAATTAAAATGTTGTTTGGATTGGCTAAATTAAATTGTTGCTTTGGTCTTAAAATTTTATGTTTTCCAAATTTTTGTAGATTAATTTGTAATTTGTTGTAATTTGTAAATTTTAGTTGTTTTTTATTTTTTTTATTTATTATTTTATACATATTTATATTTATGATATAAATATTTTGAGATAGGTACCTTCGCACACGTAGTTCTCTTTCTTTTTTTGGGATCAGTTATGTATTTAAAAAAAATAAAAAATTAAATAAAACAAATTCAGGGAAAACAAGAACACGCCCCTAAGAGAGAGAGAAAAAATAAAAAAAATCAAACCCAAATTAAATTCTTCTCTACAAATAAATTTTACAAAAAAAAAAAAGTAAAATAATAAAAAAATAAATTGTAAAACCATGTCTGTATCAATGTTATGTATACCTATTAAAATAGCTACAAGCACTGGTCTCGTCAACACCACCACTCTCAGTGCCCAGCACTTCAAACATGCAACAAATGATGCAGAATGCAGCTGGTAACTCACAAAATCAACAGCAACAACAGAGTAGCATGCAAGCTATGATGCAAGGCTCGAATACCTCGGGTCTTATGGTAAGTGGACAGGTTGGTTCCTCGTCTAATAGTGGAAATAGTACTGTTGGTGGCGGTGCTAGTGGTAGTGGACAGCAATCGTCATCAAATGCGGGTACATCCGCTGGTGGCCAAATGCAATCCTCACAATCACAGCAACAACAACAACAGCAGCAGCAACAACAAGTGCAAATGCCAACACCTGCTGATATTGGCCTAATGCTAAGCCTGCTGAATCCAGTCGATGCCAGCCAATTGGCCAACTTGGATTTCAATAAGTTGGCCATGTATTTGGTTAGTATATTATTATGCTAAAAACAAAAAAAAATAGTTATTTCTGCTTCATTAATATACATACATATTTTAATTTAATTTTGTTTAATGTCTTCAAAAACTTTGTTTAAACGAAATACATACATCAGACAAAATTTAATCCATAAACACAACAGAAATTGGCTTAACAGCATGGCTTCAAAATTAATAAACAAGACAAAATTGCTTTTTGAATTAAAAAAGACAAAAGAATCGAGAAAAAGAAGTAAAACAAAACTTAAAAGTGTCCCGTTCTATATGATCCCATTTATTTATCCAAAAACAAAGAAAAATAACAAACTTTATTCTTTATTTTCAAGTGTTGTTATTGTTGAAATAGAGTTTTAACATTTCCTATGCATGCAAAGTAGGTAGTACTTTTCACACTAACAACTTCAATGCTATTAACTTAGGTGTTTGAATAACTTTGGCGGCTTCTTTCTAAATGCTAAGTTAATCAGTTGCATTAAAATATAATGCTATTCTGATTCGGTTACCAATGATCCAAGTCAAATTTGATCTATTTTCCACTTGCAATCTTAGTTAGAGATATTGTATAACGCCTAAACAATGTTTTTCAAGCATAACAGTTTACCATCATTTTTGTGTCTAAGTCATTCGATATTGCTCAAGTTGCTCTTATACAAAAGCAGTAGTAATATGTAACTGTGATTGAAATTGTTAAAAATAATAAATTATAACACTTCACCATTAAACTGTCCGAAGTAATCAATTGGCCCAAAAAGCTCTTAAACTTTGCTAAACTTAGATCAGATTTGCCAATACAGTTGTTTATAGAATAAGCGAGGATTTTATGAAAGCTTGTCGTCAGTTAATGGATGGTATTAATAAAAACTAGCAATTGCTCGAAGATAACTGTCGTAGCAAAGTAAATGCACAAAGCAATAGCTCGAATCCGTATGAATAATACTTTACCATAACAAGTTCGAATATTCGAACCAAGTAATTGCATTTGACAGCAAACGGTATGTCAAAAACCCTTTATTTCATACGCATGTGTCGCGCGAATAGGAAAAACCAAATGAAACAAAGTGGAATCAATCCACGCGAAATATCTGGATGGAAATGATTCTCACTTTTTGTGGTTTTGTTATGAAGTTTATTAGCTCAATCAGATGGCGACGATACAGCGACAGCATGTACTTCGACAAGTTAATCGAAATCAACACGCCACAGCGTATTTCCAAATTTTCAGCCAAAAATTGGAGTGCCAAATAATCCATACTTTGACTTGACTGCTTGATATTTTTATTGACAGCAAATAATCTTGGCTTAAACATACATACTGCTTTTGTTCACGAACGTTGTTTGCATTTGTAACCAAAATCAGCCAAAACGGTATCATATACTTTACTTCTTACTTATATCCTGTATCCCCTTGCGGGTCCTAGGGCCTCTACTACGACTACGCGCCATCGTGTACGGTTTCTGGCAATGTGTCTGAGTTTTCCCTAACTGCCGTGCCTCCTTCTCGACTGTTCTGCGCCATGTTCTCTCCGGACCGCCAGGTCTTCTGCCATCCTGAGCTAGAGGGTTCCATTGCATAGCATGGTTCGCTTTGGAACTGTCACCCTTTCGGAACATGTGACCAATCCACTGCCACTTCTGCCGTTGGATGGTTGTGCCTATTGGTTCCTGACCCGTTCTCTCGTAAAGGTGTTCGTTAGATATACGATTGGGCCAGAAAATCCTTAAGATATTGCGCAGGCAGCTATTAATAAACGTTTGGAGCTTTCTGGTGATAGTAGTAGTCACTCTCCACGGATTCAACGTTGGAGCGGAACAGTCTTATTTTGGTGCTCAAACTGATTGCATTGCTTCGCCATATTTTTGACAACATCCCGAACGCGGACTTTGCTTTGGCGATCCTGTTGGCTATATCCAGTTCGGTCCCACCATCGGTCGAGGCAATACTCCCAAGATACTGGAAATCCTCTACTCTCTCTACCGGTTGTTCAGCAATGCATACTTGAGCCGATGAGTTAGTTCCAAGGCTGATAATTTTAGTTTTTGCTGTATTAATTTTCAGTCCGACGACGCCTGCCTCCCTCTTCACATCTGCTGTCATTTGGTGGAGGTCCATAATTCTGCATAATTCATATGCAAATCCATTTCAAATTTACATTCATTTATTTTCTTAAAAAAAAATTCACATAAACCAAAATCGCATAAGAATTTAAATTTAATTCATTTATCATTTTGCATCAAAAGTGCATAAAAAAACGTTTCTTAGTCAGCCAAATAGCAGACTTAGT
The DNA here is from genome assembly GCA_945910035.1 of Brachypalpus laphriformis. Taxonomy (NCBI): domain Eukaryota; kingdom Metazoa; phylum Arthropoda; class Insecta; order Diptera; family Syrphidae; genus Brachypalpus; species Brachypalpus laphriformis. The sequence goes on along the minus strand of OX246755.1, from coordinate 162,534,515 downwards.
TTTCTTTTATTCATACCAATTTGAGCAAAACACATTTTCGAACATAGCAATCGCTAAAGTTAGTTTTTAATCGTACGAATGGAAGTAAATGCTAAAAATGGTTACTTTTTCTAGCAATTGCTTCATATTTTAACAGTCAGTTTTTATTACAAATCTATATATATAAAACTAATTGGCAAAATGCGTATGTTTCCCTCTACTACCCGTAATTTTCAACCAATATAGTTGGTTTTTTAAATGTATATAATTATGGTACAAAGGTGATAGTCAAAAAAAAAATTACAAAAACACTAAAAAAAAAAAAAACATTTTTGTGCGCTTGGAGAAGCGGGCGGGGTTTAAACTAGTGAATACATATATTAGATTTTGAACAACTAGGTGTCTATCTCCATTTCGCCAGCGTGCGTTAAAAATGTTATATAAAGTGAAATGTGAATCAAGGGTATTCATCAATCACGCTAGAGATACATCTGTTGCTGTAATTCAATCTAAAGGCCCATAACTTTCTCATAGAAATAGTGTATTCCTGAAATATGAACTAAGACCTGTGTGGATTAAAATAAAGCACATCTCATAATTGCGTGAATTGAAAACTTTAAATTTGAAAAAAACAGTAAACTCGCGGTAGAGCTAACACAGTACAGACTGTCCCACGGAGTTGACAAAAAAACCTCTAGAGTGAACTCACTAAAGGCACATTTAAATAATAGTAAACCAGGTACAAGGTAGGTAGGTAGGTAAAGTGGCGGTCCAAAAGAACCCAATTAGCGCTTAGGGTGCGCTGTTTTGTTTCCACGGACTTGTGTATACCTATTGTAGTGGTTAGTTAAAAAGGGATGTTAAGTTTAAACCCAGCCCGTGGAGTTCAGGAAAACGATTAGTTCTCCAATCCTCTTGTCCGCTATATCTCTCAGATCCTCGAAGAAGGATTTGCCAAGAGTTTGTTGTCTGATCCTCGCCAGGGACGGAGATCTGCAAAGGAAGTGACATAGAGATTCTTTCTCATTAATATCCTTGCAGCTCCTACAAAATGTGTTGTGGGGGATACCAAGCTTGGCCGCATGGTCTCCAACTGGCCAGTGACCTGTGATAATAGCTACGATTTTGGCAATAACTGGTCTTGGTTTGTCTAGTAACTCTTTTGACCTGGGTTTGTTGAAAATGGTTTTTGTACTTTGTATCTGAGATTTATTTTACGTTCTACTTTCTAGGTTGGGTAAATATTCAGTTGCAATTCCATTCATTTGTTGGTTTGATAGCCGGTATGAAGTGAAATTTTTGGGTAAAAATAAGTCGTAAGCACTTAACTTTAGTTGAACAAACAAATTTTAGAGAAACTTTTTGTAGATAAATTAAAGTCATTGCAATACTTAACTTGACTTGTACAAAAACAACAACAAAAAAACAGGCGTTTTGGTACATATGGAATAGCCAAATCGACTGTATGTGCCATCAACAGAAACAAGGATAAATAATATAGTAATGGTGACTGATACTTTCTCTGGTCTTGGAAAGGGTAGCGTCGCAGGCTGCATTAGATGCAGCCTCACTTAGACCAGACATGGCCAATGTGGTACCACATTGATTTAAGATCCCCAGAAAAAACTACCCTTAGAACCAATTGGAGCCTCCTCTTTCTCGTCCATACAGATTCTACAGACGTCGTTTGCGAGGAGGCCTGCCCCTGATGGTATGCCTTCCAATGATGTAGTGCCCTGTCTAATTAGGCAATTAGAGCGTTTTTGATCCAGTTTAGGCCAGATCTGTCTAGTAATGAGGCGCGTGATGCCATCTGCATATCTGGGGTTGGTTACGTTGAGAGTGTTGAGCTTAAGCAGTAATTTCGCTGTAGCGAGATGCATCAATTGTATTGGGTTGGCCAATAAGTTCCCTTTGTTTTTTTAGGCATACTTATGTATGCACCATTACTTTCTACCACTTCATGCCATCTTTCGGGCAATTTCATAATGCCCCTTTCGTAGAACGTTTGATTTTTATTGGCGAAGAATTGCTCGAAGAATTTTACAAGCTCCCAGCGAGACGAAATTTTTTCCATTAAGTGAGTTCTGCAGGGACCGGAATAAATGGTAATTGGAAGGTGCAAGATCAGGTGAATGCGGCGGGTGAGGTAAAACATCCTATTCAAACTGCACCAACTACTGCCGAGTCTGCAAAGAGACATGCGGTCTAGCGTTGTCTTGATAGAACACGACCCCTTCCAGTTAGCCGGTTCCGGTCGTTTTTCGGTGATTGCATCCTTCAGTTTGTCCAATTGAGTGCAGTATTTATCGGAATCAATGGTTTCGTTATGCGGAAGAAGCTCATAGTACACAATTCCCTTCCAATCCCACAAAATACAGAGCATAACCGTTTTAGAGTGAAGACCAGCTTTTGGAATGGCTAAAGGTGGCTCACCTGTTTTGCTCCATGATCTTTTACATTACATCGCCCGTTATCATCCGTTTTAAAAATGCTTCACTTTCGTTGCGTTTCTGCAGGGAATCGCTGATGAAGACATGATCCAATAAATTGTTTTCACTCAAATTGTACGACAGCCAAATATCGTTTCGATTTACGTATTGCAGTTTACGAAAGTGATTTTCTACGCTTGATTTCGATATATCCAATATATCAGCTATGTGCCTGGTTGTGTAGCGTGCAAAATTTTCAACTAGAGCTTTAATTTGGTCCCCATCAATCTCAACCGGTCGTCCAGAACGGGGCAAGTCAGAACATGTAAAATCACCATCACGAAAACGCCGGAACCACTCGCGAACAGTCCAAGCGCTTACAGAGTTATCCCCGTGCACAGCGCAAATCTTCTTATGTGTTTGTACAGCGTTTTTGCCATTCCGAAAATAAAAGAGGATAATATGCCGAAAATACTCCTTATTTGCCTCCATTTTCAAAAGATTAGGTTAAAGTGGCTGCCAGCTAAGAATCGCCAACACACTTAGACCAATAATAGGTCCATTGTGTTAGATTCAAAAGATTACCAAATGCTTAAAACTCAACCGATCGCTATGAACTTTCTTTCACATATGCACTGCGATGTGTATTTAAAGAAAAAACTGCAAGCCCGAAGCAACATTTACAAACGGCATCGTTTCATTGGCGTCCACAGCAAAAGAAATGTTTCTGAAATGCTCCACTCGGTTCGGTCGTACCTATAGACTGCATGAACCTTAGTTGGCTTCAGTTTAAGGACTGACTTTGATCACTTAATCGTTTTTCAAGTATTGTTCTCGAGAGTTCGGTCTAAAGGAGCGCTGAAAATATGTTTATGGGAATAGAAACCCTCTTAGCTTTCCTGTGACTCTAGGCTTATCATTCACCCGCTTCTTTATCATTCACAGTTTCAAACTAGCCATTGTCCTCAATAAATAAAATAAAATAGTTATCAGTGTCTTATGGCGGAGTAGGGAGACAGCCATTAGTGCTGTAATGAAGGCGATAAGTCAGACTTGAGATCTTACGTGGCGTTGGGTGTAACTTTGTTTCTAATGTAGTTAACATTTTCATTTAATTTTGCATGCATTATATAAATAATTTATTAGAAATCGTAAAAATACTTAGTTACACTTTTTATTTTCTCAACAAACAAAATAACATAGAATCTGCAACAATTCCAGAAAATGGAGCGTCAGGGTAAAATGGAAATCGCCGCCAAAGAGCGTGAGCGTCAACGTCTTGAGAGTATCCCAAAGAAATGGAATCGTCGTGAAGAGTACGAATTCCTTCGAGTATTGACTGGTTATGGTATAGATTTGCAACAGTCAATGAATATGTTAGCACCCGATTGGATAAAATTCAAGGCTATGGCACATTTAGAACGAAAGAGCGATGAAACCTTAAGTGATTACTATAAAGTTTTCATTGCCATGTGTAAACGCCAGGCAGGTGTAAAACTTACCGATGGAGAACGTGGCTTGGAAGGAATCATCGAAGACATAAGCGAAGATCACGCTAAATTGATTCTGGATCGGCTAGAACTTTTATCGAAACTCCGTGAGGTGGCACGTCATCATTTGCTGGATGAACGTTTGAAGTTATGTCAGAACAATGTAGATTCTCCAGACTGGTGGGATCCCGGAAGGCATGATAAAGAACTTGTTTCAGCTGTGCTTAAGCATGGTCTGTACCGATCGGAAACTTTTATATTTAACGATCCAACGTTTAGTTTTCTCGAGTCGGAGAAGAGATTTCTACGAGAATTAGAAGCACAAATTCAACGCTTCAAAATGGAACCACCGTTTGTTAAGGATGAAGTAATCGATTTAGATGGAGTGGTTCTAGTTAAGGAGGAGCTGAAAAAGGAGAGTGTTCCTTTGGTTAAAGCAGAAGCTGTTGAAGCTGACGTAAAATTGAAGGCGGAAGAGAATGTCGAGTCGGTTTCAATTAAGGATGACCTGAATAAGAGCACTGGCGATAGTGAGTTAGAGAAAAGTTTAGGGGATGAGATTGAAGACTTATCAGCGTCTGGTAGTCATCAGACTACAGATAAACCTGTTGAGAGTGAGTCGGCAGTGCTATCTCATAAGGAAAAAGAAAAAGATTTAAACACCAGTGAAGAAGAATCGGCGTTTGATCTTAGTGGTAGAGAGTTAAATGATTCCGATGTAAAAGACGCGGAATTACGCGGTGAGTTGGAGAAGCCTATTCGTGATTTACGTCAAGTTGCGGAGGAAGAGGAGAAAATGGAGATAGATGATGTCCCTGCAAATAAAGATAAATCGGATGAAAATGCTGCAGAAAAAGAGGACAATGAAGCAGAGAATGCTAAGAAGCAAGAGTCTGCGGAAGGTACCGAAGAAACTGAATCACTTCCAAAGGAAGAGGCATCAGGCAACACGGAAAACGAAAACAAAGCGGAAAATGGTGAAACACATGTCGATAAAGAGCATATCAGTGAGCCAAAGGAAAACGTACCAGTACCCCAAGCAAGTCCCGCTGAAAAACCTGTGGACTTTACAGACTTGTCTGTAAAGAAATCTGACGATGTCCTAGACTTGGCCAGCACATCTGTAAGTGGAGATCCTGACGATGATGAAGTTATGAAGGAGAAGGAGAAAGCCGTCGAAGAGGAATGCAAGAAACAAGCTGCAGAGCTGAAAGCACGGTTCCCAGATCTTGAAGTCATTCAGCCATCAGTGAAGCATAAGTCGGACAAAGAGCGCCCTAAGATAGAAAAGTGCATGGTTCGATGGTTCAAGGACTTTGCTTTAGAGAAACGAATCTCGCACATAATCACCTGTGTTGAGAAAAACCAATGGCCAGTTGGGCATAATTACTCAGCCTATGCTGGCTGCCAGGGTGTTGATCTGGATATTGCTCTACACGAGACAATCGCTCATTTGAATGTGATCGAGCGTCGATCAGAGACTCCGGATGTAATAACAATAACCACCGATCAAGGAATGCCAAAGCACTTACAGGCACAGCTTCAGGCTACCCAAATGCCTGGTAACGCCGGTCCATCGCACTCCCAGATGATGTCGTCGGTGCCCAGTGGATCACCGTCGTCTGCCAACAGCTCGGGAAAGAAGAGGAAACGTCATATCGCCATCGATGTAGAGACAGAGCGTGCTAAATTGCATGCTTTACTTAATAGTACACAGTCAAGTGAGTTATAAGCAGAAAAGACAGATTAAGACAGTTTGATACATATTCCTTCTTCTATTTTTAGTGGGACAGAAAGGATGGGGCGAAGAAGACAGCAATGATTCGCGACGAAGCTCATCATCGTTGTCACTACAACCGCCGCCAGCACACCAACATCCACCACGACAATCATCAACTCAATTTAACAAACCAGCAGTGCCACCGATGAAAACGCCACCACCACAAATGGGTGGACCCATGGATTTATCTTCAAGGTAGGCTCTTTCTAAAAGAATTGCTTCTGTGTGGTGTATCAATGTTTTTTGATTTCTTTACAGCCTCCCTAAGGTAAACATGAGCGACATGCTCAAAGCTTCACCAATCGATTTAAGTGAAGTGCAAGACTTTTCAATGGGCAATAAGAAAACAATGGCTGCAATGAGCTCAGCTTATGCTTCTACGGCCATGGGTAGTGGCGGTGGCAACAAGGGAAAACTGGATGATACTCTAAGCAAGCTTATGAAAAAGAACAATTGCGTAAGACCTTACAACAACAAGAAAGCCGAAAACGAAAACCGATTGAATAATTTCCCTTCACAGACAATCGAAGAACCTGTTGTTGGCAAGGAAAAGAAACGTAAGAAACTCGACGAAATCGTTCTTGGATTATCAGCGGCTAAAGAACAAAAGACTTTCCCAGATCCCTCACTTCCATCGTCAAAGAAACAACCAATTACACCCAGTGTATCGGTGACACCAGCAAATGTACCCTCAACAATGTCCAGTCAGAGTAATCAAAAGCCATTTACAATCACTGTGACGAGTGTTCCAGGAAGTAAGTATGATCTCTTATGAGAATCTATTGTGGAGAGGTTCCTTTTTTAAAAAAAAATATTTTTTTTTTTTTGCAGAATCTAAGAGTGGTGGATCATCAATGCCGTCGGCATCAGCTACTTCATCACATTCGTCATCATCTGGATTGGCTGCATTACAAAATATGGCTATGGGTGGTGTTCCATCGAAGGATAGCTTAAATGCTCTACTAGCACAAACAATGCAAGCCGATCCACAGACGTTCCTTAAGCAACAACAGAAAATGATGCAATGTTTGCCGGCATCCCAACGGAAAGCATACGAGGTTATGCTTGCCGACATGAAACAAGCCGTGGAAATGAGGTAAGTTACAAATGATGGTCAAGAATATAGTTATAGGTAAACATTTCACACTAATTGCCTACGGGCTTATGGCTCCCGGTGTTCGAAAACTTCAATGGACATCGACTACTATCGTCCTATGCCCCAAATACATGTGGAGAGTCCTGCATGTAGCGAAGCTAGAATACACATACACCCCTATTATGGTTAGCGAATCGAACGTTCGACTCAAGTCGAACCTCCCGGCGAATCACTTCTGTCGCTTTATACACTTCACAGATGACATTTAAATCTTCCTTTATCAGCACTTATTCTTTAATCGAATGAAAATGTTTGCTCACAGCGACACCACGACAGAAGCAATTCGCTGACAGTTCGACTTGAGTCGAACGTTCGATTCGCTAACCATAATAGGGGTGATAGTTAAGCTAGAAGCAGATGTGCATAGTTCTGCATGCAGCGAAATCAGGTGTCGAATCGCGTCCTCTGTGAACGGATAACTCGTCACGTAATTTGTATGAATGTTGTTGCTAGATCTACCAACAACACAATACAAATTACGTTACCAGTCATCCGTTGACGGAGGACGCGATTCGACCCCAGAATATACATAGTTAAATGACCAATGCCACATGTATTTGCCACATGCAGCGCAGATCTACATGATGTCTTCTATTTCTAAATTCGCTGCATGACACCAAATTGCAAAAAATGGAATGGAAATTTGCACCAAATGGAAGAACGCTGCAGCTGGTCCGCATTTGCTGCTAGCGGCATAGGACTTAAATGGAGATTAAAAGAGACTCGGCCGGTAAAGGCTCTGGCGGTCTCTTGTAATTGCATCCGTCTGACGTCAAACTTCCTCATATTATTTCGTTGATTTCGCTCCGTTCTGGATATCCGCATCCGTACCTTGGCTATAACTAGGTATTCACGTTGCCTCCTCGGCGGTCCATCTTCCTTTGGGTCTGGTGTTGCCATTCCTTTTGCTGCTTTTACAGCCTCGCTGGTAATTCTCAAGCCTTCCGACTCGTTCTTGTTTATTGCTGCGAACTTTTTTATTTTCAAATTGGCATTCGACCGGAGATTATACTAATCGGTTCCGCGGATACCGTCCGAAAGGCACAACACAATCTTAACGATGCGAGTCTGTGTGCCGAGTTCATCCGTCTCATATACGTTATCGTACATAAAGATCGACTTATTAATCGTTGCTAGCAGGTTTCTAATTGGCTGCCTGGGTCACCCAACATTTGGCATTAATCTAGACAGTGCTGCTACTGCCCTGGAGGCTACCGTCTGCGTACATCAGGTGCTATTTGAAGTTCAGTCTGTGGCCCAGCAGCATTTTCAGGTAATGGATGTGTGAAAGTGACTTGATGGTTTGCTCACCGAACTGTATAGTTCCTGCTACTTATTAGCACTGCTTCTGGACATGATGCTTGTAGCCATGCCCTCACGCTTCTTTCTTCGCTGTAGTTTTCGGAAACTTGGTCTACCATTTTTGCTACGACGATTACTGCAATGTCATCAGTGTAGCCGATGATGTTCACTCCGCTCAGGCGTTCTCAGTATGCGATCATACATTATATTCCACAAAACTGGGCCTAGCACTGACCCTTGCGGGACTCCTCCCGTGATTGTGTACGTCTTAGGCCCTTCTTCCGTGTGATAATGAAGGGTTCTCTCACTCAAATAACTGCCTATTATTGTCAGCAGGTAATTAGGTATATGCAGTTTGCCAGTTCCACCTGGCTGAGTTGAATGCGTTTTTGATGTCGAGTGTTACGACGGCACAATACTACTTTCTCCTTCCTAGCCATTTTTGTCCATTTATACGAGTAGTTATTAAATTGTGTTGCAAAACCACATTTACCACATATTTTCGGCATTTTAATATATTTTTTGTGAACGAGTAGATTCTGAAAATTTGATTCACAAATACATTTGAACTCGAAAACAAACAAATAGAAACTGTTGGAAGAAATTTTGTAATTGAGGAATTGTGCCTTTTTAAGTGTGCTTACGAATACTGAACAAAGCTATCAATTATTTTCGTATTAATAATACAGTTCTGGGACTTTCATTGTGTAGTTGTAATACTTCCCCCGGCTAAAGAGAAAAACAATTCCTGCGATTTCTTCTCTATAGCATGTTATTTGCACTTATAATACTAATTAACAAAGTTTGACTAGTGTTGAAAATGCGTGCGCAGGATGCATTTGAAAATGCTTTAGCTATGATTGTGCATACCATATATTCAGCATAAAAAGCTTTCCTGATTTGTAAGTGTGAGCAGTGCGCATTCAATTCGATTAATCCTCGGGGGTTGGACATATTATTTAATCCGAGTCTAATGGGGGATGATAATAATTATAAATTAATCTTTACATTTCATCTGACTGAACTATTTTTATTTATTTTTTTCAACTCTAGCTCCAAGTACAACTCACATGATGTCAAAGTTAATAAATGGTTAGCTGAGCAAAATGCTGCTCTAAACGAACAACTAAATATGGACTATCGTCGGTCAAGTCGCAGTTCAACAGGGCAAGCAACAATGCCTAAAGCATCTCCACAGCAACCGCCTCCACAACCGCAACAACAACAGCCACAACCAACTGGACCACAGAGTTTAACAGGAGATGAACCTGTTCCAGTGATTAATAAACAAACAGGAAAACGATTAACTGGAAATAAAGCACCCCAGTTGAAGAGATTGATGCAATGGTAAGTGCAGTTTTATTTATGCATTAATCTTAAGTTCTAACTACTATATAACATTAGCTTTGGAGCAAATCAAGTGCTACTTGTGAGATATGATAAGCCAACAACTATAGCTTCGTCATTTATTGTGTTAGATTAAGTTAAGAGGTCTTATAATCTACAATGTTCACGGATCAGACATTGGTTGCGGCATCTTCTTCTTATGGTTCCTCTCCATTCCGGAGGTTGGAAATCATCGATGCAAGTGTTTGTTTATTTCGCACTCCTCTAAATAAGTCTACCGTTGAAAGATTGAGCCATTTTCTTAAGTTTGATAACCATGTCGAGCTCGGTCCTCCGACGCTCTTGCTTCCTTCGATCTCTCTTTGTAGAATTAGTTGGAGAAGCTGGTATTTGTTGTTTCTCATGATGTATCCTAACTATTCGAATTTTCTTTTCTTGATTGTCAGCATTATTTCTCTTTTCCTTCCTACTCGTCTTAAAACTTCTACGTTCGTTATTTTGTCAATTCAGGAAATCCGTAGGATTGCGGCATGATGGGTGCTGAATCTAAGAATTTATGAATCCTCTTAGGTAGATTGAGGTGTAATAACAGGTTAGGTTAGGTTAAAGAGGTTAGCTGCATCGAATGGGTGCAGCCTGCACTCGGATCTGAACGGATCCATTGTGCTCGCCAAACGTATAGTAGTTTCCTGGTTGAAATACTGAAAAGAGAGGGGAAAAAAAGTGGCTAGAGTTCTGTGATAATGAACCGGCCTCCTCTAAACCTCCTCCTGAAGAAGTTGTGATATATGTTCTAACCCCTTCCTTGTCAGTTCATCAGCCATTTCGTCCCCTGGAGAATTCCTTTGTGTCCTGGGACCCACCAGAGTGTTACATGGTTGCTGTCGATGAACGTTTTAAACTCCTCGCGGCAGCGTTATATTTGCTTTTGTTTTATCACCGCAGATGAGATGGCCTTTATAGCAGCTTGACTATCTATGTAAATGCCAATCTCTTTTCTTGGAACAAGTTTCGTGAATAGTTCTCGTGTCGCCTCTGCTATCGCTAGGACTTCCGCCTGGAACATACTGCCGTGGTTCGGAAGTCTTAGTGATATTGCAATATCGGGTTTTGCTGAGTAGATACCTGAACACACTTCGTTTGTTTGGACCCGTCAGTGAAGACTGAAATATTATGCGGGTTAATGACCCTACCGTCTTCCCAGTATGCCCTTGATGAGATGACCATTTTAACATTTAGGCTGAAGTCGGGGGTTGACGGAAGATATTCTGTGATGGCGTCTAGGTGAGCCCATCTTGAAATGCTACGGTGGCCCATGTGGCCTCTTCTCCATAGGTTGGATTCTTTAAGGCGCAGGGCACTCATCACGACTGATTTCTTAACGTATAAGTCTAGTGGAATCAGTGCGAGAATTGTTTCAAGTGCTGCGGTTGGGGTGGTTCTAATGGAGCCACTGGTCGCTATGCAAGCAAGTCTCTGGATTTTAGTCAACTCCTTGAGATGTGTGGTTTTCTCTGCTATTGGCCACCAGACAATGCACCCATATGTTAGAATGGATCTGACTATGGCTGTGTATGTTACATCCAGTGCATGATGGCAGGTTTGGTTCGACTTTTTTTTTTAAATTCAGCTTCGAGCATAGATCGTAATGTACACTTTCTTTATTCTTTCATATGTATTATCTTCCCAGCTTAGTTTGCAGTCAAGTATGCACCCTAGATACCGTGCTTTATCCGAGACTTGGAGTGGAGTGCCACCGAGTCGTAGGGGTTTGAAAGCTGGTATTATTCTTTTGTTGGTGAAGAGGACGGACCACTTCTGTAAAATAATAAGTCAGTTCTCTAACTTTGGTGTTTTCTACTTTAACGCGATGGGAGTGCGTCTAGGAATTGTGTATTCTCCTAAACAGATTGAGATTCTTATTTGAAGAGTGTGGTGGTATGACCTAGTTCAGTTCTTCTTATTCTTATAGTGCATCTCATCTTAGGAGATTGGTTATCATCCTTTTGGTATTTCCGCGGGTGGTGACGTTCCTGTACAGTGGACCGTCTACCAATCGCTCTGCTTCCTTCGATTCTTCCTTATTGCACTATTTGAAGAAGTTAGTGTTTTCCTTCTGTGATGACGTGTCCCAAGTATTGCAGTTTACGTTTTTTAATTGTTTTGAAAAGCCCTCCTTCGGTACCTATTCTTGTTAGAACGTTTGCGTTGGAGATTCTGTCTGTTTATGTAATTTTCAATATCCTCCGGAATAGCCACATTTCAAAGGCTTCTATTCTTTTCACCGAAGCTTTGTATAGTGTCCAAGTTTCTGCTCCATACAGTAGTGTGGATCAGACATAACACTTTATCAGTCGTATGTCGAGTGTATTCAGACGTTTTCTTGTTCTGTAATAAAAGGAATTTTGATAGAATGATAGTAACTTGCCTGGTGCGTCCAAACGTGTTATTTCTACGTTCTTAGTAACTGTAATCAAGGAGAAGGAGCTGCGCGTACATGAAGTATCCTTTGCCCTAAACATAGCGTCGTTGAAATCTTCGCAGGTGGCTAATGACAGAACGCACAAAAAAAAACACGAAAGCACCAAAAAGTCTACACAATGAAAGATAAAAAAAAAGTCCCTCTTTGTACGCTATCTCATAGGTTGTATTAAGATTGATACCTAGTTCAGAACCAACGGCTGAGCTGTTTGCACCATATCCTTATATATGTCATCGGTTTTTGGCCTTATTTACATAAAAGCATCTCCAACATCTGTCAATTTGAGATAAGATTTACCACTCGCATCCAGTATTTAAATTTCGTATTTGAGATCCAACTATCCGGATCTATGTACACATTTGATTGTTGCTTTCGTGTTCCATCGAAATAAATACATTTTTATATTTTTCAGGTTAACGGACAACCCAGCGTACGAGGTAGATCCTAAATGGTTGGAGCATATGCAAAATCCAATGACAGCACCATCACCAAAGCCAAATCCAATGGACACGAGCAGTTTCAGTGGTGGGGGAGGTGGTACCAGCAAAAATCATGGTGGTCGACCATCATCGACCTCAAGTAATGCATCCACTAGCAGTCATTCACAACAACAACAGCAACAGCAACAACAACAACAGCAACAGCAACAACAACAGCAACAGCAACAACAACAATCACAATCAAAAAAATCCAGCCGCCAGTCGGCAATCGATCAAGCGAATGCAATGCAATTTGGTGGGTTAGCTGGCCTCAATCCGAATCTATTGTCTGGTCTTCCTGGTTTGGGTCCTTTCGATCCAAAGAGTTCATTACTTATGCCATTTGCTGGAATGCCCGGTTTGGGTAATATGTCTGGTTTGGGCAACTTAAACAATATGAATTTGTTTGCCAATCTTGCTGGATTGGGTAGCCTGGGTAATCTCGCCAATATGGACTCACAAAGTTTAGCAGCTCTAATGGCTGCAGCTGGTACAGGACTAGGTGGCTTAGGTGGTGCATCCACATCAACAGGAGGTGGCAAAGCGAGTGGATCACAGTCGAGTAAGAAGAGCAAAAACAATGACAACTCTCAACAAAGTAGTAGCTCATCACAGGGTGGTGGTGGACAGGGATCCAGTAGTGGTGGAGGAAGTAAGAATATTCCAACTTCAAGTGCATCATCTGCAGCTGGTAATAGTGCGTTTCCATTCTTGTTCCCCAATCCGGGACTGTTGTATCCTCCGCTGGGGCTAGGTGGTTTGAATCCGTATTCTCTTGGATCTGGATTGTCTGCCTATGATCAATTATCGCAACAGTATAACTTGCTAAATGGTATTAATAATCCACCGACGTCATCGTCATCGACATCGAAGAGCTCCCATCAGTCACAGAGTAAGTCAAGTAATTCTCGTTCAAATGCCATGAGCACGGCAAATATGGGTGCTACCACTTCAACATCGAGTAGCGGACGTGGTCGTAGTTCAGCTTCCAGCCGTGCTGCAGCCAATGAAATGGCACAATTGTCTAGCTTGCTAATGGGTAATGCCGACCCGCATCTTTTGGAGTCACTAAGCCGCATGGCTGGTATGGACTTGGGACAAGCATCGAGATTGATGAGTAGCCTTGGCGCACAGCCAAGCACATCGTCAGACAAGCGATCTTCAGCTTCCTCTTCGATGTCATCCAAGGAAGCACAGGAGAAACAAGCCGCTAAAGAGCAACAAAAATGGATGGAGAGTTTGGCCCGTGGCGCCTTGCCACCAGATCTGGCTACATTACAAGCCTTTACTCAAGGTAAACTTCCATCAAGCTCTCAGACGTCTTCATCCAGCAAAGGTGGCTCGAAAAGTTCATCCTCACAGCTGCCACAAATGTCAATGGTAGGAGATCTTAGCCAGGCATTCCTTGCCGAAATGGCTGCTCAGGCTATGGCTGCTGCTGCTGGATCTGGTCCACTCTCAATGGGTGGCGGTGGTGGTGGCGGCAGTAGTAGTCTTGGCGGTGGAAGCAGTAGTAGTAAACGTAGCCGCGATCAAGAAATGAAAGATGCCTTCGATCAATTTAGTAAACAGCAAATGGATTTGTATACACGCACATTAGGCCTGGGCTCGGGCATATCATTGATACCAACATCATCGTCTGGATCATCCAGCCTCAATGATGACCACAAGCCGAAACGTTCTCGCTCCGATAGTCATACCTCGAGTAGCTCCAAAGATGATCTTGCTTCAGGTCTTCCGCTGAATCTTGGCTCGATGAGCAACATTGAGAAGAGTCTGCGTGGCATGAGCGGTGGCGGTGGTGGCGGAGGAGGTGGCATGGGTGGTGGTCTTTCTGGTTGTGATCCCATAGATAAGGTTACCCTAACACCTCTTAGTTCAGCTGGTATTGCAGCAAATCTCCCGTCACAGACGACGATAACCATTGCCCCACCGATTAGCTCTGGCGCTAGCACAAGCAGTGACCGTAGTGAACGCAGCGAAAGTCGTATTAGTCTTACCATTACGAATGCAGCTGATGCTGCCAAATTGCCACCACCATACGAGGAGGCTGATGAGTTGATTATTCAACCGATTTTGAAAAAAGTACCACCAGGTGGCAATAATGGTGGCGGTGGCGGTAGTGGTGGCGGCGGCGGCGGCGGTGATGATGTCGATGGAGGTTATAATATGGAAGAACGCCGCTCATCCACTCGATTGAAGAGACCACGTTCGAGTGCTGATCACTCGTTAGATGCCCCACCTGAGAAGCGAAGGGAATTAAGGTCAACACGACACACCCGCCAAAGTGGTGGTGGATCAAATTCAGAAACACTAAATCTTTCGACAAGCAGTGAGAATGATAATGATAAGGGAGATCAGTAGGGAAGAAGGAATCTGCGGAGGAGTCCGAGAAAAAAAATTAACAAAACTGAAGAGAAGAAACCTTCGAAGATTAAGCTTAACAAAAAAATAATTAAAAAGAAGTAACTTTTCTTAAAAGGAGTATAAAACAAAAATAATTGTGTTGTGCTGCTGTGTTTTGTGGAGCCCGCCCCCCCAATTCAAACGCTTAATATATTTGTAACTTATTTTTATTTGTATTCAATGTTTGTATAACTGTAACAATGTCTCTTACACGGGTACGTACGTATATATATTTTTTAATTGGACATTTCCCTTTATATTATTTTTTTTTTTTTTTAATTAATGTACATAGTTTTTAAGTCCATTTTTTTTTTATTTTCTGTGCGTACATATATACAAACCGCAAAATGAAAAATAAGAAACTCCTAAAGAAATATAACAAAAGAAAAATAATATTTATTTATATATAACAGCAAGTGGTGTGTTTAGTTAAAAAAAGTAAACTTTTTTTTTTCGACGAATAACCTTTTACATACACTAGAAAGTTTTTGCTTTTAATTTTATAAAAATTTATTTTAAAAAATACATAATTATAGTACACATTTATTAGGTATGTAGAATTTTTTTAATTAATTTTAAATATAATAGGAACAGTTATATTTAGATTCATCTACAAAACAAACAAAAAAATGGATTAAACAAAATTTATTCTAGACAAGCAAATATAAACAAATTACCATCGTAAAAATATCTTCTCGCTTTTGCGATAAAACATTGAGCAGTGAGTGCGAAAGTGTTGAGAAGTGTGGTGAAAATAACTTGCTGCTGTGTTGTTACGCCACATTTATTCTCAAGAAAAGAAGAAGCGAAATGAAACTGAGGGAGATTGAGTTGCTGAAAAATTAAGAGAGTAGTTTAAAATGAAAATGGAAGAAAAAAAAAAAACAAAAACTGACTGACTGCATGCTGCTGTTAAACAAAAATAAAAATATATATAATATTATCTATTAAAAAAGTTTTTTTTTTTTAGTGTAAATGTCAAATTTCTATCGTTTGCATGTGTTTTCTAGTTTAAATCCAAAATTAAACAATCAAATTCTGTTTTTATTATTTTTATTTATTTTTTTTTTTAATGGAAAAAGTATGATTACACCTACATGATGAATAAATCATTATTTATTAATTTTTAAATGTCATTCAACAAGAAAGAGGGTACGAAGTGAGTGAGTAAAAAAATATAAAAAAAATAGCATACCGACATTACATACTACATAATAAATTATCATAAAACACACACAATTTCCATCAAATATATATATACCTATAAAAAAAAAAGAATTGCAACAAAGGCATGTTGAGGGAATTCCATCAAATATTGTGATTAAAAATAAAAAAATATTTTGTATAAAAAAATGATTATAAATAAGCAAACAAACAAAAACAATGCTTAAACATATAAACCACACATAGTTTCCAAACTTAAACAATTCAAAAAATATATATATATTATAAATAAAATAAAGTATAAATACATAAACTATAATATTAATTATTGAGAAAAAAAAAGTGTAGGACTCTCTCCCGATTTTTAAACACATTTTACTATGTAATTATTCAATTTATTATAATTTTATTATTTTCATGTAAAATATATAATTTTTTTTAGAAAGCAAAACAAAAAGAAAATTAAGAAAAAAAAAACTCTAGCAACCCAAAATTAAAAAAAAAAAATAAATAAATAGTTTTTCATTAAAAAACTAAAAAAAAAAAAAAAAACGCGAATGATATTTATCAATCGAGAGAAATATTACCTATAAACCATCTATATAATAAATTTAACAGTAAATATTTAAGTAAATTTCACCCAAGGGCTTGTTTAAAGGAGGGGAACACAAATTTATAGGGTCTGCTTCTATGTGACTGTGCATAAATTATTTAAAAACCTTGCTGCTGTTGACTGATATCTGTGCACGGTGCTAACAATGAGAATGACTTTAATATATGATATATTTAACTCCTCCAATTGATACATAATATACTTACTGCTGCTGTTGTTATCGGATTGGGAAGTTAAATATGTTCCTATTAATTTTATTCTCCTTGTAAATAGAAGTGGTTTGTAAAATACATATATTCTCCTCTTCTGCAATGTCTCTTTGTGGTTTGATTATTAAAAAAAAGAAAATAAAACTACAAAAAAAAAAAAAAAATACTTTTATTTTTTACCATTTAAACATTATTTGTTTCGTTTTAATTTTAAATTTTAAGTATATAAAATTAAAATTAGCTATTACAAAGTTTAAATTAAACAAATGACTTTGAAATATATAAATACATCATTATCGACTACAAAAGAAACAAAATAAAATTAAAAAAAAAAATCCAATAAAAATTATATGAAATGAAACTGAATTCAAACGTAAACAATAAAAAAAATCATTTAAAAAAATGCAAACACTTGTGTTTTTATTACAAAGTGAAAGGCCAATGCATATCGCGGTTAAAGTCATGGTAGTAAGTCATATTTAGCTCATATACATACATAAGTGCAAGAGTTCGTAGGGAATCTACGAGTATACATGGTAAAAGAATATCGTGGGAGAATTTTGTTAGTTCAATGGACCCATCTATTGACTCCAAAATGTTATGGGGGAGGATAAGATCTCTTCAAAGTAATTACCCTCTCCAAACATTCCCATTTATGATTTCAGATAACACCGTACACCCGAAAGCATCGCCAATAGCTTCGCGGACAAGTGGAAAAGCTACAGTGCTGATAGCTCATACCCAAGCAATCAGGGCTATCGTGAATAAAATTCCCCCCGAGATGTTTCCCTTTTTCGAAAAAAAGGTATCGGCAATGAATTTCGAACGATGGAAAAAGTTTCCCCCGGAAAAAAATTGGTATCGTGAACAAAATTTCCCCCGGAATTCTAACGCGATTTCCCCCGGAATTTTCCCTCATTAATTTGCTGGAGGAATCCAAAACAAAAGCAGCAATTCATGGATGGCGTTACCTTTTTTATGCCAATTTTGTTGTTTTTTTAAGCGGAAAGTCAAAATACAGACCTTACGGGTTTGAGTGTACCAACCGCAAAGGACGGGCAATTTTAAAAATAAAAAGTTTGATTGCTTTTATTCAAAAATACTAAAATAAACATTTACTTCTTTGAATTAAGTTTAACTTAACTATTCCTAAATCGAAAATAGAAAATACTAAAATGGTACTGGCGGAGGCTATTTCAGGGAATACAGGAGTGGAATCCTCTAAGGTGATAGTTGATAGTCACAATTTTGACAGTCAAAATTGATGATCATACTTTGTTAGTTCTCCGTAAAACGATCGCAGTCACACAAAAACACCTTAGAGAGAGCAAAAGGGATGATTGTGATCGTCAACAATCAACTATCACCTTAGAGGATTCCACTCCAGAATTTCCTATTTGGAAGAAACCATAATTGAGATACATATGTTCCATGAGTGAATCCGTGAAATATTTACGAAATAAAATAGGTCACGATGGACGATCCGATGATCGAGGGGCCACTTAACGTCTTTTGATAGTGAAATGAAGGGATATTGAACCTTCCAAAGATCCATCCCAACTGAAAATGCACATATCAGGGTTATCGTGAATAAATTTTCCCTCGGAATTTTTCCTCCGAACAAAAATTAGGTATCTTCAAAAATAAGGAAAAAAATTCATCAGGAAAAAATTAAATATCGCGATTGCGTTGAATATTCTCCTGAATTGTTCTTCATGATACCTATTTCTTTTCCGCGCAATTATTTCCTCTTTTTTTAAGGTACCGAATGTTTGTTCGGGGGAAAAATTCAGAGGGAAAATTTATTCACGATTACCTAACGAGTGTATACCAACCATTCTAAAAGTATAATCTCGGCCAGGGGTGGAGCTAAATAAATATTTGGCATAACAACTCTTTAAAGTGCCAGGGCCTAGCTTCTCGCAACCACTCATGTTGTGTGCGTTATATTTTTCACACGAATGGAAGGGACCTACAGTTTAATGCCGAATCCGAACGGCGATTTGAGAAGCTTTTTTCGTGACAACAATACTCAGATGTTTGTCAGACGCTCGCGAGAGGTGGGACCGTGAAAAAACTTTTTGGTATTTTCTGGGATTCGAACTTGGAACAGACGTTGCAATAACGTCACAGCTCCTTGGTTGTACTTGCAGCGCCGGTGATAGCTTCGAAGCATTGGACTTGTCTATTTTACTCCTGCTTATGAATCTTTGTTCATTTTTATCTCATTAGTCTTACTCCCCGGCTAGCAATGTAAATTCTAAGCTATGCATTTTATACACGAATTTTATTTTAATCTGGAATGAATCGAACACTTTCAATACCACAATAACGATAAATGAAATCCGCGTCTTACTACTTGCCAAAATAACACAATTTTCTCATTGAAAACAAATATTTCAATATGTGATTTAAAAAAAATAAAAACAGCGGTGATTGACAATTGTCAAAACATTTGAACAAAACTTCGAAAATATTTTTCTGATTCCGGGGGAAATAAATTCCGATGCAAACTCGCGATAGGAGGAATATTTTCCAAGGAACAAAAATGTTCGGGCGGAATTTTGTTTCCCCCGGAATTGCCGATAGCCCTGAATATACTAGAAGGAAAAATAAACTTTAACCTAGACGACCTTACCTTCTGCGAAAACTATCCAGATTACTTGGCGGAAGAAATAACGTTAGTGGAGCTTGAGATGACGCTTCGCATGGCAAAAGGAACAACGCCAGGTGCCTCACTCTGTATTGCTACTCGAAAGTCAAATTTTTGCGAAAGCGCTTTGCGATTCTAATCTTAGCCGGCACTCTGTAAGAAAACAGAATCGAATGGAAGTATTGCCAACTGGGGCTATGAAATGTGCGAATCTAGCTTCGAGTATCGAACGCTGAAATGTCACTTTGAAGCAAATTTCGTTCGAAAAAATTTGGTGTTTTATTTATATTTGAGAAAGAAAGTTAAATATATGTTATAGAAATGGAACTGAATGCTGTCGAATTGTGGTTCCATCAAGATCACACACCAGGAGAAAGAATAGAACGCAGGCGAATTAAAAATAGGTGGAATATAATGGAGCTAAGTGATAAAAAGTAGAAGAAATTATAGCAGTGATTGGTTCAACCCGAAACTGAGAATATTAAATTGGAACACGATACAATCGGCGTACCATCATCGGCATACTGTTGTATGCTGCACACACATACAATTAGTATACGACTTACGTACAACCAGACATTTTATTCAGCCATTTTACACATACACCATATAATTTCGATACATTTTGTGTATGGTTGTTCCAGTCAAGACCATGCGATCATACGATATCGGTAGAACGGTCGGTTGTGTGAAAACACACGACACAATTATCGTATACAACACCAAAGCTGTCAAACCGTTGGTACAACAGTTGTATCCACTGCTACACGGTGAGATCTAGCAAATATACCATATTACTTTCTCTTCAAGAGAAATTAAGGTGGAGCATTTACATTTGATTTTTGGTGGACTGCCTTCATTTTTTAAAACACGTTTTTATTAAGTAATTTCCCAAAATTGTTTTATTTATATCACTTTCATTGTATTTTAAGTTAAAAATAACATTTTATATCATAAAATACCTACGTTTTAAAAGAAACACAATTGCTTATCTCAACATCCGCAAACCAAATAGCAATAGAACAAAATGATGCGAATTCGAGTTACTTTGACATTTCGTTTAGCAATACATAGTGCTATTTGATAGTGAAATTTGACTTTCGAGTAGCAATACAGAGTGAGGCCCATAGTCTTGACGGTACAACGGTCCAACACAAACTGTGTGGAAATATATGGTGTGTATGTGTAAAATGGCTGAGTAAAATGTCTGGTTGTACGTAAGTCGTATGCAAATTGTATGTGTGTGCAGCATACAACAGTATGCCGATGCCGGTACGACGGTTGTATCGTGTTTTTCCCACCTAATACTCTCAGTTTCGGGTTGAACCAACCACTGCTTTAATTTCTTCTACTTTTTATGACGTAGCTCCATTATATTCGACCTATTTCTAATTCGCCTGCATTCTATACAGAGTGAGGCCCCATGCTTCATTCGTCGTCAGCATGAATTTTATAAGTCCTCTCGGAGTCACTTGGCCGCCAGTTTCTCTCCGTAGTATGTTTTTGCCCGTCGTATACATCCGGCATTCTATTAAAACATGTTCCGTGTTCTGGATTTTGCCTTCACAGTGCGGGCAGTATGGGTCATCTACATGTTTGTATTTGTAGAGATATTCCCGAAAGCATCCGTGCCCTGTTAGGAACTGTGTCATGTAGAAGTTTACTTCTCTGTGTTTTCTGCTGATCCATTCCTCTACGTTGGGGATCAGCATATGAGTTCATCTTGGTGTAGTGTTCCATCTCTGTTGCCATTCTTCTTGTATAGCCTCGCTGGTTGCTACGGACTTTTTTATTTCCAAATCGATTGGCATTGGACCGTAGATTACGCTTATTGCCTCCACGGACACCGTCCGAAACGCACAACACACTCTTAACGTTGCGATTCTATGGGCCGAGTTCATCCGTCTCATGTACGTTATCCGGTACGTCGCTTGTACCCATATGGGTGACGCGTACATAAGGATCGACTTATTTACCGTTGCTAGCAGGTTTCTAATTGGCTGCCTGGTTCCTCCAACGTTTGGCATTAATCTTGACAGTGCCGCTACTGCCCTGGAGGCTCTCACGCATGCGTACATTAGATGCTCTTTGAAGTTAAGCCTGTGGTCAAGCAGCACTCCCAGGTACTTGATGTGTGAACGCGACTCGATGGTTTGCTCACCGACCTGCATAGTAAGGTGTTCTACCTTTGTTCTGCTACTTATTAGCACTGCTTCTGTCTTATGATCTGCAAGGTCCAGACAAGATGCCTGTAGCCATGCCCTCACGTTCCTTATTATTTGGTTGTAGTTTTCGGACACTTGTTCTAGCGTTTTTGCACAAGGCTGGACCTAGTATATTGAACCTTCCAAAGATCCATCCCAACTGAAAATGCACATATCAGGGTTATCGTGAATAAATTTTCCCTCGGAATTTTTCCTCCGAACAAAAATTAGGTATCTTCAAAAATAAGGAAAAAAATTCATCAGGAAAAAATTAAATATCGCGATTGCGTTGAATATTCTCCTGAATTGTTCTTCATGATACCTATTTCTTTTCCGCGCAATTATTTCCTCTTTTTTTAAGGTACCGAATGTTTGTTCGGGGGAAAAATTCAGAGGGAAAATTTATTCACGATTACCTAACGAGTGTATACCAACCATTCTAAAAGTATAATCTCGGCCAGGGGTGGAGCTAAATAAATATTTGGCATAACAACTCTTTAAAGTGCCAGGGCCTAGCTTCTCGCAACCACTCATGTTGTGTGCGTTATATTTTTCACACGAATGGAAGGGACCTACAGTTTAATGCCGAATCCGAACGGCGATTTGAGAAGCTTTTTTCGTGACAACAATACTCAGATGTTTGTCAGACGCTCGCGAGAGGTGGGACCGTGAAAAAACTTTTTGGTATTTTCTGGGATTCGAACTTGGAACAGACGTTGCAATAACGTCACAGCTCCTTGGTTGTACTTGCAGCGCCGGTGATAGCTTCGAAGCATTGGACTTGTCTATTTTACTCCTGCTTATGAATCTTTGTTCATTTTTATCTCATTAGTCTTACTCCCCGGCTAGCAATGTAAATTCTAGGCTATGCATTTTATACACGAATTTTATTTTAATCTGGAATGAATCGAACACTTTCAATACCACAATAACGATAAATGAAATCCGCGTCTTACTACTTGCCAAAATAACACAATTTTCTCATTGAAAACAAATATTTCAATATGTGATTTAAAAAAAATAAAAACAGCGGTGATTGACAATTGTCAAAACATTTGAACAAAACTTCGAAAATATTTTTCTGATTCCGGGGGAAATAAATTCCGATGCAAACTCGCGATAGGAGGAATATTTTCCAAGGAACAAAAATGTTCGGGCGGAATTTTGTTTCCCCCGGAATTGCCGATAGCCCTGAATATACTAGAAGGAAAAATAAACTTTAACCTAGACGACCTTACCTTCTGCGAAAACTATCCAGATTACTTGGCGGAAGAAATAACGTTAGTGGAGCTTGAGATGACGCTTCGCATGGCAAAAGGAACAACGCCAGGTGCCTCACTCTGTATTGCTACTCGAAAGTCAAATTTTTGCGAAAGCGCTTTGCGATTCTAATCTTAGCCGGCACTCTGTAAGAAAACAGAATCGAATGGAAGTATTGCCAACTGGGGCTATGAAATGTGCGAATCTAGCTTCGAGTATCGAACGCTGAAATGTCACTTTGAAGCAAATTTCGTTCGAAAAAATTTGGTGTTTTATTTATATTTGAGAAAGAAAGTTAAATATATGTTATAGAAATGGAACTGAATGCTGTCGAATTGTGGTTCCATCAAGATCACACACCAGGAGAAAGAATAGAACGCAGGCGAATTAAAAATAGGTGGAATATAATGGAGCTAAGTGATAAAAAGTAGAAGAAATTATAGCAGTGATTGGTTCAACCCGAAACTGAGAATATTAAATTGGAACACGATACAATCGGCGTACCATCATCGGCATACTGTTGTATGCTGCACACACATACAATTAGTATACGACTTACGTACAACCAGACATTTTATTCAGCCATTTTACACATACACCATATAATTTCGATACATTTTGTGTATGGTTGTTCCAGTCAAGACCATGCGATCATACGATATCGGTAGAACGGTCGGTTGTGTGAAAACACACGACACAATTATCGTATACAACACCAAAGCTGTCAAACCGTTGGTACAACAGTTGTATCCACTGCTACACGGTGAGATCTAGCAAATATACCATATTACTTTCTCTTCAAGAGAAATTAAGGTGGAGCATTTACATTTGATTTTTGGTGGACTGCCTTCATTTTTTAAAACACGTTTTTATTAAGTAATTTCCCAAAATTGTTTTATTTATATCACTTTCATTGTATTTTAAGTTAAAAATAACATTTTATATCATAAAATACCTACGTTTTAAAAGAAACACAATTGCTTATCTCAACATCCGCAAACCAAATAGCAATAGAACAAAATGATGCGAATTCGAGTTACTTTGACATTTCGTTTAGCAATACATAGTGCTATTTGATAGTGAAATTTGACTTTCGAGTAGCAATACAGAGTGAGGCCCATAGTCTTGACGGTACAACGGTCCAACACAAACTGTGTGGAAATATATGGTGTGTATGTGTAAAATGGCTGAGTAAAATGTCTGGTTGTACGTAAGTCGTATGCAAATTGTATGTGTGTGCAGCATACAACAGTATGCCGATGCCGGTACGACGGTTGTATCGTGTTTTTCCCACCTAATACTCTCAGTTTCGGGTTGAACCAACCACTGCTTTAATTTCTTCTACTTTTTATGACGTAGCTCCATTATATTCGACCTATTTCTAATTCGCCTGCATTCTATACAGAGTGAGGCCCCATGCTTCATTCGTCGTCAGCATGAATTTTATAAGTCCTCTCGGAGTCACTTGGCCGCCAGTTTCTCTCCGTAGTATGTTTTTGCCCGTCGTATACATCCGGCATTCTATTAAAACATGTTCCGTGTTCTGGATTTTGCCTTCACAGTGCGGGCAGTATGGGTCATCTACATGTTTGTATTTGTAGAGATATTCCCGAAAGCATCCGTGCCCTGTTAGGAACTGTGTCATGTAGAAGTTTACTTCTCTGTGTTTTCTGCTGATCCATTCCTCTACGTTGGGGATCAGCATATGAGTTCATCTTGGTGTAGTGTTCCATCTCTGTTGCCATTCTTCTTGTATAGCCTCGCTGGTTGCTACGGACTTTTTTATTTCCAAATCGATTGGCATTGGACCGTAGATTACGCTTATTGCCTCCACGGACACCGTCCGAAACGCACAACACACTCTTAACGTTGCGATTCTATGGGCCGAGTTCATCCGTCTCATGTACGTTATCCGGTACGTCGCTTGTACCCATATGGGTGACGCGTACATAAGGATCGACTTATTTACCGTTGCTAGCAGGTTTCTAATTGGCTGCCTGGTTCCTCCAACGTTTGGCATTAATCTTGACAGTGCCGCTACTGCCCTGGAGGCTCTCACGCATGCGTACATTAGATGCTCTTTGAAGTTAAGCCTGTGGTCAAGCAGCACTCCCAGGTACTTGATGTGTGAACGCGACTCGATGGTTTGCTCACCGACCTGCATAGTAAGGTGTTCTACCTTTGTTCTGCTACTTATTAGCACTGCTTCTGTCTTATGATCTGCAAGGTCCAGACAAGATGCCTGTAGCCATGCCCTCACGTTCCTTATTATTTGGTTGTAGTTTTCGGACACTTGTTCTAGCGTTTTTGCACAAGGCTGGACCTAGTACTGACTCTTGGGGGACTCCTCCTGCAATTGTGTACGTCTTAGGCCCCTCTTCCGTGTCATAATGAAGAGTTCTCTCATTGAAGTAGCTGCCTATTATAGGTATATGCAGGTTGCTCAGCGCTCTAACTATGTAGCTCCAGCTGGCTGAGTTGAATGCGTTTTTGACGTCGTGTTACGACGGCGCAATACTGCTTGCTCCCTCCTAGCCATATTTGTCCCGCGATAGCTTCACGTGCAATGTCGTGCAACACTGCCCTTATCGCCCTTATGGTGCTTCGTTCCTTTCTAAAGCCGTACTGCCAAGTAGAGAGCCCCGAGTCTCCTTCTGTGTATTGCTCTAGCCTTGTACGTATTATTTTTCCCCAGTGTATCAAGCATGCACAACGGCCTGTACGACGAGGGTTGCTGATCCCTAGGCTGAATAAGGGCCGTTCTGTTTTTGGGAAGATGCTCAGCACTTACATTTTCAGACAGCTCACCTAAATTAACCCGATGCCCCGGAGCATTATTCAAAATAAGCAAATCTTTGTCTATATTTTTCTTTTCCAGGTAGGTTTTGACTTGAGGGCAGAAGTAATTCTTACACCAATCTTCAAAGAGACAAAGAGTGCTTTTGTCATCTAAGCTTTTTTGTTCGATTTCCACGTGACTGGCAAATCTTTCTTGGTCAATCCCTTGAAAGGTCTTGGATTTTCAGGCAGGTACACCGATAGCGACTTAAGCTTGAAATCCCCCGCAGCGTTAGCACTAAGAAGAAGAGTCATACGTTCTTTTGGCACATTATATCCCGATGCAGATTTTCCGTCGTTTGAAATAAAGGTACGCTCAGGCATTCACTTCCAATTAGCAACCCTTTGCACCCATTCGCCGAAATATTGCCTAATTAGGTACGCCAAAAAGGATTTCCGGGTATCTATCGTTTTTTTTTTTCTTTTTTTCTATTTTTTGTGGTCCGGAACAAAAAGAGATATCTTGTTAGTCTCTCGACTCTACTTCACAAGAAAAATAGTATTGTGTTTTCATTTTTTTAGGCCGTTATAACGAAAAATATTGACGAACCTTCTTGCTCTAAAATTCGGAGCATGGTAAAAATTCTGACTCTCGAGAGCGCTTTCTTCTATCAAAAAGGAATTCAGCCGTCCTCTCCAGATTCGTAAGAAATTATTGTTTTAAATTATTTATTACATACTATATTTTGTAAAATTTACTAAAAATTACCAGAACAATTTTTTTTTTCTTGATAATAGTTTTTGTTTTAATTCATATCGTTTCAAAATGTCAAAGATTGCAACGCATCGTCAAAGCATCGCATAACGAAAGCACCACAACATTGCATCACAACGGCAGTGATGCATTCACGATGCGCGTTATTTTGGCGTTTAGGAATTCAGTCGCGCTGTTTGCTTTTGCTTGCGCAGTAGATACATTCATGATGTGTTTTGGAACGGTATACATTGCATCACCGCAACATATTGACGTTTAGGAACGCTTGACTTCGCAGTACTGCGGCAGTACTGCATTTAGGAATTCAGCGAAAATACGAAAATTCTCAGTACTCGGAACAGGTTTTCCTAAAAATTCGTAGCTTTTCGTAAATATTCGCTGTTTTGGGAGGGTACGCGAACAGACCTATTAATGACAGGAGGCTGACGTAAAAATTACGTCACTTCTTCTTTCTATTTCGGTGAGTTTATGATCTGAAAACAAGCGATCATAACCCTCTGATCCGCCTGTGGGGTTCACCTATTTGCCCTCAGAAAATATTGGCAGGCCTCCCGATTTTGGATCACTCCGTTACTGAGGCAAATCAAACGCTGGTGTCGTTGCATTTGTGTGATTCAGGCGTTTATATGACCGCCTTTTTTTCGAGATATCTTTTGTTAATTGATATTGCCTTTTTAACAGGGTTTAAATGATCTCTTTGAACGTGGCAATACCAGCTGAGCCGATCGCGCTCTATTGTTCGTGTGATGGTTTCTTTGACGTGAAAGTTTCCAAGGCTTTTCGAACTTTTTATTCGATCAAGCTTTGTAACTCTTGCTGTCATGGAAAGCGGCTTCATCCTAACTGCCGTTAATTTACCCTCATACTTTTTGTACATTGCCCAACATTGTGAACCGTATGTGAGCTCAGGACGCACTACTGCGGTGTAGAGCCTTTCAACTAAGGGGGCATTTTTCTGTCACAGAAGATAGGGTTTTCTCGCCACTTCATCCACCCTACGCTTACGCGATGATTAATGTCGTCATCACAGGTTGCTTCGCTATTAATCATAGATCCCAGATATTTGAACTTTTCGCACGTGGGAAGCACTGTTCTATTGAAATATATGTCTGGATAGGCTTGAGTGGATCAGAGAACGGGCAGCACAAGTACTCTGTCTTTTTTGAACTAATACGATACCCAAAACGTCCACTCATACATCAAGTGTTCATTGTGGAGACGAAGGATCCTCACTTATGATGGCTCTATCGTCAGCAAAGAATAATTGCTTAATCTTGGGGTCCATCACTTTACCTTCAAGCAGAGAGTCAATGACTGTAATAAAGAGCAAAGGACTTAAAACGCTTCCCTGGTGCACTCCGACTTTAATTGGTAACTCTTCAGTTACGCTAGCGGAGCATCTTGCTCTTGTCTTTGCCCCTTCGTACATGGGTATGATCGTCTGTA
Organism: Brachypalpus laphriformis; assembly: GCA_945910035.1. NCBI lineage: Eukaryota > Metazoa > Arthropoda > Insecta > Diptera > Syrphidae > Brachypalpus > Brachypalpus laphriformis. The sequence continues at coordinate 162,506,560 of OX246755.1, read as the reverse complement.
CATAGGTACCAAATGGTAGCCAATCTGGGTTTCACTTCCACTATTGCTGTAAGTGATTAGGTGGCGAGTACGTCACGGGTACACAATAACGTAGTTTTTACATTTGTCTAAGCTTAGATTTACTCGAGCTATAGAATTGAGGACATGTGTAGGTCGTGCGTCGGTATATAGCAAGTCTTGCGCCCGAGGTGCATAATTTTAAAAACCGATTTATTTTACAAATTTAAATAATTATTCTTTTTTTAAAACTTCAATGAATTGTTACATTATTAATAAGTAAATAAAACACAAATATATATTATTATTTTTTATTTATAAGAAAGTTATGTAGGATTTTATAAATCCTTAACAAAAAGGAACAAAAATTAGAGGTCTTTTGTATTTAAATATAAATTATTAAAAATAGGTGACATTTGTATTATTTTGTCTTACTAACTGATGAATTACGATATAATCAGTCAAAAATACTAAAAAATCAATACTTATGGACAATTGTTGCAAACATCATGTTTATGTTCGCGTCATCATAGCAACAAAACGGTGGTAGGTACTTACCGAACTCGCAAGTGTTGACCGACGACTGAGTTGGCTCAGAAACACATGCCTGTACGCGCGTCGGTTAAAAGAAGATAGCTATATATCTGTGTCGCGGGCGCCTCCAACGCGCACGTTATCTTTCTAGGATTAAAATAACATATCGCACCCTGAGATGACAAGTGTCGTAACTTCCAAAATGACAATTTTGAGATTTTGATTGGTTCTCATATATTATTAACAGTCTTTTCATTGGAACCCCGTTGTATTTTCATTTATTTTACCGTTTAGGCGCTATTTATATATATTTATATACAGTTTTACAGTTTACAAAAAATGCACAGCCTGAGTCTGAGAGAAAGACTGTTGTATGTTACATACCACGAAGACCTGCTTTTGGAAGTCACAACACTTGTTATCTCAGGGTGCGATATTTGTTTATAATTGGCGAACTGCGCTGTTGAGCATTTATTACATAAAACGTAGAATGCGTATTAGCAAACGCGCAACCGCCAGTACAAATTTACAGTTTAACCCCCGGTTACGAGCTCCTTTGAAAAGTCACTCCGACAAATACAAACCTTGAATGTATTCATTGCTCAAGATTCTGCTTTAATTACTAAAAATGTTCAAAACAGTTTCAATTATAAAAAATTGTTTTTTTTTTATTTGCAGCTCTAAATATATGCAAAAAATTTATAATATCTGTATAAGATTAACTTCAAAGTATAGAATAAAAAATGATATAATCAAATAAGAATACAATAAAGGTGCACAATGAAAGATTGAATACAAGTCTAGAGACCAAACAGGATCCATATTGACAAATTAAACTTCGTTGACGTATCGGTCGCACCTCTCTGCTGCGCTCATAGTAATTTAAAAATTCCTTAATATCCCGCTATGTCTGCCGTTGTCTATCCATCGCTATCTACAAAAATAAAACAAAATTGAAAGAAACATCTTCAATATAACTTTGGCTTAATGGCTAAATGACTAAGCCGTCGTATTTCTCCTAAGTTTTCCGTTTACAAGAACTGCAAGAACATTGACTGATCGCAGGCCTCTTCCAACATCGCTTGTTGTTTTTCTTTTTCCTCAGGCGTCAGCTCGCGTACGAGCTCATCAAAGCTGTCGTCGAAGTCCTGCGGGAATTCTTGACTGCCAAACGGTTCAGTTGGATGTTCGCCAATTATAATCCTAATATCATTTGTAAGCGATTCAGCTGCCTTGATCTGTTCGTAAATGGCTTCGGCAAGTTCCAGCGTTCGTTTAAGATCGATCTGTCCTGACAGTTCGTTGACATGTTTCAGAATCTCGTTGAACTCATATTTATTATCGATGATTATGTCTGTTTGTTGATCTAAAATCGCTGCACTCACTAGCAGTTGATAGTTTGGACAGGGCAATCGTGTCCACAGGCACTCCCATAGTTTTAAGACATCGTCTGTTGAAAATTCCCGTTTAAACCAAACTAACAACCAGCGGAAGCAGAAGTACATGTTGTCAGAATCGTGCGTCCTCATGTATTGGAACAACCGGGGGTTGGCAAACTCTAGTAGACGTCTCAGTTGATTGAACTGATTCTTCATGCCAGCCTGATCGATATCGAAGTTGGAAAATACCATGTCCATGAAGCCAACAAAACACCAGAACGCATCGACTTCGTTCCCTTGAATGGCGAGAATCGGTGCTAATAGATCACTCATTCCTTGAACATAGCCCAGATCAAAGTTGTACATTACGTAAGTCATGAGGATACCCTCCAAGACCCTCAGATTTGGGTTGTCCTTACCGGCAAAGAATTCCTGTGTGCGATCTGTACGCTTCACGTCTTTGTCTATTTGGCACTTCCGGTCACGGTAACCTGAGAAGTTGTGCTCCTGCATAGGGGTCATTGAAAGCCATTGCGCTTTCATGTTGTAGTATTCCTGGGACTTTTCTTTGCGACGCTTGGCGCGTTCAACATCGGTGTCATCCCAATTGTAGTAGTTTAGAAGGTACTTCCAAACTTCACTGCGCAATTGATTATCAACACCGCCTCGAAAAATGATCTCTTTTATCCGAGTTGGATCGGAAATGCGTCCATCTGGTGTTTGAAATTCTCGCCATTGCGTTTCGCTGAGAGGTGAAGCTGTGAGAAAAACCAGGTTTAAGTTATTTAAATTAAAAGAGAACCAACATGCAAGTAAAATAATTTAATTAATTTAATTTAATAATTTATTTAATTTTTGTTGAAGAATAAACCTGGCGTAGACAATTGGGGAAAAACCCAGCTCCAGGACAGACTTAAGCGTCATTTAAAGCAGGTAAAGTACTAAATACTAAGCGTTACTATTTTTTTTTTATAAAAACCCTGCACATATGCTTTGCTAAATGTGAGCTACCTTATGGACCTAGCCTATGCATTATGCTTTGTCTGTATTAAAGAACTCAATATTCTCATTAACATTTTCTTTCTATACTCGTACATATGAACATATGTGAATTTTCCGCAGTGCCTAAAGTTTTTCGATTGTGTTGTTCTTACTTGTACGCATACAGGTTTTGTCCAATAAGTATGGGAACCGAGTCATAAAAAGAAATTTATTAAAGATTATATACAGTGAGTTAGAACTTTTGAAAATATGACCCGTTGCCAGCGCTTTCCACTGTTAATACGACAGTTGGGCAGAATCGCACGAGGAAACGCTGGATATACTATTAAGCACTCACTTTCCCGGATGTGGATCATCTTCGGAGATGATCTTCCCATTACAAAGACGACATCGGGAATAAGCGCGGAAGAGGTGGAAAATATAATAGATGATGATAAGATAGCTTGGGCAATTAAATCATTTGCTTCGTACAAGGCGCCAGGAATGGATAACATTCGACCTGTGATATTGCAGTCAGTGGACATTGCTACTCAATAGCTTAAGCGTATTTTCACAGTATGCCTTTAACTAGGATATGTTCCTAAAGCATGGCGGGCGGTGCGTGTTGTATTTATTCCCAAAGCAGGGAAAGCGATCTACACAAACGCAAACGACCTGAGACCTACCAGTCTGTTTCTTTTGTCCTGAAAACTTTGGAACGTTTAATAGATGTATACATAAGAAACATGATCGGCGATGATTATCTATCTAAATCACAACATGCATACATCTGTGGCAGATCGGTAGATACAGTCCTCCACAGGGTTGTATCAAGCATAGAAAAATCCCTTCACTTCAAGGAGCTCACTCTTGGGGCGTTCCTAGACATTAAAGGGACGTTCAACAACGTAAGCACTGATGCGAGCCTGAACAGCTTACACAGAGCTTATGTTAACACCGGCCTCTACAACTGGTTGCACAGATGCTTTAATCGAGAATTCTTTTTTCAACACAAGCAGATGTAACCATCCGAAAGGTCTGCAAAGGAACATCCCAAGGAGGAGTTTTATCTCCTTTAATAAGGCTCCTTGTAGTGGATGAGATTTTAGTAATATGGAAGGAAACCAGCTTTAACGCGTCGGCCTACGCTGACGATGTGGTTATCCTGGTTTCGGGGAAATTTTCTCCGGCCCCAAGTGAAAGACACAATCACTCACTAAAACTAGTGAATAACTGGGTCAGTAGCAAAGGGCTGGGAGTGAACGCCCCAAAGACGGAGGTAGTACTTTTCACTAAGAAGAGATCGATCCCTACCATCAGACCTCCAAATATCGGTGGTATTGAACTAAGTATCTCAAGTTCAGCTCGATATTTAGGCGTAATTTTAGATTCCAAACTAAGCTGGAAGGATAACATTGCCGAACGCATCAAAAAAGCAAGCGTAGCTTTCTATTCTTGCAAAAAGGCGGCCAAAACCGCTGTAAGACTGAGAGAAGGCCGATTGTAGTAATCTTTACGGCCATGCCTCCATTTTGTGCTGATGGGGGATTACCAGTGGATTGGCGAAAACTGATCACATGAACCCGATTCTAGCATTTGAAAGGAGATTCACTACAAGAATTTCTGACAGAATGTACTGGAAGAACCGAAGAACGATGAAGAATAGGCGTTCTATACCGACGGTTCTAAGATGGACGTTGGCACGGGAGCCGGAGTTTCATGTGAAGCCCTAGGAATAAACAACTCCTTTAGAATAAACGACGATGCTGCAGTCGTCTTTCAGGCCGAAGTCACAGCCATCATACATGCTGCTGAAATTATACGCGAGAGTAATATCGGTCGAGCAAACAGACGCCGGGTTCATCTGGAAATATGCGCAATGGCCGGCCTACATCAAGAAGAGATCAACTTCTCTAGTGAAACTTAGTCGTTATAACGCACAGGTCGTTTCTGGCATGATTGGTGGTCATTGTGCCATTGGCGTTCATGCGGAGCGACTCGGTGTGCTGCATAACGACTATTGTAGAAGTTGCAGGTACGAAGAAGAAATTGAATCTGTTCATCACCTGCTGTGTGATTGTCCTGCTTTATCCGTCAGAAGAATGAGGACTCTTTGTAGTTAATTCCCGGAGCTGGATGACTTAGGTAGAGGTGACAGACCTCCTGAGATTCATATCACTATCTGGTTGGTTCTAACAACGGACTATCTTTACAGCCTTTCCAGGGTTAAATGATGGAAATGGGCACAATTGACCCGAAGTGTTGGTCAAACTAAGGAGCAATAACTCTTTTGTCACAAGGCACCCATCTACCTAACCTAACTTAAGGCTGTTCAGGCACCCCGTCAAAACCGCTTGGACCGCCCCGAAACGACGTCCTTTCAGGCTATTTTTGATCCAAAATAAGTTAGTGAAGCCAAATATGGACTGTAGGGTGGTTGCAGTAGTGTTGCTACGTTGTGTTTAGCCACTGCCTCCCTCGCAGTCAGTGGCGTGTGACTGGGCGTGATGGAGCATCCAGGTATCGGCGATCTTCCTTCGAGCGCGGAGGACTCTAATCCTCAAACGTTCGAACATTTCTGCGTAAAATGTAACACAAAATTCAAATTCAGTCAAAGGCACGAAGACAACTAAGCCTGTTCTCTCAGGATACGTGACATCACCCAGAGAAGATGTAGAAATTGTAGAGAGAGTTGAGTACTGTTAAAAAGGCAGTATCAAGCACATAGCGAAAGAAAGGCATGCCTGTAAAAGCTTGGATTAGACAAATACAACGAAACCAGCATTTGATTTGCCTCAGTAACGAAGTAATCCAAAATCTGGAGGCCTGCATTGCGATTGATCGGGAAACTACTGATTGCCCAAATCTTGGCTTGGGCCAGTAGCGCAACAATCAAGTTCGTGATGAAGTGCTTACTTTACCTCCTAGTGGTGGTCCCCGGGCAACTATACGTATAAGCCCTTATACGTGTAGGCTAAAACTGTAAGTGCGGGTTGTCTAGAGCCTTGATTCTAGGCTAGGCAACGTGGGCCAGCAACCGAATATTGCCCGCTACAGAAACCGAAACTATGCCTCGGATAAGGAATGATCACATGTTGACGACTTTTGGCTATTGTACCCGGACAAAGATAGGTTTCTGGAATGTAAAAACGCTCCTCGACTCGGGAAGCGAAGGTCCTTACAATGCCAGATTCATCCAATTGGAAAACGAATTCATGCGATATCAATTGGACATTTTAGGCGTAAGTGAAGTAAGATGGTTAAAAGCGGGCGAGTACCAGTCTCCAACGCGTAACACTGTACTACTCTATTCTGGAAGACCATCCGGAAGTCCGCGGGAATATGGAGTCGGACTACTGCTAACAACAACAGCACGCAAGGGCCTAATTTCCTGGCAGCCTCATGGTGATAGGATTTTGACGGCCAGATTCCGGACTAGAGTACGACGCGTCACCATCATACAGTGTTACGCCCCAACAAATAGTTCGTCTGAGGACGAAAAGGAGAGCTTCTACAATCTCTTAAGCGCCGTCTTCAACACAACACCAAATGGAGACACTGTCATAGTGATGGTGGATTTGAATGCCAAGGTAGGCATCGACAACGAAAGGCTCAAACATGTAATCGGGAAGCATGGACTAGGCAACCGCAATGACAACGCCGAAAGGTTTGTGGATTTCTGCAATGCCAACCGCCTTGTGATAGGTGGCACCATGTTTGAGCACAAGACCTGCCACAAAGTCAGCTGGGTTTCCAATGACAGGCAAGCAACCTCCAACCAAATTGACCGTTTTGCTATCAGCCGCCGCTTTAGAAGTAGTTTCCTGGACGTCCGAAACAGACAAGGGGCAGATGTGGGGATAGTACGTGATCACCATCTTATGATAGCTACTCTCCAATTACGCACTGCTGTAGTTCAAAGATCCCACGACAACACAAGAATGCCAGGTTCAACATCGATAGACTTAGTGATCCCTCAGTGCGCCAACAATTAAGGGAGCACTTTTCGCTAGGTGTGGAAGCAATCAGCAGCTCAATGCCCGCAACCATCCAAAACCATTGGTGTGCTGTGAAAAATGTTTTTACATCTGGTGCTGAAGGAATTGTCGGCCGATCGCAGGGAAGATATAGGTCGTGGCTTTCCGAGGATACCTGGTGACGGATTGACAAACGAAAACAGCTGTAGGCTCGCGTTGCAGCTACCCCAGCAGCAGGGAGAAGCGAGCTAGAGTCCCTATATCGCATGAAGATGAGAGAAGTTCGGCGTACCGTGCGACGTGACAAGCGCAACTACATCAACGCGTTGGCTACAGAAGCAGAAGAAGCTGCACGGAGGTGCGACAGCAGGACCGTCTACAGAATCACGAAAGAGCTCCAGCCAACACCCAGTGAAAAGCCTAGACGGTTCCTTGCTCATTTCGGATGAGGAACAGCTCAAGAGATGAAAAGAGCATTTTGCTACAGTTTTGAACCGTGTATTCGCTAGCGATATGCTCCCAAATCAGACTGAGATGCCCGAGGTGAGAAGCTACCGAATACGCACCACGACTCCCAGTAAAGATGAGATAATTACCGCGATCAAGGCACTCAAAACCAACAAGGCGGTAGGACTTGACGGTATTCCAGTCGAGCTCTTACGAGCAGCGTCCACAACATCGACTGAGCTTCTGCTTCCACTTATAGAGAGAGCTTGGGAAGCTGAGAGCTTTCCTAACGAGTGGAAAAAGGGAATGATCGTCAAGCTTCCTAAGAAAGGAAATTTAATGGAGTGTCGAACAGTGTGTTGAATATCGCACCTGCTGTTCATCGATTTTGAGAAGCCGTTCGATAGTGTCAACAGGGAGTTTATTTGGCGTGCCTTACGCAGGAGAGGTATTCCCGATAAACTAATAGCTATTATCAAAGCTACATATGAAGGCTCCAAATGTCACGTTCTGCAGAGGGGACGGTTGTCTGAGGAATTTGAGATCCAAAGTGGGGTAAGACAAGGCTGTATTCTTTCACCAATATTATTCCTATTGGCTAATATCGATATGCTTCATGCAGCTTTGTCGACGGGAAATGAAGGAATTCGATGGATTCTTACATCTCAACTGAAACATCTTGACTACGCTGACGATGTATGCTTACTTTCCCACAGAATTATGGACCTCCACCAAATGACAGCAGATGTGGAAAGGGAGGCAGGCGTCGTCGGGCTGAAAATTAATACGGCAAAAACTAAGATTATCAGCCTTGGAACTAACTCATCGGCTCAAATATGCATTGCTGGACAACCGGTAGAGAGAGTAGAGGATTTCCAGTATCTTGGGAGTATTGCTCGACCGATGGTGGAACCGAACTGGATATAGCCAACAGGATCCCGCGTTCGGGATGTTGTCCAAAATATGACGAAGCAATGCAATCAGTTTGAGCACCAAAGACTGTTCCGCTCCAACGTTGAATCCGTGCTGTTATATGGTTGCAGCACGTGGAGAGTGACCACTACTATCACTAGAAAGCTGCAAACGTTTGTAAATAGGTGCCTGCGCAATATCTTAAGGATTTTCTGGCCCAATCGTATCTCTAACGAACACCTTTACGAGAGAACGGGTCAGGAATCAATAGGCACAACCATCCAACGGCGGACGTGGCAGTGGATTGGTCACACGTTCCGAAAGGGTGACAGTTCCATAGCGAACCATGCTATGCAATGGATGGCAGAAGACCTGGCTGTCCGAGGAGAACATGGCGCAGAACAGTCGAGAAGGAGGCACGGCAGTTAGGGAAAAGTTGGGGAGAACTCAGACACATTGCCAGAAACCGTACACGATGGCGCGTAGGCGTAGAAGATCCCCTAGGACCCACAAGGGGATACAGGACATAAGTAAAGTAAGTAAAATCCGGAGGTCTGTCGATATTTTCTGAGGTCAAACAGGCGAATTAGTAGATATGCAGTGGGAGCGATATGATTGCTTGTTTTCGGATCATAACCTCGCCGAAATAGGAAGAACTCTTGCAGGTCGCCTACAAATACATTCGAAACATTACGGAAAACTAAACATTTTTTTTTGTGTACTTTTGGGCGCAATATAAAATAAATAAACACATATACAGGGCGGGCCAACTACAAGTTTCTTTTTAAAAATACAATGAAATTGAAAAAAAAATTAAATTTTTTCCATGTATTATGGCTTTATTAGTAAGAGCAAACATTCCCATTAATTATGGAACACAACGTCGTTCAAGTGGCCGCCTCGGCTGGCCTCGCAGTAGCGCATTCTATCACTCCAATTTTCCAAGACCTTGTTGATGGTTTCGGGCTGTAGCTCACGGATTGCTTGGATGACATTGGGCATAAGTGTGTAACGAGGTGACATAAACCACCACCACAAAAGCGATCATCCACACTCTACGTACACCTCACTAAACACCTAATGCGGAGGCCGCCATCTGTTGGCAGGTAGCGAAACCGCGAATATTCTCCGGATCCTCAGTCAAATAAGAGGAAATGGAGGAAAGGGAGAATAGTACAATATGAGAAAAAGTAAATACAAAGGTCGCAGACGAGAATGTGGAGGAAACTTTGCACTAGCTCATGATTCACATTCTCGTCTTGTAGGGTTTTTCCATAAAGGAAAGTGGATGAAAGTCAGTCGGGAGAGTCTGCTCAAGCGTGGTAGTACCAATCCAGAGTACTTTTGACAGCCTCTCCAGGGATTGGTCTTACGACTTTCCACCGATTTTTTTCTGTCTTCACCTCGGTGATTAGGCAATAACCCACGGGTCTGCTACTAGCTATAGCCGGCCCGTCCGATAGGTTTCTCCACTTCTGAGAGAAACAAACCGATTTAACCACAGCGGATATGCCACCCTTTGTTAAGCTACTTCCTAAGCCAGCCCTAAGTGCGGACTGGGTCACAGCACGCCTGCCCTAAGTGCGGACGGCTACTTTCCAAGCCTGCCCTAAGTGCTGACTGGCTCCCTCCTAAGCCTGCCCTAAGTGCGGACTGGTCACAGCAAGCCTGCCCTAAGTGCGGACTGCTACTTTCTAAGCTTGCCCTAAGTGCGGACTGGATCCCTCCTAAGCCTGCCCTAAGTGCGGACTGGGTCACAGCACGCCTGCCCTAAGTGCGGACTGGATCCCTCCTAAGCCTGCTCTAAGTGCGGACTGGGTCACAGCACGCCTGCCCTAAGTGCGGGCGGCTACTTTCTAAGCCTGTCCTAAGTGTGGACTGGATCCCTCCTAAGCCTGCCCTAAGTGCGGACTATTGGCGAAAAATGCTACAAAGTGTTTAAAAAAGGCAGTAGTGTCTTTAAAGTGTAAAAGATTTGTTGATGTTTCTGGCGTAAATCAGTGGTTCAATAACGTGCTCCAGATAATGCGGAATGAAAAAATTTATAAATATAGATTGGCTGTATGGTCAAATTTACCAAGTGACTGGCAAAACTATAGGGTAGCTAGAAATAATTTTAAATCAGCGCTTGACAAGGCGAAGAGCGATTTTGTTACCCAAAAAATACAAGCATCTAAAGACCAAAAAGCAATGTGGAGAACCATAAAAACGCTGGTACTAAAAAAACAGAAAAGTGAAATAAAATGTGTTGTTTTTGATAATGTTCAAGTGAATGATTGCAAAACTATAGCAAGTAAATTTAATGTCTTCTTTGTTGAAAGTGTGTGTGAATTAAATAGAGCCATTCCCTTTGTGCCATATGTAAACTTTATTCAACCTATTAACAAAACTTTTAAATTTAAATATATAACGCTTAACGAACTTAAAAACACTTTAAAAAACATGAAAAATAAAAGAGATGCAAATATGTTAAGTGTGAGCATGATTAGTGACGCATTGTACAGTATTGGTCCCAAATTGTGTAAAATTATAAATAAATCCTTGACGAATGGGGTATTTCCGGGTATATGGAAAGAATCTATCGTAGTGCCAGTTGAAAAATCAAAAAATCCCACAAAACCATCTGATTTTCGCCCGATTAATATGCTACCCAATGAAGCCAAAGTCTTAGAAAAGTTGTCCAACAGCAGCTTCAGAAGTATATGGAGGACAATCAGTTATTTGCTGAGTGTCAATCAGGCTTCAGGGGCGGCCATAGCGGTGAGTCGCTGCTTAATCTAATTATAGCAGATTGGAAGGCAGAGGTTCATTCAAAAAAGAAAATTGTTGCTGTTTTCATCGACCTGAGGCGAGCGTTTGAAACAATCGACAGGGGAATCCTACTAGATAAGCTGGATAAGTACGGCGTTAAAGAAACCGAGTTGAGATGGTTCGAGTCTTACCTGCAAGGGCGTACGCAAAGAACAAAAGTGGATGATGCAATATCAGATTCAATAAAAGTAATCCTAGGTGTACCGCAAGGATCAGTTTTAGGCGCATTATTATTCTTAATTTATGTTAACGAAATGCCTAATGTTGTTCAATATTCTCGTTTGCAACTTTTTGCAGATGATGGTCTTTTATATGTTTCGTGTAATGATATAAATGAATGTATCGAGAAAATTAACCACGATTTAAAAAAAATTGGATAAATGGTTTCAAATGAACAAATTAAGCTTAAACGTGAGTAAAACGAAATGTATGTTTATAAACGGACAATCTAATATTGATATATTAATTAATAATGAAAAAGTCGAAAATGTTAACGAAATCAAATATCTAGGAATTATAATTGATACAAATTTAAACTTTAATAGCCACATTGAGTATATATCAAAAAAAATAAGTAAAAAAATTAGCTTCTTTGGAAGAATACGGAAAAGAATGTCGATAATAAGTGCAATAAATGTATTTAATACGATAATTAAGCCACATTTCGAATATTGCTCGACAATTATATATTTAGCAAATAACACAATGTTAGATAGACTACAAAAATTCCAAAATAAAGCTATGCGAAGTATATTAAAATGCCATTGGCTAACTCCGATTGTTAATATGTTAAGTGTATTGAAATGGTTAAGTGTAAAACAAAGAACAATTATGAATGTACTAATTTTTGTATTTAAAATGAAAAATGAATTGTTACCCAGTTATTTATGTAATAAAATATTATATGTTAGTAATGTACACAATTATAATGTGCGCAATAGAAATAATTTCCGTCTTCTATTTTTTAGAACCCAAAAAGCACAAAATACAGTTTTTTATAAAGATTTTAAAATGTTTAATGAACTACCTGATGAATTGAAGCTAGAGAGTCAGATAATAAGGTTTAAGAAAAATATTATTACATATGTAAAAATGAAGTTTGATTAGAGTATATTTTTATTTTATTTTATTTATTTTATTTATTTATTTATTTATTTATGTAATTATCTTGTATTAGAATAGCTAAATATTGCTAAATAAACAAATTGAATTGAATTGAATTGAATTGAAAACTCCTTCGAGACGACGCACCGAACCGAGCCAGACAACAGGACGCATAACGCCGGCCCTTACCAGAACCAGCAGCAAGACGACGATAGTAGTAGTCGTATCATTGCTATTATTTAGTATAAAAATTGTTAAGAAATTGATAAAAACCGTACTAGCATTGTTCCAAATAACTATTGTGAAACAAATCCGAGAAATAAAGTTCCTCTTTCCCAAAGTCTAGGGTGTTCCTTTGGGTTGACCCTGGAGCCGGCGAGCCCACCTCATCCTTTGAAGAAAGATACCCTCACAAGTGCTTGAATCGTTTCCAGATTGTTGGCATAACATCGGTCCTTCACGGTTCCCCACAAAAAAACTGACACTCTCTGTGGATGCATTGGCTTCTCGACAATAACGTGTGGGTTTTCCGAATCCCAGATGCTGCAATTTTGTTTGTTAACTAACGTAGCCGCCGAGATGAAAATGTGCCTCGTCAGAAAAGATGATTTTTCGCCCAAAATCGTTGTCCAATTCAAGCTGCTCTAAGGCCCAAACTGCGAAGCGATAACGAAGCGGAAGGTCGTGCGCTTTCAATTGCTGAATCGATTGGACCTTGTAAGTGAATAATCCCAGATCTTTGTGCAGAATTCTCCTCAGGCTAGTGCGTGAAATGTTGAGCTGTTGAGATCGATGACGAGTTGATGTTCGTGAATTGAGTCTCACACTATCGGCTACAGCAGCCACATTCTCGTCTGTGCACACTGTACGACGACGGAGACCATGAGTGTTGCCCACTAGCATACCAGTCTTACGAACTTTTTGCACAAACTTGCGTACAGCAGGCGCGGTGGGTGCTTCATTTCGGCCAAAACTTATTTTCAAAAAAAACGCACTGTTTGGGCTACACAGCACTCACTTTGGAAATAAGTTTCAATATTTCCCAATGTTGTTCAAGCGTAAAGCGACTCATTTCGTTCCGCGGAGGTATGATACTGACTTTCTGTCAAGATTTCGAGCGGGAAACAGCTGTCAGTGTCAAAATAACCTATGATTTAAAAAGAAATCACTAGATGGCCCACCCGTTATTTATTTCTTTGCCTGCCTATGAGGTGCAAATTTATAGCTGAATGTGTATTTGGACGCAGGCGATAACAATTGTGGACCACGCAGACAAAGTCATAGGGACATGCTAGAATTGTATAAGATTTCAAATCTGTTTTTGTATGGGAGCCACCACAAGAAAGCGATAGAATGATAGATTGCCATATCGCTGACAGTACATCTGCCCTAAAACTTCATGTCCCTATATAGAGAAAACAAGAAACCGAACATTTTTTCAAAAATTTAATTTGCAATTAAATGACATTGGAATTTGCCTGTTTTCGCTCATATCATCGGACAATGACATTAGATTCCACTCCTATCTTACTGTGCAGATAGGCAGAAGTTTATTTTTGATATGCCACGTGAAGACTCCATGATTTATGCATAAATATTTATTCTCCCCAGCAACACTGTTGATAAACAAATTACACGCCACCGGTTTGCCGATTAGCATACGTTTCTCTACGTACCGGGTTGTTCTCGATAAGAACAATGTACATCAGGTGAGCACACTTGAAATCTGTCTTAGTTGAATTATCATACTTGTGCTATCAGTTTTGAATTATTATCAGAATGCCTAATGAGCTCACAACATTTGCTTGCTTTTCGTCTTTCAAGACAAAGCTGATACGAAATGGCTTACGTAACTGTGAAAACAACTGAAATAATCAAACATTCTTATCACTTATTTATCTATCCTCTGTCTCTGTCTAGCGAACTATCTACTTTAAATTACTCTCACTGTTGACGGAAGTTATAAAAAAAGAAATCGGTAGTGAAGGTCAGGAGCTTGCATGCAAGCAATATTAGTTTAAGCAACCGCATGACTCACCTCTCTCGATGACCTTCCGCTCGGGTAACACGTTATGAATAACTTCCTCCTTGCTCTCATCTTCCTTCGTAGAGTCCTGCTCGAGAATCAGTTCATGGCTGTTCTCCCCGTTCAACACCTGATATTCTTCATGCAGAGTTGGCCTAGACCTCGGCTGTGGTCTATGGAACGGCGGTGGAACATAGTCTGGAAAATTGACCAAGAACCCAACCAGTTTGTTGGGCAACCAACTCTCGGACGCCAGTGAGCTTGCCTTGATCTCTCCTATGTCCAGTTCGGCGAAGGTTTTCTTCAGCTTTTGCGTCTCTGTGCTGAGAACAACGAATTCGTCTCGATTTGTCGAAGAGGTATCCAGGATATGTAGTTGCCGCATTGATCGGACAAACATGTCGGCGTTGCCGTGCTGAAAGAAGTACTCGCTGTGCAGGGCACCGCTGTCCTTCTTAATCAGGCGAATGTTCTGACCTCGGTTCTTCACCTCAATTGATCGCAGATCCTCCAGGTAGCACCGAATGAATCGGACTTTGGCCGCATTCTCTGGTTTGGTGTTGAACACACGACACTCGGATTCGGTGCGGGTCCTTCTCGATATGGTGTCGACCAGAGCCCAGTCACCCTGATCTTGAGTATCATCGGCGATCAAGATATTCTCGTTCGGATGCCACTCAATGTACTTTCGCTTGCTCGGCGAGTACTCGACGACACTCAACGATCCGCTGGTATTGAGGTCAGCAATGAACTCGGCGCTGGCTTGCTTCAGTAGAACTCCGTCGTGGGTGCAGAGAATCTGCGCCGCCGAACAAAAGAAAGATAAACAAGTGTTGATAAGAAAGAGCAAGAGAATAGGAAAAAAATGGAAGGCATAGTTGGTCAAGGGGTATCCCCTTCGTTACCTGTGCCGAACCAACTGGATCATCCAGTGGCGTGGGAGATTGCTGCTGGCTATCGTTGCTCGAACGCATCAGATGCTGCTGACTACACTCATATCGGACCGAATCTATCATTGTGAGTGGAATAGTCACAATTTTTGTTAACGGAAAATTCGATAATTTGCAGGTTTTACGCGTTTTTATCGTGCCAATCAGTAAATTACAAGCAGCTGACTCGTTTTTGTTTTAGAATATCGCTTTGTTTTCATTTCGCTGTCAAATTTGTGTGACGTAGCTCGAGCGGTTAGGCAGTTTATTGATAAGGTAGTTCGCCTATAATTTGCGCATCTTTTACATTTATATTATTGGAAATCATACCTGTCACCTTCATTTGCGATTTAACTTAGCCCAGAACAAATGAGCCACTCATTTAAACTAAAAATTGTTGATATTGTCATTTCGCAAGAAGAAAATTAATTTTACTAGAATAGCATACTGGGTTTTATTAAACGAATCCAAACATTTTTAGACTTCGAAATTTTAATGACAAAATCGATTCAGGTACAGAGATTTTTAAGTAAAACAACTTTCTCCTTGGAGGACCGAATGGCCTACGTAGATTAAACACGCATATTTCAAACCTAATCAGCCCAGGTCAATTATTTCCCTAATGCAACTAGGTGGTGACTGAAAGTCACCATATTAAGAGATTAGTTTGAAACAATCTATATATATAAAAATTGCCTGTTCCTATGTATGCTAAGATTTCAAAAACTAACCACCTGATTGAGCTGCAACTTACACAATATGTTTGTTATCAAGTGAAAAGTGCACGTAAATCAAAAGCTTTAAATTTTTCCGATAAATGGCGCTGAACATCAAAATCTCAAATTCAAAAACTAACGATCCGATTCAGCAGAAATGTTTGCAAATTTATTTCATAGAAGGAGCGGACGATGTCGCACAAGCTTAACAGCGCGAAAGATTCAATCCAGGCGCCAAACATCGGCTAATCGCCGAACTGCAAAATATCTTTCATGACCATAATGAATTGGTTCGATTGGTTAATTGCACTGCAATATCCGATAATCTTCTGGCAAGGTAAAGATGGATATCACTTCAACATCAAACAAGTCAATCAATCTACCAGTGACTGAAATAATTATAAACTCACTTCAAACATAATTATTCTTTCATATCGATTTTAGTAACCCTTATTCCGAGTGGTGTTTACAACGATTTAAAACACGCCAATTTGGATTTACCATTACGGTGCCGTTTTTGCGTCGTTGAACGCCATTTGTCGTTGAACACCCTGTGGAACCCATTAGTGTACAACGGACGTCATGTTAGAGATTTCACTGCCATTCTCTAAGGTGTTGAACGCCACAAAACGACAGGAAAAACAACGGTATTTGTCGTCAACAGATTAGTGATTGCCAAGTAGTAAAAACGACTGAAAATGTAAGTTTTCTTAAATTTTTAATTGAATCAAATAACTGAATTGAATTATCTTACGTTCTGAGGTCAAAATAGCGCACCAGAAGCAAATTCAGACTTTGGTGGAGTTGATGAGTTGGCTAATGCCAACAACACACGGTGTTCCAAAGCGGTCCCCCATCTAAGTACTACCATTGTATGTACATCTAATAGTAGTATCACTTGAGGAAATCGACACTACCGCCTCTAGCTAGAAGTCAAGTAACCAACCATTTGCACTCTGCACACTTTGAAGAGAACAAAGTGAAACAGCACCCAAAGAAACAGCCAATAATAGGTGGAAAGTGGGAATATAAAAAAAAAAAAATACTTTTACGATCAACGTGTAGTGTGAAGTTTCTACCATGATGTATATTGTGTGCAGCCTTGTATTTACTTGTTTATGTACATACGTATATATTCTTTTCTTTTCATGATTCTGGCGGATGAAATTTTAATTTTTTTTTTTCTACAATTATTCACTCGCTCTAAAGGGGCTCGACTTCCCTTTTTTATGTATTGTTCGGAAACATATTACATACATCATGCGTGAGCATTAATAAGATAAGGATTAGAAAGAAGGCATCCATGCACATTTGTCATAAATGACTGTAGGTTATAATGGAGAGGAAAAATAGAGAGAATAGGTCGTCCACCATATGCCATTATATATCTCATAGGAATGATCCACCGCCAGTCTGCAGCATGTGCAATTTGTCAGAGACACAGGATACTTTTGACTTTGTTGGAAAGTGCCCAAGCAGATCTGTGTTTGGAATTGATGTCTTATCAGAGAACGTAGTCCTTCACATCCTTAATGAGATGAACGTCCGAACGCTAATCAGGTATAGCAAAATTGTCCTACAATTTATAGAGAGAATCTTAAATGAATACTTCTAAAAGAATGTAAAAGAAATAATAAAAATAAATAATTACTTCATTACTGTGCTATTGGGATACAATTAAGACTTGCAGGTGGCAGAGGTTCTAGCTGTATTTAAAGCTGCGGAATTACTTGAAATGGGATCAATATCCGATGAGAATATCGCATTCTACATTGACAGTCAGGCTGCGCTGCGTCATAGGGTATCCAAGACCTTGTTTGTGGCCTGTGCTCTGTGTTAGACCGCAGAAAATCTAGGAAGATTATAAAACAAGAAAGATTACGGCTAAGAACAGCTATATGAATACTCCCTGGCCATTGTCTTCTTATACATATATACTTATATAACTTATGAATATAATCACTTATTTCTTAATTGCATGTGCAATACATCTAGTCATTGCACTAAAACTTATGAATACAATCACATATTTCTTAAATGCATATGCAATGCATCTAGTCATTGCAATAGTATAATTTATGAAGTAGTAATCGAACGAGGAATGGGCCGACCGGGGACACCTGAACAAAAAAGAACGCATCGAGTATTTGGAAAAGAATACATCCATATACCTATATATAGATTGTATCTAAATGTGTATATACTAAGCGACATTAATATCTTAAGCATTATTAGTAGGTATTGGTAACCGATATATTATTTCAAAAAGTGAAAGAAGTGTCGTTTTTAGAAATCTGTCGTTACAACCGATGTTTAATTCAGTGTTTGTAAATAATAGAAGATGAATCTCTAATTGGGATATAAAACATTAGACTAAGCATTAAATATTTTTTTGCAAATGCATATACATACATGTACTTGTACATACATACATATCCCTAGATACAAATATATTAACCCAAGGAAAAATCCTGATGCATCAAAACCCATTGCTTATTATGTAACCGCATAGAAATAATGAAATGTAGCAACGTTTGAGCCTGTGCATATTGCAAAATAAATTCATTGATAACTAACTAAAACACAAAAAAATGCGAAAGGTACAACCAGAAATAATCTCACAAACCAACCCTTCACAATAATACCCACTCCAGTACGTACATACATATGTATGTACACTACCTCGAAGAGAATTTTTTGTAAGACGAGAAGTCTTCTTTGTGCTTTTCCATTTCGGTTCCGATGTATACTTTTCTGTGAGAAGTAAGCACACGCCACCTAGCGAATAATGAGGGCAAGAATAAAATTCGTCTGCTTGATTTCGGTGATCGAACGAGAACAAATATTCTCAGTGTACAGTCGATGGGATAGGATGTGGAATGCAAACTACTTACCGATGACGTTTTACCCTATCGTCGAAGTTATGGAATAACTCTTGTAAAACGAAACGCCTCAAATAACGACAAATGTCGTGCAAGCAAAACGCCACTCAGAATAAGAGTAAATACTAGATAAATGTCAGGCACGATCACGATATCCGTGGCGCCACGATGTTTTGATGCTTTCTAATAGATCTTGACGCACTGAGCAAAAAATAATAAGTAAAACCAGCGAGATATCAATCGCTTAGTTTGAAAATTTACTTTTGACAACCAATATTTCATTAGAAACTACCTTCAGTGTTACCAACAGTGAGTAACTCCGCTTTCCGGAGGGATTTAACAGCTCATGCGACTTCGTCCATCTGCTAAGGGTATGTTAACAACTGTCAGGCAGGCGCCTAAGCGACTAAGTAAGTGTGTTATATCCCCTTTTTTTGTAACAGCGATCTATAAGAAAATATCATCAATAGCTGGCAACACTGAAATTAGTTTTTTTTATGCACTTCATACCCGAAATGCACCACGCCTATTGAAATATCGGCTGTCAGAAGTCAATTTTCAAAGTTCGATATCTTGAAAACTTAGCGAGATATCAGAAAATTGTACCTATTATTTTTTGTTCAGTGCGTCGAGGTCTATTAGAAAACATCAAAACATCGTGGCGGCACGGATATTGTAATATCCCCAAATGTCATATTGGTCCAAAATTTCTAAATTAGAATTGTTATATTTTTTTAGACTTAGGTCCGTATGGTGAGAAATAAAAAGAAAATAATTATAATAATTAACTTCTCTTATACAAATTTCAATTTCAGACGTATGCTTGAACATACATCGGTAGGGTAGAATAAAAACAGCATCTAACTTCACTTGTGTTTTTCGCAATATGTCAGTTTCTAAATGTCCCAGCGAATGTACTGAACTTTCGGCACGTGTGGTCTAGACTTTGTTTTCGTTTCGATATTCGCACAAAATTTCGTCAAAATGAGTGACAACGAAGCAGAGGAACACCAACCTACTTCCACTGAACCAGTGGACAACGCATGGGCCCTGAAAATACCGGAATTCAAAGCAGATCACAACCCCCACGGTCTAGTCGAGGAGAGTTCCTTTGCCACGCTCTTCCCCAAGTACCGCGAGAAGTACCTCAGGGAGGTATGGCCTCTCGTTCAGCAAGTCCTCACCGAGCATCACCTCAGAGCAGAACTCGATCTAGTCGAAGGCAGCATGGTGGTGAAGACGACTCGCAAGACCTGGGATCCCTACATCGTCCTCAAAGCCCGGGACATGATCAAGCTGATGGCCCGCAGTGTCCCCTTCGAACAGGCCAGGCGTGTGCTGGAGGACGAAATTGGCTGTGACATCATCAAAATCGGAAGTCTGGTCAGGAAGAAGGACAAGTTCGTGAAGCGTCGGCAACGGCTCATCGGACCAAATGGAGCGACGCTCAAGTCTATTGAGCTCTTGACCGACTGCTATGTCTTGGTTCAGGGAAACACAGTCTCCGCACTTGGTCCGTACCGAGGTCTGCAACAGGTTCGCGACATCGTCGTTGAAACCATGAACAACGTGCATCCGATCTACAACATCAAGGCGTTAATGATCAAGCGCGAGTTGGCCAAGGATCCCAAGCTGGCCAACGAGGACTGGTCGCGTTTCCTGCCCAAGTTCAAGAACAAGAACATCAGCAAACGAAAGCAACCGAAGAACAAGAAGGCGAAGAAGGAGTACACTCCATTCCCACCGGAGCAGCCTGAGAGTAAGATTGACAAGCAGCTGGCTTCGGGCGAGTACTTCCTCAACAAGGAACAGAAGCAGGTCAGGAAGAACAAGGAGCGGGAAGAGAAGCAGGCAGTCGCTGCAAAGAAACAGGAGGAGAAGCGTAGCAAGGACTTCATTCCGCCTGAAGAACCGAGTCGCAAGAGGAAATCGGATGAGGCTGCGACGGATAAGGTGGATGTCAAGGCGCTAAAGGCGAAGCTTGCGAAAGCGAACAAGAAGATGAAAGTGAAGTAACCCGATGTATTGTATTAGGATTAAGCTTTAGATTTTAATAAAGGTGACTTCTGTAAGGCGAAGCTTTTTTTTTCATTTAGAAACGGTCAATCCCATCCCTTCGGAATATTTCAATCACTAAGCACTCACCGCACCAGTATTCGACTCGACAGTATTAAGTTTATCCAGTCCATTGAAACGTTGACGTGTATTGTAGATAGATAGATATTCAATTGTAGTGAGGTGCAAGTGCACTGCGACCTTTAACAGATCTATTGTGCCCCCCATACTAGGGCTCTAGTCGATAATATACTCGGTCTAGAGCACTTCCTCCAGTTCAGCTGCTACAACGAACCGGAGTATCTTGAGTGAATCTAGCGAAGGTTATTCCATTTCTGATAGGAAGTATGCACCTAGATGATTTCTTCTTTTGTTGATCAGTGCTTGGCATTTCATAAGAAGGAGCGCTGGTGATTCTGCGTAGTCCCTGCAGAATCTGTGGTGTCCGTCTCCCTCCATTCTCTGTTTTCTTAATTGCTCCTTGAGTCTGCAATGACCCATCCACATGCCCGTCAAGATTCGAGGTCGATTCAGGTTCTGCTTCTTTTCTGGTTGCATTTCCCCAGAAGGTCGTTTGCCTGTCTTAATTGGCCCATTGCCTGTCTTAATGCTCCATTTGTCCATTTGTCCTCTTCCTCTCCTTAAGTTTTTCCGCATTTTGTGGGGTCCTATCCCACAAAAGTGTTCTGGTCCAAGGAACAGCGTGTCTGATCCGTTTCTAGCTAGCTCATCAGCTGCTTCGTTCCCCTCTACTCTTTCATGTCCTGGTACCCAGTAGAGAGTTACTTTGTTTCTTCCAGTTTGTTGATCCTGGTGAAGTATTCCCATACCAGTTTGCATCTGATCTCGTGCGAGGTCAGTGCTTTAATAGCGGCTTGACTGTCTGACAGTATTACGATGTCTTGTCTGCGGTATTTCCTGTCTAGGTTGCGTAGCGCGCATCTTTCGATCGTGTGAACTTCTGCTTGAAATATACTGGGGAATATTCTTATTGATTCTGAGTATCTGGTCTTGGGCCCATACACTTCCGCTCCAGTGCCTGTAGATGTTTTCGATCCGTCTGTGTACCACTTAATTGTGTGCTGTTTGAGTTGGTACTTATCGGATTCGCTACTCCAGTCTCTTTTGTTGCACAGCTTTGAGTCAAATTTCCTTTCAAAGCAGTATTTCTTAACCATATCATCTCTGGGCTAGTCTAAAAGCGGTACTGATTTGGATAGGGTTACTTGCTCTTTGTTAGCGATGTATGTTCCTTTCCCGTTGCCCTCTTTGCTGATTCTCAATATGGTGTCCTTGGCGATTCGCTCTAGCACTAAGCACAGGATCGCCAAAGCAAAGTTCGCGTTCGGGATGTTGTCCAAAATACGGCGAAGCAATGCAATCAGTTTGAACACTGAGCTAAGACTGTTCTACTCCAACGCTAAATCCGTGCGGTTATACGTATATGGATGCAGCACGTGTAGAGTGACCACTACTATCACCAGAAAGCTGCAAACGTTCGTTAACCCTTTCGATCCGAAAAGCATTCATTCATTCATTTTCAATGGCCCGCTAATCCTTCATGAGGGTCGCGGGGGTATGATGCTCAGGTGGACTCTCCATTCTTCTCGATCCTCCGCCATTGACTCCAATTCATCAGGGGGAATCCCTAAGCGGCTCCAAGAGAGATGTCGGACTTGATCCAACCATTTATTTCTAGGCCTTCCGCGAAGTCGCCTACCTGATGGCACGGCAACCATGGCGCGTCTTGGAAGCCGGTCTGGGGGCATACGCACTACGTGACCAAACCATCGAAGCATAGATCGTTCCGTTCGGAGAAGTAGCTGCTCAACATTGAGCGCCTCGCGTACTCTGGTGTTGCGCACTCGATCCCTACGAGTTATTCCAACTAAACCGCGAAAGAACCTCATTTCGGCAGCTTGTATCCGCGATCTTATTCTTTCGGTCATTACCCAAATTTCATGACCATAGGTGAGAGTTGGAACATACACAGAGTTAAAAACCGATAGCTTAGCTTGAACACTAAGTTCGGCCTTCCTTATAACAGATTGGCCAAGCTCTCTCAAAATTGATCCAGCCTGACCAATTCTACAGGATAACTCGAAAAGCATATGAAATAAAAATTGGGTGGGACATATGGTGTCCCTGTCAGTAATTTGGGTCTTCATGAACATGTACCGGGACATACATACATATATGTCCCGTTCGAACCGAAAGGGTTAACTCACGATTGCAAAAAATCTGGCGGTCTGGGGAGAACATGGCACAGAACACTCGAGAAGGAGGCACGCCAGTTGGGGACAGCTGAGACACATTGTCAAAAACCGGAAAACCAAAAAAAAAAAAATGGAGCTTAAATCTCCCATCTCAGAAGATCCTTTTAAAAGGAGTTCATTGTTTATCCGATCGCCCTTGAAAGAAAATGGTGATAAAAACAAAATTGCCAGAGAAACAAGGAAATAGCAGCAATAAGGCGACCGAACTGCTCACCCTAGGAACGAAAAGCTCCCGGAGTGCAGTAAAGAGTGATGCCCTTGCATACCTAGATGGAAAGATAGCCGAGCTAATGGACTTCATCAAAGGGAAGACAAATGTGCACCAAGAAATCCGAAGAAGGGGCTACGGAGGGCATACTTCGGAACACAGACAGCGACAGTTAGCATACCAACAGAAGCAGCACAAAAGCTAGTAGCAGTTGGAAAAATATGGATTGTTTGGGTATTCTGCAGAATACGAGAGAAAACTGTACCTACTACTATGCTTTAGATGCATGGACTTCGGACATACAGCAAGGCTCTGTAAAAGCGAAAACGATTGCTCAAATCGTTGCATCAAATGTGGAGAAAGCGGACACGTTGCAAAATCGTGCACAAAAGACCCTAAATGCATGCTATGCTGCGGAAAGGAAAACGTAAACGAAAACCACATTACGGGAAGCAGCAAATGTCCCTCCGTTCAAAAGGCATTAAGAGAGCTGAAAAGCAAATTATGAAGATCCTTCAATTAAACCTAAATCACTGTCAAGCAGCGCACGACCTCTTAACACAAGCCGCGCGAGAAGAAAAAATCGACATCACCGTCCTTAGTGAAGCATATAAGGATATGAATAAGGGCCTATGGATAACAGACTCCACCCGAAAAGCGGCCATGTGGGCCTGTGGAATGTGTGCATTCTAAGAAAAAATGAAAACACTTGGTATTGGATTCGTAAGAGCAAAAGTTAATGATGTATATATATGGAGTTGCTATGCCAGCTAAGCCTTAAGATCGAAGAATTCGAGAAACTCTTAGACAACATGCTAAGCGATGCGTTAGATAAAAACCCCGCTATCATTGCTGACGACTTCAACGCATGGGCAGTTGAGTGGGGTAGTACCGAAACTTACAGGCGAGGTCGCGCTCTACTGGAGGCGTTTGCAGCACTAGATATTGTACTCGCAAATACGGGAAATAAACCTGCTTTCTGCAAAGGAAACACGGGTTTGATTGTTGATATCTCCTATGTCACCACCTGCCTGATGAAGAAAATAACATGAGAAGTGAGTGACCCGTACACACACAGCGATCATCAAGCAATTATATGCAAGACCCATACAGAAAGACCAAGCTTAAGTAGACCTTCTAAAAATTCAATACAAAAATGGGGATGGAAGTCAAGCCCTTTTGAAAGAGAATTATTCTATTCCATTTTCCCCAGAGGCACAGAACTGACGGGGCCTGCTAACAACAAAGTCGCGCACGTCATAAGTCAAATAAGTGCTTGCGATGCTACCATGATAATGAAAACAACAAAGTCACACAAGTTGTATCGTTTTACACATTATAATGTCGATTATATGGGCGTCGTGATGCAAGTAGTTAGTGTGTCAGATGACTGCGCGTGAGGTTCAAAGTTCGAATCCCAGAAAACATCAAACAGTTTTTTCACAGTCCCACCTCTCGCGAATCCTAAGAAAGCTCCTAGATATGACCTAATTACGGGAGAGGTTCAAAAAGAACTACCAATAAAAGCTCTAATTAAGCTTCTGTTCATTATAAACGCCGCGATTAGACTAGAATATGTTCCCAGTCAATGGAAAGTCGCCGAAGTTATAATGGTCCTTAAGCCCGGAAACCGCCGAATGAAAAACGTCTTATAGACCGATTTCTCTTCTTCCAATTATATCCAAAGTGTTCGAGAGAATATTGATTAGGCGAATACAGCCGGTAATAGAAGAAGGGCATCTCATCCCGGATCATCAATTCGGATTCAGAAGTAAGAAAAAAAGATTTGTTCAAGCGTATTCCTTGACGTCTCTCAAGTCTTTGACAAGGTCTGGCATGAAGTCTTAAAGTTTAAATTACGACAAGTTCTGCCAGAGCACCTATATAATATTTCGAAGAACTACCTTACGAATAGACTATTCCGCGTCAAATGTGGAAACGAATATTCTGATTTAAAGGAAATAATGGCTGGGGTGCCGCAAGGAAGCGTTCTTGGTCCTGTCTTATATCTATTATACAATCGTGATGTACCGCAAGTACAGTACATACAATCGAAGACGAAATCAAAAACTACACGAGAAAGCATAAAAGTCGACTAGAAAGTCACGCTAATATAACAGTCCTCCAAGTTTTGGATGAAAGAAATTTACTACGCCGTCTACAAAGAATCAAACCTTTAGACTTAGCGCGTTAAGTAACCGCGTCTAAACTGCGGAGCTAGCAGGAACTTCTAATGGGAAGGTACCTGCAAAACGTCATTATTTCGTGAAACGAAAACTACTTGATAAGTCGAATACTTAGTTGTAGTAAAAATAAAAAAAACAAGTCTGTTTTGAATGGAGGTTTTTTAGTGGGTAAGAATCCCACACTACTATGAGCACGCGCTGTCGATTCTCATAGTGTCTTGTTGAAGATTTTCACCTACCCTCGGGGGAGGAACCTCTTGCGAATGTTTGACAAACAACATTGTTGTCACGAGAAAGTTTCTCAAAACAAATTTCCCTTCGGATACGGCACTTAACTGTAGGTCCCTTCCATTCGTGTAAAAAATATAACGCACACAACATGAGTGGTTGCGAGAAGCTAGGCCCAAGCATTTGACGAGCTGCAAATATTTATTTATTTATTTTAATATGGATTACTTGGCACACCAATTTTTCTCTGAAAATTTAAAAACACGTGCATGACCCTAAAATCACGAAAAGCGAAAATAATTACATCAGATATTCCACATCATCGAAGGGTGAATCCATTTCGGTTTAATTGCTTATATTTCCTTATAAACGCGCACGAAATAAACGATTTTTGACATGCCGTTTAATGTCAAATGCCAAGCAATTGCTAAGTTCGAACATTCGAACTTGCTATGGTAACTTTAAGTCTTATTCATACGGAATCAAGCAATTGCTTTATGCATTTACTTTGCTACCCATCTTCGAGCGAATGCTAATTTTTATTATTCGTCTTTTGTTTGACTGAGCGTGGAGTTTATTTTTTGCCCTCTGATAGTTGGTCAATAAAATAGCTGCTTGTGAATCCAAATCGAAGTTCGGAACATTATTTTATTGGTTTAATGCTAATTATATAACAGTAAATTTCTTTAGATTATATCAGGTACTTCTAGCTAATAGTTTTTTTTTTAAAAAAAGCTTTAAGATATGGGACGAAAGAGCAAGAAGAGCGAAATTTGGTAAGAAGGCGGGCAAAACGTACAAGTTTATAGCTGAGGTACTAGGGTGCTCTGAAAACTTTGTAAATAATGCCCTCAAGCCTTTAAAAGTCACGGAAAATAGGGGAAAGCACAAAAAAAACTTCACCGACTATTGACCGTCGCATTGTGTTACTGTCCAAATCTAACTCTTTTGCGTGTTCAAGGACCATTTGTGCACAAATTGGAAATGTAGTGAGTGCGCGCACAGTTCGCCGAAGACTTCAAGATGCCAATTTGCCAGGAAGAATCGCCAGGAAAGTTCCACTTTTAAGAGGTCAGAACTTAAAGTCTCGCAAAGAATTCGCTTTAAGCCACAAAGAGTGGACCGGACCTGAAGGATGAATAAATTGGCATAACATCCTTTTGAGTGACGAAACGAAAATAAATTTGTTTTGCTCGGACTCTGGACGTAATGTGCGAAGACCAAAAGGTAGGAAGTTTGAAGCGCGCTTCACAAGCAAAACAGTAAGGCACAGAGGGTGCAATATCATGGTGTGCTGTTGCTTTTCGTAGCATGGTATTGGTCCTATATTTCGAATAAATAATACCATGACCAAGTTCGAATACAAGAACATTTTGGAGAACATTATGCATCCATGTGCCAAAGAAAACACGCCCCTTCGATGGCACTACCACCAAGATAATGACTCGAAACACATATCGGGCTTTGTAAAGAATTGGTTTAGAGACAATGAAGTGTCTGTAGTCCCGTGGCTCAGTCAGTCCCCTAATCTCAATCCTATTGAGAACTTGTGGAATGAGCTCAAGCGGATATTAGCGGGTCAATATTTCACCAACAGGGATCAGTTATGGGAAACGGTACAAAGACAGTGGTATGCTATACCCTTGGCAACATGTTGAAAACTAATCAATTCAATGCCACGAAGAATTGAAAAAGTTTAAGCAAATGATGGAGGATATTCAGGATAATAAGGTAAGGAAACGAAAAACGTTCGAATTTTCGAAAACATGTTGGTAAAAATGATAAATTTCATTGTTTTAGCTCAACACACCTATTTCATTGGCCAGGAAAAATTCATTAAATTCAATCAATTTTTTTATTTTATCTATTAATTTCTTAATTTTAGAGTTGTTATGTAGATAAATCATTTGTTTATTTTATTTAAATTAATTTAAGTCCGAAAAACATTTGGTACAAATTAATTAAAAAAAAAAAATTAAGTTCACACGTATTTCTTTGACCAGCTGTGTATGTAGTTTCATCTCTAGGCAGATTGCTTCTACTACAATCAACTTGCACATCACTATTAAACAAGCTGAAACCAGTTCGCTTGCTCGATATGCGGAAGTCGATAATACAGTCCCCAATTCGTTTGTTCGTATTTCAGTCGCATTTTTTGCGTTTGTGGCGCGATTTAACACAAAAAAGATGCAAAACCCACCTCAACCTCGAAGTACAAATTCTCAGAAATCAAAGCCTAAATCTAGAATCAGCAAACGGCAGAGGAATCGCCGCCGCAACAAGCAGAAGTCGCTGAATTGCAACCAAAACAAAGGGCATTCCCATCCCCACCCCACCGTCAATCAGCCTGCACGGCGAAATGGAGTAGACATATGGCGAGATGCTTACGAAAATGCCGTAAGGTGGCACAGTGAACACCAAAGTAACTACTGGCGGCGTGCAGCGGAAAATCTCCAAAGGGAAAATCAAATGCTGAAGCAACAGTTACAACGTGTAGCGAATTCGAATATAGCGAATGTTTACTACGAGACATCCGACGATGACGAAGACGAGGAGAAAAAGAAACTGATTTCGGTAAAAAAAGAAGAACAAGACGGGGAAGACAATCAAATCGATGTGGAGTACTTGGAGTTTCTTCAAATTACATTCAAACATCGGGAAGAATTGCGAATGAAACGCCAAGCGGAAGCGGAAATGGCACAGGAAGTCGTGGAATCTTCAGCAAAAGTTGAGACTCCTACTTTCGGTTAAGGGTTTTTACGTACAGTTAATGTTTCTCGTTGTATTGTCATTTTGTAATAAATTATTTCAAATAACCAACTACTGTTTTGATGACTTGAAGAAAATCGTGGATAATGTAAAGCGAGGTTAGAAAATTACGTAACTTGAAAAATAGAGTCTATACCAACATCTGGGTGAACTTCAGCACCTATATGTATGTTTAGCCGGGTGAGGCATCTCTTGATGACCTGATTGGCTGAAATATGCGTCTCAGAAGTCTAGCAAGAGCTCATCAGAAGGGGGACATGCGTCGGATGAATTTTCCCGATGGAATTAACGGTGACATCTACAGGGCAGCGGATACCTTACTTGAGCTACTTCGACATATTTGGAGCTGAGGTCTGTAAGGATTTTCAATGCTGGGTCAAGGTATTGAAAAAGAGATGGTGGCAGATGAACCCTTACTGGCTCATATCCCAAAGTGGGCTACTGGCATCGGCGTATCCGACCTCTCGTCCTATGGTTTGTAAAAAGGGAACTGGCCCTCCAGGTTGAGGGTTCTTCCCTACCACGTAAAAAAAGGCATAGTTACGAAGCAACCAATAGCCTCGGATAAGGAGGATCTAACTGTTGACGACCCTGGCAAACGAAAAAAGGACAACGAACTGGAATGTGAGGTCCCTCTACAAACCGCGTGCAGCCGAACAACTTGCGGAGGCAGTCTACTATAAAGCAGATATCACCGCCACCCAAGAAGTGAGATTGGATGGGCCGGGCAAAAGGAAGATGAAAAACTGCGATATCTACTATGGCGATTGCTACAAAAAAAAAACCCGGACAGCGTCTATTTGGATGCGGACTTGTCATTAGAGGCAGACTTATGCAAGAACTCTTGAGTTTCTGGCATGTGAACGAGCTCCTCATGACTATCCGTATCAAGGCTAAATTTACCAACATTAGCCTAATATGCGCTCACGCCCCTCACGAGAAGACGGACGTCGCGATGAAGGATGACTTCTACCAGCTCTTGGACAAGATGTATGAGCAATGCCCCAGCCATGACCATAAAATTGTTCTAGGTGATTTTAACGCAAAGATAAGAAGAGAGGACGTCTTTAGTAGCTTGGTCGGAAAGCATTTAGACAACAAGACTTAGGCAAGAAGTTATTATTATTATTGCACTTTATTTCTCATCAAATGGTATATATTATAACAATTTTAGAGGCCATGGGCCTAAATAAAATTATCATTAATTCTAATTATTGTAGAAACTTCCGAACAACATGACACGTATCGATTATTATTGCTTTAAGGATTTTGTCTACAATACTTAAATCTAAGTTCAACATCTTCAGACTATTTTTCAGATTTTTATGAACAAGTCCAATACTAGATACAGTAATAGGTATTATTTTAACGGACTTCATGTTCCACTGGGTCTTGATTTCTCCTGCTAGCTCTGAGTATTTGATGATCTTCTCGCAATATGCCTTATCTAGATTCCTGCTTAGAGGTATGGCTATGTCGATTAGGTAGGCTTCTCTCGTCCTCTTTCAAATTTTTAATTAAAATAACTTAAATATCGCTTAACTACGAATTTTGCAATCATTTTCGATTGGGTGGAATGGTATCTAGTACACACTTTGTGGCATAAAATACCAGTGGTAAGTGCATTAAACTAAAATTTATGTTGAGAAAGAACAGTATTGGAAGTTACATATCAAAGTAAAGTAAACATTTAGAAGCGAAAATGAAAGATATGGAAAATAATGACTATTAAACATTAAAAGTCGACAAGTAATGTTACGCCTACGTAGTACAAAGAGGGTTTAGTGCTGCTTACGTTAATACCTGCATCAATTCTTCTACATCTAATCTGGACAGCAACCAGTTTATGAGACTTCTAAGGAACAAGGACTTGCAATCTATATGGTTACATATATCTGGAGGCAGTCTGTTATATATAAAGGGAGCTATAATAGAAGCAAAGCGACGGTAGTGTTCTGTTCTAGCTCTTGGAACTACTACTGCTGTTGAAGACCTTAGTGAATAGATTTCATTTTCACTAACGTTGGTATAACCACCTCGAAAATAGAACAGCCTCAATACCTTATAAACATACAGATTTCTTAACGGCAGTATATTTAAAGAATTAAACAATGGGTGCGATGGCTCCCATCTTGGTTTGAGCAGCATTACTCTGATTATCTTCTTCTGAGCTGTAATAAGAGGTTGTCGGTTACTAATGCATGCACTGCCCCAACAAGAAATACCGTATTCCAGTCGCGAGTTAACAAGCGCATAATAGATGGCAATTAGTAGATTGGATGGTACCAATTTTTGTAAGTGAAAAATCTTGTTCATTGCTATATAAACAGTTTTTTTAATATTAGTTATGTGTGGTTTCCAGTTTAAATTATAGTCCAAAGTTACACCTAAATATTTAAATTCAGCAACCGATTCCAACGTCATCCAGGAATCCTTTCAGTTCTTATGATCGCAATTAGGGTCATGTAAACCCACCCCATCGATAAAATTCTGGTTTGAGAATGAAAAAGACATAACTTTGGACTTACTGCTTAGCACCATTTGGTGATACTTGAACCACCTGTTTAACACAGAAAGGTCCATGTTCATTTGATGTTTTATATTATCTACACAGGGAGCAGCGTATGAGATAGCCAAGTCATCGGCGAAAGCAATAATTTTCCCATTCAGATGCAACTTAAATATAGAATTTATATATAAAAGGAACAATAAAGGACCAATAACTGATCCTTGGGGAACGCTGACACCTGGACAGGGCAAGGACTTACTCAAAGTTGCATTTACACGAACAAGCTATTTTCTATCTTAAAGGTAGGACAAGATCCACTTCAAGATGTAACTTCTAAACCCAAATCGCTGAAGTATTTTCAGTAATAGTTTGTGATTTACTAAGTCAAATGCCTTTGTAAGATCAAGGAAGAGAGCGGCAGATTTATTACTCCTGTCGAGTCCCGCGTTAATATCCTCTTAGAAAGACAATATAGGTTCTTCCGTAGACTTTCCTTTTATAAAACCAAATTGTGATTTACTAAGAAGCTTGTATTTTTCTAGGAACTTACTGCTTTTATTGTTAAACTGCTAATACCATCTAGTCCGCAAGAGTGTTTAATCTTTAATTTGGATATGACATGAAGCACTTCAGCTTCAGACACTGTACCAAGGAAAAACGACGAGAGGACTACGTTATCTAGGATGGATTCCTGAGAGGCTATTTCCCCATGATTCAGCTGACTATTTTTTGAGCTTTTCCCTACATTTTAAAAGAAAGCATTCAACCCATTGCCCATTTCTAGCTCGTTTGAAGTTGTGGTTCCATCCAAAAATTTCAAACATTTTAAGGTATTATCTATATTACTTTTGCCTAGTAAATCATTAACGATATTCCATTGCTGTCTTGGATTGAACTTGTCTTCGTTAAATTTTCGGTGATAGTATAATTCCTTTTGCTTGTTTATTTGAGCAAGAATTTCCTTCTGCATTCTTTTGTAAGAATTTTTACAGAGGGAATGTGGAACCTTCTTTTATTTTTAACATAAAAATTGTTTTTTTCCCTAATTCTTTCGCAAAGTTGGTCAGTCATCAATGGTTTAATCTTCTGAAGTAGTCGTTTTTGTTTCATAGATTTGCACGAGACTACACGGTCAGAGAGGATCTTTTAAAATATGCTAAGAGCATTGGAGGGGCGCAAGATATTCGTTTAGTTTAGAAAAGTTTAATTTAAAGTGTGCGTGTACTTTTTTGGAATTCGACTCCTTTTTATTGGTTACCTTCAGGAAGTTTTAAGCTTCCGGCATGTAAACGAATGCCTCATATGCGCTTATGCCACCACAGAGAAGAGCGATGACGACGCCAAAGATGACTCTACGAGCTCATCGACATGAGTAATGTCCTAGCAATAACGTTAAAATTGTCCTGGGCGACTTTAACGCAAAGCTTGGAAAGGAAATCGTCTTTGGTGGTACAGTCGGAAAACATAGCCTACACGACAAGACATCCGACAGTGGACATAGTTTAATCGACTTTGCGGCGGCGGATCGAAATGTTGTAGTAGCAAGCACGTGATTCACTCGTCTCAGAGTCCACAAGGGGACATGGCAGTCTAATGATCATATAACCGTCAACCAAATTGATTATATTGCGATCGATGGAAGGCACTCATCCAGTATATTGGATGTCCGAACATTTCGAGGAGCCAATGTAGAATCGGATCATTACTTGGTTGCAGCCAAGGAACGAATGCGGGTTTCCAGTACAGTGCGAAATCAGCAGAATACTGTGAGGAAGTTTTACATCGAGTGGCTGCAATCGCAAGAAACCGCCAGAGCCTTTGCTGATCGAGTATCCCTCAATCTCCAAAGATGTCCTATGCCGCCAGCAGCAAGTGCAGATAACCAGTGGCAACGGTGCCAACAAGCCATAAGAGATATCGCTTTTGATGTGCTTCTCCAGACTACCACAAAGAAATCCCTGGTTTGATGAAGAATGCCTGCTAGCACATGCAGCTAAACAAGAAACATAAAAAGCGGCGCTGCGCAGAAGGACCCAAGCTGCTCGTGGGCTCTACGAGCAGAGGAGAAGGGCATTGCCTTCTCAGAAGGAAAAAGAAAGAGCATGAGAAGCATTCGATAGAGAAGATACAGAGGTTAAAATGCAGGAATGATGTTCCAAAATTTTATCAAAAGGAAATACAAAAAACATGCCAAGGATTTAAACTCAGAATAGAAGCCCACACGGACGAAGTGGACACTTTGTGGTAGAATCGCAGTCGGTGCTAAAAATATGGAAGGGACACTTCTGCAGACTGTTCAACGGCGATGATGACCAAAATCCCACTGTCAGGCAGAATAACGTGTTCAATCTGGACGATGATAGACAACACTTCCGTCCACTCTACCTTGGCGAGGTGAGGATAGCGATATCCAAGCTAAAGTCAAATAAAGTTATGGCATACCTGCTGAAATCTTTAAAGTAGGGGGAGATGATTTAGTAGGGAGCATACACCAACTCATCAGTGAAATATGGTCGGACGAATGTATGCCCGATGAGTGGAACCTTAGCATAGTTTGCCCGATCCTCAAAAAAGGGGAAAGTCCACCATCGACGCACGCAACTGGAAGCACCTGGCTAATGACCGAACCGGGTGGAGAGGTTTGCTGGTTGAGGCCCAGGTCCACCCCGGACTGAAGTGCCATGAAGATGTAACCATACAAAGTGCAAACAGTCTGTCAGATATTGCCTGCAGACCGCCAATCGCGTACAAATTACAACCAAGCCCTTCTAAGCCTTGACTTGTAACGCCATCTGATATTTGACTGGAATCATACGAGCGTATCTCCCTTCCAATTGTCCTGGGTAAGTATGCTACAATTTGGGATATTCAAACGATGTCTACTATCTTAGAGGCTTCTCCTTTAATTTCTGAGTGTGAACAGCAATCTATTAAAGTCAGATTCCGAGCTCAAATATCACTCCACAATGCAACAGTGAACATTCCAAAATAAATAGTTAATGCCCATCATCGCTTCATTTGATCTGGACTTCAAAGATATCTTACTCAAGGGTCCCTATTCTCCACGTAGTTATCTCTACTATTTTCCTATTCACCGTTATTTCTCACTACCTCTCAAAAATGTATGCTCCTCGACCGTAATGAGGGTTATCCCTCAAAGTAGGAAGGCCCAGTCCACCCAATGACCATAGTTATGTATGTTATGGAATAACTCGCTCAACCAAGCCATAAACAATTATGGCAGACAGATTGAGTGATACTATCGGATATGTTACCTCAATTACCTGCAGGGATATGCATCATCATTGCATTGCAACAAACTATACGTGTTGGCCAAACACTAACCCAGAAACACAATTACTGCTATGGAATCGTACACACACGCTAAGGCTGTGTCTTACAATGGGAATTGTTTTTCTATATTCCCCCGGAATCAGGTATCCACTAGATACCCACTGTATCTGACAGAACCACACGTTTGGAAGTGGTCATAAAGCACTGAATTATTGGATAATCGCCTCCTAATAGAAAAACAACTCGAATAGCAGAGTCGTGAGCCACCTGTATATACGTTGGATCCAGTTGCGCGCAGAATGCCATAGAAGGCTGCGCTGCAAAGTCAGCCCAACCCCACTACGTGCTGATGATGGAATCTGATGACCAGACGATTACATTCCGTTCGCTTCGAAAGCTCAGCGTAAAATTAAATTACCCAAATAGAACAGAACAGCGCAAGCGCGCTTGTGCGCGCTAGAAAATCCAATCGAATCCCAGCAGAACTGCTGCTGCTGGATGGAACTGATGATGGTTCGGTGCTGTTTGGAGGCACACAGTAACTGGAGAAAGGTCGACGGAACAACAATATAAAAGGAGCACAGAACGGGCAGAACCTCACACAAGTTACAGCTATAATCAACAACCTGGTGGTGGTGTTCCATATTTTAGTGCATCGATGCACTAATGCACTGGCCATGAATAAGAGGGGCGGAACACTACCGCAACAAGATGAATAGGTCAGGTGTACTCTGTGCAATGGAGAATCAACGTAGACTCACATGACATGATGGCGAAAGGATCATGGATCGACTGAAGCGACGCGACGTAATAACTAAATCTG
Source organism: Brachypalpus laphriformis (assembly GCA_945910035.1). Lineage (NCBI taxonomy): Eukaryota > Metazoa > Arthropoda > Insecta > Diptera > Syrphidae > Brachypalpus > Brachypalpus laphriformis. Next base: position 162,471,517 of record OX246755.1, on the reverse strand, counting down.
AAAGTCGCGATGAAGCTATCTCTAGTCTGCCTAGCTGCAGAACTTTTGGAATTGAGGAAAATTGAATTTTCTTTTTCGGTTCCCCCTTGTGATGATGATTTATGGAGGAAATGCTGGCTTAGTGAAAATATAGTCGGTTCGGTTGCTTGTTTGATTGGTGGGAGAGATCGTGGATGAGTTAATTGGCCCAGAGCACGAATGTAAACCATTTGGAAATGGGATTGGGTCAAAGTTATATTTCAATTAACTGGGAGTGCGGGTGGGAGGTTAAATGGTATTTGCTAGGGTTTTTCATTTTGTTGGAGACCTTTCGTGGACCTCCAATCATTTGGGGCACCAGTGTTCCGGGAAATTATTGGGAAGTTGACTTTGTAACCCACTTTTGGTGGGAAGATTACCTATTTGGAGTTAGAATTGCGGGCAGATCGTTAGGTGTAATTGTATATCATCTGATGTGAGCTTAGATGGATGGCAAATGACTAGCAAATGTCTCGTAGCAGTTGAGGTTCTTAGCAGTTTTTGGTGTGCTAAAACGAGGTAAGCCACTACTGGTGAATATATTGTACGACTGTAGGCTTGTTTTACTTGAAATCTGGAGTACAAGGACATAGAAACCAGATGGAGCACCCCGCCCTCTTTTAAATTTTTTGTAGTGTCTCCTTTAGAGACGGACGCATTGCGTACATTTGCTTCCTAGTTAAAATCAAGTTCACGTACGAAGCTTACGATTCTTTGGAAGAGACAACATCAGATGGGGAAGTGAACCCTTTCTGAAAGTATTTGATTCTGGTTCCAGCAACAGCAGGATATTCGCGTAAAATATGTTTGGCAGATTTGGTGTCCTTAAGGCAAAGCCTTTGTCAGACTGACTGATGCCGATTTTCTTGAGGTGGTATTTGAGAGAGCAGTGGCCTTTCTAAGAAAGCCAAGCAAGCACTTCAGTGATGAGAAGCTTACAGTACCAGCACCCACCACATCAGCACCGAGGATCTGCCATCTGATACGAGCAATGGCCGGACACTCGAAGAGATAATGTTCCGCGGTGTCGTCGGTTTCTCCACAAGCGTCGCATATTGTAGTGTTACTTAAGTCCAGCAAGTTGACGAAAGCGAAATGGCCTGTCAAATTGCTAATAAGTTGTCCGCAGTGTTTTTTGCTGAGAGACAGCAAGAATGCCGCTGATTTTTTACAGATGTCCGGGAGCATTCGTTTAGTCAACCTACATCCTGGAGAGTCATGCTATACACAATTGCGTTCGTGAGAGACACAATCGTCAATGGGATCCTTAACCGAGGACGCAGAGAGGTTCGGGACCTAAGAAAGCCTCCACGGAGCCTTGTCTAGCAATCTCATCGAAAATCTTGTTCAGGATCCGAGTGTGACTTGGGACCCAGATAAAAGACAGAGAATTCAGCTTTGCGATGGAGTTCAAAGAGTTTTTGGTTTCACGAACTATTTTGGAAGTGGTGAAAGGCTTAATCAAGGCCTTAAGCGCAGCCTGACTCTCACTACAGACACAAATACTACGGCCGTACACCTGTTCCTCACAACATAGTTCATGGCCATTGGGAATGCATAAGTTTCCGCTTGGAAAACAGACGCATATTTGCCTAGCGAGAAAAGAAATCTAATGTTGTCGCCTTCCACGAAGACACCAGCACCAGACCCTTGACTGGTTTTGGAATCGTCCGGGAAAATACGACTGCATTCCATTCCCGGCTCAGACTCTGGACGAAGTCAGTCCTGAATGCAAGGAAAGTCGACTCTAAATTTGGTGTCATTGCATCAGACGACGTATCCATGAGACCGGAATCGTAAGATAAGTGTCGCGCAGATTCATCAAAATTCCAGCGTGGAGTATACCTAAAAACTACTCCGGCTAAGACGATGGACGGCTTTGATAGTGCAGCCCATAATATAAGTATCAAGAGGAGGTAGGTAGGCAGGTAAAGTGGCGGTCCAAAAGAACCCAATTAGCGCTTAGGGTGCGCCGTTGTGTTACCACGGACTCGTGTATACCTATTGTAGTGGTTAGCTAAAAAGGGATGGTAAGTTTAAACCCAGCCCGTGGTGTTCAGGAAGAGGATTAGTTCTCCAATCCTCTTGTCCGCCATCTCTCTCAGATCCTCGAAGAAAGGTTTGCCAAGAGTTAGTTGTCTGATCCTCGCCAGGGCCGGACATCTGTAAAGGAAGTGACATAAAGATTCTTTCTCATTAATATCCTTGCAGCTCCTACAAAATGTGTTGTGGGGGATACCAAACTTGGCCGCATGGTCCCCAACTGGGCAGTGGCTTGTGATAATAGCTACGGTTTTGGCAATAGCTGGTCTTGGTTTGTCTAGTAACTCTTTTGACCTGGTTTTGTTGAAACTGGACCATGTCTTCCTAGATATGACACAGCTTGTGAGGCTGTTCCACCCGCGATTGGCTAGCTGGAGAAAGTGAAGGTGAATATAGCCCTTTACGGCACCAAGCGGAATGTCGACTCTTTCTGCTAGAGAGCCGTTAGGGGTCGACCCTCGCCTGGCCAGCTCATCAGCACGCTCATTACCCTCATGGTTGCTGTGCCATGGGACCCAGATGAGAGTTATTCTCGAGTGAGTGCTTTGTTGATTCAATTCAAACCGGCATTGCTCTACCAGTTTTGAAGAAATGCAAACCGCATCAATGGCCTTGATGGCAGCCTGCCCATCCGTCAAAATAGCGATATTGTGGTTAGATGTTGGAAGATTGTTTAGCAGACGGCAGGCTTCTCGAATCGCAAGAAGCTCCGCTTGGAAAATACTAGCAGAGTCCGGGAGACGGAAGGACCTTGAAATATTCAGCTGGTCAGAGAAGATGCCTGCGCCGACTCCGCAGTCCATCTTCGAACCGTCCGTGTATATCCCTATTAGTAGTAAACAGCATCATTTCAGTCTTCTCCGGATTTACTCCGCGGCCACAGATCGTAGCCCATGAGTGTACCTTATGCAGAGCCCTCTCCATGAGTTGACTTATCGTGGAGAGGAATTTTCCTGATACTAGTATAACTACATCATCCGCGTACGCAACCACCTTAAAACCCTCCCTATCAAGTCGCACCAAGATTTTATTAATCGCCATTAACCATAGCAGGGGGGAGATGACTTCACCTTGTAGAGTTCCTCTGTTTACCGTCTTAGTTTTACTACTGTTGCTTAGTGTTGCATGGATTATACGAGTACTGAGCATAGAAACTATTCATTGGCTTATAAAGCCTTCTACACCCAACTCGATGAGAGATTCCTGAATAGATTCAGTGAAAATGTTGTTGAAGGCTGCTTCTATATCAAGAAATGTGGCGAGAGTATATTCTTTGTAGTGAAAAGATTTCTCCACTGTACGCACGACCCCATGAAGAGCAGTTTCTGTGGACCGCCCTTTGAGATACGCATGCTGGGATTTCGACAGTGGAGAACTCAGGTTATCGCGGATATGGAAGTCTAGGATACTTTCTAAAGTTTTCAAAACAAAGGAGGACAGGCTTATGGGTCTAAAATCCTTCGCGGATTCATGTCCTCGCCGGCCCACCTTGGGGATGAAAAGCACTTTGACACGTCTCCAGGTTTGGGGAACATGGTTTAGGTTTAAGCAACTCCTATAAATCGGTAATAGCCAGGGAATTGCTATGTCTTGCAATTTCTGCAGCATAATATGCATGATGCTGTCAGGGCAAGGTGACTTATAGGGAGAGAAGCTATTTGTAGCCCAGGAGACTTTATCCTCCGCAATAATGCTTGTGATGCTGTCCCAAGCTGCCAGTGGCGTACAGATGGAACTATACTGTTCTACTCTAATCTCACTGCAGCATGGGAAGTGAGTACTCATTAGGAGTTCCAGAGATGCCGCAGAAGAATCCGTCCAGCTTCCATCCGTCTTTTTAAGAAAAGACGTCTTTTCTTTCAAGACGAGGTAAGTTCAGCAAAGCATATAGAGCAGGGCCAGGCATATTCGGAAAGCTTCGGTGCAGCCGAGATCTTTTCCCATTGATTTAGCTTAATTTTTATTTGGCTGGTGGGAAGGCCACAAACGGATTCAGGGGCAATGAATGGATATTGGGCACTAGATCTGGCTAGTTCGTCAGCAACTTCATTGCTAGTGATACCCTTATGGCCAGAGGGACCCTAGTGAGTGTGATTTTGTTGTGTGCAGCAAGCTGCAGGAGAGTTTGCAGACAGTTCTAGATTAGCTTAGATTCAAAATTGTTCAATATGAGAGCTTAAAGGTCTGCTTGGCTGTCTGAAAGAATGTTTATATGAGATCTGCGGAAGTTCCATCTAATGCATTCTCTGGCGCAAAATTTAGTAGCATAAACCTCAACTCGAAAAATTGGGGTAGAGTATTCAAGTGGCTTAGACAGATTGAAATTGGGGTCGAAAACTGCAGCGCCCATCCCGTTTTCCGTTTTTGAACTGTCGGCATACCAGTTGATATGATGGTCAGATTCAGGGATTTGGTAATTATCCTAGAAGATCCATTCGGGGATCTTTTTCGCCATGCAGTCAGTCATGCATACTGCTGGTGAGGAGAGCAGCGACAATTTTTCAAGTATCTTCATATGCCCAATTAGGTCCGATGTTTTAATGTTACATAGAAGTTGGACCCTTAAGGCCCCGGTAGCCGCAGTCTTCATAATTCTTATATGCAAAAGTGGGAGGTCTAGGAGAACTTCCGTCGTAGCGGTTGGACAGGTGCGCATCGCACCCGTAATGCGTACGCAGCCCATTCTTTGCAGGCGGAATGGGCATAGACTTGTTTAGTCTTTTCCTACCAGATCAGTGATGCGTACGCGATGATTGGTGTATCGATGGTGAGGTAAGTCCATTAAATCATTTTAGGCCTTAGACCCAATTTTTTAAGAAAAAGTCTTGAACAGGCCTAGAAGGCTTTGGTTGTCTTATCGATGGTTCTGTCTGGATGATTAGTATTAAGGAGTCGATTAGAGTATCAATTCTATACTATATGGGGGCTGGGAAGATCCCATCCTCACCAGGTGCATGGTGAGGCTTTTGAGTCGATATGGCCCATTTGATGGAGTTAGTGGAAAGGATGATTTTTGGTGTACCCGTTTGGTAAATGATGTTTAATTTCAGATATAGGAGGAGTGGATGAGTCGGGAAAGTGAGTTTGAAGTAGCAAGCCTAGCGTATCACTGTGACTTTGTGTAAAGCTACCATCAGATTTGTGTAGGAAACTGATACCATTGCTGTGCTTCTTGGAGAGAGATTTCTGGGCCCTGATGGCTGAAGGACTGTTAGTAAGAAAGACTTCCATCTTGAGGTGGCGCCATTCGAGAGTTTTTCGAAAATTTCGAACGGTAGAGGACAAATGGCGAGCGCTTTGAACTCTGCAATCCACACCTGTAAAAAGCCCTTAAGGCAATATTACACAACCATATGGCTCTGAAAGGATACTATGTATTGTAGATGACCCTTGGATATTGAACTATGACTACGATATGATTCCGGTATGTGATTACATTCTTTGACTGCTGATTGCAACAGATCACTAAAGCTTCATATCGTGCTTATGTAGAGCATAATAAGATCTTATATATTAATACGTGAACACGAAACTTATCGTACGTTTTTTTAGTATTTATTTTAAAAGGAGGGTGATGAAACTTATATCATTTGAAAGGTACTGTACCATAGATGTGCAGGAAAAAAAAATCATAGATCACGTTCATGACTGTATGAGCTTAGATCCGCTTGCCTTGCCTGCACGGGAGAATATTAAAAAAAAAAGTTATGTAAACAAATACACAGCGTTGTTTCTCTCCCTGTTTGTTTTTTTCCCTTCGGTCGAATTTCGACCACACGTGACACTAGTAAGAATAAAATCATCATTTATCTCTCAGTGAAAACATCCCGACAGAGACAATTACTGGGGACAACGATGTGGATTCTTGCAATGTCGATCATCATCTGATTGAAGATAGCTTAAGACCTTCTGAAAGAGCTGAAAAAGATGGCCTTAGACGTAATCGACGAATGGTTAATAGGGAACGGGGTTTCTTTACGAAAAGAAGGATGTTGTTCCGTCCGACTTACTCAGAGTTGAAGACATTACTATCCTAAACTTCAATGAAGCAAAGTAGTTAGTAGCCATCGTGGATAATAAATTCGTTTAGTCAAAATATATTTAGTCGAAACTAGCTCAAGAGCTACCAGTTTGCTGTAGAAATCAGGCTTATCACCAACTAAGGTCCTATGGATCTACGTGGAAATGAAAATATATTTCTTAGCATACTTAACATACTTCATCGGATATTAGATTTCATATGCAGATAGAGACTTTTCAAGGGTCGGGAGCCCTTTAAGTAAAGAAAGTAAGTAAGAAAGCCTGTAGGTTGTTCTTATTAAGGTTAATACATACTTCGAATCTTTTTCGGTCATAGTTCGCCTTAGGCCTTGAGCATTCTTTTAGATTGTCGCCTCCTATTCCGGAGAAGAGATCAGGACCTATAAAGGTTTCTCTTGCACCTTTGTCAGCGAATCTACTGCTTCTTTACCTTCTATTCTGACATGGCCTGGTAGCCAATAGAAAGTTGCTTTATTTCTTCTGACCAATTCGTTGAGTTTGCGTAGGCATTTCCACACAAGCTTGGACTTGACGACATGGGCGTCAAGTGAGATGGCTGCTTGACTGTCTGACATTATTACTTACTTTACTTGGGTGGCGCTACAGTTCGAGGTGAACCTGGGCCTCAACCAACAAGCCCCTCCATTTAGCTCGGTCCTTAGATAATTGCCTCCAGTTGCGCTTTCCAAGTTGGTCGAGGTCCCCTTGAACTTGTGCGCGCCACCTACAGCGAGGAGGTCCTCTACTGCGTCATCCCTCCGGGTTAAATTCGAAGACTCTGTGGGCCGGAGCGTTGATGTCCATTCGCTCTACATGTCCTAGCCATCTCAGACGTCCAATACGCAGTTTTTTGAATATGTCGATGTCGCTGTACAGCTCGTATAGTTCGATATTGAACCTACTCCTCCAAAACCCGTCAACGCAAACGGGACCGAAAATCTTACGAAGAATTTTTCTATCGAAGCGACCAAGGATATCTTCATCCTCTTTTAATAAAGCCAATGTTTCAGCGCCGTAAAGTAGGACTGGGATGATCAGGGTCTTATACAGAGTCTCCTTAGTTGTTCGAGATAGGGCTTTACTGTTGAAATGTCTGACATTATTGTTATAGCGCAATTCTTGTAATTCCTTTCAAGATTGATTTAGACGCATCAGTCTATGGTATATAAAAGTATTTTCTCCTGAAAGGTGCTGAATTCGGAGTACTTCCTCCTTGGTCCCAATACTCCTGCACCAGTTCCTTCGTCAGTTCTTGATCCATCTGCATACCACTTTATCATGTGGGTGCTCAGCCTGTAAACTAAGGTTGCATTGCTCCAGTTATTTTTATTGCTGATCTTCGCTACGAATTTCCTTTAAAAGTTCAATATCCTAATTCCTGTCGTCCTTAGTGATTGTTAAATACTTCTTTCGGCATCCTTAAGATTGTTCTGTTTGCAGTTTTTAATCACAAAGTACAATGTAGTCAGTTCTAGGCGTACTTCCATGGATGCGTTCGGTCATGTTCTCATGGCTCCATTAGTACAAAGGCACGTCAGTCGTTGCTGTTTATTGAGTTTCTCTCTCGTTGTGACTAATTGGCTCACTTTGCTCAGGCTATGACCCATAGCTGATTATTCGTCTCACAATGTCTAAGCATATTCATCTTAGGATGCTTAGAGTGCATCCCCACGACATGCCCGGTAGGCTCCTGCATATCATACGAGCGCGAGTAGCCTTCATAGACATCTATTCTCTATGTTTTTTCCAGATGGGTTTAATGCCTAGTTATTTCGCTAGATACTTAATTTCTTTGACTGGTATCAGTGCCGTGCCAGTTTCAGTCGTTCGAATTTTATTTTCCTTGTGAAGGGTTCTATCGTTGCTTTAGCTGGATTTATGTTCAGCTCAGTCGTGTAGCCTGAGTTAATTTCAATCGTCTTTGTATGATACCACAAAAGGCTTCACCAAACTTTCCTTTGGCGATCAGTACTATGATGCCAGGGTTAGTTAATTTATCAACCGGTTCGTCCATATTAAGACTCCACATTAGGCGTGATAGCAATCCGCCTTGTGGGCACCACCTTGTCGTGTTCACCTTCATTATTCTCACACATTCACAAGGATGTTGTGCTCCTTTTATTTCCGGGGGTTCTTTTGAAGGCTTCTCGTGAACTGTTACCAAATGTCCCTTCTATATCTAGGAATGCACAGAGGACTATTTCTTTCGTTTCAAGAGTACTCCAAATAATATCTGAAAGCTGATACAGAACAGTCTCCGTGGATCTGTCCGCTCTGTACGTATGTTTGCGGTGATGAAGTCGGATGTATTTAATACTTGCTCCCTTAAGCAGTTGTCAACAGATTTTTCCTTTATTTTGAGTAGATTCTCTGCGGTAGGTCTGGTGGCAGATTTTTTAACCTGTAGCTCAAGTGTTTACTTATCTTTCTAAGAAAGGGAAAGAAATTCCTTTACCAGGGGTTTGTTTCCAGGTAAGGTAGCACAAATGGTCCGTATTAAGTCTGAGGAGTGCAGACGAACTGGCAAGAAAGGGGTCGGAACCAGACCTGCCAATGGTACAATACTCAGTCCTCCATCCCCTAAAATTTGTTAAATCAAACATAGCACTTCAAACAACAAGCAGACGAAAGATGGAGAGTGCTTCCATCCTGCTGCGTCCCCAGAAGCATCTGGACAAAACACGACAAGGTGAAAATCAAGCTCATCCTCGCTCATTGACGCTTTTTTGCTCTATTGGCGGTCCACCGAAAAAGAATACGGCTAAGTACAGATGAACTTAGCAGAGTCTGCGGCAACACAGATGCAGAAGAGGATACGGACCACCTATCCTATGCAAATGCGCTAGTCTCTGCAACACCAGAAAGACAACCCTAGGATAGTATTTCTTCAATCATCTGGGCGAAATGTCTGATAAGTCACCAACCACCACCCTGAAATTCATAGCTTCTTCAGGATGGTTTCGGGGAGGCCGTTCCAACACCATCGAACTCTAGTTACTTTGTTTCTTTTTCTGTCTTTTCAGTGTTCCGGCCAGGAAATTCCACATCAGGGGAGCACAATGGATCCTTTTGAGATCCGAGTGCAGGCTGCACCTATTCGTTGCAGCTAAGCCCTTAAACCTAACCTAACATAAGTCTGAGTGCTGAAGTGCAGTGTTTCCTACCCCGACAAAAACAAAATGTATTGCGATGGTTGGCTTGTCGGTTCCGGGGTTGTCCCCAAAGAAACACCTTAAAAACTTTACTTTATTTGGATTCAAACGTTTAACAATAGTTTACTCGTATCTTAGGGGCTTTTGGCTTCAGATCCATTGCATAGTAGTTACAGTTCTTCGATGTGCGAACGACGCGACGGCTCAGTAATCCCATTGCTGGTCTCCGCTGCTGGGTTCCTTGTAAAGACGAGCTTGAAGGGTTGTGCTGGCGCTGAAGGATCTACTTTTTGAGTGTAGACCTAGGGCGCGCAGATCTGCGTTTAACGGCAGGCTCGGAGTATATGGATCTACGCTTTTAAGGTAAGAGTGGGCCTCTGAGATCTGCGTTTGTCGGTAGGCTCAGAGTATCGGGATTTACGGTTTTAGGGTAGGCCCGTGGCTCGGAACTCTGCGTTTGACGGTGGTTCCAGAGTATCAGGATCTACGCACTAAGAAGAGGCCTGGGGGTCGGAAATATGCGTTTGACGGCATGGTCGGAGTATCGGGATCTACGCCTTAGGGTAGGCCCGTGGCTTGGAATTCTGCGTTTGACGGCGGTTCCAGATATCAGGATTTACACCTTTAGGGTAGGCCTGTGCCCTGGAGATCTGCGTTTGACGGCAGGCTCAGAGTATCGGAATCTATGCTTTAGGGTAGGCCCGTGGCTCGGAATTCTGCATTTTACGGCGGTTCTAGAGTATCAAGTCCACTGAAGGTGGCTTGTTGGCGGCATCCCGCTTCTATTGACGGTCAAAATAATTCTTCTAAAGGGAAAGATATTAAATATAAATCGGGCCGGCTTTAAAGCGGCAGTCCCGAAGCCTTGATAGCTATTCGCCGCAGCAGAGAGCAGATCAGAAACTTATGGAAATTAGTTCACCAGAGAGTCTGGGAGTACTCAAGATTGGTACTATCGGACAGACAAGCAGACCCTGAATTACCACGGCCGCCTGCTATTTAAGCAATTCGCCTGTATAAGGAAATTGTGAATAATATAAATGATTGACCACAGAAAGTGAAGAGAAGAACATTGATATCGGCTGCCAGGTAGATGTGGTGGTCTGATTGAAGTACCGTGGTAGTACAGTGTGGATGAGAAGAAATGTAACACTTCGTTACAGTATTTCAACGTTAAGGTCATTTGTACAGCGATCTTCACATTCAACTTTAATGATTCATCATTCAAACTAATCTGCTGTCAATTGAAATTGAAAAGTTTACTTGTATGTCCTAGCCTACAACCAACCTATCCTCGTAAGAATATCCCTCACCTGAATGTAATTGAATTAATTAAGAGCATAACTCTAGGCATTAAAGTGCCCCGATGCCATTCTAAACAAACAACAATATCCAAAGATAAACTCATAAATCCATAGATTCAAGTGCAGATTTCCAATGACGAAAAATCAATCTATCCATGTAGCCATTGGCAAAGCGCAATTCCCGTTCGCAATTTACACCGAGCAATTCCAATTCGACCTATCTCAAGCTTTAAGTACGATCTAACCAACAGCGGTTGGTGTCGCAAAAGATACCAGACCAGCAAAAAACCGATCAGACATAACCTAAATCGCAAGCCAAATACATTTTCGGTGCGCATTTATTTATTTATCGGCGAATTTATCTGTGGCTGCCGCGCGGCACCCATTGAACAACAAGGCTTAGAATTAAAAGCTTATTCTTGAAATTATATTCAAATCAATGAGCCAGTCTTGTACCACCGATCCGACCGGCCGGCTCTCGCCGATGCCGATGTAATGAAATCAAAAACTTATGCATAAATTTATCGAAAAATAAAAATCTCCCTCAATAGATACAATTTGTGTATGCTGTTCTGTAGTTCTCTCAGATTTTTTTCTTCAGCTCCTTTTGATTCTTTTATTTTGCGAGACTTGTTAACCTGTCGAAGATCGAAACAAGATAAGCGTTGAGCCGCTGATTTTATTGCGAACTGCATGATCAGGGACGGAAGGGAGGCACCGACACGGAGTCAGGGCACCTCCATGCCTGCCAAAGTGAATCGATCTAATTAGAAACTGATTTAGTCACTGAGACGTTAATTAGACATAAATAACCGGGTGCATGTTGCACTCCGAGGAGTAGTTGCGCTTAAAGGTCAACTCTAGATCGTTGGTGTGTAGTTCAGATACAGAGAACAGTTACCAGAGAATGTGGTATACGTGCAGTGGAATGGTAGTGTATAGTGCTGCATTGCTGCACATTCGAATCCATAGGTTAGGAGAGTGTTGGAGTGCCGTTTGAAAAGGATGTGGAATTTTAACGTGGAATTCGACGCACGATGGAACTGTTAAGTGCAGTGCTCCATTTTTAGGTAGCTAAATCCATTGGATTCTTATGAATTCAATGAAATGTAAAGTTAGGGCAGTACAGCTTGATGAGTTTGCCGTAGGTAGGCAAACATGCTGCATGTGTCACATAAAGTTGAAATAGATTTTTTATTAACAAGTAAGTAGCCACGCCCATATGTCGTGTAAGCACTGCGATTTCTACTCTCCTGACTAAAGCGGCTGTGGAGGAGTTTCTTAGGTCAGTTGGCGATATGACCTCCTTAAAGAAAAAAGTTTCTCCTCATATTACACAGAGCTGCACACTCACATACGAGTAGTATGTGCTCTGCGGTTTCGTCCTCTTCTAGGCAGATGCGGGCAAAAAAGGAAAGCTTCAGGAAATTTTGCGAAACAATAGCCATCGCTCCTGCTGCAGCTAGACTTTATAAAGCCTTAGCAAAATCGAGGGCAATACCAACATCACTTAAACAACCAGATGGCAATTTCACTGAAGATGAAGAACAAAGAGCGTTATTGCTCTTAGAAACCCACTTCCCCGGAAGTTCGCGGACCACCTGTGAAGGGAGCATTACCAACAAGACCAGACCTCGGAAAGAAGATTGGGATATTGCAGGGGCTATCTATTCCAGATGGAGAATCGATTGGGCAATCAGCTCCATCCAGCCTTTCAAGTCAACAGGTGTGGATGGTATTATACCAGCCCTATTGCAAAGGGGGGCAAGAGAAACTACTACCACAACTAGTTAGAATGATAAAAAGTAGTCTTGCATTGGGATATATTCCAAATCAATGGAGATGGGCGAAAGTTGTGTTTATACCAAAAATGGTGAAGAAAGATCCAACACAGCCGAAGTCATATAGACCGATCAGCCTAACATCGTTTCTTCTCAAAACAATGGAGAAAGCTGTGGATAATCACCTAAGAGAGGATGTACCCAATATATCCACTTCATTACCATCAGCATGCATACAAAGCGAGCAGATCCACTTAGACGGCTCTCTATCAGCTTAGGGAAACTATCCAAAGAGCTCTTGAAACAAAGAAACAAAGTGCAAAGTTAAGTAACATGAAAGAGTTAAGCAACGACGACATATGGACTGGGCAGCCACACGACCTTCTTCTTCCTTTTATCAGCGAGGTTATGATCATCCGAAAATAAGGGATCATAACCCTCCCACTTCACCGCATTTCTACTGATCCGTCTGTGGGATTCGCCTGGGCAGCCACACTATAAAGTGGTATACAGGAAGGATTAGGGACAGGAGTGCTTGGGCTAAGGGCGAAGCACTCAGAACCCATGGGCAAGAGTACCAGCATCTTTCAAGCTGAAATATGTGCTATAAATAGATGTATCCAACTCAATATCGAAAGAAGATTCAGCAACAGCGGCATAGCAATATTTTCAGATAGTCAAGCAGCTAGCAAAGCACTTGACTCTTATGAATTGGCTAGAAACAACAAATTAACGCTATATTGGATACCCGGTCAAGACGGGATAATGAAGCAGAAGACGCCTTGGCAAGACAAGGAGCTGCGGAGCCCTTCAATGGATCTGAACCTTTCTGTGGAATAGGGGAACATACCATACGCGAAGAATTCAGGAAAATGGAGAAAGACGACAGAGCAAGAACCTGGAATAACACCAGAGTTCTGAGGCAAGGTAAGAAACAACTGTGATGTTACACCCGGAAAAGATCCTGCCTGCATCTGCCTTAGCAAGAATAACCTACGAATCCTGACAGGCTTCCTAAAGGGGCACTGCAAACTCAAGGAGCACTTACGGAAACTAGGTATAACAAATAAAGACCCTTGCAGATTTTGCAATGAGTCAAGCGAGACTTAGGAGCTCCTTCTGGAATCTTGTGGCGCACTGATCCATGAAAGATTGAACTACTTGGACAAGTACTAAATATCAAATGAGGATGTGCCAACCATGGACCCACTTCTCATTCTCAGATTCCTAAAAGAAACTGGTTTGGAGAGAGAGCTCTAAGACGAACTATTCTCGCCAAGGCAAAGCAAGAGTATATAACCTTCAAACACGACTCCAAAGGAATTATAATGCGAGGGGAACTCTAACGAGGGAACAAACCTCTCCAAGGTACATTGGGCACGGCTTTGTTAATTGTCGAAGCAACTTAGAACTGATTTTGTACCGATTACGTGGGAGATCAGTGCTTTAAGCTCCGCTTGGCTGTCGGTGAGTATGTGGATAGCGCTACCTTTGATGCCTGAGTACAAGTTTATACAAGCGCAAGTCTTGATAGCGTTAAGCTCGGCCTGGAACACTCGGACTCTTTCGAAGTGGTTCCGAAACTTTATAGTTGGGTACATACACTCCGGCAGCAGCTCCTGAATCCATTTTTGATTTGTCGATTCGCCATTATTCCATGTGTCGCGGCTTGGGATCTCAATCTCAAAGGCGTAAAGTCAGAAATTGTGTTGAGCATTTCTAGCTCGGGGAAGTCGGTTAATAAATCCATGACGTCCACATGATTTATACTGCCTCATTCCGCTGTCGGTGGAATAGTGCAGTTTTCTATTTCTAAAGTAGTCCGTCATTATTTTCTGCATGTAATCCGGTACTCTCTTGGCGGCAAGTGCTGGCAGAATGTTACTCCAGTATGTGGTGTTGAAGGCGTTTTTAACATCCAGTGTTATGATTGCACAGTACTGTTGACTTCTGCCCTTCCATCGTCTTTCTTCGATGGCTTTTTCGCTGTATTTACGACTTCTTTGATGATGTCAATCGTAGAACGTGTCTTACGGAAGCCACACTGGTGGTCTGCGAGGCCTCTCGCTTCATCGATCGCGCTTTCCAATCTGTCACTTATTATGCGCTGCAGCATTTTACTCATGGTGTCCAGTATGCATAGAGGCCTATACGATGAAGGATCCTGCGGTGGTTAATTACGTTTTGGTAAGAGGACAAGTCTTTGCTTCTTACACTGATCGGGGAATATTCCTTTCTTCAGGCAAGGAAGGTTTCAGAGCTGCCCCATAATGTATGCCTGGCATTTAACGTTAATAGTTTATCTGGAAAAATATTCAGTCCAGAGAAAGTTGAATTGGCGGTAGGCACATTCAAACCTTTCAAAGCCCCCGGCGGTGACGGTCTGTTTCCAGCACTTCTCCAAAAGTCAATTGACCTAATCCTGCCGGGGTTGACAGCTTTATTTAGACCCAGCTACAATTGGGGATACCTACCACCCACCTGGAGGCAGGTTAATGTGGTTTTCATCCCCAAGCCGGGCAATAGGCCTAGCGAGCTGCCTAAATCATACAGACCTATAAGTCTAACATCATTCATCCTTAAGACAATGGAGAGACTCATAGATATCCATATTAGAGACCGGTTAGATCTGTCTAACCCTCTGAACTCGAATCAGTACGCATACAGGAAAGGCAAATCTACAGTAGGTGCCCTTCACTATCTCGTCAAAAAGATAGAGGGAACACTCAGTTCAAGGGAGATAGCCTCGTGTGCATTTCTTGGCATTCGAGGGCGCGTTCGATAACACTGGTTACGACTCGATTGCAAGGGCGATCAGTAGCAGAGGTATCGAAGAATCGACCAACCAATGGATCAGGGCCATGCTGGTAAGTCGATTCATTACTTACTCCTCTGGGGGAGTGTCGGTGTCCATAACTGCAGCCAAAGGCTGTCCTCAAGGAGGAGTTCTTTCCCCTCTGTTATGGTCAATAGTCATCGACAACCTGTTAGTAGATCTTCACAGATCAGGCTACACCACCGTCGGTTATGCTGATGACTTGGCGGTTTGTATTAGTGGCAAACACGGCACGACAATCTCTAACGTCATGCAAAGTGCACTCTTACAAGTTGTAGAATGGTGTAACAAAGAAGGACTATTCATCAATCCTAGCAAAACCGTTCTGGTGCCGTTAACAAGGAAGATACAGGTCAACCTTGAACCTATTACAATCAAAGGCACCACACTAGTTTATTCCAGGAAGTCAAATATCTTGGCGTAATTCTTGACAAACGACTTAATTGGAATTCACATGTCAATTCCGCCACTGAGCGCGCTACTAGAACACTGTGGGCCAGTAAACGCCTATACGGCAGAACTTGGGGTCTCTCTCCTAAGATGATACATTTGTTGTACATAATGATGGTTAGACCCATTATCACATACGTGGCCATCGTCTGGTAGCCAAAAACTCTCCAGCAGACAACGGCAAACAAGTTGCAGAAGTTCCAAAAAATTGCCTGTCTTGGCATTACAGGTGCGATGCGCACCTGCCCTACGACAGCTCTGGAAGCTATTGTTGGAATTACACCCTTACCAATCTTCATTAGGAAGATGGCTGCTAGATATGCCATCAGGCTGCAGCTAGATCACGAGTATAAACCAGGTGACCTTGTGGGACATTTAAAGATACTCAACTCAATCCTTAAAAGAGACATGTTCTGCACTTTACCAGATATTATGGTCAGGCAACACTACTTTGGTAGGTTATTCGAAGTTGAAATATTGGACCGCGAAAACTGGTCCAATGGTGCTCCAACACTGGACCCTAGAAGTCTGGTCTGGTTCACCGACGGTTCGAAGATAGATTCTAGAGTTGGAGCTGGGGTTTTTAGTCCCAACACAAAGATTTCGGTACCTATGGGTACGACTCCCACGGTGTTTTAGGCTGAAATCCATGCCATTGAGATTTGCGCCAGACACAATCTCCGCAAGGGGATCAAAGGCGCTAGAATACATATCTTCTCAGATAGCCAAGCAGCCGTTATGGCACTGTCGTCCAACCAAATGGACGCCAGAACCATGAAATGTTGCTACGATGCATTACAAGACCTTGCCAAATACAACAGGGTAAAACTCGGTTGGGTACCCGGACACCAAGGGATTCTGGGCAACGAATCTGCAGATGAGCTTGCTAGGGCTGGCTCAGAATCTGCGTTCATAGGTCCTGAACCTTATTGTGGCGTCAATTGGGCGACAGCTACAACGCTGATTAAGGAATGGGAAAACAAACTTCGTCTAGACCACTGGACTAGTGGGCCAGGTCTAAGACAATCCAAACGATTAATCAAGCCTTACTCCTATAAGGAAATCCTTAACTTAGATAGGGAAAGCATCAAGAAGCTTGTGAGCTTTCTTACTGGCCATTGCGGCTTGAGATATCACCTTAACAAGATGAACCTGTGCCAAGAGAAGGACTGTCGGTTCTGTTTAGAGGAGAATGAAACCTCGGAACACATTCTTTGTGAATGCCCGGCACTACACTGGTTAAGGAAACGTGTTCTCCGCAAGGAGATACTTACTTCAGTGGAACTGAAATGCTCCGCTACTAAGGACATACTCACTTTCATAAGGGAGGTAGTACGTCTGTTAGATTAACTCCAACCCTCCGATACAATAGATCTTTCAGGTCGCAGTGTCGTTGCCACGCGGGCAGGAAGAGAAAAAAAAAAAAAAAAAAAGGTGTTTATGTGGTCGATGCAGGAGGATCCAGCACGAAAGCCTGCCTGTTCGATGTCGAGAGTTGAATCTAAATGTTATTTGATTCGTCTCAGAATTATTCTAGCTGTTATTTAGTCTACGGCTGGTTTCCGTCAAGTTATCTTCTTTTCGAAAGCTTAATGGTCATCCCCCTTTTCCACTCCTGCGGAAATTATTCACTATCCCAAGCTCTCCGTATTAGATGTCGATATATTTGGAACCGCTTGAAATAGTTCAACAGGGGTGCCATTAATACCCACCGTCTTGTTCTTCTTGACGGACTTGATTGCTGTTATTATTTCGGTTTACTGGGAGGTATGGTGCGAATTCGCGAATTTGTTGCTTCGAACTGCTCATTCGAATTTGAGACCATACCGTGAACTGCACTTTAGCAAAATCTTCTCTCCATCTAGTGAACTGG
This sequence comes from Brachypalpus laphriformis, assembly GCA_945910035.1. Classification (NCBI taxonomy): domain Eukaryota; kingdom Metazoa; phylum Arthropoda; class Insecta; order Diptera; family Syrphidae; genus Brachypalpus; species Brachypalpus laphriformis. The sequence goes on along the minus strand of OX246755.1, from coordinate 162,454,019 downwards.
TTCTCATCCGAGATCAGAAGGTTACCGTCTAGGCTCTTCACTGGGTGTTGTTTGGAGTTCCGACCACCAGTGAGCTCCTTAGTAATGCTATAAGCAGTCCTACTGTCGCACTTGCTCGCTCTTTCTTCAGCCCTGAAGCCAGTGAGTTGATGTGCTGACGTTTGTCACGTCTCACATGACGCCGCACTTCTTTCATCTTTGCACGGTATTGGGCTTCTAGCTCGGTTCTATCTACTGCTGAATCCAATCCTTGATTGCTGCAATCCAAGCCTTGATTGTTGTACGCTCATCGATCAGTCTCCAGGTGTCTGCAGATAGCCTTGTGCGATAGTTTTTCTGCCTTCTACCGACATAGGTGCGTGCCCCAGCCGTAAAAGCATTTTTCACATCATTCCAGGGGTCATACATGCTCTCCTGCATTATGCTGCTGATTGCTTCTGTTTCTAAGGCAAGGTGTTCCCTGAACTGTTATCGCACTTGGGGAACCTTGAGTCATGCGGATCACTACGCATGAGGTTCCAAGTTCGAATCCCAGAAAACACCAAAAAGTTTTTTTCACGGTCCCACCTCTAGCGCGGTTGCTATTGAGGATGCAGTACGGAGGCATATATGAGCTAATATGAGATGGTGATCTTCGGACCTCCAGGAGACAATTTCTAAAGCGACGGCTGATCTCAATATGGGCGACCTCTTTGGATGTTCGCTGCCTGTCAGTAAAGACCCAACTAATCTTATGGTAGGTGTTATGCTTAAACAGCTTAACTCCAATGACTAAGCAGTTGGTATTGCAGAAGTCTACAAACCGCTCACCGTTATCATTACGGTCTCCAAGGCCGTGAACTCCCATCACGTGTTTAAGTATAGTGTTGTCGCTACCTACCTTGGCATTGAGATCCCCCATCACCAATACGATATCCCCTTTAGGCGTTTGGTTGTAGACGGCGCCTAGCTGGCTATAAAAATTGTCCTTTTCATCCTCAGTCGCGTCTTGAGTCGGAGCATAGCACGGTATGATGGTAATTTTTCTTACTCTACTGTGGAACCTAGCCGTCAATATCCGCTCCCTGTGAGGTATCCAAGATATGAGGCTTCCTCGTGCTGCCGGAGTTAGCATCAGTCCTACTCCGGACGGCCGTGCACTTCCAGCTGGTTTACCAGAGCATGACAGTGCTTTTTGTTGGGGAGATGTATTCCCCAGCATCGAACCATCATATCTCGCTCAGCCCTAAGATCTCTATTTTATGGCGTGCGAATTCTCGTTCCATTTGGAGGAATCTGGCATTATATGGCCCTTCCCGGAGTGAGTCCAGGAGGGTCTTAACGTTCCAGAAGCCGATCATTGTCCGTGTTTGATAGCCAACGGTCGTCATCAAATTATCCGTCCGTATCCGAGGCGTAAATTTCCGTTTCAGAGCAATTAGTTTTTTTTTCGGTTGCGGCTTGCTGAGCCACAGACCAACCAACACTTATCCTGTTTTGTTTCGCAGGAGGCTCGCCATTCGTTCTCTTCCATTCGCAATATCCAGAGAAATTCCCAGATGACACTACGAGGAGCTGGAAGTAGGGCTTACTAACAGAGCTGCAAGTTGTTCGGCTGCAGTGGCTCTTTCTCGTTATTTAGCGGACCAACACCTATCGGGAGATGCTACTCCTACGAGCCCGTACCACCCGGAATCTGGAAAATTGGAGGCTAGTTCTTATAACTTTACAATTCAAAGGTTTATTCAATTATGATTTAACTACATTACTACGGTTAAAATGAAAAGTTGAAAGCGCGGTAAAATTCTTAATTTTGGCGCCACAATATATTGACATGCAGATTGACAGTTGTGATGAGTTGACCGGTACACCAAAGGTAGTAGTTGCATTACGGGCACTTGTACAGGGTGCATCAATACCACTTCGCTTAGCTGGGATCAAATCTGACTTGCTTACTTCGCAACCGCTCTGATCTCCTCGGTGTTGGTTGGGCTACTGCGGCTGCAGCAGAGACCGGTGAATTGAAAAGCGATGAAAAATATCTTGTGGTGTTGCCTGTGGCTCAGCAGGTGGAGAGCAGTCTTGAAATATCTCGACATCAGAATGCATTTCCCCTAATGAGTTTAGTTCGAGAGTCTGAGGACTCGACACAGGGTAGGTGTATACGTCAGAATCGTCTAGTGAGCCTTGCTGAGTGTTTATCGCGGTACCACTGGGAATAGAAACCGAATTAGAAAGTTGATGTTTACTACTTGCCTGTTGTAAAACAATTGCTTCTTCTGTCGAAAAGGGAGTTTCCCCTTCGTTCGTCGCAGTACGGGGACGTATCTGGTTTTGGTGACGTCGCCAAGGGCCATTACATGTTTGTACCAGATACATCCGAATTCCAAAAGTCTTTAAAATTTGTCCAGCAATCCATTTCTTTCCACGCCGATATGACCGCGCAAAGACGGGTTGGTTTACGCTGAACTTGGTGTCACCCATGTTGATCTTCTTCCTGGTTCTCTCAGATGCAGGTAAGATTGCAGATAGCAAAGTTCGATGCTGCCTACCGTGTAATTTCTCTGCTGGCGATGTCCCACTGTCATCCGGCGTAGACCGGTATGTAGATAGGAAAGTCGTCAATGCGTCGTCGCCTTATTGTTGTTGTCCTCCATGTTCTTCTTCTTCCTTTTATCAGCGAGGCTATGATCCGAAAACAAGGGATCACAACCCTCCCACTTCACCGCATTTCTACTGATCCGCCTGTGGGGTTCGCCTATTTGACCTCAGAAAATATCGGCGGGCCTGCCGATTTTGGATCACTTGGTTACTGAGGCCAATGAAATGCCGATGTCGTCGCATTTGTCTGATCCAGGCGTTTATAGGCCTGCCTTTCCTACATCGCGATGTCTTTGGAACGTGCATTGATATTGCCTTTTTAACAGGGTTCAAATGATCTCTTCTTTGAACGTGGCAATACCATCTGAGCCGGTCGCGCTCTATTTTTTGTACGATGGTTTCCTTGATGTGAAAGCTTCCACGGATCTTCGAACTTCTTATTCGATCAAGCTTTGTCACTCCTGCTGTCATGCGAAGCATCTTCATCTCAGCTGCCGTTAATTTACTCTCATACTTTTTGTACATCGTCCAACATTGTGAACCGTATGTGAGCGCTGGACGTACAACTGCGGTGTAGAGCTTTCCTTTCAACTTAGGGGGCATTTTTCTGTCACAGAAGATAGCGGAATTTTCTCGCCACTTCATCCACCCTACGCTTACACGATGATTGATGTCTTCATCACAAGTTGCTTTGCTATTGATCATAGATCCCAGATATTTGAACTTTTCGCACTTGGGAAGCACTGTTCCATTCAAATAAATGTCTGGAATAGGCCTGAGTGGATCAGAGAACGGGCAGCACAAGTACTCTGTCTTTTTTGAACTAATGCGATACCCATTTCCCTCCAAAACGTCCACCCACACATCAAGTGCTCGTTGCAGGGATGTAGGATCCTCACTTATGATGGCTCCATCGTCAGCAAAGAATAACTGATGTACCTTGGGGTTCATCACTTTACATTCAAGCAGATAATCAAGGACTGTAATAAAGAGCAAAGGACTTAAAACGCTTCCCTGGTGCACCCCGACTTTGATTGGGAACTCTTCGGTTACTCCAGCGGGGCATCTTACTTTTGTCTTTGCTCCTTCGTACATGTCCATAATCATCTGTACATAGGTTTCTGGAACCCCTCGATGTCTTAGCGCCACCCATATTAGATCTCGTGGTTGTCTGTCGAATGCCTTTTCAAAGTCAACCAATACAATATGCAAATCCCTTAAGGAATCACGATGTTTTTCCATTATGATCCTTATACTTTGGATTGCATCTGTGGTTGATTTACCCGAGACAAACCCGCACTGATCATCAGATAGCCGTATTATTTTTCGCAGTCGGTCACCTAATACCCGCTTAACGATCTTCATGGTGTGTGACATCAGCTTGATCGAACGGTGGTTATCACAGTTACGCGTATCACCCTTCCCTTTGTATACAGGGAGAAGGTAACTTTCCCTCCATTCATTCGGCATTGGATCACCTCTCACGAATTTGGAGATGAGAATTCTGAGCCATCTGAACCCGATGTCTCCCATCTTTTTCCAGAACTCAGAGGGTATCTCGTCTGGCCCAACCGCTTTTCGTTTTTTGGAGTATTTGACCGCCTCACTAACTTCTTCGACTGTAATGTCGGGTATTTCTTCACAGTTAGGGGTGGCTCTTGGAAAGTATAGCCGGGGAAACTGTTCATTCAAAAGCTCTTCACAATACTGCCGCCACCTCTGCAGAATTTTGTCGTCATCCACAAGAAGCTGGCCATGAGCATTGCTAATGAACTTTGGCGAACGAATCTCCTGAGCATTCCTCCTTCTTTGGGCGGCTATTTTGAAGATAGTGACGCTCTTGTTCATATTGTGTCTTCGCAGCTCCTGGATAGCCTGGTTTGCATCAGCAACCGGGGAAGATATTTTCTCCAGCTCCCGATACAGGCCCTCCGTACTCTCTGCTTGAAGCTGGGCGCACTTCTTCTTTGCTTTTTTCTTGCAGCATCTGTATTCCATTTCGAGGCGAGCTTTTTCGTCACTATAATTAGAGGGGCACTTTGACCAAGCTTTGAAAGCCGCTTTCTTCTTATATATCACTTTCTTAGCTTCCACACTCCATCACCATGTTTCTTTGGCGTGTTGATGGTGGCCTTTTGAAGCTCCTAGCAGTGGTTTGGCCTTCTTTAAGCAAGTTCGCTGTAGGGAATCCCACATATTTTGTGCTCTACACTCTTCATCCTCAGCTCCGTTGATGGTGTGAGACAGGTAATTTTTCATTACGAAAACAAAAGCCTCGTCTTTTTCTTTGTCCAGATTGTACCACTTGATTTTCTCAGAGACCCTTGTTTGTTTGCTTTTCTTCGGTGTTTTCATAAAAATTTCTGTTAGCAGGAGACGGTGTTGCCGAACGATTGCCTCTCCCAGGATCACTTTGCAATCTTTTACCCGAGGCTTCATGAAACTGGCTACCAAATGGTAGTCAATCTGAGTTTCATCTCCACCTCTGCTGTAAGTGATCAGGTGTCGGCTTTGGTTGATGAACATGGTATTTAACACGATAAGACCGTGTGATTTGCACATGCTTAGGATGTCTTCACCAGGAAGGTTCCTGGTGCCATATCCTAGTCCTCCATGGCAGTCTTCATAGTCTTCGTTTGATTTCCCGACATGTCCATTCAAATCTCCTCCAACAAACAGAAATTCTTCCTTTGGGATGTTCTTAAGGAGATTGTGGAAATCTAGCCAAAATGCATCTTTATCTCTCTGATTGTACCCATCGTGGGGAGCATATGCACTGACAATATTCCACACCTCTCCTTGTATTACTAGTTTGAGAGACATCAAACGGTCGCTGGACTTCGAAATGCTCAAGACGTTTCCAAGTAGCTCTGCCGCAAGAATGATACCGATTCCGTTCTTAGCCTTTTCCGTTCCGTAGTAGAACATCTTGTAATCTTTTGTCCTAACGTCCAAGAAACGCGCCCGATTCCCAGTGTTTTTCCATTTCGTCTCTTGGACACACAAGATGTCCACCCGCCTTCTATTCATCATCTCTTCCACGGATAGATATTAATAATTTATTTTTCCAATAAAAGCCTCAAGGCCTTTCAAATTTTTGGCCCTGGGCAAGTCCCTTATGGCCTTGATACGGGACTCCGACGGGCGAATACCCTTTTTATCTATTATGTGGCCCAAATATTCCACTTCACTTTTTGCAAACTTACATTTCTGCAATCTACACCGTAATCCATGGCGCTCAAGCCGTTCAAGGAATACTTCGAGGTTCCTCAGATGCTTCTCGTTGGTACGTCCAGACACAATGACATCATCCAAATAAGAGACGCAAAAATCCAGATTGGCGGTGAGCTGTTCCATATATCTTTGGAAAATACCGGTAGAACTAGATGTGCCAAACGGCAAACGCTGATATTCGAACAGCCCAAAGTCGGTGTTGACGACACACAACTTCTTGGATGGTTCGTCCAATGGTATTTGGAGGTAGGCATCCGATAGGTCGATTTTAGTGAAGTACCGACCGCCCTGCAGCTTGTGAAATAATTCCTGGATGCGAGGCACCGGTTGGCAGTCTATTTGTAAGTGCGGATTGATGGTGACCTTGGAATTACCGCATATACGCAGGTTTCCATTCGCCTTCTTCACGACCACAATGGGTGCTGCCCATTGGCTGGTTTCGACGGGGCGTGCATCACTAGTCACAATTCTCTAGGGTCTGCTCGTAGGTGTTTTGAGACTGTGAAGGAGGTGATTTTTTTGACGTGGAGGCCACGTTATCAGACCTCCTTGAGGGAGAATCCATTTTAATTTTCTTCGCCCCAATGGATGAGATTGAGAGATCAGAACGAATTTTTCATTTTTTTCGCCCCCACAGGGGATCTTAACCTTGGTTCTGGCCTCTTCAACGGGGACACCCTTGGCGAGTAGCCATTTGAAGCGTTTTCGGACGGCTCCGCCGAGTCATTTACGCGACTCCGTTGATTCGGTCGGCAATGAATTAACCGAAAAGGGTGGCTTCTTGAAGTAGTGCCGCTTTCTCCTATGGACCGATAAGAGTATCGTCCTCGTCAGTATTAGGGACTGAAGATAGATCTTCTAATAAATCTGGAAGTGGTTTTACAGCAGCATCATTCTCTTTTTTTGTTTGTATTTAGGTTTGAAATTTGGTTCCCAAGAGAAGCTAAGGAGAACCACCAATGACAGAGCCCCGCATGTTATCGTAGAGGACTTATGTTCTAACCTAGGGTAGGTAGGTAGGTAGAAGCGGTTCTGTAAAAACAGAGACCCAATTAGAACAGTTGTGCCGTTTTGATACCACGACTCATGCGACCTTGGATGTTGATGTGTGTTGGTGAGGACAATCTAGAGCCAGCCTGTGGAGTTTAAGAAGAGTGTTAGCTCATTTATGTTCTTACCCGAGATTTCCTCAAGTGAATTGTAGAAGGGTTTGCCTAATGCTTGATGTCTAGCCCTAGCTAGTGCTGGACAATTGCACATGTAGTGGATAATTGTTTCTTTTTCGGTGGCTATGTTGCAGCTACGGTAGTGTGTATTATATGGGATACCTAGTTTGGCTGCATGCTCTCCGACCGGCCAGTGTCCCGTGATTATCGCGATTGTACGGGCAATGTCTTTGCGCGTTCTGTTCAATAGGGCGGTTGTTTTGGTCTTGTTGTAGTTAGGCCACATCTTTCTGGATATGACGCAGTTCGTTAACCTGGAACATTTAAGGTTAGCTTTTCTAAGAAAGATTGAGTAGAGCCTTAATTGCTCCGAGCGGGGTGTGAACAAGTTCAGCAAGTGAGCATTGAAGGGCTGAGCCTCGCCTGGCCAGTTCGTCAGCATGTTCGTTGCTATCAACGTTGCTGTGGCCTGGAACCCTGACTAGGGTCACCATGCATTGGCCATCTAGCGAGGCCAGCTCCTGTCGGCATTCTAGTACTAGTTTTGAGGAAATAGTTTCTGAGGCAATGGCTTTGATAGCAGCTTGGCTATCGATTAAAATAGCGATTCTTTGCCTTGGTAGTGTATTTGTGTGTGACTTGATTTGGCGACAGACTTCGCGAATGGCGAGTACTTCCGCCTGAAAGACGCTGGCAGCGTCCGTGAGTCGGTACGATCTTGCGATGTTCAGGGACTCCGAGAATACACCCGCACCAACCCCACAGTCCATTTTTGACCCATCGGTGTAGACTGTTAGATCGAAACCACTGGTCGCCTGTCCATCTTGTCAATCTTTTCTTGTAGGGAATTGTACATCGAAACGCTTTGTGAAGTTCAATGTGGGGATGATGTAGTCTGTTGGAGTCGATATGAGTTCTCCTGGTAGAGAATCTAGGATATTGCTCTGTCCATAGGGTTTCGCAGTCCAACACTTGGACTCTCTGAGTCTGATTGCGCTGTGCGCTGAGATGTTTGTGATATGTAGATCTAGGGGTAAAAGGTGTAGCAGGACTGTTAGAGCGTCTGACGGAGTTGACCGTAGTGCGCCTGTGGTGCCTATGCATGCTGCTCTTTGCACCTTATTTAGTTTGGTTATGTTATAGGCTTTTTTAAGGGCCAGCCACCATACTATCGACCCGTAGGTAAGGATTGGGCGTACTATGGCTGTGTACATCCACAGGGTCAATTTTGGTTGCAGGCCCCATCTTTTGCCGAAGGTTCTGTTGCAGGCATAGAAGGCTATACATGCTTTCTTTACTCGTTCGTCTATGTTTGGTTTCCAGTTAAGTTTAGGGTCTAGAATAACTTAGCGCTGGAAGATAAGGAGAGTATCTGACCGTTTAATCGAGGAAGATTGACGTCGGGTATTTTGGTTTTTGTAGTGAAAAGCATCAGTTCAGTTTTATTTGGGTTGACTCCAAGTCCACACTTTCTGGCCCATGCGGTGACTTTACTTAGAGCACTCTCCATGATCTCACTTATCACGGGAGGGAAAAGTCCCGACACTAAAATCACCATGTCGTCCGCATACATAACTACTTTAATTCTTTCTCTGTCTAAGCATAAGATGATTTTATTCATGACTATTAGCCATAGTAGAGGTGAGATGACTCCACCTTGGGGCGTTCCTCTACTGGCAAATTTGGTTATGGTGCTGTTTCCTAGAGATGCCTGAATAGTTCTAGTGCTGAGCATAGAGACTATCCATTGACTTAGGTAGGTTTCTATGCCCAGCTTCATGAGGGACTCTAGAATTACTTCAGTGTGTACATTGTTAAAAGCTCCTTCTATGTCTAGAAAGATAGCTAAAGTGTATTCCTTATACTGTAGGGATTTTTCTATTGTTCGCACTACTTCATGAAGAGCTGTTTCTGTAGATCTTCCTTTGAGATATGCGTGTTGAGATTTAGAAAGAGATGACTCGATTGTATCTCGCAGATGGTTGTCTAGAAGGCGCTCGAGGGTTTTCAAAACGAAGGAGGTCAGACTGATTGGTCTGAAATCTTTCGCGTTCTCATGTCCGCGCCTCCCCACCTTCGGAATGAAAACCACTCTCACCCGTCTCCATGAGTGGGGTACATGGTTGTTTAGGATGCAGCTCCTGAAAATCGACACGAGCCATGGGATTGCTACCTCTTGCATTTTTTGTAGCATAATGGGCAGAATGCCATCTGGGCCTGGCGATTTATAAGGGGTGAAGCTGTGAATGGCCCAGGAGATTTTTCTTCGGTAATAATGGGTATTATGTGTTCCCAGGATCGCAGGCATTGCGAACTGTTAGGCACAGTATAGCTGTCTTTACATCCGGGAAAGTGGGTGTGTATTAAGATCTTTAAGGATTCTGCAGTTGACTCCGTCCACTTACCATCCGACCTTTTCAGGAGGGATGGATTGGAATGATCCTTCGATAGAATCTTGCTGAGTCTAGCGGAGTCTTTGAGGGTATCAATTGATTGGCAATACTCTATCCAGGACCGTTTCTTGGCCATTCTGATAGCTTTTTTGTATATTTTAAGGCTGTCCGTGTAAGGCTGCCAGTATTTGCACTTGTAGCAGATATTGAAGGTCTCTCTAGTCAGTTTCCTGAGGTTAGAGAGTTCTTCGTTCCACCACGGAGGGAATGTTTTTTTGCTGTATTTGACCGGACACGCAACTTTAAATGCATTATTGAAGGCTTTTTCGAAAGTCTTTAATTTTGTGTCTAGTTCTGCAGTGGAAGTTATTAAAGCGTTTGGAGTTCTACGTAGCTTGTATCTAACGACTTGACTAAACTTTGTCCAGTCGGTTCTTTTGGGGTTTCTGTAGGGTTTGGGAGCCTCGATCTCGAGATCTACATTGAAGAGGATCCAATTATGGTCTGAAAAAGACTTCAGATTGGATACTCTCCAGTTCTCGACTTTCATACTACTACGTCTATGACATCTTCCCAGCCGTTGAAATTTTCCGTACTCGGAAAAATAAAAGTTGGAGAGTTGCCTTTGTTACATACTGAGAGGTTATTTGTAAGGATATATTCGAACAAGGACTCACCTCGCTCGTTGCTTTCGGAACTGCCCCATAGCACGTGCCTGGCATTTGCATCGCAGCCCATAAGCAGGTTGGTCTTTGTTGTGGAGATAGCCGTAACCATGTCTTGAAATTCTTCCGGCGGTGATTGGCGGTCGTGTGCCATGTAGGCAGAGGAGATGTATAGGTCTGCACTACCTGCGTTCTCTATTTTGACCGTAGTTAAATCGGACGAGCTAAAATTTGGACATATAAAGGCTTTAATATGCTTTTTAGCTAGAATGCAGGTTCTTGGCTTACCATGATTGATGTTATTCCGGTTGTAAAAAAGGTTGTATTGGTTGTCATTGAGGCCCTTAATGTCAGGGCCGTTTACCCAGGGTTCTTGGACAATGCTGATGTCAATGTTTTCCTCCTTTAGAAAAACCACCAGATTATCTGTAGCACTAATCAAGTGGTGCAGATTAATCTGAATGACTTTCAGCATTGGTATTATCAGTGTTATTTGTGGTTTGGGATGTAATTACAATCCTCATGTCCTCCAACAACTTGTTGGCATCGTCGACTTCGTCTAAGTCGTCAGTGAGACCAGAGGATCGGAAAATTTTTACTTTGGCATGCCTGATGCCGAAGCGGAGTTTGCATCCATTCTTCTCAATGGAGACGGCACTGTCTTCATTAATGAGAAGAAGGAAGGAGAGGGTATTGTTGTGGGGTTCCTGAACCTTGATAACTTTCCAGTCATCCATGGGAATCATAGGGTTATGCAGCTTCAGGCAATTTAGTAGTAGGTTGTCGTTAATGGGCATGTTAGGGAGCCAAATGCGGATTCTCGGTCTCCTCGGAATCTCTCTGGCCAGGATCAGCTTGAGCCTCAAGCCGTCCCATGCGTCACGGATCTTGTGAACGCAGCCGCTTAGGAATTCCTTAGAGAAGGCGTCCTCGCATTTGATGACCCTGTACCCTCGTATGATTTCAGCTGAGTCGAAGCAGGGCAGCGGTCCTCCTTGGTTGTTAATAAGATGGTCCATGACCATCTGGGATAGTTTGACCTCGATGGCTCCCCAGACTTCAGTCACTGCCTTGCCGTCGGTAGAGAGCTCGTCTCCCAGGGCGACTTGGAGGTCGTCTCCGACAACCTCGCTGACAGTTCGTGTCGCTTGGAAAGCCGAGGAGGTAGAAGGTTCATTGGGGTTGGGTGTTGACAGCTTAGGGACTTTGATCCTTTGGGAATCGGACTTGATTTCCTCTTGGGATCGGTTGCGCTTTGCTGCATCGCTTTTGGAAAGTTGTGGGGTATTGCGGTAGTTGATGTACTCATCAATAACCTTCTGGAATTCGACTTTATCGGCCAGGTCCCGCTCGGAAGCCGTGCCGTCCACCTCCTTCTTAGTAATCTTACCCAGAATGAAGATGGCACGCTGGTACGCGCTTTTCCTACGGTTGCTGGCCGACTTGTGAGAGTAGGGTGCTTCGCGCTTATGGGCACTACGTCGAGTGTCCGACGCTGTGGTTGTAGTGGTTGTTAGAGGTTTGGGGAGCGTCTCGCTCTCCGCCGTCTCTTCCTGGCTGGAAGCGAGCAGTTCGTCTTCCGATGAAGTGCCAGGAAATTAATTTTTTTTTGTTTTTTTTTTGTTTTATTTTTGTTTTCATTTTCTTTTGTTTTGTTTTTGTTCATTTTTAAGTTTTCGGATTTTGGACCCACGAGTAATACGGAATTACGGTCAGTCCCGACAGCGCCGTAGTATCTGGATAAGGCAAAATACGACGGACCCCGCTTGTGCGTCCGAAGGAGTTCATTAGAGACTGGTTTAACCCCCAGCCTTGCATTCTTGGGCACGGTTTCGTGCATTAAGCGCTCGCTCCACCACTGAAATCAGGTACCTCGATCCGATGACCAAAAAGCATAAATAGAAAATTAAGCTATTGAGGAGCTAAGAATCGTACAAGACTGCTGTGGTGGTTATTTCCGGCTGGCACCCACGTGGAGGGTTAGGATGACGATTTTTGCCAGCCATGTTCTAACCTAAGTATCTGGAGTTAATCGTGAGAAGACACGTTAACGTAGTGTCATTCTTTCCATAGGCACCGTAGTTGCACACCTGGGATTATGGCTTCTTCAACTTTTGCTCTTTAGATCCACCATATTCTGTTAACAGCAGGGACATCTCGTGCAGGATGTGGCTTTTCACCGCGTATGGACGGTCTTAGAAATAGGAGTCGAACTATCGGAAGATCTTACCCCAAAGATCTGGTTAAACTTTAACAATTTACGAACTTTTTCGCTAAACGAGCCAAACCCTCCTAAAAAACCAAACACGTCAAATGGTTGTATCATGCATTCAATCCCTCACAACACAGATTCCTGTGTTCCTTCTCACGAATTTCTGCCAGGAATTCGAATGCTTTCTCTTCAGAAAAAATTGCAACTGAAAATCCGAAAGAACCCATCGCTCAATTCTATCTGCAATACAATTTGCAGTTTAAAAACTTTCCGTTTTCCCCAATTTCCAAAACGAGGCCAATAATTCTTCTCCCAGCAATTGGCCTGATTTCCTCCGGACTCCCATAATAAACAGATCACAAAGCATGGAATCTCATGGCTTGGACTTTCTATGGCATTTCACAATCGCAATAGAGAAGCCGCCATTAGATAGCAATCATGCATTTTGCATGAATCTCCCATGATGTCGATGATGACTAGAGAGGGAAACCAACCAACAAACAGAGTTCTACATCAGCAACAGTGGGTTTGGACTTCTACCTTTCTAGCTAATGCCATAGAGCTACTGATGCGCTAAGCACGATTACAGTTGAAATCAACATTTAATTACAACCTTCAATAATGTTCCCGAGACTTCAATTTCAGACAGAGAAAGACACCATAAACTGAGACCAAACTGAACACAAAGACCACACTCTCTATGCTATAAAATCGGGAGCACAATTGATAACTTTCACAGACAGCAACTCTCGGCGCACCGATAAATCGATGTCCATTGTGTGGATCAGTGATCGATGGACAAGATCACAGATCGGCAATATGTCATTTGTAGAAGTCGTTCGGTTACATTGTTGTACTGGCTACCAGGCTGATGCTGACCCGCCTGCGTGAAATTTTCCAATTTCCCGGCACAGAATGCAACCGTTAAGTTAAGGAGAACAGACCTCATCGTCTAATAAACTGAACAGCACACCGGTTCTCATTGGGGCAAAAGGTCGTCGAGCAAAATTACTTAAATTACTAGAATTCGATTATCGTTGTGGCAATAAAAAGCAACTGCCTCGGCTATAGCCGGGACTCTGTGGCAATTAATTAAGGCCCCACTTGCTTCGGGAGGAAGCACTTCAAATTGCCTAAAATAAATCCAATGTCTCACACATATCCCGGTGTGTTGGTGGGGCGGCCCGGGGTCTAGAAACAACATCGTCGTGAATCATCATCATCATCATCATCATCATCTGCTGCACAATTGCGCAAATCGTATTTGCCCATGGTTCTGCAAACTCTGCAGCACCCTTCTCCTGTCCTTTACCCTGATAGTATCTAGATACATTTGTACGGTGTGTGTGTGTGTATATGCTGCTATGCGCTAGAGTATTTAGAAACTTTAACTGATCCGGAGTAATAGCGAAGAGCGAGGATACTCGCGTATCTATAAGAAAAGTTTCGGTGGATACGAGTACACTATTTGCTGTGTCTTTAGGAGGCGCACCGCACCGATATTGCCGTTTTGCTTTCAACTGATTGGATCTCATAATGTGATCACGATTCAGGAATTACCGTATGAAGTGGGCGGTAACACACATTTTAGAAACTAAGTAAATGGGCTTAAAACGATTTTTTCTGTTTATTCTGAGGTTTATTTAGTGCGCGCGCATAGCAAGAATGGGGACTTGAGGTAGCGCAGAAGGCCAAGAGTTGAACTACGAGATTGCAGTTCGGGGGGGATGTATTTTTTTTGTTGCCCTTGGACCATGATGATGATGGGCTAGAGTCGGTTGGAATTCCTTTTTTCCCTGGCCTTAGATGATAGTTAATAATTTTGATCTATTATGATTGCGATTAGACGAGGTAGATGAACAGAGAGTGGAGGTTATATTTGGAATTTCTTATGCTGATGAGCTGGTGGAACATCAAATAAAAGATTTTTAAGATTGTGTATTCATGCCGTAGGTCAAAGGCATAGACTCTGCCATGTGACTAGAGTGCGATGTCAGAGATCTCAGCCAACGAACTGACATTATAATGTTTCGTTACTTGTACATGTTTAGAGCGTCGTTGACTAGATTTACTATATGAAACAGTTCCAAAGCATTTATTGAACTTAAAATATGATGGGTGCTGTTGTCAATAAGATAGACGGGAGTAGTCATCAAACGTCTGTCACGTTTCACGTGGAACAAAAATGAGTCGCACTGTGAACAATAGCGTGACTAGATATCGGCTGGAAAAATTGTTCTCTCTGTTGATGGTGATTTGCCCTTGACTTCGGTTATCGAGAAAAAAGTACTGTGAATCAGAAGCAAAGACAAAACACTACCAAAATCTCCCCAGTTATCTGGACGCCACTCCCGGACAATCTCTGAAGCATAAACAACTGAGTTTCAAGAAAAACTACACCATGCCCGCACTGAGTGTTAACATGTTAAAGGTATTCATAACCATAACTTGAGTGCGCGCAAATTATAAAAAAAGAGCACACAAGTCGTGGTAAACATATATTAAAGATCTGCATTGCGATTGATCGGGATTGAAAAAAAAATGCATGTAATACAGACTGGATATTTTGGGGTAAGCGAAATGAGATGGTTAGAAGCGGCTGTTAGTAAGCCCTACTCCCACCTTCTCGTGGTGCCATCTGGGCATTTCTTCGGAAAATTGCTAACTGGAGAGGACGAATGGCGAGCTTCCTACGCTAAAAAAACAGGATAAGTGTCGGTTGGTCTGTGGCCCAGCGAGCCGCAACCGTAAAAACAAATCTTGCTCCGAAACGCAAACCAACGCCTCGGATACGGACGAATAATTTGATGACGACCTTTGGCTATCGGACACGGACAACGATCGGATTCTGGAACGTTAAGACCCTCCTGGACTCACTCAAGGAAGGGCCTTATAACGCAGCTGGAAGTGCACGGAGTTCCGGAGTAGGACTCATGCTAACTCCGGCAGCACGTAGTAGCCTCATATCCTGGAAACCCCATAGTGACCGGATATTGGCGGCTAGGTTCCAGAGTAGTGTTAGGAAAATTACCATCATACAGTGTTGTGCTCCGACTCTAGACGCGACTGAGGATGAAAGGGATGATTTTTATAGCCACTTAGGCGGCGCTACAACCAAACGCCTAATGGGGACATCGTAATGGTGATGGGAGATTTCAATACCAAGGTGGGTAGCGACAACACCATGTTTAAGCACGTGATGGGAGTTCACGGCGTGGGAGACCGTAATGATAACGGTGAGCGGTTTGTGGACTTCTGCAATACCAACCGCCTAGTCATCGGAGGTACGCTGTTTAAGCATAGCACCTGGCACAAAATCAGTTGGGTCTCTACTGATAGGCAACGAACATTCAACCAGATCGACCACATTGCGATCAGTCGCCGCTTTAGAAATTGTCTCCTGGACGTCCGAAATAGACGTGGAGCTGACGTCGGACTAGAACGAGATCACCATCTTATGGTAGCTCATTTACGCCTTCGTACTGCATCCGTCAACAGCAACCGCTCAAACCTACTTAACATCACCAGGTTTAATATCGACAGGCTCAAGGTTCCCCAAGTGCGCCAACAGTTCAGGGACCATCTTGCCTTAGAAGCAGAAGCAATCAGCAGCATGGAGAACATGGATGACCACTGGAGTGCTGTGAAAAATGCTTTTGCGACTGGGGCACCCACGTATGTCGGTAAAAAGCAGAAACACCTCCGCACATGGCTTTCTACAGACACCTGGAGACGGATCGATGAGCGTACAGCAATCAAGGCTCGGATTGCATCGGCCTCAGCAGTAGAGAGAACCGAGCTTGAAGCCCAATACCGTGCGAAGAAGAAAGAAGTGCAGCGTAGTGTGAGACGTGACAAACGTCAATATGTCAACTCACTGGCCTCAAGGGCTGAAGAAGCAGCGAGTAGGTGCGACAGCAAGACTGTTTATAGCATCACTAAGGAGCTCACCGGTGGTCGAAACTCCAAACAGCATCCAGTGAAGAGTATAGACGGTAACCTTCTGATTTCGGATGAGGATCAGCTCACTGGCTGGAGAGAACATTTTGCTACAGTGCTAAATCACTTAGACGATGGCGGTATGATCTCGAATTCGAATGAGCAGTTCGAAGCAACGAATTCCCGAATTTGCACCGCACCTCCCAGTAAAACTGAGATAATAACAGCAATCAAGTCCCTCAAGAAGAACAAGGCGGTGGGTATTGATGGCATCCCTGCCGAGCTATTTCAAGCGGCGCCAAATACATTGGCAGATTTGCTGCATCCGCTAATACGGAGAGCTTGGGATAGTGAACAATTTCCACAGGAGTGGAAAAAGGGGATGATCATTAAGCTTCCAAAGAAGGGTAACTTGATGGAGTGCGGTAACTGGAGAGGTATATGTGTTCTTCTAGCTGTAGCCAAAATAATAGCTAGAATAATTCTAGAACGAATTAAAGAACATTTAGATTCAACTCTCGATGTCGAACAGGCAGGCTTTCGCTCTGGATCCTCCTGCATCAACCACATAAACACCTTACGGATCATTATCGAGCAATGCGTTGAGTATAGGTCTCCGCTACATTTAATGTTTATCGACTTCGAGAAAGCTTTCGACAGATTGAATCGAGATGCTATCTGGTTGGCCTCGCGCAGGAGAGGCAACCCAGAAAAACTTATAGCTATTATCAAGGCTACATACGAGGGCGGTAAGTGTCACGTCGTGCACAATGGTAAGGTGTCGGACGATTTTGAAGTCCAAAGTGGAGTACGTCAAGGGTGCATACTGTCACCACTATTGTTTTTGGTAGTTATCAGCGATGTAATCCGTGCAGCATTGACGGAAGGCAACTATGGAATTTGTTGGACTATGACATCTTACCTTAAACACCTAGATTACGCTGACGATGTTTGTCTACTTTCACATCGGATAATGGATCTTCATCTGATGGCCCAAAATCTAGAAGCTGAGGCAAACAAAGTGGGGCTAAAAATAAACACAGCCAAAACAAAAGCCCTGAGCACTTCTTCTAACAACCGCGTTCAACTTTACATTGCCGGACAGGAAGTCGAGAAAGTTGATAACTTTCTATATTTAGGAAGTGTCGTCTCGGCTAATAGCGGTGGCACCGAAGTGGATGTGTGCAGCAGAATCGGGAAGGCTAAAGCTGCGTTCGGAATGCTATCTAAAATCTGGAGAAGCAATGTTATTAGCTTAAGAACCAAGCTGCGACTGTTCCGCTCCAACGTAGAATCAGTACCATTTTATGGGTGCAGTACTTGGAAGGTGGACACCATTAACACACGAAAGCTGCAAGTCTTCGTAAACAAATGCTTAAGAATCATCTTGAAGATTTTTTGGCCGAACCGCATCTCCAACGAACAACTTTATCTGAGAACGGGCCGAGAACCTATAAGCATTACTATACGAAGAAGAAAGTGGCAATGGATTGGACACACCCTACGGCGCGAAGACAACTCCATTGCGAAATACGCCATGCAGTGGAATCCTCTCTCCCAAGCAGGCAGAATAGCGGGACCCCCTAGGCAAACGTGGCGCAGAACAGTTGAGGAGGAATCGAGCTCTTTAGGAATGAGTTGGAGGCAGCTCAAACGCGTTGCAGAACTCCGAACACGATGGGGCGCAGGCGTGGTTGACGCCCTATGCCCCCCGAGGGGTTAAAGGATCTAAGTAAGTAAGTAGAAGCGGCGAGTACCAGTCCTCAACGCGTAACACT
This sequence comes from Brachypalpus laphriformis, assembly GCA_945910035.1. Taxonomy (NCBI): domain Eukaryota; kingdom Metazoa; phylum Arthropoda; class Insecta; order Diptera; family Syrphidae; genus Brachypalpus; species Brachypalpus laphriformis. The sequence goes on along the minus strand of OX246755.1, from coordinate 162,436,052 downwards.
GTACTACTCTATTCCGGAAGACCATCTGGAAGTCCGCAGCAATATATAGTCGGACTACTACTAACAACAGCACGCATAGGCCTAATTTCCTGGCAGGCTCGTGGTGATAGGATTATGACGGCCAGATTCCGGACTAGAGTACGACGTGTCACCATCATACAGTGTTACGCCCCAACGGAGGCCTCATCTGAGAACGAGAAAGCTTTTACAATATCTTCAATGCCGTCTTCAACTCAACACCAAATGGAGATATTGTCATAGTGATGGGGGATTTGAATGCCGAGATAGGCAATGACAACGAAGGGCTTAAACATGTAATTGGGAAGCATGGGCTGGGCAACCGCAATGACAACAGCGAAAGGCTTGTAATAGGTGGCAATATGTTTGAGCACAAGACCTGCCACAAAGTCAGCTGGGTTTCCAACGAAAGGCAAGCAACCTCCAATCAAATTGACCACTTTGCAATCAGCCGCCACTTTAGAAATAGTCTCCTGGATGTTAGAAACAGGTGAGGGCAGATGTCATGATAGTACGAGATCAGCATCATATGGTAGCTACTCTCCAACTACGCACTGCTGTAGTTAGAAGATCCCATGATAAAACAAGAATGCCCAGGTTCAACATCGATAGACTTAGTGATCCATCAGCGCGCCAACAATTAAGGGAGCACTTTTCGCAAGGTGTGGAAGCAAACAGCAGCTCACTGCCCGCAGCCATCCAAGACCATTGGCGTGCTGTGAAAAATGTTTTTACATCTGATGCTGAAATAATTGGGAAAACATCGCGCTGGCTACAGAAGCAGAAGAAGCTGCACGGAAGTGTGACAGCAGGACCGTCGACAGAATCACCAAAGAGCTGACAGGTGGTCGCAGCTCCAGCCAGCACCCAGTGGAAAGCCTAGACAGTTCCTTGCAAATTTCGGATGAGGACCACCTCAAGAGGTAGAAGGAACATCTTGCTTCGGTTTTAAAAAGTGTATTCGCTAGCGATATGCTATCAAATCAGACTGAGGTGCCCGAGATTACCGCGATCAAAGCATTTAAAGCCAATAAGGGGGTAGGACTTGACTGTATTCCCACAGAGCGCTAACAACGTCGGCTAAGCTTCTGCTTCCACTTGTAGGGAGAGCTTGGGCAGCGGAGAGATTTCCTGACGAGTGGAAAAAGGGAATGATCGTCAAGGCTCCTAAGAAAGGAAACTTAATGGTGTACGGAAACTGGATGGGCATCTGTGTGCTGTCTGCTGTAGCTAAGATAACAGCTAAGTTCATTCTGGAGCGAACCTTTGTTTCTCCATTCTTGACGGTCACTAATGATCACTTCGAATTTCCTGGAGAACCGAAATCTCTTGACCATCGTATCCGGAATCTTGAAGATTGAGTTGTTTTGGGCGTTTTCAAAAATGCTCAGATGGCCTGTGAAATCGCTGAGTTTCAGGATTTGTATCTGAGATAGCCTAAGAGCACATAGTTTACTTATGCACTGTGAGATGCAGCTGTTTGAGAGTGGTTACTTCGACTGTAAACTGAACTTTGTCACTCACTTTAGAAACTAGATAAGATCTTGTTTTTCCTCGAAGAGCACTTTGAACATTCAGGATGTATGATTGCATTTACTTGCTGATTGTTGTTGCATTTCTCGAAGTGATTCTGATCGAACTGCTGTACGTGATGAATTGAGGCCTAGGTCATTAGAGATTTCCAAAAATCAAGACCTGCTAGAGAGTCGGTGACAGTTGAACTCTGAATGAGTCTACAGCAGTCCTCACATTTCCAAATTGATCATCAGGTTTACCATGTAAAAAGTTTAGTTGTAAAAATAATTAATCACCTTAAATGGTAACACACTCCAAAAAGTCCTTAGACTTATGCCCGCTGTAAAAACGGGTGCTGATCAAATACTTGAATCTATCCTCTCGCAGTATATTTCTGTGATCCAGCGGCTACAGTAGACAGGATCAGGAATTATTAAAAGACCAGGCTACGACTGTCGATAAACATGTTAGAATTCGAATTTTTCGGTCACAGACTTTAAGCAGATCGCCTGGCTGTTATCTACATCAAAGTATTGATTTACAGCATCGGGGCAATAAGGCAAAGAAAAACTAGATGGCCTTTTGAACAAAGACTACGAAGCTAGTCCGGGGAATGATGACAGAATCGGAAAGCAGAGAATATTCAGCGAGTTAGATGCCAAATATATACCCCGATTATATGACGAAATGAATCCGGATTAAATTCGGTTCGAGTACTATATAAACTCGACCCAAACACAAAACTTTCTAGGGTCGAGTTCAGATTTTACATATAAACGCCGATCGAGAGCTCGACCTTATCAGATATGAGGGGGGAAGGGAAAGAAATGTTTCGTTGTGACAGGGGAAAAAGTGCCAAAGTCAATCCTCTTTTGATTCGATTCTAACTCGATCTCTCAATTTGGTTACAACAAAAACAGGGATCAAAATTCAATCCTGTTTCAATCCGGCCATATAAATGAGGTAATAGCCCCTACAACATTAGAACAGAACCACTTTGGGCTACCAATCAGACATCAACGATGGCCCCAAAGGGCCCAAAAAGTTGGCAGAAAAGGCACTTTAACGAGCGCTGCAGCACCAAACAAGGGCAATAGGGAAAGAGATTTGAGACAAAAGAATGAAAGAAGCGTACTCATGAAGTATCCCAGCCCAAGTAAGTTGAAGAACTGCAAGAGCAAGAGCAACGAATGCACCGTCTAATGCGATCTTTAATCTCGTGCCATATGCTTGGATACCCAGACAATACCGACATCATTGGATGCTTTAACAAATTGACGAATATAACAAACGATAAAAGGAGGAGAAAATTCTCGAAATCGAACTTGGGGTCTCCAAGCTTTCTATAAGATAGGTTCTGAAACTGCCCTCAATTGAACAAAAACGATATCAACTGACGATGTCTCGCGAGTGTGTTTGGAGCCAGATTTCTGTTGAAAGAATAGACCTGGGTTCACCACTATATCCCTAGACAAACCGGAAACAGAAGAGTGGAGAAGATCAGGACCACTAAAGTTCAACTATCGGCAAATAAGGTTTTCCGGATCTCAAATCGAATCATCATACCTTCTAAGGGGTCAACCAATCGACTCTGATTACTACTGCAGACCTCTGTGTCGGCTGCGAGAGGAAATATAGAAAAATTGTTGAAGAATGAGTCCTACTGAACCCGTCGACTTACCGGCTAAACTTTTCAAGGCAGTTAGCTGGTAATGAATTGCTAGAGAGCATACACCAACTCATCTCTAAGATTTAGTCAGACGAGTTTATGCCTGATGGCCTTACTACTGGAAGTCCCAACCGGAAAGGGAACACAGAATATCGTGTGCGCCTCAGCGTACTTCCCTGACGATAATTGTGATATCCCGCCTAAAGACGTCCAGAGCCTCATTAATTACTGCCAAAACAGCAACCTCCACTACATCATCGATTGCGACGCCAATGCACATCACGAGGTCTGGGGTAGTAGTGACATCAACAGAAGGGGTGAGTGTCTTTTAGAATACGTTGTCAGTAGTCAAGTAGATATTTTGAATAAAGGCTCTAAACCCACCTTCATAAATGCGATTCGTGAAGAGGTACTTGACCTCACTCTCGCTAGCCCATTTATCTCTAATTTTATTGAAAATTGGCACGTATCAGACGAGGCCTCACTGTCAGACCATCAACATATTAGGTTTGACATACCCGGTCAACTCTCATATGTCCCTAGCAGATACGATCCCAAATCTACGGATTGGCATCGCTATCGTGAACTAGTGTTCTCAAGAAAAGATATGCTCCTCACATCTATTGAGTCCATAGAGGACCTGGATGAAGCTGCTTACCAGCTTAACAATATACTGCTTAATTCCTACCACGACAGCTGCGTCCCCAAAACCAATGTTAGCAAACGTAAAGTGCCCTGGTGGAATGACCAACTGGCGAAACTTAGGAAGAAGGTCAGAAAACTCTTCAACTCTGCAAAGCGAACGAAGAGGTGGGACGAATACAGGTTTGCTCTCACCGAATACAATCTAGAATTGAGACGATCTAAACGAGCTGCTTGGAGGAAATGCTACGAAACCATTGCCGCTATGCCAACAGCGGCACGAATCCATAAAGCGCTTGTTAAAGATCAAGTCAACTGTGTAGGGTTATTGAAGAAGAATGACGGAACCTACACGACGGACCGTACGGATACACTTAGAACCCTGCTCCAGGTACATTTCCCAGGTTCGTCTCTTAACACATCTCATGTGTACTCGAACACATTTGACCACAGGGTTTTTGTGGAAAGTAGAGTTAACAGTTTATCAGGTAAAATATTTAGTCCAGATAAAGTTGAATGGGCAGTGGGCACATTCAAACCTTTTAAAGCTCCCGGCGGTGATGGTCTCTTTCCAGCACTTCTACAAAAGTCAATCGACCTCATCCTGCCGGGTTTGATAGCTTTATTTATAGCTAGCTACAATTGGGGATACATACCACCCACCTGGAGACAGGTTAATGTGGTATTCATTCCCAAACCAGGCAATAGGCCTAGTGAGCTGCCTAAATCCTATAGACCTATAAGTCTAACTTCATTTGTCCTCAAGACAATGGAGAGACTAGTTGATATTTACATCAGAGACAGGTTAGATGTGTCTAACCCTCTGCACTCGAATCAGTACGCATACAGAAAAGGCAAATCCACAGTAGGTGCCCTTCCTTATTTCGTCAAAAAGATAGATGGTACACTCAGCTCTAAGGATACAGCCTTGTGTGCATTTCTTGATATCGAGGGCGCATTCGATTACACTGGTTACGACTCGATCACAAGGGCGATTAGTAGCAGAGGTATCGAAGAATCGACCAACCAATGGATTAGGGCCATGCTGGTAAGCCGATTCATTACCTCCTCCTCCGGGGGAGTGTCGGTGTCTGTAACGGCAGCGAAAGGCTGTCCTCAAGGAGGAGTTCTCTCCCCCCTGTTATGGTCAATAGTCATCGACAACCTGTTAGTAGATCTTCACAGATCAGGCTACACCATCGTCGGTTATGCTGATGACTTGGCGGTTTGTATTAGTGGCAAACACGGCACGACAATCTCTAACGTCATGCAAAGTGCACTCTTACAAGTTGTAGAATGGTGTAACAAAGAAGGACTATCCATCAATCCTAGTAAAACCGTTCTGGTGCCGTTTACAAGGAAGACACAGGTCAACCTTGAACCCATCACAATCAAAGGCACCACAATAGTTTATTCCAACGAGGTCAAATACCTTGGTGTAATTCTTGACAAACTACCTAACTGGAATTCACATATCAAGTCCGCCACAGAACGTGCTACGAGACCGCTTTGGGCTAGTAAACGCCTATACGGCAGAACTTGGGGTCTCTTTCCTAAAATGATACATTGGTTATACATAATGATGGTAAGACCCATTATCATATATGCGGCTATCGTCTAGTGGCCAAAAACCCTCCAGCAGACAACGGCAAACAAGTTGCAGAAGTTGCAAGGAACTGCCTGTCTCGGCATTACAGGTGCGATGCGCACCTGCCCTACGACAGCTCTGGAAGCTATTGCTGGAATTACACCCTTACCAATCTTCATTAGGAAGATGGCTGCTAGATATGCCATCAGGCTGCAGCTAGATCACGAGTATAAACCAGGTGACCTTGTGGGACATTTAAAGATACTCAACTCGATCCCTAAACATTGCTTCGGAAGGTTATTCGAGGTAGAAATATTGGACCGCGGAAATTGGTCCAATGGTGTTCCAATACTGGACCCCAAAAGTCTCGTCTGGTTCACCGACGGATCGAAAATGGACTCTGGAGTTGGAGCCGGGGTCTTTGGACCCAACACAAAAATGTCGGTACCTATGGGTACGACTCCCACTGTGTTTCAGGCTGAAATCCATGCCATTGAGATCTGCGCCAGGTACAATCTCCGTAAGAGAATCAAGGGCGCTAGGATTCACATATTTTCAGATAGCCAGGCAGCACTTAGGGCATTATCGTCCAACCAAATGGACTCCGTAACTGTAAAATGCTGCTACGATGCTTTACAAGATCTTGCCAAACACAACAGAGTAATGCTCGGTTGGGTCCCTGGACACCAGGGAATTGTGGGCAACGAATCTGCAGATGAGCTTGCTAGGGCCGGCTCAGAATTTGCGTTTATAGGTCCTGAACCTTATTGTAGCGTCAATTGGACAACAGCTACAGCGTTGATTAACGAATGGGAGAACAAACTTCGTCTAGATCACTGGACTAATGGGCCCGGTTTAAGACAATCCAAACGTTTAATCAAGCCTTATTCCTATAAGGAAATCCTTAACTTAGATAGGGAAAGCATTAGGATGCTAGTGAGCTTCCTAACTCGCCATTGCGGCCTAACTTATGTCCTGTATCCCCTTGTGGGTCCTAGGGCCTCTACTACGCCTACGCGCCATCGTGTACGGTTTCTGGCAATGTGTCTGAGTTCTCCCCAACTTTTCCCTAACTGCCGTGCCTCCTTCTCGACTGTTCTGCGCCATGTTTTCCGCGGACCGCCAGGTCTTCTGCCATCCTGAGTTAGAGGGTTCCATTGCATAGCATGGTTCGCTATGGAGCTGTCACCCTTTCGGAACGTGTGACCAATCCACTGCCACTTCCGCCGTTGGATAGTTGTGCCTATTGGTTCCTGACCCGTTCTCTCGTAAAGGTGTTCGTTAGAGATACGATTGGGCCAGAAAATCCTTAAGATATTGCGCAGACACCTATTAACGAACGTTTGCAGCTTTCTGGTGATAGTAGTGGTCACTCTCCACGTGCTGCAACCATATAGCAGCACGGATTCAACGTTGGAGCGGAACAGTCTTATTTTGGTGCTCAAACTGATTGCATTGCTTCGCCATATTTTGGACAACATCCCGAACGCGGACTTTGCTTTGGCGATCCTGTTGGCTATATCCAGTTCGGTTCCACCATCGGTCGAGACAATACTCCCAAGATACTGGAAATCCTCTACTCTCTCTACCGGTTGTCCAGCAATGCATATTTGAGCCGATGAGTTAGTTCCAAGGCTGATGATTTTAGTTTTTGTCGTATTAATTTTCAGCCCGACGACACCTGCCTCCCTCTCCACATCTGCTGTCATTTGGTGGAGGTCCATAATTCTGTGGGAGAGTAAGCATACATCGTCTGCGTAGTCAAGATGCTTCAGTTGAGATGTAAGAGTCCATCGAATTCCTCCGTTTCCCGTCGACAAAGCTGCATGAAGCACATCGCTAATCACCAATAGGAATAATATTGGTGAAAGGATACAGCCTTGTCTTACCCCACTTTGGATCTCAAATTCCTCAGACAACCTCCCCCTGTGCAGAACGTGACATTTGGAGCCTTCATATGTAGCTTTGATAATAGCAATTAGTTTATCGGGAATGCCTCTCCTGCGTAAGGCACGCCAAATAAACTCCCTGTTGACACTATCGAACGCCTTCTCAAAATCGATGAACAGCAGGTGCAGTGGCGATCGATATTCAACACACTGTTCGATGATAATCCGCAGGGTGTTGATGTGGTCGGCACAGGAGGATCCAGAGCGGAAACCTGCTTGTTCGGCATCGAGTGTGTCTTCGAGATGTTGTTTGATTCGCTCCAGGATGATTTTAGCTATTATCTTAACTACAGCAGGCAGCACGCAGATATCCCTCCAGTTTCCGCACTCCATTTAATTTCCTTTCTTAGGAAGCTTGACGATCATTCCCTTTTTCCACTCGTTAGGAAAGCTCTCAGCTTCCCAAGCTCTATCTATAAGTGGAAGCAGAAGCTCAGCCGATGTTGTTGGCGTTGCTCGTAAGAGCTCTGTTGGAATACCGTCAAGTCCTACCGCCTTGTTGGTTTTGAGTGCCTTGATCGCGGTAATGATCTCATCTTTACTGGGAGTCGTGGTGCGTATTCGGGAACTTCTCACCTCGGGCATCTCAGTCTGATTTGGGAGCATATCGCTAGCGAATACACGGTTCAAAACCGTAGCAAAATGCTCTTTCCATCTCTTGAGCTGGTCCTCATCCGAAATGAGCAAGGAGCCGTCTAGGCTTTTCACTAGGTATTGGCTGGAGCTGCGACCACCTGTCAGCTCTTTCGTGATTCTGTAGACAGTCCTGCTGTCGCACCTCCGTGCAGCTTCTTCTGCTTCTGTAGCCAGCGCGTTGATGTAGTTGCGCTTGTCACGTCGTACGCTACGCTGAACTTCTCTCATCTTCATGCGATATAGGGACTCTAGCTCGCTTCTCCCTGCTGCTGGGGTAGCTGCAACGCGAGCTTTTAGCTGTTTTCGTTCGTCAATCCGTCTCCAGGTATCCTCGGAAAGCCACGCCCTATGTCTTCCCTGCGATCGACCGACAATTCTTTCAGCACCAGATGTAAAAACATTTTTCACAGCACACCAATGGTCTTGGATGGTTGCGGGCATTGAGCTGCTGATTGCTTCCACACCTTGCGAAAAGTGCTCCCTTAATTGTTGGCGCACTGAGGGATCACTAAGTCTATCGATGTTGAACCTGGGCATTCTTGTGTTGTCGTGGGATCTTCGAACTGCACCAGTGCGTAGTTGGAGAGTAGCTATCATAAGATGGTGATCACGTACTATCCCCACATCTGCCCCTTGTCTGTTTCGGACGTCCAGGAGACTGCTTCTAAAGCGGCGGCTGATAGCAAAATGGTCAATTTGGTTGGAGGTTGCTTGCCTGTCATTGGAAACCCAGCTGACTTTGTGGCAGGTCTTATGCTCAAACATGGTGCCACCTATCACAAGGCGGTTGGCATTGCAGAAATCCACAAACCTTTCGCCGTTGTCATTGCGGTTGCCTAGTCCATGCTTCCCGATTACATGCTTGAGCCCTTCGTTGTCGCTGCCTACCTTGGCATTCAAATCCCCCATCACTATGACAATGTCTCCATTTGGTGTTGTGTTGAAGACGGCGCTTAAGAGATTGTAGAAGTTCTCCTTTTCGTCCTCAGACGAACTATTCGTTGGGGCGTAACACTGTATGATGGTGACGCGTCGTACTCTAGTCCGGAATCTGGCCGTCAAAATCCTATCACCATGAGGCTGCCAGGAAATCAGGCCCTTGCGTGCTGTTGTTGTTAGCAGTAGTCCGACTCCATATTCCCGCGGACTTCCGGATGGTCTTCCAGAATAGAGTAGTACAGTGTTACGCGTTGGAGACTGGTACTCGCCCGCTTCTAACCATCTTACTTCACTTACCCCCAAAATGTCCAGTTTATATCGCATGAATTCCTTTTCCAGTTGGAGGAATCTGGCATTGTAAGGACCTTCGCTTCCCGAGTCGAGGAGCGTTTTTACATTCCAGAAACCTATCTTTGTCCGGGTACAATAGCCAAAAGTCGTCAACATGTGATCATTCCTTATCCGAGGCATAGTGTCGGTTTCAGTAGCGAGCTGGTTTCAGTAACGCAGGTTGCTGGCCCACGTTACCTAGCCTAGAATCAAGGCCCTAGACAACCCGTACTTACAATTTTATCCTATACGTATAAGGGTTTATACGTATAGTTGCCCGGGGACCACCACTAGGAGGTAAAGTAAGCACTTCATCACGAACTTGATTGTTGCGCTACTGGCCCAAGCTAAGTTTTGGGCAGTCAGTAGTTTCCCGATCAATCGCAATGCAGGTCCCGGCTATGCCTAGAGGAGGACGAAACATCCGAACACATTCTTTGTGAATGCCCGGCACTACACTGCTTAAGGAAACGTATTTTCCACAAGGAGATACTCACTTCAGTGGAACTGAAATGCTCCACTACTAAAGACATACTCACTTTCATAAGGGAGGTAGTACGTCTGTTAGATTAACTCCAACCCTCCGATACAATAGATCTTTCAGGTCGCAGTGTCGTTGCCACGCGGGCATGGGTTGTACAAGAGGAAAAAAAAAAAATGCCTGATGAATGGAATCTCAGCATCGTTTGCCGATCCGAAAGAATGGAGACCTCTCGACTGCGCCAATTATAGAGACATCAGTCTCCTCAACATTGCAAACAAGATAAAAGAACATATGATTTTCAATTTTGTTTAATTAAGAGTTTTATTTCACAATATACTATATTGTCATAGTATATAGTATATGGTTTCCAGGTATATTTATTTATTAGGTTTGGTTTGAGGAGGAGGCTGCAGGAGTTCCTTTCTCATCTGGCGCTGCTTCCGCTGTTGGTTCCAGTTTATTTTTTCGCAGATAAATGTTGTAGTCCCTTCCTCTATACTCCTCTTTCAGCTGAGCTCGAATTTTCATTGCTCTTGCAAATAAAGCCTTATAGCTGCTTTTCGTCCGTTTGAACTGCTCATAACGTTCTTTGAACAGTTCCGTAGCTGACTTTTTTGTGGTAGCAATTTCTTTCTGTGTGCTGTCTTCGGATGGTTTTGGCTTCACAAAAATTCTTCTTCTTCCACCGATCGATGGGTCCAAAGGTACGACAAGAATTTCGAAGTAGACATCTTTGTTCGTTGTCTCGAAGTCATCAAATGTATTGAGAGCCATTTTGCTAAATGCTAAGGCATTGGCATGATCTTCTTCATTTGCTAATAATTGTTTATCCATGGTTTTAAAATTGATTGAATTTGTTTATATTTCGAAGATGTAACGTAGCTGGTAGTTGTCTTGCGAATGCTGAAACTAGTGCCAGAAGGCTGTATTTATAGGTGACGTTACAGGTAGCTCTTGAAATATCCTTAATTACCAACGGTTTTTCCATACAGTATTTAACATTTACTTCAACACGTTAACATATTCTGCAGTAACTATGTATGAGCTGCAAGACCATTTATGGCATGCAGCTGCTGGGGTTGACAAGATGTAATTAAGAAATGGAAATGCCTAACTCTTCGCAATGCTGATCCTTCTAAATTACTTTCTTGGTATCTACATGCCTTAATCTGACTTAGGTGAAAATGAAAGTGTGGGTATAGTTCCGCACTAGTCTTTTTTTCACGTTGTTCACAATTAGTTCGGTTAAATGGATATTTTAAGCCTCTCGGTAGTAGCCTTGTCGTTTGCTTAATTTTATTATACTAGCATTTGCACTTTTGGCACTCGCTTGGGATTATGAATGCCTTTACAATGCTTCACACAGTACGGGCGTTGGAGAGGGTATATAGAGAAAAAAATTGGTGTAGTGGTTTGAAACTCAGGTGTTAGGTTTCAAAAAAACTCCTGTGGGGGCCTCCAGATAATTGGGGAGATTTGTTTTAATATTTTGTCTTTGCTTCTGATTCACATAATTTTTCTTCCTGACCACCTGATATGTTAGTTAGTTAGTTAGTTATAAAACTTTATTTTCTCTATAGGTTAAATTACAATAATTCAGTGTACTAAGATAAATAATAAAAAACGAAATTGAACTAGAGAAAATTCGGTGACATTTCATATTCTTGAGCAAAAATAGTATTAAATGCCACATTATTGGCCTAAGTTACAAGAAATAAATTCAGCGGGTGGGGTGACCCTTTAAAGTTAAGTTTATATACATTTATAATTCAATACAAGAATTCATTTAAACTGAGAAAAATAAAACACATTTAGTATTTGGAAGAACAGAACAATAAAAAATTTCAAATTTATGATTAAAATACGTTGAAAGAACAAAACACCAAAATATCAGAAGCTAACTAACAATAGATTCTATACTTTTAATATCTTGGGCTAAGAGCCAATGTCTTACGAGATTCATAAATCTGTTAATGGGACTAAGAGTCCTAAGCCAAAAGGGAAGTTTATTAAAAAGACGGCATGATGCAACAGTATAAAAATGTTTATAGGCCGTAGTCCGAAAGTTTGGAACAGCTACTAGATGCAAGTGATTGCTACGTATATTATGACCTTCCAGAACTCTAGTATTCATATTACCAGATCTATAAAAAAATGACTTTAGGACTTTAAAGCAATACAACTGGCGGACAGGAAGAATTTTAAGTTCGAAGAATAATGAAAAACTCGGATGTAAGCGACTTTTCCCGCATATTTTTCTTACAATATATTTTTGTAAAACAAGAAGTTGTTGAATTTTGTTGAAATAGGCTCCTCCCCAACAAGTTATGCCATATTGGAGTTTGGAGTGAAAAATTCCATAATAGATTATTTTAAGAAGCTTTGTTGAGCAGACCCTTCTCAAATAAAAGAAACTCCTAAGCGTTGCACGAAAATATTGCCTCAAGTTGTCTATATGATTACAAAAACACATTCTGGAGTCAATAATAAGCCCCAGGTATTTAAACTCATTGACGCTCTCAATTTGAAAACACTTTTCGCTGCAGTTAAGATTGCTACAAAATGTTTTTGAGGAAGAGCTGGAACTGCAGAAGCAGCTCAACAGCTTAAACCTTTGGCACTCGGGGGCATGAAATAAAACGTCAGCGTCAAAGAAGTTTTGCCCCGACAGACTAAAAAACATTATTTTCGTTTTGGAACTGATAATCAGTTTGTGCACGGCGAACCATGTCCTTAGCAGTTCCAAATCTGAATTGATATCAACAATTAAATTGAGAGGTCTTACCGAACCGTAGGCTAAACCTACATCATCCGCAAAAGCAGTTAGACGTCCTCTGAAAGCTAACTCAAATAGTGAATTAACGTAGATCAGGAAGAGAATCGGTCCCAATACTGAGCCTTGAGGCACACCTAAATTTATAAGCTTAATTTCACTTCTTATTTTATCAATTTTTACTCTTTGTGATCTATTTTTAAGATATGATTTAAACCAATTAAGCATAAAACCTCGAAAGCCAGCATTTTGTATCTTCAGCAGCAAAATAATGTGGTTAACCATATCAAAGGCTTTGGTAATATCGACAAATAGACCTGCTGTGAACATTTTACTATCTAAGTTCTTGAAGATTTGTGAACAAAAATTCAACAGTGCATCTTCTGTACTTTTACCTTTTTGAAATCCGAATTGGAATGAACTCCAAAAGCAAGTTTTATTCAGAAAGCTAACAACCCTATTTTTTACTACTTTTTCAAAAACTTTGCTTATTGAAGGAAGAAGCGAAATAGGCCTGTAGTTGGTCACATTATTAGCAGCACCTTTTTTGTAAAGAGGCACTACTTACTTACTTAGGTGGCGCTACAGTTCGGGGTGAACCTGGGCCTCAACCAACAAGCCTCTCCATTTAGCTCGGTCTTTAGCTAATTGCCTCCAGTTGCGCACTCCAAGTTGGTCGAGGTCCCCTTGAACTTGTGCGCGCCACCTACGGCGATAATTCCCTCTACTGCGTCGTCCCTCGGGGTTAGATTCGAAGACTCTGCGGGCCGGAGCGTTGGTGTCCATTCGCTCTACATGTCCTAGCCATCTCAGACGTCCAATACGCAGTTTTTTGACTAGGCACTAGGCACAAAGAGGCACTACGTCTGCACATTTAAGAGATTCGGGAAATACACCAGATAAAACACTTTTATTAAAAATGTGCGCCAAGACATCAACAACAAAGCATGCAATCCTCTTAAGCATCCGATTAGAGATGCCATCTATGCCACAGGAATTAGAATTTTTTAAGGTACCTATAGTTTTTAATAACTCTAAGCCTGTAATGGGCTCGAAAAAAAGGTACGGTTCTGACTAGGTTCGTAAGGAGTACATAAGGAACTAGAATTGTGGCAAAAAGATATATCAGAATTCGGATGGATAATGTTTGCAAAGTAATTATTGAAGATATCAGCAACTTTAAGCTTATCATTGACAATGATATCATTAAAGAGAATCGATGTAGGCCTTTTAGATGAAGGACGCTTATTAAGAATGTTATTTACTAATTGCCATTCTCCTCTAAGATTCCCTCTAGATGAGTTAAATTGGTGTTTGTAATATGTATCACGACATTTTGAAACTGTATGCTTTACTTCCAGACATAGCTTTTTGTATTTCTTTTTCAGGCTTGTATTACTGGGGTTCCTACTACATTTTAGTCGGAGTTTATTTTTCTTATTGATTAAGTACACAAGATCCGAAGTAATCCACGGTTTGAGTCTTTTTTGATGATTTTTTAATTCTTGTCGTAAAACTACAATTTTGTATATGATTGGTAAGACATTTTGTAAATAGATCATATGACTTAGATGCATCTGGTTCTGTAAGAACATCTTGCCATGACTCAACGCAAAGACAAGACTTCAAATTAGTAAAGTTAGTTTTAGTGGCCTCATTTGGAGAGGTATATCAATCTAACAGAGTGAACATTTTTCCCAGCCATATGACCAGTCTACTGCCAGTGTTATTCCTTTGCAATGGTGTTCACACAAGCTTTCGCAATTGATCGGAATGGCTCTTTATTTCATAAGTAACAAATAAATAAATGTTTCCCGACATCAGAATTTGAGCCATTAGCGTGGCAATCTATGACGTTACCACTACACCACCGCCACCACCTTTTGGATTGCCTAGGGGCCTGGAACAGTATTATAATGGATTAGATGAAGTTTGTGTTCCCATTTATGAATCGCTGTTAAAACCTCTGCACAATTGACACCTCAAAAGGGTTCTGGATTTATGAATTTGGTTGCTGAACCCATTCTTGCTAATTCATCAGCATGGCATGAATCTCGGCTTGAAACGCACTATAGACATAAATCTAGTTATACCGTAATTTTTGTGTCGGTTTCTGCAATGCTAGCACCGACTTCGCTTTTCATTTTTGATCGTCGGTGAACCACACTAGGTTATTAGACCTCATTTGGGCTGACGGATTTGGGAGGAGAAGATCCAATAACGAGCTATACGAGCTGTACAGTAACATCGACCTAGTAAAAAAAAAAAAATTGAATATTGAACGTTTGAAATGGCTAGGACATGTAGAGCGAATGGACATGAACGCTCTAGGCCGCAGAGTCTTCAAATCTAACCCACAGGGATCTGTAAAAAGACACCGGTGAGAAAATTGGGATTTAAGTTTGCAATGATGCGCTGGCTATACATCTTGATAATCAGATCCATTTTCACGTATGTAGCTCTTGTGTGGTAGAAGGCAACACGAATACGAAAAAGATAGGGTATATGTTGACAATGGTATAAAGAACAGCCGGCATTGCCATCACGGGTGTTCTACGCCTACGGCTGCACTTGAGATCTTTCGGTGTCTTTGCAATAGTGCATTTCAGTTCACTAATGTTGGTCTCCTTAAGACCACTAATGTGTGACATAGCTCCATTCTTAAGGAATCATTTTCCCATATCCCTGACAAAGTTTCCTCATGAGTCTTAGCAAAATGTTCGCCTTTGAAGTAAAATTGCAAAACGTATCGAATTTTCTTAGAAATTTCGCTCATCCTTACTAAGCGAAAACCACTGGCTGATTGGTGATATGTTGCCGTTTTTTTCTAAATGGACCCACAAAATGCTACCTTTCGAACGCCGGTAAGAATTTCCAGATCGGATCAATATTGCCAGCGATTTTTCGCTTTAATGCAATCTAATGACAAATAGCCTTAATACTTTCCTTCCAAGCCAGTATACTTCGCCCACAATCTAAACTAATAATTTATAGGACGCTGGTAAATTAAATAGAAGCTGTCAAGATATTCACCATTACTTACTTACCTAGGTGGCGCTAAGGAACATGATAGGCTTCATAAAGAACACAGGCTGGTTCACAACAGAACCGACCGCAAGATAGTAGTTTAAGTATAGATTCCACACTATAAAGGGAAACACAATGGTGCACTTCCCTCCAACTTAACCTTATCAAGGTGGCGCTACAGTCCGAGATGGACCTGGTCCTCAACCAACAAATCTCTCCAGCTAGCACGGTTACGAGCCAGCTGCCTCCAGTTGCGAACGCCAAGTTGGTTGAGGTCCCCCTGCACTTGTTTGCGCCACCTACCGCGAGGTCGTCCTCTACTGCGCCGTCCATTCGGGATGGATTCGAAAACTTTCTTGGCTGAAACGTTGGGCTCCATTCGCTCTACATGACCTAGATATCTTAGTCACGGCATGTGAACTCTTCTGGCTAAGTCGATGTCTTTGTGCAGGCTGTATACTTGGGAATTATACCTTCTCCTCCACTCACCGTCTGTGCAGACCGGACCAAAGATCACTCGAAGAACTTTTCCCTCAAGATAGCTTTATCCAGTTTTGACAAAGTACACGCCTCTGCGCCATACAGTAGGGTTGGGATAGTTAGTGTCCTATACAGAGTTACCTTAGTAGTTTGAGAATTATTTATTTATTTATTTATTTAGCTTAATACAAGCAAGCTTAAATCTAAACTTAAGAACTAACAACGAGGGACCTTAACTCTAAGCTTAACAATTTTTTTTTTTATTATTTATTTATTTTTTTTTTTTTTTTTTGTTGGGCCCCGGGGGGCCCACACATTTTTTATTAAACTAGGTCTTAAAATCTATCTTAAAAACTAGAGAGGGAACTGGGACTGGTTAGTTCATGAAGAGGTGTACAGGGACTTTCTAAGGGCGGATAGACTTGAATGAAAGTCTAGGGTGTTCTGTGAGTTATTTGCCAGGCGTAACATTCTGGAAATTGGTTCGCAAATTCCGTAGTTGGTGCGGTGGTGAGGGAGAAGAAAGAGCGGTACGGACCTGAGGTTTCGAGGGTTAGTGCGAAGGGAAATCATTTCCAGTAGTGCGGTGGAATCGATCATACCGGTTAATAATTGGTGCACGAAAAGTATGTCAGCGACTTCGCGACGTTTTGTAAGGGTTTGCAGGTTAATCAATTTTAGCCGGTCTTCATAGGGAGGTAAGATATAGTTGTCGGCCCATGGGAGACCGCGTAAGGCAAACCGGATAAACCTACGCTGCACAGCTTCGATTCTAAGGGAGTGTATGTTGTGATAAGGTGACCAAACTTGGCTGGCGTATTCCAGGAGTGGTCGGACAAAGGTGATATAAAGGGATTTAGAAACGTAAGGGTTTGAAAATTCTTTAGACCAGCGTTTTATGAAACCGAGAGAAGAATTGGCCTTGTGTACAATATGATCAATGTGGGAACGGAAGTTTAGCTCCCTGTCACAAATAATACCCAAATCGCATATAGAGGAGACTGAGGGAACGGGCTCGCTAAGAAAGTAATAGGTTCTGAGGGATGGGGGGAGGCGTTTACGGGAGAATGTTATGGATTGACATTTGGCGACGTTAAGTTCTAGAAAGTTTTTGTCGCACCATGTGTGGAATGAATTTAGATCGATTTGAAGTAAGAGAGAATCGGTGGGGGTAGATATTACCTTAGTGATTTTCATATCATCCGCGTAAATAGACAGATCAGAGTCTTTTATGACGTGACCAACATCGTTTATAGTTAAGACAAAGATCAGCGGACCAAGATGACTGCCTTGAGGAACCCCTGAAGTGGCGTTAATGGGGTCAGAGACTGAAAATCTGAAGAGAACCCTGTACTGGCGTTTTTCTAGGTACGATCTCAGCCATGAAATGAAAGAGGGCTTTAAGTTTAAGGTAAATAGTTCGGTGATAGATTTTGTCAAAGGCCTTGTTGAAGTCGGTGGTAATGACATCCACTTCATTACCTTTCTCTAATGCTTGTAGTGTTTTGGAAACGAATTCGGTCAGGTTAGTCGTAGTGGACCTACTTTTTAAGAAACCATGCTGTTGTGGGGAAAAAATGGATTTGCAGTGGAAATACAGTGAGTCGTAGACAATGCTTTCGAAGAGCTTAGGGATAGAGGAAAGTTTGGCTATGGGTCTATAGTTAGAAATGTCGTTTTTACTGCCTTTTTTATGGATAGGGAAAATAAAAGAGTCCTTCCATAATTTTGGGAAAACGGCTTGAGAGAGTGAGAGACGAAATAGAGTTGTAAGGGGCTGACACAGGACATCTACACATTGCTTTAGTAAGATGGCGGGCAGACCATCGGGACCAGGGGAGAAGTCATCTTTGAGCCTATTAATTTTTTCTCGCACAATATCAGACCTAATGTCGACTGAAGCTAGAGAGGTTTGAGGATAGTTATTCAGGTAGGAGAAAAAATCTAGGTCCGGTTCGTGTACATGGTCACTATACGATTGGCTGAAAAAGGTTGGAAAGAGGTTGGAGATTACTTTAGGGTCAGCAGATGAAATATTAAGTAATTTTAGAGTGGAAGGAAAGCCGTCGGACTTTCTTTCTAAGGCTTTGTTACTCAATTGCTGTCTTAGCCCATAGAAACTGCGACTGGCAAGAGTAAATTTTCGTTCGATCTCCCACTGGTGTCATTTGCAGAGCTCACTATAGAGCCTAGGTAGACAAACTCCTTTACTTCGTCAAAATTATATCTGTCTATTGTGACGGTCTATCTAAGACACTGATGTTGGGTGTCCTCTTTTGTAGACAGCATACTCGTATATTTTGTTTTGCTTTTATTGACAGCTAAGCCCATCTTTGCTACATCGACCTTAATACTTGCAAATGCTCATTGACGGGCCGCTGAGTTTTTCCGACTATATCAAGGTCATCGGCTTAAGCGAGTATTTGTAAAGAAAGATTGTACCTCCGGTTTTGGCTTGTGAGTTTCGTACTAATCTTTCAAGTAGTATGTTAAAGAGATCGCACGATAGCGCGTCACCTTGCCTTAGACCGAACAGTTCGGTGATGTTCTTACCGACTTTGATGGAGCAGCGAGAGTTCTCCATCGTCATTCTGCACAAACGGACGAGCTTGGGAGGGATGCTAAGACTAGGCATGACTCTGTATAACTCGTCTCTTTACACGCTATCATGAGAAACTTTGAAATCGATGAAAAGGTGGTGCGTATGGATTTTATATTCGCGAGTTTTTCCAAGAACTGCCGTAGTGTGAATATTTGGTCAGTTGTTGAGTTTCCAGGCCTGAAACTGCACTCATAAGGACCTATCAGGTTGTTGACGATCAGTCCTAGGAGTTCATATAATGCAGTAGACAGGATCTGGTATGCGATGTTGAGGAGACTTATACCTCTGTAGTTGGCGCAGTTCAGATGCTCTCCTTTCTTCAGGATCTTGAAAACGATGCTGAGATTCCATTCATCGGGAATATTTTCACCCCACCGGATTTTACAGATGAGCTGATGCATTCTCCTTACCAACCCATCACTACCTGCCTTGAAAAGTTCGGCGGCAAGGCCGTCGGCTCCAGAAGCTTTCTTGAATTAAGGTTTAGATATCTCTATCCCCAGTTCATTCTGATCGGGTTTACGGGAATCTTGACTATCATCGCCACTGTTGAATGGCTCATTCTGCCTAACAGCGGAATATTGGTCAACGTTGCCGTTTAACCGTCTGCAGAAGTGTTCCTTCCATATACTCAGCATCGACTGTGATCCTACTACTATATTGCCATTTTCCGCCCTACAGGCTTCTGTTCTGGCTTTGAACCCCTGGCATGTTCTTTTTACCTCTTAGTAACATTTTCGAACAGCATTCCTGCAATCAAATCTCTCAGTATCCTCGATCGAGCGCTTCTCATGCTCCTTTCTCTTCTTTCTGAGAAGTCGATGTTCCTCTTTTCTCCTGCGCACGTAGAGCTCGTAAGCAGCTCTAGTCCTTCTATGCAACGCCGCTTTGTACGCCTCTTGTTTAGCTGCATGTGCTTGCCGGCATCCCTCATCAAACCAGGGATAATGGTCGAGAGGAACCTAGTATATTGGAGGCGGCATCTCTGATGGTTTGTTGGCAACGCTGTCACTAGTCTACCGCATTTGCTGCTGCAGGCATAGGACTTAGATTAAGATTGAAAGAAACTTAAACGGCAAAGGTTCTGTCGATCTCCTGCGACTGTAGTCGTCCGACATCAAACTTCCTCATAGTATACCATTGATCTCGCTCCGTTCTGCATATCCGCATCCGCACCTTGGTAGTGATCCGAGACCACATTGGAGTCTGGACACTCAGAATACTGGAAAGGCTTGCGTCGATCGTAATGCGATCGATTTGGTTGACAGTTTTTCGATTAAAGGAGAGCCATGTTCCCTTGTGAATGAAAGACGTGGGAACCGCGTACTAGCTACGAAAAGGTTTGGTCCCGCCGCAAAGTCGACTAGCCTGAGTCCGCTGTCGGATGTGTTGTCGTGCAGGCTGTGCTTTCCGACCACGCTACCGGGTAGTCATGAGGCGCTTCACGCGACGGAAACTCAAGACTTCTTGCCTAAGTCTACCTCCAATGACAAATCCGCACACAAATAAACGCTGTCCTTGTTGTTTGTAGCAATCACCGTAGTAAATGTCGCCGTTTTTCATCCTCCTTTTGCCCGGTCTATTGCTGTCTAAATCTGGCCTATATTCCCAAACTTTGGACCGAGGTTGAAGTCATATTCATACCTAAGGCAGGAAAGAGCTCGCACGTGGAACCAAAGGATCTCCGACCTATCAGACTATCGTCCTTTATGCTTAAAACTTTAGAAAGGTTAATTGAAATCCATCTTCGGCAAAGTATTAGCCCATCTTCACTCTCGCCGTCCCAACATGCGTACTGCAAAGGCAAATCGGTTGAGACAGCCTTACATTCGCTTGTGCGCACCATCGAAAAATCCTTGAGCATCAAAGAATACACAATGGTGGCTTTCCTTCACATTGAGGGAACGATTTTTCGATGGTGCGCACAAGCGAATGTAAGGCTGTCTCAACCGATTTGCCTTTGCAGTACGCATGTTGGGACGGCTTTTAACAATGTCAAATCAAAGGCGATTACCGACGCACTTGCAAATCTGAAAGTGGATACTTCGCTTGTAGTGTTGATCAATCAATTGCTTACATGCAGGATTATTAACACACAGCTGGGCGGAGCATCTGGCAGAAGAATTGCTCGCTGCGGTACACCTCAAGGTGGAGTCTTGTCACCTCTTCTGTGGAACCTGGTAGTAAATGAGCTACTGATGGACCTGGATACGTCAGGTTGCAGAGTGATCGCCTATGCTGATGACATTGCTATTGCTGCCTCCGGTAAACACCCGGACACTCTCAGGGAAATCCTCCAATATTCTCTCCTTCGGCTCACCAAATGGGCCTCCAAATGTGGACTGGGGGTTAACCCCCATAAAACGGAACTCGTTCTCTTCACGAGGAAATATAAAGTTCCCCTCATAGACATATGATAAATGGCAGCAATCTCACCTTATGAAATTATAAAAATATCTGGGTCTTATTTTGGATAGGAAATTAAACTGGAAGGCCAATCTACTAGAGCGCGTCAAGAAAGCTAATGTAGCTCTCTATTCCTGTAAAAAGGCTATAGGAAGGAGCTGGGGTATTAAACCTCAAATCAATCATTGGCTATACGTGTCCGTTATCAGGCCTATACTACTATATGACGTGATCGTATGGTGGCCTGCACTTGATAGGGCTGTCCGCCTCACTCAACTAGCTAAGGTGCAAAGATCTGCATGCATTTACATCAGTGGTGTACTGAGAACTACTCCCTCCGCGGCACTGGACATCTTGTTCAACCTGCTACCTTTAGATATTTTCGCCAAACAGATGGCTGCCTGTGCGGCCATCCGCCTGAAAGCCTGCCTGGTCCAGCTATCGCTTTGGCTACTCCTCGATCCTTGATCTTCTCAACTTCAAACACGAAAACACGGACTACACCCCGCAGAAACTGAGATTTGACCGCAACTTCCGTACGAGCATCCTTAACCGGGATGTATGGGACACCCGCTGTCTATGGTAGTTCGGTTCAGTTCTTTGCAGATGGATCTGAGACGGAGGGTGGGGTGGGTTGTGGTGTTTTCTCCGAACAGCTCAATCTGAGCATCTCTTTCCGCCTCCCTGTTTTCCAGGCGGAAATCATGGCGATTAAGGAAGCCCTGTCCTGGCTGAAATGTAATGTATTATCTGTCAGGTATATTAGCATTTTCACTGACAGCCAAGCGGCAATCAAGTCCCTGAAATCGTTCTCCTTCACTTCAAAGGCCGCCTTCAACTGTCGTCTATCTCTTATGGAGATGACAGATCAGTTCAACATTCACCTATACTGGGTGCCGGGCCACAGGGACATTCCAGGTAACTGCAGGGCTGACGACCTCGCCAGACAGGGTACCACTCTAAGGATTTTGCCTGAAAGGCAAGC
Source organism: Brachypalpus laphriformis (assembly GCA_945910035.1). Lineage (NCBI taxonomy): Eukaryota > Metazoa > Arthropoda > Insecta > Diptera > Syrphidae > Brachypalpus > Brachypalpus laphriformis. The sequence continues at coordinate 162,414,009 of OX246755.1, read as the reverse complement.
CCTGGGTATGCCCCTCGATACATGTAAGTATCTACTAAAGCTGAACGCTATTAGCACAACCAACATCAGATGGGTAAACGGCTCAACGTGTCACATTTCGAGACAGATCTGGCCTGAGCTGGATCAAAAACGTAGTGCCGATCTGATCAAGTTAAATCGTACACAAATCAGCTGCGTTGTCAGTGTTCTCACTGGACACCGTCTTATAGGCCAACACGCCAAAAGACTTGGTCTCTCTCCAATGACTTCTGTAGACGCTGTAGGGACGAGGAGGAGGAGGAGGAAACCATCCTTCACCTCCTATGCATATGTCCAGCCCTGTCGCATAAAAGAATGTTCCATCTAGGGTCCCCATTCCTTGACGACCTCGGGGATCTGACGTCCTTTGACGTCATGAGCATCCATCGCTTTGTCAAAAGCTCTGGTTGGTTTTGTTAGCCCTGAGTGGCCTAATGGTTTGATCAATGGTATCACAAAGGACCTTCACTGGTCTAAGTGTGTCTGCACTTTCGTGTAGACAGCCAACCTAACCTAACCTAACCTGCCCCGTCTATTCCATCCCACTTCTTGGATGGCGGTAATGTCTGCTTTGTAGCAGTCTAGGGCCTCCGCAAGTTTTTCGGCTGCACGTGGTTTGTAGAGGGATCCAACATTCCACGTGGAGACACGAAAATCGTTGTCCTTTTTACATTTGCTTGGGTCGTCAACAGTAAAATCATCCGTATCCGATTTTGTTGGTTGCTTCAAAATCATATGACAATTCTGGTTACTTTTTGAACTATAGGTGTTTTGAACAGTTTGAGCTGGCTATGTGCTGTAAAGTTCCTCGCATTAACATTCTTGGTAAACTATTGTCCGATTCCGATCGGGTTAAAACGGTTTGTAAGTTATTTGATACCATTGTATTGAGTTCAAGGATTTCTTCATTAATCCACCAATAATAGTGTTTTGCTTAAAATCTTGGAACAGCTTGAAACATTGAACTTATTCTTTATGGTTTCAAGACAGCACTGATTTTTTAATTTCTTCAAATACTTTTCCATTTTAAGGTAAAAGGTGCTCTACTATTCGTAGTCCCGTCTCAATTTAAAACGATGGGATTCTATAGCGATATCCAGTACCGCCGAGAAGGTACGCGTTCAACCACTCAACTGTGTTGTGCAGAGCAAATGAATATCAATTCCTGGGTCCGAGGGGTATTCCAGTTCATCTTAGAGTAGTTACCTACTTTACTTGAAAGACCGGGTTGATTCCGGGCGTGGAATAGGCGAAAGAAATTCGAATCCTGTTCAAAGCACTCCACTCAATGTCCTCATTTGTCTTGCCACGACCTCAGTAATGCATAGCACACCTCATAGATAACAATCCCACGATCAAAAGTATGATATTTCAGTTGACATACCAATTTCCATCAAACCAATAACACAGCACTCAACCACATCCACACTCGCCTTCGATAGTGATCGCAACAAATTTATTGAAACAAACCACAAAACCCCAAAGCTTCTAGCGCCTGGCAGGCCAATCTTGTTAGCAAATTGAATTTGGCCTTGATGAACCCGCGTGCAATACTCTGCCAATCCAAAAGCCATTCAAGCCTCAAACAATTTAAATATTTCACCATCCAGTTGACAATTTCAATGAACACGACCAGAAAAAAAAAGAAACCAACAAAAATTATGTTACAAGCCATACGCGACATTTTCTCACACACAAATGACTGACTGACGGACGGGACACGGGAGCCATCGATCGACAGGTCTATGCTCTATTGGCCAAAAGACACGCAAGTCCAGCACCACCAGCAGTAGCGGCCAACTCTACGTGTACACAATGTGCGAAAGGTGCCACAACCACTGCCACATGGTGCTTTACAACGTGCGAATAGGTCGAACGCGCGACAGGATCGCTTCTTAACGTGGTAATAAATTCTGTCATCGATCTTAGCCAGCGATAAGGAGTTGCGTTTTTTTTTCCCGAACAGATTCATGTTTTTTGATTGAATTGGAGCTTTTGGCCTCCGCCAATGGAGCGGAATTTACTCTACAGCCTGAGCCTGGTTGAGGTTGGCAATTGATTGCCGATGACCTTGTGAGTAACAACATTATACTTCACCGCACGCCGATTGATCTGCTACTGATGCTGGCGCGAAGCAATTTAATTGGAATTTACGAGCTGATGTGACCCGTCACTTGGATGACGAGTGAACACGCATCCACTAATTTAATTGCCGAAGATTTTAACTATGGGAAGAATTGCGCTTCGCGTTTCGATGCGAGGACTGCCTTGAATTATGAGATACAATCGTTGTATCTTGTAACCACAGATAGGTACATAGATCCGAGAGAGAGAGAGCAGAAAAGATTGACCAGATCCAGTGAATGGCGTTTAACTAATTTACCCGTTAACGTATACTTTCACCTCCTCCTCCTTCTTCTTCGGTTGCATGTGCAATTTTCCGGTAACCTCAAGTCAGGCACAACGAGACGACCCACAACGAGGGAGATTTCCTCTTGGATATGTAAAAGACTTTAATTTTCCATAGAGTTGCAATATCGTCTAGGAAGTGGCGGCTTAGAGGGAATGGCCAACAGATGGTGGTACGTAACGACGTAAATCCCTACCGAAGAATATCAGCTATGCAGCCTTGGTTGCAGTTGGAAACTTGTTTATTTTGCGTCGTCGTGAAGTGTGTTCAGATGCTAGAGGCATTGCTTACATAGTTGACTTATCAGTTAACTGTAGGCAACAGGAGAAAATAAATACCAAGGTTGCGGTCATTGCTGTTGGTGGTGGTGGGGGTATCTTTTGACTTTTTTCTTTTTGCGGATTTTCAAGATTTCTCATTAAAAATACATAAACTTGCGAAAGCCTCTCTAAAATGGAAGGGGGGCACTGTAGGTATGGAGATTAGTGATTAGTTGTGGGAAATAAAGTTACTTGCCATTGCATTCTTGTGGTTGATTTCTTTTTGATTTTACATAAATTGCGAAGGGAGTTCATGGTCTACTTACTTACTTAGGTGGCGCTACAGTTCGGGGTGAACCTGGGCCTCAACCAACAAGCCTCTCCATTTAGCTCGGTCTTTAGCTAATTGCCTCCAGTTGCGCACTCCAAGTTGGTCGAGGTCCCCTTGAACTTGTGCGCGCCACCTACGGCGATAATTCCCTCTACTGCGTCGTCCCTCGGGGTTAGATTCGAAGACTCTGCGGGCCGGAGCGTTGGTGTCCATTCGCTCTACATGTCCTAGCCATCTCAGACGTCCAATACGCAGTTTTTTGACTAGGTCGATGTCGCTGTACAGCTCGTATAGTTCGTGATTGAATCTTCTCCTCCAAAACCCGTCAACGCAAACGGGACCGAAAATCTTACGAAGAATTTTTCTCTCGAAGCGACCAAGGATATCTTCATCCTCTTTTAATAAAGTCCATGTTTCAGCGCCGTAAAGCAGGACTGGGATGATCAAGGTCTTATATAGAGTCTCCTTAGTTGTTCGAGAGAGGGCTTTACTGTTGAATTGCCTTATAAGCCCAAAAAAACAGCGATTGGCAAGAGTTATTCTTCGATTGATTTCTGCGCTGATTTTGTTTGCTGAATTTATAGCAGAGCCAAGGTAGACAAAGTCCCTTACTACCTCGAAGTTATAGCTGCCCACGGTGACGTTTTGTCCAATTCGTCGATGTTGGTTTTCCCTTCTTGTTGACAGCATATACTTGGTTTTGCCCTCGTTTATCGCCAAACCCATTTTGGCCGCTTCCGCCTCAATGCTTGCAAAAGCACCGGTGACAGCCCGCTGAGATCTTCCGATAATGTCTATATCGTCGGCGTATGCAAGCAGTTGTACAGACTTATAATAGATTGTGCCTCCGGTGTTGGCTTGTGAGTTCCGCACAATCCGTTCAAGTACAATATTGAAGAAGTCACATGACAGCGCGTCACCTTGTCTAAAGCCTTTTTTGACATCAAAGGTCTCGGTGAGGTCATTACCGACCTTGATGGAGCAGCGAGCGTTCTCCATCGTCAGCCTGCACAGGCGGACAAGTTTGGCAGGGATGTCAAAACTAGACATGGCTCTATAAAGCTCTTCTCTATAGATGCTGTCATAGGCGGCCTTGAAATCGATAAAGAGATGGTGAGTATCGATTTGGAATTCTTGGGTTTTCTCCAGGATCTGCCGAAGTGTGAAGATTTGATCGATGGTGGACTTTCCTGGCCTGAAACCGCACTGATAGGGCCCAATCAGGCTGTTGATAAAAGGTTTCAGGCGTTCACACAATATCGCAGAAAAGATCTTGTACGCGATGTTGAGGAGACTGATGCCTCTATAATTGGCGCAGTTGAGGGGGTCTCCTTTCTTGTGGATCGGGCAAACGATGCTGAGATTCCATTCATCAGGCATACACTCCTCTGACCAAATATTAGAAATGAGTTGGTGTATGCACTCTACCAATTCATCCCCAGCTGCCTTGAAGAGTTCGGCCGGTAAACCGTCAGGTCCAGCAGCCTTGTTCGATTTTAGCTTGGATATTGCTATCCTCACTTCGTTTTGGTCAGGTGGACGGAAATTTTGACTATCATCGTCCATGTTGAATGGTTCATTCTGCCTGACAGCGGGATGTTGGTCTTCGTCGCCGTTATACAGTCTGCAGAAGTAGTTTTTCCATATTCTCAGCACCGACTGTGATTCTACTACGAGGTTTCCATTCTCATCTCTACAGGTTTCTGTACGGGTATTACTTCTCTGACACGTTCTTTTTACTTTTTGGTAAAACTTCCGTACATTGTTCCTGGAGTATAAACTCTCGATATTCTCAAACGCGCGCTTCTCATGCTCTTTCTTCTTCTTTTGGAGAAGCCGATGTTCTTCCCGTCTCTTTTGCTCGTAGAGCTCACGAGCAGCTCTCGTCTTCCTTTGCAGCGCCGCTTTGTATGCCTCTTGTTTTGCTGCATGCATGGAGTTCATGGTCATCGTATGGTAATAAGGAAATCGAGTTCCATTCTATAATGAAATGCTAGATTTGCTTCTAATAAGTATCTACTTTAAGCTTTTCCTTCTTGTAGAACTTAAAGCTCAGTTTGATCAAGCTATAGCCATGAATGTATCAAAGGTGTCTTCGAAACGATTCACTCATAAACTTGCTCCTCACATTAGGTTAGGTAAGCTGCATCGAATGGGTGCCGCCTGCACTCCGATCTCGAAAAGATCCATTGTACTCCGCTGGGGTGGAATTTTCTGGCTGAAAAACTGAAAAGATAGAAAAAGAAACAAAGTAACTGGAGTTCCGTGGTATTGAAGCGGCCTCCTCGAAACCATCCTGAAGAAGTTATGAATTTTAGGACAGTAGGCTGCCCAGATGGTTGAAGAAATACTCTTCGAGGGCCGCCTTTCTGGTATTGCCGAAACTAGGGTGATTGCATAGGAAGTGGTCCGTATTCTCTTCTGCGTCTGTGTTGCCGCAGCGTCTGCAAAGTTCATCTGTACTGAGCCGCATTCTTTTTTGGTTGGCCGCCAATATGTTGTAGCCGGTAATGATTCCTATGAAAAGCGCCAAGTTTTGTCTGCTTTGAGTGAGGGTGAGCTTGTCGTGTTTTGTCCAGATGTTTCTGGAGAAATAGCATGATGGAAACGATCTCCGTTTTTCGTCTGCTTGTCGTTTGAAATCAAGTGCTATGTTTAATTTAACAAATTTTAGGCGATAATCTATTCCTTGACAGTACGTCTAGCATTTCATTCCCGTGAATTCCTATGTGTCTCACAGAGTGGTGGATATCGGTGAGCATGTTAAGCTCCACGTGGCAGCGTTTTATTAGCTTTGATTTTATTACCGCGGATGAGAAGGCTTTTATAGCAGCTTGACTATCTATGTAAATGTCAATCTCTTTTCTAGTTACAAGCTTCGTGGATAGTTCTCGTGCCGCCTCTGCTATCGCTACGTCTTCTGGTTGGAACACGCTGCCGTGGTTGGGAAATCTTGGTGATATTGTAATATCGGGTTCTGCTCTTTCGTTTGTTTTGGACCCGTCAGTGAAGACTGAAGTATTATGCGGGTTGATGGCTCCACCGTCTGCCCAGTGCACCCTTGAAAGGATGAGCGGTCTGACGCTCGGGCTGAAGTCGGGGGATGGCGTCTATGTGAGACCAACTTGCAATAGTACAAGGTGTATTCTTTAAGGTGCAGGGCACTCATCGCGGCTGATTTCTTAACGCATAAGTCTAGTGAAACCAGTGCGAGAATTGTTTCTAGGGCTGCTGTCGGGGTGGTTCAGATACTTTACTTATGTCCTGTATCCCCATGTGGGTCCTAGGGCCTCTACTATGCCTACGCGCCATCGTGCACGGTTTCTGGCAATGTATCTGAGTTCTCCCCAACTTTTCTCTAACTGCCGTGCCTCCTTCTCGACTGTTCTGCGCCATGTTCTCCTCGGACCGCCAGGTCTTCTGCCATCCTGAGTTCGAGGGTTCCATTGCATAGCATGGTTTGCTATGGAACTGTCACCCTTTCGGAATGTGTAACCAATCCACGGCCACTTCCGTCGTTGGATCGTTGTGCCTATTGGTTCCTGACCCGTTCTCTCGTAAAGGTGTTAGTTAGAGATACGATTGGGCCAGAAAATTCTTAAGATATTGCGCAGGCACCTATTAACAAACGTTTGCAGCTTTCTGGTGATAGTAGTGGTCACTCTCCACGTGCTGCAACCATATAACAGCACGGATTCAACGTTGGAACGGAACAGTCTTATTTTGGTGCTCAAACTGACTGCATTGCTTCGCCATATTTTGGACAACATTCCGAACGCGGACTTTGCTTTGGCGATCCTGTTGGCTATATCCAGTTCGGTTCCACCATCGGTCGAGACAATACTCCCAAGATACTGGAAATCCTCTACGCTCTCTACCGGTTGTCCAGCAATGCATATTTGAGCCGATGAGTTTGTTCCAAGGCTGATCATTCTAGTTTTTGCCGTATTAATTTTCAGCCCGACGACACCTGCCTCCCTCTCCACATCTGCTGTCATTTGGTGGAGGTCCATAATTCTGTGGGAGAGTAAGCATACATCGTCAGCGTAGTCAAGATGTTTCAGTTGAGATGTAAGAGTCCATCGAATTCCTCCGTTTCCCGTGTCGACAAAGCTGCATGGAGCACATCGCTAATCACCGATAGGAATATTATTGGTGAAAGGATACAGCCTTGTCTTACCCCACTTTGGATCTCAAATTCCTCAGACAACCTTCCTCTGTGCAGAACGTGACATTTGGAGCCCTCATATGTAGCTTTGATAATAGCAATTAGTTTATGGGGAATAACTCTCCTGCGTAAGGCACGCCAAATAAACACACACACTATCGAACGCCTTCTCAAAATCGATGAAGAGCTGGTGCAGTGGCGATCGATATTCACCACACTGTTCGATGATAATCCGCAGGGTGTTGATGTGGTCGGCACAGGAGGATCCAGAGCGGAAACCTGCTTGTTCGGCATCGAGTGTGTCTTCGAGATGTTGTTTGATTCGCTCCAGGATGATTTTAGCTATTATCTTAACTACAGCAGGCAGCACGCAGATACCCCTCCAGTTTCCGCACTCCATTTAATTTCCTTTCTTAGGAAGCTTGACGATCATTCCCTTTTTCCACTCGTTAGGAAAGCTCTCAGCTTCCCAAGCTCTATCTATAAGTGGAAGCAGAAGCTCAGCCGATGTTGTTGGCACTGCTCGTAAGAGCTCTGCTGGAATATCGTCAAGTCCTACCGCCTTGTTGGTTTTGAGTGACTTGATCGCGGTAATGATCTCATCTTTACTGGGAGTCGTGGTGCGTATTCGGGAACTTCTTACGTCGGGCATCACAGTTTGATTTGGGAGCATATCGCTAGTGAATACACGGTTTAAAACCGTAGCAAAATGCTCTTTCCATCTCTTGAGCTGGTCCTCATCCGAAATGAGCAAGGAGCCGTCTAGGCTTTTCACTGGGTGTTGGCTGGAGCTGCGACCACCTGTCAGCTCTTTCGTGATTCTGTAGGCGGTCCTGCTGTCGCACCTCCGTGCTGCTTCTTCTGCTTCTGTAGCCAGTGCGTTGATGTAGTTGCGCTTGTCACGTCGCACGCTACGCTGAACTTCTCTCATCTTCATGCGATATAGGGACTCTAGATCGCTTCTCCCTGCTACTGGGGTAGCTGCAACGCGAGCTTTCATCTGTTTTCGTTCGTCGATCCGTCTCCAGGTATCCTCGGAAAGCCACGCCCTATGTCTTCCCTGCGATCGGCCGACAATTCTTTCAGCACCAGATGTAAAAACATTTTTCACAGCACATTAATGGTTTTGGATGGTTGCGGGCATTGAACTGCTGATTACTTCCACACCTTGCGAAAAGTGCTCCCTTAATTGTTGGCGCACTGAGGGATCACTAAGTCTATCGATGTTCGACCTGGGCATTCTTGTGTTGCCGTGGGATCTTCGAACTGCAGCAGTGCGTAGTTGGAGAGTAGCTATCATAAGATGGTGATCACGTACTATCCCCACATCTGCCCCTCGCCTGCTTCGGACGTCCAGGATACTACTTCTAAAGTGGCGGCTGATAGCAAAATGGTCAATTTGGTTGGAGGTTGCTTGCCTGTCATTGGAAACCCAGCTGACTTTGTGGCAGGTCTTGTGCTCAAACATGGTGCCACCTATCGCAAGGCGGTTGGCATTGCAGAAATCCACAAACCTTTCGCCGTTGTCATTGCGGTTGCCTAGTCCATGCTTTCCGATTACATGTTTGAGCCCTTCGTTGTCGTTGCCTACCTTGGCATTCAAATCTCCCGTCACTATGACAATGTCTCCATTTGGTGCTGTGTTGAAGACGGCGCTTAAGAGATTGTAGAAGTTCTCCTTTTCGTCCTCAGACGAACTATTCGTTGGGGCGTAACACTGTATGATGGTGACGCGTCGTACTCTAGTCCGGAATCTGGCCGTCATAATCCTATCACCATGAGGCTGCCAGGAAATTAGGCCCTTGCGTGCTGTTGCTTATGGGGCAGCTCGATTCGAACGCGTTTATAATTGCGGTACTAATGCCCTCTACCGCGTTTTCTAACTCTAGATAGTGTGCTGAAGCCCTCCTCAAGTCAATATGCTCCAGATTACTGTCTAGGGTTTCTTTGAAGACCTCCCAATTTGTTTTTCTTGGGTTCCTGACTGGATTTCTTATGATACATGCACTATCTAACTCAAACACAATGATTCTATGGTCAGATAATGACGGCTCATCTGATACTTTCCAGTTCCTGACTAACCTACTGATGCTCGGACTACCCAGCGTGAGGTCAAGAACTTCCTGTCTAACTCTAGTAACAAAGGTTGGGGTATTCCCTACATTATATATACAATATCAAGGGATGAACAAAGAATGAATTCTAGTAAAGACTCGCCCCTGGTATTGGTGTTGGTGCTCCCCCATATAACATTGTGAGCATTGGCGTCACATCCAATCAGCAGCGGCATTTGGAACTTGTTACAGTGCTCCACTAAGCGCTGCAGTTCTGTTGGGACAGCTGGTTCATCCTCAGTACAGTTTGCAGAAGCGATGATGATGGTGCGGTGTATTCCGTCGATGTTCAAGGAAACCTGTAATGGCACCAAGTCTCGCGTCGCAAATTCTGAAAGTAGAAGAAAGTTAATTTTGTTATTGATAAGGATACATGCCCTTCGATTGGTCACCCTTATATCCAAAATTACCTTTGCATCCTTGCATGACAGTCCTTTGACTCCTCCTTTCAAGATCTATGGCTCCTGAATCAATACAATGCCCATGTTTTGTTTGGTAAACATCCTAGCTATGCGGCTGATGCCGCTATGGCGTGGTGGATGTTTACCTGGGCGACCTTTATTTTACTGGTAGAGGTCATCGAGCTCGTCCGCTAAGTTGGAGTCTCCATTTGAACGGAATTCTGCGTACAATCTGTCGCCTGACGTTGATGGAATCCCCAATATTGCTTTAAAAGCAGCAATAAATTGGCGTCAACACATTGCAGAAATATACAATACTGCCTCAAGGAAGGAGTATTCCCCGACTAGTGGAAGAAACAAAGATTGGTCCTCCTATCAAAACTTAATAGGCCACCGCAGGATTCCTCATCGAATAGGCCTCTATGCATGTTGGACACTGTGGGGAAAATCCTGGAGCGCACCAAAAGTTATAGATTGGAGAGTGTAATCGATGAGGTAGGTGGCCTCGCAGATTGTGAGTATGGTTTTCGTAAGACGCGTTCTATGGTCGATCCCATCGACGAAGCCGTAAATATGACGAAAAAAGCAATCGAAGGGAGACGATGGAAAGGCGGTACTAAACAGTACTGCACAGTCATCACGCTAGATGTCGAGAACGCCTTCAACACGGCAAACTGGAGAAATATTCTGCGAGTAATTACCGCCAAGAGAGTACCAGACTGCCTGCTGAAAATAATGACGGACTGTTTCAGAAATAGGATACTGCACTATGACACCGACGATGGAACGAGGCAGTATAACGTCACAGGCGGTGTTCCTCAAGGCTCTGTACTAGGTGCGCTACTGTGGAACCTAACGTATAATAACGTAATGAAACTTAGAATCCTGAGGTTTCCGAAAATATTTGGTTTCGCCGACGACATAGCAATCGCTGTAGTTACCAAACTCCTTGAGGAGCTGTCAGGATGGTTCAGGACTGGCTGGTATGCATGGGCCTACAACTTGCAAAGGCAAAGACAGAAATAGTGCTCATAATCAGCAAGCGAGTCACGGAAACTATAAGAGTAACCATGGAAGATCACGTGGTAGTTTCCAAACCAGAGTTAAAGTACTTTGGTATTACTATAGATGCAAGGCTAACTTTAAAGCAACATCTGCAGTATGCAGCTGAGAAGGCAGCAAAGGCAACGGCTGCCAAATATCAGCGGACCAAAGCATAAGAGGAGAATGCTCTTATCAAGAGCTGCGGCATCGATATTGCTCTACGGCTCCCAAATATGGACTGGTGTTATGAAGACGAAGTCGTACAGAAGGAAGATGGAGACAACTTACAGAATCGAAGCGTTGAGAGTATGAAACGTCTTCCGAACAACTTTCTGCGACGTGGCATGTGTAGTGGTTGGTTTGGTACTAATAGACCTTCTTGCTAAAGAGCCCGAACAGAAATACAGTGTCAGTAAGATGGTTACATCAACAGCGACGAGCCGAAATGTTATTGTGGTACCACCAAGGACAAGTTTGGAATAATGCCAAGAGAAATGGTATCATTCTGTTAAAGGCAGGTGGACGCAGAGATTGATCCACAATATAAATGCTTAGATCACAGAAAGCATGGGGAGCTGAATTTATAGCTGACACAGAATTCTGTGGCCATGGTAGCTGCAGAGCCTACCTCCACAGGTAAGGACTCGACGACAACCCCTATCGCCCAAAGTGCACGGAAGCAGTCGAGGATGCGGAAAACGTCGTGTTCCATTCTACAAGATACAATACAATGAGGAACGATACCTATTGGTGAATAAAGTGGGTGAGAACCTAACCCAAGACAGCATCATCAGATAGGTGATAAGCAGCGGAGATGCCTGGGAAGCAGTTAGCGACACTGTGGCAAGCATTATGAAGAAGCGACGAAAGTGGCTGTGGATTGGTCATACATTTTGAAAATGCTAATTAGGGAGTTAATGGTATACCTTAACTCAGTATGTACGAGCTGCAGCCGGGCGACAGAGGAGTACATTGTACAGAACAGTCGGGGAAAAGTAATTGAAGTTCGGGTAGAGTTAAGGAGAGCTGAGGCATTCTACCTAAAACCATATACGATGGCAAGTACGCGTAAAAGAAGCTCTAGGACTCACAATGGTGAATAGGATATACATATGAGTAAGTAAAGAATTAAATAGGAACATGTGCGTCTGTCTTTCCGTCCATAAGTCTAACTACGACAAGTTGTACAGTGTTGTACTGGGCAGTGTCTTTGTTTGTTTCTCAATGTGTGAAGGCTCAAGCCCCAGTAAGCAATAGAAAGTCATACCCACGATCGTGCATAGTGCTCTATACTTCTTACATACATACCTAATTATTTAAAGTTTAAGAAGGCTTGCTTAATTATTTCGAACTAAGTCGAATAAATAAGGATTCGACTGCTAGATGGCTTTATAAATACATGAGTGTTTCTCTACGTGCCACACTGCTTTACTTGCAGGTGTCAGAGTTATTGTATCCAGAAACGCCCTGCTAACTAAAATCTCCTCACAGCATAAAATACTTAAATCGATTTCTGCTGAAGGTGCCCACAAAAGTCGGTAGGTTTCTTTGACTTGCGCTCGTTAGTCAAACCCCTTCACGCATGTATTTCCATTAACCGCCTACAGGAATCACACCTTTCCCGTTCATCCTTTAGCATAATTAATGAGCATTTTTAAGTCTTAAGCTCTAGAAAAGTAATAAACGCAGCCACAATCGGCCGACTCATAAATATCATTAAATTGTAACAACTTCCCGTGAATAATGAGCCGACCAGCCGACCTAGGAATGATTGTTTCTCGAAAAGGCCATCAAAAGAGTGATGAAATCCAAAAGCTTATAATTATTATCGAATAAAAATTGCGTTCCACATTGCATTATTATGCCCACTGAGTGCAGTGAAGTTCCTCGAATTCCTTCTGTCATTATTAAGAATCCTTGCGTCTTCCAACTAAATCAACTCTGGTCCATGATTCGTGCGGCAATCCCACTGATGGGCATCCCCATCTTCCGCCATCCGTGTGTACATACATCGTCATTGCCATCATCATCATCGTCGTCATCTCATTCAATCTGCGTTATTAAGCATTTTCCATGCATTCAGCAGAGGAACACAAGGAATACAAGTGGAAGAGAACTGCCCTCTTTGAGAGTGGAATTGGCATCCCATTTTAATCCAAACAAAAGGATAATGCGATCATAAAAAGTTGACGAGTTAATTTACGCGCCTAGCATACCAAATAGTTTATGGATAGATGGATAGGTGGATGGATGGATGGATGGATGGAACATGGAAGTTGAATGACGACTATGATTGCTTCTGCCACTAGTTGTACTCAGAGATGGACTTCACATTTATGGCAGATTTTCTCATAGGACATGTAGGTCTGTGCGTGTGTGTTGTAAAAACATTTTCCCCTGGGCTGGCGAAGTGCGTTTTGTGTTGATTGACGTTGTGCTCTTGAATGGTTTGGTCTACGAATTGGCGAACAGTTTGCCAACTTTCATCCTATTTCTGTTTAGTCCTTTTTAGTTATTAGTTTCATAATGATTATAATCGTAGAGGATGAGCTCATGATGAATTGTTATGTGATCTTGCCGCATGTGTATCTCTAGTAAACACGTCGTTCAACAGAAGTCGATGCGTAGTCAGCTACCATTTCGTATTGCATCCCAGAATTGGTAGTAAAAACTGGAAAAAGGCTTGACGAGCTTATCATTGTTAGATGTAATTCAGTCGCACGAAGTGTGCAACAAAGAATGGTTTTACTATTAAAGAGAAGTTTTTTACTAAAGAACCAGAAAAGTACCGACGGGAGCCGAAATGTTAGCTTTTCCCCAGGAAAACTTTTAGGCGATCTTCTATGATCCTTTTCGGGATATGTTCTGAATATATCCACAGAGTTTTAACTTGCTGATCCGATTGATTCCTAGTTTCTACATAGTACATGAAATGTACGGGTGGTTGGTTTATTACCTTACTTACTCAGATGGTGCAACAGTCCAGGGTGGACCTGGGCCTCAACCAACAAACCTATCCAGCCAGCCCGGTTACTAGCCACTTGCCCCAAGTTGGGCACACCAAGTTGGTTGAGATCCCGGTCCACTTGTTTGCGCCACCTACCGCGAGGTCGTCCTTTACTGCGCCCTCCATCAGGGGTGGATTCGAAGACTTTCTTGAGTAGAACGTTGAGCTCGATCTGCTCTATATGGCCCAGCCATGTTTGTAGCTGTATATGAACTCTTCTTGCTAAGTCGATGTCCTTATATAGTCCGTATAGTTCGGCATTGTACCTTCTCCTCCACTCACCGTCTATGCAGACTGGAACAAAGATTGCCCGAAGAGCTTTTCTCTCGAAATAACCAAGGGTATCCTCATTCGGATTAGTCAAAGCCGATGCCTCTGCGCCACACAGCAGGACTGGGATGATTAGTGTCCTATAAAGAGCTACCTTAGTAGTTCGAGATAGGGCTTTGCTACTCAATAGCCATCTTAGCCCATAGAAACAACGATTGGCAAGAGTAATTTTTCGTGTGATCTTCATACTGATGTCATTTGCGGAGCTCACCATAGAGCCTATGTAGACAAAGTCCTTTACTACTTCAAAATTATATCTATTTATTGTGGCGGTATGTCCAAGACGCCGATGTTGGGTGCCCTTTTTTGTAGACAGCATAGGTATATTGGTTTTGCTTTTATTGACCGCTAAACCCATCTTTGCTGCCTCGATCTCAATACTCGCAAATGCCGCACTAATGGCCCGCTGCGTTCTTCCGACTATGCCAATGTCATCGGTATAAGCGAGTAGTTGCAAGTGATGTTGTTCAAGCTGTGCTTTCCGATCACACTGCTAAAGACGTCCTCCTTTCCCAGCTTTGCGTTAAAATCATCGAGGATGATTTTAACGTCGTGCATTGCAAGAACTGGTAAAAGTCATCTTTCATCGCGTCGTCCATCATCTTATGATGGACGTGAGTGCATATTAGGCTTATGTTGGCGAATTTAGCCTTGACACTGATAGTCACGAGGCACTCGTTCACATGCTGGAATCTCAAGACTTCTTGCCTTAGTCTCCCTCTAATAACAAACCCGCAACCGAATGGACGGTGTCCTTGTTGTCTGTAGCAATCGCCGTAGTATATGTTACAGTTTTTCATCCTCCTTTTGCTCGACCCGTCCCATCGCACTTCTTGGATGGCAATAATGTCTGCCTTGCAGCAGTCTAGGGCTTCCGCAAGTTGTTCGCCTTTACGTGGTTTGTAGAGGTACCAAACATTCCAAATGCAGACACGAAGATCGTTGTCCTTTTAACGTTTGCTTGTGTTTTCTTCTTATTTTTTCTTCCCATTTCGGCGAATTTATGATCCGAAAACAAGGAATCATAACCCTCCCACTTCACCAGATTTCTACTGATCCGCCTGTGAGGTTCGCCTATTTTACACACGGTTACTGAGGCCAATGAAATGCGGATGTCGTCGGATTTGTGTGTTCCAGGCGTTTATAGGTCTGCCACTCCTGCCTCGCGATGTCTTTGGAACGTTCATTGATATTGCCTTTTTAAATGGTTCAAAATATCTCTTCTTGGAACGTGGCAATAGCAGCTGAGCCGAATGCGCTCTATCTTTCGTAAGGTGGTTCTTTGACGTGAAGGCTTCCACGGATCTTCGAACTTTTTATTCGGTCAAGCTTTGTCAGTCCTGCTGTCATGCAAAGCATATTTATCTCAGCTGCCGTTAATTTACTCGTACTCTCATACTTTTTGTATGAGAGTACGAGTAAATTAAATTAAATTAAATTTCATTGTCCAACATTGTGAACATTGTATGTGAGCGCTGGACGCACAGCTGCGGTGTGGAGCCTTCCTTTCAACTTAGGAGGCATGTTTCGATCACACAAGATAGCGCGATGATTGATATCGTCATCACAGGCTGCTTTGCTATTGATCATAGATCCCAGATATTTGAACTTCTCGCACTTGGAAAGCACTGTTCCACTCAAATATATATCTGGATTAGACCTGAGTGGATCAGAGAACAGCCGGCTCAAGTACTCAGTGTTTTTTGAACTATTGCGATACCCATTTCCCTCCAAAACGTCTACCCACACATCAAGCGCTCGTTGCAGGGATGTAAGATCGTCAGCAAAGAATAATTTATCTACCTTGTGGTCCGTCACTTTACCTTCAAGCAGAGAGTCAAGGACTGTAATTAGGAGCAAAGGACTTAAAACACTTCCCTGGTGCACCCCGACTTTGATTGGGAACTCTTTGCTCCTTCGTAGATGTCCACGATCATCTGAACACAGGTTTCTCGAACACCTCGATGTCTTAGCGCCACCCATATCAGATCTCGTGGTTGTCTGTCGACTGCCTTTTCAAAGTCAACCAATACAATATGCAAATCCTTTAACGAATCACGATATTTTCCATTATGATTCTTATACTTTGCATCTGTGGTTGATTTACCCGCGACAAACCCACACTGATCACCAGATAGCTGTATTATTTTTCGCAGTCGGTCAGCTAATACCCGCTCAACGATCTTCATGGTGTGTGACATCAGCTTGATCGAACGGTAGTTATCACAGTTTCGTGTATCACCCTTCCCTTTGTATACAGGGAGAAGGTAACTTTCCCTCCATTGATTGGACATTGGATCACCTTTCACAAATTTCGAGATGAGAATTCTGAGCCATCTGAACCCGATGTCTCACATCTTTTTTCAGAACTCATAGGGAATCTCGTCTGGTTCAACCGCTTTTCGTTTTTTGTAGTATTTGACCGCCTCACTAACTTCTTCGACTGTAATGCCGGGTATTTCTTCACAATTAGGGTTGGCTCTTGGAAAGTATGACCCGGGAAACTGTTCATTCAAAAGCCTTTCATAATACAATTTTGTCGTCATCCACAAGAAGCTGGTCATGAGCATCGTTAATGAACTTTGGCGAACGAATCTCCTGAGCATTCCTCCTTCTCTGGGTGGCTATTTTGAAGATGGCTGAGCTCTTGTTCATTTTGTGTGTTCGCAGCTCCTGGATAGCCTGGTTTACATCAGCAACCGGGGAAGATATTTTCTCCAGCTCCCGATACAAGCCCTTAGTACTCTCTGCTTGAAGCTGGGTGCACTTGTTCTTCGCTTTTTTCTTGCAACACCTGTATTCCACTTCGAGGCCAACTTTTTCGTCTCTATTATAAGAGGGGCACTTTGATCAAGCTTTGAAAGCCGCTTTTTTCTCATTTATCACTTCCGTAGCTTCATCACTCCACCACCATGCTTCTTTGGCGTATTGGTGGTGGCCTTTTGAAGCTCCTAGCAGTGATTTGGCTTTCGCTGTGGGGAATCCCACATATTTTTTGCTCTGCGCTCTTCATCCTCAGCTCCGTTGATGGTGTGAGAGAAGTAATTTTTCATTACGAAACAAAAGCCTCGCCTTTTTCTTTGTCCAGATTGTACCGCTTGGTTTTCTCAGAGACCCTTGTTTGTTTGTTTTTCTTTGGTGTCTTCATAAAAATTTCTGTTAGCAGGAGACGGTGTTGCTTGGCGATCGCCTCTCCCAGGATTACTTTGCAATCTTTTATCCGACGCTTCATAAAACTGGCTACCAAATGGCAGTCGATCTGGGTTTTATCTCCACCACCGTGTAAGTGATCAGGTATCGGCTTTGTTTGATGAACATGGTATTTAACACGATAAGACCGTGTGATTTGCACATGCTTAGGATGTCCATGTGGCATGTCCATTCAAATCTCCTACAGCAAACAGAAACTTTTCCTTTGGGATGTTCTTAAGGAGATTGTGGAAAACTAGCCAAAATGCATCCCTCTGATCGCACCCAATTTGGGGAGCATATGCACTGACAAAATTCCACACCTGTCCTTGTATTACTAGTTTGCGAGACATCAAACGCTCGCTGGACCTCGAAATGCTCAAGACATTACCAAGTAGCTCTGCCGCAAGGATGATACCGATTCCGTTCCTAGGCTTTTCCATTCCGTACTGTTTCATTACTTTGCTAGCCCCCGGAATCCGTACAGCTCTGACCCGAACATTTCTGCTCGATCCAGGATCAGAACCATGCACAGCAGTGGCAGTGCCCGGCGGGGTAGTGCCTTTCCTTTTAGCAAGTATTACCATAATGATACTGTTACATGGTACACAAGTAATCCGGGTGTAAATTCACTAATCAACAACGTAACCGACTCAACAACTTGCCAACTCATCGACTTTCAACTTGAGAGCTGAGCGGGTTTGTTGGTTAAGAAGTGACGACTGTCAGGCGCGGCGATCATCGTGGTTTCTATTTTCCCCTAAATTTGTGTTGCTTACTTTTAATCCAAATAAATTTAATTAATCCCTTATATATGTATTTGTAACATTGGTGTCAGACGTGGGACTTGGAACTAAAAAGTAAGCAATACAATGGACGAATTTAAGGAGAAACTGGACTCCATACTTGCCACGATTACAATTTTAAACGAAACTGTGGTCAAGCAGTCCAAAGAACTCGAATCGCTATATAATAGATAAAAACAGACTACGGATGAACTGCGAACAATGAGAGCTACGACATTTGCGGCTAGACTCATGGAGAGTTCCACACCTCGGAGTACACAGGGACAGGAGCATGGTGAGGTCCAACAAGATCAAGAGGTTCAACAAGTAGGTCGTGATTGCTCTGCGCCTCCGAGTTCAGCAGAAGGTGGAGCTGGTCACCTAAGCCCCATCCACGTCGATTGTCAATTATGGCCAGCTGAACATCCAATTAAACTCAAGCCTCAGCAATTTGACGGAACGACCACGAGTTGGAAGGACTACAAAATCCAATTTGACATTGTGGCCGCCACTAATGGATGGACTGACCGCCAAAAAGCGCGCGTTCTTGGTTCGATGCTGAGAGGAGACTCTGTAGCTGTACTTTCCAACCTTAGTGTAACGGATAGGGAAGAATCATTAGTCAAAGCAGTGGAACTTAGATTTTTGGGTCAGGTAATTTCATTTTTATTTTCATTTTTAATGCATTTTATTCCTTCAATTCATTATATCTTACATGCTAACAAAAACGCTTAAAACTAACTTAATTAACTTATGTAACTATCTTATTCTAACTTACTGGTACCTTGTGGGCGCTCTAAGCTAAACTGAACTCTTAACCTATGTCTTTCGACGTAACCTAACTTAATGAATTTATTATATCTTAACTAATGATTAAATACTAAGAAAATACTAACTATAAAAAAAACTTAGTAAATGGACTTCTTTTTTTGTTATTAGATAAAACTTACAACTACCTTAAAAATAAACTTAAGCTAACTTAACTACGAAGTGTAATTAAATACACTCTTTTTTTTTAAGCCAAGTGCTGTGCTATTTTTTTATTTTTTATTTTTCTTTTATGATACAAACTTAAGACTACCTTAAAACTATGTAAGCCGGCCATGGCTATTATATGCAATCAAATAGACGACCCGCTCTGCCTACATTACAGGCTTACCCGGATTAGGGGCAAACGTTCCGCCTCTTCTCCAAGCCACCAAAATTGGTCATGCTGCCTACTAACGTCTTCAATGTCGCGGTTGGAAACCGCCCTACTGTACCGGAGACGCTCTGCACTACTCTGTGCGACGTGTCGGTCGTAGTTGAGTCGCCTATCCACAGTTGTTCTGGCGACGTGGAAGATTAGCGGCACCGCTAACTTATCCTGCATCAAGATATAGGAATGCTTCAGGAGGGATAAAGCCGTTAAGGCGCACACTCTCGTGATAGAGATTATTGGGGTAATAAGCCCCAAAGATCAGGCTATTCATCGAGGTCATTGCTCTTGCAATATGCATTCGAATCAACTTGATCAAGAAATTATCCACTCTTATCAGATTCGCCCTGTTGTACAGGACCTCATTACGATAGAATTTTATGTACTCAGACTCTGGTGTTCTATACAAACGAAGGCAAGCCCTCTCAAACACCCGCATCTTTTCCAGCAAGCTTGGCCCCACGTTGAACCACACGGGACATCCATATGCGAGCATAGGCCGAATGAGGGCCATGTAGCAGATTACCTTCACCCTTGCATCGAGTTGGCTGCTATAAAACAGTCTCTTTGTAAGGGCGAAAGCAATTTTGGCTCTGGCCAGAGCAGCATCTATATGTTTGTTAAAATATAGATATTGGTCTAGCCAGACCCCAAGGTATCTGACTACACTTCGACTCGCAAGTGGCTGTCCGTGCTGTGCCACGATAGAGAACTTTCGCCAATTCTTTCTGGTGTCCCTAGAGGCCCTAGACAACGGCGTTCTGAACAGGATGGTCTCGGATTTCTGAAAGTTGATCTTCAACTTCCAGTCGTCGCAGTATCTCTTGATCTTATCAAAGTCACGCTGCAAAAGTATTGCAATTATCTCAATCTTAGGCCCTGATCTGTACGCGACCAAATCGTCTGCGTACGCTATGGCATGGTGAAGTGAACCTATGAGATCGCTCGTGTAAATATTGAAAAGGATCGGCGAATTAACCGCGCACTGTTGCAGACCATTTTTTACTCCAAAAGTTCCAGCAGACGTCACATTTCCATTCTTCACAATGAACTTCTTACTGGTGAGCATGTCATATAGTATGTACAGCAGTGGTTTACTTATGCCCAGCCTGCTCAACTTTTAGAAGAGTCCCTCTAACCATACGGTATCGAAGGCCTTCTCCAAGTCAATCAGGCAGGCACCCGTGCATTGCTTCCTGCTTTTGTTCCATTGGATATCCGATACCAGTTTAGACGCCGCATGTATGGTATCATGCCCCGCCTTGAAACCGAATTGATTATCCGGAATTATGTGCATGTCCTCAACCCACTTAGTCAAGGCTCTATAGATAACTTTTTCGAATACCTTGCTGATGTTCGGAAGTAGACTTATCGACCGGAGGTTCCCCGGATTGGAACTATCTTTATCCCTTTTGGGAATGGGTTGCACCACCGCTGTTTTCCAATGCTCTGGATAATGGGCATTATTCATTGCATTATTAAAAAGGATGGTGTAAATGTTCACCGCTTCTGGAGGAAGATGTCTAAGCACAATGTTGGGTATACCATCGATTCCCACGGATTTCTTTTTCCTCAGTGATTCGAAGATCGCTTGGAGCTCTGCCTTCGAAATGAACGGGGGATGTACCCTTTCATCGGCGACGGCATTGTTTGTCATGTATCTTTCATTGAACACGGCGAAACCAGTGTTCTCAGATTGCCAGTGCTCCATGTCATTTCGAAGGTAGAAGTTGTGCACAAGGACCCGATTCTCCAGGTCGTGGTTCGGGCAAACACTATCATTCACATTATACACGTCCTGGAAGGTCGCTCCTATAGCCTCTACCTTCTCCTGCGGATCTTCGATCACAAAGAAATTGTCATCCTCAGCTGCGTTATCTGGATCTATACCTGCTGTCACTAGTATATGTGCATTGTTCGTAGTTCGGGGGATTTTAAGACACGGAAGATCGTTTTGATTATTCCTCCGAAATATCTTGTTTATTTGCGGAAACATACTCGGGTTGTTGGATTTTACAGCCCGAATTTTCCTGCCCCAGTGCAAATTTACAGAAGGTCTGTAATTTTCTTTAATTAATTTCGAGAGGTTTTTAATCAACGACTTCAGCGTCCTAACCTCCTCCGAATTCTGTCTGTCAGTAAACTGCCTGTACAAGGTTTTTAATCTCGACAGCAGTCTACTTTTATGTTCGTGCAGTGCGTCAATCGTTGCATTGCGGTATATGTCCAGGTTGTCAGTGTGTTGATACCGAGGTATCGTACTGTCCATCGTTCGTTTTATTATCTCGTCCATTTGTTTTAGATATCTATCAATCTCCTCGTTTGACAGTTTCCTATTAGACGGTAGGTTGAGCAAGTTCGAGGAGAGTGCTCTCGTCAACTGTCTGGAGAAGCGAGTCCAACGCGTTCTACTGTAATTGTAGGCGTGCAATTGGACAATCTCCTCCAATTCCGCAATTTCGTTGGGAATCGTTATTTCGGCACTGAGTCCGCAATGGTCACTGTCATACACAAAAGTGTGTAAGCAGTTTATCATTTGTCGGTCCATGTCGGTCAGTTGTAACCGTACGTCGAACAGCATTAGATCCAGATAAGATCCGCTTCTAGGATACAACGGACTATCCGTCGCTTTTAAATCTAGTCGATACTCAACACTGTGCCGACCCCACCAATTGAATAGCAGGTTTCCTCTAGAATTTGGTGTGTTATTTCCCCAATCTCTATGTTTGGCATTTAAATCACCGGCTAAAATGTAAAAGTTCTCTTCCGACTCCAGCCTAAGTATTCGAAAAAGTGTCTCGAGCTCTGAAATAAAACAAGTGGATTGAGTAGCTTCAGGAGCATAGACAGCGACCATATACATCCTCTTTCCACTATGGAGAGGGATATACACGATACATGCTTCCAGCTCCCAGAATCTACACACTTCACCGCAGTACACTACTTTATGACGTAACTCTTTTCTAATGAAGATTGCGACACCTCCTCCTTGTACAGAGTTGGGTCGGTCTCTTCTTATAATATTATAACTACTGTGCCTCAACTTGTGTTTCTGGGATAGCTTAGTTTCGCTAACCAAAAGCACATCGGGAGAATGATCCTCAAGCAACTTGAAAAGTGCGGCTCTTCGTTCGATCCTAATCAGTGAATTGAATGTGAATGAACCGCAATGATCTTTAAGGATTGCTCCGCCATGTTCGTACCCATTACGATTGGTGGTGCGTTAGGCCCGGCAGAAGCGCGTAGATCTGGTCCACCCGCTTCGCCTGCTCCTGAATTTGCCGCTGATGTTGGCCCATCTGCCCCTGGATAGAAAGCAAGATAGCCAACAAATCAGGTTCAGCCTCCGGTGCTCTCGGCTTTGGGACCTGCGGAACAACCTTCGGCTGCGACTGGGTCAGGTAAAGCAGGTATCACATGCACAAATGCGTGCGAGAGTACAGCGCCCGAAGGAGGAGTTGGCCGCTTTGACAAAAGCTATTGAATTGGAGGCCGCACGCCTAAGTACACTGTCAAGTCACATAACACGTGCCGCAGAGGTAGGTGGAGGTATTCCCACACAACCGCAATGGAATAGGTGTCAATGGCGGCATAGAACGAGTGATCACAGCGGCGGCTTTAAAGTGTCGGCTATCGTGGGTGGCATCAAATGCGAACTTTTGGTGGATACTGGTTCCTCCATAACGCTTATACACCGAAGTCTTATTTCATCGAATATTCGTTTGCAGCCGACGAACTGTAAAATTAACACATTTGGTGGAGAAACAGGTAGTATTAGTGAATGGAACGCGTATGTTCGATTGGGCAAAATCTATCGTCGTCTAACAATCATGGTAGTAGACTTCCAACTTCCAGGTAAATGCCATGGAATCATAGGAACTGATTTTCTGGCCCCACTAAAATGCGTGATTAACTTCGGATCTAACACGCTCTTTGCAGGTAAAAGCAAAATTCGATTGATTCCAGAGCAGAGTACGGATGCCATTGCCATTGGTCAAACAATCTATCCCGTCCAAGATTCATGTATGATAGCTGACTTGTCGACTAGAAATGATGTGACGGATCTAAGGCAGGAGATTGAAGAGCTCACTGCTCAGCACAAGAAGTTGATTGATTACCTCCAACTAAAAGTGGAGGATTTGTCTCAGAAAAAGAACAAAAGGCTGGCTGATATGATTTTTGGGACCGGAACCACGCCCGGTAAGAAGGAGCACATCCCGCCGAACATAGTCGGGCCATCGATTCCCTACAGAACGCTAGAGGAGGAGCAGAAGCAGAAGTCTAAGACATTGCAGGAGCTGATTGATAAATCAACTCTTGGAAATGCGCGAGTTTCACCGTCAAAAATTGGAACGATACAGTCTCCTCTAAAGAAGAAACCAGTAGACAATGCAGGAAGAAGTTCGAGCGTCATGCACGTTAGTACCGGCAAACGTAGGACATACCAAACACATCGGTTCGAGTTGAGTTTGCGGGACATTGGAAGCAGTGCTGGACAGTGCATTGCATGTAAGAAAGCCATACTAGCTGGTTCTTCCCTCTGGAAGTGTAAGGAGTGCAAAGGATCAGCCCATCGGAAGTGTCGCCGCGATATGAGCACCTCCTGCGATGAGTCTGAGTCGGTTTTTGTGAACGAAAAGTATATCGACTACAAAAAGGATGACAATTCAAATGCTGATGCCCTGTCAGGCCGTCCTTGTGGGGAACAAAATTGCTTTCATTGTGATGGAAAAGAGTCTAAATTTCGGACGGAGCAGGTAAATGTTATTACCCCTATTAATTGTGAGTTCAATCTTACAGACTTGATAGAGCATCAAAAAGCAGATGAAGTAACGAGTGTAGTCAGGTATTGGATACTTGCTGGTGAGCGACCGGACTGGTCAGAGATTTCAAGTGAACCGGGCGAACTCAAGGCGTATTGGACCCACTTTTCCGCTTTCGGCCTAGTTAACGATGATGCAAACGTTGGGTTCCACTTTCTTCTCATCAGAACGAGCAATGGTTGCCGAATATTCCAGTTGCGATGAGAGAAAATGTGCTGAAGATGTTCCATGACTGCGTTGGTGGCGGCCATTTTGGTACTAGAGGTGATGTGGCAGATTATAGCGCGGAATGTGACATGTGTGGAGCTAGAAAACGCCTAAAGAGAAAAACAACAAAACGACGATCGCGCACATTGACAGACGTTCAGAATACCGGGGCAAAGACGTCACAATGCGAAATCAACCGAACTGTAAGGAAACTGGGCCGGTTTAAGTCTAGGCGGGGGAGAATGTTACGTGTTATACAAGTAATCCGGGTGTCAATTCACCAATCAACAACTTAACCGACTCAACAACTTGCCAATTCATCGACTTCCAACTTGACAGCTGAGCGGGTTTGTTGGTTTAGAAGTGACGACTGTCAGGCGCGGTGATCATCGTGGTTTCTATTTTCCCCTAAAATTGTATTGCTTACTTTTAATCCAAATAAGTTGAATAAATCCCTATATATTTGTAACAATACAGTTTTGCTTACTATATACTTACTGGTATATACCGGTTTAGATTCACTATCGCAGAATAAGCTTCAAATTGCTTTTAATGACACTGTCAGATATGTTTATGGCTCAAAAAATTGTTAACAAATTGAAATTGAAAAAACTGAATAATTGAATCATTGACATTTGACATGAGTGTCAGATAAACGCACTTCATCTGTTCGCAACAATAGTTTTCAAGTTTTTACTCACTTTTAAACTCCCACATCGTCCTAAAAAGTTTTAAAATATACCCTAAACCGTGTTTTCCGAAAATACTGCCTTTCTTTATCACAATCCACGATATTTTCTATTGTGTAATAGCTAAACTATTTGTTTGCATACGGAACCCAGTTGTTGTTGGTTTCTCCCTTCGCGCGCAATTCAGCTGCCAAAATGACTGATGTTCCACATAAACCAGAGACCAGACTGTTGACAAAAATTGCCAAGCAACAAACACCAAACACGTCTAAGGATGAAAAATTTGGCAAATCCTTCGAGGTTCGACTAACCAAACAGCTTCAGCAATTAAAATCCACTATAATGGAAATGGAAAATAAGAAATCTTGTATGTTCAAAAATAAAGCAAGCCAAGCGTATTTTTTACAGTGAAAATCTCAACTATAAACTTCTCAGCAAGATATTATGGAAGAGCTTACGTCAGCAAGGCATTTGTGGTAAAATTGATGCAGGAGTTGATAATGTTGATCCAAACCAGCTAAATCGTGATTTCATCAAAATTCAATCGACAAACACTGGTATATCTCCGGTAATCGCACCAAGCGGTTCCTTTGAATTTTCCAGAGTTGAGCAAACGGATATTGTAAGAGCGATCCTCAAAATAAAATCGAAAGCCATTGGTGTTGACGGGATCCACCCCTATTTTATAAAAATGATTCTACCGTACGTCCTTCCAGCATTAACTCATCTTTTCAACACAATCATAACAACATCCAATTTCCCAAAGTCCTGGAAAGCTGCAAATATTATCCCAATTCTTAAAAAGAAAGCAACACATAGAGCCCCAGCAGAATACCGACCTATCGCAATACTTCCATATTTATCTAAAGTCTTAGAAAAAACTGTTCACTATCAGCTGTCTGCTTATCTTCGACATAACAACCTACTTTGCATGTACCAGTCCGGTTTTCGGCAGCATCACAGTTGTTCTTCAGCATTGCTTAAAGTAACCGACGATATAAGGGCAGCAACTGATAAAAACTACTGTACTTTTCTAACTTTGCTGGACTTTTCAAAGGCTTTTGACACGGTTGACCATAGACTTCTTGTCGCAAAACTTCAAAATTTGTTTGCTTTCTCCTCGTCCGCTGGAAAATTAATTTTGTCCTATCTCACAGGTCGCGTACAAGCAGTTTTCGTAAACGGTATTCAATCCGAGTTCTTAGCGAGTTTCACAGGTGTCCCCCGAGGATCCATATTGGGCCCACTGCTTTTCACAATATTTAGTAATGACCTCCCAAACGTTGTTCATAACTCTGCTGTGCATATATATGCCGACGATGTCCAACTGTACATAAGTAGTGCGCCTGGTCTTATCAATAATGCTGCTTATAAATACAATGAGGATCTCAAGAATATCCTTACTTGGTCCAAGGACAATTTTTTAAGTATAAATCCAGATAAATCCAAATGCCTTGTAATCAGTAGAAATGGTCATGATCCAAATTTGTAACCCCCCATTTATCTTGGAAATGCTCAAATTGGATTCGTCCACAAAGCCAAAAATCTGGATGTTTGGTTCAGTAAAACGCTGTGCTGGGATAACCATATTTTGACGTTAATTGGCAAAATCTATGGATGTCTGCGAAATCTATCTTTATCGCAAAACTTCACACCGACAAGTACAAGACTAATTTTGGCACGAACTCTACTCGTGCCGCTAATTACATACAGCTGTCAAATTTTCTCTTGCAATAACACTATCATAACACGCAAATTACAAGTTGCATTTAATAATATAACGCGTTATGTTTTTGGGTTAAAAAGATATGACCATGTTTCCGCCCATGCTAAGAAGATACTTGGTTGTACATTAGAAAAGTATCTTGACTTTTGCACAATCAAGTATTTACACAAAGTCATAACCACCAAACAGCCTCAATACTTATACGAAAAATTAAAATTCGCACAATCACAACGCTCTTTGACGTTGGTTCCACCTCGCGTAACATATCAGGTCTCGGAACGCCAATTCTTTATTCATGTCATTCGCCTTTGGTACGCACTTCCTCTTAGCGTAAGAAGACTCCACGATGCGAATAATTTTTGTGATACTCTCTTTCGGCATATTACATGCACATAAATTGCAGATACAAAATACTATCTAAGATTATAAATTGCCTTACTTTTCTATTGAATTTACTTTAACCGCAGAATTTAACATGAAGTTTTAAAATAATTCTAATTTTGTCATGTCATCTCAATTCTAATTTTAAAATAATGTAATGAAATGTCAACATTTATGCCTTAAAGATTGTTAAAGTCTATTGTAAGTGTTGTTGAATAAATGAAATAATAATAATACCTGGTATACCTTCATGACCAGGCACCCAGCTGTGTTGTGTTCCAAGAACCTGAAGCTCCTCTAGGGCACACTTTTTTCTTTAAGTTTCCAATTTAATCGGAAAAATTTATTCATTCCTAGAAATATTCTTATTCAAATCGTCGAAAGAGTAATTAAAAAAATCATTTTAGTATCGTTATCTCGTTATCGTAAATTTTAATCGGTGATTCCTCCAACAACAGGTACTTGCAAATAGATAACATTTGGCAATGGGGTGTCTTCATAGAATTAATGATAATAACAAGTTTAATACCTGTATAACAGGAATTACCTACCCTCGAAGATTAATGCAATGTTGTAACATTTCGACATTTCAAAAACATCCCCTGAATGATGCAAGAATAATTTTACCCGACTGAACCAGTTTGTACAAGAAATTGTATTGTAATAATTATTATCTAGAGGTTAATAAAATTGCAAGTATGGAAATATTTAAATTATTCAGATACGTAGAATTGTATTATCTAAAGGTATGCCAAGTTCAACTTGTTGCAGTGCCTTTTTAAATAATTCATCATTTCCCTTAAGTCTATTGCAATGCACTAGACTTTAATAAAGCTCCTCTGGTCATGTGACCATCTATATGTAAAGATAAAACAATTAAACAAATTAATTAGAATAATATTGCAATTGAATTGTGCCCTGGTGCGGATTCCCACTGGAGAAGTTGTATGTAACTGAATTTACACATTTTTAGTATTGTATGTATGCAGTTGGTAATTATATTTCATTAATGTGTAATTCCCACTGCGGATGTTTTTAGATTAGATTAAGAATTGTATTTTTATTTCATTTCATTTATTTCGGAATATCTTTTACAATACTCGTAGCCTAAAGTCTTTTATAGCAAAAGTTAAGTTTTAATTAATGGTAAATATAACAAACTAACAACATCCTTCAAAGGATCAAGAACTGGAAGGTATCAGGTGAACATTTCTTCTCAGACCATCGATATCTTCAATTTAACCTGAATACTGACCCTATAGGCCCGAAAGTCTTTAGAAATTATTGTAAAACTGTAAAGATATTAGTTATTTCGATTCCCTCTAGGATCCCTTGCAATATTCCAACATTTAGATCGCATGGTTCAGGATTGTTTTTTTTTTTATCGGGATGGGAAACGCTCGACTGGAGCACTCAGACGCAACTGGTCCATTATACTACCAGAGAGCAAATCCTGATTTACCTATTTTATTGGAATTTCCTTGTTTTTCTAAGAAAGCCAAGCAAGCACTTCAGTGATGAGGAGCTTACAGTACCAGCACTCACAACATCCGCACCGAAGATCTGTCACCTGATACGAGCAAAGGCCGGACACTCACAGAGATAATGTTCCACGGTGTCGTCGCTCTCTCCACAAGCATCGCAGATTGTAGTGTCACTTAAGCCCAACACGTTAAAGTGCTTGGCAAAAGCAAAGTGGCCTGTCAAGACGCCAATAAGTTGTCTACAGTCTTTTCTGCTGAGAGACAGCAAGAATGCTGCTGATTTCTTACAGACGTCCGGGAGCATGCGTTTAGTCAACCTGCATCCTGGAGAGTCATGCCACACACAATTGTGCTCGTGTGAGACCCATTCATCAATGGAAGCCCTAACCGAGGACGCTGGAAGACCCAACGCGGATACGGAACCTAAGAAAGCCTCCTCTGAGCTTTGTCTAGCAATCTCATCAGAGATCTCGTTCCCCAAGATCCCAGTGTGACCTGGGACCCAGATAAGAGACAGAGAATTCAGCCTTACGACCGAGTTTAAAGAGTTTTTGGTTTCACGAACTATTTTGGAAGTGGTTAAAGGGTTAAGCAAGGCATTAAGAGCAGCCTGACTGTCACTACAGACACAAATGCTACGTCCCTTCCACCTGTTCTTCACAACATAGTTCATGGCCATTAGAATTGCATAAGTTTCCACTTGGAAAACAGACGCATATTTGCCTAACGGGAAAAGAAGTCTAATGTTGTCGACTTCCACGAAGACACCAGCGCCAGACCCTTGACTGGTTTTGGAACCATCCGTAAAAATACGACTACATTCCATTCCGGGCTCAGACTCTGGCCGAAACCAGTTCTGAACACAAGGAAAGTCGACTCTGAATTTGCGCATCAGCTGAAGTTCTGGTGTCATTGAGATCTGACGGCATATCCATAAGACAGGAGTCGTAAGATATGTGTCGCGCAAGTTCATCAAAATTCCAGTGTGGAGTATACCAAAAACCGCCCCGCCTAAGACGATGGATGGCTTTGATAGTGCAACCCATGATATAAGTATCAAGAGGAGGTAAGTTCAGCAAACCGTCTAGAGCAGAGCCAGGCGTACTCCGAAAAGCTCCCATGCAGCCGAGACAAGCCGTTCTTTAGAGTTTGGCGCAAAAGGCAACCACATATTTACGCGAGAGCCCCTTCCACCAAACAACCGACGCATATGCGAGGAATCATAGTCGTGTAGATCCAGAGAACCTTATTCGGTGACAAGCCCCAAGTCTTGCCAAAATCACCCTTACACTGCCAGAAGACTGAGAGCGCCTTGGATGTTTTCGACTCGACGTGTTTAGACCAAGGAAGTTTCTTATCTAAAATGACTCCCAGATATTTGGCTTCATTGGACTTGCAGATAGTGACGCCTTTTAGCACTGGCTGAGTCAGACCGGTCAAAATCTTCTTTCTTGTAAAAAGAACAACCTCAGTTTTAAGTGGATTCATCGAAAGCCCACTCCTAGTACACCATTCATCGATCATGTCCAGTGCCGCCGGCGCGTTAGCACAGACCGTCGCCAGGCATGGCCCGAAAGAAAGTACAGCGACATCATCCGCATATGCCTTAGCGTAGACGTTAGAACTATTTTGAGTTTCAACAGAGAGTTGAGAGATGTCGATGAAGATACCCATCGCGTATTCTTTCCTATCAAGCGTGCATTCAATTCTGGCCACTAAATTTTGAAGTGCTGTCTCGCAGGATTTCCCACGCTGGTAGGCATGCTGCATCTCCGATAGTGGATGCAGCTTCAAAGCAACTTTGCGCACGTGAAATTCTACCAGTCTCTCCATACTTTTCAGTAAGAAGGATGTCAAACTTATAGGTCTGAAACTCTTGGGGAGCGAATAGTCCTCCTTACCAATTTTCGATATGAAAGCTACTCTCCTCCAAGGTGTAGGAATATATGCCAGCGCCAAGGCAGCGGTGAAAATTCTTTTCAGAGTTGGCAATAGCTGATCTATACCCTGTTGCAGCATAGCTGGATATATTTCATCGGTGCCAGGCGATTTGAAACCACCAAAAGATGCCACAGCATATTCAATGGCCTCATCTGTTACCACGGCTGATGCAATATACCAGCTGCGCCGAGTTTTCTGACTTAGATCAAGCTCAGCCTGGGTAAACGGACCAAGCTGCGACCTAGTGGTTGATCTGATTGCCAGGAAAGTGAGTCTCCAGCAGAAGACTAAAAGTTTCCGCTTTCGTCTCAGTAAACTTGCCATCAGACTTTCTTAGTGACTCCGGTTTGGTCGGCTTGCCCCGAGGACAAGGAGGACCTTAACCAACATGCTGGTTTCACCGAGTGTCTCGATCTTTTCACAAAAATCTCTATAAGAAGAATGTTGGACAACCGAATTAACTTCTTATAGTCTTTTTTCTTCGATATAAAAAGGTCGCAGTCACCTTCTAAATTTGTCTTAAGAGACCTATTTAGAAGTTTTCTGGATTCTTTCCTAAGTCGCTGTAGTTCTGGCCTCCACCAGGGAACCAGCGTTCTGCAGGGGTTTTTTGTCAAGGGGCACGTCAGTTCAAAACAGCTGGTAAGGACGCTAGTCAGATTTTGAACAGCATCCTCAACCTTTCGTTTCGTTCTGAGTTTAGTTGGAGTTTTGACAGATCTGTCTAGCTCTTCTCTAAATCGCAGCCAGTTGGTTTTCCTCGGATCCCTCCTCTCTTGCAAAGTTATGGCCTCGCATTCGATTTGGAAAACGATGTATCTATTGTCTGACAAGGACACCACCGGCAGTACCCTCCAGTTAGTAATTGACTTGAAATACCTATTGATAAAGTCAAATCAATTACCTCCTGCCTCCTTGCCGTAACAAAAGTTGGGCTGGGAGCCAACATTGTTAATTACCATGCCAGACGATAGTATAAGGTCTAGGAGATGGTTTCCTTGTATCTTACATTTGCTGCTGCCCCTGACAGTATTCTGAGCATTAGCGTCGCAACACATGACTAGTCCCATCTCCCGAGTGTCACAGTACTTTATGACAACCGCCTTCGGTGGTGGAGGCATTACCGAATCATAAGAGAAGTAAGCCGACGTAACGACGAAGGTTTTCCAACTTCCGGTCGTTTCGTAGCTTACAGCTGCAGCAACCAGGTCCTGTCCACAGAATAGTCCAAGCTTGGTTACTGAGAGGAAATTCGGCATAATTAGACAAGCTCTCGGTCTTTCAGATCGCTCGTCACATAGCACCGTTACTCCACGAACACCTCCAAAGCCACATATGCTCTTGTTCCGCGGGTATGGCTCCTGGATAGATGCTATGTGGCGTTTTGTACGCACCATGGAAAGTCTGCTACTTAAGAGAGCGGTAGCAGCCTTTGAGTGATGGAGGTTTATCTGCAAAAATATAATAGTCGGAGTTTTATTAGCAGAAGGGTGCGCACCAGGTGTGCACATGCTTCCGGCGAGGCGAGCGCCCCTACCCGTGGCCTTGCCTGCGTCAGCCAATTTCTGTCCGCTAGTGCTGGAACCTTTAGGGGTAACAGCACCAGTATCCACCAGATTTTGTGCGCAGATAACGCCAGCGGTAAGAGTGTGCCCGGCAGAAGAGCGCGCATCAGATGCGCACACGCTTCCACCAAGAAGAGCTGACGAAACTTGCTCCGTCAGATTGGACCTGTTCGAGCCGACCGAAAAGGAGCCAGCGTTAGGTCTGAGGGATTGATCGGCTCCAGTTGGAGTTTTTTCTGCCGATCAGGCTTCTTTCCTGTCGCTACTGAAGGATGACTGCTTTCGGCGCTTGCGGCTTCAGCTGACTCTGCAGCCTCTTTGCACCGCGCCATCGCCGCCTTCCTTGTTCTCCTTTTCAGTTGACTCTTAGTCAGGAGCTTATCGGAGTGCGCCGCTTCAGGAGCTCGTTCAGCCTTATTGGTTTCCCGAGTCAAACCGTCACCGACACAACTTCGATCAGCTACCCTTCTTTTGAGACAGAGATTAGACGATCTAGCCGAAGCCTTTCCGCCACTTTCTTTGTCATTCCAGCCCAGTCTATCAAACGAGTCGGGGACAGAGCTGCAGGAGTCTTCTGAAACAAGCATCGCTACTACTTCCGGATGAACGCCAGAGGCGGGGGGTAAAAGTATGGTGGGTGAGAACTCCAGAATCCTCGTCCCGGCCGTAGTCGAAAAGACCACAGGTGGATTATCGTTTTCACGAGTACCACCTGGAGTAGATACCGTAAATGTTTCTTTCATCATACTGTCAACAGGTTTTGCGTTACAGTCAAGACGTCTTCAGCCTTTAGTTCGATGTCTCACCTCGGGTCCTTTCGGACCGTTATGACCATTTACTCTTAAGCTGTTCCGCCACGTCAAGGCAGCTGAAGAATGGGAACATTCAGAACATACTGAATAATACTAATTCCGTTTTCTGGGGGTAGGCCGCTAGTCCATATGTCTTCGTCCAAGAGTCAGTGGTTTTTAGCGTCCATTCAATTTGCTCGCTCAGGGTTGGGAGGAATTTTCCTGTTGCCAGCAGCACAATGTGTCGTCCGCATAAACTGTGGTTTTGACAACTCGGGTTCAATAAATGTTCAAAATGATCGGCGAGAACCGAGGGTTCAGCTTGAATGCTTCGTGCAAACTCTTGAGGAATCTTCCCAGTTTCAAAAAAGAGCGACTATCGTTAATATCCCATAGGGTCCTTGTCAACTGATGTGTATACCTTATCTGCTTATCCTCACATATTTTTTTTATCTTATTGTCTTATTGGCCTCTTGGTACATAGTTTTAGCAAAGCTGCTGCTAATGTTTGTATAACTGAGTAATTCCTAGCAATACGAGTATCTGTGGGCTATAGAAATGCCTTAGATGAAAAAACTTTGTTCTGTTTTAAAAGTATATTAAAACCAACTACATCTACAGGTAACAATTATTGACAACCATACGCAACTTGTAAGTAGAAAGACAGAAATATAAAGGCAACCATTATAAATGCGGTAGACGCAGGAATAGCAAAAGGCGCCCTTGAAACATGCAACTTTTGCGCAACTCTTTTGTCATACGGAATCAAAAACATTAGTAAACACACAGACAATAAGGCTGCATAAACATCCAAATTGTAATAGGTAAACCAATTCATCCTCGCCGACGCATTAATGGCCAATGGAGCTCCTTTTGTCCGTACTACATGTTCCACCCACCAAATTGCCAGTTGTAATGGAGTTTGTGGCCTATTTCGGAATGCTTCCGAAATGAATTTAGCCCGTTTTTGCATGCTGTAAAGAAAAATTATTAAAACAACACCATCCCAGCGCACGAAACAAGCTTTACCTTGGACTAAGAGCGGTTTGTATAGCATGGACTATTTTCTCCTCCTGCAAGTCACGATAATAGAGAGCGACACCAGATTTTCGAGCAGCTATTGCTTCTGCATTGATGAACTGATCACCAAAGAAAGGAGTGGCCACAACTGGAACACCACAATAGCATCCTTCAGAGCTTCCCAGTAAGCCACCATGAGTCATGAAAACTTTTACATTAGGATGGCACAGCACCTCTCTCTGTGGCATCCATTCGCGCATATAGAAGTTCTTTGGCACATTTTTTATCGTCGAATTTTGCCATTTCACGAGGATGAGGTACTGATCGAATGTGGCCAATGCCTTGATCAGAGCCTCTTTCTTTTCAATCGGGAGTGTGTCTGGCTTTACCATTGATCCCCAACTGAAGTAAATCACCCCGTTTCTAGCATTATCCAGGACATTCTTGAGTTCCTGCAAGAAAGCGTTGCAAAAAAAAGTTTACGTCTCAAATGACAAACTTACAGGATCTAGAGGCTTAGGCTCCTGTATGTGAAGTCCAGCTACTTCCACAATACTGGGTGCGTAAGGTGTAGCACCATTCAGCGAAAAATGTTGATTTATAAGCAAAGCACTAGTATTCAGAACTAGTTCCTGTATTGGTGGAATTGTGTTACCGAAATGTCTCTGGATCATACTATTGGTCTGAGGTTGAGTAATAAATCTGTAATGGATACATTCTTAGATTTGGTTATTTTAAGAACAAAATGCATACTCATGCAGAATAGTCATCAATCGTTGATGGACAAAATTATTTATTCGCTCAAAAAATCCCATTTCATCGGTATGACTTAGGAAGTGATTCGGCATGAATGACGGTACAAATGGGCTTCCCATTCTCTTATAATGCCATGGCATGAGAGGATGACTTGTCAGCCCAATAACAGGAGCATTCAACATATGACTAACTGCCAACATGCAGTCGTTTACGAAATATTCCGTCAAAACTACGTCGAACTTTTTCCTAGACTGCAGGACTTCCTTTATGACTTGTGAGTTAAATCCAGTTTCACAGTATTCAAGCCCCATGTGGTTAAGAACAAAGTAGCTACCCAATTTGAATTCCCTCAGCCAGAAGTGCACTTGTTCAATTTCCTAAAAAGTGATTAATTTTTGGTTCAAAACTTCAAGACGTTTCGTATGAACTTACCTTAAGGTCGACAATGTCTTCAATAATATCCAATTCTTCAAACACCAGATCTGTGTAATTGGCGATAGGTTCTTTGCTGGGAAAATAACTTGCTACGGTAACGTCATGTCCTGCTTTGGCTAGACCCACAAATAATGGACGGAAGAAATAGAAGTGACTCTTGCCAGGATACGGGAAGAGACCCAGTATATTGGCGCCGAATATTGATGGAACTGCGGTTGCAATACACAGCAGAATGGTCACGGAGTGCGAATTCATTTTAGGTATCTGAAAAAGAAAACGAAAAATATTTACATACACACATACATACATACATTTTCAAAATAGTCATGAAAAAACTGAAAAGCACCACGGCAGCTGCACCGATATGCCCACACATCATGAACTCAATTGTCAGCAGCCTATTCCCGAGGAAAGATGGATTCACACCGCCACGAGGCACAGCAGATAAAACGGAGACGATACCACCCGTTACAACTGTGGAAGTTATAGAAGCCGCAGCAGCTATCAAAAGCAACAAGACGCCAGTGATGGATGGGATCCCGAACTTTGTTCTGAAAGAGGCGATCAAAAGCAGACATGTATGTCTTTACACACCTCTACACAGCACGCTTAACAGAAGGAAAATTCTCGTCTCAGTGGAAACGGCAGCGACTAGTCCTTGTATCAAAGGACGACAAACCACCTGAGCAATCATCGTCGTACAGGCCGTTGTGCATGCTGGATACACTGGGGAAAGTGCTCGAGAAAATTATACGGACAAGACTAGAGGAATACACGGAAGGGGACTCGGGGCTTTGTAACCAACAGTTTGGATTCCGAAAGAAATGAAGCACCAACCATGCAATTCAAGCTGTGTGCGATATAGCAAGTGAAGCAATTGCGGGAGAAAGATGGCTCGGAGGAACAAAACAGTACTGCGCTGTGGTGACACTTGATGTCAAGAATGCGTTCAATTCAGCCGGCTGGAGCTGTATACTAAAATCACTGAATGACCTGCAGGTACCAAATCACCTACTGCGGATAATTGTGAGCTATTTCGAAAACAGAACCCTATGACTATGACACAGAAGAGAGACCAAAGAGGTACAAAATCACGGGAGGAGTTTCACAAGGATCGTTCCTGGAACCAATTCTATGGAACATAATGTACGATGGCATTCTAGGAATACAAAGGCCAAACGGAGTAGACATCATCGGTTACGCGGACGATATCGCAATTGTAGTAGTGGCCAAAATATTAGAGGAAGGTGTGCAAAACTGCAATCAAACAATCGCAAACATGAAGCTATGGTTACAAACATCAGGTTTAGAGCTAGCGGACCACAAAACCGAGGTCTTTCTCATAAGCAACCGTAAAAAAGTGGATCACCTCACCATACAGGTCGGTGAGCAAGCTATCGAATCGAAACCGTACATCAAGTACCTGGGAGTGTTGCTGGACCACAGACTCAGCTTCAGGGACCACCTAATGTACCCAGGCGAGAAGGCCTCCTAGCGGCACTATGCAGACTAATGCCAAATATTGAGGGACCAAGGCAGCCAATCAGAAATCTCTTAACAACCGTGAGTAGGTCAATACTCCTGTATGCGGCCCCAATATGGCCATCAGCGACGCATCGTAAGTCATACATTAGACCGATGAACTCGGCGCATAGAATCGCATCTCTAAGGGTATGCTGCGCATTTAGAACTGTATCAGCCGATGCGATAAGCATAATATCAGGCCGAATGCCTATCGATCTAGACACGAAGAAGACTGCGGCCCTACGTGAAAACGAGCACGATGGCGGAACAACAGCTATAGAAGCTATAAAAGCAGAATGGCAACATAGGTGGAACACCACAACCAAAGGACGATGGACATACAAATTGATTCCCGAAGGTGATGAATGGATAAGCAGAAGGCAGGGGGAGGTAAAATACTACCTAACACAATTTCTATCGGGGCACGTATGCTTCCGGAAGTATCCCTACATCCATAGAAAAAGAAAAATTTTAAATGGGGAAGGATGCTCAGGTGGAATCTCCATCCTTCTCTATCCTTCGCTATTGACTCCAACTCTTCAAGAAGAATCCCCAGACGGGTCTAAAACAGATGTCGGACTTGAGCCAACTATCTATCTCTAGGTATACGGAGGGGTCGCTTACCTGATGGCATGGCCATCATGGCTCGTCTTGGAAGCCATTATGAGGCCGTACGCATACGTGACCAAACCACCGAAGCATAGATAATTCTGTTCGGAGAAGTAGCTGTTTAACATTGAGTGGTTTGCGTACTCTGGTGTTGCGCACTTGATCCATACGAGTTATTCCAGCAAAACCGCGAAAGAACCTCATTTAGGCAGCTTGTATCCGCGATCTTATTCTTTTGGTCCTTATCCAAACTTCATGAGCATAGGTGAGAGTTGGAACATACACCGGGTTAAAAACCGATAGCTTAGCTTTAACACTAAGTTCAGCCTTTCTTATAACAGATTGACCAAGTTCTCTCAAAATTTATCCAGCCTGGCCAATTCTACAGGATAACTTGACATTGCTCTTTCCATCACTTGTAAATAAGACCCCGAGGTACTTTAACTTATCCACCTGCTTCAGTGGGACTCCACTAACATGCAGAGTGCACTGATTGGGCATTCTGGAAACGACCATTACGATTTATTCACGCTAACCTTCATCCCAGAATAATCACAAACGGCTGCAAGCCTTTCGAGTGCGCGCTGAAGTTCGGTTTGAGAAGCCCCAGTATGACCAAATCTTCCGCAAAAAGCAGATGACTAAACTTTAAGTCTTTCATCCAGTCTCCCCCGCTGTAACATCCAGTCCATATGTACAAAGAAGAGGAGAGGTGGCAAAATGCACCCTCTGCGGAGTCCACCACCCACAGTGAAAGGTATTGATTTAACGCCGTTTATCCGAATACAGTTTCTATAGTTTGTATATAAAGATTGAATTGATAAAGTGTGCCTTATGAAGATCAACAGACTGGAACAGGCTATTTAAGTAACTCTCTACTAAGTACCGGGACATGTAGGAGTTGAGGGTAACGAAGCAGCTGATGCACTAGCAAGAAACGGCTCAGACACCCCGTTCTTTTGACCGGAACCTTTCTGCGGGATAGGTTCACAAAAAATACGGGAAGAATTGAGGGAAGAAAAAGAGAGCAAAACTTAAACAAGCGAATAAACTTCAGGGAAGCTATAACCAGAAAAGAAGCAGAACCTGCTTAGGACTTAGCAAGAATCGACTTGATCTTGACAGATATGACAACGGATTACTGCAGACTCAAGGATCGTCTTAATAAACTGTGAATAGAAGGGAACAGACACTGTAGATTCTGCAGGGACCTTGCAGAAACACCAGCACACCTTATTGCAGCTGACGCGCGGGGGAAACATCCAGTGATTATTGCTGGAGATTTCAACGCCTGGGCTACTGATTGGGCAGTAGAATCACAGACGCAAGGGGAAGAGCTCTCCTCGAATGCTTCGCAGCACTGGACATTAGTCTGGCCAACGACGGTACAGCGGAAACGTTTCGAAAGGCAGGCAGAGGGTCAATCATTGACATCACATTCATGAGCAACTCACTCCTGCGGAAAACCAAATGGCGGGTCAGCGAAGACTATACCCACAGTGACCACCAGGCAATTATATTTAATGTCGGCGAGGAGAAACGTAGACTGCGTCCCACCCTAACAGGACCAAAGTGGAAGGACACGCTCTTCGACAAAGACATGTTCGAAGAAATGTTAAACACCAGCGCCACAACAAATAATGGATCGGCTGAGGCCCTTTCGCACCAGCTGATCCAGGTCATAACCACAGCGTGCGACGCAGCAATGCCCAGAAGGTCCGTCAGTAAAAGAGGCGAGCCCTGCTACTGGTGGACCGACGAGATTAAACGGCTCAGGGCGAAGTGCCTACAAGCACGACGCAGATCTCAGAGATCCAGAGGCAGACAAGATTTCCAAGAGCGGCTGACTACATTTAAAAGAAAGCCGAGAACTGGAAAGGGCCATTAAGGAGAGTAAGTCAAGGAGCTTTAGGCGGCTCTGTGACGAGGCCGAATTAGACCCCTGGGGTATGGCGTATAGAGTGGTGATGAAGAAGCTTAAAAGCAGCAGGTCTCCAGAACTTACATGCCCGGCAATGCTAAAGACTATAGTAGAGCACCTATTCCCCCATAGACCAACTACTATGGTCTCCATCAGGAGGGAGATCAGCATGGAGCATATCCCGGCAATCACGTCAGAAGAACTCCTGGGGCATGCAGAAAAATCGGAGACAGCAAAGCACCTGGACCGGATGGCATCCCGAATAGGGCAATCAAGGCGGCTGTTAAGACGAGACCGGACATCTTTCTAACAACGATGCAAAGGTGCATAGAGGAGGGGGTATTCCCTACACCATGGAAATTGCAACATTTAGTGCTGCTTCCAAAGGGCAATAAGCCGCCCAGACAACCATTATCGTATCGCCCAATATGCCTGCTCGATACGCTGGGGAAGATCCTAGAGCGTATCATCTATAACAGACTGCTTACGGTGGCGGAGGAAAACGGAGCCTTGTCAGACTATCAGTACGGCTTCAGAAAATCACGCTCTACCGTCGATGCCATAAAGGCGGTAGTAGATATAGCAACTGAAGCAATATAAGGGAAAAGGTGGAAATGGGGGACGAAGAAATACTGCGCAGTAGTAACGCTCGACGTCAAAAATGAGTTCAACTCGGCAAGCTGGTCATTCATTAGGAGATCCCTGGCCAGAATGGATACACCATACTACCTGCTGAGGATAGTCACGGACTACTTCAGCAATAGGAAGCTAAGATACCATACTGACGATGGCGTTAAGCACTACAGTGTTTCCGCGGGAGTCCCGCAAGTGTCGGTTCTGGGACCTCTCCTATGGAACATTATGTACGACGGAGTTCTGCGACTAACATTGCCCGAGGGAGTCAAAGTAATTGGCTTCGCTGACGATATCGCAGTGGTTACAGTAGCCAAGCACGTACACGAGGTGGAGTCTGCCACGGATGAGGCTGTAATAAGAATAAAGGAATGGCTGGAGTCTACCGGTCTGGAACTAGCTGCCCACAAGACCGAAGCTGTCCTAATAACCAGCCGCAAAAAGGTGGAGTACGCCAGCTTCCGGGTCGGAAACCAGACAATCAGGTCCAAAGAATCTTTGAAGTAAGAAAGCATGGCTGATGCAGGCAGCACTCTCCCGAAAGCTCCCGAACATCGGCGGGCCTGGATACGCCCGCAGGATCCTGCTGTCCAGAGTGGTCAGCTCGGTACTTCTATACGCTGCCCCGATATGGGCAGGTGCACTGGCGACAAATGAGTGCAGGAGGAAGCTATCATCAGCTCACAGGCTCTGCGCAATCAGAGTGATCAGCGGCTTCCGAACTACCTCCGACGATGCAGCCTGCGTTTTAGCTGGGATGGTCTCAATCGACATCCTCGCTGAAGAGATGCAGTGGGTATACTTTAGACGTCCCTCGAAGCGGCAAGAGGCAAAAAGGATTAAGGAGGAGGAAAGGGCAGCATCAGCAATGCTGTGGCAAACCAGGTGGGACAGCTCTACCAAAGACAGGTGGACCCACACGCTCATTCCCACTATAAAATCATGGACAGAGAGAGCGAGGGGGAACTGTAACTACCACCTCACACAGTTCCTGTCCGGACACGGTGGCTACCGGAAATACCTCCATAGATTTGGACACGATAGTTCGCCCATGTGTCCAATATGTCCAAACGCGGAGCATGCAGTGTTCTACTGCAGACGCTTTGCAGAAGACAGAGCAAACCTGCCAAGTCCAGAAAATCTTGTAAGTCACATGCCACGATCAGAGGGCGAGTGGACGGAGATCTGCTCATTCATAGTATGTGTGCAGAATGCGCTGCGAAGAGCAGAAGCCCTAAGAAGAGCCCAAGAGGCGGCCTCGGAGACTAAAGCATAATTGCTAACCAGCCACGCGAAGAAACACCTAACGGCAGTACCGCGGGGAGAGTGGTTGAAGTGTGTAGGGTGTGTGTTTAGTACGTAGGCGTATTCCTGGAATCGATTACTCAGGTTTGCGAATCGTGCATGCTAGTAGCACTCGGGCTATTAGTATCTACGAAGATTATACATGCTTGGCGCAACCTAAAAAAAAAAAAAACCTTATTGTAGAATGTGAAGTACTAATCCAATAAAGATAACATCACCATTCTATCAAAGATGGATCTACTTCAGATACTCCGGTTCATCAAAGCAGCTGGACTAGAGAAAGTGCTCTAAAGCGAGCATATCACCGACTAGAGCCTTACGTTAGGTTAGGTTAGGTTAGGTTAGAGGGAAGTGCAGCTAGGTGCTTCTCACGGACGCCGAACGGTCCATTGTGTTTCCCGTTATGTTGTGGAACCTGCAAAAACTTACTCTTTCTTTGTCTCTATCTATCGGCCGGTCCAATGGCGAACCACCCTGCGCTCTTTATAAATCGTATTATGTTCTTTAGTGGAGCTTGCCTAAGATCACTTAGATCTTCAAAGAACCTGTTGCCCAAGTGGTACAGGCGGCGGTTTTGTAGATTTGGGCAGTCACACAGCAAGTGTTTGATACTTTCTATCTCTTCCGCGTCTTGATAGCTCCTGCAGTGGTCGGGTGAGTTGATGCTTAGTCGTATGGCCATTTTCCCTATCGCGCAGTGTCCTGTAAGTGCGCCTATCAAGAAAGGGACTTCTTTTTTATTCATTGCCAGCTGGCTTTTGGTTCTTCCTTCATTTAGTATGGGCCATAAACTGCGAGAAATGATACAGTCGCCTCTGGTAAACCATGCGGAGTTAATCAGTTCTCTTGTTTTGAGGTCGATTTTTCTTTTTAGTACACCAATAGGAACTTTTGCTGATGTCTGAATGTGTTCTATCTCCAAAGCTGATCCCTTTCTGGTTAGTTCATCTGCTATCTCATTCCCTTCTATATTACTATGCCCGGGAACCCAGCAGAGAGTTACCTCATGGGTGTTGCATATATTGTTCAGTGAATTTCGGCATCTGGAAACTGCTTTTGATCTAACTTGTGCCTTGATTGCCGCTTGACTTTCTACGAAGATGATAATCTTGGAAGGATTAAGTTTCTTTCTCTGAATGGTCTGTGCTGCACTTTCAATAACGAAGACTTCGGCTTGGAAGATACTGCAGTCGTCTGGGAACTTGTATGAGTCGTTGATACTAGTATTGAGTGATTCACAGAAGACTCCAGAACCAGTTCCTGTATCCATTTTAGACCCGTCTGTATAGAGCTGAATGACCTGTTCATTGGTTAATGTGTTGGAGTCCTACTTTTGTCTTTCGGGTCTGTGTAGGGTCTGGCATAGTCAGTTGTTCTATCGAGATCTGTTAGACTGTATCTTTGTAGTATAGAACCATGTCCATAGGAGCTATGCTTCCACGCGCCCGATTGCTTGAGGTGAAACGCGCTTTTGACAGCTGTGCTTCGAATGTACTCATCCAGGGGGAGAAGGTTTAACATCATCTCCAAACTTGCTTGCGATATTGATCTCTGTGCTTCTGTTACATTTATGTATGCCAGTCGTTGTACCTTAGTTAGGTTTACTAGATAGCTGGTCTTATCCGTTGTATTCCACCATATAATGCTACCATAGGTATAGGTCTGACAATTGCTGTATACATCCAATTGATTGACGGACACAGACCCCATCGTTTACCAAAGGTTTTTTTACAAGCTTAGAATGCGCATAGTGCTTTTTTTTTGTTCTTTCTTCTGCGTTCTTCTTCCATGTAAGTTTCGAATCTAGGATTGCTCCGAGATATTTTGCTGTTGCAGAGAGTTTTAGAGGAGTTCCATTCAGTTTCGCTCGGTAAACAGAACCTGTACGGTCTTTGTCGGATTAATACCTAGGCCATTTTATTCTGGCCTAGGTATTATTCTTTTAGGAGGATAATTCTTTTAGTGCAGATTCCATGAGATTACTGATGGTAGGTAAGTATTTCCCACTGGTCATGATTACTATGTCGTCTGCATATGCAACTGTTTTTATTCCTTTGGTTTTGAGAATCTTAAGAATTTTGTTAACGACGAGGAGCCAGAATAAAGGAGAAACTACTCCTCCTTGCGGGGTTCCTCTTGTAACTGATTTCTTTACGATATTCTCACCTAAGACTAAAGCCTTAGTTTGAGGAGCAAAATAGATGCGGTGTACATGCACCTCACAAACCATGCATCTACATCAACCTAAGCGATTATTATGAAGAGGAAAAGTTTATAGTATATCAGACACTGTTTCACGGTCGTACCTCTCGCGAGCGTCTGACAAACATCCGAGAGTATTGTTGTCACGAACAAGCTTCTCAAATCGCCTTTCGGATTCGGCATTAAACTGTAGGTCCCTTCCATTCGTGTGAAAAATATAACGCGCACAACATGAGTGGTTGCGAGAAGCTAGGCCCTGGTACTTAAAGAGCTGTTGTGCCAAATATTTATTTATTTTTTTTAGACACTGCTTTCGGAATGGCACAGGCTATGCATCATCACTCTAGTAACATATATTAAAACGCGCTGAACAGTGAAGTAAAATGGGGAAAAACATGCCATTTGCATGGTTTTTATTGTATACTTTTGCTAGATCGTTAAAAATATTTCAGAATTATTTATGAAAGATTTGTTGGCAATAAAAAGATCTACAAGCAAATCCGCGTCAGCATACTCGTATGTGTAAGTTTACCTATTATAGGTAGTTTGGAAAAAGTTAGTAAGCTAAGCTGGGTACTACAGCTAATACTTAATATTAACTCCAGACATACTCGTATTTGTTAGATACAATTTACTTACTTACTTAAATAGCTCTTGACTCTTGAAGGCTGCCTTTCATTGTCAACTGTCCCCGGCAAGTTGCTTCCAGTTGTGAAAACCACGTTTTCTGGCATCCGCGACAGCTTAGTCCTTATACCGGAGGTTCGGCCTTCTTCGTCGTCTCGACCCCGAGGACTGAGATTCAAAGATTCTCTTAGCTGGAGCGTTGTTGTCCATTCGCTCGATGTGGCTGAGCCAATGTAGTCAACGTGTCTTGGCTTTTTGCCTACATCCACATCCTGGTACAACTCATAGAGTTCGCGGTTGTATCTTCTCCTCCTCGCATATGGATACCTTATATCCGACGAAGTATTTTTCGTTCAGAGGTACCCAGTATTTGCTCTGCTTTCTTACTTATCGTCCAGCACTCGGCGCCATAAAGCAAGACTGATGCGCATTAATTTGGTCCATCGTTGTCCCAGTTGTTTTGCCAAACCGAAGTAGCAGCGATTTGCTAGGGTTCTTGTTCGTCCGATCTCGGCAAAGGTACCACTTGTGAGGTTTATGCTTGTTCCGAGGTAGGTAAACTCCGAAACCGCCTCAAAGTTGAAGTCATCAACAGTGACGTTCTGTCCAATGATTTGAGCAGATAATTTCTAATTTGTTGACAACATGTACTTGGTCTTGTCCTCATTTACTTCAAGACTTACTCGTTTCGCCTGCTCTTCAATTGCCGTAAATGCCTCAATAACGGCTTGCCGGGATCTTCCCATGATGTCAATATCGGCCGCGTATCCCAGCAGTTGGATGAATTTGCGAAAGATAGTGCCTCCGTGTTTACACCTGCTCTACGCACTATCTGCTCTAGCACAATATTGAAGAAGTCACGTGATACCGCATCTCCTTGCCGAAATCCGGAGCATGCTTGGAAGAGTTCGGAAGAGCTGTTTTTAAGTTACACAGAGCAACGCGTGTTTTCCAGCGCTACGCAACACATCTGAATAAGTTGTGACGGAATCCCGAATTGGGCCATCGCTTGGTAGAGTTCAAGATGATGAATGCTGTCATAAGCGACATTAAAGTCGATGAGAAGGTGATGAGTTTCGACTTTGATATTGACTAGTCTCTT
The DNA here is from genome assembly GCA_945910035.1 of Brachypalpus laphriformis. NCBI lineage: Eukaryota > Metazoa > Arthropoda > Insecta > Diptera > Syrphidae > Brachypalpus > Brachypalpus laphriformis. The sequence goes on along the minus strand of OX246755.1, from coordinate 162,369,013 downwards.
CTAGGATTGGCTTGAGTGTGAAAATCTGGTCTATTGTCGACCTGCCTGGCCGGAAGCCATACTGTTGCGTGCGAATTAGTGTGTTGCAGAATGGCTTTAGACGTTCACACAATACGTTGGATAGAATCTTATATGCGACATTTGACAGGGATATGCCTCGATAGTTCTTACAAGACATAGGATCGCCTTTTTTTAAAGATGAGGCGTATAGAGCTGATAGCGACCTTGTTGGCTATATCCAGTTACTCCCAAGATACTAGAAATCCTCTACTTTCTCTACCGGTTGTCCAGCAATGCATATTTGAGCCGATGAGTTTGTTCCAAGGCTGATAATTTTAGTTTTTGCCGTATTAATTTTCAGCCCGACGACACCTACCTCCCTCTCCACATCTGCTGTCATTTGGTGGAGGTTCATAATTCTGTGAGAGAGTAAGCATATTTATTGATTTATTTATTTATATGCTGACACATTAAGATACAATATCTTATAAATTTGTGGAGCTTGGCATACATCGTCATAAGTTTCAGTTTAGATGTAAAAGTCCAGTGAATTCCTCCGTTTCCCGTCGACAAAGCCGCACGAAGCACATCGCTAATCACCAATAGGAATAATATTGGTGAAAGAATACAACCTTGTCTTACCCCACCTTCGATCTCAAATTCCTCAGATAACCTTCCTCTGTGCAGAACGTGACTATTGAAGCCTTCATATCTAGCTTTGATAATAGCAATTCGTTTATCGGGAATACCTCTCCTGCGTAAGGCACGCCAAATAAACTCCCTGTTGACACTATCGAATGCATTCTCAAAATCAATGAACAGCAGGTGAAGTGGCGATCGATATTCGACTCACTGTTTGATGATAATCCGCAGGGTGTTGATGTGGTCGGCACAGGAGAATCCAGAGCGGAAACCTGCTTGTTTGGCATCGAGTGTGTCTTCGAGATGTTGTTTGATTCGCTCCAGGATGAATTTAGTCATTATCTTAGCTACAGCAGGTAGCACGCAGATACCCCTCCAGATTCCGTACTCCATTTAATTTCCTTTCTTAGGAAGCTTGACGATCATTCTATTTTCCACTCGTTAGGAAAGCTCTCAGCTTCCCAAGTTTTCTCTATAAGTGAAAGCAGAAGCTCAGCCGATGTTGTGGGCGCTGCTCGTAAGAAATCTGTCCTACCGCCTTGTTGGTTTTGAGTGCTTTGATCGCGTAATGATCTCATCATTACTGGGAGTCGTGGCGCATATTCGGGAACTTCTCTTATCGGGCACCTCAGTCGGATTGAGAGCATATCGCTAGCGAATACTCGGTTCAAAACCCTACCAAAATATTCTTTCCATCTCTTGAGGTGGTCCTCATCCGAAATAAGCAAGGAGCCGTCTAGGCTTTTCACTGGGTGTTGCCTGGAGCTGCGACCACCTGTCAGCTTTTTGGTGATTCTGTAGACGGTCCTGCTGCTGCACCTCCGTGCAGCTTCTTCTGCTTCTGTAGCCAGCGCGTTGATGTAGTTGCGCCTGTCACATCGCACGCTACGCTGAACTTCTCTCATCTTCATGCGATATAACGGCTCTAGCTCGCTTCTCCCTGCTGCTGGAGTAGCTGCAACACGAGCTTTTAGCTGTTTTCGTTCGTCAATCCGTCCCCAGGTATCCTCGGAAAGCCACACTCTATGTCTTCCCTCCGATCGACCGACAATTCTTTCAGCATCAGATGTAAAACATTTTTCACAGCACACCAATGGTCTTGGATGGTTGCGGGCAGTGAGCTGCTGATTGCTTCCACACCCTGCGAAAAGTGCTCCCTTAATTGTTGACGCACTGAGGGATCACTAAGTCTATCGATGTTGAACCTGGGCATTCTTGTGTTGTCGTGGGATCGTCGAACTGCAGCAGTGTGTAGTTGGAGAGTAGCTATCATAAGATCATGTACTATCCCCACATCTGCCCCTCGCCTGTTTCGGACGTCCAGGAGACTACTTCCAAAGTTGGTTGGAGGTTGCTTGCCTGTCATTGGAAACCCAGCTGACTTTGTGGCAGGTCTTGTCCTCAAACATGGTGCCACCTATCACAAGGCGGTTGGCATTGCAGAAATTCACAAACATTTCGCCGTTTTCATTGCGGTTGGCTAGTCCATGCTTCCCGATTACATGTTTGAGCACTTCGTTGTCGTTGCCTACCTTGGCATTCAAATCCCACATCACTATGACAATGTCTCCATTTGGTGTTGCGTTGAAGACGACACTTAAGAGTTTGTAGAGCTCTCCTTTTCGTCCTCAGACGAGTTATTCGTTGGGACATAATACTGTACGAGTATGATGGTGATGCGTCGTACTCTAGTCCGGAATCTGGCCGTCATAATCCTATCACCATGAGGCTGCCAGGAAATTAGGCCCTTGCGTGCTATTATTTTTAGCAGTAGGCGGACTCCATATTCCCGCGGACTTTCGGATGGTCTTCCAGAATAGAGTAGAACAGTGTTACGCGTTGAGGACTGGTACTCGCCCGCTTCTAACCATCTGATTTCACTTACCCCCAAAATGTTCAGTCTATATCGCACCGGACCTTCGCTTCCCGAGTTGAGGAGCGTCTTTACATTCCAGAAACCTATCCTTGTCCGAGTACAATAGCCAAAAGTCGTCAACATGTGATCATTCCTTATCCGAGGCATAGTGTCGGTTTCTATAAAGAGCTGGTTTCAGTAACGTAGGTTGCTGACCCACGTTACTTGGTCTAGAATCAAGGCCCTAGACAACCCGCACTTACAATTTTAGCCTACACGTATAAGGGTTTATGCGTATAGTTGCTCGGGGACCACCACTAGGAGGTAAAGCAAGGACTTCATCACGAACTTGATTGTTGCTCCACTGGCCCAAGCCAAGTTTTGAGCAGTCAGTAGTTTCCCGATCAATCGCAATGCAGATCCAGCTGCTTGGCAAAATTCCGAATGTTGTTGCGCTCGCGAGACTCTTTGATATCCTTGAACTGGAAAGCTGTGTGTTCCCTTTTAGTTTTTTCGCAGAATTCTCTTCTCTTTCCTAGACATGGGTCTGTATAACTCGTCTCTATACACGCTATCATAGGCAACTTTGAAATCGATGAAGAGGTGGTGCGTATCGATTTTATATTCATGGGTTTTTTCCAAGATCTGCCATAATGTGATATGGTCAATGGTGGACTTTCCCGGTCTGAAACCGCACTGATAAGGACCTATCAGGTTATTGACGATTGGTTTTAGGCGTTCACATAATACGGCAGAAAGGATCTTATATGCGATGTTGAGGAGACTTATACCTCTGTAGTTGGTGCAGTTCAGAGGGTCTCCTTTCTTCAGGATCGGGAAAACGACGCTGAGGTTCCATTAATCCAGCATTCTTTCGTTCGACCAGATTTTACAGATAAGCTGGTGCATGCTCCTTACCCACTCATCTCCTCCTGCCTTGAAAAGTTCAGCGACAAGGCTGTCGGATAGATATCCCTATCCTCACTTCATTCTGATCGGTTTGACGGGAATCTTGACTGCCATCGTCACTGTTGAATGGCTCATTCTGCCTGGCAGCGGAATATTGGCCATCATCGCCGTTTAACAGTCTGCAGAAGTGTTCCTTCCATATCCTCATCACCGACTGCGATTCTACTACTATGTTGCCATTTTCGTCCCTGCAGGCTTTGAAGCCCTGGCATGTTCTTTTTACATTTTGGTAAAATTCTCGAACATTATTCCTGCAAAAAAGTCCTCAATCGAGCGCTTCTCATGCTTCTTTCTGAGAAGTCGATATTCCTCTTTTCTCCTGCACACGTAGAGCTCGTAAGCAGCTCTAGTCCTTCTATGCAGCGCCGCCTTGTACGCCTCTTGTTTTGCTGCATGTGCTTGCCGGCATTCCTCATCAAACCAGGGGTTTCGTTATGGTGGCCGAGAGAAACCCAGTACATCAGAGGCGGCATCTCTGATGGCTTGTTGGCAACGCTGTCACTGGTCTTCCGCATTTGCTGCTGACGGCATAGGACTTAGATTGAGATTAGAAGAACCTCGATCGGCAAAGGTTCTGGCGGTCTCTTGCGATTGTAGCTTTTCGATGTCAAATTTCCTCACAGTATTTCGTTGATTTCGCTCCGTTGTGGATATCCGCATCCGTACCTTGGCTACAACTAGGTAGTGATCCGAGTCCACGTTGGCTCCTCGGAAAGTCCGGATACCCAGGGTACTGGAAGAGTGCCTTGCGTCGATTGCAATGTGATCGATTTGGTTGACAGTTTTTCGATCAAAGGAGAGCCATGTTCCTTTGTGAATGTCGAGACGTGGGAACCGCGTACTAGCTACGACAAAGTTTCGCTCCGCCGCAAAGTCGATTAGCCTGAGTCCGTTGTCGGATGTGATGTCTTGCAGGCTGTACTTTCTGACCACGCTACTAAAGACGTCCTCTCTTCCTAGCTTTGCGTTAAAGTCGCCTAGGATAATTTTAACGTCGTGGCAAGGGCATTGCTCATACGCCTTGTCTAAGAGCTGGTAGAAGTCATCCTTTGTCGCGTCGTCCTTCTCCTCATGAGGGGCGTGAACGCATATTAGGCTAATGTTGGCAAATTTAGCCTTGATACGGATAGTCATAAGGAGCTCGCTCACATGCCGGAAACTCAAGACTTCTTGCCTAAGTCTGCCTCCAATGACAAATCCGCACCCGAATAGACGCTGTCCTTTTTATCTGTAGCAATCGCCGTAGTAGATGTCGCAGTTTTTCATACTCCTTTTGCCCGGCCCATCCCATCGCACTTCTTGGATGGCGGTAATGTCTGCTTTGAGACACTCTAGGGGCTCCGCAAGTTGTTCGGCTGCTCGTGGTTTGTAGAGGGACCTAACAATCCACGTGCAGACACGAAGATCGTTGTCCTTTTTACGTTTGTTTGGGTCGTCAACAGTAAATTCATCCGTATCCGAGGCTGTTGGTTGCTTCGTAACCAAAGGCTTTTTACGTGGTAGGGAAGTTAACCCGACGACACAACCCCCAACCTGGTGGACCAGATCCTTTTTTTAGCAACCCCTAGGACGAGGGGCCGGATACACCGATGTCAGTAACCCACTTCGGGGATATGAGCTCTGCCGTTCGCCCATTAAGGGTTCATCCGCCACCATCTCTTTTTCAATACCCTGATGTAGTATTGAAAGTCCTTACAGACCTCAGCTTCAAATATGTCGAAGTAGCTCCGGTAAGGTATCCGCTGCTCTGTAGACGTCACCGTTGATTCCATCGGGAGAATTCATCCTCCGCACGTCCTCCTTCTGAGGACCTCTTGCTCGACTTCTGAGACGTATATTTCAGCTGCTCAGGTCAACAAGAGATGCCTCGTCCGGTTAAACATATGCGCGCCCAGATGTGCTTACGCAGGTCTTGTTAAGTAAATTAATTAAAATAGATTTTTGGATTTAGAGTATTATTTATGATGACTACGCATCTCTGTTGTTGATAGCAGTTTAGTCAATTTGCATGTCTGTACATAGTTTGTAGATAGAGAAACCTTATCTGATTCGGGGAATACCTAATCTACTTTCATCAAAACAAGATCAAGATGGGGTTATCTTCCAGACGCAAAATCAAACTTAGACCTTGAATTTCACAAAACATCGACCTGGTTTCTCCCACAGAGGTATGACTAAGTCAAATTATATACAAATGGGGAAAACCTGCTGTCTAGTCCGATTATACTACAGCAAGGTCAAGAATGTGACTAGGTTATCAACAATTACTCTTTCCACTCACTTCTAGCAAAATCAATATACTGGATGCTGTAGTCTGAGACATAATCAATTATCACATATCAACAAATTAAGCGCTAAAATGCTAAAAATAAAGTTACAAAGTATTTACGGCAGATATGGGCGGATTGAGATCGACGGTATAATATTGGTTTCGTGAAAATTTTTAGTTTGAAGAACGAAATGTTTTCAAAAGCCCTCCAGCAATCAGTGGTGACTATATCAGTTTCTTTAATTTCCTCCAAAGTAGTTAGTGGTCGTTGTTCTACCCTTAAGAAACCATTTAGCTTGCAGTGAAAGTAAATTTTGTTTTAAAGATCTAAGCTTCTAAGCCTCACCTGAACTAACGCCGATACCAGCAGTGAGGTACGGACTGTTAGGGTAAAGCTATGGTACGATCCATATTGAGTAACTGTTACAAAAACACTCACTGCTCGGGCCGCCGAACAACGAAAGCTACAGCATGATAATCTACCTCTACTAGCTCAGAGTCGATCAACTGGACTTTGTGTCTTTCCTGGGCTATGCGGCTCGAATTCATTACTGTGGCTTGTCAAAGTGTGCAAAGTGAGGAGATAACCTCTGGAAAAGAATCTCTAATCCAAAGTGGAACAGCATACGCCGAGGGATGCATAGCTAAGAGGGTTCTTAGTCGTTAATATGCGAACTCAGGATACCCAGGCGACCTCCTACTTCATATAATGCCTTCCCACAGTATACCGGGGTCTGCTGTGGGTGATGTTTCCTTTCCCAACTACTCGTGGGTTCAAGATTTCATATATTACAAATAAACCTTTATAGGGTGGTGCACATTTACTACGAGTACATCAACTTCTGGGACAATAACTGGGCTTCCACCTAATCCCGTCGGGGTCGCTGCCATTAGGGCCGACCCTATCTTTACTGTCGTCGACAAGAGACGAGGTGAAGCTGATCTGTTTTCCCATCTCGACTCAGATTCTGTGCGGAGAGTCCTTTAGCCTGCTCTCGAAAGAACATTCGATTCAAACTTGCTGCACTGCCGTTGAGGTTGGTGTTGAGAAAATTTCCCTAGACACTAGCGGATTCGTTAAACTATTTTCGGCTGACAGGGGGCGATTTTATCGTACCTTAAAACTCGGCGTCGTTAAGAAGGTGCTCCAGAGATAGACAAATCCTCTCAGTATGACAAGGGTACCGAGGTGAGGTGGTTGTCATCCGAGAAGTCTACCCCTTCTACGTCATAGAAGAAAAAAAACACTACCGAGACTGCCACATTCAACAAGACCTCCTTTAGGGAGAAAGTATGTATTCTCAAATCAGGTGTGGTTCCCACTGATCTGGCACGCAGTCCCTTTAGTATCGAGCAAATGGCTGGTGTTTAGAATAGTATCATGGACACGATTGTAGAGCTGGTAGACAAGGTCGCTAAGCCACAGTTTCATGGTTTGTTTTATAAATCAAGCTGACTCCTATCCCTCCACTGTAGAGTGGATGGGGGTCAATTTCGGCAAGATTAAGGGGAAATGTGGAATAAACGTATTTCTAGTGGAAGAGGATTCATTTCTGAAGACGTGGGTTCTTTTCACAAAGTACCGGCTTTGCCACAAGCAAAATTCTGACGCTTCTAGGCGCTTTCTTCGCCAGGAACTGGAGGGTGGTACAAGGATCATCGAGTTGGATCTTATACATCTGATACCTAGTGTTATGGACTGCTCGATGGATCGCCTAAAGATGCAAAAGGTAATATATCTTACTGTTTCGGCAGAGTTAGGCTGATCCTGAAGAGCACAGACAAGGTCTCAGGACGTCCTAAAGACGGAGGACCACAGGATACTGTGAAATGTAGTACAACTATGTCTACATCTTCTACCTCGGAAGTCGCGAATGTGGTTACATATTGTACACTTGTGCCTAGTGTAGTCACATTGCAGAATCCGGTGATTTCCCATATAAAAATATAAATAAAAATTGTGTTTTAAATGATAATTTCAAAGAGCTTGAGAAATCCCATAAATAAACAATCTATTGAACGGATAGCAGATGTTATTCGCTTATTCGGATGCGGATTTGTCATACGCAGCAGACTTAGGCAAGAAGTCTTAAGCTTCCGACACGTAGGCGAGCGCCTTATGACTATCCGTATCAAGGCTAAATTTGCCAACATTAGCCTAATATGCCTTCTCGCCCCTCATGAGGAGAAGAACGACGCAACAAAGGATGACTTCTACCAGCTCTTGGGCAAGACGTATGAGCAATGCCCTTGCCACGACGTTAAAATTATCCTAGGTGATTTCAATGCAAAGCTAGGAAGAGAGGACGTCTTTAGCAGCGTGGTAGGAAAGCACAGCCTGCACGACATCACATCCGACAACGGACTCAGGCTAATCGACTTTGCGGCGGGGCGAAACTTTGTCGTAGCTAGTACGCAGTTCCCACGTCGCGGCATTCACAAAGGAACATGGCTCTCCTTTGATCGAAAAACTGTCAACCGAATCGACCACTGGGCGCCGTGGCGTAAGTGGTTAGTGTGTCGGATCACTACCCAGAAAACACCAAAAAGTTTTTTCACGGTCCCACCTCTCGCGAGCGTCTGACAAACATCCGAGAGTATTGTTGTCATGAAAAAGCTTCTCAAATTGCCGTTCGGAGTCGGCATTAAAACTGTAGGTCCCTTCCATTCGTGTGAAAAATATAACGCACACAACATGAGTGGTTGCGAGAAGCTAGGCCCTGGCACTTTAAAGAGCTGTTGCGCCAAATATTTGTTTGTTTGTTTTTTGAATCGACCACATTGTAATCGACGCAAGGCACTCTTCCAGTATTCTGGGTGTCCGGACTTTCCGAGGAGCCAACGTGGACTCGGATCACTACCTAGTTGTAGCCAAGGTACGGATGCGGATATCCAGAACGGAGCGAAATCAACGAAATACTTTGAGGAAATTTGACATCGAAAAGCCACAATCGCAAGAGACCGCCAGAACCTTTGCCGATCGAGTTTCTTCTAATCTCAATCTAAGTCCTACGCCGCCAGTAGCAAATGCGGAAGACCAGTGGCAGCGTTGCCAACAAGCCATCAGAGATGCCGCCTTTGATG